>JAJHZJ010000590.1:7418202-8650702 GCA_023548195.1 Bettongia penicillata ogilbyi
GTCTGTGACTGTGGGCCTCAGTTTCCTCACCTGTAAAAAAGGAGTTTGGACTGGCTGGCCTCTAAGGTCCCTCCAGCTCATTCTCTGATGAGTCTGTGGTTGGTGGTTGGGGGGGAGGGGAGTTCTCAGTTTCACTGCCTCCTGAGCCACCCCCTATCCCCTCTCTTACTCCCCAGCTCCTTCGAAAAAGACACATTGGCAATGACATCGTGACGATCATCTTCCAGGAGCCTGGGGCCCAACCCTTCTGCCCCAGCACCATCCGCTCTCACTTCCAGCACATCTTCCTGGTGGTCCGGGCCCATGCTCCCTGCACCCCCCACACCTCCTACAGGTCTGTGGCTTGGGCGGGGGAGGTTCTAGGAGGCATCTGTACCAGAGCCAGCTGTCTCTTGGGGAAGATGCTTGTGGGAAGTGATCCATCCCCCACCCTTGTGACAGAAGGGTTTGGACCAATGGTGCCAAGGTGTCCCAAGCCCTCTGCCCTAAAGCTGCCTGTGCACCCTCCTGAGTTGCTGATGCCCACCTCTTTTCCTCCCCTGGCAGTGTGGCTGTGAGCAGGACCCAAGACACCCCAGCCTTTGGCCCTGCCCTCCCCCCTGGTGGGGGGCCCTTCCCAGCCTCCCCAGCTTTTCGGGCCTTGCTGCTGGCCAAAGCTCTCAATGGCGAGCAGGCTGCCAGCCGGGCCCGCAAGTTTCATGCAATGGCCACACGCACACGGCGGGACTACCTTCTGGAACTGGCCACCAACGAGGTGACCACGACCTCCCTGGACTCAGCCTCCCGCTTTGGCCTGCCCTCCTTGGGGGGTCGCAGACGTGAACGACCTCGGGGCGCAGGCAGCGAGCTGCAGGCGCAGGGGGCCCTGGTATGGGGGGTGCGGGCTGCACCAGGAGGTGAGGACGGGGCAGCCGAAGTGCCCTGCCTTCTGGGGATCTCCGCCGAGACACTGGTGCTGGTGACTCCCCGTGATGGCCACGTCATCTTCAACTGTGCCTGCCGAGACATATTGGCCTGGACTTTCTCTGACCATCAGCTGGACCTGTACCATGGCCGAGGGGAGGCACTGACTTTGCGGGTGGGCGGTGCCCCTGGTGAGGCTGTAGGGGAAATCGTGGCCAGGCTGCAGGTGAGGCTGGGGACTGGGCAAGAGGCATGGTAGTGGGCAGGGGATGTGGGGGGTGGGCAAGGGTGCGAGGGTGGGCTGAGCAAAGCCAACCACTCCACCCCCTAAAGTAAAGGGGAGGAGGAGAGGCTTGCAGGGGGTCAGGGCAAAACCACCCTGTCCTTCAATCCTCCTGGGCTTTCCCTCCCAAGCTGAGAAGTTCAGGCTCGGGTTCTGGGTCTGTGGGCCTGAGAGATGTCTCCCTTGCAGCTAGTGAGCCGAGGCTGTGAAAGCCGGGAGCTAGCCCTGCCACGAGATGGCCAGGGCCGACTGGGCTTCGAAGCAGATGAGGAGGGCTTTGTGAACCATGTCGAACGGTTCACTTTTGCAGAGACTGCTGGGTTGAGGCCTGGGGCTCGACTCTTGAGGATCTGCGGCCGCCCCCTCCCACGCCTGGGACCTGGGGCTGCCGCTGCTCTCTTGCGCTCGGCCCCCAAAGTCTGTGTCACTTTCCTGCTTCCTGATGAGAGTGGCCGGCCCCGAAGGTTAGAGCATGTAGGGCCCGCCAGGGTCAGAAGCCGCTGGCTTCTGGCCCCCTACCCATATTCCTCCGCCATCTGTCCCACACCTGGCCTGGGATTCCCATATCAGCCGTTTCTTTGGACACCAAAGGCTTTTCAGTGTGTGGCCTCCCCTGGGGGAAGGTGGGCACCCCGGAGCCCCTTCCATGGGAGGATTAGCTGGCACCTAGAGCAGAACAAGGCCCTATGGAAACCCTCTACAAGGGCATCAAGTTAGACCTCCAGTCCAGGCGGGCCCTGGATATAATGCCTCTGCTGTCCATGCCCTGGCCTCACTTTTCCCATCTGTGCACAGCTCCCTGCATCCCCTTCCTCTCCTTTCTCCCCACAGGAGTTTTTCTGAGCTCTATGAGATGTCACTGCAGGAGCCTAACCGGCGGGGGCTCCAAGGGCAGGGGCCTGAGGGGTCCCCAGGAGCGGGTCTGGGTCCAGCCACAGTTCAGATGCTGCACACACTGTGCCTGCAGGACAGCTCTTCACCGCCTGGGCCCCCTCCGGGCCTCCCTGAGGAGAGGACCGAGTTTCTGCACAGTCAGAGCGATCAGCCTCCCCAGAGGTCTGCACCCACTCCTTGCCAAGCCCACCCCCTGCCAGCCCCCCTCATCCCATCCCCCACCTCTCTCAGTCCTGGATTCTGGGCTTATCCCCAGTTCAGGAGGGGTGGAAGCATGTCTCATCTCCTTCCTCACCTTTCCCTCACTGCCTCCCCAGCTTCCCGTCTGATGGGGTCCCCATCTTGCCAGCTGATACCCCAGACCTCCTCTTGGTGGCTACCCCTAAGGCCCCCCAACCTGGCCAGGCTGGGGGCGGAACTTCAGACCAGGTAAGAACCAGCCCAGTAACCCTGGACAACCCCCTCAGAGCTGCCTGAGGGGGCCGGGGGCGCGGCGAGCCGGGCACCTGTAGCCTCACCCTGCCCCTACCTTAGGTTCTCCCTGACACCACCTTTGGACAGGAGGCCTCGGAGGACCCCCACCCACTACCGAGAGAGCTCAGTGATTCCTTCCTGCCCCGGACCCTCTCACTGAAGAATTCCATAAGCAAAAGTAAGTCTCCTTTCTGGTGTCCAGGGGGGTCAAGGGCGTGGTCCTGGGCTGGGTGGTCACAGGAGAGCTGGGCCCAGCATCTGCGTTTTATGCCCTCAGTCCTGTCTGAGGCTGGAAGCGAGCCCCTCGAAGAGGAGTGGAAATCTATCTCAGAGATTGCCTCCACCTGCAACAGTATCCTGGAGGACTTGTCCCGGGAGGGTGAGTGCTATGAGCCTGGCTGCCAGGGTGGTGATGCTGTGGGTCCGGCCTGCTCTAGAAGTCAGGAGCCTAGAGGTGAGTCTCAGCTCTGCCTCTAGGGAGCCTGGCCCCCTCCCGACTGCTCCTTACCCTTTCCTTGCTCATCTGTACAATAGGTCTGTATGGGGGTGGGAGCTGGAAGGAAAAGCACCAAGCAGGAGCATTGATGTGGTGTTCTCATTATAGGCCGGCAGCTACCAGAGGGCGGGGATCCCCCGGAAGCCTCAAAAGCTGAGCCTGAGTAAGGATTCGAGTCAGGGGCCCAGCACTGAGCCTCCTTGAATGAAACCATGGCAGGGGAGGGGGAGCCCTGCTCTCTCCAATTGGCCTTGCCCAGTGCCACTCCCAGGAGGGGACTTGGCCCCTAATAGCTGGGTTTGGGGAGCTCACTGCCTCCTGGGCCAGCCTAGGAGGGCCGGGGGAAGGGTATGGTGGGGGCGGGGAATGAGGGTTGGGAATGGGAGCGGGGAAGGCCTCAGCACAGGCAGGTGAGCTCTGTGGGCTCAGCCCTCCCATCGGCCAGGCTCCTCAGATGCCCTCCTTACCCATAGCCCAGCCTCTGGAAGCCTGTCTGAAAAGGTCTCCTACCTGGAGACCATGCTGAAGAAACTTCAGGATGACCTGCAGAAGGTGAGGAGGGAGGGAGGGCAGCAGGCCCCAGGAGGGTGGGTCGGAGAGCTGGCAGCCCCCTTCATGCTGCCTGTCCCTCCAGGAGAAGGCAGACAAGGCGGCATTGCAGGAAGAAGTCCGGAATCTTCGACATAATAACCGGCGGCTCCAGGCAGAGTCCCAGAGTGCCGCTGCCCGCCTACTCAAGGCCTCCCAACAGCTGGGAACCCCAGGGCCCTGACCCCCAAGGTCCCCTGCTGGGAAGAAGTCACAGCACATCAAGGAACTGGAGCCACCCTGAGTACCCTCCTGCCTCAATCTGTCTTGACCTGCCTCTCTGCAGGCACTGTGGTGGGGAGGGTGCCGCTCTAGCTGGACAGTCCCTCTCCATCACCATGGGGGGCCACTCTGGCTGGATGGTCCCTCTCCATGGGTATGAGAGGGTAGAAGATAGGCCCTGCTGCCCTCCTCAGAAGCCTCAGGGGGTTTTTGAAATGGGAGCAATCCTTTATGTACTTTGGGGTTAAATGACCCCCCCCAATTTCCTGGTCCTTCTCAGGCCCTGCCTGGCTTCTTCAACCCCTCTGTAAATAGTGTTTGGCAGAGGCATCCTTGGCATGAAAAAGTAAAGAGTGGACATGATACAAGTAGCAGTGGATGAAAGAGGGAAAGAGAACAGGGGAGGAGGGTCTGCCCTGGGAAGAAAGGCTGGGTTCCTAGACCCTGGGGCTTCCAAAGCCAGCCAGCTTGGTCTGTTCCACACACCCCAGGCCCCTCCTGGCTAGTCACCACCTCCATCCTAGAAGCGTGGGCCCCCCATGTCACCACAGGCCTAAGGCCTGTGCCTCTGCAGGGTCTGCCCCATTTTGGGCAGGACACAGGCAAGTCCCAAGGCAAGGAGGAGAGAGCTCTGGAGAAGGCTGAGGGTTGGGAAGGATCACAGGAACATTCGTTTAGAGCCCGAGGAGGCCTTCAGACCAAGCTCCTGCAGACCCCAAGAGGGTGACAGACTTGTACAACATTGAGGTTATGTGAGCTCAGCAACAGGGCCGAGATCCGCATCTGTGTCTTTTGACTGCAAAGCCAGCCTTCTCGCCATGGGTGGGGAGCACAGAGAGGGCAAGGCTGGCAGTATGCCCAGGAACCCCAGGCTCTGCCCAGACCTGTGAGGGAGAGATTGGGCAGCCAATCCCCCACCTCCTCCTGCAGAAGGTTCTCGATGCTTCTCCTCTCCTTCCCCGGTCCCTCATCCCTGACAGTTCTCACTCACTGTCTGGGCACCCCTCCCCACAGGGTCCCCAGAAACCACGGCTGCTCCCTGCTCCCCCACCCCCACTCAGTATCGTCCTTAGCCTCCTCCCAGTTCAGCAGCCTGGCTGTGCAGCAGGCCCTAAGGGCAGGACTACGTGGTGTTGCCTCCAAAGGAGCTTTCACCACTCAGGACTGAGTTTACCTAAATACTTGTGGGCCCAGGGTTATCTGCTCAATCTGGCCTGCCTCTGGGGCAGCTTGGCCCACATGGTCCTGCCCGCTTCCAGCTTCCACTGTGCAAAGGGCGCCGGCCTTGGACTAGTCCAGAAAACACCTCTGTCCAGCATTAAAGGGACACCCCACCGTTTTGGTTCAGAATTAGAAATGCAATTAGCTGCACATGCAGTCAACACCCTGGAGAGTTCTGGGGATTTCCTGGCTGTGGCCGAGGCCCTTTGTCAGTCACTGGGCAGCCTCAAGTATGAAGCCCCCAAGGGAAGAGAGGAGACCTTTTTCTTTTCTTTTTTGTCTACGCTGACCCACCCAAACACCCAATAAACAAACCACTTTATTTACTGGCTTCTAGTTAGTCCCAGTGGCCTTGCTGGGAAGGAAATGGCTTCTGAGGGGGAGAGGAGGAAGGAGGACAGGCTGGCTTATCTCGCCTGCAAAACCGGGATTCTTGGTCATCCCAGACAGGATGGGAGGGGGCGGGCTGGAACACCCTCTACTCACAGGGGACTCTAGAGCCTGTGCTCACCAGAGTGTACTGGGAGGTGAGCACCCACGTGCCCTCTTCTCTCCCTTGGGGCGTCTCTCTGCTGACTAGGGCCTCCAGAGCCCTCCTTTGTGCTGAGTGAGCTGGAGAGGAGTTTGGGGCTCTCCTCACCTTCCACTCCCTGGAAGAGATGGTAGAGATGGCAAAGCTGACCCCTGGCAAGGTCTGAGAGACAAACAGTGGCAAAGGGGGAGACCTGGGAGCTGGTGGATTCTTCTGAGGGAGTCTGGGCTAACTCATCTCTGACCAAGACTCCCCTCTACCAGATCCCCAACAAGATGGTGGCTGACCAGCCTCGGCCTGAAGATGTGGTGAGAGGGGGAGCCCACCCACCCCTCTCCCAGGGCAGATCTAACAGCTAGAAAGTCATTCAATTTACAAGCTTCAGTTTCCTTCTTTGCCCAGTCTCCATGATTCCTAGTTCTGTTTCTGGCTCAGTTGGAAGGAGACTAATCCCTTTTCCACATGACAGTCCAAATATTCAGTTATTTGTTTAATCTCCCATCTAAGTTTTCTCTTCTCCGAGGGAAATGTCCTCCATTCAATCTTTCAACATTTATAAGGCCTGACCTTGAAGTCCGCTGTCCTGGACTCTCCTCTGGAGTCTGCTCAATTGAACTCCAGAGAACATGCAGTGCTAACACTTTACAGATGAGGAAACTGAACTCCTGAGCCAGGAAGGGATCTGCTCCAGCGGACAGCTGGGCTCTGCATCCCCGGACAAAGCCTCCGCCTCCTTCCACACTTAGGCACAGTCACACCAGAGGTGGCCCTGTCTCAACCCAGGCCCCAGGCTCAGACCTGAGTGCCCTGCTCTTCCTCCCCATCATCCAGGACGGCTGGTCGTTCCCCCTGTACAACTCATCCCCTCCGGGGCATCTTCGGAGTCCAACCCTTTGGTTTTAGCTCCGGAGACTCCTTCTGAGGTTTGTCTGCAGAGGCTTTTAGCCTGTGGCCATCTTGTGGGGCCTCCAGAGGTACCCCATCCCCCCAGGAGACCAGAGGAGTGAATTAGGGTTCACAGGCAGAATCACCAATCCTGGGGCCCAGAGGTGAGTCAGGCAGCCCACACTGGCCCGCAATCCTTGCTGCTACTTCCCAAGCCACGGGTCATGGGACAGAGAGCCTACTGCCTCTGGGGACAGCTCCTTCCTTTTGGAACAGCTTTGTTAGAGAACAGTTCACTGGCCTGTGACCTTGGGCAGTCCACCCTCGCTGGACCTCTTTTCCCCGCCTAGCTCTGACTTCCGGTGAATTTTCGGATGAAAGGAACATGGTCGGGGAGGAGACACGTGGTCTCCTGTGCAGCCCACTCAGGGTCTGCAGGCCTCACTTTGCTGCCCCCCAGTTGGAAAGCAGGAGTCCAGAGGGGGTCCGGTGGGTGGGACCCAGACACCAGGGACACCGAGGACGGCGGTGACAACAGCTGCTGCGATTCCACGTGAGTGCTTTCATCCCCACAACCTAGGAAGGCACGTGGTGCCAGCGCTCCTGCTGTCTGATGCTGAGGCTGGGAAGCCCTGGGTTGTCCTGCCCGGACCGGTGCCCGAGGCCACACCCCTGAGCTGCAGACGCACAGAAGGGGGACAGAAGGTCACGCAGCCTCCAAGTGCCCCGGGGGATGTCCCCATCCGCCCTCCTTGGTGGCCACTCGCCTTCCCCGGACGTCGCCCGGCAGGCTGCAGGAGGCACAGTAGGGGGCCGCTGGAAGCAGATACGCCCGGAGTTAGAGGGCTCTGGCCGGGAGACAACTCTCCGGGGGCGGGGCCACACTAGGACACGCCCCCAAAACGGAAGGCCCGCCCACCTCCGGGAGCCTGAGCTCAAGTCCTTGTCCTTGCATTGCGCATGTCCACCTTGGCAGAGAAGGGAGGAAGTTGAGCGTAGGCCTGCTCCCCAGTGCGCATGCTCAGCTGTTTGGCCGGCCTTACCGTCCCTGCCCTAACACCCATTCTGGGTCTCGTGTGGCAGGCACTTCTTGGTGAAGGGCGTCAGTGAGGCGACTGTCCCCCCCACCCCCCCACGCAGGGAGCCCAGGCCGGTAGAAGCAGCAGAAAAACGGGACTCATCATGTTTCCAGGCAGACTTTCAGGCACCTTCTTCCCCTCACCCCCTTCCTCATGTTAGCACGCAGTACCAAAATCGCACGCATGCGCAGGCACGGCAGACTGTAGCTCTCTTACGCATGCGTCTCCTGCGGCATGGCCTTTTTTTAAACTTTTGGGTAGACGGGAAGGGGCCAGGTGGTGAGCGACTGTACCACTGCGCGTGCGCACCGGTGCACGTGCCTGGGAGCTAACTTCGAGACCGTGGTCAGCCGTCAGCCTCTACCCCTCCGGCCTTGGCCCGGACCTTACCCCCTCCTCACCTCGTTTGGGGTAGTCCCCGTCCAAGCTGCCCGGCTGGCTAGGCTACGGTGCCAGGGCTGCCCCCCTTCGGGGAGCTTCCACTGTCCTTGCGAGGCAGCCCCAGAGGCAGGGAGGGGGCCCCGGGGGGGATTCAATGGAAGCAGCACGCAGATGAGCTTGGACAGGGGTTTATTAGAGTAAGAAGAAGATGACGGCGTCGGCGGCCCCCACCCCCGGGGAACCTGCCCATCCTAAGGCACTTGAGGATGGGGTATGTGACCCTCGCCCAAAAGCCTGAAGAGGGTGACACTCCCCATGAAGCCAGGGAGACCTTGGCAGAGCTGTCTAAATGCTGCTCAGAATGCTGGTGTCAGGTGCAGAGAAAGGAAGGGGAGCTAATTTGGCCCATAGTTTAACCAAAGCCCCAGTCTAAGGCGCTTAGAAATGGGGGAGGGGGGTCACTTCACACCCTGCTCCATAAGGAGGGGGCTGGAGAGGACCTGGTGGGGGCTCCCCTCATCCTCCAGCCCTCCATTCCCAGGCCTCCCAGGAGCCACCAGTCCGGGGAGGATCATTCTCTGAGAGCTCCAGGTCCTCCCCAGCTCCCCCCAACCTCCTTCTACAGAGGAGTTAATGCTTTTACTTAAGCACCTCCAAAACAGAGAGAGATATTGCAGATAAAATATTAAAACAGGTTCACTCCTCCCATCTCCAGGGAGACAGCTCCCCAGAGAAATTCGAGGCAAAAGGACCAGCATCAAGAGGTGTATCCAGAGTAGACCATGTGTCCCCTGCTGGCCCAGGGCCTGCGGCCCCCAGATAAGTGTCAGCCCTTCTTAAGAGCTGATCTGACTCAGGAAGGCTGATAGGTCCACATCCCCCATGGAGGGGAAGACTTCATCTGCCCCCACCAGACCGTTGGAGAGCGCTGAGGCCCCTGGAGGGGCAGGGTTGGGCTCATGGGGCCGTTGAGGCCCTGTCATGAGGCGGGTGATTGACTCAGGGTACTCCATGAGCATGGGCTCCCCGGAGGGCCCGGGCCCATCCAGGGGCCCAGCCATTCCCTGGTTCAGCAGCTGCTGGAACTCAGAGTTGTCGATGGCTGCAAGATTGGTGTAGGCACTGTCAGGGTCACCCAGGAGCTCGGCCAGATCTCCATCTGTATCAAATTGCAGGCCCAGGAGTGCCTCAGACAGCGTTCCCTCCCCAGACTGGGAGAGCTGGGGCGGAACTGGGGCAGGGGCTGTCGTGGGTGGGGCTGGAACCAGGGAAGGTGCAGGTGTGGGGGCAGGGGCCAGGGATGGGGCTGGGACCTGGCCAGATGAAAAGACCATGGGAGAAAACTCTTCCAAGTTGATGGTACTGAGGGATGGAGAGAAAGTGTAAGGCTGGGAGACTGAGGAAGGCAGGCCAGGAAGGATGCCTGAGTGACCTGAGGAAAGAGAGAAATGATCAGTAACTAGGCCATTGCCAAGAGCTTTGTCCTCCCAGTAACTATGGCCCTCTTTTCTGCAGCCCGGATGAAGTGCGCTCAGAGAGACTGCAGTACCCATCCAAAACAGATAGTGTTTTCCCACGGTCCCAGGGCAAGTTACTGAGATGACAAGTCTCGAACTCAGGCAGCTCCTACCCCGAAGCCCCAACAAGAGTCCTCTGGCCCTCTGGTCTGACCTTCTCTGACCCCTCCTGCCTAGTCTGAGTGGTTCTAGGACAACACAGGTCTTACCCGGGGGCTTGGGAGCCGAGGCTGTGGTGCTGCGGGAGGGCACCGCAATGCGTCTAGGGGGCGTCCAGGTATCGGAATTGCCTGCTGGGTGCAGAGTGGAAGTTAGCCCTAGGAAACCTCCCCAGCCTCTACTGAGCCCAATCCCCCTGCCGTCAGGGCTTACCACTGAAAGGACTTGTTTTCATGATGTTCTTAAAGGTACCCAGGGTCCTCTTGCGTTTCTCTTCAATTCGGTGTCGATCATCTGGGAGGAGAAGGCCAACTGGATCCCACACATCCTTTCCCCACGGCCCCCAGAAAGGAGCTGTCCAGCCCACCCTTCAGGAGACAGGGTTGGGCTTTGCTCCCACCTTCCCAAAACCCAGAAGCAATGAATAGGCAAGAAGAGAGTAGGCCAGTCTGTCTTCTGGGAATGCATTCATCACTACACAAGCATTTCCCAAGTGCTTAGTGGGGGCTGAGCCATGCTGGGGACACCCCTAAAACCTGCCCTGCTTCCACCTCATCTCTGTTCAATAATGTTAGAACTGCCCCGCTTCCGGATTACCTGAGGGGACTCCGCCTCACACCACACAACTGGTGGGGGGGCAGTCTTATATCTCTTCCATCCACCATCTCTCTTTACTCAGCCTACTACCCTCCAACAACCTACAAGAGTTTAAGCATCTATGATGTGCTGGGCCCGAAGTACAGGAAGGCTAGATTGTGAGGGGCCTCAAATGCCACAGATTACCCCCAATTGTAGAGACAAGGGGGAGCCAAGAGATGACATGACCAAACCTTAGGCAGTGCCGGGGAAGAGAGAGCTTTGAAGCAGAAGGCCCAATGAGGGGGAACTAGGAAACCTTCAACCCAGGGCGAATGCTGGCCTCGGGGGAATGGACTGCCCCCCCTCCAGAGGTCAGCCAGGTCACTCCCTGTGGGACCCCTTGGTGCCCCTTGAAGCAGAGAGAGGGAGCCCAGAAGTGAGGGCCATGAGATGCATAGGGGAAGGAGAAAGAAGTAGAGAATAACCCGGATTTTATGAATTAGGTTCACAAAGGGAGGATGGGGCTGTACTTGCCAAATAGGAAAGCCAATGATCGGGTTTTAGTCATGCAGAGCTTGAGATACCCAGAGGACATCCTGTTGTAAAAGCCCAACAGGCAGATGGTGAAGAAGATCAGGGCCAGCAATGCAGCCCTGGGAGTCAGATTTATACAATGAGGCGATAACTGAACCATACAGTAGAACTAAACAGGTAGCCAATTCGGTGATGGCAGAGGGAGAAGTGGGCACCAGGGAACCCCTAATTAGATAATTAGCAGGGTGCTAAGGAGGAGCATCAGCTAGGGAGGAGGTCTAGCTTCCATCACTCCTCAGCTGGTCTACACTTGGACCCTGTGGACTGGGCTGGCCTGCCCTCAAGATTATCCCCCTTCCAACCTATCTTCTGTACGGTTGCCAAAGCAATCTTCCTTCTACAGTGTTCTAACTACATCACTTTTCTGTTAACAAACCTTCAATGTGTCCTATATCCTGCCAAACAAAGTCTAGCCTTTGGCTCCAACTGACGTTCCCAGCCTAAAGTTCAACTGAATTCAACAAACACCAAGTAAGTATCTACCATGTGCAAGACACTGTTTTAGGCACTGGAGAGACAGATAATAAAAACAACCTACCCCAAGAAGCTTTCTGCCAACCCACAAATGAGACGTAATAAAACGTGGTGTTAGAGAATCAGAGGATGCAGAGAGAGGACATACATAACCTCCATTGTGCTTCTACTTTCTCCACCAAGAATAAGAATCTTTAGAAGATGGGACCAAACAAGAATGGGTAACATGTAAGATCCCAAGTGGGGAGGAAAGCACGCCTCCAACTGCACCCTCAGGCCCAATGGAACTCCATGCTCAGGTGGCAAAGGAGCCAGCAGATGCCCCTCCTGGGCATGGAGAGCCACTGCAGGCCTGGAGAGGGCCAAAGGTCCAGGCTGCAGCAAAGAGAAGAGCCTGGAGTCTGGAAACTACAGGTCAGGGAGCTCAACTGCAGTTCCTGGCATGTTAGGGACCACCAAGTTCCTCAAGAAGACTCTACCCAAAAGAGAAATTCCATTTAAAGTTGCCGTGGACATTATAAAATTTCTGGGAGTCTACCTGCCAAAACAAACCCAGGAATTATATGAACAATTACAAAATACTTTTCACACAAATGAAGTCAGATCTAAATAACTGGAAAAATATCAGTTGCTCATGGGTAGGCCAAGAATGACAATTCTACCTAATTTAACTTATTCAGCGCCATATCAGTCAAACTACCAAAAGAAGATTTTATAGAGCTAGAAAAATACAATAAAATTCATCTGGAAGATCAAAGCAATTAATGGAAAGAAATGTAAGGGAAGATGTCCTAGCTGTACCAGATCTCAGATCATATTACCAAGCAGCAATCACCAAAACCACTTGATACCAGTTCAGAAATACAGTGGTGGATCAGTGGAATAGGTTCAGTAAGTAAGGCACAACAGTCAATGACTATAGTAAATCTACTATTTCAGACTCCAGCTTCTGCAATAAGAACTCACTAACAAAAACTGCTCAGAAAACTGTAAATTAGTATGGCAGAAACTATGCACAGAGCAACATTTTACACTCTATACCAAGATAAAGTCAAAATTGGTACATGATTTACGTATAAAGACTAATACTATAAGCAAACTAAGACAGCAAGGAATAGTTTACCTGTCAGATATATGGAGAAGGGAAGAATTTGACCAAACAAAAGACAGGAAATACGAAATGGATGATTTTGATTATATTAAATTGAAAAGTTTTTGCACAAACAAAACCAATGCCACCAAGATTAAGTAAGAAGCAGAAAGCTGGGAAACAATTTTTACAGCCAATGTTTCTGATAAAGGCCTCACTTCTAAAATACAGAGAGAACTGAGTTGAATTTATAAGAATACAGGTCATTCTCTAATTGACAACTGTCAAAAGATATGAATAAGCAATTTTCAGAGGAAGAAATTAAAGATATCTACAGTCATATGAAAAAATGCTCAATCACTATTGATTAAAGAGATGCAAATCAAAACAACTCTGAGGTACCACATCACAGCTATCAGATTAGCTAACATGACAACATGGGAAGATGACAGATGTTGGAGAAGATGTGGGAAAACTGGAACACTAATGCATTGTTGGTGGAATTGTGAATTGATCCAACCATTCTGGAGAGAAATTTGGAACTATGCCCAAAGGGCTATAAAACTGCATATATCCTTTGACCCAGCAATAACAGTTCTAGGCCTGCATCCCAAGGAGGTCATAAAAATGGAAAAAAGGACCCACATGTACAAAAATATTTATTGTAGCTCTTTTTGTGGCAAAGAATTAGAAACAGAGGGGATGTCCATTAATTGGGGAATGGCTGAACAAGTTGTGGTATGTAATGGAATACCATTGCGCTATAAGAAATGAGGAGCAAGTCAACTTCAGAAAAATCTAGAAGGCTTAGATGAACTGATGCTGAGTGAAGTGAGCAGAACCAGGAGAACACTATACAC
Source organism: Bettongia penicillata ogilbyi (assembly GCA_023548195.1). Classification (NCBI taxonomy): domain Eukaryota; kingdom Metazoa; phylum Chordata; class Mammalia; order Diprotodontia; family Potoroidae; genus Bettongia; species Bettongia penicillata. The sequence goes on from JAJHZJ010000590.1 coordinate 7,431,434, forward strand.
AGCTTTGACAGACTTAGCTCTTCTCAGCAACGCAGGGATCAAAGACAACTTCAAAACACTCACAATGAAAAATGCTATCCAGAAAGAACTATGGAGTCTGAATGTGCATGGAAGTATACTATTTGCTCTCTTTTTCTTTTGCGGTTTTATTTTGCTTCTCCTTTCTCAAGGTGCTTCCCATCAGTGTTTTAATTCTTCTTCACATCGCGACTAATATAAAAATATGTTTAATATAAATATATAAGTAGAGCCTATATCAGATTACACGCTGTCTTAAGGGTGGAGGAGGAGAAGCAGGGGGAGAAAATTTGGAACTCAAAATCTTATGTAAGTGAATGCTGAAAACCAAAAAAATTTTTTAAAGGGAAAAAATAAATATTTTAGTTTTAAGAAAAAACTAAGGTAAAGGAAGCCTTGAACTCAGGCTGAATGTCGATCACCAGTGAAGCATTCCTTCCACCCCTTCTCAGCAGAGAGGTGAGAGACTCCAGGTACAAAATGGGGCACACATAATCAGGTGTGGCCAAGGTAAGGGTGTTGGCTGGTTTGAGGGAATTTCATGTGCCTGGCTGAGAGGGATCATGGGGGAGTGAGAGCAATGTAAAAGATAGAAGACACAGATGAAATTTCTAAAACTAGGTCATGCTCAACTAAAATCACTTCCTTTTCTGGTAGAGCCCTAGAATGGTCCATCAGGGGAAGGCCAAAGACATACAAAGATGGGGCAGCACCTGTGATTTCCTTGGTTAGGAAACTCCCTTTACCAATGCAGGCCCATGCTTTCTCTGAAGTTTGTTGTCTGAGAAAGTTGCCTAGAGCAACTAGGTAAAGTGACTGGGTCAGGGTCACACAATCAGGAGAGTCAGAGCAGGGTGCCTCTCTACAGATGTGAAGGAGATCTTAACTGACCTGCTAGAGCTGGGAGGCACAGCCAACATGCTGGATAGCAGGACTGAGAAGAGAACAAGAATGGATATCCGCACAGCACGTTAGAATTTACTACAGACCCGCCAAAGTGTGTCACACAATCAGTGACTGCCCTAGGCGTGTGATGTCCTATGCTCAACTTCAGCAGCCTGGTTGAAAATCTCCAGGAGACTCAGTGGACCTGGGTGCACACTTGACTCTCCATCTCCCCTAGGAGTGTGCCCCCTCCTTGCTGCTCCTCAGAGAGTCCCTTACCTCCCCCTTGGCCCAGCCCCTGGGCTGCAAGGTCCTCTCTCCTCCCTAAAGCATCCCACCTCTATTCTGTAAATAGTTACACAAGTGGCTTCTCCTGGGCAGATGGGGCTTCACCGTGTCTTTGAATATTCCACACTGTATGCATGGAACAAATGCCTGTTTGTCAACTGCGTCAGACTCCAAAGGTCAGAGGGGCCTACACTTTTACCAGAAAGTAGCTAGAAGCAGAGAGTTTTGAGCAGAGATGAAAGATTGGTCTGACAGTGGGTTGTAGGAAGGTCCCTGGAGGCAGCGAGGCAGGTGGGTATGGGAAGTGGGGATGGATGCCACTGTAGGAATCACCAGGTGGTCCTGGCATTGATCAGCTCTGACAAGGCAGAGTTTCAAGGAACTCCCAAGGTTTTGAACCTGAAAGGCAGGATGATAGTGGTGCCCCTGAATGCAAGAAAAGGGGCAGGAAAAAAGGGGAAGGAAAAAGAGGAGGAGGGGAAAGGGAGAAGGAAGAGGAGGAGGCAGGGGGCATTGATTCCTCCTTTGAGCACTTTTGCAGTTTGCTTTGAGAAGCTTTCCCAGACATGAGAAGACTCCAAAGCTGTGGTCATGGCCAGAGCCCCAGCCCTTGTCTGGCTATGGGGGAAGTGGACCAAGGACTGCAAGAATTCTCCTTTCTGCTTGGAGGGCACAGCCCCATACCTGTGTCTGGCAGATACTGAAACTCCATGGGCTCGCTGAGCTCCCGGTCGGATGGCCGCCGAAGCTGCATGTGGACCCGTACTGGGGCTTGTAAGGTAGGCTCTGCATATGGTGGGGTGCGGAACACAATGGCTACCTGCCTGTGTACATCGGCCTGGGAGAAGGATCCACGTGCTTCCCAGCCTGGCCCTGTGAAGCACACCTCGATGTCCTCTGTTGGGATAGAGCAGACAGAGGTATGGCAGCCTCTCCCGTGACCTCCTCCTCTTCCCCCAGCCGCACCCCACCCCCATACCCAGCTAGCACTGACCTTTCTGCACTTTGTCACAGAGGAGGAAGATCTCATCCCCACCCAGGCAGCTACCTGAGTTGCGGTTCACACGGCAGATCTTCAGCTCCGCGGTGTTGGGGGCCCCTGAGAGTGCAGGGAGAGCAAGAGGAGCTCGATCAGGCTGAACCTTCTACAGGGTCACATCCCCTACAAGTCTGGCATCCCAGAGACGCCACCTTGGCTTGCACATACCCACCTTCAGAACCAGAGACCATATGCCCAGAGCTCCCTCTTCTCCCCATCTCAGAACCTAAGAACAATGGACCTTTGGTCCTGTCCCCTCAATGACACCATCTCTCCTTCCTAACTATCTACTCCTACCAGCTGGGTGGCTCAGTGGAGAGTGCTAAGCTTAGATTAATGAAGCCCTGAGTTCTCTGCCTCAGTCTCCTCATCTGTAAAGTGGGAAAGTAAAAGCTAAGGTTTTTCTTAGGTTTTTCCTAGGATTTTTCTGTGGATCAAATAAAATAGTTGTAAAGCTCTTTGGAAACGTGAAGGTGCTCTACAAATGGCAGCTGTTATTCTATAAGCTGTCATGTATTAAACTATTCTGTACAGGTATCAATAATCATTTACTTATGCTGCACATACTTCTGCATGTATTTACTGGCTCCTCCCTTAGACTGTAAGGTCATCACGAGAGGAGATGCTTCCTTCTCTGTACCTATATCCCTGGCACATGCTTAATACCTTCTGAGCCCTGGGCTACAGGTACAGAGAATGAATGGACCCTTTCTGCAACCTGATGTTGCTGTCAGTCCCCTCAGGTCTCCTCCTATCCTGGACTGTTCCTTCTCAGTAGCCTTTGCTGATTCCAGCAAAGGCTGGATAGCCCTCGCAACAGCCACCTCTCCCCCACAGATGGGCCCCCAAGGTGCTCTCCTGCATTCCTGGTGATCTCATCAGCTCTGATGGGCACAGTATCTCTACCCAATACGTATTCAATCAGTGTGTCCAGCTCTAAACTTCTCTGCTGAATCTCAGTCCTGAATCCTGAATGGCCTACACAACTTTTCCAGCTCAGATACCTAAAACCCAACAGGTCCAAAACAGAATTCATTATCGGTACGGGCAAATCCACCCTTTCTCCCTAGCATGACTACTGCTGTGGTGGACACCATCACTTTTCCAGTCACTCAGGTTCTTCCCTTCAGTCCTCGGCCTCCTTGATCCCTGTGCAGCTGCCGGTCACTGCCTGCTCCTGGAAATACCTCCCTCGGCCTCCTCCTGGCCTCTGAGTGTGACGTCCCTCCTGAGGCCCTGTCCTGGGCCATCTTTTCTCTTTATTCTCATGTGGACATCAGGGCTCCCAGGAGTTCAAAGACCATCTCCATCCAGATGAAGCCTGAATCTCTGAATCCCCCTGTCCTCCAGCTCCACACCTCATCTTAACGTACCGGAAACTCAACATGTTCCTTGTTTTCCCCACTGAAGGTACCCCTGGCCTCCCCCTCACCACCTGGGCTCCAGAGGTGGGAGTCCTTACCGATTCTTCCTTCTTCCTGGCCCGTTGGATCCAACCACATCTCCCCTGCCCACCTCTTCTCTCTATGCTCAGTCAGTATCACAAAATCTCTTCATTGGAAGGCACCTCAAAGGTTACTTAGTCCAACTCACACACAAACAAGAATGCCCAAGGAGTGTTCCTATGACCTTTGACTGCCTAGCCAGCCAGGGATGGGCTACTTTGGGCTAATTTCTATTAGGAACTTGTTTATTGCATCAGGCCTAAACGTGCCACCAAGTGCTCCTAGTTCTGGCCTCTCGCAGAGGCAAGGAGAAATCTTCTAGCCTTTCCATATGGTACAATGCAAAGGAGGTTAGCTCTAGGGTCCCAAGACCTGAGTTCAAGGCTTACCCCTGAACCTTATTCCTTGTGTGACCCCCCCCAGGTTCACTCAATCTAGAGCCTCGTACGCACAACAGCGCTGGCACCAGCCACATTCAGATATTCCCATGCCATCTCCCTCGGAATCCTGATCTCCAGCCTCCAGGCCTGTCCCTCTCCAGTGAGCTCCACACAGTTCTCACCACATAAGGCATGATTCAGATTCCCGAGTAGCTCTGCTCTTTCACAGGATCTCTTTGCCAACCTCCCTAACCACGCCCAGTCTGGCCCCCATTATTTACCTTCAAATAGTCTAGCTTCTGGCCAGGCGGGACTATCAGCTGCTCTCCCAGCCAGCAGTCATGCACCCATGCAGACAGGCCACACCCCACTCCCTTTAAGGCTCTGCTAATGCACCCACCTCCACACCCCCCCCAACACCTTGCAAAGTTTTCCAAGAACCCCAAGCTGGAAGTGCTTTGTCCTGTGCCACATAGCCCTGAGACACTCATCCACAGCCATCCTTTGCCCCAGCCCACCCTAGATTGTATATGCTTACCCATGGGAATGCCACACTCCTCCCCAGTGGCGCCCAGAGGCACCATTTCATCATTGATTTTTGGAGTTCCAACACCAGCCACCATATGTTCTTTGCCATAGCTTAATGTTGGTTAAACTGAAGTGACTAGATATCCTCACTATTTAGCTTCTCTAGGTCCCATCTACATGTTTTCTTTCTGGGGCTTATGGCCCTTCCCTGCCTCCAGACATAGTCTGGAAGTCAGATTCCCCCAACTCACGGTTGTCATAGATGGGATGGGAGAGGACAGGGGGCAGGACAAGAGGCCTGCCTGCAGGGTCCCGGATGGTCACTTGAAAGCACAGTCTCACAGCATTCAGGTCATAGTCTCCACGCTGTTCTTCCAGGGGCACTGTGGGAAGAGGGGAGGGCCACAGGGTAACAAGGCTCCGACTCTGGGAGTACCGCTGTGGGGTCAAAGGGAACCCAGGAAGACACCCATGAGGGGGTGTGAGAACAGAGCCATGGAACAGGGAATCCCAGGGCTAGACCTAGTAGTGGACAAGCTAGGTAGCGATCAAGGTAGAAGGAGGTAACCTCTTTAATGATGTTTTTAAAATGTATACATTATAAAGGTCAGAAGAAAAAACTACTCTCCAAAAGACAGTAAACTAATTTAGGGCTAAGGGCAGGACAAAGAGCCTGGAAGACAAGAGGAAACAGAGCCCCGGCACAGCACAGAACAGATGCCAAAGATAGGTGCACTGGTGCACTGTTGGTGGAGCAAGAACAGGGATTAATGGCCCGTGGCCTTTGACTCAATGATTTAATTACTGAAACTCCACAAAAAAGCTAAAGATAGAAATGACAACAGGTCTTACATAAACCAAAATATTCATAGCAGCTCTATAGCTTTCACAAAGTGGAGGCTCATCAATTAGATATGGGCTGAAAAAACTTGGCATATTACTATACAGTAAGAAATAAACAAAAAAATTCAGAGAAAAATGGGAAGATTTGTGTGAACATGCAGAGCGAAACAAGCAAAGTCAAGAAGACAAGAGACTGCCTGAAGCAAGTCAAGGTCACAGTAACTGAGCGACTGACGAGGGGCCGGCAACAGGAGTGGGGGGCGCTGGGGCAATGCTGCGGACACAAAGGAGGAAGAATGGGAAATGACAGTGACATCGAAACAAGCAGCAGCACAAAATGCATCTGAAAATGATGCTGAAGCGCTGGTATAGAGCTGTCCAGCAAGAGGGAAAAGCCAGGGAGTGAGCCAGGGAGGCATGGGCAGGGTGGGACAGGGCTGAGGGGGCCCTGGTCATGCTGGCCTAGGAGCTTCTCACCATTGAAGGGGTTGTTGTTGGTCTGCATTCGATGGGCAATGGCCTGCTCCAGATCTCGCTTCTTCACACACTGAATCCCCAGGTTCTGGAAGCTAACACCTCACACCTGTCAGCCTGCCTGGCACCCCAGACCCAGTACAGCCCTTGGCCATCCTCTCTGATCCTCTGCCCCACCAGAAGCTCGGTGCTTCTTTTCTACTGCTCTGTCCTCCCTACCTTGTGGGGTCCTTCTGGTTCCCCCTCCCCACCTAGGAGGACCACTGCCCTCGCCCTGCCCTGACTCCCCCACACCTGCACAGCCTCCTCACCTGTGGATGCAGTGGTCAGGGCAGAGTTCAGCCTCATAGAAGCCATCTCTACAGTCCTTCCCCACCAACTCATGAGGGTGAGGTCGGTGAGGGGGCTCCTTGGTCACCAGGGAGATTCGCACAGTTCCTGGTCCTGTGTAGCCAATAACCTGGGAAAGGAATGTAGGCTGAGTCATTCCCTCCTTCAGAGAAGTTCAATACGGGGTCTCAAACCCATCAAAGGGCCTCTGTCCCTCTTGGAGACTGCCACCTCCTGCCCCCTGCTGGGCTGAGGGTGTGCTCGCCCCCCAGCCCCGGGACCCCTTGCAGTGTGGGGGTCTGCCCCCCAGTCCCGAGCCCCCTGCAGTGGGGCATTCTGAAAACACCCCTAACCCCAAGCCCCTTGCAGTGGGGGGTTCTAAGCACACACCCCCAGCCCCGGATCCCCTGGGGCGGTCTGCCCCCCAGCCCTGAGCCCCTTGCAGTGGGGGGGTCGGCCCCCCAATCCCGAGCCCCCTGCAGTGGGGCATTCTGGGAACACCCCCTAGCTCCGAGCCCCCTGCAGTGGGGGGGCTCTGAGCACCCCCCCGTCCCACCCTCCCCCGGGGGCTCACCTTGATGGTGGGGTGCGTCTTGGTGGTGTCCGTGCTGCGCTCCCCGGGGATGCTGCCCGCCGAGCGGCCCTCGCACTTGTAGCGGAAGCGCATCCCCCGCTGCTTGGGCTGCTCGATGATCTCCACGAAGGGGCCCCGGGCCGGGGGCGAATCTGGGGGTGCGGAGGGGGGCGCGCACACCGCGGGCTCAGGACCCCGGGCCTCCCCCCGGACCTCCCCCCGCCCCGGACCCTCCCGGCCCCACCCCACCCCCGCCCCGCCCCCACTTACCGGAAGCGAAGATCATGGGTAACAGGTCTGAAAAGGGGAGGGGGCGCGGGGGAAATCGAGTCAGGCACCGCCCTCCCACCCCCCACGCCCCGCCCCGGGAGGGGGGACGGCCGCACGGACCTCCGGGCCGGCCCGCTCGGGCCCCACCCGGCCCTCCCCCTCCCCCGGTCAGAGGTCAGGCTCACCCTCCATGGCCAGGGTCCTGGGGGCGGGGCCGGGGTCGCAGCTGGAGCCCCCGCGGCGCGCGCCCTACGCCCGAGCCATTCGCCAGAGGCGGAAATTCGCCGCGCGCGCTCGCGGCGTCACTGCTCGGAATGCGGGACCGCGCCTGCGCACCAGAGCCTCCCGGGCCGCGCGCGCCCTGCGCGCTCCCGCCAGCGGGGGCGGGGCGGCCCGAGTGCGCAGGCGCGGGGAGGTGGGCGAGGAGCAGGGCGAGGCCTGAGGGCAGGGAGGCGTGGGACGCAGGCGGGCCCCTCCGCGCTCCGTTTGTAGTCTTAGTCCAGCTCTCCAAATCGCTTTTCCCAAACGTTCTGGCGGAGGACCTGGCCGCCACCCAAGGAGGGGTGGGCGGGGCGGACAGGTCGCTGCCCCGATTGGCGGAGCGGAGACGCCGCTGCGTGCTTGCATCACGCGTCTTCGAGAAGCACGTGGTCCCAGGACTCTCCGGGAGGGGCGAGAGGAGGGGTGGGAGGAGCCTGCGTGCTGGGGAAGCCCGAGTTTATGAAGCGCCTACTGTGTACTGTGGGACCAGGAGGCGCGGTAGGGGGGTGCGAGCGGAGCAGAGGGTCGGGCGTCCTCCCTAGTGCCAGCGACGCGTGCGACCCGACGGAGAGTCTGATGTCCGAGCGCCCATGAGGAAACTCCCTCTGCCAGTGTGGACCTGGCACCCGCCTGTCCGATCAGAAATGCTTCTTCTACCTTAGCGAGCTCGCTTCTAATTACTGTCCTGTTTCTCTAATGCCCTTTGTGGCTAAACCCCTGGGAACGCCGTCTACACTAGGCGCCTCCACTGACTCCCCTGGGAAAGCCTGTCTACACCAGATACCCCCAGTGACTCTCCTGGTAAAGACCATCTACACTAGGTACCTCCACTGACTCCCCTGGGAAAGGCCATATACACTAGGTGCACCCTCTGTCTCCCCTGGGAAAGGCCATCTACATTAGATGCCCCCAGTGACTCTCCTGGTAAAGGCCATCTACACTAGGTACCTCCACTGACTGGTAAAGGCCATCTACACTAGGTACCTCCACTGACTCCCCTGGGAAAGGCCATATACACTAGATACCCCCTCTGTCTCCCCTGGGAAAGGCCATCTACATTAGATGCCCCCAGTGACTCTCCTGGTAAAGGCCATCTACACTAGGTACCTCCACTGACTCCCCTGGGAAAGGCCATATACACTAGATACCCCCTCTGTCTCCCCTGGGAAAGGCCATCTACATTAGATGCCCCCAGTGACTCTCCTGGTAAAGGCCATCTACACTAGGTACCTCCACTGACTCCCCTGGGAAAGGCCATATACACTAGGTGCCCCCTCTGTCTCTCCTGGGAAAGGCCATCTACCCATCTACCCTAGGTACCTCCACAGTCTCTCCTCTCTCAACCCCCTTACAATCCATCCAGCTTTTGCCTTTATCATTCCACAAGAACTGTTCCCCTAAGTTACTAATTATCTGTTTAGTGGCCACATCCCATGGCCTCTGCTCCACACTCATTCTCCTTGACCTCTCTGGAGCCATAGTCACTCTCTCTTCCTTGGTCCTCTCTTACCTCTAGGTTCTTGGGACCCCCACCCCTTTCTCTTCCTACTTCTCAGACAACTTGTTCTCCGTCTCTGTTGTGGGATACTCCTCCAGATCCCATGCTCCAACCTTAGGTATCCCACAGGATTTAAAATCAACATGTGCCCAAACAAAACTCATCCTCCTCCCCCCACCCCACCTTCCCTATGCCATGGTCCTCTTGGAGAGGGAAGGACAAACAACCACAGTGACCACCTTCCTTGTTAGTGTAGAGAGCAAAAACATGCTCCCAGCCCCAGTCCTGGATTCCTCACTCTTTTTCACACACATAACCCATATCCAATATGATGCCAATTTTACCTTTGTAGCCTCTATCCAATACACCCTTTTCACTTTGATGCCACCACCCTCCTGGGGCAGACTCTCATCACCTCACACCTGGACTATTTACTATTTACATAAATGTTTATTTACTCACTGATGTCCTATCAAAACATTTGTGGTAGCCATCTATGCCATAGCAGCTGCCTAGGGTATCTAGACAAACATTCTAGTGTCTTTACAAGGATGATGAATTCCTGATAGGGGAGAGTGAACACAGTTTCTTTTCTTAGGTCTCAGGGGTCAAGTAATTGTAGGTTTTAGAGACAGCAGCTACAACCAGAGTGACTGTAGCCCTTAGCAGAATTTATCAGTCATCAGTCCTGGCTGATTAAGGCTTGTTAGAAATAGCAGCTGAGGTAACACCAGCACCTGTAGGGGCAGAGATTAGCTAGAGTAGGACAGACCCACAATGCTCAAGGCCTTTGCAGGGCACTAGATAAAGTTTACAAATTTTGTCTCCCAGCAGCCCTGACTCGCAGAGTTGAGGAGGCCAGGCCAGCTTGTCCAGGATTGACAGCACCATGGACTGCTTTGGCCATGTCTTTAGATCACTTGATAACCAAGCCAATGTAATCACATCTAAAGCCTTGATCAGCTCCAGGACCATCTTCAGAACCTGATAAGAAAAAGTTTATGACCTCAGACTTCTTCATGGGAAGGGATGAGAAATGCTTCTCTAAGCACTTCATATCCTTGACTAGTTTGGCCCAGTTTGAGGACAGAAAAATTCTGTGTTCACTAGGAGTAGAAACTCCAACTTAGAATCCTAAGAGACTGAGCCGGGCACTGAGATGTGCTAGTGAATTGGTTAAGTTCTGCCAGGACGTGACACATAGCAGATTTGAGCCAAGACTTTGTGACACTAAGCCTGGTTCACTGCTCAAAAAACTGGGGTAGCTCCTGGTTACCTCGAGGATCAAATATTAATTCTCCTGTTTAGCATTTCAAACACTTCCCTACCAGACCCCATGCTGCCTTTCCAGCCTTACTGCCTGTGACTTCCCTCCACCCCTAGAGACCAGCATTTGTGTCTTCTCACACCTGACATTGTCATCTCATTGCTGAACCCCAACATCTCCCATCTCACTTATGACTTTTCAAAAAAATCTTTTTAAAAATTCTGAATTTATTGAGAAAGAGAGAAAGAAGGGGAAAGGGAGAGAGAAAAAGGGAAGGAGAGGGAAGGGGGAGAAAAAGAACACATTTCCATATGCAGAATAGGACAGAAAAAAGAGATCTGCATGTGAATTCATGGCGTGGAGCCCAGCTTACATTTGGAAAAGTCTATAATAAGTTTACTGAATTACTTTCCACACTGCCCTGCTTCTCCATGTTTCATTCTGTTCTCTTCTGGGCATTTTCAACATACTTTAGTGACATTCCGTTCTTTCCCTTCCTTTGTTTGGTAGTAACTGCCCCAAATAAAACAAGACAAAAACAACACAGTCCCTGGAACGATTAAACATGGTGGAACCCAAATCCATCCATTTGCCCTCTCTAGCCGCTGTCGTGCTCTGCACCATGGAGAGGTCATCACTTCAGTCAGGCAGTGGGGAACCTGCTTCCTTATTGGCCTGCTAGATTTGTAGTGGTTCATGGTGTTGATCAGAGTTCTGTAGTCCTTCAAGGTGGTTTTTCTTGAAATTTAGAAGAACCTTGGGTTTTCTTGGAGACTCAACTCCAGCCCCTGGGCTTTTCCTGGTCCCCCTTTCAGGGAAGCACATGATTCTCCCCAAGATTACCTTCCTGAGGGCAGGTACTGTGTCCTTTTTGGTTCAGTGTCCCCCAGCACCTGTCATATAATGGACATTTAAAGGATTGTGGAAGTGCAGTCCTGAAGAGATGGGACACCATACCTGAAAGGGGTTATGGGGGACTGTGGAGGTAGAACCTGCTTCTGTTTTCTCCTTCCTTTTCCCCATTGCTAAAAGGGAAGGCCATCTAGGTGGGAAAGAGGGGAGGGTACTGTGGGAAATGAAAGTGATCTAAACAGATATTAATAATATCTTTTACCTGAGGGAAACGCTGGTTGATTGCTTGTTTCTATCCACTTCTTAAAATTGTCTCTCTTAAAGCACATCAGCCATCATTGGCAGAGATTGTGCCCTGTTGAATCTCTTTTCCTGGGACTTTTCTCCTCTTTGAGTTTTGGTGATGTTGTTTTCTCCTGGTCTTCCTGTCTGTTTGACCACCACTTCTCTGTGCCCTTTGCTGGCTTATCATTCCTATAATTGTGCCTGTCTGTGGGCATCCCCTGAGCCTCCATGCTGGGCTCTCAGCTCTCTCTATACTCTCTCTCTTGTTCCCATCATCTTCTCTGGGTTTTTAGTATCATCTTTATGCTGATGAGTGGCCAGAGTCTTGAGGGAATAAATGGCAAGTCTTGCACTTGGGTACAAGAAATTAGCTCCATAGCTAATTAGCTGGGTGGAAAGTCATAGTTCTGAAAACAATCTTGGGGTCTGACTGACCTGCAAACTCAGGATGATGTAGTACCCAAAATGTCAGTGCCATCCTGAGGGCAAAAGAGGGGCCAAGCTCTCAGGGGCAGGGAGGTGAACATCCCTCTGTCTTCTGCCCTGGTCAACAATCATCTGGAGGGTTGTACTCAGTGAGGGCACCCCAGGGTAAGAAGGACATCAGTAACCTGGAGAGTGTCCAGAGGGGGGTAGTCAAAGGTCTGGAGTGATACTGTAGTAGAATCAGTTGAAGGAACTGGGGGTTGTTTAGCCCGGAGAAGAGCAGAGGGACATGGTTGCTGCATTCAGGGATAACTAGAAGAGGGGAGAAAGCAGTTCCAAGGAGGCAGATCTAGGCTGGATGTCAGGGAAAAACTTCTGGACAATCAAAGCTGTCCCAAAGTGCCTTGGGAGAGGAGATGAGTTCCATGTCTTAGTAGGTCTTCAGGCAGTAGATGCCTACTTCCTGAGTATGCTTTCATTTCTCACTATAGGAGTTAAACTAGAGATCTAGCTGCTGAGCTCTTTTTCAATTCTCACTCTGTGAGTGGTCTAAAGAAGGGCTGGTTCCCACCAAAGCCTCCACTTCTCCTAAATGTCAGGGCTAAAGGTGAACCATTCCAAAGATACATTTGTTGATGGATTCTTAGGGCAGTCACTCCAGAGAACTGTAGGCAGTTTGGTTCTGGATTTAGCAGCTGCTATGAAAAAGGGATTAACAGTATTCAAAACTGGGCAGGCAGGTAAATTCAAGGAAGGATGTGTTTTAATTGAAATCTATATAAATCTGCAAATTTGTTTGGGGGGTGGTGGTGAAATACCTCACAAAGTCACCCATGAGCAAGGAGACCTCAATTGTCCTTTGGGCCACATAGATGCTTTTCTCAGCTCTTACTGCAAAAGGATTTTGCTGATGCAGAAATTATAATAATTCTAAATTGATTCTAAAATAAACTGGTGGAAAACTTGGATTTTCTAATCAATAACTGTATCAGAAGAAAAAGGTAAACAATGAACTATCTATGAAATCTTAGGTTTTCATTTTCTCATTTAGACCTGGTTGGATTTAAACAAAGCTTAAAACAAGGAACAGAAAATGTCAGAACTGGGAGGAGATTTAGTCCATATGCTATAGAATATCAGAGCCTAGATAGCCTTAATAACATAGGTTATAAGAACTAATTGGGCCCTTTGTTCAGTTATGTCCAATTCTTCATGACCTCATTTGAAGTTTTCTTGGTGAAGATACTGGAGTGGTTTGCCATTTCTTTTTTCAGTTCATTTTACAGATGAGGAAACTGAGGCAAATAGGGTTAAATGACTTGCTCTGGGTCACACAGCTAAGTATCTGAGACCAGATTTGAATTCAAGGTGAGTCTTCCCGACTCCAGGCCCCACACTCTATCCACTGTGCCACCATGATACCTGAAAGGGCCTTTAGCATATGAAATATCAGAGCATGTAAGACTCAGGGAACATCCAATACCAAATGTCAGTGTTGGGAGTGACCTTAGAATATAGAATATACAATGTCAAAGCTTAGATGAATATAGAATATCAGACCTGGGAACACAGGACATCAGACATGAGGAGACCTTTGATGGTCAAAGCTAGTAAGAGCCTTAGAACATAGAATGTCAGAGATGTGAGTGACCTTAGAACACAGAATGTTAAAGTTTACCAGTGATCTCTTAGCAGCCTTTTCTCACTCCTTATTCTCCTTGGCTTCTCTGAAACCTTTGGTAATATTGGTCGGTCTTTCCTCCTTGACACTGTTTTCTTTGTTGGTTTTTAGGACACCTTTCTCTCCTGCTTCTTCTCTTGACCATTCCTTCTGTCTTTTTTGCTGGATCCTCCTCCAGATCATGCTCTCCTCCCTAGGTCCCTCTGTCCTGGACCCTCTTCTCTTCTCTCTCTCCACTTCACTTTGTGATTTTATCAGCTTCCAATGGATTTAATTACCACTTCTATGCTGATGATTTTTAAATTTACCTATCCTGCCTCAACTCTGCTGATTTCCAATTTCATATCTCTGCCTTTCAAGGCATCTTGATGTCCAGTAGACATCCTAAACTCAGTATTGTCCAAACCATTCCCACTTCCTACTTTCCCTGTTACTATAGAGGGCAACACAATCCTCCCAGTTCCCCAGGCTCCCAATTTAGGAGTTATTTCGGACTACTCCCTCCCTCCCTTTTCCCCATCCAATATGTTGATTTCTCCTCTCCAGCCCCCTTGTTCATTTCACCTCTGGTTTATTTCTCCTCTGAAGCTGGTCTTGTTGATTTCATCTCTGGTTGATTTCTCCTCTGGTTGATTTCTCCTCTTCAGCCCCCTGGTTGATTTCACCTGTGGTTATTTCTCCTCTCCAGCCCCCTGGTTGATTTCACCTCTGGTTGATTTCTCCCTCCAGCCCTTCTTGTTGATTTCTCCTCTGCAACAGGATTGATTTCACTTCTGCAGCATCTTCCCATTATACCCCCTTCTCTCCTCATCACCACAAGCCTGGATTAGTTGCTGGTGAGTCTGCCTGCCTCAAGTATCTCTCCACTCCAGTCCAGTCACCACAGAGCTGCTAAAATGATTTTCCTAAAGAGCAAGTCCTATTTACTATTTTTGGTGTTTCAAGCTCCTATCTACTTTTCCAGTCTTCTTACATCTTATTCCCTGATTTGTACTCTTTGATTCAGTAACACTGGCCTTTTTGCTGGTCCATGAACAAGACCCTCCAACTCTTGGATTCAGGCACTTCCTCTGGCTGCCTCCTGTGCTTGGAACATTGTCTCTCCTCATCTCCGACCACTGGCTTTCCTGACTTCCTGTATGCCCCAACTAAAAGCCCATCTTCTACAGGAAGCCTTTCTCTTTCCCTCTGTTAATTATTTCCTATTTTTCCTGTTTATATGGCATGTTTGTACATAGGTGTTTGCATGTTGGGGAAACCCCCAAGGGGATTGTGAGCTCCTTGAGGGCAGAGACTATCTTGCCTTTCTTTGTATCCCTAGTGCTTAGCACAGTGCTTAATTCATGAGTATTGGCTGTCTGAGAGCTTACAACATAGACTATCAGAGCTAAGAAAGACCTTAGAACCTCAAATGTCAAAGGTCAAGCTTTCGCTTTAGCACAGAACACAGCATTTGTTTATCAGGTAGGATGAGAAAGCTTATCCAAGGTGGAAGCATCTTTAGAACATACTAAAAGATGGTAAGAGGCAACACGGTATGTGACAGCAGAACATGGAATATCTGAAACTGATGGGAACTAATCTGAAGCATGGATGGGTATTACAACATAGACATGGATTGTTAATATATGATGGGAGGGACCTGAGAACAAAACCCATCAGAAGGGACTATTGAATAAAGACTGCTGGAAATGAGGAGGGCATTTGAAGAAGGAATGTCAGAGCTTGGAGAGGCCTTAGAGAATTGCATGTCAGGGCTGGTTTGGACCTTAGAACACAGGACTTGCTGAGGTGGATGGGACATTACAGCATCAAGCAGAGAATATCAGGGCTAGCAGGGACCATAAACTGGAGAACCTAAATGCTATTATTTAGCTAACACTGAATATCAGAGCTGAATGTGTCCTTAGGGCAGTTTGGTATAGTGAAAGAAGCATGAGTTGGGGAATCAGAGGAACTGGGTTCAAATCCTATCTCAGCCACTGAGACTTAACCTCCCTAGATCTCAATTTCCTCATTAATAAAATGGTAGAGGTGTTAGACTGGTTGATTTCTGAAGGCCCTTTTGGCTCCAGATATGTGATCCCAGAAAGACACAGAATGTCTGATCTGGGAGAAGTCTTAAAATGTAGAACAGAGAATGTCGAAGCTTGTATAAGCCTTGGAACATGAACTGTCAGAGCTTACTTAGGTCACACAGTGTAGAAGAGCGGCGTTAGGAGGGAACTTAGATTGCAGACTAACAGAAAGGGGAAAGAAATTAGAACACAGATTGTCAGAACTGAGAGGGTGCCTTAGAACATAGAGGAAAAAAATGTCTAATCATGGTTTTTAAAAGAGAAGGCTATGGAATGTTATCCTGCAAGGCTGCTGAGTGTTTCTTAGTCTATTACTGTATGCCAGACACTGTGTTAAGCTTGGGACATACAAAGAAACTCAAAAGATAGCCCCTACCCTCAAGGTGTTACACTCTGATTAGACAGACAACATACAAACATCATACTGTGTACATAAATGGAAGGTATTGCACAGATGTTAAGCACTAGAATTAAAGGGGATCAGGAAAAACTTCTTGCAGAAGATGGGGTTGGAATTGAAACTTGACAGTTTCTGGGAACACCAGGAGAATGGGGATGAAGGGGGGGAGCGTTGTTACTTTCTCTGGCCTTGGAAAAGTCTTGCTGGACAGTACAAAACAGAACAGAGAATGTTAATGCTTGGAGAGACTTGAAAACCTAGAACAGGGTTTCAGAACTGGAGGAGACCTTAGGACATAGAACGTAAGAGATGAAAGGCCAGGCGCTGTTTGGGCACTGGAGATACAAAGACAAAAAATAAAAGCTCTTTGTCCTCAAGGATCTGACATTTTATAGGAGTCTACCATGTACACATGTAAATATAGACCTATCTATATAATGATGCCTGATAGAGAATTTAAGAGCATAGAATGTAGACTGTCACAATTGGCTGGGCAGGTCAGAACTGAGGGGGACCTTAGAATACACAACGTGAGAGCTCAGAAGGGCCTCAGAATGTAAATTGTGAGAAACTGGAGTCACCTTAGATGTCATCTTGTTCAACTCCTTCAAGAAACTGAGACCGAAGGAAGGGATGTGAACTGACCAAAGTCACATGTAACCTCCCAGTCTTTGCAGCATTACTTTTTCACATCCCTTCATAAAACCAGCAGCTGCTGCTGCAACCCTTCCTACTCCAAGGGAGCTCATGATCCATTTCCTTCTTTGGTTTAGAAATGTCAAATTGACAACTGTGTTAAAAATTCAAAAGCACATTTATTTTGTTGAAATACTTGTGTTTACCGTGGGAGAGATCCAGGATAAGAACTCACCGTCAAAGACAAAGGAGGCCCGTTCACTCCTTGTGATGGTGACAAATACATCCCTCAGTGGTCTCTCCGGTTAGTATTTGCTCCAGTTCATTTTGGTAAATCAAAAACAAAGCAATCACATTTTAATTAATTGATTTACTGACAGCAGCAAAAAGACCTAGCAAACACGAACTCTGCCTGCCGGGGATCCTCACAGCTCACTTGGGATGGGCCCCTCGGCCCAGGCTCGGCTGTCCAAAGAAGGTTTAGGGGAGAAACAGCGGTTGGCAGCGCCCTGGGTTTGGGATGCCTCTGCGCTACATCGTGACTGGGCATGAGGGCGCGTTTGTACCGAGCTCTGGCAGCGCAAACGTCATTCCATCTTCACAACAACTCTGGGGGCTGGGGGTGGGGGCAGGGGCCATTAGGGCTCCGTTAAGCAGAGACGCAGTGACGTGCCCAGGGTGACACGACTAACAAGGGTCTGGGCAGGACTTGAACTCAGGCCTTCCTGCCTCCACGCGCAGCACGCCAAGGCGCCCTGCCCGGCCACCCCACTCTTTACAGAGGGGAAAACTGAAGCCCAGGCTGGAGAGTGCCTTGTCCTAGGTCACGAAGGCAGCTCAGGTGAGACGCCGCATTCGAAGCCAGAGCACGCTGGACGCAGCACCACGGCCGCAGTTTGCTGCTCCGCAGGGCGGCCCCGGCCGCACTTCCAGGACCCGGCCCGAACCACAACAAGCGCGTCACGCGGCCACGTGACTGCGACGCGCTCGAACTACGTAGAGTGAAGGACCCAGCTCTCTCCCAATCAGGCGGCGAGGCGCTAGGCCCCGCCCCGGCCCGGAGCCGGCCCGGGGCCTCCAGGCGCTTCCGGCGCCGCCTGCCCACCCCGGAGCCGAGCGCCCCTCAAGGCCGGCCGCCCTCCCCGCTTGGGCCGCGTCCTTGGCCGCGGGCTCCTCCCGCCCACGGCCCCCTCCTCCCGGAGCCTCCCGCAGCCCTACACCCTCGGAGCTGCTAGCAGGGAGGCGCCGGTACGCCGGACGTGACGTCACCCCGCGGAGCCGGAAGCGGCTCCTGAGGGAGGGAGGGAAGATGGCGGAGGTGGTGAGTCCGGGGCCCGGCGCGGGGCGGGGCGAGGCGGGGCGGAGGCATCCGCAGGACGGCGGCGACTCCCCCGGCCTCCCCCATTGACCGCGGTGTCTTCCCCAGGGCGAGGTCATCGAGGGCTGCCGCCTGCCCGTGCTGCGGCGTAATCAGGATAACGAGGATGAGTGGCGTGAGTGACGGGGGGCGGAGCCAACGGGTGCCGTGGAGGCGGGGCCTGGGCGCTGGAGCCCTGCAGGGAGGGCGGGGCTTGGGGAGCGAATAGGCGTGGTTCCCTGTGAGGGGCGGGGCTGAACCATACCTCGGAGGGAAGGCTAAAGAGAGGGCCAGGGCTGGGGGAGGGAGGGACGTGGTCTGTGTGACTCTGGGGAGGGGGCCTGGCCAGAGGCCAAGAGACCTCCTGGGAAGGGATTAGAGAGGGGGCCAAGGGTAAATGGAAAGGGGGCGTGGCTAACTTAAGGGTGGAGCCTGAGACCTCCCAGAGTGGGGCTTGGTGGGGTGTGGCTAGAACCTGAAGGCTCCACCCACTCACCCACCCACCCACCCCCGGTCCTGGGAGAGGTGAGACTTGGTCTCCAGTTTAGGATGCCTCGGGTGGAGGACAGGGCGGGGCTAAGGACCCCTAGGAGCCAAGGGGCTGGGCCAGAGTCCTTGGAACCCCCCCCTTCAAGGGCATTCCAAGGGCAATCTAATGGCGGGGCCAGGGACCGGTGGGGAAGGGGCAGGACCCAAGCTAAAGAAAGGGGATGATCTGGGCATCCTGGGGAGGGACTTGGAGGGGGAGAGAAGATACTTTTCTCAGGAGGGCACAACCAAGGCAGGGGGTGGACATGGAGGAAGCTGGCCCCCAGGGACAAAGTGGGGTCTGTGCCTAGCACCCTTGTAAGACTCCTGCCTCTCCCTCGCAGCTTTGGCGGAGATCCTGAGCGTGAAGGACATCAGTGGCCGGAAATTATTCTACGTTCACTACATAGACTGTGAGTGCCACGCCCAGTGGTCCATGGGTACAGGGCGGGTACCACAGGCATTGGGAGTTGGGAGGATGAGAAGAGCCGTGGGGGACACCTTACATCAGAACTTCTCCACTTCTCTGCAGTCAACAAACGCCTGGATGAGTGGGTGACCCATGACAGGCTGGACCTAAAGAAGATCCAGTTTCCTAAAAAAGAGGCCAAGACCCCCACAAAAAATGGGCTACCTGGGTCCAGACCGGGCTCCCCTGAGAGGGAGGTGGTGAGTAGAAGCAGTATCCAAATCAACCTGGAGACGGTTCCCAGGAGGATGGTCAGGCCCCGCCCCCATCTCACTTGTCTCTGTTGTGCTTAACCCATGGTTTTGGGGCTTCTGTGCCGCAGGCTGAGGATGAAAAGGGGAACAAGGCAGCCCTGCTATAGTGGCCGCAGCCTGGAGAGGCTTTGTAGAGATTCAGGTCGGGTCAGAGGGAGGAGGTGGTGTTACTGAATCTTAGGTTTCAAAATTCAGTCACCAAACCCCACATAGTTGGGGTGGGAAGCCAGCCCAAGGGGAAGGGGTGGGGGGGTGAACCCACCTGGCTGATGGGGGCCCCCTCCTCCCCTCCCCCTCGCTCCCTTCCCCCTCCCCCAGAGGAAGACCCTGGACCTATCTCTACAGCCGGCTTCGGCCCAGGCCAGTGGGAAGACACTGCCGATCCCGGTGCAGATCACGCTCCGCTTCAACCTACCCAAGGAGCGCGAGGCCATCCCCGGCGGCGAGCCTGACCAGCCCCTCTCCTCCAGCTCCTGCCTGCAACCCAACCACCGTTCCACGGTACCCTCGGATTCCACTCTTCACCTGGAGCTCCGGAGCCCAGCTCCCTCGTCCCCACAGTTCCTTGTGAGCTCGCTTCCTTCCAAGACCCAGGTCCCCTGCCCCTTTGACCCACCTTTCTCGGTCTCTCTCTGCAGAAACGAAAAGTTGAAGTGGTTTCACCAGCAACTCCCGTGCCCAGCGAGACAGCACCAGCCTCTGTCTTCCCTCAGGTGTGTGCTCGAGGCCCCTTCGGTGCCCCTGAGCCCATGCTCTTGAGCCCCTCAGCTCATTCCTTCCTTCCCCTTCCTGTGTCTCCTCAGAATGGTTCAGCCCGGAGGGCACTGGCCGCCCAGCCAGGACGGAAGAGGAAGTCCAACTGTCTAGGCACAGATGAGGTAAGTCTGGTAAGGGTGAAGAAAAGGGAGCCAAGTCAGGGGAGGGCAGCATGCTTATGCCTTTCCCTGCCCTGTGGCCACCGACAGGACTCACAGGATAGCTCGGACGGAATCCCGTCAGCCCCTCGCATGACAGGCAGCTTGGTGTCTGACCGCAGCCACGACGACATTGTTACCCGCATGAAGAACATTGAGTGCATCGAGCTGGGCCGCCACCGCCTCAAGCCCTGGTACTTCTCCCCGTATCCCCAAGAACTAACTGCCCTGCCCGTGCTCTATCTCTGCGAATTCTGTCTGAAGTATGGGAAAAGCCTCAAGTGTCTGCAGCGTCACCTGGTACGTCATTGGGGCCTCCCTCCCCAGCCTCCTGTCACTGACTGAGTACCTACTATGTGCCACATGCTGTACAAAGCTTTGGGGAAGCAAAGAAAGACACAATCTCAGTCCTTGTCCCCAGGAGCTCACAACCAAATGGGGAGATATGTGCTTGAGTCCTCATGTCTGATGAAGAGAGAGTAGGTGGGAGGGAGCCTTAGAAGGGAGAGGCCAAGCAGCGGGTCAAGTTGGGCTCCTGCATCAGATAGGGTTTTAATTCTGAATGAGCCAGAGATTGTCAGAGGGAAGGCATGCCAAGGAGGCCTGAAGATGGGGGCCGGCCAGGGGAGATGAGGTCCTGCTGCTCTCCCACCTGCCTTCCCCTGCCTTACAAGCACCTTCCCGGCATCTGTTCCTCAGACCAAATGTGACCTCCGACATCCCCCGGGCAATGAGATTTACCGCAAAGGCACCATCTCTTTCTTCGAAATTGATGGGCGTAAGAACAAGGTGAGTGGCGAATGGAGTTAGGGGGCTGGGTGGCGGTCGGGTTCGTCTGAGGCAGACCTATCTCCCAAGGCTGCACTTGAGATGCTAACCAATGCTTTGAACATGTGCCAGAGGTTTTGACACACCAGTAAATTCCCAGAGACAAGTAAACTTGGCCGTTTTACTCTCTGCCTGAACTCATCAGCCCAGAGTTATTAAATGACTGAAAAGGGCCCAGCAGTTCAAGGAGTACACACGACCTCCCTCCCTCTGGTGGTATCTCTGAAGCTTCTAATACCATAGAGGAGTTGTCCCTGCTAAAGAGAGTTTTGGCTGTGGCAAAGCATCATAGACCTTTCCTGGCCCTGACCTGAATAGATAGGCCATGGCCTGCTTGGCATCACTCAGAGAGAGGTTTGAATCTTTGGAGGGGCCTGAGCACACCCATGCTGTGGTGCTGATGGCCACCCCCTCCTCTCCCCTTAGAGTTATTCCCAGAACCTCTGCCTTTTGGCCAAGTGTTTCCTGGACCACAAGACCCTGTACTACGACACAGACCCATTCCTGTTCTATGTTATGACTGAGTATGACTGCAAGGGTTTCCACATCGTCGGCTACTTCTCCAAGGTCAGCCCCTGGGTCCCAGACCCAGCTGTCTGTTGTCCATGGTGCTGCCCTTCCCCAGCTCTTGTCCTCTCTCTGCCCGAAGAGCACTGCCATGCTCATGGTGCCCTCCCCACAGCCCACCCTCATGCTCACAGTGCCTTCTCCCTTCCCTTAGCCCACTCTCATGTTCACGGTGTCCTCTCCCTCCTTTAGGAAAAAGAATCCACAGAGGATTACAATGTAGCCTGCATTCTGACCCTGCCTCCATACCAGCGGCGTGGTTATGGCAAGCTGCTCATTGAATTCAGTGAGTGTGGGCAGGGCAGGGACAGGGCTGCTGAGGTGGCTACCAGGGACTGTCCCCTTACAGTTAGAAGAGGCCAGAATGGGGGAGGGTGGGCTTGCCCTTGCTCAGAGGGAAAATGAGCCCCTGTGAGGCACCTGTTGTAGTTGAAGCAGTGCTGGAGAGGACAGACAGAGGAGACTGGTCAGGGCCTTATAGAGGAATGGGTCACATTGGGGGAGGAGGCATCCCCGCACCCAGAGCCAGGCATGCCTGATTTTGCTCATGTCTTCTCTACCAAGGAGAAGGATCTTTCACAGAAGGCACCATAAGCCGGTGGCCAGTGATCAGTAAGGCCCAGATGAACTCCATCCCAAGGTCTGGAGGAGAGGACGATGGGTGGAGGTGGAAACAGGATGGGAGAAGGGCAGGTGCAGATGTCCTGACCTTGTACGGCAGGAGGGGCCAAAGTCTGTGCCCTGCTCAGTGAGTTTGACTTGGAGCCTTCCCCAGGAATCAAAGTGATGCTTTGACAGACATAGACAAAGAAATAGTGATTCAGGAGAGGTCATGGTCCCATCTGACTGATGGTGTTTTCTTTTTTTGGGTGTTTACATAGGTTTTAGTAAAACATCTGCTGCAGCGTCTTATGCTCTTCCTGTAGAAAAGATGAGATGTGGTGTAGACAATGAGAGAGTTAGACAGACTTGACTGAAGGGCCGATCTCACAGAACAGGGCATGGTTTAGTGTCTTCTTGGCAGGTCTTCAGGGGAGTGCTCCAGGAATCTGACTTGGGCTTTGTGCTGGCTGACGTTTTCTTAGTGTCTTGGATAAAGACATAGATGGTCTTCAGACCTCAGAGGTCAGAGAGAGTTCTCCACCTCCCTCTTCCGCCCCCCCACAGTACAAAGCCAAGGTCTGAAGGGAGAGACTGGAGCTCCAGGTCAGATGTCATCAGACAAGATTGGGTAGGGATGAAGGTCAGGTTTTGCAGCTAGATTTAAACGGTGCTTGTCATGAGTACGAGGTGTGTGTTGGGTGGGGAGGCAGGGCGCTAGACAGTGGTTTGTCTGACAAAGGTCTGGGGGCATCAGTGCCTCCTCAGTCTCCTCTCTAGAGGAGAATGAGATGGGGCAACCGAGGAAGCTCATAGGCCGTGCTAAAAGATGCCTGGCCCCTGGGATGAGGGCCCTGGTCAGCCTTGTCTGGAGGATTAGGTTCATGTCCGGGGGTCTCCATTTAAGGATGTGGAGAAGGTGGAATGTCCAGAGCAGGGCAGCCAGGATGATGAAGAGTCCAGGCCCAGGTGCTGGAGAAGCAGAGATATGGAGGGGCGGGATTGAGTCTTCTAGGATTTGAAGGCCTGCCTGCATGGGGCAGGGAGAAGAGGGCCATGTGTGTATGCATACCCGCCTTCATGGTGGTGCTCGGGGGCCCACCTGTCAGGGATGTCTGGGCTGACCCCTCTCACTCTGAGGCCCCTTTATTCTCCTTGTCCGGCCACAGCTTCAGAGCTCTCAGCTGCCAAATCCAATGGACTTTTCTTAGTCCCCGTTCCTCTGGACCTCCGTGGCCCTGGACAATCACTCTCTCCTGTTCAGGTGTCCAGAACACCCTCACCCCTCTGTGTCCTCTGCTGGATCCTCCTCCAGACGCTGCCCTTTCACCACTGCCATTTCTCATGGCTCTGGCCTGGACCACTTTCTCACTTTAGGCTATTTCACCCAGTGACCTCATTAGCTCTCATGGATTTAACAGCCATCTCTAGGCCGAGGAGTCTTGCATCTGCAGATGTCCCACAGCCTTTCGGACATCTCAGACTGGATGTCCAGTAGATGCCTCACACTCAACACGTTTAGAACAGAAGTCCCCCCAGGTCTCCCCGCAGTTTTGCTCCCTCCAACCTCAAGGTGGGTAGATGGCAGGGGCGAGTATACAGGAGGTCTTGGATGGGCCTCAGCATGATCCTGAATAAACAGCCTGGAGAGAGGAGAAAACCCTGGAAACAAAGGGTGGCTCTCTTCCATAGATAGATGCCTCAGGGCTCCGTGGGTGAGCTCCCTCTCTGGGCAGTGCCAAGCTCTTTTGGGAAGAGGCCCCGGACTCAAAGGAGAGTGGTCTGTCTTGGAGGGTGCCAGGCTGGGTGTTCTCTTTCCCAGGATTTCCCTCTTCTCCTTCCTAAATTGTAGCTGGCCAGAGGACTTCAAGGGCCCCCCAAGTGTTTCCTTCTTCCCACAGGTGCTGTATTTCTCAAAGTACTTTGATTTTTTTCTTTTCAAAGCACTTTGTGGTACTTCCTGACCATCCTCCGAAGGATGGCCTGAAGTGGACAGCCACATGATCTCCTGGACAGTCCCCAAGGGCCCCTTTCATTGTGGGAGGCCTGGTAGACTCCCATCCTCTCCTCAGCCAGCTCCTGTGACTTCGGTCTGGCAGCTGGGCACATCTCAGGTGCCTTCCTGCTCCTCAGTGTTCTTCCTCCTGCCTTCCCTCCATTCTTATTAGAGCTGGAATGAGGCAGAGGTGCTTTACCTGCTGCTGAAGTGAGCCTTGGCAAGCCCCTCATCCTTGCCAGGGGGACCAGACTCAGGGGGTTCTCAGAGGCTGCCACCTCCGCATGAATTAGCCTTGAGTAAAGCCTTCCAGTGTTTGAGGGGTTCTTCTGTGGGAGTGCAGTCTCCAGAAGGCAGAGCCAGGAGCCACCCAGGGAAGGCGCAGGACACAGATTTTGGCTTGGATGATATGCCTGACTCTCGGAGCTCTCCCAGTATGAAACATGGGCTTCCTTGGGAGGGTTGTCAGAAGTTGAGAGTGGAGTCAGTGGAATCAAAAGGAGGTCTGGGCCAGTGGTGGACCAGCCTAGGCCTGTGGGAGCAGGAATTTGCTCTGTTATTTGAGGGGGTCGGTGCCACATCTGTTCTTTCTCTTGAGAACTGAGATAGAGGGGAAGTGCAGATCCAAGGAGAAGCTGGTCTGCTGCTTTATGTAGTGTCCTGGGTTAGCATCTTTAAAGAGGGGGGACCACGGCCCTTCTCTTTTTGCCCTGCTTTGAAGGTCTCCGCAGAAGCCAGCTGACTATTACTCACACGTGAAGTCTTTGGTTTCCAGTCAGTGTCTGCTTCCCAGGGTGGGGTGTATGCAGGGGATTCTGAGGGGGGTCTCTGAAGGAGCTGGGACCTCCTCTGTAAATTGAGGGGGTTAAATGCAGGCATTTCAGAGCATGGGTGTCCATCCCAGCAGCCTCAGCACCTCAGACCCTTGCCAAGTGGCCCTCATTTCCAGGGAACCTTTGAGTGCCCAGCATCAGGGCCTGTTTATGAATGAATTCTCCCCAACTCTTTTCTCCCCTTTTCTTGTAGGCTATGAGTTGTCTAAGGTGGAAGGGAAGACAGGAACCCCCGAAAAGCCCCTGTCAGACCTTGGCCTCCTGTCCTATCGCAGTTACTGGTCACAGACCATTCTGGAGATTCTCATGGGACTCAAATCAGAAAGTGGCGAGCGGCCCCAGATCACAATCAAGTGAGCTCTCTCCGTGTGTGTGTGTGTGTGTGTGTGTGTGTGTGTGTGTGCAGGGGGAGGGGGCAGGGGGGCGGCCTGGCGCGTGCTGGGGATGGGAGTGGGCAGGATGGCCTGTGACCCCATGCCTATTCCCTGCAGTGAGATCAGCGAGATCACCAGCATCAAAAAGGAAGATGTCATTTCCACGCTGCAATACCTCAATCTCATCAACTACTACAAGGTAGGAAGGCGGGACAGGGGCGGGGCAGCCCAGTGGGCACCAGGGCTCCCTCCTCTGGGGAAAACCAAGGCTGCTTTGGTGGTGGATGACCAGAGCCTGCTGGAAGGGTACCAGGCCTCCACCTTCTTATTTTTTTTTTTTTCAATCAACCACCCCCCCCTTCCCATTGGAAAAGGATGGGTGGGTAGGGGAGTCAAACCTCTAGTACCTGCTATGTCTCCTCAAGCAACACCCCCTCATTGGCCATGTCCAAGATGGTGTCTCCTCCTTGGTGCTCTGGGCCCCCGACTTGTCATTGAGAATTGGACCTGTCATTGTTTCCTGTGCTGTGGCTTGTCTACCCTTCCCCAGTGGGGATGGACACCCCTCAGTTTCCAATGCTTTGCCCCCTAAGAAAGGTGGCTGTAAACACTGGGTCCTGGCCTGCAGGGTCAGAGGACACGTATATGTGTTTTCTTTGACTTTCTGGGCCTTGTGCTAATGCTCTCTTGGAGTCGCAGGGGCCCAGCTCACAGCTGCACCCCAAAGTTCCTCCAACATTCTGGCGTTTTCCTTCTTTGCTGACTCTGCCCTTCCTTCAGTCCCATTTCACTGGACTTGACCTGCCTCCTTCCCTCCCCAAGGGACAGTACATCCTGACGCTGTCAGAGGATATTGTGGACGGCCATGAGCGGGCCATGCTGAAACGGCTTTTGCGCATTGACTCCAAATGTCTACACTTCACCCCCAAGGACTGGAGCAAACGGGGAAAGTGGTGACCTCTTCCTCTTCCCCTATGCCATATCCCATGGCCATGCAGGCTGGACTGAACAGGACCCTGGCCAGAAAGGCCTTGTCTAGGCTCAGCTCAGCCCTGAGCATTTGAGCTGGTGCTGGGAAGAGAAATAGATCAGGGGCAGGAGATTCTGCTGCCCTGGATTGGATGCTCTGCCCACCAGGGGCTGCTGGGGCTTGGGCCCCTGTGTACAGAAAGCTGGGCAGCTGTGTATAGTGATGGGGGGGGCTGGGCAGGGGTGTACAGATGTTTTGTAAAGTGTGAGCCAGAGGGGCTGCAGGAGAGTGCAGCCTGGACAATAAACTGTACAGACCCCAGGCTCCTTCTTAGGGCCAGGAAGGGGGAGATGCCACACACACACACAATTCCCAGATTTTATTTCATTGGGAGGGAAGGAGACAAACGAGTTTGGGCTCCAGAGTCGCTGCCTCAGTTGTCCTCAGCCACAGGTGCATGAATCTGGAAGGGACAGACAAGAGCTGCAGGCCCAGGTCTGGTGCCACTCTCCAGAATGGTCCCAGATCGCTGCCCCCCACCTCCAGCATGAGCTGCAGGAGACCCCCGGGCTTGAGCCTGGCAGCCAGTGACTCACTGCGCTGATGCCAGAGGCTGCCCCAGGACAGGTCCCTGAGGGCTGAAAGGCCTTCTGGAAACTTGAATTGAGGGCCCCCCTTCCCAGTCCTGACACTGCTATCTAGAGTCTCCCCAGGTGACAGGGAGAGGAGCTCTCCCTCTCAGTGATGGGTCTTGAGTGGGGCATAGGAGAGGGGTAAAAGGGGTTGGGGGTCCCTGAGCTGGGTTACTCACAGCAGTGGCCAGGCTGGGCCAGCTCAAGGCTCCGTGCATCCTGGCATCTGGCCCAGGGGGGTTCTCCAGGCCCCAAAGGGTAAAGCTGCTGAAGGTACCGATGGCCTGGACACTCCGGTCCTGAAGAATGACCAGTAATGCTGAGATGGGATCCTGCTCTTCCCCCCCTCCCGAAATGTCCACGGGCCTCTGGATGGCCCCACTCCCACGATGCCCACTGACCTCTGGCCCCCTGGACTTGTCTTCCCGAAGCACCAGTCCCACGTAGCCCGAGGGCAGGGTCACCTCTTCTCCCTGCAGGCTGCGGCCCCGGAAGGACACCACTGGGCCTGGGGGGGAGGCGACACCCCGGGTCAGTGATGCGGCCCCCGGCAGGCACTGAGTTTATCCAGGGCCTACCAGGACTCCCTCAGCCTCTGGATCTCCGGTTCTTGTTATCTGTGAAATGGGCGCCCCCGCGCTCTACCACCTTCCCGGGCTCGGACGCCGGACAATCCCGCCCTGCTCCCGACGCCTCCCCCAGGAAGGCTTCTCTGCCGCCGCGGGGTGGGGGGGTTGTGCCCAAAGGAGGCTGGATTCCAATCCCTGCCGTCACTGCTACAAGTCTGCGGCCTGGGACGAGTTACTTTTTGTTTCGGGGGCCTGTTTCCCCACGTGTAAAATGAAGTTAAGGTGTCCTGAGGTCCTCCGGGAGCCCTGGACCGTCCTCGACCAGTGAGCTCCAGGGAGGGCTCTGCACATAGCAGGTGCTTAATAACGGCACGAACTGCGGGACAACTAGGATTCCTCCTCGCACCCCTCACCCCGCCCCGCGCTTAGCGGGAGGGGCAGGTCTCCTCTTCCTCCCCCTCTCCCCCAATTTGAGGGCCCTCCCACCCCACCGACAAACAGCCGGCTTCGCTTCCCCACCCATGCCAGGTCAGGTTTCTGGGCGGGCCTCGTGGCGGGTGCGCACTCAGAGAGCAATGACATCACCTAAGAGCTTCTCCCGCTCGACCCACGGGCCGCTGGGAAATGTAGTCCATTCCCACCCAGCCTCATCACGCATGCTCTTGGCACCTGAGGGCCCCGGCCGAATGGCCGGGCTGAAGAAGCGACTGACGGCGGCGGGCCCGTCGTGCTGGATCTCGCACGGCAGCAGGTGCAACGGCGTCGGCTCCGCGGTTCTCACGGAGCTCGGCTGCAGCCGGATAAGGCCCGGGACCGCGGAGGCTGCGCCGTCCGGCATCCCTTCCCTGTGCGCGTGCGCTGCTGCGGGGAGCGCGCTTGGAACTCGCGCCGAAAGCCTCTACGCTTGCGCTCTGCGTGCGACTTTATGGGAGCCGTAGTAGCCAGGCGTGCTGACGTCACTAGAATTACGTGCCGAAATTCACTAGGAAGACGGAACAAGTTGTAGTGCTTCATGGGTAGTTGTGTAATTCCTGCATTGCGGAGACCTCCAGCTGTCTCTTAAGCCTAGACCGGCCCCAGGGGCCCTGCTGCCCCAGCCTTCCCGGAGAAGGGGCAGGCTCATGAAGCATCGGGAGGACCAGGCGTGGTGGCCTCATTTTTTCCCCTCTAAATTCAGTCTTATTTTAGTTTCGAATTCTCTCCCACTCACTGAGAAAGCAGAAAACCAGAACACGTTGCGTTTACTATCAGCAAAATCACAGAGCCTGAGCAGGGCCTCCCTTAAAAAGCTGCTGGACTTGCAGGGCCCCCGAGGCCTTAAGGGTGCTGGCCTCCACGACGCTGGCACCGGAGAAGTCGTCGGACGGTTCCGTTCCCACCAGTCTTCCCCCGGACCCGGGGCACACCGCAGCTTTGGCCAGATTCTTCTCTCCCCGGAGGCTCCCAACCAGGGCAGCCCCTCGCTCTCTCTCATCCGTTGCTAACTGAGCATCCCTTGCCACCCCAATTTAGGGAAGCAGCATGCGCTCATGGAAAGTGGAGGGGAGTGAATTTGGAGTCCAGCTCTGTCTCCTGAGGGCTGGGGGACAAGTCCCCTTAGCATGTTCTGTGCAGTCTGGATTCAGTCAGAGGGCCACACTTGAGTACCTCCAGGTTGCACATTCCCCACCCTTGACCGTTAGATCGTCTTTTAAGTCCGCTTTCAGCTCCAAATCTATGGCCCTGTGATCGCTGAGATCCAGGGATGGAACCCTCAGTAAACATTAATTTGCCTAAAGGGCCCCCCACACTGTGCCAACCCTATACCCAGCCCCCTTTATACCGGAGAAAAAAAGAAGCCATGGACTTTTCACCAGTAAACAAGCCTTTATGAACAGAGGGAATGAGCAGTAGGAACCCTAATCTCCCCTTTGCCCCACCCTGAGAATCAGTCCCTATTTTCCCCCAACCAGTGTCCCCCAGCAAGGGTCACCCTCCCTGCTCAGGCAGCAGACCCCAAACCTCGAAGATATTCCCCAGCCAGAGGCAATATGGCCCAGTCATCAGTCCTCAGGGTCACCCTCACCCCATCCTCCCCAACAGCCTCCAGGTGCAGCAACAGCTGAGAGCTGGGGGGCAGACGGATGGCCACCTGGTAACTGGTGGGTGGTGTGGCAGACATGACAAAAGGCTCCCAGTGCTTGGTCACCAGAGTTTCTAGTGCCTGGCCTTGCCAAGGGCCCCACATGCAACTCTCTGCTCCCCCAGGAAGGCAGGAGGCCCAGAGCTCATGGAAGGTATGAGGATGGGTCCTATCCAGAGAAGATGGTGGCAAAGGCAGAAAGAGGTCAGCAAAAGCTACAGAAAGGCTGGGCAGCTGTGCGTAGCAGGTGAGGCCACTGGGCGTGGCATAGAGGACACTGATGTCCAGGAGGGCCGGATAGGGGCGCCGGGGCTCTAGAGGAAGAAGGAGCAGCTTGGGGGAAGCACCAGGGCGAAGGCAGGGGACCTGGATGGCCTCCAGTGGCTCATAGTGTGGCCCCAGGACTCGGAAGCGTAGCTCCAGTGAGTAAAGGATCTCAGAGGCTTCTACTGTGAGGCCCAGGACCACGGGGGGCCCCTTGGCCTGCTGGGGAACACGCCTCAGCTGCAGGGGGGCCTGGGCTTCCTGGACAGTCAGAGATGAGGCAAAGCCTTCATTCTCCTCCACCAGGGAAGAGCACAGCATGGGCATGGAGCGTGTGGGGCCCAGGGCTGAGCCCAGCTTGGACCCTGACAGGTGGGTGAACAGGTTGTAATAGAGGCGGCCCCGATCTCGGCTGTCAGGGTCATCCAGGCCCCGGGCCAGCTCCTGTAGCAGATTTGCCAAGTCTTGGGGTCCGGCCCTGATGAAGCCTGTCCCCCTGAGGAGAGCCCGGCAGGCCCCAAGAAGGGCCTGCTCCCAGGCCCAGTCCCCAGCCTGTCCTAGGGCTGCCCACAGGAAGGCCAGTGTGGGGCCCAAGGGTTGGCCCCCAGCCACTTTGGTGAGTATCTGCAAGTGCCACTGGAGGGCTTGGGCCCCACCTGCCCCAGCCACTGCCACCTGCTGCAGAGCTTTCCCAAGGGACTCTGCCAAGACCTCTCCAGCCTGCTCCAGAAGGTCTACAAAGTGGGGGGCCAGGCAGGGCCGGGCTTGGTAGAGCTCTGCAAGGCCCTTTGTGAGCTGAGCCAGGGCCCCTGGGTGGCTGGCCAAGCAGCGAGTAGCCAGGTAGGAGGCTCGGAAGCACAGAGTGGCTGAACTCCGGGGGCCCCCTGGCTGAGCCGCCCCCTGCCTTAAGCTGGCCAGCAGCCCCTGGAGATACCCTAGGGCCTGGTCTTCCGTGCCCTGGCAGTCCCTATTCCCATCAGCACCCAGCTCCTCCTCACACAGGAGACACAGAAGATGCAGCCGGGCTAATAGATCAGGGGGGTCCTGCAGCAGACTGGGCAGAAGACCTGTGGCCAGGCTGGGGGTTAGCAGAACTGGGGCACTTTCCTCCCCTGCAGGACCCAAGGGCCAGTTCTCAGGGAAGTGCAGGAGGCAATGGAGATAGAAGAGGCGGGCAGGGGGTGGCAGGGCTGGGTGCTGGGCAGCACTTACCAGCCTCCGAAGCAGCAGTGCCTCATCCTGGGCTGTGAAGAGGGCCTCTCCAAAGGCATCCTTTGAGGCCAGCACCGCATGCAGCAGGGACACCCTGGCTGTGCCCAGCAGCCGCACCAGCTGCGGTTTCAGGAGGGCAGGGGGCTGACCCCTAACAGCCCTTAGCACCTGGCTTAGCTGCTGTAGCATCTGGGCCTGGGCTGGCGGGGTCAGCAAGTAGGAGGCATCCAGCAGTTGAGATACAGCAGCCCGCAGCTCCCGGGCCTCGGGTGGGGTGAGATCCAGGGGGTCAGCACCTGGCTCTGGCCAGTCCCCTTCCTGACCTGAAGGCACTTCCCCAGCCAGGGTCCAGTTCCATGGCCCAGGCCACTGGGCTCCTGGGGCCTCCAGGTTCCAGTCCCAGGCCTGTCCCTCTCCACGCTGGGGCCCTGTTCTAGTGGTCAGCAGCCCTTGCAGCCCCATTGGGGCCCGAGTACCCACCCGAGCCAGGGTCCCAAGGGCATTGCGCAGAGTCAGCACAAAGAGCAGGCAGTGGGCTTGGGTACCCAGGGTGTCCTGCAGAGTCCGCAGCAGCCCCAGCTGGCAGGCCAGCAACCCCGGGTGACAGCTTTCCAGTTCTCGAAGGCACTCGCATGCAGTGGCCTGCAGGGCTCTCTCCTCCCGCCCTGTGGCCCGGCCTGCAGCTGCCAGCAACAACATATGCAGCAGGCGGGATGTGGCAGCAGAGGCTGGACCCAAGGCTCCACAGGCTGCCAGGACGTTAGTGGTGGCCAGCAGGAGGGGCCGGCGCAGGGCCGCAGGCCGTGGGGGAAGGAGGGCCAGCGTGTCCAGTAGCGTGGAGGCTGCTGCCTCGGCTGTGGTGGGGTCAGGCCACAGCTGCGTGGGGAACTCCATGATCACAGATAGCAGAGAGACCTGGGAAGGGAGAGGAGAGTCAGGCTGGATGCCTGGGCTCCTGCCTAGCGGTCATGAGGAGGGTCTGGGAGCATGGTGGCTTAGGGATTTGAGGGGGGACTGAGGTGTGTCAGAGGCTGGGGTGAGCTGAGGGACCAAAAGCTGGTGAACTGGGGATCTTCGGGGGTCAAGGTGGGTTATGGTGCTAGGTAGAACGGTCAGTTGGTGGGGGGGGGTCCTCAGGGCTGGGTGGACAGGGGATCTGGTGGGTCAGAGGCTGGGGTGAGCTAAGGGGGCTAAGGAAGAGTAGTGGACCGGGGATCTGGGGGGTCTAGGGCACCCAGGGGTAGGGGCCCGGGGCTCCCACCTTGGTGGGTTCGCTCAGCCTCTCACTGCGCAGCTCGCTCAGCAGCTCGGCGGCCAGAGCCTCTGCCCCGGCCCTGGCCACGAAGGCGGCGGGGCTGGCCCGCAGCGCCGCGATCACCCGGGCCCAGGCGTCCCCACTGCGCGGAGCCATGGCCCCCAAGGCCGCGGCTGCGGAGCGGAGGGGACCGATTCCTGCTGCCGGAGACCTCACTTATTCGGCTCCTTCCTTCCCCCGCAAGCGCGGCTCTCCTTCCTGTTTCCCTCTCTGTCCGCCAGGAGGGGTCCGAGGCCGCCGACCCTGCCCCGCCCCGCCCCCTCCCATCCTCGCGTGCTGGTCACCCGGGAAACCCAGGCGGGCGGGAGAGGGGTGTCGAGGCGGAGCCCCGCGGCCCCGAGCCTGGGGGTCCGTGCCCTTGCTTTTGGGCCACGCTCCAACTGCCGTTGGAGGCCGGAGCGCACGGCAGGCACAGCCCGGGAAGGGGCGCGGAGAGGGGCGAGGGCGGCGCCACCCGGAGTCGGCGGGGCGCCTGAGCTTGCGCGAGGCTCATTAGGCTGCCCGGCCCGCCCGCCCCTGCCGGCACCGAAACCCGGGCGCCGCCCCCGCCCCCCTAACGGGCCGGCCCGAGGGCGGGGCGGGGCAGTAACGGGGCGGCCCCGGCGGGGGGCCGGGCAGGCGCCGGCTCGTCGGTTTCGCTGGGGCTGAGTAACTGTTACAATGTTACCCCGTCGCCGCCGCCGCGCGGGGGGACCCCGCCTCTCCCCGAAACCGCGGTGCGTGGGGGCGGGCCGGGCCAGGCGCCTGCTGGCCCGCGAGCCCCGGCCTCCGCCTCCAGGGAGCCCCCCAGGACTGCCCCCAACACTGACCTGCTTCCCTCTCCCCTACTCAGGGGGTGCCCGTGGCTAACCCCTTCCAGGAAACGGGCCCCTGGGACCCGGGGCCTGGGTGGGGCCGAGCATGCCCCGAGAGCCCCACCTGGGAGTCTGCGGGCCGGCCCGCTCCCAGAACCGGTCTGGCGGGGCTGCAGGCACTGGGTGGGCTGGGTTTGGCCTTGTGGACCCCACCCCTGGACACGGGGCTCTGCTCCCTGGCAGGCCAGGGCAGGCTGGGCGCAGTGGGCGCCCTAGTTCCTTCCCGGGGAAGCTGGTCAGGCTGGAGGACAACCCTGACTGACCCAGGAGCCTCCTGGGGCTTTGCAGACTCTCCCACCCCTCATAATAAATGCACCCAACGGTAGAGCTGCCTGGCCTAGGGGACAGGGTCTGGAACGTAGAAGGAAGATAGGTTCCAGTCCTGCCTGGGAGGGACCTTAGAAAACAGACCCCAGGAATGTCACAGCTGGGGGGCACCTTTGGAGAATTGGATATTGCAGCTGGGAGGGCCAGTGAAAATCTCCCAGTTGAACCATCCTTTTACAAAGGAAGAAATGGAGGTTATGAGAGAAACCCCCCCAGGCCACCTGGCAGGAATGCTCCTTGGGGGGCCTGGCCACACACCTCCCTCCTTCAGTCCTAAGTACTTCATGCCACCTCCCTAAGCTGTGGGCTCTACTTCGCACCTTTGCCAGCCAATGGTTTTCAAGGGGGTCACAGAGCACCATCATGGCAGCCCCACGAGGCTGGTGGGGCAGGGCAAATTATTGCCGTTTGATGGATGCAGAAATGCAGGGTCACCCAGAGAGGGCAAAGACCCAGTTCTCTCAGGCCTCTAAGTCCAAGAGAAGTGGAAGGGCCCACTGTACTACCCCTACAGGACAGGGACTCATAGTAGCATGCTGGCACCAACAGCCTGATACCCTAAAGCTCTTTGGTCAAAGCCCAGGGCTTGAAGCAGAAACGGACCAGACTACTGTTCCCAGGCCCCTTCCTGCACCCATACATGTACCCCTGAGCATTCCAAAACAGCCTAGTAGAGGAAAGGGAAATCTCACTTCTGGAGAAGAAAGGTTCATGGAGCCCAGACAGCAAGCCCCCTGGGGGTGGGGGAGAGGCCTAGGAGAGACGCCTGGTGTTTGGGTGTATTCATGTAGGATGAGTGGGCAAAGACAGTCCCCAGATACCGGTCTGGCAGGACCTCTGAGTCAGCTGGGCCCCCAGGCCGCTGTTGCCTCAGTTCCTGACTCATCAAACCCCAGCCCCAACTACTTCCCCTCTAGGTGCCTCAGTTTCCCTGGATATAAAACGGGGATAATGACTCCCAAGAGGCTGGGGGTGGGGAGGCCTCTTGGCTAATTAGCAGGCAAGATGAAAGAGGGAGGCCAGAGATGAGAGGAGACAGCAAGTGGGGGTGCCTTGGGATAGACTGTTTTATTTGACCGACAGGTCAAATCTAGACCATCAGGTCTAGGAGCTGACGCCATGGGCCCTGGCTGAGATGCCTCAGTTCCACCTCTCTGGAGCCCCTTTCCTCTTCAGAGTCAGTTTTCTTCTCTGATAGATTCAGAAGAAACTCCCAAATCCCTGGCAAACCTCCCTGGGGACTTCCAGGCTTACCCAGGAGCTTAGGGCCCAAGCTCATGGTCTTTAGAGCTGGTCCTGGCACCAGGCCCCAGGACACAGCCTTCCTCTCCAGTAGTGGTATCAGGAGCTGCCTCTGATAACAGGGAGATTAGTGACTGTGGTGGTTTGTCCAGGGCAGGAAAGCAGGGGTTGGGCAGTCCCAGCCTAGCAAGGACAGCCCTCAGCTCCTTTTCCTCTTCTCCTTCCTGTCTGTCTGAAGCCCCAGAGGGCCTCTGTAGAGGTAATCAGTGGGTAGGACCTGGGTGGGGAGAGATCCCGTCAGCCACTGAGGAAACCACGGGTGTCCACTGGAGGCTTCAGCCTCTGCCACTGCCCATCTCCCTTTGAATAATAACACACATTAGGATGTTTGAAGGCTAAACATGCTTTTCTCTCAAGAGGCCTGGGGAATATGCAGCACAAAGATTATCTCCATTTTATAGAGGAGGAAACAGAGGCCCAGTGTGGCCCAAGTTCCCTTGGCCAGGCAGGACCCCCTGCCTTCTGGGCCTTGGCATGTGCATGACAAGAGTAGTCAGGAGCCCTGGATTCAAGTAGAGCTCCCTGTGTAATAACCATAAGATCCTCTAGCTTTCTTGAAGGTTCAGCTCAAAGCCCACTTTTGGGGGGCCTTTTGCATCTCCCCCTCCCCATTCAGATTAGTTCATCACTCCTACGCACCCAGATATCTCCAGTTAGAATGGGGACTTTTTGAGGGCCGGCAGGGCTTCTTTTGCCTCACTATGTGCCTGGCACACAGTCAGTGCTTAATAAATGAATGTTGACTGACTGATGGGACACGAGGTGATGCAGAGTAAAGGAACAGAGCAAGAACCACAAAGCGGCACCCTCAGTGACGGCGTCTAGTCCTGGGGAATGAATTTTTGGACTCAAGCATTCTTGAGGTCAAGGTAAAGATTTATTGCACTTTTCAGCGGGCAAGAGTTCTTAGGGAGCCTGCAACCTTGGAGGGATACAGAGAAAGTTTATATAGGGTTTTCTATA
The DNA here is from genome assembly GCA_023548195.1 of Bettongia penicillata ogilbyi. Lineage (NCBI taxonomy): Eukaryota > Metazoa > Chordata > Mammalia > Diprotodontia > Potoroidae > Bettongia > Bettongia penicillata. The sequence goes on from JAJHZJ010000590.1 coordinate 7,467,142, forward strand.
GTAAAACATGTGCCAAATATGCTAAGTAGGTAATTCAGGGCAGAATGAGAGTGGTTAGTTCTTAAAGAAACATGCACTTTTGGTATTTTGCCCAGAGTTCATCAGGAAATAGGCCAAGGGGGGTGTTACATGGAGGTGGGGTCTTAGGCCTGAAACATCACTAAGACAACTAAGGGTCAGGACTGACTAGGGAATACCAGGCTGCTCTCATCAGTGTCTCATTAGACAAGATAAATGGAAAGGAGTATACTTGTTTCTAAGCCTGGGATACATATGATTGGTCAGTGAGTAATAAATGTTATGGTCCAGTGCACAGCCTGTTCAGCTAGGACACAGCTGGTTCAGATTCGTAAATAAGAAATAGGTGCACCCGGCTGCTATAGCAGGAAGGGCGATAATGCACAGGCTGTCCTTGGGCTGGGGAGAAACTGCCCGGGAGGGTGCTATGAGGCTAGGGAGAAATGTGACTTTAGAATCGTGGTCCAAGCACCCCATCAGCAACCCCCAGCTGCACCCCCATAGAAAAAAAAGACTGTAAAGTCCCTTCTGGAAAGCAGCATCTCTGGCCCTCATCAACCCTAGGGGTGCCCTCATTAATGGTGATGATGATAAACAGATGGAAGCCTTTGTGTTGGTCATCACAGCTACTCTGCTTCCCCTGCCTCCTCCTCCAAAAGACAACCAGGATTGAATCTTGAATGGAGCCTCAGGTTAGGATGGAGGATAGAAAATAGGTTCCTCAAGGCTTGACAACTGATTGGGTATGTCAGTCATTTAACAAAATACATTGAGGGCCTGCTGTGTGCCAGGCCCTGTGCTAAGTGCTGGCCTTGAGGATGTCACGCTCCATTGGGGGACACAGTATGTGAAGAACCCTTGATCTAGAACCAAGACCTAGATGATGTAAGTGGAAATGATCTCAGAGGCAAAGCTCTAGCAGGAGAAGGTGGACTTTGAGCAGAGGCTTGAAGGTAGTCAAGAAAAGGTGGAGGAGGAAGTGAGGAAGGAAGGCATCTCAGGCAGGCATTGGGAGCAGCTTGTACAAAGGTGTGGAGTCTGAAGATGCAAGTGCTGTGTGTGTGTGTGTGCGCGCGCGTGCATGCAGGAGCACTCTCTGGGTTGTAGAATACATGATCAGGACAGAAGAAGCCTGGAAACCAGGAAAGGGCCTGGTCATGCAGAGCTCTTAATGCTGAACAGAGGATTTGTATTGGATTCGGGATGTAATAGGAAACCATTGGATTTTATTTGCTCAGTGAATAAAGGAAATAATAAATAATAAAACATACTGTATAACTAAAGGGAGGGGAAGTCACCTGAGAGCGGGTCTGAGGCAGGCCACTGCGTGGGCCTCTGGAGGAAACTGGGGCCTGGCTAGGCTGGGGTCTGTGCAGTGAGCAGAGGCTGTTACCTCTACTGTTACCACTATCGTCCGTAGTAAGACTGGGGGCTAGGAAGGCACAGAGTTCTGTGAGAAGAGCTGTGTGACCCTGGGCAAGTCACTGAACAACTTTGGGCCCCTGGGAGCTTGATTTATAAATCCAAGTTTTGGGCTAGCCAGCCTCCCAAGTGGTTCCTTCAGACTCTAAGTCTTTAATCCAACCATCCCGAGGACCGTGCTTGACCTTGGCTCCCCTCCCCTCCCCCCACTGGTCTTTTCTCCAGTTCTTGCTATGCTTAGTTCAGTTTGGATCAGTCCAGATCCAAGGCCCTTCAGCTGAGTCCCGGCTGCCTCCTCTGGACACACTCCAGGTGATTTCAGGACATGCTGAGGATCCTGGCTCCCATTCACACAGTGACTCACATCACTGCTACAATGGAAGCACCTTGAGGGTAGGAAATATTGTGGTCTTGGTATACCCAGCACCTAGTACAGTGTTTGGTACACAGCAGGCGTTAATGAGCATTTTTCAGATGTTCCGTGGATGAATGCTTAGCCCCTGAGAGCAGAAGTAGGGGAGATGTGTAGAAGCTGCAGAAAGACCGGTGTAATGAGTTAGCAGTTACCTCATGCTTTTTAAGGTTTGCCAAGTACTTTACAAATATTAATCCCCTTTGAACCTCATAACAACCCTGAGAGGGCAGATGCTATTATCTAGGCCCATTTTACAGTTGAGGAAAATGAGGCGGAAGCCTTTGAATTGGCTGCAAAGGTGAAACCAATTGTTCACACAGAAGGCCCCAAAGGCCTTTTACCTTCTTCAGGTTCCAGAGGTTGGTGTGGTGGGGGTCAGTTCATGAGTGCTAGGCCTCCTGGAGGGGCTGCCACCTGCCTGTGTCTTCCGGGGTGGTGCCTTGTGAGGTCTTGAAAGGTCCGTGGAGCCATCAGAGGTCCATCGGCTGAGCCCAGAAAGGAGCCAAACCCTAAGCAATGACCTGCTTGACCCAGCCCAGCAGCAGACTGACCTGGAGCCTTGACATTGTGTTCCACAAGCAAAGGGTAACTCCTCCAGCACCCAGTGGCCCTCAGAAGTGAGCTCAGGGGCAGGAAGAATCTTCCTAGCTGTCCTTTGATGTCTGAGCCTTCTGTCCCAGGGACCTAAGTGTAGGGGTCTGAGGGGTGGGGGGTGGTTTTGTATTTTGGTTGCTTTATCTTTTCAATAAATCCCTTTGTAAAATTTCATTGACATTGATTGGTTTATTAATATTGAGAAGAAACCAACTGGTTGAATTACAATTGCTGCCTGCATTGGGGTGATTTTAACAGGCAAGGCAGTTGAAGATGAGGAGAGCATGCAGGGGTAGGGGCTTGAGCTAGTAGTGTACAAAAGAGACCCTGGCCAGCAAAGATGGTGGCAGCAGAGGGAGTCATGTAGCTTGGCTCTCTCCCATAATTATTCCAATGAAGATCAAGGAAGAGCACAGTGATTGGGAAACCTCAGTAAGTCATTTTTCCAGCCTGACTCAGTGGAAGGTTCAGCCAGAAACCAGCAGGCCTTGAGGAGGGGGCTCAGAATGGGGGAGGGGGGGGTTGGATGGAGTGGGATGGGGGGTGGGGACACCAGGATAAGGAGCAGGTGCCAGATGGAGCTTGGATAAGGCCTGAGGCTGAGTACCATCCAAGAAGCAGGAACAGAAGCTAGGTGTCACAGTGAATAAATCACCTGACCTGGAGATTCCTACTAGCTGTGTGACCCTGGTCAAGTCACTTCACTTCTGTTTCGCCTCAGTTTCCTCACCTATAAAATGGGAATAATAGCAGCACCTACCTCCCAGGGCTATTGTAAGTGAGATAATCATTGTAAAAGCTCAGCCCAGTGGCCTGGCACAAGTAAATAGTACATAAATATTAGTTATTTAACATGTGCCTGCCTCCAGGAGCTGAATCTCAGCTATAGCTTAGCCTGAGGGAGCAGCCAGGACCACTGCATGGACCTGAAGCTGGGGGATGGTTCCAACATCCTTGGAATTCTGATCCCCATGGGGCTGCAGATTTAGCCCACAGACCTGGGCTGCAGTAAGATGACTGAGTCAAAGAGAGCAGACCAAGAGCACCCATTCCTAGAAAGCTCTCTTCACTCTTCTTTCCTAGCTTCCTTCAAACACCAGCTAAAATCTCACTTTCTACAAGAAGTCTTTCCCAACCCTTCTTAATTACAAGTGCATTTCCTCTGCTGATGACTTCCCCTCTATCCTGTCTGTAGCTTGTTTGTATATGGTCCGCAGCATGCTGTCTCCTGTATTAGGCTGTGAGCTTCTTGAAGACAGGAACTATCTTTCATCTTCTTTTTCCCTCACTGCTTAGCAGAATGTCTGTCTCATAGTAGGAGTTTTAAAAAATGTTTATTGGCTAAATGACTGAATCTGAATATCCCTCCAGCTAGCTAACAGGGGCTAGGGCCACCGGTAGTCTCCTAGAGCTCCAAACAGGGGCAAGTCTGCAGTTGTGTTTCCCAAAGCCAAACAAGGTTTGGGACTTTACAAAAGGTAGTGATCAGACCTTGCCCTAAATCATGCCGGTTAGGAAGCAGTGGAAATTTGTTGGTCACTACCAGAACTGCCCCTGTGGTCCTTGAGAAGCACAGTACTCCACATCAGAACTGCAGTAGGACCTCAGAGAAAATAGATGAAGATCAAGTGAGGTCTGAACATTCCCTTCATAAGTGCACAGTCTGATGTGTAGACAAAGTCCTAATTCAGGAAATAAGACTGGGAAAACAAATAAACCAAAAAAGATATACATCATGAAGAGGTGTTACGGAGTCATGGATTCTCAAGACTCAAATCCAAAAAAGATCAATTCTGCAATATCTACAAATAAAAGCTCAAAAGAACTCCCTCAGCTTGGCCTCAAGGGCAACTAGAATTTCTGAAACAAAACAGGTGTTTGAAAATCATTTTATAAATGAAAGGAGACCTCATGAAGAAAGAAATGAGAACAGTAGAGGAAAGATTTTTAAGATAAATTAACAGTTTACTGCAAGTAATACTTCTATGCAACATGACTAATGTGAAAATGTGTTTAATAAGAAAACCCATATAAGATTACATGCCATCTCAGGGAGGGAGGGGAGAAAAATCTAAGACTTATGGAAGTGATTGTGGAAAACTGAAAACAAATAAATTAAAAATAAAAATTTAGAGAAAACAAGTAACAGAACCTCTGAAAATTAGAATGCACCAAATAGGAGTTAATGACTCCCCAAGACAACCAGAAATATTAAAAATCAAAAGACTTTTTAAAAAGAGGAAGAAAATATAAGATACTTTATATAAAAGACAACTGACCTGGAAAGCAGGGCAAAGAAGGGGGGAAAATCCAAGAATCATTAGTTTATCTGTAATGTATCACCAAAAAACCACCTATAAACTATATTTCAAGAAATCATGAATGAAAAATTCCTACCTATTAGAATCTATGAGAAGACTAAATGAAGAAAAAAACCCTGGTGACCTCTTAAAAGAAACCCCAAAATGAAAAATCCCAGGACTTTCATAGCCAAGATCCAGGGCTTCCAGTTCAAAGAAAAAATGCTATACGACATCCAAAAAGAGTTCATATACTGAGGAAGAAGTCAGGTCACACAAGATTTGGTAGCTACCACATCAAAGAAGAGGAAAGCTTGGAATAGGATACTCCAAAAGGCAAAAGACACAGCTTACAACCAAGAGAAACTCATTCAACAAATCTGAGTATGAGCACAGGACCAAAAATGGATCTTTAATGAAATCAAGCATTTTCTTGCACTTCTGATGAAAAGGCTTCAGCAGAGCAGAAACTTTGAAATGTAACTATCCAGGAATCCAGGGAAACATACTTTTGAGCAATTAAAAGAGACTGGATGAAGCATTCACATTCTAATAGGGAAGAGGAAATAAGTGTTATCTTAGTCATATATAGAATTAAATAAGATAAAGGGTCTGGGAGTACTTGTGGTATGTTTTGCTAGACTTAAAATAAGAAATAAAAGGGAAGGGGAAAAGGGATACACTAGAGAACAAAAAGGAAGGAATAGGGGGGATTTATTATTTCACATCATCTGGGTACACAAGTAGACTCTTTAACAAGGAAAAGGAGGTAGGGGTTACAGATATCACTGGAACCTCATATTCATTGTGAGATTAGTCAAAGGTGGATTGGTCAGAAGATGTTAGAACACACACACACACACACAGAGAGGTTAATATAGAAATATACTCAACTCAGCAGGGAAACAGGAGGACTGGGGAGAAGGGAGAAGGAATAAGCCAGAGGGTAGCCTCAGGAAAGAATTAGTCACAAGCAAAACAATTTCCAACCTCAGGAGGTGGACCACAAAGGAAATTTAAAAAAAAAAGGAAAGGTAAAGAAGAACCTATGACTGACTTTGGGCAAAGAGAAGAGAAAAGGGCAGATGTAGAAGGCACAAAACAGAGATGTGTTTAGTGTAGTACATCTCACTTACCACTCTCCTTTGTAAAGAGAAGGGCAGTGGGAAAAGAGGAAAAATACATACAATTTAAAAGGGTTTGCACAAACAAAACCAGTACAGTTAAAACTATAAAGGAAATAGTTAACCAAGTAAAAAAATCTTTTTTGCTGCAACAAATTTTCTTGGATAAAGGTATCATTTCCAAGTTATAAAAGGAACTGATTAAAATTTATAAGAATAAGGGCCATTCACCAATAACACATGGTGAATAATGAGGGAAATATAGCCAGTCACACTGGAGAATCAGCCTCCTGCGCCCAAGTGCGTTGGAGAAGAGGTCCAGAAGCTTGTGATGTTTATCTTAGACTTGAAGTTTCCTGAGGGCAAGAATTAGACTCCTGATTTTCCTAGTCTAAAGACATGGAAGATGCTGCCCATGTTACCTTCTTCTCCCCCTCCCCTCATCACGCCCTCAGTACAATTGCTTTGGCTTTCTCTTATCCGTGTACAGAATCTGTTTCTCTCTAGTCCTTCAAGGTAGGGACTTTCATTTAGGTTTTTTTTATCCCCAGTCTTAGAACAGTCCCTGGTGGATAATTAATTGCTGCTTTTTTGATTGAATCCTTCAGGACTTATTGATTAGGGGACATCACACTAGCTACTTCCAATTCAGTTAAGGAAGTACTTGGAATTACTGAGTATGTTCAAGGCATGGTGCCCGGTTGGGGATTCAGGGACAGGAGAAAGTTCTTGTTTTTAAGGAGACTGTGTTTTCTGAAGAGAGGCCAGCAAGGCACAGTTACAATTTGAGAATGGGGGAAAGAACACTGGATCTAGGTGATCCTGGTCTAGTCCTCTGACCTCTCTAAGCCTCAGTTTGCTCATCTGTAAAACAAAATGTTACCTGTACTATCTAGCCCCCTGAGTTGTTTATAGACTTAGGGATGGAAGAGACCTCAGAGGTGATCTGTTCTAGCCCCCTCATTAGACAGATGAGGCCCAGAGAGTTCCCAAGTCCACACTTAACCCTGAGTCCACCAGGAAGGCACTGGAGGGCAGAGAGGGCTAGAGATGACCCCTTCCTCCAATGGCCCCAATCCAACTTCTGCCTATGAAGACCACTAGGAATCCCCCTTCCCAGTGGCTGTGGGCCTGGGGTTCACTCTCTGCAGGGCATATGTGGCTATTCACACCCCTCATAAGAGCAGGAAGCCAACACATAGGATGCTTCTGCTAAGATGGGGAATGGCCAGGCCTTACACTCTGCCCTTCTGCTGTGCTCTCTAGATCCTTGCCTTCTGCCCTGATGCAGAACTCTTAGTTTTCCCTTTGGTATAGAACAGGAGTTCCTGGGGAGCACAGACTGGCTCTGTTTTCAGTGTGTGTCCCTGGTGCTTAGAAGTGCCTGGCATCTAGGAGGTACTTGACAACATGCTGGTGGTAAGGAGCTGGGGTTTCTGATCCAAATCTGGCACCTTTTCATTGTGAAAAGAATTACATGAATGCCACACATGACACAAACTGCAGTTATGATTTGGGTCTAGAGAGAGAGAGAGAGAGAGGCCCAGAGGGAGAGGGTTCCAGAACTTTCCCCAAGTCAGTTTGACCTGGGAGCAGTTAGGTGGATTGGATGCTGGGCTTGAGCCCACAGAGATCTGAGTTTGAAATCTGCCTCAGATGCTTACTAGCTGGGTAACCTGTTTCCTCATCTATAGAAGGGGGATAATAGCATCTACCTCCCAGAAGTGTTGTGAGAGTCTGTAAGGCATTTGCAAATCTCAAAATCCCAAGTCAAGGTTAGCTATTATTACTCCTCTGGCCCGTTGCTACCCTAATTGCCTCATCCTGGGTCATCTCCCATCATCCTGATGAATGTCTGGTCACTGGATTCAGATGGCTCAGGAGGAGAAGTGAGGCTGGTGACCTGAACAACCCTCCTTCACTCAAAACAAAGTCAAGTGCAAGTCATGTCATTATTTCTCTGATGGCATGGTCTTCTTTGGCAAAAAGGATGAACACACCTTGACCCCAATAGGCCCTGTGATGGTTGGGAGAAATTTACCAAGAGACCTGGACAGAGGGCTTTTCTACCTGAGGGCAGCATATGTCCCTGGACATACACCCCTGCGTGGGAGGTAAGACGGAGGTGAGCTCAGAAGACAGCCTAGGCCCAGAGGAGCCCTGCAGATCTTCCCCACCCCCAAAAGGTGGATGGCCCCCTGCAGGTGCCCTAAATTCCACAGTGAGTCACAAGGGCTTTTGGGTTAGCCACTGCTCTCATCTGTTCTAATATGCAAACAATAATGAGCACTTTCCAAGTAAAGAGCAGTTGCCTTTCCTCCCAGTGTGGAGGTGGCACAGGTATTGCCGTCCTGGTTTTACAGATGAAGAAACCGGGGCTTCTCCGTGGTCACCCAACTCGTTGTCAGTAAAGGGTGTGAGGGCTTGGCCCCAGGTCCAAGTCTGGAGAGGTCTCTCCGGACCTCAGTCTCCTCATCTGGAAGACGGGCTCTGGGAACACCGAGACCGGGGAGCCCTGACCCGGCTCTCCTCTCTCTCACTCGTTCCCACAACCCAAGAGGCAGAACGGTCTAAGACAATTGTCTGCTTTGTGGGCGCTCCCTTTCCAGGATCACCATCAGGGCACATCTTAAAGACAGAAAACCGAGGTTCCGAGGGGCGAAATTTGGGAGTGACTGAAGGGCTCAGAAGGAAGAAGGACCGGGAGCGGGGACGCTGTTGGCTGCGGTGGGGGAAGGCCCGGAGCGGGGTCCGAGGCGCTGCCCGGGATGGGGGGAGGTCTAAGAAAGTGAACCAGAACGCGGGGCCCAGGACGGCGGGGCAGGGAGGGCCTGGAACGCAGAGCGCGCAAGCCGGCCCAGCCTGAGCCTCCAGTTTGGCAGATAGGGAAACTGAGGCTCCGAGGGTGGAGGCAGGCCGAGAAGGCTGGGGGGCCCGCACGGACGCACGCTCGGAGGGCGCCCTAGCCGGAGCCGGAGCCGGAACCGCGGCGGGCTCGGCGGAGCCAGGGTGGGCAGCGCCGCGGCGTCGGGCCGGGCGGGGCGGGGCGGGGCGGGCCGGCCGCACAGCCCCGTCGGCTCCAGGCGTCCTCCGCGCCCCCCGCCCCCACCCGACGTGCGAGCCGGCCACGCGGCGCCCGGACCGCTGCTCCCCGGCCGCCCCGCGGTGACCCCGCCCGCCCCCCGCAGCGCTGGGGGAACCGGTTGGGCAGGTAACACCACTAGGTGACTTGTCACCGTTATTTCCCAACGCATGCGCCGTCCTCGCCCCACGCCTGGTCGGGCTCATTAGAGGAGCGCGCCCGGGCCCCTCCCTCCCTGCCCTGCCCTCCCCCCCAAGCGCACACGCACACACACACACGCACACACACGCACACCCCCGAGCAACGCGGCAAGCCAATAAAGTGGGAACCCGTCGGGCCGGCCGGGCCAGAGCGCCCTAAGACTTCCCGGGCCCCGCCGCCGGCTCCGCCAGAGCCCAGGGAGCCTCTCAGCCGCCGCCACCGCGCCCCTGCCCTTGACCCTCCCGGCGGCCTGCGCGGCACGGCTCGGGCACCGGCGCGGCGTCGGGCTGCTGCGGCCGCTCCTTACGCGGCTGCCGGCGAACTTTGGCGCCCGGCCCGGCTCGGCTCTCCCGGCCGCGTGCCTGCCTCCGCAGCCCCTCTTCTCGTCCCGGACGGCCGCCACCATGCCCCGGGCTTTCCTCGTCAAGAAGCCATGCATCTCCACGGGCAAGCGCAACTGGAGCGAACTCCCCGACGAGGAGCGGGGCGAGATCTACGTGCCGGGTGAGTGCCGCGCCGCCCCGTCGGGGCACCCTCCGCGCCCGCTGGCCGCTGGTCCAGGCTGAGCCGCGCGACGCCCTCGAGGCCCCCCAGCCGCCCCTTTGCCTTTCTTCGCATCTCTCCGCGGCCCCCGCGCCCCTCCCCGCCGGCTTCGGGGCCACCACAGACGGCCAGCGAGGTTGGGGAGAAGCAAGGCGGTTTATTTTTGGAAGCATCGCCCTCCCGGAGGGGTAACGCGCGGCGCCCCTGCCCCTCGTGCCCCCCAGGGCCTGCAGAGGCCAAGGGTCGGAGGGCGGAGTTGGGCCCGCTGACCCTGCGGGCGGCTCGAAGTGGCTTGGCACGGGCTGGCACAGGCTGGCACGGCGGGGCTTGGCCAGAGCCATCCCGTCTCAGGACGGCGCTTCTTTGCTTTCTGGATCTTCCTGAACCCCCGTGCCTGTGCCTGTGCCCGGAGCCCCCCGAGGGCCCAGCAGCGACGGGTGCCAGGCTTCACCAGCGTGCCAAGCTCCCAGTTCCCACTTCTTGTGGGGTCGCGGCCGGACCGCGTCTAAGGAGAGCGGGGCGCAGCGCTGGGAGGACTGTTAGCTCTGCCTGTAGTCCGAGGCCGAAACGCCTCCGGAGCCGCTGGGGCTTCCTCAGGGGGCGCCCGCGGGCCCTGTGGCTGGCAGACCTGAGAGGCGCAGTTGGGGGCCGGGGGGCACCAGCGCTGAGTCCTCACCATTCGGGGACAGACCTGTTTAAGGGAGGGAGAGTGGTCAGGCAGCCTCCTTTTACCGGCCTTCCCAAACAAAGTCCCCCGACCCCCAGCAAACCCCGCCTTCCTGAGCTTAAATCCAGCCTAAGACAGTAGCTGGGGGATCCTGCGCGAGTCATCTCACCGTTTGCCTCAGTTTCCTCATCTGTAAAATAAGCTAGAGAAGGAAATGGCAAAACCCTCCAGGGTCTTGGCCAAGAAAACCCCACATGGGATCACTGAGTCAGACAGGACTGAGCAAGGAGACAGTGATGGCAGGGACATCTCAGAGATGGAAGGATCAAGTGAGATAAGTCATTGCAAGGCTACTTAGCCCAGGACTGAGCAGTAGTAGGCACTTAGCTTAGTAAGTCATTTCTTCTTTTCTTCCCCAACCTCCCATCTTCCTTCTCTCCTTCCTTCCTTCCTTCCTTCCTTCCTTCCTTCCTTCCTTCCTTCCTTCCTTCCTTCCTTCCTTCCTTCCTTCCTTCCTTCCCCCACTCCTCCCCCCTCCCTCTTTCCTTCCTGGTATGCCTCTAGGACCCCAGGCTCTATGCTCTGGTACCTCTCCAGACATAGCCTGATGCCTTCTTTCCATGTCAAGCCAGCCATGACCCCAGCAGCTTGCTGGGCACATTTTTCCCAGCCCACTGGGCCAGCTCACAGCACGTTGGTACCCTGCTCCCTCAGAAGGACACTGGGGAAGAGGGGCTCTCTGAGCTGGGGAATGTTGGAAACCTTCTAGCTCCAACTGTTCAGTCTAGTTCCCCTGGAGGATCTTGAAGTGTCCCATTGTATGAGTGGGGGTGCAAAAGAAACTGAGCCTGCAATAACTCCGGAGTCCCCACAGTCACAAGGCAAATCCTGAACTTTCTCCCAGAGCCTCAGTTTCCTTGTCCTCCCTGGGCCAAGGGCAGAAGCCAGGAATCAGAGCTGCAGCAGGATGGACTTGAGGTGGAGGAGCTAACCCAGACTCTGGTGGAGACAGGGCCTAAGGCAAGGCAGCATCTCTAGCAGCCCCCCCAGGACTCCCCGGGCTTTATTCCTGCCAATACCTTGGTTGCTTTTCCAGTTAGGTCAGCATTGGATGTGGGCTAAGATCTGCTTCTCCAGGGTGTGCCTTGTGGCCCATAGGGAAGGAGATAGAGTGATACCCAAAAGAGATGGCCCCCTCCCTGGACCCTCTGAGGAATGGAGCCCAGAGCAAGGCAGAAAATCATCTGGAGGACTTCAAGAGGCCAGAATGGACCTCCTGAAGCCTAGAGAAGGGAATGTGGGAGGACCTCCTGTGATGCTCTGCTGCTCTGTTTACTGCCGTGCTCGACACACCCCTATGTGACCATTTTACAGAATAGCAAATGGAGGCTGGGAGAGACATGAGTAATTTTCCCAAGTTGACATTGACAGTAGTGGTCAGAGCCAAGGGTCAGATATGAACCTACTGATGCTAAGGCCTAGGAGGGTGGCAGGAGGTGGTTGGTCTGGACTTCTCCAGGTTCATCGAGGCCAGAGGCAGGATGGGAGGGGGGGTGAGGGAGCTTGCGGGGGGGGGGGCAGGTAGGCAGGGCCCCCTGTTTTCAGTTCTTGTCCAGCCCATCATAGTGACTAAGATCTGAGTACATCAGAGCCCAGCAGCCTGAATAATCCAGGCGTCAGCTTTGTTTGTTTCCTGGGTGTCCTGAGGCAGATGCCAGCCAGGGTAAATAGAGGAACGTGGGTGTGCTGGCAGGGGACTGCTCACCCCAAGAAGCAGATGCTAGTGGGGAGAGAGACAGGCTTCTCAAGGGGAGTTCTCTGCTGCTCGCTGGCCAAGGCTAAACCTGTGTCTGGACTTCAATTCTACATACAGCCAACACTGCTGGTTTCCTGGGTTCTGATGACATTGCGCATACCTGACCCACTTGGGAGTCTCAGGCTGCTTGGCAAAGAGCAAAGGATGATCTCTAGGAACCCAGTGATTGGCAGACACAGGCCTGGAGGTTGACTTAAACTGGCCATGCCTTTGTCAGGTTCATGGCTCGTGAGTCCACAGTGATGGGCCCCCCTTCCCAGACTCTGCTAACCCCTGCATTGGGCTTGTGTGGCCAAAGCTAGCTGGGCAGTCCCCAGTAAAGGGTGGGAGTACTAGGGGCTAAGCTCCCTCAGCTTGGTGTGGGCCCCAAGAAACAGGGAGTCTGTAGCATCTACCTTGCTTGGGGTCTCATTTTACGGATGGGCAGATTGAGGCCCCAAAGAGGATGCTTCATGGTAAGGACCAGAGCTAGGATGAACAGGGAGCATTTGGAGAGCAGTCAGGCCAAATGCATTTGGATCCAAGACCCCAGGGGGAGGGGCCAGGGCTTGCAACATTGCCTGGCTGTGGGCAGGTGATGAGCAGGCCTCCGCCTCACCGGAAACATTCAATTAGGGGCCAGGGTGTCCTACCAGCAGGGAACCAACCTGTTCTGTTTCCTGCCTGGGGCTCTGGCCTCCCCAGTGACAGGCACACTCAGGAGCCTCACACAGACTCCCACACCCGCCCGTCCAAAGGGCAGCACCCAACATGCTAATGGGGGCAGGAGGGAGGACCAGTCTGTCAGGGTGGGGGGTGGGGGGTGGGATCAAGCAAACCAGGTCCCACCCTGGCTGGGAGCCTTTGCTGCTCCATCTGGTTTCACCCCAGCCCCTCAACTGTGTGAGAGGAAGCTGAGAATACCAGGCAGAGATGGCCCAATTCTCCCCCAGATGGGAGAGGAGACAGGACCACAACCATCAGTGCAGCACCCCCATTGCCCCTTGGGCCTGGGAGCAACATCGCCCCTGAGCCCTGTCCCCAAGGAATGGGTATGGCCACCAGCCTAGCCAAGGAACCTGGGCTTCCTCCTGTGGCCCAGAGGAACCCCTGGAGAGAAGGTGCTTTAAGAGCCTCTTGTGGTTCCAGAAACACCTGGGCAGATACCTGGCATCTTACTCCCTAGCCCATGAGACCTCCTCAGCCTGTAGTCAATGCTCACAAAGTCACCAGGTCTGGGCAGCTCTCTGGACTTTGGGGACCTGGGCAGGGCTCCCTGTGTGTGTGCCTGGGCCCAAGCTTCAGCTTGCAGCCCCCAGGGAGGCTGTGCTCCCCATGGCCAATGGGCAGTGACTGTAAGCCAGGAACCAGACCCAGGGCAGGTGGGGGTCGCCTAAGTGTTCTGGACGAGCAAGGGTGAGGGCTCCCACTGATGATGGCTTCTGTGCTCCTTCTAGGGAGGAGAGAGGAGGCCCACGGTGGGCTGGGAGCACAGCCAGAGCCCGCTTGGGATGGGGACCAGGCAAGAGCCTTCCCTCCCTGACCTGCCCCAGTTTTTCTTTCTGTGACCTCAGTCTCCGCTTTGAGCTTGGAAAAGCCTCCTGGTAGAGGGCTCTGCATCCAGATCCAAGCACTTTCTTGTAAAACAAAAACCGACCAACCGATACTTATCCCCCAAAGTGAAAACCTTTGCCTGGAAATGTCACTGGGGAACTCTTTGGTCTCCGCTACTCCAGGGACCTGAGGGAGGCTGGCCTGCCCACCTGCCCGCCACGGGGAGGGGAGGGGAGTGGCAGCATCGAAGAGCTGCCAGGTATCGGTGCTGCCACCACCTCCACCACTCAAGGGTAACCCAGCCCAGCCCTCTCTGCCACACTAAGCGGTCCTTGGTGTGGGGGTGGGTTGTGTAAGGACTGGGCAGGCAGCCCAGGAGACTGTTACAGTGAATCCACCTGCTGCAGCCTGGGGCCTCCTCCCTGCTCCACCCCTGTGGCCTGTTTGCCTGCCTGACTGGGCCAGAGCCACCCACCCTCTCTCAGGAATTCAGGGAGTAGGTGGCAGTGAACATGGTAGGGGCTTCAGAGAGTGGGACCCCTTGCAGGAGGCAGCAAAGGCCAGGAAAAGGGGGCTGATGGGAGTGGGAAGGAGAAGCCAGGTGGCTTGGGATGGCCAGGCTTCTGCTATCATAGCTCCCGCCTAGGTCTTCACCATGAAAGGAGGTGGGGCCCGCAGCAGGAATCCAGAGGGACCAGCCCAGGTGGGGCACACAGGCAGTTTGCCATGGTGGCTAATTGGCAGAGAAGGCTGAATCCTCCCAGTTCCGCTAAGACACAAATTACTCAGTGGGCATGTCTTTGAGCTGTGATGCTTGCTTGGCTGGCGTCGCCTACAATTATCCTAATGGGGCAGCCTGGAGGGGAGGGGGCAGAGCTGTGCCCCCTCATCACTTGGCAGTGGGTTCTAGGCTGCCCCACTGAAGGCAAGCTAAAACTAGAATGTTCGAAATCTGAATGCTCTTGGCCCTAATGTGCTTGCTCTTTTGTCCACAGTGAGCCTCGGATTCTGCCCACTGCAACCCTACCATGATCTGGAGCCTTCTGTGGCTGAGCCTCCTTCCTGTCCGCTGGCCCTGGACATGAGTGTTCGGGAGCCTGGCTGTGGCATAGCTCCCGGGCCCTGTGTGGTGGCACAGCTACCAGCAGAAGACATGGGCCGCTTGACTGCCCCTCAGGCCCATGAGCATGGCTTTCTGCGCCCCAAGATGAAGGTGAGCAGCCAGGTCCAATTTCAGGGAGCACAGACTTGGGGCTGGCGTCCAGGAATACCAACCCAGGGGCCTTCTTTGGGAGGCTGAACAATAACAAGCTGCCCCAGGAGTCACATTTGACACCCCCCCCTCCACTGTCAGAAGGGCAGTGAAGCTTCAGACCCCAAAGGGCGACAAGGCGCAGGCAGAGGCAGTTGGATTTGGGAACAGGGTTACCTCTAGAGCTGGTGTCCTGTAACCATACACACCTCCCTGTGGTGCAGGCTAGACCAGGGTAAGGGTGGGGTGCCTGGCTTTATGGAGACTATCACCCATGACGTACCTGAGGAGAATGTGGACCAGCTTCCCCCCTAGTCTCTCCAATACTCCACGCTATCCTGTGACATCGGAGACACAACCTCCAGAGGACTGGCCAGTGTCCTGCCCCTAGGTTTGTAGGATAATGGACTTGACCTCGTGCGTCCAGTCCAGCCTCCCCATTTGACAGAGTCCCGGAGTAGGGAGGCCCAGGGCTCCTCTTCAGGACAGCCTATCTGCAGGCAGGCAGAGGTGACACAGTGAACTGAGTCCTGCCTCCCAGGCCTTCTCCTGACCTCATCTACGATGCTCGTACATGTTCTAGACTAAGCAGACAGCAGATGACCCCCAGTGTTAGTAGAGAGAGGGCAGCCTGGTTTTACCTGGAGGAGGCCCCAGCAGTGGTGATGACAGGCCAGGGGGCAGCTGCCCACTTCAGATACCTGGAAGTGACACCAGTCACAGGCTCTGTGCTCACTCTGACTCCTGCCCCTCATCTTTGCGCCAGCTGTCCTGCTCAGAAGCTGGCAGAGGGGTCAGCAAAGCTAGGGCCTAGACTCTGAGCCCCAAGCCCAAGGGCATTCAGAGCTTGTGAGGAAGCCTGCCTGGACAGTCAGGGGAGGATGTGGAGGCAGAGCCTGGGGCACAGGAGGATGGGCAAGGCCAAGTGCCCTTATGGCAGCAGCTTGGGATCTGTACAGTCACTCATAGCTCTATTTCTGGGTAGGTGACTGTAGGAGACAGCCCAGGCGGGGAGCTCTTCACCTGTCACATCTGCCATAAGGCCTTCACCTACCAGCGCATGCTCAACCGTCACATGAAATGTCACAATGACGTCAAGAGACACCTTTGCACCTACTGTGGGAAGGGTTTCAATGACACCTTTGACCTCAAAAGACATGTGCGCACACATACTGGTGAGTGGACCTGTGAGGCTAACACTCTGAACCAGACTGGGTGGGGGCTGGGGCCCAGTGCTGGCAGTGCAGAGCAGGGAAAGAGAAGGTGATATGGGGCTGAAATTGGGGTCCTTAATAAGAGACAGATGGGGGAAATCAGCTTGTGGATGACCAGTGAGTTGGAGGCACTACTGGCATGGTTTCTTGCTCTCCTCCTCCCCCAGTCAGGCATCTCTGCCAATAAGACTTGGGGTAGACTTGACAGGGAGGGGCTTTGAGGGCTTCTGGGGAAGGGCCCCCGCATCACTCCTGCCTCCCTCTTCCTCTCAGGTGTGCGTCCCTACAAATGTAGCTTGTGTGACAAAGCCTTCACCCAGCGCTGCTCCCTCGAGTCCCATCTCAAGAAGATCCATGGGGTGCAGCAGAAATATGCTTACAAAGAGCGGCGGGCCAAGCTCTATGTGTGTGAGGAATGTGGCTGCACCTCTGACAGCCAGGAGGGTCATGTCCTCCACCTGAAGGAACAGCACCCTGACAGCCCACTGCTGAGGAAAACCTCCAAGAAGGCCAGTGCCCTCCAGAACACAGTCACCACTCTGCTGCCAAGCAGCCACCATCTCTAAACCCGGAGGAAAGCCAGACCCTTTGTCTATCCAGAGGGAGGGCACCAAGGACTCCTGGGCACAGAGCCACCACCTTCCGCTGCCCAGGCACAAGGGCACTCAGGCCCTGCCCCTTTTAAACTGGGAGAAAGCAGAGATGGTTTGTATAAGGAGGATTCCACCCATCTTTTTCAGACAACACTCCCATGTTTCTCTTTGCTTTCATTGAGGTGGGACTTGAAGACATTAAGCTGTGAGCCCCCAAGTTCTGGGGAGTCAGGGATAAGCACAGACTATTTGAAAACAAGACACTTGCTAAAGGAGGCTGGTGGTAGGTGTGGGGCTCTGCCCCCTCCGCCAGGATGCAGGTGTGCTCACACCCAGGGAAGATCACTGCGCATACACACTGGCCTTCCCGAGGCATGAGCTCATTTGAGTTCTTTCCTTGAGCCTTTTTTAGAAAGATGACAAATGTACAGATACTAATATATTGTTGGAGCTGATGGAGATCTTTTTCAAAGCTGGAAAGAGCTAGCTCTTCTCCATCCCTCCCTCCTTTATGGTTTATCAGTATGGGCAGGGATTCTGTTACCCCATCTGCCCCCACCCCCACACCCTGGGGTACCTGTCTTCTTTCTGTTCTCCAGGATCTGCCAGGACAAGGCACCGGGTTTCTTGCCTCCTTTCATGTGTCATGCCAGGATGTACATGGCCTGGCCTCTCCACCATGCTCCCCTTGCAGCCCCCCTCAGGTCTACTCCTCACTTCTCTGCCCTTAAATGGACCCAGATAACATCTTGGGTCACTCACCACTCCAGTAGATTCCTTCTGGCTCTGCCCAGGGGCAGCTAAGGTGAAACAGTTGTGCCTTTGTTACCCAGAATCCATCAAGTCCTTCAGCACCTGGAAGGAAGTAGCATAGATCGGAGTCCCTGGTGGGGGTCTGACCTTTTCTGGGCTCAGGGGTGGCCCCACTCACTCCTAGGACAGCAGGAAAGAGAGGGAACCTGAGGGCAGAATGTTAATCAACCCATTAGAACCGGCTCTGGGAAAGAAAGCCTTTAGCTGAGCCTTGGAGCTCTCTCTCCCTTTGCTGAACATTCTTCAGTTTACCAAGGTGGAGATGCAACTCTCAGTTCTCAAACTAGAAAGGGTATTTAATTGTTCCCTGCACCCATAAAGAGGCCTCATGCTTTTCTAGCTGTTGTATCCCAGTGGTAGAAGGTTACTGGAGAATGTTGGCCTGAGTGCCCCTGGATTTTTCCGTGGGTTTTCTTCATTTATGGTCAAGGGGAAAGCTGCTCCCAAAAGACAGTCCGCATGGAATTCCAGCCTTGCTGAGAGGGTTGGTGGATGGCCAACCAAAGTAGGGCCAGTCCCTAAACGCTGATCATTGGCCATCAGTCTGGATCAGCCCTGGGGTCTCACTGGAGACTAAGTGGCAGTGTGGCCCACCCACCAGACCAGGCAGTACCCCGGGGAGGAGAAGCCGAGCTGGACACCTCAGGACCTTTCTCCATCTTGCCTCCCAGCTCCCTGCTGCTGCATCGAGGCTCCCTTCTGAGGGTTTCTTGTTTAAATACTCTTCTAGGAACCTCCAGGGTGGTGTTTACACATTTTTATCACTACATGCTGGTTCTGTCTGCCAGTCATAAGGTTCTGTGTTCTCTGATTTTGTAACTGGTTTTTCTGTTATTAAAATCTAAGATCTCTTTAATGCCGTGTGTCTTGTGGGCCAAGCCTCCCATACCTTCCTGCTGAGTGAGCCCACCCCCACTCCCTTAGCTCAGAAAGGCCTCAAGACAGTCCCCAATCTGCTGCTAAGCCCTCCTGGCATCAGGGAACCACAGGATGTTGGAGCTGGAGGGGACTTTGGAGCCAGTCCAGTTCAAGGACCTCCTTTTATAGATGAGGATATGAAGGCCCTGAGAGGGGAAAGGACTTGACCGGGGTCACACAGCCAGAGACGACACCTGCAGGTTTATGGACCTCCAGTCACTCCTTGGGCTCTGACCTCATAAGCCCCCTCCCTTCACAGGGACACCCCTCTCCTGGTTGTGTGTAGATGGAATCAGACCCTACAAGACAGGGAGGGGCAGTGTTCACACTGATGGGGTAAAGCAGCAGCTTCAGTCCTCAGGAGAGCAGATGTTAGCAGCCTGGCCAGCAATGGTGCCAATCTTAGGCTGCCATGGCACGGGGGTAGGGTGGGAAGAATGAAAGTTCTGGGGATGCATCCTGGTCCGGAAGAGCCACCCAAATCCCTAGAGACCTCGCCTGCTGGAAGGACCCAGCTGGGCTGTCCTCTTGTCCTGAGACTTGCCAGGGCTTCTGACTGGGGAGGATGGGTGATTAATAGGTGTTCCAACTTAGGCAAGAGGGAGAATGCATAAGGCTCTGGCTGTTGGCAGGTTCCCTGGGCTCATTCTTGTGCTGACCCAGCCCTGTAGAGTTTGCGAAGCAAGTCACAATTTCTCTTGATTTTCACCACATCCTTCTGAGGCAGATGCTGTTTTATCATTCTCCCATGTTACCCATAAGGAAACTGATGATGCGGCTTGCCCAAGGTCACAGGGTAAGTGGGTGAGGCAGTCTATGAACTCAGGTCTTCCAACTCTAGACCCAGCTGCCTCATACCTGTAAACAACTGCACGGTATGGGTGGCAAGCTAGATCAAGTGGCCCAGCCAAAGAAGGGTATCACTAGCACCGTGGCTGGGACAGGGCTCAGAGCAGCCCTGCCTGTATATCACTGAGGAGACTTCCCAGAACAACACAGCGAAGCAGTCAGGCAAAAAGGGAAGTCATCTGGTCATTGGAGGACAGTAGAAACCACCTGTTCAGAAAGAGTGGCACAATGGGCAGTCCCAGGACCTGGGTGCGAATGCTGCTTCTGCCAGTTACAATCTATGTGAGTGGTTACTTAATAGCTACAATTTTATAAAGCACTTTATGACAAGCCCAGGAGGGAGGTGCTATTATGCCCATTTTGCAGATGGAAGAAACTGAGGCAAACAGATTAAGTGATGTGCCCAGGGTCACACAGCTGGTGTATGAAATCAGATTCAAATTCAGGTTTTCCTGATTCCAAGTGAAAAATATTCTCTGGGCTGCCTCTAATATTCTATTGGGGGAAACCCATGTATATAAGAAATACAAGGTAATTTGGGGAGCAGGCACAAGCAGCTAGGGAGGGGAGTGGGGTTAGAGAGGCTCGAAAGGTCAATAAACATTTATTAAGTGCAAGACTTCTGGGATATGTGAACAAGAGGAAGTACTACACCTCTTAAACTTCTGCAAAACAAAAATGATACACCAAATATAAAGCAACAATACTGTCTCTCCAGGTCTAGGACCCTCAGAATCCAAAACAAATCTAAAATCTGGGAACTCTTACCCACTGACCCTGAGCTCACTCTACACCCTTCCCCCCAACCCCCTATACTACCAGACTGTACCAGCACACCCAAGGACACAACAAATCCATTTCCATGTCCTATTCCCCACTCTCTCTATCCTAGACCCCCTCTAGCTCCAGGCTGTGGACTTTTGCTCAGGCTTCAATTGCCAGCTTGTCCATAGCCCTTCAGGAGCAAAAGCCTGCCAGGGGCTGCAATCCAGAACCACTGATGCTGCAAAGTTCTGAATGCTGGTGCTGGGATAGAGATCTGAGAAACAGAAAGGGTGGGGCAAGTTACCAGGACAGATACTACCCAAAAGTCAGCTGCACCAGAGACTTGGGCTGGTAAACTGTGTGAATTCCCAGTGTTGGAGGAGGCCAAGCTGCTTGGAGATCCAGACAGGAGGAGGTCATGAAATAAGTGACAAGGAAAATAAGGGAGAAAAAAGACTAAATGTACCAATGACATGAGAAAGAATAAATCTCAAAAACTTTGAACATTAACAGATAAATCAGCAGGAAAGACACTCACAACAGAAGGAAACATGGCCTCCAGATATAATAAACAAATTCAAACATTTATGAATAAATACTGTCAAAAAAAGAAACAGAAAGAAGGAAGGAAGGTAAGAAATGATCCAACATTTGATAAGACAGAGGACCTTATGGAACTGGAGAATGTAGGAATCGCAACACACTGTTATTGATGCGTATAAAAAAGAAATGAGAATTATGAGAGTGGAATTTATGGCCTGCACAGTAAAAATAACGAGCAAAGTGGAAAAACCTGAATCTCCACTGCAAACTTCAGCAAAGAAACAAAAGAGAAAACAATCAATTGGAAATGTGAATATGAAGAGAAACCTTGAAAAGAGAAGCAAAAAACATTTTAAAAGAACCATGCTCACTATGCAAGCAAATATATTGAATTCAAAGACTAGATGCGCAGAGACAACGTACATATCATAGTACTACCAGAAGAACAAAACACTTTGACACCATAATGAAGGAAATAATAAAAGAAAACCATTCTGAACTTCTGAACATAGACAATGGAATTCCAAAGAATTCACAGATTGATTCCAGAAAAAAATCCAATGCTGGAAACTTCAAGACTTAATAGTGATTAAATTTAACAGTTTAATTTAAAAAACAAGTTTGGCAAGCCATCAGGAGAAAGACTTTCAAATACAAAGGAAAGGGCATTTGAACAAAGCAAGACTATTCTACACCCACTAGAAAAGGAGGAAAGAATGGAACAACATGTTCTGCAGAGCGGGGAAGCTGAGGGTGCAGCCCAGGGTGACCTGTCCTCCAAATGGGGGCTTAACCACATGGGACCAAAGATGGACGTTCAATAATAAAGAGTTTGAAACATTTTTAGAAAGAAAGCCAGAAGTGAAGAGAGGGTTTGTATCTCAAACATCCCAAACACCAGAAATGCAGGCAAGGCCAGCAGCAGCAACAGTGACCACAGCGTGCTCAGGAAGAGATGATCGTCTTCCTAAAGGTCAAGGAGACAATGGTGACAACAGAAATCTGACGGAGGTAAGTGAAAAGGGAGCATTATGGACAGAACCTGGAGACCCTTCACTGCTTCTGTGGGACCATATTACAACATGGGGGGGAGATAAAGGAGGAGGGAAGCAGAGGGACAGAGAGGAAGGAGTGATGCTTCCGGTTCAAATCAAGGGCTGGCAATGGAGGGAAGGTGGGACCTCTGTGGTCTCAGATAAAGCCTACAGGGGAGTGAATGAGGAGAAGGAGAAATGGTTGGAAAGGGGAAGAAGAAGGAAGGAGGCCTTACTTTGGAAGAGAGGGGGTTCCACTGACGAGTGCTCCTGTGAGTGAAGAGAAAGGCTCAACAAAGGGAGGTGGGGACTTTACACTGGATGAGGTCTGGGGGATTCAGTGTTTGAAAAGTCTTCTTGTCCTGAGGGGGTCATTGGGCACCAGGCGAATAGAGAAAGTTCAGGGATGCTCATCATCTGAGGAATGGCCAAACAGACAGTGATATGTGATTGTGCTATAGGAAATGAAGAACTCACCTATTTTAGAAAAATAGAATGACTTGTATGAAATAATGAAATGTGAAATGAACAGAGAGAAATGTGAAATCGGGTACACTAATAGCAATATTGTTCAAAAAACAATGGTAAATGACTAAGCTATTTGGAACATTATAAATACTACATATAAATAGATAGGGATATGTTATATATCTATATCACACCTATCTATCTCTGTGTCAGATGATGCCTTCTCAAGTGCAGAGTGGGAAGGGACACAGGAAGACAGTTTGGAACTTAAAATGTTACAAAAAAAATGAAATGTAAAACAAGAAAGAAAAAAGGTTAATAAGAGAGGGTGTAGATCATTGGTGAGCTGCATAATTGGGGGGGGGGGGTGCAGCATCCTCTCTGACGCCTGCAGTCACTGGTTTATTTTAGAAATGAGGCACAATGGAAATGGACGATCCATGGGGCAAGCCCTGCAAGGCAGTGTTGGAAGGCACTTACTTAAGAGGAGAGAATCCAGAATGGATACTTTGGAAGCCTCGATTGCATGAAGAATACAGAGAAAAGGGAGGGACCAATTAATTCTAGGGGTCATGAATCAGAGAACAAGTAGAATAAGCAGAAAGAAAAGATGGATAATGAAGAGAGTGAGAAATCCTTTTTGGATTTTAGAAAGGAGCAGAAGAAAATGAAATTTCAAAACTAAGGAACAGACTAGCTGAGGAGAGGAGAGACAGAAAGGAATATCAAATGAGAAGAGGGGATCAGGGGTGAGGGGAAGAAACCAGGGGACCCAAGACCATCCTAAAATGATGAATTATAAAGGTTCATAATACTATGTCTACAGCAGAAGAGGAAACTGGAAACTGAAAGGCTTCTTCCCAAACAACGTTAGATGTTTTAAAGGAAGTGGTCAAATGGGAAAAAACCTTTGTTTTAAATTTCTCTGATAAGGGTTTTGATATCCAAGATATATAAACAATTATTAAATATATAAATTATTAAGTATAAGACTGTTTCTCAAAGAGGACCATGACAGCAAGATGATGACATGACTTATAGTTGACTTTGATTTGAGGAAGGAAGGGCTATGCAAGGTCACCAACTTCACTTTCTTCTCCTGAGCCATCTGGGTCTAGTGGCCTGAGATTCATCAGGAAGGCTGGAAATGGCCCAGGATACAATGGGAAATGGCCATTTTAGGCTAAAAACTTATCATATTCCCTAATAATATGAACTAATAATTCTAGAAAATAGAATTGCAAAGCATTCACAACCACATGAAAGAATGCTAATATTCTTTGCTAACGTAGTGAAAGAAATAATCAACAATGAGATAAACAAATACAAAACAAAACTACCCTCAGGTTTCACCTCACACCCTGGCAATTGGCATAAATGACAAAAAAAAGGAATGGGAAGGTAGGCACACTAATACATGGTTAGTGGAGCTGTGGAGTAATATGACCATTTTGGGAAGCAATTTGGAATTATGCAAAGAAAGTGACTAAAAGGTCACTAAATGTTTGAACCAGACACTCTTTTACTAGGCCAACAAAGGCCCCATTGATAAAAAAAAAAATCCCTATGGACTCAAATATATTTATAGCAGCACTTTTTGTGATAGCTAAGACAAAGTAGATGCCCATCAACTGGAGAATGGCTAAACCAACCATGGTACATGCATGTAACAATATTACTCTGCTATAAGAAATGACATGTGTGTGTGGCACAGTGTCTTGAAGTCAGGAAGACTCATTTTCCTGAGTCCAAATATGATCTCAGATGCTTACTAGCTGTGTGACCCTGGGCAAGTCCCTTCATCCTGTTTGCTTCAGGTCCTTATCTATACAATAAGTTGGAGAAGGAAATGGCAAACTACTCTAGTATCTTTGCCAAGAAAACCTCAAATGTGGGGCCATAAAGAGTCAGACACAATGGAAAAACAATAACAGAGAATAATTTGGAAATATTTGCAAAGATGAAACATGCAAATAAATCTTCTAAAAATCTAATTCTTAGCACTCACAAAGTATTCTTAAATTAAAAAAAAAATGCTGTGTATGATGGATACAGAGAAGCATGGAAAAATCTCCATGAACTAATGCAGAGGGAAGTCTGCAGAACCTCCAAAATAAGTATTCAATAACTACATTGTATTCGTCCGTTGTTGCTGAAGAGGACCATGCCATCAGAGAAATGATGACATGACTTTGTTTTGAGTGAGGGAGGGCTGTGCAGGTCACCAGTCTCACTTCTCCTCCAGAGCCATCTGAATACAGTGACCAGATATTCATCAGGATGACTGGAGATGGCCCAGGAAGAGGTAGTTGGGGTTAAGTGACTTGCCCAAGGTCAGACAGCTAGTGAGTGTCAAGTG
This sequence comes from Bettongia penicillata ogilbyi, assembly GCA_023548195.1. NCBI lineage: Eukaryota > Metazoa > Chordata > Mammalia > Diprotodontia > Potoroidae > Bettongia > Bettongia penicillata. The sequence goes on from JAJHZJ010000590.1 coordinate 7,491,665, forward strand.
TCTGAGGTGATATTTCAACTCAGCTCCTCCTGACTCCTGCACTGGTACTTTATCCACTGCACCACCTAGCTGCCCCCTCACAGAACAATGACATCAACTTCATAAAATGTTTCTTTGACCTCATCAAGGTTTGTCATGGTAGGAGAATAAGCACTGATGACTGGTGGCATGATGTTTTCTTGTAAGTGGCAATCGCATTGTCACAAGTCTGATGTTCACTCCTTTGGGGAGGCATATAAGTTTGTTGACCAGATTAGTTTTGATTGTAAAACCTATCCCAGCTTCATGGTGATTCTCATCACTGTGAACACTCCAGAAAAATATGCATCCACCTCTGACTTTGATAAGCTGGGCTTCATTTTCTACCCTTGTTTCACTCAGGGCTGCTGTTTGGAAGTGATAACTACTGAGTTCTCTCCTGATAATATCAATTCATTTTTCAGGTCTACTGGATTTTGTGTTGTCCACAAGCACAAGTAATTCCATGTGCCATTGATGAGTATAATCTGACCCATTTCTTTGATACTGTCAACCATGGGGATTTGTGGAAGATCATGGCAAAATCTGGTTGCCTGGTGAGGTTCATCAGTATCCTACACCCATTCCATGACTGCATGCTTGCAAGGGTTCTAGATAATGGATGATGCTTTCCAGTGGAGTGAAGCAAGGCTGCGTGCTTGCTCCCATACTTTTTAGCATGATGTTTTCAGAAATGTTGTCAGATGCATTCGATGAGGACGAAAATGGCATCAAGGTCAGCTATTGCACTGAAGATGAATTATTTAACTTGAAAAGTCTACAAGCCAAGACTAAAGTAGAGGGAGAGTTGGTGTATGACTTTGTATTCTCAGATGATTATACATTCAATGCAGCCTCTGAAGCTGAGATGCAACAAAGTGTGGATCAATTCTCTTCAATTTGTTCTGATTTTGGTTTGATAATTAACATCTAGAAAACAGAGGTTCTCCGCGAGCCAGCCATACATGGAAGCATTGATTATAGCAAATGGAGAAGTTTTAAATGCTGTGGACAAGTTTACTTACCTTGGCAGTCTACTTTCCAGGGATGTACACATTGATAATGAGGTTGATGGCATCCAGAGCTAGTTTCCAGAGCTAGTTCTTCATTTGGGAGGTTCCGAAGGAAAGTAAGGGAGAGAAGAGGTATTAGAAAGTCAACCAAACTGAAGGTCTACAGAATGGTGGGGCTGACCTCATTGTTGTATGCTTGTGGAACCCTGGATAGTCTGCCAGTGCAATGCCAGAAACTGAATCACTTTCATGTTAATTGTGTTAGGCAGATCCTGAAGATCACCTGGCAGGATAAGGTACTAGACTCTGAAGTCCTTTCTCAAATCCAACTGCCAAGCATTCAAATGCTACTGCAGAGAATGCAGCTCCAATTGGCTGACCATGTTGTTCAAATGCCAAATGTATGCTTGCCTAAAAGATTATTCTACAGAAAACTCACACACAAGGCAAGCCTCACATGGAAGTTAGAAGCGATACAAAGACACTCTCAGGGTTTCTCTGAAGAGTATGGAATCACTTGTGTTACATGAGAGACACTGGCACAGGACTGCTCCACATGGCATGCCCACATCAGAGAAGGTGCTGTGCTCTATGACCAAAGCAGAATTACAGGAGCTCAAAAGAAATGTGAAATGGACAAATTTAGAGACCTCTCCACTCCAAATGTTCATGTGGATTATTTGTGTCCGACCTCTTTTGGAGCCTGCTGAGCTCATATTGGTCTGATCTGCCACAGTCAGACCTTGACCCAACCTCGTGATGTCATTTGGGTTATCTTTGAGAGAATAAAGGACAGCAACCAGTCCCAGGGGGCTGATGTGGTCAGATCTGCCCTCTAGGAAGATCACCTGGACAGTGAACTCGAGGATGGGTTAGAGGGGGTGGACCTGTGGCAGGCAGAACCACCAGGAGGCTATTGGTGTGAGGCAGTGTTGGAGAAGAGAAGGGATCATCTAAGAGAGATGTTACAAGGGTACCTAGGCAGCTTGGTGGAGCAGTGGGTAAGAGTGTGGGGCCAGGTGTCAGGAAGACCTGAGTCAAAGTTGCCCAGTGTGACCCTGGGCAGTCATTTCACCCGGTCTGCCTCAGTTTCCTCCTCTGTAAAATGAGCTGGAGAAGGAAATGGCAAACCACGCCAGTGTCTTTGCCAAGAAAACCTCAGATGGGGTCCCAGAGAGTCAGACACAATGGAAATGACTGAACACAAAGGTGATAAGGTCTTGGCAGTAGATTGTATAGGGGGGATAGGAAGATGAGTCCAGGCTGATTCCTAGGTGGTCGGCCTGGAGGACAAGGAGAGCAGTGGGGCCCTAGTAACAGGACCATTTGGAAGGGAAGAATTTGTCTTGGATATTTTGAGTTTCGGTTTTCTGTGGGACTTGTACTTCAAGATGTGGAATGGGCAGTTGGAGCTGAGAAGACTGGAGGTCACAGAGAGGTCAGGGCTGATGAGTAGATGTGAGAATCTTTAGAGGAGAGTTGATGAGATCACCAAGTAAAATAATGAAGAGAAGGGAAGGGCTGAAGGACAGAGCTGGGCGGGACAGCTGTGGTCAGAAGGCCTGATCTGGATGAAAATCCCGCAAAGGAAACTTAGAAGGAGCAGTCAGAGAGGTTGGAGGAAAATGGGGGGATGAGGTCCCCAAAAACCTAGAGAGAAGAGAATATGGAGAGGAGAAGAGGGTTGTGGGCAGGGTAAAAAAGGATTAAGAAAAGGCCCAAGGATTTGGTCTTTAGAGATTAAGGCTGCAGTAGTTTGACCTCTTCATATGCAATTGAGATTTTCAAATCTCTACTTTCTGGGATGGGGAATGTCTACTTCTTTGGTTCTCCCAGAGGACCATGATGTCATGTTGGGACTGTAGACAAGCAAGTGAATTGAATTTAAGTGGGGAGGGAGAATATATCTTTTGCATCTCAAGGGTTTTCCTTTACATTTCAATAAGTCTCTGTATTTCAAGTATTTGAACTCCACCTAGACACCCTTACCTTCACCCTGGCTTCTCAGACATCAAACTTCAGTTCCCTTTTCTTTTTTTAAAGAAGGTTATTTTTCAATCAGGAGAGTGTTGTCATACAGTTTTTCGAGATTTCTAGCAAAGAATGCTAGTGAAGCACTTAATCATGTTATTGTTGGAGAGACGTGACCTTGAAGACAGTGCGGTTCAGGTTGCGTTCTGATCTGGCCATTAATGGTTCAGTGTGAACTGGGGGGTCTCCAGTGGAGGGCCGCAGGGATCTTCACCTCTCAGCTGTTGAATAATGAAAGATGATGATGACGTGCTTATCAGGTTTTCAGGTGAGCCAAAGCTGAAGGTAAAGCTAACACTCTTAATGGTGTCAAGATTCTGTTTTCAGGTTAGAGTGCTTATTACTGTTCAGTTGTGTCTGACTCTTGGGGACCCCATCTGGGGTTTTCTTGGGAAAGATCCTGGAGAGGTTTGCCATTTCCTTCTCCAGCTCATTTTTACAGTTGAGAAAACTGAGGCAAACAGGGTGAAGTGGCTTGCCCAGGGTCACACAGCTAGTAAGTGTCTGAGGCCAAATTGAACCCAGGAGAATGAGTCTTCCGGACTCTAACCCTGGCTGCCCTGTAGAACGTTAGGTGAAATCTAATCAAATGACATCCAACTTAACACCTGGGTTAAAAAAAGTACCAGATTGGGTGGGGGAGCCTAAGAGGGGTGGGGCATTACTGAACTCTACCATCACCATGATGCCGATGAGATTCTGAGCTGCCTTGGGAGGGATGAGCCTGGCTGCCATGGGTCCTACTCAGGCGCCATCTGCGGGACAGCTCTGGATGCCACACACAGGACCAATGGCATCCATAGGAGGGCAAGAAGAATGGGGAAGGCTCTCAGAATCATGACTTGGTCATTCTTGACACTTACTAGCTGTGTGACCCTGGATTTCCTTGCCCCCCACCCCCAAAAAAGAGGAATTAACCCTGTTGGGCTTGGCTTCCAACAGCAAAACTAGGAGCTAAGGGGAAAGTCGCAGAGATACATTTCAGCTTAGTATTTTTAACATTTAGAGCCATTCCAAGGTGGAATGCACTGCCTTGAATGGTAGTGAGCTCCTCATCATAGAAGGTCTCCAAGGAAAGGCTGATGACCACTTCATGGGTATACTATAGTTGCCCTTTTTATTCAGGTCTGGGTAAAATGAAAGGTGGAACTAGAGGCCCACTTCTGAGGTCCTTCTGTGATTTGGGAGAGCATGGTGTAACAGAAAAGCTCACTGAGTTGTCAGTGTTCTAAATCCAGATTTGTCTGCTTATTGGTCAAGCCATTTCATCAAAGCCTTCTTTCCACTGATAAAAAGGTGCTAATGCACCTGTCCCTTAAAGAAGTGTTAGATGGAAACCATTGCATAAACAGTTAAGGCAGCTCAGGGACCATGGCGTAGAAGGGTCAGTTAAAGGAGGAAGAAGCCATGGCATCTGACGCAAGGCAAAGAAAAGAGAGACAGATGAAAAGCTTATTTCCAAGTGACATTATTTCTATTTTGACATCATTCACTGCGCCTGTTCTTTCTACTGTTGAAGGAACTAAGACTACTTAGTTAAGCTGGCAATGAGAAGACTCTTGAGGGATGTGGGAGCAGCCTCGAAGGATGCTCATAGGTAGGATGGAGGAGACTGGTGAGGGCAGAATCATAAGAAAGGGGCCATTTTACAAATGGGCATGTTTTGACTGCCTGAAAGGGGAGTGGTGGGCTACCTGGAGAAAGAAGGGTACCTCCCTTCCTTGGAAGCTCCTTTTCAGGCATATGATGGTGGGAATTCTTTCTGGTATGGGTGGGACTTAGAGGCTGCCGACATGCTTTCCCACTCAAATTCTAGGATGTTGTGATTCCAGAATTTTTTTCTTTATTTCCCCACTTAATAGTATTTTATTTTTCCCAATTACATATAAAAATAGTTTTCAACATTCACTTTTATAAGATTTTTGAGTTCTAAATTTTCTCCCCCTCCTTGCCCTCTCCTTCCCTAAGATGGCATGCCATCTGATACAGGCTATACAGATCCAGTTGTAGTAACATATTTCCACATTAGTCATATTGTGAAAGAAGAATCAGAACAAAAGGGGAAAACCACTAGAAAAAAAAAAAGAAAAAATAGTGTGCTTCAATCTGCATTCAGATTCTATAGTTGTTTTTCTGGATGTGGATGGCATTTTCCATCATGGGTCTTTTGGAATTGTCTTAGGTTCTTGCATTGCTGAGAAGAGCTAAGTCTATCAGTTGGTCATGATACAATGTGGCTGTTACTGTATATAGTGTTCTCCTGGTTCTGCTCACTTCACTCAGCATCAGTTCATGTAAATCTTTCCAGACTTTTCTGAAATCCACCGGCTCCTCATTTCTTATAGCACAACAATATTCCATTACATTCATGTACCACAACTTGTCCAGCCTGAATGATCTGTTATTACCTAGCTAGGGGCTCCAGTAGGAAGCTGAGAGTCAAATCTAGGTAAAGATGACATGGTCCAAGGTGCTTGTTCCCTGACCAGGAAGTGAAGGGTGGCCCTTTCTCCGTGCCTCAGTTTTTCTCTCTGTAAAACAGGGGAGAATACACCCTACCAATCCAACCTCTCAAATATGAGTGGAAATAAATCAGATGATAGCTTTAGCAATTGATCCTGGACCCAAACATGAATAGAAAAGTGAGCATCCTGCTGACAGTGGGCTGAGGCTCTGCTGCCCAGTGGTCCCAGAAGACAACCTGGAGGAGGCAGCTCAGTGAGAAATGAGAAAACACCTTCCCTCAGCCTGCTGTCCACCTCCAAGCTTTCCTCACTAGGGATCACAAATGCTTTGTCCTTTTTCTTTGTTTCTCCTTGGTTTATGGCGAGGAAGCAGAGGGACTTAAGATCTCAAGCTAGTCCAATGCCCTCATTTTACAGTAGAAGAAACTGAGAAACAAGTACAGAGAGAGGGGAACTGACCCAAGCACTCAAATCATAGAAGAGCCAGAAACAGGACGGGTCTTGTGGCAGCAGGCAGCTCACTTTCTTGCTCAGACCACTAGGCAACACGATCCAACAGCACTGCTGCGACAGAGCCTTCTAAGCTCATTTAAAAACACTTGTATGACACAAGTCCCAACTGCCACCAAACACCACTGCTGGGCTATGAAATTTCAGGGAGCTGCATGCCTCCCTTGAGACAAATGCCCAGACTTCAGAGCAGTCAGTGTTATAGACTCTTATGGTGCAAACACAGGCTTTCCAGCCTCATGACAACAGACCACAGCAGAGATTGCAAAGCATCAGTAAACACATGGGGATGTTTGCTGAAAAAAATATTTAAGTAGTATTCCTGAACTTGGTAGCTTCAAATAGAAAAGAGGAAGAGAGAGAGGAAGAGAGAGGGAGAGAGAGAGAGAGAGAATGAGAAAGAGATAGAAAGATGAGGGGGAAGAGAAAAGAGAGATGGAGAAAGAGAGAAGAGAGAGAAGGGAAAGAGGAGAGAGAGGGAAGAACCCAAGATCTTAAAATTCTCTAAGAGTTTCTGCTATGAAGGACAGAAATTCAGACTTAAGAAGGGGGACAGTCTTGAAAGACACGCACAGCTTTTGCTATGGGAAGCCAGCCCTGCTCCAGGTCTAACGTTCATTCCCTACAAAAGTTCTGAAAGCCTCATGCCCACAGGAAGCAAGGAGGGAAGGGGGCAGATTTCAAGTGGACAGCAAGCCTGAGAGAAGGCTGCAGGTGCTGGGTCAGGAGAAAAGGTTCTAGGCCCACACAACCTGGGGATGAATCAAAGCCCTTAAAGCCCTCCCCGCCTCCGTTGACCTTCTCCCCACAGGCTCTGTCTTTCCAAACCCAGTGAGGATGCTGGTCAGGCCAGAAGCGCTGCCCTCAGCCCTCTCTGTTGCTCCAGTCTGGCCGGCTCCTGGCAGCCCCTCCCTGGGGGTACTCCAGGTAACAGGCCCCGGCGGCTCCTCCCCTACACACAGAGAATGAGCAGGACCAGGAGAACTGGACTGACTTGAGTCTCTCCTTCCCCGGGGCACAAACAAACCTGCCTGGCTCTCCTTCTGCCAGCGGTAATAACAGGGCAAAAGGAGCGGGCTCCGCCTGGCACTCCGGAAGAGGAGGGAGGCGTAGCCTCACGCAAGGCCCAACAAGAAAGCATGTTGCTGAATCCCACAGCCTGGAGCCCCTTTAGGGACTGTTTCTTCTAGGAGCCTGGCCCTGGACACCGAGGCTCCCTCCCGCCTGGGCCTGCCCAATAAAGGACCTCCCTTAAAGAACCCCATGTGGTCCTGCTTCACTCAGCGTCTTTTAGTAGCTGCTATGGACCAGGCGCTGGGGACCCAGAAATGAAGGCGACCAGAGTGACTGTCTTCAAGATGCTTATGGTCTGCAGCCTGTGCAAAGACTAGTTTGTACCAACTCAATTCAGAGTAGTGGGAGGAGCAGGAAGTGGGGGAGCTGTGTACCCCAACCCAGGCCTCTTGGGTTTTTCTTTGGAGGCGTCCTGAATCATTTGGGCCAGTTTTTCCCTATGTGTGCCCTGGAACACCAGAAGTCCTGAGCCTCCAGATGTGGCCCTGAGCGGCAGATGGGGCATCTTCTCAAGCAGCCCCAAAGTATCGGGGACTGAGGAGAGGAGAGCATTCCTCTCCAGAGGAGCCTCAGGCTGCTGGGTGAAGGGGAGCAGGTTGGGACATGGATGGGGGAAAACCTAGACCCATGTTTGCTCTAAGCCTGTGACTTAGATGGGGATTTGATGAAGGCAAAGGAGAAGAAAGAGAAGACAGTCCTGAGAGCTGGGGACCCTGTGTCTTAAGAGCTAAAGGAATCAGGGAAAGAGTAACTGATAGAACCATCAATCCTGGTCCCAGGAGGGTGTCTCTCCAGGCTCCAGCAGAGGAGGCCAGGGAGGTCCCCCAGGGTATCCCTCTTTCTCTGTCTGGGACAGCTTTCACTGGTCAGGAAATTTTCCTGCCATCTATCCCCAGTTGGCCTTGGCCGGTTCACTTGTCTCCAGAAGAGCCCTTCCTGGACTTAGGTTCCCTCAAGACGCGCCTCCCAGATCCTTCCACTGAGCCTCTTAACGTGTGTTTGCCAATCCTCTCATCATGTGTCATCCTCTAGACAAACCTCTACTAGCCCTATTATTATAGTCCCACCTTTAATCACCATGCACCCTGTTTCTAGAGCTTGTGGCTGTCAACAAAATGCTTTCCTCATCAATGGCATGTGAGGCATTCAAGCCACGCAAATACCATTACTCTCATTTGACAGCTGAGGAAACTGAGGTACCTGAAGGGGAGGTGATTTGACCAAGGTCACACAGCTAGTGTAGCAGAACCTGGGAATCAATTCTATTTGAGGTCATTTACAAAGCTGTAGAAGAGTCAGGAATGGAATAGGAGAGACTGATTCTAAACTAGTTTGACATCATAGAAGTCAGGTGCTTGGTGGCCCCTGCTATGGGAAAGGCCAGGCCTGCTCCAAGGGGTGGGTCCTTGGGCCATGTCATCAATGGTCACCTCTCTGATGAGAGTACCCTCACTTCTTTTCCAGGGGCGGCTGTCTGGTAGTACTGGATGGTCTCCAAAGAACTGTGGACAATGGCGATGGAGACGGGCCAGAAGGTGGATTCTCCAAATTAGAAACCATTGAGCTTGATTTCAGTTCCTGGCAAAGTTCTAGAATGCACCACTAAAGGGAGAGGTTTGGAGCATTCAGAAAGGGAGACTGTGACCACAAGGTTCATCAAGAACAAGTCATGTAAAATGAATTCTATTTCCTCTTCCTGTAGGTCAAGAGAACGCCATAGACACAGGGGACCTAAGAATCTGAAGAGCCGTTAATAAAGTCTTTCCAGATAACCCCATGACCTAGATGGAGAGATAGGAAATGTTAGATAGTAGAGTCTGGTGGTTTCAGGCCTCATTAGGTGATTTCTAGAGACTGATGGCTTTCTTGGATTTCCAAGGCGCTGACATATGGAAGAGAGCTGAGACGTGTTTTAATCAGCCCTGGAGGGCCAGGATAAGGAAGGACATCCTAACCATTAGAGCTGTTCTGAAGTGAAATGGGCAAAGTAGTGAGCTTCCCATCAATGGAGGTCTTCCAATGTGGGTGATTAACCATTTGCCAATAGACTTTCTGCCCATGTTGTGCTGAACTCCATTCTGGCTCCATGAAATCATTTCATTTTTCTGGAAACCCTACTAACCACTGGAGTTATTTTGACTGTACTGTCAAAGAATAGTTCCCCATGGTCAAAATGCTGTCTCCTTTGGGGCAGGAACTCTTGAGAAGGGCTCCCCTAGATACATCCTATAGGAACTGTACAAGGGGGAACCCCACATGGATGGGTCTGTGACCCCATCGCTTGTTTACTGCTGTCTTTGCAAAAGGCTTGGGGGCTGAAGTGGGTGGGGTGAAGATGTCACAGCATGTCATCTGTCATCAGCGGAGCCAGAAGAGGCCAAGCTGTCACTCTGGTTAGGTGGGTCTCCACCCTCCACGAGACAGCGGGGGGGAGTAATGACTTCTGAGTGGTGGAGACAAACAAGGAGGTGAATCACCAAGCCTTTCCTCCTCTCATTGCTAACTGGCTGGCAGCTATTTTCCTTAAGTGGAGGATGATTCTGATCTCCATCCAGCACAGGACAAAGTGTCCCCAAGGAGCAGTGGTCACTGCTGTTGCCACGATGCAGGCCATTCACTCATAGTCCTGCCTTCTTCCTTTTGGGACTCTGTCACCCTCCCCTGGTTCCCCCTGGCCTCTGGAGCAGGGCAAAGGATTATTTCTCTGCCTTCTCTATTCCTTTTTTGTTTTTTCCCTGCCTCTCCTTTGCTCTTCTCACCTTACTTTGTCCAGCCAACATTTTCCCCTCTTATTCCATCATTTTCCTGGAGATTTCTCTCATAACCATCACATTCTCCTTTGCTTATATTCAATGTGGTCCTTAAAACTCATTTGGTGCCACCAAGAGCCTGGGATGGAGGCTGCTGACCTTAGAGACTTTTGATCTAATCTGGCTAGATTGCCATCGAGGCAGTCAACTGGCCTGGCAGCTGCAGCGGTCACAGAGGCTGCACGTACCTCTTTCCCTCTCCAGATCCTAGCCATCGGGGCACATTCTCCTTTTTTTTAAGTGCAGACTCTTCCACCCCCAGGGACTTTCTCCAAGCCCTCTCTGAAGTCCGCTGGGGTTCACCTCCAAGCTGCTGGTGCTGACATGAACCAAACTCTGCAGTCCTACTGTGTGCGAGTCTTCAGCAGAGCCCTGGGCCTAGCAGACAGCTATCTCTGTCTCCATCCCACGCCACTGACACCCTCTCATTTCTCCTTGCTTTCTCAATGACTATCTGGCTTGGAGGTTTTCCATCTCTTTCATTCTCCACAACCGCTCCCACTGTGGTTTTTTTCTAACCTAAATCTCGTTTCGAAATCTCCTGCCCAAGGGGTTTTCCAACACCTCCCAGCTTTGAATCAACCTGCTGTTTACTGCCCTCTGAGAACAGTCATCCAGATGTTCCAGGAGAGCGGGCCTGAGCTTGGGCCCCAAAGACCCGCCCCATTGGTAACATGGAGGAGACTAGTGGGAAGGGCCCATCCTAGGCTCCTCTCTCAGTTCCAATCATTGATTTTCCTTCCCTGGGGAAACATGGAGAGAAAAGACACAGCTAGAATTCCAAGACAGTCACAAGTCTCCTCCCAGCCTCCCATAGAACAAGACTCCCACTAGTGAGGGTGGGGGAAAGAGCAGGCCAAGGGGGCCAAAAGATATGAGCACAGATGGTCAGTCAGTCAGTCAGCAAGCCTTTATTAAGTACCTGCTGGTGCCAGGCACCCTGCTAAACACAAAGCCCAGACCTGTACTCAAGCATCTCCCTGTCCAACCCATGGAGGAGACAAAGGCAAACAGCGGCAGGATAAAATGGAGATAATCGGCAGAGAGAAAAGCAGAAGGCCCCAGCATGGGAAGGGGGGAAAGGAGGGAGGGGTGTCAAGGGTTCCAGGTCAGGGGAAGGGGAGGCAGGATGCCCAGAGATGAGGAGGGGTCGGCCAAAGCAGTGGGGTCCCTGGATCCAGGAGTACATGAGGCTCCCCACTGTGGACCTTTTGTCATGAGGGGCTCCAGGGCCATAAGGATCCCTGACCTACTTCTAAATAGCTGGAGCAGCCCGGAGGCCAAGGAGAACTGGGTCAGAGTGAGCTCTAGCCCTAGCCTGACTCAGATCCAAAGCCAGCTCCAGGGTGGCTATGGTTTATTGGGCGTTTGGGCCTAGTGGAGTCACTCCTGATCAACGGCAGGCATCCCCCAATGTGTCTTACTTCATTCTCCAGCCTAGAGGTTCCCAAAGTGATTTCTTTCAGGAACCCGTTTCTTGACTCTTTAACTTCATAATGATGGTGTTCAGGGAGGATGAGCCCCTCTGGTGGGAGGGCTGCTCACTGACCTCTGGGGTCCCCCTGCCACCCAACTCTCCTCCACGGCTCCAAGAAGCTGTATGGTGTGCAGCGGTCACACCCTTGTAAAACTCTTGGTGAATGGGCTGAGCCAGGTTGAAAGTAACCCAAGGGCCTCAAACCTGTTAGTGAGGGGGGTGTCTACCCTAAGCATATGAAGACTTCCCCAGGCAGAATGGCAGATGTTTCAATGGCTCTGGGGGAAGGGGGCCAGAAGTAGGCAGTGGGGAACACTTAGAGCTTGGTCAGACATGGAAGCTGCCAAGGTCACCCACTGCCTCCCAGGTCATCACCATCATCCTGACTTTTGTCCTGTCACTGGTGTTCCATGACTCTGGAAGAGAGTAAGGCTGGAGACTTTGAGCAGCCCTGCCTCACTTCAATCCGGTTCACACAGGGGTTAAGACATCACCCTGGGATGTCAAGGGTCCTCTACAAAAACAAAGGCCAAACAATTCCATTTTCCTTCTTGTTCCTCAGCCAGACGTCTGCTCAGGTTCAGGCCTCCTCCAGATGTCAAGGAAACTCCTTCCAATAAGATGCGAGTAGACACTGACGGGTCCCTGCTTTCTTGGGTTACTTTTCCCTCCGGAGAAGCAGATCCCTTTGTCTCTGAGTAGCTCAGATAAGATGTGCAGACTCCCAGGGATGCAGGATCCTCCTGGGGGAGATGGCCAGTATATTTTCTCATTTGATTAGCTCAAAGGGGACGAGCTCATTGAGTGTGGAGTCGAGTCTCAGGACTGCCACAATGGCCCCCTGGGGAGCCAACAGATGGTTGTGCTGTGAGCCTGTGGGTGTCAGGACCCATCCTAGTTGTGCAAGAAGATTTACTTCGGCCCCCACTGAACCCTGACACTTAACTGACCTTTCATAGATTGGGCTGAGTCATGTCACTAGTGGCAGGCCTCTAATACAGGGGCCCAGAGCAAACCCATTTTTATCCAAACTATTATTAGCTTCTATTACAAGGCCTGACAAGGATGGTCGAGGGTTTCCGTTAAGACATGGGCTCCCTCCTTCTCTCCTGTACCCAGGGTGCAGGGCAGGGCCCATCATTCCCCATTGTTCTGGGCTTGCATGGCCTCACCACAGATGGCTCCAGAACCAGACACAGTTGGTCAGAACACCAGCCAGTCAGAGGCATGAGACTCATGCCTTTTGTTTTCACAATGTCCAAGGCGGGAAAGGGCACTGTTCTCCCCATTTACCAGGCCAAAACTCAGGACATGAAAGGTGAACCCCGATAAGTCAGTGTGTAAAGCAGCAGGAGCCCAGCGGCCATGCCAGGTCTAATGTGCCACCATCCTTCTGCCTGACGCCAGGTGTCTGGAAGCTGTGGCCTAGCCACGCCCCTCACCCAGCCCGGCCAAAGAGGGCTGTGTTCTTCCGCCAAACTTTGTAAATAACTGAGACGCTCATGCTGGCTGGTACCTAGCCAGCTAAGGGCTTTGTGTGGGGAGCGCACCGGGGGCGTGGCTTCTGTGGGATCCCCATAAAGCCTAGTTTAACAAGCTCATTCATTTCCGAGGGACTCGGCACATCTGACAGCGAGGTCAGGCCTTCAGAGGCTTCCTTTCGGAAATCAAAGAGGCTGCAGCCTGACTCATCCCTGGCCACTTCCTTCACGATCAGCTGGCTGCTGTTCTTGTCAGCCAGGTAACTGACCTGAGCCAAGGACCATCCCCAGCCTCCTCCTCCGGTCTGTCAGTGCTGAGGCTGTGGGGATATTGGCTAGCTGGGTGCCATCTTCTGCAGGAGGCCTTTCCCTGTGCCACCTAGGGATATCCCATGCCGGTGCCCACCTAACTCCCAAGCTTCTTCCCTAGGAAATTGCTGTACACAAGCTCTGTGTAGATTTTGGTTGTTTCCACATAGCCTCCCCCATTAGACTGGGAGCTCCTGTGGGCAGGGGCCATACTGCCCACTTTCTGTCTAGTACAAGAGAAGTACGTGATTCATGCTTGTGGACGGATGATGAGAAAACCCACCTGTCTTAACCACCCAGCAGTGGATGGTCCAGAAAGCTTTAGTGGGAGGGGAGGCCACCTCTGCTCAAGACTTTTCTCTTCCTGTCCGAACACTCGTTCTCCCCTTCTCTGGAAGGTCCCAGGCTCCATGAATGGGAAGCCAGCAAACAGAAGGCGACTGACATGGGCCCTTTGAGGGTCTCCTTTGTCTTTAACATCAGAAACAAAAAAATCAATCAGATGCTTCTGAGAAAGACTCTGCCTCCCTCCTTATAAAAGTCATGGGCCTTGTGAACCCCATTGTGGAGGCGACTGGACTCAACTCTGATAGAGTCTATAAAGCTGACCATCAAATCCAAGGGCATCCTACCTAAGGGGGACCATCAGTGACCCTCCTCCTCCACAGCCTGATGACCCAAGGCCTGAGAGCCACCCTGGATATAATGACGTTCCTTTGGTGTTCCCATGCTGCATCTCACACCTGAAGCCTTCCTTTATGGAAACTGAGGCTGACAGAGGTAAAGTGACTTGCCCAGCATTACTCAGCTATTAAATGTCTGAGGCAGGATTTGAACTCAGGTCTATCCTGACTCCAGGCCTCAGGGCTCTACTCCTGGGCACCTCCTGGGTTATGGAAAAAGCTTGGAATTTGGAATCAAGGGGACTTGGAATAGACGATGCCCTGTGGCACTTCCGGTAGCCACTCAGCTGGTCTAGGCCAAATCTGAGGATAGTAGGAAGGGCTGCTTCCGTAGGGCCACAAGAGGAGAAGAAAGAGATTGTGCCCTGAGGGCCCTCCTCTGCCTCAGCCTGCAGGCCAGGGGGGCGAGCCATGGGCACTGGGCATTCACTTAGGAAGCAGTTTAAGGTTTGTAAAGCATTTCCGGCCCATCTAGAGAAAAAGGCCTCCCTCCTGAGTAGTCCCAGACAATTCAAGTTTCACTCATTCCCTCCTCCTCCTCCCATACCCCTCTAGGGCACATGCCAGGCCTTTGTCTCGGCCTTTCTCAACGGCTGTGATCCAGGTGAGCAGGCTGTTCCAAAGGGGAAGGAGATGAGAGAGCCTTGGGGCATCCCACACCCCATAGGAAGAAGGGCAGCAGATGTGGGCAATGCTAGGGCACAGGTCAGAGCTGGAGAACCAGGATGAAATAGAGACCTTCTGGGCCCACCCACCACCCCACGACAGCCAGCTCCCAACCAGGAGGTTTTCGCCCTACCTGGGCCTCTTCCCATCGGTTTCTTCTGGGTTAGTGAAACATCCTCACTCGCTTCCATTTTCTTTTTTTCTTAAATTTAAGAAAAGTGAGTGGGATCCTGGTTCTGATGTGAGATCTTACATCTAGTTTCCTTCAAGTCCCATGAAGCCTGTAAACATAAGAAAGGAGAACCTGTATTTTGTGTCCATGGGCTGGACCACCACTATAACAATGCAGGTAACTACGGTGGCGTAGCCCCTGCCCTTAACACACTATGGCACCAATTCCATTCTGCTTTGTGAATTCAACCTGGAATTTTACAGATCATGGCTAACTGGGGTATTATCTCTCCTCCTCCTGCCCCTCCAAGCAAGAGAGATTGTAAGCACCTGCTAGTGCCAAACATAGTGTTCTACCCACCCTGGACGCTGAGCAAAGCATGTGTAGCCAGAAGGAATCTGCCTAAGATGAGTGGTCTCTACCTCAGCTGAAGTCGATGACACCTACTTATGGCTGAATCAATCCAGAGGCTGAACTGGGCAGGGGAGTAGCTGAGGGCTCTGTCTTCCAACTCTCTCCAGACATAATCTTAGCATTCAAGTTTAAACAAGGGACCCTGTGTCAATTCAAATGACAAGTAAAGTCATCTAGCAAGAAAACCTTTAAAATGTATCAGCCTGTGTTAAACAAAACAAAACAAAAACCAAACCTAGTCTGCCATTCAGACAAGCATGGTGGGGGAAAGGAGCCTGCATGCCCTTCATCAGGGGCTTTCTCCTGAGCTGAGACAGGATTTCAAGGATCTAGAGAACTTACAAGGCACGGAAATCTAACTACCCAAGCCCGTCCCTGCGTCACCCAAGGGCTTGGGGGATTTCCTCAGCCACTCTGTCATGAGCAGGTCTAGAATTCATGTTTTCTTGTCCATTGCATCTTCAGCTGCCTTTCTAAGCAAACACTTACCACAGCTCTATGTCATCTATTTAGAGGGAAAAGAGGTCTTGGAGGTCATCCAGCCAGAATCCCTCAAGCCCAAGTCTCCAATGACTAGACCAATGTTCCCTTGAGACCTTCCAGCGGGTGAATTCTCTTGGATATAGAACACTTCCACCCAAAGACCCTTAGGACTATTCCCTTGAAGGGTAACCCTGCGACCTAATTATGTTTGCGTCCAGAGGAGAGAGAGATGATTTCTGATCATCTAAATGTGGAGAGATGAGAAAGACAGAGACAGAGACAGACAGAGAGGAGGGTAGAAGGTACACATTTCTGAATGGCTAACTATAGTCCCCAAAGCCTCAGCCATGTGGAGGAGGCTGGCTCCAATATGTCTCTTGACTTCCAGCCCCTGAAACCTTAGAAACTACTATGGCAGATTTCCCTGTTAGATTTTTCTTTCCTTGGTTGAACTGAGATTTGCAGCTTGCTTCCAAGTCAAAGGCAGTGCATTGAAGAAATTATACAGATGAGATGATAAAATAATCTTGCATCCTCTGGGTAATAACCTCTCCAATTTCTGTTTATTGTTTTCATAGATAAATGGGTTTGCTAGTTCAATGACTGTCTTTTGTATAACCAGCATTCTATGAGAGGAGTCTAGCCAAAGGAAGCTGCTGTTTCTTTCTTTCCCTTTGGAGTATCCAGGAAAAGTGGCCTTTATTCTGAACCCTAAAAAGGAGCATCCTAGACCTAGACTACCAATATTTGATGTGTGGTAGAGAAATGTTGCTCTTCAGGGGTGGGGAACCTGCAGCCTCGAGGCCACATGTGGCCATCTAGGTCCTCAAGTGCAACCCTTTGATTGACTCAGCCCATTGCCCCTGTTGCAAGTGTGAAGTCCAAGCTACAGTCTTCCTCTTTCTCCTCACAGAGGCAAAAATGAATATCCCCCAGAGATGGACTGGGTTGGATCCTGGATCATATCTACTTAAATAAAAATCCACACTACACTCAGGCCAGCTCTTTCTGCTACAGATAAATAAGGGTACAGAGTAGATGGGGGCAGAGCAATGAACCTGAAGTCAAGCAGACCTGAGTTCAGTTCTAACCTCACTATGTGATGATCCTGACCAGCTGCTGAGCCTCTCCCAGCTTCAGTTTCCTGATCTGTAAAATGGGGATAATGATAGCCCTACTCTCCCAGGGGTGGGGAGAAGATCAGCTGAGGAGATTCTTGTTAATGTGCCCTATGATGGTGACCCGGGAGCCCCAAGGTCCCTCCAGCTCCTAATCTATGATCTTGGGAGATAATGATTCCAAAAAGTACATTAGCTGCAGGGCCTCAAATGGTCAGACTCTAGTTTCCTGCCTCTGTGTCTTTGTCCACACTCTTCCCTAGCCTTCCCCTATGTGTCCAGCTCCATCTGTTAAAACAATGGGTGGAACCTTGGTTCAAAAGTTGTGTCCAAGGTTTTCTTGCTAGATGACTTTACTTGTCATTTGAATTGACACAGGGTCCCTTGTTTAAACTTGAATGCTAAGATTATGTCTGGAGAGAGTTGGAAGACAGAGCCCTCAGCTGCTCCCCTGCCCAGTTCAGCCTCTGGATCGATTCAGCCATAAATAGGTGTCATCGACTTCAGCTGAGGATAAAGACCACTCATCCCAATTGTCACAGGACTTTGGGTCTCTCACCACACTCTGTTAAGGTTATATTCTATAATTATTGGGCACCAACCACCCCCAGATTCTAGCCCAGGCTCTTCATCTTTCTAAGCCTCAAAACCTACAACCCTTAGCACAGAACTCTGCACACCCTGGGTCCTTAGTGAATTAGTGGATGGATGGATGCAGGAGGAGAGCAGGGAGCTGCTGCACCTCCTTCAGTGGCTGAGGAAGAGACCAATGGCATTCAGGGAGCGGGGATAGGTAACCCAAATCATCTTATTTCTAGGATAAAATGCTTAAAGTTGTTCAAACGATCCACTACACTTAAGTTCGAAGACTTTGGCTCTAGGGAGTGGCTATGGGGGCCAAGCAGAAGCCTCCCAGGTCATCCCTGGGGAGGTGAAAGGCTGCTGACCACAGGGCAGAGGGCAGGCTGACCAGATGCAGGTGGCCACACTCTGGGCTCAGTTCCTCCAGGCTACAGAGCGCCAGGTGCAGGCCAGCACCGGGGGAATCTATATGGGCTCCTGGCTCTGAAATGAGCACCAGATCTGATAGAGGAGAGTCCAGCTAAGAAAGGGGTTACCTAACCACACCTCACCTCTGAGGAGGAGCACCAGTGCCCTCTCCTGGGACACCCACAGCACTGACTCAACTCTGGTGCTTGGAAGTCAGCGTGGGGCAGGGAGACCAGGGCAGTGAATACGAGTGAATGTGAGTACGTGTGAGACACAAGGCACCACGTGGGATGGTCACCCTGGCTGACCACAAAATTTCAGCATGTGATGACATTGGCTCATGAGCCGGGAAAAATGAATTTCCTTCCCCAGAAAGTTTCCTGACTCTCAGGGAAGGCAACCACCACGTTCATTTACATGGCATTTTACAGTTGGAAAAAACAACCCCACGCTGTGGGGCAGCACAACCAGGCTGGAACACAGTCAGGAAAAGATGGCAATGCAATGGCTAACATGTCCCAACCTGCCCTTTGACCCACAGATCCCATGACAGGGCTTTTTCTGGCAGCAAAGATTCGGAAACAAAGAGTAGGTCATTGATCGGGACACTTGCCAAGCACCGGGTAGGAAATGGATGGAGATGCCCCATCTGAGAAAGACTGACTGGGCTTGGAGAAGCCTAGGAGACCTGCCTGAACAGATGCAGAGGGAAGTGAGGTGAGCAGAAAGCAAGACCCACAGCCACGGACAGACGGCCCCACAGAACACTTGAAGGAGGATGTTGTAAAGTGACCAATAATAAACTGGCACCAAACAAGAGAAACCCAAAGATCCCTCCCACCCCTCTCATTTCTTTCAGGGGAAGGAGTCCAGGGCTGTGGAATATTACATATAAGGTCCTATTTTTTCTATATAGCAATTCATTTTGATGAATTTTTCTTCTTCCTCTTAAAAAAAATTGTCATAAGGGATGACTGTCAAGGAGGGAGAGAGGTATAGGGGGAAATTTAGGCAATATGAAAATCAAAGGTATGAATATTTATATGTAACATAGAAGTTTATCAAACATATACAAGTACATAGATATATAAACCCATTTGATAAATATATTTCATGTACATTTAAAAGAGTACCAACAAGTCACATTCTCCACCCCCTCTAAGGCAGAGCATGTATTCCTAGCTCCACTCCAGATGTGGCCATGAGGGATGAGGGAGGTTGAGGCCATCTGCCCTCCCCACTGGCACTGCTGACTTTCAAGTGGGTAGGATGAGCTAACACTAAATTTCTTGTGGGTCAGTCCTCACAAATACAAAGCCAAAGGTTTACATTCTCAGCGGCACAGATCCAAAACCAGAAGAAACTCTTATTCTTTGCAGAAGGAAACTGAGTGACTGGGAGTCCTCAGAAAGTCTGACCGAGGCCTGAATACCCCAAATCCTCTGGAGAGGTGGCCATGCCTCTGGACCAAAGGGTCCCTTGCCTTACTGTGAATTCTAAAGACTACAGTTGTCTATCCCAATCACCCATTTGTAGGAACTGAGTGTGAAAATGAACTATATAAGCCCGAAGGGGTTGCGGAAGGAGAATGAGAAGATGTTATTCCTCAAGGGATATATGGAACACCAAACAGGGACTATGTCCTCAGCACCCATCCTCACTAGCAGTTAGTGCAAGGTAAGTCTTCAAGGCAGCTAGATGGTGCCATAGTGCACAGAGGTCTGTGCCTAAGTCAGGAAGACTCATCTTCCAGAGTTCAAATCTGGCCTCTGACTCTTACTAGCAGGGTGACCCTGGGCAAGTCACTTCACTCTGTTTGCCTCAGTTTCTTCATCTGTAAAATGAGAATAAAATGGCAAACCACTCCAGTATTTTTGCCAAGAGAGCCCCAAATGGGATCACAGCGAGTCAGACAGGACTGAAATAAGTGAACAACCATAAGAAAAACTCCCCAGATCTTCACCCCCTTGAATTTATTTTCCAAATCTTTTCACATGGACACTCATGTCCTTCTTGAGAGCAGGGACTGCGCCATTTTGGGTCCTTGTGCCCCTAACCCCCAGCCTGGAGCCTGCCTGGAAGTCTACTTAACGTGATAGAAAAGTGAAAGCAAATGCAGTGAGATCATGGAAAGCTCTGCTGAATTACATTCAAGAGGCCTTTAGGGAGCCCTTGTGAGATTACTTGACTACTGGGGATTCTACTACTGGGGGTACAACATGGATGCAGATAAGTTGACACAAAATATGCAAAGTGATTTATTTGCAGGAGGGATGGGGGAGGAGAGGATGAGCACCCAGAGGGTTCTGAAAAAGCTTCTACAGGAGGTGGCATCTGGGCCATTCTCTGAAGGAAACTGGGGATCATCAGGCATGGCACTCCAGGCATAAGGAAGAGCCTGTGCAAAGGCCTGGAGATAAGAGATGGAGCATCATGTATAAGGAATAGCAAGTAGGTCAGTTTGGGTCAACAATCAATGGATAAGTATTTATGAAGCACCTACTATGTGCTGGGCGCCTTGCTTAGGGCAAGAGAGACAAGTACCAAGAATGAAACAATGCCTAATTGCAATGAGCTTGTACTCTAATGGTGAAGAAAAATACATACGAAAAAAAATCAATATAATACAAATAATGAATACATACATACATACATATATGTCTATATGTTTACAAAGTAGGTAAAGATGAATCAGTTACGGAGGGAGAGTACTAAGCTCTTCCTAGGGGATGTTCAGACAAAGATGACACTTAGGTTGCATCGTAAAGGAAGAAAGGGTCTTTAGGAGGCCGAACCCAGACAAGAGAGCACTTGAGAAGTGGGAGATGGCTATCAAAGGGCAGGAGTCTGAAAATGGGCTAGAGTCAGGAGCAGAGAGTGCAGCCAGTACGGCTGGATCATAGGATGCAATTGAGCAATGAGGCCGCTGAGAGGTTGGGGAAGACAGTGAGGATAGGGAACCTTGATTGAACGGTCAGATGTGTGCTTCAGGAAAATTGCTTTGGCAGCTGTGTACAGGACAGACAGGAGGATGTGATGGGGACCAGAATTTGGGTGGTCTTGGTGTCAGTGGACAGAAGCCATCTATCTTAGGAGAATGACTCTGTGAGAGTAGAAAAGACCAGATTGGCACCTGACAGTCTGTGCCTGAGGGAGAGGGAGGAGCTGAGGACAATGCTGACATTCCAAATCTGAAACCCAGGAAGGATGCGGATACTTTCAACAGAAACAGGGAAATTTAAAAGGGGAGATTTTGCCATTGTGTCCAACTATTCATGACCCCATATTTGGGATTTTCTTGTCAAAGATACTGGAGTGTCTTGCCATTTCTTTCTCCAGCTTATTTGACAGATGAGGAAACCAAGGCAAACAGGGTGAAGTGACTTGTCCACACTCCCACAGATAGTCTGAGGTCAAATTAGAATTCAAGAAAATGAATCTTCCTGATTCCAAGGCCAACTATCTGCCCTTAAGAGGAGAGAATTCTGGGGCAGAATTAGGCCTGTTGAGTTTAAGATGTCTCCAGGATACCCAATTTGAAATATCCAATAAGCAATTGGTGATGTCGGCCTGAAACTCAGGGAAAATGGATTGTATAGGCTTGTTCCTCCTCTAGGGAGAGAGCAAGAGGATATCTAGAGATGATAGTTAACCCCGTGAAAGCTGATGAGGTCACCCAGAGAGAGAAGAGGGGAGAGCCTGGGGAACACTCAGGGGAAGAGTCTGAGGCATGGTCCAGTGAGAAAAAGGCAAATCAGGAGAGGAAAACGTCAGGAAAAGGCAACGCAGAGCACAGAGTCAGGCAGCAGATGGGCTGAGAAGGTACTGTCCATCAAGAGACCAATCACCGTCAGCTTTGGAGAGAGCAGGTCTGTCTGTCCCTGAGTCCATCATCAAGCATCAAGACCTTGCTAAGTAGGCACAGGGCTCAATTCGGTACAAAGGCAGGCACCCTCGAGGTGTTCACAATCTAAGGGGCTGGACAAACAAGATATGTGAAAGAGAAATGGGGGACGATTAACAGAGGTATGAAAGTCAGTGGGAAAGGATTCTTGTCCAAGTTGGGACTTCAGTTGAAACTTGAAGACAGCCAGAAAAGACAGAAGGGAGAGTGAGGAGAAAAAGCTTTCCAGATTTGCACAGAGCCAAAAGAGGTGCAGGAGGTAGCTTGGGCATGCCATGGTGCACACAACAAAGCCACGGAGTCAAGAAGACCTGAGCTCAAATCCAATCTCAGACACTTTGTAGCCATATGACCTCGGGCAAGTCATTTAACTTCTGTTTGCCTTTATTCACTGGAGAAGGAAGTGCAAACCACTCCAGTATTTTTGCCAGGAAAACCCCATGGATAATATGGTCCATGAAGTCAGGAAGCATCCAGTAAGAGAGGTGGGAGACCTAGTAAGGAGGCTAGTGTCTCTGGCTGGTGGTAAGATGCAAGAAGACTGGAAAGGGAGGCAGGGACTGGGTGTGTCAGGCTTCAAATGCCAAACATTTTGTATTTAATCCTGATAGGGAACCGCTGGATTTACTGAGTAGGGAGGTTGACATGATCAGACCTGGGCTTTAGAAAGGTCACTTTGGCAGGTGAATGGGGAAATGGACTGGAGGAGGGAGAGACTTAAGGTACACAGACCTCCCAGCAGCCACTGCAGTAACCCGGACTTGAGGTGATGAGTGACTGCGTGGGGGGAAGGGGTGGCAGTACCAGAGGATGGAAAGGGGCATATTTCAGAGATGTTACAAATGTAAAATCTACAGGCCTTGGCAACAAATTGAATATGGAAGCGGGAGTGTGAGAAGTCAAGGAAGACACCCAGATTATGAGCTGGGGCACTGCGCTCTCTACGGCAATAGAGACTTTGGGGAGAAGGGAAGGGCGTGGGGAGGAGATAATGAGCTGAGTTCTGAGCACATTGACTTTAAGATGTGACAACCAGCGAGACTGGACGGAGGTCAGGGGAGAGATTAGGGATGACAATTGATCCGATAATCCTTCCCACCGAAGTGGTCACTGAATCCATGAGAGTTGATGAGATCAAGAGAAAGGGGCCCAGGGCACAGCCCAGGGTGCGGTGGGGGATGCCTTCCAAGGTTAGAGG
The DNA here is from genome assembly GCA_023548195.1 of Bettongia penicillata ogilbyi. NCBI lineage: Eukaryota > Metazoa > Chordata > Mammalia > Diprotodontia > Potoroidae > Bettongia > Bettongia penicillata. Next base: position 7,514,481 of record JAJHZJ010000590.1, read on the forward strand.
GTATAACCTGACTGAAGATCCAGCTAAGCCTGAGAAGGTGTGCCAGACAGGTAGGAGGAGAACCAGGAGACAGTTATGTCCAGAACACCTAGAGAGAAGACGTGACTCAAGCTCAGAGGCTGCAGAGGTCGAGGGTGATGAGGGCTGAGGCTGCCATTGGATGTGGTGACTAAGAGATGGCCGCTCCCTCTGGAGAGGGTAGTTTCTGTAGAACTGTGAAGTGCCAGAGGCCAGACAGTTAAGGAGAGGGTGAGAGAAAAGGAAGCAGTGGCATCTCTTGAGGGTGACTTGCTAAGGGGGGTTAGCCACAGATAGGAGGAGAGCTAGCAAGGTAGGATCAAGGGAGGACTTTTTGAGGATGGAAGAGATATGCCATAGAGAAGCAGCCAGGAGACAATGGAAAGACTGAAAATAAGAGCATGGGCATGCATGATAGAGGGCACAATGCAACGGATAAGCTAGGGTGAAATGGGATCACTTGTATATACAGGGGGGCTTGCCTGCCTCATTATGTGTAATGGGATGAAGGAGGAGATGGGTGGTAGAAGGCACCTGAGAGCCTGAACTGATGAGAGGGAGGAATTCTCAGGGAATGGTCCCAAGTTTTTCAGTGAAATAAGGTTCTCAGCTAAGGGTGCAGGGAGGGGAGTTATGGGAGAGAGGGATGAAAAGGTGTGGAAAGGCTGCAGAGGTCAGTGGGATAGCAAGTCAATTAGGGAGATGAAAAAGAGTTGCCTTGCTGCAGTGAGGACCCAGGGAGGTTATGCAGCCCAAGTTTGCCATGGAGTCAGTCAGTACAGTTTCATGATTTTCTCCAGCTTTGTTCTGAGCTACCAGAATGTTTGATTTTGTAGTTGGATTGAGGGAACCTCAAAGGAGAAGTTAATAAATGACGGAGGTGGAGGGAAAACCTGGAAATGACAATGGTGAACAAAAAATATTACAAGGCGGGGGTGGGGGGAGAGAGAAGTGGAATTTTGCACAAGTATATTTTTATGTGTATTTACAGTTGGTTCTGGAAATGGTGGCCTGGGAGGCGGTGCCATCAAGGGAGAGCCAGAAAATGAAAGGAGTGGAAAGAAAAAGATATAAACTGAAACAAGCTTGTTACCCCTAGAACAATGTTCTAGGGGGTGCAGTAGAAGGAGTGGGGAACAGCAGAGGACTGAAGAGGATGGGCAAAGGGGAGGTCAGTGAAGGATGGAGCCAGGGGCTCCCTGATGTAGGGAGGGTACAACCAGGTGTAAGTCTGTTAATAATAACCAAGTGAGTTCAGAAGGGTTGTTAGGCAACTTAGGAGAGAGCACCAGTGAGGAAGCTCATGAAATAGGCATTTCTCTGCCTGCAAGCAGGCCAAACTGGGAGACAGGCTAGGAACGGCATTCCTCTGTGCCCTGTAGGCAGCTCCTGAGACTAGCACCTAAAGGTGTCCATCTTATCCCTGGGAAGCAGGACTAGGCCAGTTCAGGTGACCTGTCAGGATCCTCTCTTTCCTCCAGATTTACCCATGACCATCCTTCCAGACACCCAGCCTCCCATGCCAGACGTCATCCTTTCCTCCTCATTCTCTCTCACCTACTATATTGCATTTGCTGCTAACTCCTAGGGATTCTACCGTTGAAATATCCCTTGGATTTGCCCCCTTCTCTCCTGACTCTGCCCTCGCCCTGGTGTAGGCCCACCTTACCTCTTACGGCAATGGTCTCTGACTGGGTCCCCAACTCCAGGTCTCCCCTCATTCCAGTCTATCTGAGCAGTAAACTCTGGCCCATCCCCTCTAGGACCCATGATATTCTCCTTCCGACTTCTCCAGATTTCTTACACTTTGCTCTAGGATCTAATGCTGCTTCATCTCTCCATTTTCCCTGACTGGCCCCCATTCCTCCATGCCCTCCCTGCTCCCCTCTCCCTCTAAGCTTCCCTGGTTTCTTCTGTTCTCTCTTCAGATCTCAGCTTCTACAAGAAAAGGTCTCCAGGCCCTGCTTCCTGCTGCTGCCTTCCCTCCGATTTACCCCACCTTTACAATATTGCATTGTCCAGCTTGTTTGAACATGGTCCCCCATTAGACTCAGAGCTCCATGAAGGCACAGACTGTCTGTCTGCTTGGCCTCCCCAGTGTTTAGCAAATGTGCATTGCAGTCTGATTGATTAAAGAAGTCAGTCTCTGCTCTAGTGTAATCCTAAGGATCATGGGCCTTCCTCTAGCATTTTCTTGCGATCTCTCCTATCTCCCCCAAATGGCTTTTCTCTTTGTCTCCCCAGAGCTTGGGCACACATAGTAAAGGCCTAGTCATTTTCCCCCACTCATTCATTCTCACTAATTTATAAACTATTATATGCACATGATCATTTATATGTGAAAACCTCCAATTCAACTAAAGGAACCTAGACCAAGGCAGGGGTCTGGGGGGTGAGGAGGTGTTTGTTGCAGCTAAGACAGCCTCCTACCTGAGGGTGGGTGGGGGTAAGAAGGGCTTCTTTCACCAAGCATCTCATGACTTGATTCAGCCTCTCATATCTCTTTGTGCTGGTTACCACACTCACTTTCCTATTCTCCCTTAGTGCCCAATAGATGATCACTGGACTGTTGAGGCAGCTGGGGGAAGAGTGGACAGCTGACTTGGGAGTCAGGAAGACTTTAGTCTGAATTCTGCCTCAAACACTGTGCAACCTTGGCACGTCACCTTCTACTCGCCTAAGCTCACAGAGCTGTCATGAGGGTGAGAGAATTGTGAGAACAGAGTGAACCCCACTGACTCCATCTCATGCCTCAGTGTTAGAGCTAGCTTAGTTCCCTTTCTATTCAATTATGGCCCTAGTCCAACTTCTATCTTGTGAGAAAACTTTTTCAATCATGGGAATTGTGAGAAAACTTGATCGAACTGTTTGAACCCAGCCTTGTGTGACTGGGAAGCTAGATCACCCCTCCCTGCTGTCTTTTGTTGCTAAGTTGTGTCTGGCACTCTGTGACCCCTTTTTGAGGTTTTCTTGGCAAAGATACTTCAGTGGTTTGCCATGTTCTTCTCCAGCTCATTTTACAGATGAGGAAACTGAGACAGACAGGATTAAGTGACTTGCCCAGGGTCACACAGCTAGCAAGTGTCTGAGGAAAGATTTGAACTCAGAACATCAGTCTTCCTGCCCCCAGTCCCAGCTCTCTACCCACTGTGCCTGACTCCAGACTAGGCACAATGGTGCCACCTAGTTACCCAGGAAAGGAAATGGAAACGGAACTCAAAGGATGAAGTCAGGAAAAGCAGCCAGACCACACCAGGTCTACAGAGAAGAAACCCACGCCAAAGCTGACAGGTCTTAAAGAGATTAGTGTTCAAGGTATTTTAAAGATGGAAAGGTGCCTCCTGTAAGCTGACACTGGGTGACATCAAGAAGTAACAATCCAGATGATGAGTAGATGACTCAGAAAATCAGTTGAGATGCTGCCCTTGGCACATTTATCCACATCTCCAGCTCTGGAGAGTTCTTCATGGCTAAGGTCTACCTTCCTATTCCATTTTTTGTGTTTCTCGTCATGTTAATGGTCACATGCTATGAGTCCTCTAAACAGTACAGGATCTCCCTGTCTCTGCAAATGACTAAGGGATTAGAAAATGATGTATATTCAGAAAAAAAATATGAATGTGCTCTGGTCTTTAAGCAGACTACGAGAATACTGAATATTGTAACAGTTGTTGAATTTGCCTAATTTTGTATTTCAGGATGATTTTGATATCCAGGTCAATGTCATAATTTCTGTAGGACCTCTTTAAAGCTTGTAATTTGGGGATGACTTGAAAATACTAAGTGGGCTTGGGTCTCTAAATGATATGTAGGGAGCCATCGAGAACATTCTTTGTTGAAATTCTTTAGTTCAGGACACCGGGATAGGCACTTTGAAAGGACAATGGTTGAGCCTTCCCAAGGACCTCAAGGACCCTGAGGACAGCAAAGATTTAAGGAGAGAGTGTAATGGGCCAACAGGAGAAGGCCTTACATGATCTGTGGGATCATGTGTGGGGCCCAGTTCTGAAGGACTTGGCACTTTGAGATAACATAGTAAATGCTGGCTGAGACAATGTAGTAAATGTAGTCATAGTAAGTGACAATGTCAGTTCACCCTGAGTACTGCAGAGGGAGACTAAATTGGTTTGAAAAGATAGGATAATTGTTCGAAGAGATATTGAGGTTTAGTGAAGGTTTTTAGAAAGTAGGGGAGATGGGCATGTTCAAAGGCAGTAGATAGGAAGATTTTGTGAGGGGACAATCTGCAGATGAAAATAGGAGGGGAAGGGACCAGGCACAAGAAGGGTTGACCATCTCTTTGCCAGACTAGGGGAAAGGAGAAGAGAGCAGGAGATGAGGTCAAGGGGTTTAAAGACAAAGAGGATGAGAGAAGGGGCTCATTGAAAGTCCTCAAATTTTTTCTGTAAAGTAAGAGGCCAGAGCCTCAGCTGAGAGAGAAAGGGGAAAGTATGGGAGGGTCGAGGGGCAAAGAGATGGCTTAGAATGGTTTCTGTGGGGAATGAGATAGGGAATCAATCAATAAAAGGGCTGCCTTGCTGCAGTAGGAGCCCAGTTGAGATTGGATACCATGAACTTCCTATGAATTTCTTCTGTGTTCTGCCTCTACAAGAGGCAGATAGTGGGAGTGATGCAAGGCTGAGGTTTGGCAAGAGAGTGATGTTCCAGTGATGGAACAAGCAGGCATAGAACAGTACAGAACTGAAATGGCTAACTATTGAGTGGAAACTGGAGGCAGAAGAGGGAAGTCTGCATGGGTTGATGGCCTAAGAAAGTACTGAGAGACAGAAGAATTGAAGGTCTTATTAAAGGCAAAGAACAGGTTGAGGACACTGAGGCAAAGGGAGGGTTGAAATGACAGGATGTGACAGTCAGACAGGGCACTTCTGGGTTCTTAATTAGGGAAGTAGAACACTTTAGGGCTAACAGTGAGCTCCAGGGAATGACTGAGATGAAGAGGTGAACTGGAGGTCCGGAAGGCTAATGCTTAAAGTCAGGGGTTGGGCAGGGACTCCTAGAGAAAGAAAGGAGAGGACCACAGGGTCTGGCTACTGTGACTTGGCACAATTTGTGTTGGGTAGAAATTTTTGACCAAGTAGATTTCATGGGAGGTAAGGGTGCTGAGTGAAAGAGGTAACAGGGTGATCGTGGGGAGCAAGAAGTGTCCTGAATGTCAGGTTGGTCAGCAGCACCAGAGACTGAGGAGAGGTCAAGGACGGAGGGCAGGTCAGTGGACTTGGGCATCACGTGAGCAGATCCAGCGAGGGGTCAAGGAGCTAGATTGCAAAGGGCAGAGAGAGAAGTGAGTGAGAGGGGAGGAAGCAGAGGCAACAAACCTTTTTCTTTCAGAAGTCTGGCTGTGAAAGAGAATTCTGGGACAAGAATTTGAGGGGATGGTGGGCTCCAGGAGAGAGGAGTTCTGGGTTTGTTTGTAGGTAGCAGGAGGAAGAGCCAGTGAATGAAAAGGAAAGAAGAACTGGGGCCAGGGGAGGTCAGGGACAGCACGACCTCTCTGGGGAACAAGGGTGCAGGCAGAGGGGTCAGCCTTGGCAAGGAGAAGATGAAGCCCCTTGACAGAGGTACAGAAAGTCAAGAATCTTGCAAATTTCTCGCAGAGTTCTCCTAAGGAGCTTTTAAGGATATTCAGCAAACTATAAACACACCAAGGTCTTGCGTTCTTAACCTTTCTGTTAGTGATTCGACTGTGAACACCAGTTCTTTCTAATTTTCTATTTCTATTCCAACAAACAACAAGCATTTATTAAGCATCTGCTGCATGCGAATACACAGAAGGATCCTTTTTTGGGAGAGTATGTGAGGCAATTAGGGTAAAATGACTTGCCCAGGGTCTCACAGTAAATATCAAATGTCTGGGGCTGGATTTGAACTCAGGTCCTCCTGACTCCAGAACCACTCTGGAGTGGACTCTATCCACTGTGCTGTGAGCTGACATTCTAACAGGAAACCCACAAATACACAGAACCACCTATCCAGCAAGGTTAAAGGGCATATCCTTTCTCTCTGGGAACACTTGATAAACTACTTTTTTCAGGGAGTACTTTGTAGGGAGGGTTGTGTCCATGTTTGCTGAGAAGCATCTGTTGTGTTAAGCCAAATGTATCAGAAACTCATCCTTGGATGGATGTGTGATCAGTCTTATCCATGGCAGTCAATCCTCCTTCCAGCCACATAGATCACAACTCATCTATAACTGCTCATCCTGGGCCTCCCATGAGCTCTCCATATGCAAGGGTCCCCAAATTAGCTGGGGTCTTCATTTAGCTTTCCTTTGGATCATTCTTTCCTCTCATTCCATGACTGCCCCACCTTTCTGCAATGAGACCTTCTATTTTGCTTCCTTTTCCTTTTATTCCTTTGTAAGGTGTAGCAACCAGGATGCTCTTTCCCCCCACCCCTCCAGCCCCTGCACCTCTTCTGTGCCTTCTGGATCATCCTCAGCTGGCAACCGGTTCTCTGACCTGAAGTCAAACAACGTCTATCTGCTGGACATCCTGAATTGCAGGCCCTTCTTTGAGGAAGAAACTTGTCATCAAATGTCATCATGATGTCCCTAAGACAGTCCAGCTGACTCTCCTCCTCCTAGTTAACCCTAGACTCACCTTGTCCACTGGGGTTAATTGTCAAATATCCATGTGCTTATGGAGCAGTTCTGTGGGTTACCCATCCAACTGTTGAATGCAGTCTAGGCAACAGGCATTTTTCATCTATTCATTCACTTTGTGAATAGTTAGGCTGAACTCTTTTGAGTTGTTCTGGTTGGGGGGGCTCTGAAATGTTTGAGACCTTAATTCAATCAACATGATACCATCTACAAACAGGAGCACTGGAGGACCTCACAACCCACTGGACTCTGCTGGACTCCCTCCATGACAGAGGCAAACACATCTCCCTGTTTCTTGTCCCATCTGATATTAATACTGTTCTGGTCTAAACAAGTCATCTCTCTGTTGTTTCTTTCATGAAATCCTTTATTATTTTGATACATACATGAAAGACAAGCTGGATTATAATTTTCAAGTTGATGTTTGCTCTGCCAACTCAAATACCTTTTTTAAATCAACACATAAAGACAAATAGGATTTCCTATTCTGGACCTCTTTCAGTCAACTCAGTATCTATAAAGATATGATCTGTTATAGGATATCACCTACAAAAGTCTGTCTGTTCCCTTAATAAAATGAACTTTAAGAGACTTAGGGGATTATGTGCTCAAAAAGGTCGGGGGCTGGTCAAGGAGGAAGAGAGATAATAGATATAACTCAAGTCCTGCCCTGTTCCCACCCTAAAAGAAGGTCTCAATCATGTCAGGTGGGTCTTCTGTTCCAGATTCATTAAAAGCTAGACAAGAATTACCCTGGATGGGAAGGATGGATGACCTGTGAGCCATACCCTGAATAAGGACATCATCAGTGAGATCACATGTCCATTGAAACATAAGATTTTTCTCAGAGATGGTTTTAAATGGAGAAGTGGAAATGTGGGGGAAAACATTCCTAAGTGATGGAGACCTCTTCTGTACATAGAGGATGAGGTAATTTGCCAAAAATGTTTGTTGTTCAGAGCAACAGCCTGGGGACTTGAGGCCAGTGGAGAGGAAATGAAGCTCTGGATGACCAAGAGGAAAGTCACAATATGCAAAGTGAGTAAAGAATGATGAATCCTCAAGGTCTGCACCGATAACTCAGAGTAGGGAAATGGCCAAAGACATTCTGGCTGTCCTGTGTGTGGGTAAAGCAAAAGAGCATCTCAGAAGGAGCTGGACAGAAACGCCAGGAGAGCACCCTGCTTCATCATCCTCTCTGTGTGACAGGTTTAGTTTTCCCAGCATCCAGATGCACATCGGGTTTTTGTCTTGCTATAGGCACACAAGAATAAGCTGGGGACCTATGGGCTTCCCGAGGGAAGGGATGATAGCCAATGTCTTGGACTGGCTAGTGAGCAGTCCAGTGGTTCTGCCTCTCCTTGCAGAGAGGTGTTGGATTCAAGATATAGGATGTGATAGACATTTTTGGACATAGACAACATGGGAACAGTTTGCTGGACTGTGGGCATTTGTTATAAGGGTTAGATTTTTCTTTTTAATTGGGAGGAGAGGAAGTTAAATGAAAAAAAAAAACACAAATAAACAAAATTAAAACAAAGGGGCTGGCTATGAGAAACCTTCCAGTTCTAAATCTGAGCATTCTACAGACAAGAAGAAAAGGCACAATTTCTCAACAGATTTTGTCCTGTACAAAGTTTCACAGTCTAGAACTATGTTATCGACTCTTAACAATTCTGAAACTCTTCCCCATGGAGTTATGACTTTCTGCATGCTATGGTAAGCAGACTAAACTGTGGTAAGTAAAAATGGATTTTTTTGTTTTTTTGTTTGTTTTAACCTGGATCTCAGCAACACAGGCTAAAAGCCAAGTTTGTTCTGAGAGTCCCCAGTGGCAGGTAGGAGCATCGTGGCTCAGGATATGTGGGGCCAGCCCTGGGCCATTCCTCCAGGTCAGGCTTTGCATCAGAGCACTAGTAACCCTGTTTCAGCCTTCGCAATGCATATCCAGCTGCCATCAGTCCTACCTGAACAGGGCCCAGACATGGCAGACTTTTGTCCATTTTAGAATTCTCATCTCTGGAGGGGAAGGAAGGGGAAAACCTCTCAGGCTCTGTCCTCCCCTCCCCAAAACCTGAATGAACACTGTTAGCTCCGGTGATCTGAAAGCCAGCCCTGGGGTGTGGTTGGGCAACAAGCATTTCTTGATTTGACCAAATTCATCCTCAGCCTATATACTACAGATTGCCTTCCTTTCTTTCAATCAAAATAACATTGTGTTTGGATATGAATTATAATTTCTCCCAATACTCATCCACACCATGACCCTCCCTGCATTCCAGGAGCCTGTGCACTAGAGGGTAGACCATCTGTCCTAGGGCACCACCAAGAAGTCTCCCACACCCCCTCAAACAAGGCCTGCTTCACATATATAGACTCCGAGGGCAGCTGTGGGATTTTGTGGGGAGGGTATTCTCGCCCACCAGTGCAGGTCACAGTTCTGGGTCAGAGAGCCTAGGATGAGGGGCTGCACTATGCTGAGTCAGACCCAAAGCTAGGACAGAAATGACCCAGTTGCTACCTAGGTAGCTAACTAGGGCTAGGGAGGTAGAGGCAAGAGGTCATATCTTGGCTTCGTTTAGAAAGCCAGACCACTGCATCCTCCAAAAAGTGCTAGAAAGCCATCAGATTCATGCAGTCAGTTTAATCCTCAACTGCTCCATTAGATACAGAGGCCCTAATTACTGCTAGAAATAAATGTACATCAGGTGCTGTTCTGTGTCTCATTTCATTTTTGGACAATGCCCTGACCACTGGGTTTTTGAATCATTGGACATCCTGAGATGTGGCAGAAAAATTATTTCTAACCAAGCATATTAGGGCCCAGGCTCTCAGCTCCAGAATTCAAAGAGACATCAGAGAAGGAAGATTCCTTCAGGGCCATGTGGTCCAAGCCTCTCATTATTCAGAGGAAGAACCTGAGATCTAGAGGCTGAGAAATGACTTCCCCAAGGTCACACCACTGATGAGGGACAAAGCAAGGGCTCAAATCAAAGTTTTGCAACTACAGGTCAGCTTTCCCTTCTTATAAATTCTGTGAAATTCTCCTTCACCAATGGTTAGAAGCAGCCCAGTATTTAATTAACTTAATTAATGGAATGACAAGTGGGAGGTAAATCTTATTCGTTAAACCAGAATCACCTAGAATTTGAAGGTCAGCATATGAAACAAGAAAGCTAATTTCCTATTGTTAGGAGGATTCTAGATTTAGAGCTGGAGGGGGCCTTTAGGGGATATCAAGTCCAATGCCCTCATTTAACAGAGGAGGAAACTGAGGCTTGAGTGGGGAAGTGCTTTGCCCCAGGTCACACAGGGACAAGAGGAGAAAGGGAGGATTTGAACCCAGGGCTTCTGAATCCAAAGCCAGTTTTCCACAATGCCATGATGCTTGTCTTAGTCTATCTGGAAATAACCTCAGGCTGCCAAAGACCCTCCTAAGAGGGCCAGGAAGCCACAGACACCCCACACAGCAAGGGGCTGCACCAGGGTTGAACCTGTGACTGAGGCTCTTTTCTACTTGGTTCACTGTCTTTCAATTCATTGGGTTTCCCAGGTAATCCTGTAACTGCAATTGCATTTTATTTTGTGTACTTAAAAGCCTTCCCTGGCAGACTGCCCAAGAGTCCAGGACACAGCCGAGGAGAAGAAGCCTTGCGTTAGACACGTGAGGTGTCCTGGGCTCTTAGATCGAGAGAATTAGAGCTTTGGATCCAAAGACCTCATTTTAGGGAGAAGGAAACTGAGGCCCAGAGACTAGAAACTCACATCACCCAAGAAGCAAAGGCAGGATTCCAACCCTGGTCTCCTGAATGGAGATTCTCTTTCCAATACATTCCACTGTAGATGCTGTGGAGAGGAGAGGGCTTTGGAAGGGTCAGATTAAATGCTTGTAAAGTAATTAAAGATGGACAAAAGGCAAACCGGTCGTTTCCATTTCGGATGATCCCAAGGACCAGAAGCATCATTCCCACCCTGGGAGAGGGGTGCCTTGGTGATTGCAGCAGAGGGCAGCACCAAGGGCCACTTTGGCTACTTGGGGTAACAGCGGGACACTTACAAGGCTGGGAAGGGTGGGTGAAGGCTTCTTTCCCCTTGTATGGCCTTCCTTGCTGTGATGGCTCCGAAGCTCATTGGACATTGTAATCCTCATTGTAGGATGTGGGATTAAGCAGCTCGACAATCCCTGGGGCCAGGGAATCCCAGAATCCTGGGACTGCCTACCCAGCAAGGCAGTGATCTGTGGAAAAGAGGCAAACATTCTCTTTGGCATTTGTGGTTTTGAACTCTTACTACTTAAGTACATGTTCAGCGAGCTTTCTGTCTGATGGGTGAGAAGTTATGTTAACCTTCTCCCTGCACCGCAGGACTGGAGACAGAGCATAGCACTGGTGTGGCCAGAAAGATGTGGATGGGGTGGAGATGGCACAAAGGAAAGAGGGAAAGAAGGCAAAAAGGACCAAGGAAAGTTCATTTGGTCGGAAGATGGGGACAATGACAGAGCTAAGGAAGGGCAGCTTGGACATAAGCCAGCTTTGGATTTACAGGAAAGACAAGGAGGTACCAGGAGAAACCATTGTCAGATAAGATCCCAGAAATAACGGACCATTACCATTGTTTGTGGACAGAAGAGAGACTTGTTGGAAGAGAGAAGGTGCTGAAAATAAAAGGCGGGGGGAAGGTCTGTTTGGGCTCCTGGACCTGGCTAAGGACTTATCTAAGCTGTCAGCTGCATTGGTCATGTGGGCGAGGAGAGGAGCCTGAAAGGGGAGTATGGGAGGTGGGAGAAGAGGCAGAGAAGGCATCAGAATGTTCTTTACTTTGTTTCTGCTTCCTAGTCCTCACCATTCATTTCTTTCATCACCTTATTTTTCTTCAGTCTTTATCTTCCATGCATGCTTAGAACTCTGAGCTGTTTTAGTCCATCATCTTTTCCAAGGTTTCTTCATTCTCCATTCTTTGCTTCTCTAAGATTTCCACCAGGAAATTTCCACCTTTCTAACCCTGTTCCCCCACCCATCTCTACCCCCCACCCCCGGCAAGACCTGGTTCCACTTTGGCCCATATCCCATCTTTTGGTGTTCTTTCTCAGAATGTGCCCCAGAGCTCTGATGGTCCATCTTCCTCCCTTGCAAAGCCCCTACCACGTCCAATCTTTCTGTCCAAGTTCCCCAATCCCTACTGGCCCAGTGCCTTTCTTTGTGATCCCAGCTGCCTTGTTTGCCCTCTCCTCATCTATCCTCCCTCAGGTTCCTTCTCCACCTCTTCTCCTCCATCACCACCCTGGGGGGCTTGCTTCCCTTCCTCTGTCCCTTGACCAGGCTGCTCCCCTTCCATCATTTTGTAGGCATCACTTCCCACAGGGTTTTCTTCCTCATTCTCTTTCTGACTCAGATGGACCGTGGTGGCTGGGCTCCCTATGGTGTCCTCAAAGGCTAGTTCTGAGGGTTGCACCTCAGTCATTTCTGAGGGGTTTCCTGCCTCAGCAGAAAACGATTTCTTCTCTCCCTTCCATTCCAACTCTCCTTCCTCCAGAACCTCTCCTCCTTCTCCTTCCTCAGCCCTTTCCTTGCTTATCTCGATCTCCTGGTCCCCAGAGCCTCTCTTTTGACTGGAGACCTCTGCACTCTCCAGGAACTGGCCCTGGCCTTGGTCCCGAGAATGCTCACTTCCTGCCCCTGGGGTCTGCTGGCCTTCTGCCCCTGGGGTCTGCTCATCTTCTGGGGTCTGCTCATCTTCTACTCCTGGGGTCTGCTGGCCTTCTGCCTCCTGGGTCTGCTCGCCTTCTGCCTCAGCAGTCGCCGCCTGCGAGATCCGTCTCAATTCTGCGTCGGCAGTCCCCGCCTTCGAGGTTCGCTTCTCTTCTGCCCCAGAAGCTCCTGCCTTTGGGGTCTCCCCTTCTTCTGCCGGGGTCTGCTCGCCTTCTGCCTCGGCAGTCCCCGCCTTCGAGGTTCGCTTCTCTTCTGCCCCAGCAGCTCCTGCCTTTAGGGTCTCCCCTTCTGCCGGGGTCTGCTCGCCTTCTGCCTCGGCAGTCCCCGCCTTCGAGGTCCGCTTTTCTTCTGCCCCAGCAGCTCCAGCCTTTGGGGTCTGCCCTTCTTCTGCCGGGATCTGCTCTCCTTCTGCCTCTGCAGCCCCCGCCTTCGAGGTCCGCTTCTCTTCTGCCCCAGCAGCTCCAGCCTTTGGGGTCTCCCCTTCTTCTGCCGGGGTCTGCTCTCCTTCTGCCTCGGCAGCCCCCGCCTTCGAGGTCCGCTTCTCTTCTGCCCCAGCAGCTCCAGCCTTTGAGGTCTCCCCTTCTGCTAGGCTCTGCTCGCCTTCTGCCTCGGCAGTCCCCGCCTTCGAGGTCCGCTTCTCTTCTAACCCAGCAGCTCCAGCCTTTGGGGTCTCCCCTTCTTCTGCTGGGGTCTGCTCGCCTTCTGCCTCGGCAGTCCCCGCCTGCGAGGTTCGCTTCTCTTCTGCCCCAGCAGCTCCCTCCTTTGGGGTCTCCCCTTCTTCTGCCGGAGTCTGCTCTCCTTCTACCTCTGCAGCCCCCGCCTTTGAAGTCCGCTTCTCTCCTGCCCCAGCAGTTTCTGCCTTCGCGGTCTGCTCGCCTTCTGCCCCGACAGTCCCCCCCTTCGAGACCCGTCTCAATTCTGCCTCAGCAGTCCCCGCCTTCGAGGTCCGCCTCTCTTCTGCCCCAGCAGCCCCCGCCTTCGAGGTCCGCCTCTCTTCTGCCCCAGCAGCCCCTGCCTTCGAGGCCCGCCTCTCTTCTGCCCCAGCAGCCCCTGCCTTCGAGGTCCGCCTCTCTTCTGCCCCAGCAGCCCCTGCCTTCGAGGTCCGCCTCTCTTCTGCCCCAGCAGCCCCCGCCTTCGAGGTCCGCCTCTCTTCTGCCCCAGCAGCCCCAGCCTTCGAGGTCCGCCTTTCTTCTGCCCCAGCAGCCCCTGCCTTCTGAGTGGCCGGTGCCTCGACTTCTCCTGGTTGCTTGCCCCGCTCTTTCTCGCGGCGCTCCCGTCCTGCGGGGGCCCGGACCGGTTTCTTGGAGGCGGGCTCTGGTTGTTCGCGCTTCTGCAGGCTGTAGCCCCGCACCTTCAGTGGCTCCCAGCTGAACCACGTCTTCTCATGCACAATCTCTACGCATCTCCGGACCTTGGGGGACGACGACGACGTCGCCTGAGACTCGACCCAGGAGGTGCGAGTGCTGGCCCACTGCAACATCCTTGGCTTTGGCCGGGCCTGTTGCCAGGTTGACGGGCGGCGGCCCTTCACCTGCATCGCGGTTGAGCGGCCCTGGCCCGGGGCCATCTTAGTCGCTGGAGAGCGCGGGCGCGGCGGCGGTTTGACCTTCGGGGTCCGGGTCGGAGTCCGGCTCGGGGTCCGGGTCGGGGACGACTCCCCGGGGTCCACGCTCCACGAGTTCGGCCTGGGCGACCCGGCCGCGGCCCTCGGCAGCCCCTGACCCCACACGGTCAGGCCCCGCCGCCTTAACGTCAGTCGCCGGGTGTAGTAGATACGGCGGCATCTGGGCCCCCCCTGGAACATCCACGCCTGGCCGCCCCACGGCCAGGGCCACACCCGCACCCAGGCCAACCTGCTGTGCTTCAGCCGCCAGCCCGAGTTCCTCCATAATCCCCGCCCCGGCCCAGGCCCGCCCGGGCCCCGCCTCCGACGCCGGCCCCGCCCCAGCACGCCCCCAGTCCCGCCCCCTCCCCGCCCCTGGTCCGCCCGCGGACCCGCCCCCGCCCTCCCAGCCCTCCGCCAGCCCTAAGGCCTGGGGCCGGAGAGGGATGGCGCAGGCGCAGCAGCTCGAGCCCCCGTTCCGCGCCCCGCCCCTGCACTGAGGGGAGGGGGCCGCTCCTGCGCACCAGCTGGCTTTGGAGACTGGAGCAGGGAGGGGAGAGGCGGAGCAAGGGGAGGGCTCTGGAGGCTCTTGAGAGCAGGGTCTGTTTCCTTTTCGTTATTGTGTCTGGGCATCCCTAGCGCCTGGCACCGTGCGTGACGCATAGTAAGTGCTTTATTAAGCACTGTTCATGAATGCTTGTCCAGTGATTAACGAGGTGGTGAGTAATGGCGGGGAGGGGGATTCCAGACAGCAAGGGAGGGGCTGTGGACCAGCAGGAGGGAGCAGTGAAGGGTCTGCAGGCGTCCGGTCCCCTCGAGGCGTGGGGGCACAGCTTTCCGAGCCTGCCCAGGGAGGGCTGGGGGGAGAGGAGGGAGCTGCGCATCGTCCCCGCCGGACTTGAGCTTGCACTCCAGCCCCGCCTTCTGCCTGCCATCTGCACTCCCCCTTAAGAGGCGGTACCTACTGCCGGGAGGGACAGACGGACGAGCCAATGGAAGCACGGAGGCCGGCCCCTGCGTCCATTCAGAGAGCGCCGTGGAGGTGGAGCCTAGCGGCCTCCCCCTCCCTCTCCAGACCACTCCCTGGGGGGCGGGGGAGGAAGACTGTGGGTCGGTGCAGTCCCAGCAGGCTCCATTCATTCTGCCACCTAGGGAGGGCCTGAGAGGGGGAGGGGCAAGAGGGTTGTCGGGGAGGCGAGGGTCCCCTAGGGCTGAGGTGGGGTCGGGATAGAGGAGTCGCCCTGGAAGCTAGAATCCAGCCCTCTTCTTGCCTCCCGTAGGAGCAGAAGAGTGAAATCTAAAGAGGACCAGTGATGGAGGAGAATCCCGACCCTGGGGAGGAGCGCCAGGTAACGGGATGGGTAAATGGATGGCTGGGGGGATGGAGGGATTGGAGGATGGATGGGGGATGGGGATGGATGGATGGATGGGGAGATGAGGGGATGGATGGATGGATGAGGATGAATAGGGATGATGGGGGATGGATGGGGATGGATGAATGGATGGATAGATAGATGGATGGGGCAATGGGAGGATGGATGGGGGATGGAGGATGGTTGGGGATGACTGGATAGATGGATGGATGGGGGATGGAGGGTGGATGGGGGATGGATGGGGGATGGGAGGTGGATGAGGGATGAAGGGATGGGGGATGGATGACTTTGGAACTCAGCCAGACTTACATGGAAGGGCCCAGGACCCCTGGGGAGAGAAGGGCTAGGGTGGGGTTTCCAAGGACCCCCATTTTGATCCCAGGGCCCCTCCTGGTAGCAGGGAATAGGGAGGGGGCCCTGCAGGTGGGAGAATGAAGGCAAGGGCAACTCTCTCCAAGGGGCAGGTAAAGAGGACCTTGGCCATCACCTAGCCCAAGTTCAGTGTACAGATGAGAAAACTGAGGCTCAGAGAGGTGGCAGGGGCATGCCCAAGGTCAGGCAAGAAGAAATTAGCAGAGCCAGGGTTCAGACACCACATCTCGACTCCAAGTCCTTTGCTTTTCTCCCCTGGGCAACACCCAGGAAGAGTCAGTCACATCCCTTGATGGAAATCCCTGGACCAAGTAACCTAATGGACCAAGAGGGAGATGTCCAGAGGAGACCTTCCCCACTCACTTCTGCCTCCCTCTCAGGCAGGAGTTGTTTCTATCTCCCAGCAACAGATCCCAGCACTGTGTGTGTGTGCGTGCGTGCGTGCGTGTGTGTGTGTGTGTGTGTGTGGAGGCAGAGAGCTATGGCTGACAGCAGGCCTAACTTGTCTCCAGGGACTCAAACTTGCAGGGTCAGTCAGGGAAAGGACAGATAAGAGAGTAAGGATGGTGAAGCAGAGGAGGAAAGTCAAGAAAGAGACAATCTCCTGGTGGCTGGGAAGGAAAAAAATGTTCTCAGAACAGAAGGAGAAGTTGGGGAGACCAAGTGATAAGAGGCAGAACCTGGGAGGAGACAGACACTGCACCCAGAGACCTGGATGGGAAACAGGATGTGGAGTTTGGTTTGATTTAAATGAGTCAAATCCAACTGCAGCCCCGTGCCTGAAATGTCACCATTACAGTTAATCCTTTGAGCTGAGCATCCCCTTCTCCAGGCTCCTTTTTTCAGTCACTAACAAACCTTAGCTAGTAGAATTACCTAGTCAACATTTTCCTAAATCAGTCAATCTATGAGCATTCATTAAGTGACAACCTACTATGTGCCAAGTACTTGAAATTCATAGACTCAAGTCAAATCATTTGTTCCCTTGGGGAGCTTGGAAGAAGTGGGCAGGGCAGAGCCCAGAGTTCATCCACAGCTGCAGTGAAGGGAAGGGGCCAGCTGCCCCCTAGGCCAAGGGTGCTCCCTTCCCCATAGCCTGGGCTCTCTCTTTTGGAGAGGGCTTGAAGGAAGAAGAAAGAATGCCTTTATGGCTGGTTCCAAAGCATATTCACAGACACAGATTCTCATGAAAACCTTCCTGAGGCTGGTGGGTCTGAGGCTAATCATGCCCATTTTACAGGTGAGGAGCCTGAGATGGAAAGAGTCCTGCCCCAGATAACTTGGCTAATCACAAGGGGCATTTATTTAAGTAGCTTTTTCAATATGCTGTGCACTTTGACCTCTTATCAGGGGGAACTTCACCTTAATCATGTGAGATGAATGATCCAATGAAGAAACCCTGGTCACAGAACTAATAAATTTAAGGAGCAGAATTCAGAACTGGGTCCCAGGTCCAGCAGTAGAAATCCAGATCTCCCCAGACCCTACCTGAAAGCCTGCTTGTGGAGGGATGGACGGACAGCTTACATCCTGGAGGGCTGAGTGAAGGGAGGTCTTTGTGGTATTAAAAGACAATGGAATGGTTTCCTGCTCCCTTGAATAGGAAGGATATTCTTGGATTACTCCAATCACTGCTAGGGGCCTGGAGCCCCATGAGTGACTAGGACAGGGGCAGCTGAGGATGCTCTGGGCTCCTTGGAGGCATCCAGGTTGACAGTAGGACAGTGAAAAAAGCCTTAGATTTGGTGACAAGATCTAGGGTCATATCCCATCATGCACCACTCAGGTGACCATAGTCAAATGCCTATTTAGGGCCCTTCTAGGCCCAGGTCCACTCATCTGTGCTTTTCTGGGAGAACTCTCAGGATGTAGGCTAGGAAAGGGAGATGCCATGCCAAGGCCTGCCCCTCCTCAGCCCTGCCCTGTGTCCATGGATCTGCAGGGAGATGGCGTCTTGCAGGTGGAGATCTCCGATGCAGTCAGTGAGAGGGACAAGGTGAAATTCACAGTTCACACCAAGGTGAGGTCCACACTTTCCCATAGAGTCTCCAGCCTCCATCGCTGCATCACAAACTTAATCAGGGACTCACAGAACTCCAGACCAATTATTGGGCCCCAGCCACAAACAAGATTCCACTGGGGCTGTAGGGCTCCCCCCTCACCCACAGACAATTCTGCCCGAAAGTAGATTCTGTCCATTTCTAGCTTCCAGCTGTGTCCTGTGCCCGCCATCCTATTGAACGCCAGTGTTCTGGCCCTCAGCTCCTGGCTCAGAGCCCAAAAAGGACTGTGGAAAGTGTCCCAGAGCCCAGTAGGGGAGAGGAGGGGATGTGTGGTGCCTCAAAGGGTGTGACGTTTGGGGAAAATCTTGGCCAAGGGTGTCCGGGCCTGTGTAGTGGGAGGGTATGGACAGGGTTTGCTGGTCCTGAAGGAACATCATTGGGGGCATCCTTGACTTTTAGAGCTGCCTCCCACACTTCAGCCAGACAGAGTTCTCTGTGGTTCGGCAACATGAGGAATTCATCTGGCTTCACGATGCATACACAGACAACGACGACTATGCAGGCATCATTGTAAGCTGCTGGACTCCGGCCCCAGGGTAGCCTTGGGGGAGGCCAAGAGCCTGAATGCTGCTGGAAGGAGTGGGGAGGGATGGTGGGCTCTGGGATCCTTGGAATCCCAGGAGCCGTGGACTTCTCAACTCTCTTCTGTTTTGAGTAGATACCCCCGGCTCCTCCCAAGCCAGACTTTGAGGCTTCCCGGGAAAAACTGCAGAGACTGGGAGAAGGTGACAGCTCGGTCACCAGAGAAGAATTTGCCAAAATGAAGCAAGAGTTGGAGGGGTGAGACCTGCCCGCCCCCTCCCCATGACTCATCTCCTCCCCACCCCCCACTCACCTTCCCAGGGCTTCCACACAAAGCAGGGTGGTGGGGGGATTGGGGAAGATGCTGGCTTGGAAGCAGGGAGACCTGGCTTCTAGGCTCCTCCCACACTTACCCTTCCCGTCTGGACCTCAGTTCACCCACTCTGTAAAATGAAGTGTTAGGCTCAGGGTCCTCTCATGTCCTTGCTCTTAGGAAGTACCTCTGAGGTTTTGGAAAGACATACGAAAAAGTGAACCAATTCTTAACTTCCACGGGACATGACTCCACTCCTCCTTTGGGGCAAATTAACGGACCCTTTTAATTAGCAATGAGGGTAATGGTAGGAGAGGATGTCTCTTTACAACAATCTTAGGAAGTGGGTAATAATGCTCCCATTTTGGAGCAGCTGGGGGATGCAGTGATTAGAGCACCCAGCCTGGAGTCCAGAGGACCTGAGTCCAAATTTCGCTTCAGATGCACACTAGCTATATGATCCTAGGGCAAGTCACTCTGCCCTCATTGCTGGAGAAGGGAAATAGCCAACCCCTCCCGTATCTCTCTGCCAGCTGGAAAACAATCAAAAGCCCCCATTTTGTAGGTGCAGAAACGGAGGTCAAATGGATGAAGTGACTTGAGCAGGTTGTAGTGAGGATCCAAGCAGGCAAGGAAATCCAGCCCAGGCTTCCACCACTTAGACTCCAGGGCTTCCTCCATGACAACACAGCTGGGACTGCTGGGAGAAAGGAAAAGTGATGCCCCTCACTATTCTTTTCCCTTTAGCTGGTGGCAGTGAATAGTGTCGGCCCTGGAATCGAGATGATTTGAATTCAAATACAGCCCCAGATAGTGGACCTTGGACAAGTCACTAACCTTTGCCTCAGTTTCCTCACCTGCAAAATGGGGATTACAGCATTTGCATCCCAGGTTGCTGCGAGGATCAAGTGCGATCTTTAAAGGCATTTAGCACAGTGCCTAGCACCCAGCAGATGCCATATAAAGGCTCACTTCCTTCCCCAGGGAATATCTGGCCATCTTTAAGAAAACAGTAGCCATGCACGAAGTGTTTCTACAGCGCCTGGTTGCCCATCCCACCCTCCGACGTGACCACAATTTGTATGTCTTCTTGGAATATGGCCAGGATGTGAGTTGGATGGGGGAGCCCTGAGGTCATCCTTGGGGCCTGTCTAGGGCAGGCACTGGAGACCCTGATTCAGTGGAAGGGACAGCAGCAGAGAGGCTGCCCTAGCCTTGGCCAAGGACTACCCCATTTCTTCTTGCTTTTGTCCCAGCTGAGTGTTCGGGGGAAGAACAAGAAGGAGCTGTTTGGGGGGTTTATCAGGAACATTGTGAAGTCAGCAGATGAAGTTCTCATCACCGGGGTGTCAGGACTGAAGGTGAGGGGAGTCCTAATCCTGGAGAGCTGGTGTGGGGGAGCCTTGGGGTCCCAGCGTCCAGTGAAGTGCTAATTCCCAATGGGACCCTGGCTACTTGGCTACAGTATAGCCAGGTACCTGCCAGACCCAAGGTCTCAGAGATACCCTGGGACCCTAAGTCAGTGCCCACAGTGGCGGCCTCCACCTGCCCTTTGCCCTCTCCTTGGTGACCCCAGCAGTCCCTTCTCCTCCACTTTGGCCTCCATTCTAGGAGGTGGACGAATTCTTTGAGCACGAGAGGACCTTCTTGTTGGAATACCACACTCGCATCAGGGATGCCTGCCTGCGTGCGGACCGGGTCATGCGCTCCCACAAGTGTATGTGGGGACTCCTGGGGGACTCTCCTAAAAGCACCTGCAACCCCCTATTCCCCTGCCCCACCCTAAGAAAACGAGAGCTTTGGGGGGATGCCCTCCCTCACCCTCATGAGCTCATGCTACTGGTTGGTGCCTGAGAAGGGATTAGAAGCTACTCCTAACTTCAATCCAGTGGTCTCTGCCCCACTTCTCCTATTCCCTGCCCTAGCCAAAGACCCTCTACTAGACCATAAGTATGGTCCAGGAGGCTCTGATGGTGACCATGTTCCTAACAGGCCTAGCTGAGGATTACATCCCCATCTCTGCAGCGCTGAGCAGTCTGGGCACACAGGAAGTCCACCAGCTAAAAACGTGAGATGTCCCTTCCCCTTCTACACCTTCCACCATCCCCTGGGCTCCCAGATCCCCCCTCTATGCCTTCCGTCATCCCCCAAGGCTTGGAGGTCTCAGATAACCAAAGGATGCGGGGAAGGGTGTGCAGTAGCCCTGGCCCAAGAGGTTGCTTTGGGCTAGGCTGCTGCATTGGGGCACCTAGGCAAGGGCCTGCCTCTCTCTTCCTCCTAGGAGCTTTCTCAAATTGGCTGAACTGTTTGAACGCCTGAGGGTGAGAAGCCCTTCCTATTTTAGTCTCAGCCTCTTCGTGGAGGTTCAGAGATCTATTGGCCTCTAGTTCATGGTAGGAAAAGAGGGGTGCATGGCATAGGGACCAGCCTGGAAGTTGGGGAGATGGGGGGCAGGGCATTTGCCCAAGGTTCAGGTAAAGGTTACAGAAATCCAGGTGTTTGTGGGGGCTGTGGCATTCCAATGCTGACCAGTGGGGATTTGGTGCATGAGGGGAGGGGCTGGGCCACTTGGGGTATGGAAGAACCAGGTACCTCAGTAAACATCCTATGGCACAGAGATGCCCTCCCTCCCAGGGTCAGGCGAGGCCCCAACACATGCTGGTCCTTCCCTCCCTTTTCGTCCCCACAGAAGCTGGAGGGCCGAGTAGCCTCAGATGAGGACCTCAAACTGTCCGACATGCTCCATTACTACATGAGGGATGCACAGGCGGCCAAGGTGAGCGACATTTCCAGGCAGGGTACCCACACCCAGTAGCAATGAATGGCACCCCGGGTCTGTGTGGGCCATCTATTCTCAGCTGGTCTCCTTCCCTGCAGGACCTGCTGTACAGGCGGCTGAGGGCATTGGCAGACTATGAGAATGCCAATAAGGCCCTAGACAAAGCCCGTATGAGGAACCGGGAGGTGCGGTCAGCAGAGACCCACCAGCAACTCTGCTGCCGGCGCTTTGAGCGCCTCTCTGACTCAGCTAAGCAGGGTGAGTGAAGTGCCCCTCTTGCTGGCACAGTCCCCATGCCCTTGGCACCCCTCCTGCTGGTGCAGCCTAATGTTCTCTTGTCCCCACTCTGGCTCAGAGCTCACTGACTTTAAGGCTCGCCGAGGATCTGCTTTCCGAAAAAACCTCATCGAGTTGGCTGAACTGGAACTCAAACATGCCAAGGTAACAGCACCTGTGCCCTCAACCCAGGGGAGATAGTAGGCCTAGAGGCCACCCCAGGGGACATTCACCAAGTGCTTCCAAGATGTCCCCAAGGCCTTTCACTACATCACTTGTCCGGAATCCCTGAGAGGAGTGTAGGCACGCATGCCATCTTACAAAGAAGGAAACTGAAGCATGTCAGATGTCAGACAAGGGGGGGGGTGCCAGCTTTGATATGCCAATATGTTGCCTTAGTTTCCTCTTCTGCCCAACTAGCTCTCTTTGAGCCCTCCTAGGGTGATGAGGATGTCTCATCCTCCACCCATAATCCTGTGAAAGACAATGGGAACGCTGCCCACTCAAAGCAGCCCATTCTCTCTTCCCCAGGCCAGTACGCTCCTTCTAAGAAACACCCTCATTGCCCTCAAGGGAGAATCCTAGCATCTTCTCCTCCCTCCCCCGGCCCAGTCCTGAGCCCCGACCCCTGGGGAAGGAGCCACAACACGCAGTAGAAGACTATGTGTATCACTTGTGACCTCCCAGAGGGAGTCCTTTGAGGTGAAGGCTGCCAGGCCAAGCATGGGGGCTTCAGAGATCTACTGAGGTCAGGCCCAACAAGCCAGCGGAGTCTTTCCTTCACCATTGGAAATAAAGCTGCCTGCTTTGGACCCAGAATGTTGTGTGCTCCCTTGAGGCTGGCTTCATGGGAAGCTAGCTCCTCTACAGGGTGAGAAGACCCTTCCCAGTAACAAGCTCATCTGGCAGAGTTGCTCCTGGGCCCAACTCCAGGGAAAAGAGGCTCATAAAACCACTAGCCCAGAGATCAGAAGGCTCGGGAGGGGCCCACCTTAGGTCAGACTGTAGGGAAGATCCAGAGAAGAGGGCTGTCCTCCAGCCAGAAGGCACTGATCAAAGCCCCAGGCCCAGGCAAGAATTCCATCAGAACTGGGGAGAGATGGCAAAGGGAGCCTGCCATACTTTACCACTCCCAAACCCCTCCTGCCCAGCCCAGAAAACAACTACCTGCGAAGCAGCTCACCTTTTCTTTATTTGTCTTTTTTTAAATTGAACTTTCCTTTTACTGGCCACATGAGTAACTGGGGGAGAGGGGGAGGGGAGCCGGCTGTGTGGGGGAGGGGATCTCCACAACATTCCATTTACACACAAAACTAAACGACAAGCACAAAGCCACTATTACGGTTAGAATTGGCAGCACCGGGGAAGGGGGAAAACTGGGGGTGTCAGTTAAAAAAAAATACTGGCCTCCCCCCCATCTGGGCATCTGGGGGGGCCTTGGTCTGCTACAACTCAGGAGGATGAGAATATCAAAGGCGGTTTGGGAAGGCCAGAGCCATCAGGGTCAAGGGGGGAGGTCAGGGGCCGGGGGCGGTTTGGCAAATGGGTGAAGGGATTGCCCTGCCCCTGCTAGGATCCCCCCAGCCCCTTGGGTCTGGCAGGAAGGGGGCAGCCTGCTCCCCCACTGGGCATGGGCAGCCCCAGCAGGAGGGCCGGAGGTGGGAGACTCACAAGGGCTTCCCCTCCAGGGAAATCACGGCATTGCCCCCCAGTTTCTCAGCCAGGGTACAGCGGTCCTTCACTTCCTCATAACAGTTGGCTTGTAATTCATGTTTGATTCCTGTGAGAAGGGATGGAAATGGGGGAGTCAGAGCCAAGGTGCCCTCACTTTACAGATAAAAACCCAACCTTGAGCTTCCAAGGTCCCACCACAGTCAGAGTCAGGCTCCTCACCCAGTTCTTCAGACCCAACGAAATTCGGCCTTGAGCACCAAAGAGGGTTACGCTATTGTGAATGCCATCTCTCACACACGCGCCCGCACACACACACCTGTCAGTTTCTTCTTGATGGCGTCCTTGGAGCTCGCATAGATCATTTTGCTCTTGAGGGGGGCACACTCAGGGGCCCTGGCAGGAGAGAAAACAGTCAGTGCCCAAAATTCCCAGCGCTTGCCCTTGGGCAAGCCTGGCCTTGAGGGGCACACTACCCTCAGACTCACCAGAAGATGAACACCAGGTCCTCCTTCTTGCTCTCCTTGGTCTCATAGGTAGCATCATAGAGGGCATAACGGCAGTCCTTGTCTGGTAGCATCTTGACAAAGGTGGTGTAGGGGTCATCCACAGTCTGCCCCACGTCCCCCACCAGGATCTCCTTGCCCTCCTCCAGCACAATGTTCTTCTTATCCTCGCTCAGGCAGAACAACACGGCCTTCTTGCGTTTCTTCACCTCCTCCGGTGTGGAGGACTTGCGAACTTTCATGTCGTTGAACACCTTGATCACCCCGTCGGAGACAGCCACCCCAGAGGCCTGTGGGCACAGAGCGCCCGCGAGGGGCAGGGGAAAACCACTTGCTTAGTGCCAAGAGCCAAGTCAGTAGGTCCTTGGAGTCTGCCGTGCTTTTTCACGGCATGTTCCCGCAGAGGCGCTATCTTTCTCATCTTACTAAAAAGCACAGAGGCTAAACTAACCAGCGTCGGAAGGCAGGATCTGAACTCAGACCTCCTAACTCTCCAGCGACTCTGTCCCAAGATTAAGTCAGGGAGGCCCCCGAGTGCCCCCGGCCACGCCTGCCCTCCAGCTCAGGCGCCGAGAGCGGCCCTGGAGGTCACCCCGGCCCACGCTGCCCCCAGAACCGGGGACAGAGCCTCCCGGGGCCCCCCTTCCAGGACGGGGGTCCTGCTCAGGCGCTACCCCCACCACAACACCAAAAAGGCCCAAGGAAGCAGCTGAGATGGGTGCCGCTTCCTGAGGGGGAGGGGAAAGAGTCTGCCCCAGGAAGACAAGCTCGGCACCCCCTCAGGAAGGGAGGAGGGGTCCGGCCCAGGCCTTCCGGACCCACTTCCCCAAAATGGACCCTAGACTCGCAGCGCCCCCCACCCCAGCCTGGGGTGGGCGGCGTCGGATCATCCTCGCCCGGAAAGGGCCAGGCCGCCCCCAAGGCATCACGCAGGGCCCGACACCCCGCCCTCCTCCAGCTGCGGAGCCGCGTGCTCTGGGCCGAGCGCGCGCCCCCTTTCTTTCCCTTCCTCCCCCTCCCCAACTGCTCCTCGTTTTTCTTCAGCCCTTGGAGGTGCGCGCATGCGCGACGCCCTCGGGTACGGGGGCCACGCGCGCCCCTAAGCCACCCCCTCCCGAACACTACTTAACGGTTGGGAGGGGGAAGGTCGCGCGCACCCGCTACACCCAACAACCATCAACGTCAGACGAGCGCGCGCGGGGGGGGGGGGGGAGGCGCGCGCGTGCCCGCCCGGCCACCCGCTCGGAGCGCGAGCCCCTCCGCCAGCCGCCGGTCTCGCCCGCGGCGCCCCAGGAGGGGGAGGGGAAAGGATGAGGAGGAGGATGGAGGGGAGGATGAAGAGGAGGATGAAGACACCGCCCCGCCCGCTGCACCGCCTCCACCACCCCCGCTGTCGGGCGCCGGGCCCCCTCGGAGCTCTCTGGCCCGCGCTCACCATGGTTCCAGAAAGGAGCGAGCGAGTGAGGGAGGGAGGGTGAGGGAGGAAACGAGGGCCACAGGAGAGGAGGGCGTCGCTCCTCCGCCGCCGCTGCCTTGAGCCGACTGAATGCGGCCTCTCCCGGCCCCTTCCGTTTAGTAGGAGCCGCACAATGAGAGGCGGGGCGAGCTTCCGGCGCTCCGGAGACGGGGCCGACGGGAAATGAAGTTCGGAGGCGCTGCGCCGCCCCGGGGCACGCCGGGAAGTGGAGTCTCCCCAGCCATGTTAGACTGCCAGGGGAGTTCGGGCGTTCGGCCCCCTGCGGAGAGGGGCGGGGCCAGGAGAGCTCCTCCGTGGGTCGGCGTCCCGCCTCCGCTGCTCCGCGACGTCTGCTCGGGCGCCCGGGGCGAGAGGCCGGGACTCTAGGCCCTTGGATCCCATTCCTAACGTTACAGCTGACCAAGGGTCCCCAGTTCTAGTCCCCGTTGTACAAGAGAGGGAAACTGAGGCTCATCTCTTATCTCTCGTTGTCAGGAGCTGGGCACCACGTACGGCAGACGGAGAAACTGAGGCAGAGAGAGGAAGCCGCTGACTAAAATACCTGGGCTTTGACGTGAAGCCTCTTTCCCCTTCGGGGGGCCGGCTGCCTCGGTGCCCATAGGCTCATCTGCGCTTGCCTCCGCAAACACGACCAACCAGGAGACCGAGGAGAAGGGGGGGTCACCGTGGGTTGGGAGTGCGGGGGGAGCAGCAGGGGATTTGCGCCCCCGTGGCATTCCCTCGGATATGCGAATGGCTGAGATTTTCGGCACTTATGGACCAAGCATGCGGAGCTTCCCATTTCCCAGGTGGCAAAACTGAGGCCCAAAGCCAAGGCAAGGTGGCACCCACCCTCTCGTACCAGAGACCAGGATTCAGAGCAGCCGAGAATCCTAGTTCTGGGGTCGCGGAGGAGGCCCGCCCCGTCGCTTTCCCGTGGGAGGGGAGGGGGCGCGGGCTGCGCGGTCGCCTTGGAGACCAGCCCCCACCCCCACCCCACCTCCGCTAGCCTGCAGCTCTGGGATGCCCCAGATCGCCTTATAAGGGCATGAGCCAGGACGGGGCGGAGCCAGGCAGAGCGCCCGTTCTCCGCTCCTTATATGGAAACTGAGCCTTATATGGAAACTGCGGGAGGGCAGGCACCCTGCTAGCGAGCGCCTGGGGGAGCCCCGACTCGGCGACGTTGCTGACCTCTGCGCCTGCCCCTGGCCCACTCGAGTGAATGCAAAGACCGAAGACGGGGACTCCTCCAGCCTCCTTGCACGCTCCCTTTGTGAATTCTCTAGCTCTCTTCTCTGCACATCCCCCGGGCTCTATCCGGAGAATACCCGCTGCAAATGTCCAGGGCTCGAGCCAGTCCCCCTGGAACATAACCCGGGCTCTATGGAGCCCCCCTGGACATCCTCCTGGCTGTAGCCCAGTCCTTTTTCTGCAGATTCCCCCCTACCAGTCCCCTTTGCACAGTATTAGGGATGTACTCTTTCCTCCCCTCCCCCACCCCCGTGCAGCTCTCCCGGGCTCCAGTCCCCTTTGTGAATTCTCTAGGCTTTATCCCCCAGCTCCAGTGCCCTCTGCTTCTCTACGTTCAGCTCCTTCCGCACGCCCTCTGGAGGCTGCCATCCTCCCTGCAGGCGCCGAGGCCGATCCTGCTCAGTGTACATCACTGCAATAGAACCAAGGTGAGAGCGGTATTCTTCCGCCCTCCCGACCACAGGAGGCGCTGTTCCCGTTTTCCCCATCCTCGCCCTGCACACCTTTATCCCTTCCTTTCTCCTACTGCCAGAATGCGGAAGGGGTGGGACCTCGGTTCCTGGGTGCTACGGCAGGGAGAGCCCAAATGCTGACAGCCGAGGGGGAGCTGTGTGAGAAGCTCAGCGTTCAGAAGTAACCATTCGTGGGCAGTGGGGTGACGTCCGCACCTTCCACCTTCGGAAAGCCTGAGTGCCGGGGCGGGGGCTCGGGTCACGTGGCACGCGGGGAGGAGAGCGAGGCCCCGCCCCCCACCCGGAGCGCCGGCCGTTCTAACCCGAGTCAGGGCTGAGCTATGGCCGCGCCCGCGCCCCGTCTAGGCCGAAAGCGGCCGCTGCCTCCCTGCGCCAACCCGCTTTTCGTGCGCTGGCTCCGTGAGTGGCGGGACGAGGCGGCCGGCCGGGGCCTGCGGACGCGTTTTGTCTACCAGAAGGTGGGCCGAAGGGTGGGGGTGGGGTGTCCCCCCCCGTGAGGGAGGGGCCTGGAAGGGAATGGGGCGGGGCCTAGAAGGGGCGGGTATGTGGGCGGGGCCTAGAGGGGGTTGGTGGGCGGGGCCGGGCCCTGCGGGCTGACCCGCCGCACCAACGCCCGAGCACCTCCAGGCCCTGCGCTCCCTGCTGCGGTATCCCATGCCCCTGAGGAGCGGGAAGGAAGCCAAGATCCTGCGGCACTTTGGGGATGAGCTGTGCCGGATGCTGGACCAGAGGCTGGAGCAGCACCAGGAGGCCGGCCAGGGTGAGGGGGGCGCCTGGCTGACACCCAGCCTGGATCTGCCCCTGCCGGGCCCGAGCTGGGGGGCGAGAGGAAGGGCTGAGCCGGCCTGCCAGGAGCTCTGACACTCTGGCCCTTCCCTCCTTGGGATCCAAGGGTAGCATTGAACCTCCCAGCCCTGCCACTCTTGTTCTCAGGCTCCCCCCGGCCCCGACATCCCCTGCTCTCAGGTCCCCTTCCCCCCGCCCCAACATCCCCTGCTCTCAGGCCTCCCCGGCCCGACATCCCCTGTTCTCAGGCCCCCCCCACCCCAGCCCTGACATTTTTGTTCTAAGCTGCCCTTGTTCTGATGCTATGGTTGTTTTCCCAGGACTAGACGAGCAGCTGGTCTCTGAACTTCCCCAGGGGGGATTCAGCAGACCCCCAGAAGATGCAGTCCCTTCTCAGTCGGTGAGTAGGGACCCCCTAAGGCTCACAGGGTTTGGGGGGATGGGGAATCTCTGGAAGAAAGGGGAGCTCAGCAGCCATTTAACGTATCCAGCCTGGGGGTGGGGTGTCCAGCCCCATCAACCCGTGGAGGAGCTGAGAATCTGCCGAGGGCAGTCATCTGGAGGCAGCCAGCACCAAGGAGCAAGAGGGAGGGAACAGCTTGAGGGGGATCAGGAATCCTTTCCTTCTTCAGGTATTGCCCCAACTGAGCTTTGAAAGCAGCTAAGATCCTAGGGAAGGAGAGGGAGGAATGAATGCAGGGTGCGCCTGTCACATTGAGATACAAAAGACACCAGAGAGTGAAGCAGAGCGGAAACAGGAGCTGGGTCCCACAGTGGCACCTGAGGGGAGGCTGGTTGGCAGCAGGCGGAGGCTCGGGGCTGAAAGACAGTCATCCAGGGCAGCAGTGAGGAGGGGCCCTAGGTGTGTGTGAAGAGGAGCTCTGCATGTCAGAGACAGGTGGATGATTGATGGGACTTGGTCCCTGGTGGCATCTAGGCAGGGAAAGGTGGCCAACCTATAAAGATGCCCCTGGGGGTGATGGTAGGAGCTTAGGAGAAACACTGAGGTCACGTGGACAGATTATAATAATGACAACTGAACCCTGAGGAGGTCACCGAGAGTGGGTGGAGAGATGAAAGCCCAGGGCAGAGCCTTGGAGAATGCCAACTTAGTGCCAGCAGAGGCTTCTGAGGCCATCTGAGGGATGAGCTTTCCCTTTGGGTAGGGGAAGGCAATCTTCAGGCAGGAGAATTGAGGAGGGGTGGACATGGGAACCATCACCCTTCTCTGGGCCTGGGAAGCTGTTGGATTCATGAGCACCTCTCCTCTGCCCAATGTAGGGCGCAGGCCAGCCCAAGGCTGGTGGCCGCAGCAGCTACAGGCCACCCCGACACTCAGCCGCCCGGGCTCTGCTGCTGATTCTCTACAGGGAGCAGCTGGTGAGCCTGGGATGGGAGTGGGAAGGTGGGGAGAGGACAGGGACACAGCCTGGATACAGTTCAATGAGACCAGGTAGGGTTGGGGACAGGGATGGCCCTGGGGGACACTGACCCTCTGCCTCTTTTTTGAGGATCCCAAAAGCCCAGGGTCCCTGACCAAGGAGGAGCTTCTGAGGAGGTGTGAGCAGGAAGCACCCAGGGTAAGAGCCAGGGATGGCAGGGGTCCTCAAGGGCCCAGAAGGGAGGCTCGCTGTCCACAGCCCTGCCTTGGCCTTTTGCTTTGGGGCTCATGAGAAGTTAGCCACTCAGCAACTTTGCTGTGGAGCAGAGTCTAAGGGGAAGAACCAGTCCTTAGACATAGTCTAATCCAGCTCCTCAATTTATAGGAGGGGGAGACTGAATCTAAGAGAGGAAAAAGAACTTTCATAAAGCTCACCTCACTCAAGTGGGATTCACATGGGGTCCTCCCACTCCAGCCCCGGGGCCTCCTCACTGGACCACGGGAGATGACCCTTATCTGCCTCTGCCTCTTATATCTGCTCTCCCTGTCTGGTCAGGTGGCCCTCAGCAGCAGCAACCAGCCCTGGCCATCCCTGCGTTCTCTCCTTCACAGAAATCTCATCCAGAAGAGCCAGCAGCCAGCCAGGTGAGGCCCAGGGCTCTGGTGTTGGAACCCCGAGAAGGCTCAGACCTGGGGCACCAGGGGCCACATCCTCCCTTGGCTCTCCTGCCTTCCTCAGGTACTCGCTGACTCTGGAGGGGCTGGAGCTGTCTCAGAAGCTGGCAGAAGCCGAAGGTCTGGGAGAACCGCTTGCCAGCCTACAGCTGAGATCCAGCCAATCCCCTGGGAAGGAGGCAGGACACAGGCCCCAAGACGCCATGGCTCAGCTGTGAGTGTCTCACCAGGGCCAAGGCCATATCCCTGCCTCCAGGCCATCATCTCCTTCCTGGAACTCCTCCCCACCCCCCATCAGAGCCCCAGAGGAGGGTGTGGTGGTCTTGGCACCACAGTTCCTCTGTGTCCCCATAGAGGCATCAGGACCATGGCTGTGGAGCTGCCCCTCGAGCTAGGGCCAGGGGAGTACAGGATCCTCTTGTGTGTGGATGTCAGTGAGACCACAGGGTGAGTGGGGGCTGGAAGGGTGAGGGTGAGGAGGCGGGACCAGGAGGGAAGCTGTGCCAGGGAGTGCCAAGGACTATGTGTGGGGCACAGACTCCATTATTTACTAAATGTTGGCTACACCACTGAGCATGTTTTGTTCATCCACCTCTAAGATTCTTCCCAGCTCTGACACCCCCTGTCCTAAGGCCCCCCAGCTCTTACACCATAGTCCTCAGAGTCAAGGAAAGAGGGTATACTTAGGGCCAGGGCTCTCTCTTTGCCCACAGGGGCAGCCATCGACCAGAGATTCTGAGGGAGCTGCAGTGCTTGGGGGTCCCTCATGATGTCCGAAAGCTACATGTTGGGGACTTTGTTTGGGTGGCTCAGGAGACCAGGCCAAGAGTGCCGAGTAAGGCGGGGTGGGTACCTGGTGGGGAAGGGCCCCAGGGTGGAAGGTGGGGTGGATAGTGATGGGCAGGACCAACGCAGCCCTTGCCCCCAGCGCGGCCCAGCGAGCTGGTTCTGGACCACGTGGTAGAACGGAAGCGTCTGGATGACCTTTGTGGCAGCATCATCGATGGGCGCTTTCGGGAGCAGAAGGTACAGCGGGGCCTCAAAGCTTCTTTGTGCTCATTCAACCCTAGATTCAATATCTTTTATCCTTTGGCTGGATTCCAATCCTGCCTACTCTGGGCCTCAGTTTCCTCTGAGAATGTGGGACGTGGCAGGGAAAGTCCTGTAGTCCTGAGATCTAGAAAGAAATGGGGGTTGGAACAGGGGAGGCCCCTTGGCCTGACTTTGTGGCCCCAACTTTCCTAGTTCCGCTTAAAACGCTGTGGCCTCAGCCACAGGGTGTACCTGGTAGAGGAGCATGGCTCTGCCCACAGCCTCAGCCTCCCCGAGAGCACCTTGCTACAGGCAGTTACCAACACACAGGTGAGGTTGGGGAGGGGAGGGCGCCCAAGGACCCTGGGGGGCCACTGGCAGGACCCTCACCATCCCTACTTCTAACCCCTACCCTGCCACAGGTCATTGATGGTTTCTTTGTGAAACGCACAGCAGACCTGAAGGAGTCAGCTGCCTACCTGGCCCTGCTCACCCGAGCTCTGCAGAAGCTCTATGAGGTGAGCAGGGGCTGCCATCAGCCAGGTAGGGCCCAAATGGATGGATGGATGGAAGGGCCCATCCACATTTTTTTTCTTTGTTAGGGTCAGACTCTTCGGAACAGACGCTGGGGGGATGAGGGAGACCCTGGGGCTGGGACCCCACCCTGCTCCCTCTTCACCTTCAGTGACTTCAATGAAGGTGCTATGAAAAACAAGGTGAGCCCCCTTGCCCCTCTCCCTGGCACCCTTCTCCTCCCCCTGACCATGTCCTTCCCCCATTCCCTGGCTGTTCCCCCATCCCATGTCCTTCCCCTGTCTCCCTGCTCATCCATCCCATCCTTTCTCCCTCTCCTTGGTCATAGCTCCTCCACCCCATGTCCTTCCTCTCCCTGGCTCCTCAGCCTCTGGGCCTTTCTTCTGAGATGCCCACCTTCCCTCACCTGCCAGGCCCAGTCCGTGAGAGAGGTCTTTGCCCGGCAACTGATGCAGGTGCGAGGGTTTAGCGGGGAGAAGGCTGCAGCTCTGCTGGAGAAGTACAACACCCCTGCTCGGTAGGCAGGCTGGCCGGCACTTCTGCCTGCTGCTGGCCCCTTCCTCTTACTTTCTGGGCTCTCACACTCTCCCACCTGGAAGGCCCATTGCTCCCCTTTTATTGATATAGTTTAGTCTGGAGAAACAAGCCTTCATTGCATCTTCAGTCATATGGTGGAGTACGGTTATGCACCCTGTCCCAACAGTCTCAGCTTCAAATCCAGGGGTGTCCCCTGAAGGATGGGTCCCTATTTCATAGCTCTGTGACCAGCCTCAGTTTACCCATCTATAAAATGGGGATTTTTATCTTCCTCACAGGGTGATTATGGGAAAAGCCCTCTGGGACAATAAGAAATCTCAGTCAGTCAGTGAAATGTTGAACCTTTCTCTGTGCTCAGCACTCTCTAGAGAACTAAATGAGCCCTGTCCCCAAGGGTCTTACATTCCAAGGGAGGAGGCAGCACCCACCTCTATGGTTATACATCAGATTCTTACACAGCAGAGCCTTAGTCCTCCTTGGAAGGAGGATTGGCCCTGAGAGGAGAGGAGAACCAGGGATCCTAGGGGGTGGAGGTGAAGGAAGGAGAGTGTGCCAGGCATCCTAGGGGGTAGAGGTGAAGGGAGGAGAGTGTGCCAGGCATCCCAGGGAGTAGAGGTGAAGGGGGGAGAGTGTGCCAGGCATCCCAGGGGGTGGAGGTGAAGGCAGAGGAACATGCCTGGCATGACCACAGAGGTGTGGAGGTAGGAGAGGGAGGCCTGTCTAATGGGATCAGAGAGTGCCCAGAGGGATGACCTTTGGAAAGGCTGCAAGGGGTGGGGTGCTCTTTGTACATGGCCCTGAAGAGGACCCAGGGAGTCAAAGGATGCTTTCGGAATGTCATTTTGGCCACTGTATAGACAATAGAAGTCTAGGCCAGAGATGCTGAGAGCCTACCCAGGTGTGGTCTGTCAGGGAAGAGGTCTGGAGTCTGAGTGAGAGGGAGGAGCTGAGGATGGTACCTAGGGAAATTTAGAGAGGAGGCTTTGGGGAAAAGAGACCACTGTCAGCTGGGAACATACTGAGTTCAGTTCTAAACATCCAGTGAACTTGGGGATGATGGTACAAAGGGTCAGGAGAGAGAGCTGAGGTGAGAGGATTCTGGGTGTGTTCTGCCTCCAAGGGGGAGCTGAGTGTAGAAGAAAAGACTCCAGGATAGAATCTTGGGGAGCATTCCCAGGTAGGGATGAATATAGAGGAGGATCCAGCCTTGGAACCTGAGAAGGACTCATAAAGGTAGGAGGAGAACAGGAGAGAGACCAGGAATGACCAGTAGTGTCAGAGGCTGAAAAAAAGGAGTTGGCTTGACGATTAAGAGATCATTGGTAACTGTGGAGAGCTGTTATGGTGGAACGGTGAGGTCAGGGGAGGCCAAGCTTCAGAAGAGAGTGGAGAGAAAGCTGAGGCAGAGGCAGTGTAGAAGGCTATGATTTGGCCATGAAAGGGTAGAGAATTTTGGGGCAGTTAGCTGGATAATGAGGTTTGCTAAAGACTTCTGGATGGGGGAAACTGGGCACAAGGAAATGAAAGATGAAATTTGCTGATTGAAGGTGGGTCTGTCTGCTGGAGGTGGTGGCCTTGGCTTTAGAAAGGCCACATTTCTGGAGATTGGGGTAGAGAAGGGAGTTTGGCAGGGGAGGGGAAGCAAGTCATGGGCTTTTCAGAAGACCTGGAGAGATGAGGGCTCACATGGGAAATAGGTTTAATTTTCTTAATAGAATAAAAGGTGGGTTCTCAACTGCCAGTGGAGGGAGGAGAAGCTGTGGGAGGCTCAAAGAGACAGAATCAATGAGAAAGAAGAACCTGGGAGGCAGGTGGTACCAATATGGTTCTCCAGATTTTACAGAAAGGGAAAACTGAGTCTGAGAGGTTAAGGGACTCTGCCCCAGTCACACAGCTTGTATCAGATGGGTTTCAAGACCCCATGTGATCTTCATCTCAGCTCTGATGGCCTGGATAGTTATCTTGTGGGATTGAGGCTGTGTGCCCCCTGGGCACAGGGAGGGGCCTAGCACTCTGCCCACCCTTGTTCAAAGACTCTTGTCTCCCATTTTGTGCTCAGCCTGCTGGCTGCCTATGATGCCTGTGTCAGTCCCCAAGAGCAGGAGAAGCTGCTGAGCTCCATCAAGTGTGGGCGCCTGCAGAGGTGAGGGCTGGGAGGTTCTGAGGGTAGGAAAGGTGACCTTGGCCAGGCTCCCCACTCATCTCCCTCTCCCCTCCCCTTCCAGGAACTTGGGTCCGGCCCTGAGCCGCACCCTATGCCAGCTTTATTGTACCCCTGGACCACTGCCCTGAGTCCAGCCTAGAGGAGATACAGCACAAGGCCCAGGCCTGGGAGGGAGGATCGGTTGTATAGGAAATGTTCTGGATCTAATAAAAGTCTCAGACTGCCAGGTTGTTGAGTCTACTGGGGGTGGGCAATCACTGACAGGAGCCATGGAGCTGTCCTCCATTGCCTGGGCCTCCCTGGCCCCTGGACAGCCACACTGATGAGGTGCCTGTGTAAATATTGACTGTGGAGCTGCTCCTCTCCTGCGTGGATTCCAATGCCTCCAGCTGAGGGGGCACAAACGAGGCTTCCTCTGAGATCCCTGGTTCTGGCAAGAAAGCCGAGGCGCAGCTGGAACAGGGGTGCTTCTGCAGCAATGGGCAGACTTGGGCTTTTCATGCCTGCCCCTAGCAGAAGAACCACAGTGGGGATGAGGGGCCTGGCTTCTGTTCCTAGCCATGTGTCCCTGGGCAAATCTCCTGCCTTGTCTGGGTTTTCTTTCCCATACTCATCACTCCTGTCAAATTTTTCTCTTTTTATTGATTTTTCTCTATTCCTGAACAGCTTCTGATGTTCTCACAGGGAAGCGCCCCCTTCCCTTCCCCAGGCCCCTAGAAGGCATAGGCCCCCACAAAGACAGTGAGCCTCAGCACTGAGCTGGCCCGGTAGCTCATGAGGGAGTTCATGGTGACCATCTCCAAGTCCAGCACATACTCTCGAGGCCCCGTCACGGGCCTTGCTAGAACTAGCATCGCGCTGATGTTGTTGATTTGCTGTAAGAGGACAGAGAGCAAGCTCAGGCACAAGCGGTGTGGATCCCTCCCCACCATAGTCCTGGGACAGAGGCCTCAGGCCTTCATGTTCCCCATTCTCTGCCCATCCCAGACATCGAGTGTTCCAAGGCCCTTCCATCACCTTGGCCTCCAGCCTCCTTCTGGGGTCCCCTTCTACAAAAGCCCTGCCCCCATGACCCACTACTTGAGCAACAGAGGGGAAAGGGGATCAAGTTCCTTTACTCTCGGCCTCAGTTTGCGCATCTCTAAAACAAATGGGTTTGACTCAGAAGCTTCTGAGGTCCTTTCTAGCCCTAGGCCTGTTATCCTTCCCAAGACCCCATTTTCTGGTTCACCTTCATGGTACTTTCTCCTCTTCACCTACCTCTAGCCCACTCATCTTCCAAGGCCCCAACTCCTAAGGACCCACCAGACAAAGGTCTGACCTCCTAAAGTCCCTGGGCCTTGAGTTCTCTGAGGGGAGAACCAGGAAGTGGGGAAGCTTTGGCCTGGGAGCTGCAGCCCTCTGGGAGATAGAGTTGGGGAAAGGCTGCATGATGGGAAAGCCCACCTCCCAGCTGGGCCCACTTTGGTACTCCCAGACAGCTCTGCTTATCAACCAGGGCCATACCCTGATATAGAAGTCTCCCTGGGGGTTCCCAGCCCGGATCTGGAAGGCATTGTAGGCCCCAGGGTAAACAGAGGTGGCCTGAATCTGGAAGACATCTGCAGGGACGCTGCGCTCTGATGTGATGCTCATGTAACGGTGAACGATGGAGGATGGCTGCTCCCGGCACCGAGGGTTGGATGCTGGACAGAGGCACCGACTGGAGGACCAGGAAGCAAGCTATGAGGCCAGGTTAGGCAGGCCTGGGGAATGACATGCTCCCACCACCTCACCCTAGGGGGCCAGAAGTCAAGAGAACCAGGGGCACAGCCACCCTTCTCAGCCCTGACAGGCTCACTGACGGCTCCATTCCTGGCCCCTCCACCAGGGACCTCTCATCTTTGCCCTCTCTCGGGGGTCTCCTGGCTCTGTTGGGGGGAGGGATGACCTGCAGCTCAGGAGCCAACAGGGTGCCATCTCATCCCATTAATGTGGAAGGTCCTGGAAGGCAGATCTGCCTGCCTTCTATCTGGGTTCCTGCCACTTATGTACCTGGCGCAGAGTAAGCACTTAATGTTCTTGGGCTCTCCATCTCACCTCAGCTCTCAGTCTGTAATCTCTGTTCAGCTAGTTTGGGGAAACCTTGCTTATGGGGAAGGGTCCAGGCTGCCTGGGATGGACTCACTTGTCAGACACCTGGACGTAGGGCTCCGAGCAGCGGTTGGTCTCTACACAGCGATAACCCCCGTGGAAGTTGACACAGCTCTGACCGTCAGAACATTGGTGGGCACCTGACTCAC
This sequence comes from Bettongia penicillata ogilbyi, assembly GCA_023548195.1. Classification (NCBI taxonomy): domain Eukaryota; kingdom Metazoa; phylum Chordata; class Mammalia; order Diprotodontia; family Potoroidae; genus Bettongia; species Bettongia penicillata. Next base: position 7,550,878 of record JAJHZJ010000590.1, read on the forward strand.
ACTCGTCGATGTCTGCCAAGGATGAAAGGTCAGCAGTGGCCTGGAAGCCACATATGCCCCTCTTAAGGTGTCCCTACTGCTCCCAGCCCAGCAAACCTTGGCATAGGCGGGTGCCCAAGAGCTGGTACCCTTGGGGGCAGTGGCAGGAGAATCGGCCTGGCTCGTTGGAGCAGTGATATTGGCAGAGATAAGTGGAATGTCTGCATTCATCGATGTCTGCGGGGGATGGACAGGGAGTTAGGTGAGGGTCTATTGGATTGGGGGGATGGGAGGGACAAGGGAGGTCAGGAAAGGGACTGTGTGACTGGGGCGCAGGGAAGGTCAGATGAGGGTCTGCAGGATTGGGAGGCAAGGTGGTGGCAGGAATGGGGCCATCACAGATGGAGCCTTAGAAAGACATCAGCCCTAGAGGAAGGGCCTGTCTCCGGGAAGACTTTCCTGACCAGTCAAGCCCACACATTGAGGTGCTCCATTATCCACTTGAGTTAGTTCAAGTACACGGGGTAGGTGAGCTGGCAGCTGTGATTGACAGAACATATCACTAGATACAGGCAGTTGACATTTCCAGAGAGCTTGGGGTGCCACACAGGGTCAGGCAGTGTCAGAGCCCATCTGATGGCACAGCCCGTACTCCTCCCCAGCAAGGGGCTAAGGGGAAGGGCAGTACAAATAGAGGCCATGGGCAAAGCAAGCCCAGTGGATACATTTGTTCAGTTGTGTAGGATTGGGCAGGAGTGAAACCCACAGCTCTGGCTGCCCTTTGGGAGACACCACCACAAGACCCTGCACAAACATCATCCTTTCACTGAAATTCTGCCTTTTTTTTTTTTTAAATTGACAAAAGGGCCTGTGCTCTGACATCCTTTCCAGCTCTTATGTTCTATGTTCCAGGACCCTTCCGGTGCCCATGTTCCGTGGTCTTATGTTTGAAGGTGCCACCCATTTCTTACGTTGCGTGTTCTAAGAGCTCTCCCAACCCTCCCATTCCTAGCATGTTCTAAAAGCCCTCCTGGCCACTGCAGCTCTGACATTCAATGTTCTAAGAACCCTCCCAATTTTGATTGTCTAAGTTCTAAGGGCCCTCCTAGCCCTGACATTCTATGCTTCTCCAGCTTCCTGCTGCCCTGGAGTCCGTATCCCAGAGTCAGGCATTACTCATGCCCTGTCTCAGAAGTTTGGGTCACTGTAGTATGTCTGGTCAGGGGCAGGCCTGGGGCAGAACTGTCACCCAACAGGGGCCAATCACCGCTGCAGGAGAAACCATCCCGATGGAGTTCATAGCCATGGTTGCAGCGGCAGAGGAAGGTCCCATAGGAGTTGAAGCATCGCTGCTCACAGGGTGCCCCCATCTCGCACTCATTCACATCTGGAGGTAGCAGAAGCCAGGGTGGGACCTCAGCAGAGGGGAGAGCAGCAAGGCCCCAGCCTCCTCCATCCCACTGTGAGCAGTTTACAAGCTAGGCTGCAGCTGGGAAGGGAGGGATGCCTCAGCCTGGTCCTGAGAGGGCCTCCAGGCCACCACAATTCTACCCTGCTGCCCACCCTGGGCAGCCACCTCTTCCCACAGACGGTCTCACCTACGCAGGAGCGATTATTGGGGCCGAGCTGGAAGCCAGGCTCACACTGGCAGGTGAAGGAGCCGGGAACATTGACACAGCGATGCTGACAGTATCGGTAGCGACATTCATCTATGTCTGGAGGGGTCAGAGGGCAGGTGTTTTGGAAGGACAGCAAAGGAGAAGGTTAGGGTGGCTGAGCTGTTCTGTGATGTCTTTTGCTGAGTTTTAGCCTGAAGGGGGCAGGAGGTGTCAGGGTTGGGGCTGGGGGTGGGCAGGGATGGGATCTGGGCTTCCAGCCCCGTGTCTCACTTACCCACACACTCAGAACCCACTTTTCTGTAGCCATCAGGGCAGGAGCAATGGAAAGAGCCAGGGAGATTGTGGCACTCTTGACTAGGACGGCAGTCATGGAGGTCAAGCTCACACTCATCTGTGTCTGGAACCCAGAAGCATAGGTCAGAGTCAGTGTATCCCCAGGGCAGCCATGGGTCAGGCCTTGGCAAGGCCAGGACAGATGGTCATCCAGCCCACCAGACCTCTCCCAGCGGAGACTCTCCTGAGACCAGAGATGTGGGAACATTGCACAAAGCTCCCACACTTGGCTATAAAACAGCCATCTTGGACAGCCATAAAATGCAGGAGGACCTCTGAGGCCTCCCCACTGAATGGTTCTAAGACTCCAAATTTTGCCATTTTTCTTGCTTACACATGTACATGATAAAGCCAAAAATGTAATGACCTTGCTGTCCCTCAGGTTCATTTTTGTGCCAATCAGGGAGCATTATGGAAACTAAGATGAGCCTTAGGCTGGATATCCACACCCCAGTGATAATCAGGGATTAAGTAAAAGCAAAAGGGGATTGTCTATCCACAATTCAAATAGTTGCCTGAGGCCCTGAAATGCATGTTTCCAGCCAAAAAAGAGAAAAGAAGAGAATAGACAATCTTAGCCTAGGATTTGACTTTTTTTTTTTAACTTTCTAGCTAGGTTCCCATAGCCCTCCACTATGCAATGAAGGCGAGTTAGCCCTGCTTTAGCAGGGAGAATCAAGTTTCTACACCCCAGCAAAAGCGAAGGGAGTGGCCTACGGTCCTGGAGAGGAAGAATACCCTGGAGGCCAGCAGATGGCAGCAGAGCAGCTTGGTAGCCACCAGATCCCCAAGAGAGCAGAGGTATAAATCCACGGATAGAGAAGGGGGGGGTGGGGGGAGATGGAAGACATGACCCCCAGAAAAGAGCAACAGAGGGGCAGAAGGTAACATCCAAGGACTTCTGTGGTGCCAGAGGCTCGAGACACTCCAGCCATTCCCATGGCCTAGCCCCCACAGCTCCCCGTAGTCAGCTTTGGTCACATGGGCTCCTGGTGTGTGTCCTTCACACGTGAGGCCCCTACGTTTTCCCCGCTCCTTGGTGGTCCTGACGTGCTCTCTCTGAGCAGTAATGGAAAAACCTGCAAGGAGGGGCACCACCAGCGGGCATAAGGGAAGTCTCCTGACCAATGGCATACTAGCTGCCCAGGCAAAGTAAACCCTAGTGGATTATGGCTGACCCAAGCACCTGAAGCCCGGAGCAGGCTGTGGCTCCCGGTGTGAGGGGAGCCCTAGATGCTACTGAGAGGAAGGCAGACAGGCCGGGAGGGTGCGAGCTGGGGGCAGGAAGCAGAGGCTTCCTACAAAGGGCCATGGAGTTATCTGTGATCCAACTGGTTTGCTTGGCGTCTCATTGTGGGGGATGGGGAGGAGAGGAGGGACAGAATTTGGAACTGAAATAAAAAGAATCAAAAAATTCTCCATGCCTAAAAATGTATATAAGAATTTAAAACAACCAAAGCCCAGTGAAGAATGCATAGCTCTGATGGCTGCCTCAAGCATCTCATTCATCATGATCCAAACTGAACTCCCCATCTCTCCCCTTAAAGTCAATCTGCCGCCAAACTCTATTTCTAGAAAAGGCAGCACCACCTTCCAAGCCTTTCACTCTCCCTGGGAAGGAAGCTGAGGGAGTCCCTTCCATGTGAGAACAGCCCTCCTTGCCCCCCACCCCATCCCCCTACTTCTTGCTCACCCACACAGTTGTCCTGGTCATCAGGCTCATAGCCCTGTGGGCAAGGGTTGGGTCGAGGTGGACCAGGGGCTGGAGGCCTGGGAGGCCTCGGCCTTGGAGGGGGCCCCCCCTCTGAATGGACATCATTGATGACAGCAGCTGAGCGAGGCAGGCACAGGTAGCCCCCGTAGTGGTTGATGCACTTCATCTCCCCCTTACATGCATCGGGAATGGTCTCGCACTCGTTCACATCTGTGGGCAGTGACATGAGGAGATTGCTGGGCAAGGGAGGCAGCTCAGAGAGTCCCGGCCAAAGAGATCCAAGAACTGGGGGATGTGCACTGACAGCTCTAGGAGGATCACTCCAAGAGACGTCCATCCTCTGGGAGGAAACAGAAGAGGGGACGAGGCTGTCTTGCGATCCTCACTTAGAATGGGGGAATCCATGATTCCCAGAGAGCAATTCGTGCCAAGGCCACCCAGCCAGGAGATGATCACATGAGTCAGAGTTAGAAGAGACCCTGGAGAAATCAAGTCCATCCCCCTCCATCTCCCAGCTGGAGAAACGGAGGCACAGGGAGAAGAAAGGACTGCCAGTTTCCCATGGCTTCTGGCTCAGGGCTGTCCCTACCAGGCTCATGGGAAAGAATTGGTGATCCTGGGGATTGTATTTCTGCATAACAGCTCCAGGCTGAAACTGCCTCTGCCGCCCCCACTGCTTGCCTTCCTGAGCACTGACTCAGGGCTATGAGAAAGGACCCCCCACCAAAGCATCCAACTCTAGGCCTGTTCACAAGTACCCTGTATCTTAGAAATAGCCCCACCTATTCCCCATGGACCATCCCCACCCCAAGAAATGACCTCATGTTTAGAGAGGTCTATGACCCCAAGAACCAGGGATGGCTATCAGTGCTTAGCTGTGACTCAGCTTGGGCTGGTATAGCTGTTGCTGGGCCAGGGAAGGCCAGCTAGAGTCTTTCACAGACTGCCTGGGAGACGACATTCTCCAGGACCCCTAAGCAGTTTGGGACAGAAGGGACATTACCAGTCAAGCTGCTGTCAGCCTGGCCTACAAAACTCCGAGAAATCAGCTGGCTTTGGGGTGAAGCTATCTATCATAGACCAGAAAGCACTGACCTGGCTCTGGGCCCAAGTGAGCAGCAGACCAGTGAAGGGTGATTATTTAATAATCTCCAGTCTGGTCTTCATCAGTCTCTTAAACTCCACTTCCCCATTAGCTGACTGTGGGATATGGACTCCTGGCTGTCCCATCAAATTCTTGAGACCAACACATCCAAAATGGAACTCATATTCTCTCCCAATCTCATCTTTCCTACAAACTTCTGTCTGTTGAGGATGTCATCGTCCTTCCAGCCACTCACTTCTGCAAACTTTGTCTCTTCCCTTTCCTTTGATTAACAAGTCTGCTCAAATGCCCCTCCAACATCTCCCACCTGTCCCCTTTGTCTCCCCTCAACACAGCCACTACTTTATTTCAGGCCCTGCCTCCTAATTGACCCCCCCAGCTCCATCCTCCACAGAGATGCCAAAAGTGATGTTTCTAAAGGATAGTCACTCCCCAGCTCAAAAATATTCAATGGTTCCCTCATGCTCCTAGGATAAAAGTGAAAAATGCTCTGCAGTCTGGCTCCCATCTACTTCTCCCGTCACATTTCCTATTATTCTCCCTCAAGCACTTTCCCCTTGAGTCAAAGTAAGCGAGATGGAGTTCCCCTTACTTGGTCCTCTGTCTCCCTTTCTGTGGCTGGGCAGGAGCTGTTCCTGGCTCTTTACAACTCCCAACTTCCTTCAAAGCAGATCCCCAGGGCCACCGGCTACAATAGTCTCCCTAGATGTTACTTTGTATTACTTCTAAATACTTCAGAGATACATGGGTGTTACTTTTATGTATCATACTTGGATCCTTTAGATTTACTTAGTTCCCCCACTGATTTTCCTTCTGGATGTAGCATTTCTATAGTAGCTCCCCTGCTGGCCATTAGGATATAAACTCCCTGAGGGCAGGAATCGTTTTGGTTTTGTATGGTTGAGAGATCAGCACAGAGCCTAACATATAATAAAGTCTTAGTTGTAGTAAATTCTTAATTTCGCGCTTAAATTCTCAGTGACTGATACTCTATTTGTCGTTTTCTACCAGGGGGAATATAAGCTTCTTGAGGGCAGGGATTGTTCTGGTTTGGTATCCTCTTTTATCCCCAGTATCTAGAAAGTAGCAGGTACTTAATCAAAGATTACTGGTCAAGGATGAACTCTATGATACTTGCTTTTCACAAGGACCCCATAGGGTCAGTAGCATTAGTGTTCCCCTTTCACAGATAAAGAAACAGGCTCAGAGGAGTCTAGGAGCTTGCTCTGACTGAACAGGGGAGACCTGGAGGCTCCTCCCCCTAACCCACCTCTAGGATTCTGGTACCTCCCAACAATGCATCAAATTAAGGCCCAGGCGCCCTCATCTCAAGCTCCTCACACCTCTACAGCGATTGCTGGCTCAGTCTTCTCATCAGCTCCCTCTCATAGAAAAGGGAACCAAGAAAGGCAGAGTGAGAACTGAGTTCAAATCCCAGCTGGTCACTGCTACCTTTGGGATCCTAGGCTTCACTCCTCCTCTTGAAGTCTCAGTTTCCTGGTGTCTGAATGTGGAGGCTGTACTTACTATACGATACCTAAGCCTCTTTCCCTGGCCAGCATCAGAGCCTTCTTTATGGAGATCACGGAAGCATGCTCCTCTCCACAGGGAGAGGGGAGGGGAGGGAAGCTCATACTCACCCTTACAGTGCTGACTCTCCGTGTCCCACTCATAGCCATCTGTACACTCCTAGAGCAGCAGGAAGGAAGAAAGTCAGGATCTAAAGCGCTGACTCTGGGCCAGAAGCCCTGGTCAGTGGGTTTGGGGAGAGGGAAGGGGGAGGGGGAGGTAGGGCTCTAGCTTTCAAGTCTGCAAAGAATTTTGCAAAGATTATCTCATTGGCTCCCTCTAGGTGAGGTGTGGTTGTGTTGTTACCTGCATTTTATAGATGCCAAAATAGAAACACAAAGAGGTGGAGAGACTAGCCCAGGGTTGCCATCAGAGGCAGAATTCAAATCCAAATCTTCCAAAATTCCAAGCCCAGCATTTCATCAGCTATACCAGTTTATAATCTTAGCCCCTTTGCGCTTGGCTGGGAGATCTCCCCAAACCCTGCCTCTGCCTCTGCCCCTTCCTCCAGCCTTATCTCAGGATCCCCTGTGGTTTCGTCTTTTCTCCCCCATCCCCTCTCTAGCCTCCTTAGAGTTCCAGGGCTCCCACCATATAGCTGTCCGGTTCCTCAGGGTCCTGGGGAGATGCAGTGCCCAGAAGAAACAGCAGCAGTAGCAGCTGTCCTCGGAGAAAGGAGTCAAGAGGGAGCATCCTAGGACCAAGGAAGGAGAAGCTGCCTCAGGCCTCCTCTGGATCTGGACCCTCCCCTTGGTCCTGCCCCCAGCCCCTAGTCTCCCTGAGGCTGCAGGAATCCTGCACCCCACCCACATGACCGCAGCCCTAGACATCCAGCCTTGGCTCTCCCAAGGGAAGCGTGGCCAGTCTCATGTCCACAGCCAACAGCCCTCACTCCCTTCCTAGGGCCCAGACATCTTGCTTCCCTGAACCCAGTTCTGAATGTGGGGGACCATATACTTCTTGGCTTCTCTACCCCACAGCCCAGCCCTCACTTCCAGTCCTGGTTCCCCCTTCAAACACCAGGCATTTTTGTGCCTCCTCCCCAACCCCCCAGCTCTCAATGCCCCACAAAGCTTCTTTCCACAGAACCCTGATATTTCTTGCCCCAAGCCCTTCCTCTGAATTGTGGAGTAAAGGAGGGCTTTATTCCTAGCTCTCCCCACCCTCCAGCTCTCCCTTCGGAGCAGGGTTTCCTCCATCAGGTCTCCCGAGAGGACCAGCTTTCTGCCTCCCAGCTCCCCCCCCACAGAACCCAGCCATTCCACCCCCACCACTGCCCAGGGGATTGGGACTGTTATGTGTGCCCCCCACCCCCACCCCACCCCCAGCTTTTCCCATTGGATCCAGGCTATTCTTCCCCCCCTCCCCAGGGGACCCAGCTGTTTTGCGTGCCCCCTCCCCCACCAAATTTTTCCCATAAGTGCTGCCCCTCAGCTCACCCAAAGAAAGTGTGGCTGACCTCCTTCTCGGTCCCCTTGGACCTCAGCCTTCTGCCTTGCAGCTGAAGGCACAGGACCCCTGCAGTCAACCTGCACTCCTGCTCCCCCAGGGGAAGTGGGACCCACCTCACTTCTCAGTCCCCCAGCCCCAGGCCTCCCGGGATCATTGTACCCCTCCTCCCGCAGTTTGGGGTCCAGGAGGGCTGGGGGCTCCTTGCAAGGGTCAAGGGAAGGGAGACTCAGGCTTATCTTCACCTCCCCAAACTTTGCAACTCTCCCCTCCCCCACCCCTCGGCCATTCCGCTGAGTCGGCAGTTTCCGCTCAGCAGGGGCCTTGGCATCCCAGCTCCCAGCCCCCCGGGCTCGCAACACTTACTTGAGGCTGGAGCGACCCGAGCCCACCCCCCGCGGCCCCCGGGGCTCTGGGCTGCTCTGAGCCTGTAGGCTTGGCGAGGCTCCGCTCCCTGGACAAGCGGCCCCAGGAAGCGGCCGCCCCCCGCCCCCCAGCCCGCCCCGGACACGACACGGATTCCTGAGCCTGAGCCAGGGGGAGGGACCCGAGCCCGAGCGAGCCCACCGGCTGCCGGCCTCCGCGCAGCCCTGGCTGACGGCCGCCCCGTCTCGTCCCACCCCGCCCCGCCCAGGCAGCTCGGGCTACGGGAATCTGACGGCCAAGGCCAAGGCCAGGACGAGGGCCAAGGTGGCCGCCTGCCTCCCGGTCTCTTTCGGGTCCTACTCTCTCTAAGTTGCGGATGAGCCTGAAACACAATCTGAGGCCTTCTAAACCCCCAGCCTGGAGCCGAAACACCCAGAGCCCCCAATTATCCCAGGTTAGAACTGAGAAAGCCTAGAGACCTCCAATACTCAGGCCTGCAGTAGAGTCATCCAGAGTTCAGGCTAGAGCTGGGATCCCTCAACCCCCAATCTTGCAGGCTAAAACAGAAACACCCTGGGACCCCCAATACCATCACCTTGAACTTGAGATCCCCAGAGGCCCCCTCATCTCTTGGTTGACACTCTCCCCCATCTCCCAACTTGAAGTTGAGAGATCCTGATTTCCCCCATTTCCCTGGGATACAATAGAAGATCTCTGGTATGATGCCTGCCCTGTTCTCCCCCATGCCCCATACCATTCCTAATTTGAATCTGAGAAATCCTGGCCCCTCCCAATCCCTAAATTTCAGATCCTGGTGCCTCCATCTCAAGACTATTGCCAAGATGCCTCTCTCCCCCCTGCACTCATCCTTCCCAGTTTGGACCTGAGACACCTTGTTCTCTTCCTCTTTCCAAATCTCTCTGAGCAGGAACCAGAAGACTCTGATCCTCTATGCCCTAAATTCCTGTGTCTGGAGATGAGAGACTCACAGGTTCTAGCTGAGCGACCCTGGCCCCTTCATTCCACGTTTCAGTTCTTAGGCTCATAGTTTCCCAGAGCTAGGGCTGAAGAGGGATCTCAGAAACCATGTAGTCTTAGAGCTCAGACATTTTAGTCTTTTCCAAATAGCCCCAGCCTGGAGCAGTTCTTGAGCATGGAGATTAGAGGTCTAAATTCCTCCCACTTACATTCTCTTAGCTTTGGGTAGATCAACTCTGGTTCCCAGTGTTCCCAGACTGCAGCTGAAGGGCCTAGTCCAATCTCATGTCACAAGCATTTTAGAAGCTCCTTCCTGAACCAAGCACCATGCCCTGGTGCCAAGGGCACAGGGACAAGAAATTGAATAAGTGATTTCTCTCTCTCTCTCTCTCTCTCTCTCTCTCTCTCTCTCTCTCTCTCTCGCTTCCTCACTCCATTCCAAGCTTTGTACTGAAAGTTCAAGTATCTCCTAACTCCCCAAAGTCTGGAACTAAGCCCTTGATCCCTGCCATTTTCCAAATTCAAGCTAAGAGACCCTGTTCCCTACAGTTCCTGGAGACTGGAAGTCAAGGACCTAGATTATACTCCTCCCTTCTTTCCATATATAGAACTGAGAGATTCTGGTCCCTCCTTTTGCCCCAGACTTGAATGGAGTCCCTTAAGCCCCCCCTTTCACCCTTCAGGAGCTAAGTGCCTAGACTGGGTTCCTCCCAGTTCCAAGCTTAGAGCCAAAACTTGGAGCCCATCCTCCATGTTTTTCTCCACTCTGAGAAATCCTGTTCCCTGATATCACACCAGAGGATTTAATCATCAGTTTTACATCAGTTTTTATTCTAGGATAGATGACTGACAGACAGACAGACAGATAGACAGATGATAGATAGCTGTATAGATCAGAAAAATAAATAGATGAGATAGGTAAATGGGTCAGGTAGGTGGTACCACAGTGGATAGAGTTCCAGGCCTGGAATCAGGAAGACTCTACTTTGTGAGTTCAAATCTGGCTTCAGACACTTGCTGTCGGTGTGACTCTGGGCAAATCACTTCACCCTGTTTGCCTCAGTTTCCTCATTTGTAAAATGAGCTGGAGAAAGAAATGGTGAACTACTCCAGTATCTCTGCCAAGAAAATCCCCAGTGGGGTAGCAGAGAGTTAGGACTGAAACAGCAACCGTAACAACAGATAGGCAAATAGATCTTTTTCCCCAGGCTGCTGAAATCAATCTCTTACCAGAAGCTAAGATGCCCTTCTCCAGGACTGTCACTCTCCTTCACCTTCCTCCAGCCCCTCCCTCCCTCCCTCCAAGACATCCCCCTTTTATCAGATGAAGTCCTGAGGCTCCAATGATTTCATGTATGGTTTGTTAGTTTCAATTGTTTGTGTGTCTGAATGTTTGCTTTTGAAAATAGTTTATAAATTTGGAATTTATAATATTTAAGCCTTCAAGGCCAGGCTCCAGTATGACTTATAGGATAATCCATTTAGAGCTGAAAATGATGTCAGAGGCCATCTAGAGCCCTCCCCCGCACCATTTTCCCCTTCTGGATCACTTCCTGGTCATGGCAGAGGGGCTTGTGGAGTTCAATGAAACTATGAGCTATGCCATGAAGAGTTAACCAAGACAGACAGGTCAAATGGAATTTGATGGAATCCAATTCTGATGGAATCAGGTGGGCCAAAGCTGAAGGAAAACTTTGGATGCATCTGGTGAAGAAGGGAAAGTCCAATGCATAGGAACCTGGGGAAGGTAAGAACTGTGAAACAAGGTAAGATAGATGTGGTCAAACAGGAGGTGGAAAGATTTAACATCCACATCTAGGGTGTCAGTGATCTTAATGGATAGGAATGGATTAATTTAATTCAGATGATCATCTACTACTGTGGGCAATAATCCCTTTGGAAAAACACCATCATAGTCAGTATAAGAATGAGAAAAGCAGTACTGGGGTAGAAGCTCAAAATGACATCTGTTCGAATCCAAGGCAAACTGTTCAACATCACAGTAATATAAGTTTATGCTCCAACCACTGATGCTAAAGAGACCAAAGCTGACAGACTCTATGAAGACCTACAATGTCTTCTAGAAATAACACCCTCTGTCCGCTCCCTGCCATGTCACCTTCATTTTAGGAGATTGGAATGCTAAAGTAGGAATCAAAAGATAGTTGGAGTAACAGGCAAGTTTTAGAATACGATAAAATGAAACCAACAAAGGTTAATAGAGTTTTGCCGAGATAACTCTTGGGTCAAAGCAAACACCCTTCTTCAACAACCCAAAAGGTAACTCTACACACTGATATCACCATATGGTCAATACAGAAATCAGATTGATCACATGCTTTACAGACAAAGGTGGAGAAGCTGTACGCAACCAGTTAAAACAAGTTCTAGAGTGGACTGTGGCTCAGATCATGAGCTTCTCATTGCAAAATTCAGACTTAAATTAAAAGTAGGAAAAACCCTCAGACCGTGTAGGTATGGCCTAAATACTGTCCCTTATGGGGGTGAAATGGAGGTGATGGATAGTTTTAATGAATCAGATCTGAAGAACTGTGGACAGAGATTCACAGTATTGTATAGGAAGTAGCAATAAAAAAGAAAAAAAAGTTCCAGAGGAAAAGAGGAGCAAGAATGCCATATGATTGGCTGATGAGGCTATCCAAAAGCTGAGAAAAGAAGAAAAGGGAAAGGAGAAGATATCCCCATCTGAGTGCAGAATTCCAGAAAATAGGAAGGAGAGATAAGGTTTTCTTAAATGATCCGTGTAAAGAAATAGAAGAAAACCATAGAATGGGAAAGACAAGAGATCTCTTCAGAGACATTAGAAATATCAAGGGAATGTTTTATGCAAACATAGGTATGATAAAAGACAAAAATGGTAGTGACTTAATTAGAAACAGTAGAGATTAAAAAGAGGTAACAAAAACACACAAAAGAACTATACAAGAAAGCTCTTGCCATCACCGATAACCACAATGGTGTGCTTACTGATCTAGAGCCAGATATCCTGGAGAATGAAGTCAAGTGGACCTTAAGAAGGAAGCATTGTTAATAATAATGCTCATGGAGATAAAGCAATTCCATTTGAACTACTTAAAATGCTAAAAAAAAAAAAATGATGCTGTTAAAGTGTGGCTCTCCACATGTATCCAATATGGAAAACTCAGTGGTGGCCACAGGTTTGGAAAAGATCAGTTTATGTCCCAATTCTAAAAAAAAGAGCAATGCCAAACAATGCTCAGATTACCAACAATTTTGATCATTTTCCATGCCAGCAAGGCTATGCTTAAGATTCTGCAATATGTGAACCGAGAATTGCCAGAAGAGCAGTCTGGTTTTCAAAGAGACAGAGGAACTAGAGACCAAATTGCCAATATCCACAGGATTATGGAGAAAGCAAGGGAATTCCAGAAAAAACATCTACTTCTGCTTCATTGACTACACTAAAGCCTTTGACTGCATGAACCACAAAACGTGGCAGGTCCTTAAAGAGACAAGAGTATCAGATCATCTCATTTGTCTCCTGAGGAACCTGCATGCATGCCAAGAACATTTAGAACTGAACACAGAACAAATGATTGGTTTAAGATTGGAAAAGAAGTGTGACAAGGCTATATATTGTCACCTTATTTATTTAACTCTTATGCAAAGTACATCCTATGAAAAGCCAGGCTGGATGAATCAAAAGCCAGAATGAGGGTTTCTAGGAGAGATATAAATGATCTCAGGTATGTAGATAATATCACTGTGATAACAGAAAGTGAAGAATTAAGAAGAAATTAATTAATTCAGGCTCTTTACTGGAAGGTCAAATATTGAAGCTGAAGTTTAAATAGTTAAAAAAAATTTTTTTTACCACTTAATAGTATTTTATTTTTTCCAATTACATGTAAAGATAGTTTTCAGTATTTACTTTTATAAGATTTTGAGTTCCAAGTTTTTTCCCTCCCCACTCCCTAAGATGGCAAGCAATCTGGTACAGGCTATACATGTACGATCATATTAAATATATTTCCACATTAGTCATGTTGTAAAATAAGAATCAGAACAAAAGGGAAAAGCCACTAAAAAAGAGAGAAAACTGGTTTGACATGCATATCAGACTCAGTTCTTTCTCTGGATGTGGATAGGATTTTCCATCATGAGTCTTTTGGAATTGCTTGGCGTTTCAATTATTCCCCACATTCTTCTTCAATATCTTCTCTTTTGTCTGGTCCCTCATCTCCTCCAACATTTATTATTTTCCTTTCATATCATATTAACCAATCTTATAGGTATGAGGTGGTGCCTCAGAGTTGTTTTAATTTGCATTTATCTAATCAATGGTAATTTAGAGCACTTTTTTTGTACGACTATAGATTGACACTTAAATACATTGGCCACATAATGAGAAGACAGGACTCATTGGAAAAGACCCTGATATTGAGGAAGACTGAAAGCAAAAGTAGAAGGGGACAGCAGAGGATGAGAGGGATATTTAGTGTCGTGGAAAAAGTGAACATGAGCTTGGACAGCCTTTGGGAGGTAATGGAGGACCTGGTGTGCTGTGGTCTAAGGGGTCACAAACAGTCGGACATGGCTGAACAATAGTAACCCTCCTCATTTTACAGGGGAGGATACTATGGCCTAGAGAGGGGAAGGGGCTTATCCAAGGTCATTCAGATTAAGAAAAAAGGACAAGAGGCATCTGACTCCGTGGCACCTGGTCAAGGTCAGCCTTCCTACAGGATCCCTCATTCTTAAGGTTGCCACAGATCTAAAGAAGGCTCTTTGACACCCTCTAGTGTTATAGTCTGGTGTTGCACAAAAGGAAAGGAGACTGGGCAAGGAAAACGGGCAAGGATGCTTGAGCATTCATCAGTCATAGGGTTTAGAACGGGAAGAGTCCATTGAGTCCAAAATTTTACATATGGGGAAACTGAGTCTCAGAGAGATCGGGACTGCCCCAAAGTCACACAGGTAGGTTGTGGTGGGATACAAATCTGGATCCAGCACTCTTTCCACAAGCCAGAATCTCAGATCTGAAAGGGACCTCAGAGGCATCTAGTCCAACTCTTACCTGGACATGTATTCTCAGCTTTCTCTACTTCAGCCTAAAGGTCCCTTATTCCTTCTGCTGATCATCGCACGGGGAGGAAGCACTTCACCAAACCAGCTGCTCTCCTCTGGTCACTCTTCAGTTTATCAGTGTCCTTTCTGAAATGAGCAGCTCAGAGGGCAGACAGGATACATAGCTTTCAGACCTTGACTGTTTCAATAGAGGGTCTATGCCTCCTGGAGTCAGTGATGGAGAGGAAAGGGAGGGGCACCTGGGGACAAAGAGACTGGATGCCTGAGTCATCCTAGTTGTATGACCTAGAGCAGGTCACAGTCTTCAAAAGTGAGGGACCAGACAAGACTGTCCTCAAGTCATGTCCAGGTCCACTATTTCCCTTTTCAGCTCTGCTAGCTTTTCTGTCTCTGCCAGCTCATGCTCCATGTTCTCAGGTCTTTCCACCTGAAAGAGCAAATTCAACAAATACTTAATAAGAAATCAGGGGCTGAATCTCATTAAATGACATTAGTAGAGATAAATGTGATGTTCTATACCCAGGAGACCCAATAACAAAAATTACCTGTACAAACACCCTAAGGGTTCTACGCAGCGGACTCTCTCTCTCTCAGGTGTCTGGGAAGTAGGGGGACCTCCCAACACTTTGGAGCAGCCAACAGAGAAGCAGGGTCTGGTGGCCTGAATCAGGAGCTTCCTGGTCCTGGAGGGCACTGAAGTCACTTGATGCTCAGTCAGAGATCAATAAGGCACCCATGCGTCCCATAGGTGCCTTTGTCCTCCCACATCTGAAAATGTCCTCCCACCTCATTTCTTTCTCTTAGAATCTCCAGCTTTCTTTGCAGCTCAGCTCAAGTTAACCCACTACAAAAAGCCTCTTCTGATGCCCTCAACTGTTCATGTCTCCCTCTACTCTGAACTCACTTTGTATTTGTTTTATATAAGTAAAGTAGGTTAATCAGAGCAACCTGATAAAATTGCACTGGCTATTGGATAAAGGGCCTGCATGCCCCTGGTGCCATAAAAACAACAGTTTGCCCCCTGCTTATGAGAGTCAAACAGAAAGCCAGCTATAGGGGAAGAAACCAAGCTCTTGAGTTAACTCTTCACATTTTCTCTCATGTCTTTTAGAAATGTGTTCACCCTTCGTTGCCAAAGAAGACCATGCCATCAGAGAAATAATGACATGACTTGCACTTGACTTTGTTTTGAGTGAGGGAGGGCTGTGCAGGTCACCAGCCTCACTTCTTCTCCAGAGTCACCTGAATGCAGTGACTACATATTCATCAGTATGACTGGAGATGGCCAGGAAGAGGCAGTTGGGGTTAAGTGACTTGCCCAAGGTCAGACAGCTAGTGAGTGTCAAGTGTCTGAGGTGAGATTTGAATTAAGGTCCTCCTGACTTCTGCACTGGTGCTCTATCCACTGCTGCACCACCTAGCTGCCCATGTCTTTTAGAAAGTACAACAAGGATGGGGTAGGATTTCTCTCCCCTCCCCCCTATTCATTAGCCATGCAGCAGAAGCCCCTGGCCAAGTCCAGTTGCAAGCATGAGTCCAGCTGGAGAGAGAAATAGAGCTTCTGGTGCCTGGAGCTTGGCTCTTGCTTTGAAGATGACAGTCCCCAGACCCCAAACTCCTTCTGATCCTATGGCATGGTCTCTAGTTCTTCCTGAACTAGAACATAGCTATGCCCTAGACTAGCTGATAACTGGAGGCAGTGGTCACTCCAGTCAAACAGTGTCCGGTCCAGGGTAGCAGCACCCTACAGTGATCAGTGGAGGAAAGTTGGAGGGAGACTATGAAACTAAGGTCATTGCCAGCACCAGGAAGACATCTGCCAGGACAAAAGGGCAAGTAGTCCCTCTTCACAGATGTTCTAGCCGCATGATGCCAGTGTACTTGTGGGAGAGCATGCCCAGATTTTTGGGGGTTATGTCTTATTACTACTTTTCTTACTGTGACATTTTGGTAAATGGTTTTGCTTTGAGCTAATTGACTGACAATTCCAATGGGGGCTTGTGAGCTATTGTTTTTATGATTGTGGATCCATAGAGCACCTTGGACCTTGGCTAATCATTCTCTTGGGGGGAGGGCACATCCCAGAGGGATGTGATCAGGAAGATGGGATCATTGTCTCAGGCCCAGAGAGGGAAAGGGATGAGCTGAGGGTACACAAGGTACACTAATTAGTGGCACAGTGCAGGCTCTACCAAGCCCAGGGATCTTTTCTGGAGGTACTGGGATTTATGTTTAAAAGGGAAAAACTTTGGGGAGGAGGTAAGTTGATGTAGCAGAGAAGGTTCAGTATTGGGAATCAGGAACCCTGGGTTCTATTCTGGATTCTGCCAGTTATTTGTTGTATGACCTGAAATGAGCTAATTCCTCTCTGAACTCCACCCCTGATTCTCCAGACTTTCTCTCCCAGGAATAGCAGTTTTCTCACCCTGAAAGTTCACTCATACCCTGCAGCCCCCTTTCCCCTGATTGGTTGTTTCCTTCCCAAATGCCCATTTTTAAGGAAAGTGTCCAGGTCAAACCCATCTTCTTTCCATTCCAGGCTCCAATTCTAATTTGACCAACTCCCTACTATGTCTTTGTAAGGGTACCTTCCAATCTCCTGCTTTCCTCGCCTACTCTCCAGCCCGCCTTTACATCTTGTCTGTCCCCCTTAGAATGTAAGTTCTCTGTGGACAGCTTATCTTTCTTTTTTACTCATATCTATATCTGGAGAGCCAGGAAGAGCTGGCTCCAGCACATCCTTGACTCTAAGAGGAATAGAATGGGTGATGGGAGGGATTGAACATTTGAGATTTAAGAGGAAAAGTCAGTGTGGAAACTTGGAAGTAGGAGAGCATGTACAGACGCCAGCAGGGCCCTAACCCTAAAGCAGAGAGGGTATGAAGGCGAATCAGGGGGTTACAAGTCTGCAAACACAGCCTGGGTCATAGGATAACATCTCTAAAGCTGGAAAACACCTCAGAAAGCACCTCCTAACCTCATTTTACAGATGGGAAAACTGAGACCCAAGGTGACCAAGGTGAAACCAGGAGTAAGCAGCAGAGGCAGGATTTGAACCTGGGTCCTCTGATTCCACATAGTCTTGAAATGTCAAATGCAGGGATTTAGCATTGACCTGTGGAAGAAAAAAATCAGAGTCTTGTGGTCATCTTTAGGGTTCAGTTTCATTAGAGGAACATAGTTATTAATATTAGACTGAGATGGATATTTATAATCTTTCCAAAAATCACCAGGAATATTCTTTACTGGCATGAAGGCCCCATGCCTGCTAAGCGCTGGTTATCTTTCCAAGAGGGGTGGATACACTCACTTCTGGCTGCAGATCTACAAAAAAGTCACAGACCAGGACGGAATAATCTCCAGATCATAAGGAAATAACTCAAAATTCTAACCATCTTAGTCTAAGATGGGACATAACAGAAACTGGCTGAGATGGAGGAGGAGGAGGAGGAGGAAGAAACCCAGTCTGGCTCAGCCTCCAGTTGCTCAAACAAAAGAAGGCAGTGCTCTGTAGAGATCTCAAAATAAAGGAGCAATGACAGGAGCTCAGGAGCAGGTAGGTAGGTGGCGCTGTAGTGGATAGAGTAACCAGCTTGGGGTCAGGAGGCCTCAAACACTTACTAGCCATGTGACGCTGAGCAAGTCACTTAACCTCTGCTTCAATTTCCTCATCTGTAAAATGAGCTGGAAAAAGAAATGGCAAACCATTCCAGTATCTTTGCCAAGAAAACCCTAAATGGAGTCACAGAGAGTGAATGAAAAACCACCCAGGGACATGACATCTCAAGGACCCTTAAATGATGTTTTCTTTTAGCATTTCATTCATTCATTCTATATTTAATTTTAATTTTATTTTTTCTTAATTACATGTAAACAAAACATTTTAACATTAGCTTTTTTTAAAAAAATTTGAATTCCAGATTCTTTCCCTCTCGCCCTTTTCCCTTTCTCTCCCTACTTCTTGAGAAGGCAAGGAATTTAATATGTACAGTCATACAAAGCATTTCCATGTTAGCCATGTTGAGAAAGAAAACACAAACCAAAAAAAACCAAATAAACCCAAGAACATTAAAGAAAGTAAAAAAAAAAAAAAAGTAAGTTTTCTAGCCTAAGATCATCAATTCAATCTACAGGCACTTGACCAGAACAAGTACACTGGAACAAGGATGTGGTCAATGTTGCTATGGGCTTATGTCTGACTACACTTAAATGTTGCAAGTCTTCCTCTTTTTTTTCCCTAATGGAGGAAGAAGAGGAGATGAGAGAGAAAGAAGGTAGATGCTTGTTAACTGAAAGGGGGAAAAAAGTCTTAAGAACTCTGATCCAGGCAACAGACTTTCACTTCAGAGAGCTGTCCACCTCCCACCAGAGCTCAAATCAAGGTGCAGGATGAGCTTTAGCTTTTTGGATGTGGCAAATATGAGATTTATTTTGCTTGCCTACATTTTTTGCTACAAGAGTTTTTTCTTATTATTTTTTTTTTTTGGAGGAGGTTGCAGGTGGGAAAGAGAAAAATGCTTGCCAACTGAAAAAAAATGTAGAGAAAAATTTTAAAGCATACAATAAGATATAACATATTATCTCAAGGACCCTTAAGTGATGTTTTCTTTTGGCCTTTCATTCATTCATTCTATGTTTAATTTTAACTTCATTTTTTTCTTAATTACATGTAAACAAAACATTTTAACATTAGCTTTTTTTTAAAAATTTTGAATTCCAGATTCTTTCCCTCCCGCCCTTTTCCCTTTCTCTCCCCACTTCTTGAGAAGGCAAGGAATTTAATATGTACAGTCATACAAAGCATTTCCATGTTAGCCATGTTGAGAAAGAAAACACAAACCAAAAAAACCAAATAAACCCAAGAATATTAAAGAAAGTAAAAAAAAGTAAGTTTCAATCTTTATTCAAATTCCATCAGTTCTTTCTCTGGAGATGGATAGCATTTTTCATCATAAGTCCTTCAGATTTGTTTTGGATCATCATATTGCTGAGAAGAGCTAAGTCATTCATTTTTCTCCTTTCCACCTGCAACCTCCTCCAAAAAAAAAATAATAAAAAACTCTTGTGGCAAAAAATGTAGGCAAGCAAAATAAATCTCATATTTGCCACATATTGCTATTACTGTGGACAATGTTCTCCTGGTTCAGCTCACTTCACTTTGCATCCATTCATGTAAGTCTTCCCAGGTTTTTCAGAAAGCATTCTGCTTGTCATTTCTTATAATACAATAGTATTTCATCACAATCCTATACCACAGTTTGTTCAGCCATCCTCCAAATGATGGGCCTCCCCTCAATTTCCAATTCTTGGCCACCACAAAAAAAGCTGCTATAAATATTTTTGTACATATAAGTCCTTCTTCTTTTCCTTTGATCTCTTTGGGATACAGATCTAGTAGTGATATTGCTTAATCAAAGGATATACTCGGTTTTATAACCCTTTGGGTATAGTTCCAAATTGCTCTCCAAAATGGTTGGATCAGTTCACAATTCCATCAACAATGCATGTGTTCCCATTTTTCCACATCCCCTCCCACATTTATCTTTTCCTTTTTTGTCATATTGGGCAATCTGATAGGTTTAAGTGGTACCTGAGGGTTGTTCCAATTTGCATTTCTGTAATCCATAGTGATGTAGAGTATTTTTTCGTTACTATAAATAGGTTTGATTTCTTTGTCTGAAAACTGCCTACTCATCTCGTTGGATTATTTATCTGTGAATAAGAGGACACAATCTCTAAACAAGTAGCTTTCATTTTCTTATTCTTGGGTTCTTAGAACATGCAGCATTTGGTTCATGTGATCACTATTTCTCCTTTTCTATTGGAGAAAGAGGAGGAGGAGGAGAAGAAGAAGAAGAAGAAGAAGAAGAAGAAGAAGAAGAAGAAGAAGAAGAAGAAGAAGAAGAAGAAGAAGGAGGAGGAGGAGGAGGAGAAGAATGTGGTTCAGTGAATAAAGTGCTGGGCTTGAAATCAGAAAGACTTGAGTTCAAATCTGGCCTCAAACAGTGGCTGTGTGACTCTGGTCAAGTCACTGAGCTGCCGTCTGCCTCAGTTTCCTCATATGAAAAATGGGGGTAATAATAGCCCCGCCCTCTCAGAGCTGTTGTGAGGCTCACAGATCAAATTATCCAATGAGATAATATTTACAAAGTGCTTAGCACAATGCCGGGACCCCTAAGTGCCATAATTGCTAGCCACTTTCCATGTGTTGAGCTCATTTGAGCCTTACAACAACCCTGGAAGGGAGGTCTTATTATTATTTCAGCGGGGATACTGAGGCTGAGAGTAAGTGCTTTGCCCAGGGTCACAGAGCTAAAGTGTTGGAGGCAGGCTCCAAATCCAGTTGCTCCCTCCCTGTTACTTCCAAAATTCCATATAAAGTCTTATGTTCGCTCTTTCCAATCTGGCACTCTGCTATTTTTCCAGTCTTTTTATACTTTACTTCCTTCCACACATTCCACCATTCTGACATACTGACCCACTTACTGTTCCTTGAACATAACACTCTATCTCCGAACTCCATGCCTTTGCCCAGGCTGCCCCCATACCTGGAATGCCCTCCCTTCTCACCTCTGACTATTTGCTTTTCTGGTTTTCTTCAAAGCTCAAATTGCACTCTGTACTAGAGGCTTCTATTTATTTTTCTTCCAGCCTTTGCTTCTAAATTTTTTTTCCATTTACTCTCTTTGTATCCTGTATGTTCCTATGTGTGTATGGGTTGTCTCCTCCATAAGACTGTGGTGCTCCTTGAGGGTAGGGACTGTCATTTCTTGGTAGCCCCAGTGCTTAGCATGATTCCCTGGTACATAGTAGGAGCTTTCTGATTGAGTGGCATGCTGTGTTCTGTGTTCTGCAGCCCAGTCCAATGTTCCGTATTCTGGGATCTCAGGGTTTGTCTTGCTCAGATGTCCTCTATTTTCCAGCCCTAACATGCTGTGGTTCTGTCTCTAACCCATCCTCCTCACCCCACACTGCGGCTTCTCACCACTGACTCATCTGTGCCTTCCGAGATGTGTGTCACCACGAGGAAGGGAGCAGGAGGTGTGAACAGTAAACAGGAAGTCCCCCTTCTGTTCTGGGCCCCCTTTATCTCCCTACCTCTTCCCAGAAGTAAGCACTTACTGGGCTGGGTGGGGCAGGCATCCTAAAGGGAGACTCCAGAACGCCAGACTCTCCAAGCTGGAAAGGACCTGGGAGATCACCAAGTCCAATCCAAACCTAAATAAGTATCTTCTCTATAATATCCCAGAGAAATGGTCATCCCACTTTGGCTTAAGGAAAGGTCCTTTCATTCCCCTAGCCTCAAGAATCCAGGCTTTCCAGAAATGGGCTGCAGGCAAGTTAATCAAGATTTTCAGACTGGAGAAAAAGGTTTCCAGGACCTAGAGTCCTAGGTCTGTGGACAAAGACATGGGACCTCTAGGACTCAAGACCCTCACCTGAGAAAGCCAGGAGCTTCTTCCAGTTAATTCTACAGTCACAGAACATGAAACCTGGAAGATATCATCTTAGAGATCAATGAGTCTAACCTTATCTTTTAAACTTAAATTTTCTGTTGCTTTTAGATCACCTTTATTTTCCATCATGTCTTTCCTCCCCCATCCACGTAACATATGAATGTGTGTGGGTTGTCTAAATACAGACATGCGGCTCACCAGTGACAAGGGTATTTATGATTTCTCCTTCAGTCCTGAAGGGCACCATGACATCAGGAAGGAATCCAAGTGAGTTGGACTACAGTGAGGCAGGGCTGTGCAAAGTCACCAACCTCACTTTCTCCTCTGGAGCCATCTGGGTCCAGTGGCCAGATATGGATCAAGATGATTGGCGATGGTCTCAGACACAGGGGCAGATGGTCCTTTTTCAATGACGGATAGATATGACTTGAGGTCTCCATCAAATAGAAGAACCCAGCTTGCACCACTGGCCCACTTGTTGGGGAAAGGGACAGGCAACGTCCAGGACCACCAAAATCCTTCT
Organism: Bettongia penicillata ogilbyi; assembly: GCA_023548195.1. NCBI lineage: Eukaryota > Metazoa > Chordata > Mammalia > Diprotodontia > Potoroidae > Bettongia > Bettongia penicillata. The sequence continues at coordinate 7,573,040 of JAJHZJ010000590.1, forward strand.
GGCTCCACAAAGGCTACAGGACTAGAATTTTGAACTAGATCTATCTGCCACCCCTCAAATAGCCCTGGTTGAGGGGCATGATAGGCTCAGGATAGAGCACTGGACTGGGATAGAGAAGACTCATCTCAAGTTCACAACTGATCACCTATATTTACTAGCTGTGTGACCTTGAGCAAGTCACTTCACCCTGTTTGCCTCAGTTTCCTCATCTGTAAAAATGAACTGTAGAAGGAAATGGCAAAACATTCTAATATTTCTGCTGTGAAAACCCCAAACAGGCACAAAGTGTGGACACAACTGAAAACAACTGAACAACAAAGCTTTAAGCTTATACTCACCAGCTTAAAGTCTCCTCAGCAAACACTACCTACACAAAAGATAATCACACATAGGAAGTAGCAATTAAACTCATTTATCCAAGCAAAAATCAGTGAGAGAAGTTCTATAGATTAGACTAGGAGTCAGCAAACTTTTTTTGTAAGAATCAGTTTGTAAATATATTGGGTTTTATGGGTCAGGAGGCTGAGTCTAAGATATTATGTAGGTAACAAGAGAGGAAACACATTTCCACACATTTCTATTGACAAAATTCAAAATATAAAAACAGTAATAACAAAGAACAATTTTTCATAGTACAGGTTTACCAATGAGAAGAATGGAGTTTTAACTGAGGTTCAAAGTTCGTGATTCCTATCATCAAAATTGATTACAAATATTTTTTTGTTGATATCTCATCTTTGAAAATGTCTTTTCCCACAGGTAATACATGACAATTATCATATCAATACATGAGTACATGATTGAATTAAGCGTATTTGTCTTTTAGAAGACTGGTATGGATTTCCATGAGATTATTCTCCTGATATTTGCCTTTTTAGCACATCATTACAATGCAGAGGAATCGCCTCCAGTTGAAGATTAGGTAGAAACCCCTCAACTGAACAGTTGGATGGATTTTGAAATTTGGAAATTCCTTTTTCTTTTGCATATTCACAAAGAGTTGCAAGTGCAGATTGAGTCTGAGACACTTACTAGCTGTGTTACCCTGGGCAAGTCACTTCACCCTGTTTACCTCAGTTTCCTCATCTGTCAAATGAGCTGGAGAGGGAAATGGCAAAGCACTCCAGGATCTTTGCCCAGAAAACCCTAAATGGGTGGATACAACTAAAACAACTCAACAGCAAATTTGCTTTTGTCTGGAGATCTGAAAATTAAAATGCTGCTGGAACTGTAGTCTGAGCTCAGAAAACCGATCGCCTGAAAATTTGTGTGGGAATGGAGAGCTTACTTCTCCTCTTAACTTTTGACAGCATGTCAAAAGTGTATGAAAGCAACTTAACATTACTTGTGACTCAAACGATAATGATTGGTGTCAAACTGACTTTGTCAAAAATTAAGTTCCATGCATAAGTGCTGTTGTCTTTCCATGTTAGGTCAAATTCCTTAGGAAGTATTATCAAGGATGTAGCAAAAGCTAATTTTCAAAGCCATTCAGTGTTCAGTAATAGTGGTTGACAGCAAGTTTTTCTCATTCAGAAAAATTTCAGTCTTGGCCCTAAATGCAACAAACCATAACAAGTTTTTTTCTCTTCTTTTTTTGTTTTTGACATGATAGGTATGCACTGGTAAGATGTCATGGTAAAATTATATGCGTAACCCTGAAATACCATCCAGTTGGAACCACATGTTGGTGATTTGTGGGGTGCCAAGTGGGGAAAGCTCTGGCTGCCCCTGGCTCCCTACCCCGTCCTAGATGCCCTGGGGCAGTAGGAAGGGAGAAGGGAGGATGGGGGGAGGGTGTCTCAGGAACACTTCCCTTCCTCCTCATTTCCCTGTTTCTGTCCAGATCCTTCCCATTCTCCCAGACCCTTTCAGGATTTCAACCCTTCTTGATTTTTTCCTTTCCTGCCAAGCCCTCTTTCTACCTCCCCTATTGACCCCCTTTTCCCCAATCCATCCTCCCATGCAGCTAAGACTTTTTTGAACTGATGTAAAAGGAAAAAGGCAAAACCAGGAGAACAGGATACAAAAGGGCCAAAATCATGTAAGTGGTTTCAACACCTAAAGCAGCCAGACTTAGTGGCATGACCAGTCTAGGTCTGTGGTTGCAGAATGTTGCATGTCCTGTTCCATCTGACCATTTTGTCAGAGGCAAAAGCTTAACTGTCTTGCTTTGATAGAAGAGAGGGTTCAGGAGAATGTAAGATCACAGAGGACAGGGATTATTTTCATTTTTGTCTTTTCATCTCTAGTGTCTGCCTGGTGACTGATATTCAGGGGATAATAAATAATAAATTAAATGTTTATTAAATGAAAAAAAAAAACAACCAGTGGTTAGAGTTTGGTGGAAAGGGAGATGATGAGAAATAAGTGCCATAACATAGCAATCAAAGGACATCAATAAAGCTTTTTAAACACATTCTTATGCCACAAGTCTAAGCATGGCCTGCTCCCACTTCAGAAGCCCACACAGAACCTAAGCCTCCAAGGCAGTCGAATCTAGCCCAGACCTGAAGAGAAATTCCCAGAGTGGTACTCTACTTGGACAGCACCAGGAAAGGAGAGCTCTTGAGGCAGCCCCTTCCACTTTGGGACAATTCCAATGCCTCACAGAAGCTTTTTTCTTTTCCCCATGAAGACCTTTCCAGTACCTGAATTCTGTTCAACAAACATGGGTGCAGAGCCTGATTGCAGTGGACTAGAGAGGAAGGAAAGGCTGAGGAGTGTACACTCAGTCCTGGAGACAGTGGGGATGGAGAGAATGTCTGTAAGTGAGGAAGGAATGACATGCTCACACATATTTCAGAAATATCGCTTGGTCACTGTGAGGAGAAAGGAGTAGCCACAAGGAGGAACTCAAGATGAGGCAGCCATTCCAGTTGTCCACACAAGAGAAGAGATGAAGGTCTGAATTAAGATGGGAGCTACCTGAGTAGAGAGAAAGGGATGGATGCAAGGCATGCTTTGAAGGGATTATTGACAAGATTTGGCAAACAAATGGGAAGGGCCCAATGGCAGGGATGGCAGAGGCAGAGGTAGACCATGGAGACTGAGGGTCAAGATGAAGGCATGTAGCAGGAATATTCTGAAGCACACAGATAAAGGAAGTAGGAACTGGGCTTGGACCTATCTTGGATGGGGAAAGAGTAATTGCAATGTTGGCATGTCCTGGGGAGCTCCTAACCAGAGTTAGGAGAGGCCCTCATGACATCTGACTCTCAGAGGACCAGGATCTCTTATAATTTTGAGACTATGACAGAGAGAATGAGGAACTGAGGATGATGATGAGGTTTTGAACCTGAGTGATTGGGAGTTTGGTGGTGCCTTTGGCAGAAACAGGGATGGTTAAGAGAGTTGGGTTTAGCAGGGAAGGTAATGAGTTCTATTTTGGACATGTTGAGTTGGAGATACCCATTGGAACATCCAACTTGAGATCTCCAAGAGGCAGTTAGTGCTAGGGGACTGTAGCTCAGGAGAGAGGCCAGGGTTGGATTTATGAATCTAGTGATCATATACCTAGGGATAATGACTGAAGCCTTGTGAGCTGACAAGGCCACCTTGAGAAAGGAGGAAGAGAGAGAAGAAAAGAATGCCCAAGACCAAACTTTGGGGAGGCCCAAACAAAGGGCCCTGCAGTGCCTCTTATGCTCCCAAGCTGGGGATTTCAGTTGGGAGCTCCCCTTGAAGAAGGGGGCCATTCCCTTCACTTTAGTCTGCCTCTCCTATGGCATGAAGTAGAGGGGCTTCTCCTTCCCAGGGGCTCTCCTCTGGAGAACTGAGCACAGTAAGTGACCAAATGTGAGCTGAGCAGAGCAGAAGACAGTGGGACTGTGTCTTCCCTGGTCACAGACCACACCATGGCTCTCATGACAGCCCAAGATCCCCAGCACTTTCTTGGCTGCAGTAATGCACTGGGATCTCTCACTGAGCTTACTGGTCACTAAAACCCATTGGGCTTTTCCAGGGAAACTGTTGCCCAGTCATGTTTTCCCTATCCAATAAGGACTTTTCTCAAGGCATGATGGGAATCTCCCCAGCTCACATTGTGAAAACCGGCTTACTGTCCCTGCCCTGAGGCCCACCCAGTTCCATCCAACCCCCGGAGGCTATGGTTTCAGGTGTCTGTGCTTCTCACATCCCCAACTTTCCAGGATGCCCAGGATCTGAAGGGAAGGAGACTGAATCCTTCTACTCAGAAACTAAGGGTTCTGAGGCCCTTCCCTGGGTTCTCCCCTCCCTGTTTCCTTTCTGAGGGTGGGGCTATGAGTGTCTTCCCTGCCCACCACTGAGGTTGGTGGCTGGTTTCCTGGCCTCAGTCATCAATCCGATTGCTCTCATCTCATTTCTCAGACCACTCCCTGGTTTCATGATGCTTCCCACTAAGCTCTCCTACCTTCTGGAGCTGTTGGCCATAGTGGACCTTGCCTGGAACACCTACCCCGTGCTGGAACAGGTGAGCCCCCATGTGGTCTGTGGGCCTTCAATCAGCACCCAGATTTCTCTTACCATTGTATTCCAATTCAGATTCTGCTACTTGTCCATGCTGGACTACAGACCTCTCCCCTGGTGCCTGGTCTGAGGTCCTTGGGCTCTTCCCTTCAGTCTTAGTATTCTGATGTCCCTCCCAGTTGTGTCACATCCCTTTGCCCTGTGTCCAGATGTAGTCTTACCATTTAGAGCTCCTGGATCTCCTAATTTCCTGTCTCCTACTGGGTTCTCCATCAAGCTCAGGAACTCCATTGAAAAGACAGCATTCATCCTAAGGGAGGCGAGGGTTGCTAGACCTGGGCTGTATCTCTGGCTCTGCCACTGCCTGCTATAAGAGTAATTTTTTTGCTCTGGGTCTCAGTTTCTCCCCATCCACAATGCTGGTCTTTGGAGGCTAAGCCCAGATGGGCCCCCCTCCAGGGGCAGGCAGTGTGGTCTCCCTCCAGATCCACTCTCCTTGCCCTGCCTCCAGAGCTTCCATGACCTGCCACCAATCACCTGGGACATCGTGGAGCAATTCAAGGCCTTTCAAATTCAGTATAACAAGAGCTACCCAGACCTGGCAGGTGGGACTTCTTGTATTCCTTCATGACTGTGCATGTACATGTGTGTGGGTGTACACCAACACACATGTACATGCACAAATCAATGAATACAGCTAGCCATAAGGGACATGCATGTGTGCTTACATACATGGAATGTCTACACACATGTGCGGGTGTACGGATCTCTTCATGTGTGTGTGCTGCAGTGTGGGGGCTTCTCCACAGCTGTCAGTTCCTTGGGTCCCCCAACCTTAGGGACTTTTTGCCTGGTCAGGAAGTCAGGAGAACCACATCCTCTTGCCTTTATTTTTCCTATTTGTAAGATGAGAAGTTTAGTCAAGGATGTGGTCTCTAAGGTGCTCCCCAGCTCTGATATTTTGTATTCTACGTTCTAACCTGAGGTGTCCCCCCAGCTCTAACATTCCAAGTTTCATGTTCAGAGGTTCTGTGTTGCTCCCAACATTCTCTCTAGCACAGAACCTCTTGCTCCAGGGCCCCCTCCAACCTTCCCATGATCAGGGACTACTTACCTGATCTGAGGTCAGCAAACACCCACCCCCAGGCCAGGAGGGATGCCCTCTCCCACTCTGAGGGTGTGTGTGTGTGTGTGTGTGTGTGTGTGTGTGTGTGTGTGTGTATGTATGATCATGATCATTGGAATTTCCATAAGTCTGTTAGGGAAGGTCTTTAGTGACCTGGGCCTCCTTGTAAATGGCAGACCAAATCTTACTAGAATGGTTATTATGTGAATATGACCTCAGTATTAACCCCATTTTATAGATGAGCAAACTGAGGGTTAGAGAAGTGATGTCCTTCCATCCCTGTACCGCAGGAGCAGACCAGACAGTAAGGAACTGATGGGAGAGATGAGACCCCCTCCCCCATGCATGAGGCTACAGCTCCTCTCACTGGGGAAGGGGTGGGGAGCAGTACAGGTGGGCCTGTAGGGTCAGTGCTTCAATGACCTTGGAGGAGGAGATACCCGAGGGTATCCCGGGTGAGAAAGGATGCAGCAGCTCCCGACTGGGGGCAGAGGGAGGCCCAGCACCTCTTCCCACCCAGGCATCCCTCAGGGCCCTCAAAATCCCCTCTGTAGAACAAAAGCGGCGCTTGGAGATCTTCACTGACAACCTGGCCTGGGCCCAGCAGCTAACAAAGGATCATGGGGGCTTGGCCCAGTTTGGGGTGACCCAGTTCAGTGACCTCACAGGTAAGAGGGCCCCCACCCATCAAACTGAATCATCTATGAGACTCAGGCCCCAGGGGATGGCCAGCCAGCAGCTCCAAGGTCTGGAGCTGGAAGGTGCCTGGAGGAGTCCGGGTCAACCTTCTAAAACTTAGGCTCAGGGAGGGTATGACTTGCCGACCATAAATGCCAGAGCAGGAATTTGGACTGAGGTTTCCCTGACTCCAAGTCTAGCATTCTGTCCAGGTCTTGCCCCGGGGAGCTTTTGGTCCCCTAGACCCCCTTCCTATCATCCCCCATGCCAAATTTTTCAATATTAAAGTCCAGAATCTGCTATGATCCCTACTGAGAGGCACATGGAGATTACTGTCTATGTTTTATAACTGAGGAAACTGAGGCCCAGAGATGGGAAAGAACTTGTCCAGGAACACTCAGACGGAGGCAGTAATGTGGTGTAGGCCTGGAGTCAGGAAGACCTGGACTCAAATCTAACCTCAGACACTCACTAGCTGTGTGACCCTGGGGTGGTCACTTCACCCTGCTTGCCTCAGTTTCATAATCTACAAGATGAGCTTCAGAAGGAAATGGCAAACCCCTCCAATATCTCTGCCAAGAAAACCCTCAGTGGGGTCATGGAGAGTCAGACATTATTGAACAACACCCAGCAGGGAGATAGAGGCAAAGCTAGAAGTAGAAACCAAAGATCCGTTCTTCCTGTCTGGATCTCTCTCCTTCCCCACTCCTTTCTTCCTTCTTTTTTCTCCTTCCCTTCCTTCCTCTCTTTTCCTTTCTTTCTCTCTCTATCCCAAACTCTGACTTCAACACATCTTGCCATAGTGTTCTGGCCAAGCCTCCTTTTCATTACAAACAAACTCCTTGTCTAGACCCAAGACAAGAAGGATGAAACAGGTAGCAGTGCCCTACAAAGAATTGATTCTAAATGCTCTCACAGCCCAACCGAGAAAGTATTGATAAAGGCTACCTGCCTAATTTTGAGACCAAAGAAGGCATCTCTTGGTCCCAAGTGATAATTGTGCTTCCTTTTAGAAACACAACTGCCTCAATTCTGCAATGATTTTATGTTTGCAGAAAACAGTGGGGTGCAGTGGAAAGAATGGTGAACTTGGAGTCATCACTTACCCTCCAGGGGCCTCAATTTTATCATCTGTGAAATGGCAGGATTGGACTGGATGCTTCTAGATTTGTGGTCTATTGCAATAGAAGCTACTTTTTGGGATAAGACAAAGAGCTCTTTCCAGGAGATGCTATTGTTTTCTGTTTGAAAGAAGGGCATTTGGGAATAAGGAAGCTTAGTGTAATGGAGAGGGTTCTGGACACCTGAGTACTACAATTCTAGTCTTTACCGGGACCCATCACCAAATAAGCTGTGACTTCAGGCAGTGCCTTCTCCCCAGTAGCAGTTTATGTAAAATTAGAGGCAAGGTGACCCTCTAAGGGGACACTGTGACTAGAAGTGGAAAAGGCTGGTGGTGTATGAGGTCAGGGTCTTTGGGTCTGTGGCCATTGAGGCCCTCATTTGTCTGCACAGAAGAGGAATTTCGCCAGCTTTACCAACCATGCTGGCCCAGCAGCTCAGATCCCAGGCTGAGGATGGAAAAGCACCCAAGATTGCAGAGACTAAGGACTCGTTCCTGTGACTGGAGGAAGGCAGGAGTCCTGAACCCTGTGAGAGATCAGGTACCAGCTCCCACCTCAACTGCCACCTTCATTTCACCCCTATCATCCTAGATAACTTTTGTGTGCCCCTACCCATCCCCAGCCAGACCACCTTACTAACCCTAATTCTTGAACAAAGCTATCTCCCAGCCCTTTCCCTGGCACCCTGAAAAGAACAAACTCTCCTTTCCACTCCTTCTGGATGGACAGAGGGATGCAGAAAGCAGGGATGGGGAAACTAGCTAGGTCAAAAATTGACCTCTCCCCACAGAAAACTTGCAAGAGCTGTTGGGCCATTTCAGCTGTGGAAAACGTTGAGGCTTTGTGGGCCATCCAGCACCATAAGAATTTTGTGCTCTCTGTGCAAGGTATGGGGGGGGTTGCTGCTTGTGTATGGGAGCATCCATGCAGGACAGGGTCACCCTCTGTGGCATCAGTGTGTGAGATGAGTGGGAGCCTGTGAAGAGTCACTTATGCAGGCTCCCAGTAACCCTGGCTTTCCCCCAAGATTCTGTCCTGGGCTCCCTTCTTTTCCTTCTGTGCTGTTTCGTTTGGTGACCCCATCAGCTCCATCATGGACATGTAGGTGGTTCCCAGATCTGCATTCTGCTCTAATTTCTCCTGGTGACCATCACCAATTTCCTTCTTGGCATTCCCAACTGGATGTCCCTTCAGCATCTCACACGGAACATATCTTCTCCCCAGGATGCACTCCTCCCACCACTCACCCAGAGATGTAACTTTAGAGCCATCCTCAACTCTTCTCTCTCCCACATTCCTTAGTTGTTCTAATTGATAAATTAATGAGCACCTACTCAGTGCTCTCCAGTAGCTTACATTCAATTAGGGGAAAGGAGAAGAAATATTACATGTCCATAGGTAATTAGATACAGAAAAGAAAAAAAAAAATATATATATATATATAAAGATGTCCAATGTGATGGGGGAAGAGGACCCTGAGGGGAGCTAGAGTTTCCAAGAACTAGGGTTAAGGAGGTATGGGCATCTAGGCATGAGGCACAGCCAATGCAAAGGTACAAAGATGGGAGATTGAATTTTATATCCTTCCTCAAATTATTATGAATATCTATCTGTATGTACAACATGTCCCTCCATGAGCTTGTAGAGGGCAGGGACTACTTTTGTCTTTGTATTTTTGTGTGTAGCACATAGTAGCTTAAATGCTTTTTGGATTGGAACATGGAGTAAAGGAAAGATGGCTGGGACTGGATTTGGGAAACTGAGGCTTGGATCCTGGACCTTAGCTGGTCATCCGCTACTCCTTACCCACCCACAATAGGACAATCTTCACTCCCATCATCTGCTCGGGAGGCATCCTGAGCAGCTCCTGGTAAATCACAGAAGGCTGCAGAAACAATGATAATCAGTGAGGAAGCCCAGGGCCGAGCATCATGGCCTCCAGGGGCCCCTGAAAGCTTAAGCAGAAAGCTCCAGTGTCAAGATCGGGCCCCCTCCTCTTACTGATGAGGTAGCCATCTAAAGAGGTCATACAGGCAGCAAACAAGGAAACCACTTCCTACGCTGCACTGGCACCAGCCATGTGGACATTGTTGAGTGAGCTGAGTCTTGGGGATCTCTGAAGCCTGCCTGGGCCAAGGTGATGGGGGATTCTTAGCAGGTCCAGGCTTTGGGTGTCCAGAGGGGATGCACATGGAAAGCGAGACTGGGCAGTACATGTGTGTAATCTAGGTCTCCTCTCTCCACAGAGGTGCTGGACTGTAACCGCTGTGGACATAGCTGTGAGGGTGGCTTCGTTTGGGATGCCTTCATAACTATCCTCAACCAAAGTATGTGCATACCCAACCCTTTGGGCCCAAAAATTTCACCCCTACTACAGAGACCCGGACCCAGGAGAGGACTCCTTGGGTCTGTTTCTGGCATGATGCCAGGACCTCAGGGGTGTGGGGAGGAGGTCATGGGTGGGAGCCTCTGACTCTCCTTCCTCCCAACTAGGTGGCCTGGCCGAGGAGAGGGATTACCCTTACAGGGCCCAGCTCTCCCACAATGGTTGCCAGAAGAAAAAGAAACAGGCCTGGATCCACGATTTCTTAGTGCTGCCCAGGAGGGAAAATTGTAGGTGCCTTGGCCCCTGAATCTGAATCCGGCCAAAGCCAGGACTCACTGAGGCTAGGCTCCAGCACAATTACTGGCCCCCACTCCCGTTGGGAAGAGCCAGGGAGGCTGCTAGGACCCAATATCAGATTTGCCTCCTGGTGCCAGTTAGCCCAGTGACCTTGAGTCTGTCCCTTCCCCTTGAGCAGACCCAGCGCCCATATATACAGCGGAGATAATCCCTCCCTCCTTTGAAAAAGCAGGCTTCAGAAGAATCAGCTGCTCCCTCTGGTCTGGGAGACAGCCCCGCGGCAGCACAGCCTCCCTTCTGAAAGCATTTATGCCTAGTGAGTGTGAGAGGTGTGAACCTGGAGTCCTAGCTCAGGGTGGCTCCATGCCTGTCCCAGCTTCATGACCAGGGAAGGGGGAGGGAAACTAAGGAAGGCAGGAAATGTAACTCAGGGTGGGGCTTTGGGGGCGCTGCAGAAACCTCAGAGTCAAGGGCTTAGGGCAGCTCTTAAAAGTCTACTGTGACCTCGGATACCACCTCCCCTTCGGTAGAAATGAGGGCATCTATGGGCCCTCCCCCGACCCCACTCTAGGAGGCTAACACCTGTCTTTCCCATAGACATGGCTCAGCATTTGGTAGAAAAGGGACCCATCACGGTGACCATCAATGTGAAACTCTTACAGGTGGGGATGGGGGAAGGTTGCCCAGAGGCTGGCTACTGGATTTTTGACCCTTCAATAGCTCACCATATTCTACTCCCTTTTTCATAAGAACTACCAAAAAGGAGTAATCAAACCATACCATTGTGATCCCCAACACGTGGACCACAGCGTGCTGCTAGTGGGCTTCGGCCACAGTAAGTGTCTGGGGGACATGGGGGTGGGGCTTTAGCTTTAGCTGAGTCTCCCCCATTGCTCTGGCTTCTCATCTTCCTTGCAGTCCACAACTTTACCTACTGGATCCTAAAAAACTCCTGGGGCAGCAAGTGGGGTGAAAAGGTGAGGCTCAAAGGGGACAAGAGGGAAGGGATAGCGAAGGGCAGCTGAGCCTGGTTCCTCCAGTTTTCAGCTCGACCCCCACCCCCTCTGCCAGGGCTACTTCCGGCTTCATCGAGGGAGTAATGCCTGTGGCATCACCAAGTACCCAATCACCGCTCTGGTGGCAGGCCAAAGCCAAGGCCGACGGATACGGTGCACCAGCTAGACTCCAGCCCCTCCCACCACAAAGTAGTCTGTGCTTCAAACTCAATAAAGCTGTTTGGCCACAGTCTCCAAAATGAACTGACAAATGGAGGGGGGAGAGGGAAGCTCACTGAGAAAGGAGGAGCTGGAATGAACCTCGGAAGAGAACAACACAGGCCTTCCCTGGCCAGCTGCTCCAATGCCCACCAGAATGTGCTTGCCAGCCAGGGTCTCTGCCTGAAGGCCTCCAAGTGGGGCAGGGGGTCTCCCACTGCTCTAGGGGCCAGCCCCAAAGGGTATGTGTGTGTGAGGGGGTTATCGCCCCATCCCCAGAAGTTCCTTGCTGGCCAAGACTGGCCACACACCCTACTGCTAACTCACACTGTGCTTGCAGTCCACTATGACCCCCAGATGCTCTTAGGACAAAATGCATGACTTTCCCATCTCAAGCTTGTAAAGTTGAGTTGTGCCCTTATGTAAGACTGCACAGGCAGCCTGGTGGCGCAGCATGCCAAGTGCTTGGCCCTGAGACCTGGGTTCAGACTTGACCTCAGACATTTACTAGCTGTGACTTTGGGCAGGTCAGTTTTACCTGTTTCCTCATCAGAACAAGTGGGATAATAGCCCCCACCTCTGAGCATCAAACGGTGCCCCTAGTACACTGTAGCACTGTAGGATCCACTGGATTTCCTCACCGAGTGCTCAGGCCCGTCAGGAGCCTCCGACTCTCCCCTCTCTTGTGCAGTGTTCTGCTTCTCAGCTAGGAGGAGCATGTCATCTGGACCTTTGATGAAGCACTCCACTGCAGACCTGCCAGGCAGTCACTGGCCATTAAGGACTCTGAGTCCAGCCTCATCCTGAAACCCTCTGTCATGGTTGAATCCAGACATTCTTCCCCTGGGGTCCATGGAGAGATTTGGGCAGGGAGGGGTATCTTTGAACTTAGATGGGAAAAAAACCATCTTTTCGCTAACCTCTAACTGAAATATAGCCTTTTCTTCCATTATGAAATTGAAAAACAAAAGCCAAGACCCTGAGAAGGGGTCCCTGAGTTTCCCAAGCCCACCTGTGGGGACCACAGCACAGAATGAGGCAAAGAACCCCTGTTCCAATCCCAATCTCCCACTCTTCTCCACAAGAGTAGGGCCAGATGCTTCATAAGGAGCTTTGCTGCTGGCTAAGTCAACTCAGCCTCCCCCCCACTGAACAGATGAGAGGGCCTGCTCATCAGGGCAGCTAGGCGGGGCCATGGGGCACAGAGCACCAAATCTGGAGTTAGGAGGAGCTGAATGCAAATCTTGCTTCAGACAGTTCCTAGCTGTTTGATCCTGGGCAAGTCACTTCACCCTGTCTGCCTCAGATTCCTCAACTATAAAATGAGCTGGAGAAGGAAATGACAGAGCACTCCAGTATCTCTGCCAAGAAAACCCCCAACAAGGTCACAAGAATCAGATGCAATTGAGACAACTAACCAAACAGCTTAGAATGTGGGACCAGGGATGGGGAGACAGTTGAGCCCAGAACACAGGACCCAGCACCAGAGCTCAAAGGGGCCTCAGAGGTGACTCGTTCAACCGTGAGTCAGCAGAAGAAGTGGGGGTGTCAGACTCTTTCCTGACTGAAGGATACTTTCAGCCCGCCCCCACCCAGAGGCCACCATGACTTCCAGGATCCTGTTTCAGGCCCAAGAATCACCCCTGGTCAGACTCCCCACAGTCAGAGCTTGCCCCCAGGTCTGCCCATTTATTATCAGCATAAAGAAGGAATGTTGCCCAAATGGCCCAGGGAGCTGGGGAGCAGGGGGTCACAGGCTGAGCTCCTCATACACAGGGCAGGAGGAGCCTGAATTGGGGACTTGGGAACAGGTATCTTGGGCCTGAGGTCAAAAGTTAAGCTCCCTTCCCTGGGTCTGGGCTCCCACCCGCCAACAGGGGAGATGATAGGCAGGTATCGTGGGGCTGGCGTCAGAGGCTGAGCTGCCCTCTCCGGGTCCGGGTTCACCCTCCACAGGGTGGGAAGGGCCCTGATAAGGAACCACCGAGCAGGTGCCTGGAGTGGGTGCTGTCCTGCAGGGCAGCTGTGGGGCCCCTCAATCATGGTACATGCGTAGGAGGCAGCTCCGGAGAGTGACCATGTAACGATCCCAGAGGGCCTGGTGCCTGCCAGTGGAGAAAGGAGCTGCTAGAAAGGGCCTGGCCTAACACACAGAGTGACCCTCTGGGACCCAGAGCCCACATGTAGCTTGCCAGGTTACTGGGGCTGAGGGATGGGGGGAGAGGGCAGAGGGCCTCACCGAAAACCATCCAGGGAGTGGACTGAAGCTGAATACTGGTTCAGGAAGAGCCGGACGTCATTCAGTGGCCACCGGTCGGAGCGGCACGGTTCTATAAACTTTAGAAAGACAGGAGAGCCCAGCTTTGCTCTCTCTTCCCACCAACCCTATCTTTTCAGCCCCAAGTCAGAGTTGAGACAGGCAGGATGGGACGAGAGGAGAAGGCAAAAGGGAGCTGGATGTAACAGTGAAGGGCAGGGGGGTGGGGGAGGCAGACTTAGAGCGGAAAGATTCCCACCTTCTCAACGAGGTCCACAAACAGGTCTCGCACGTCCTTGGTGTGGGTTAGCTTGGAGGCGATGTTGACCAGCCCTCGGGACAAGTTCTGTGGGGCCAGGAAGCCAGGGGTCCTGGAGTCTGTCCCTCTCATCCCAGGGACCCCAGAATCCCAGAGCAGGGGGACCCCCCTTCTACAGGCACCACCCTGGGCTCTGATAGGATCAGCAGCAGCATCTGCTGCAGAGTCACTACAAGAAACCAGGGTTTGGGCAGCCGAGCTGAGGATGGCAGATGGAGGATTTGGCAAAAGCTCCAGCCTGGGCCCTGGTCCTGACACTCAGGAAGGCTGCTCCCCTCTCTGGGCCTCTGAAGAGACAGCAGGGTGGGGGCCAGGCCCTTCCAGAGGATTCAGGATCCCTTACGGTCTGCAGGTTGGGGACGGACCTTGAAGCTGGCTTCCATTTCTGGAAAGACGCTAAGTTTCCCTCGGAGAGCAGTGCACACCAAGCTGTGAGGAAGAGAGAAGTGGTCAATCTTGGGCCCTGGGTCCTCCCTCCTGGGCCCTGATTCCTTTTGTCTCCAGCCCCAGCCACCTCTTATGCAGATCGAGAAGGTCCTTGTCAGCCACCAGCACCTTGAGTTCCTTCAGATCCTGGAGAAATTCCTTGTCCAGGTCTACATCCATGTCATCCACCTGAGAGTCTGCAGAGGGGTCCCCAGGGAGGAGGCAGAGACCCCAGTGAGGCCTGGGCACTGGCTACAGACTGCCACATCTGGCCAGAGCCTGGAGAGAAAGGGGCCTCAAGCAGAGAAAAGCAGCCTGGCTGGCTGAGAAGCCCTTGCCAGGGAGGCTCAGTCATTTACAAGCTGGGGGAACATAGTCCAGTAGACCTGGAGTCAGGAAGGCCTGGGCTCTGCCTCAGACAATGACTGACAGCATGACCTTGGATTTATCCCTTAACTGAGTCTCAGAAAATGAGAGATGAGATATGAAAGTCCCCAGGGACTCCCCCAGCACTAAATCAATGATCCTGCACCTCAACCTGCTCTGAGTCTTACAGTAAGTACTTTCTGCATTAATCTGCCAGGCAGAAGTGAGCACTCATTTAAGCCTTGGGAGATTAGGTGGGACTCAGAGCCAGGAACCCATTGTTAGGGGCGGGCAGCTGCTCACCTACAGCACCGGGTGTCCAGTTCTGAATCATCAGCTCAGCACAGAAGGCTAAGTCCCCAAAAGTCAAATACTGAAGCTTTTTCTTGCCCGTCTCAAAGCGGTTGTTAGCGAAGAAAACCACAGCAGCGTAGTCCCTAGGGGGAGCCAAGGCTCTTAGCCAACGTCCAGACCCCTGGGGCCAAGCCCTCCCAATCCCCCACACCCCTCACCTGGCCAGCCGGTCAGAGAGGAGGAAATGCTGCTGGATGTTGCCAGCCAAGGAACCCCGCATCTCCTCCACTACCTTGAACACTCTCTTGAAGTTGTCAAACTGTGGAGTAAAAAGTGGCAGGGAGGCTGAGGTAGGAGGACTAGGGTCACTGTCCCAAGGGAGCTTGGAGAAAATACATTATCAGCAGCGCCTAAGGCAGGCCAGCCAATGGAACCTGGGAGCTCAGCTTCATAACCCACTTCAAGTTTCATCTTCTGGTGCCGAGTTCACACTGATCAGTTTGTTTTCTTCTGTCTTTTTAAATTAAATTAACCAGTGGTTTACCTGTTTTACTGACTTTTTCATAAAACCATCTACTAGGTTTTTAAAAAAATTAGTTCAATGGTTTTCTTCTTTTGAATTTTATTCATCTCTCCTTTGGTTTTCAGGACATCCAGTCTGGTGTTTAATTGGGAGTTTTCTTTGTCTTTTCCTACTTGGTGATCTGCTCGACTCCCTAAGTGCGCTGTTTTGGGATAGCTTTGAGGAGAGAGGGGGTCATAGGGCTGTCTTCAAGGATGGGAGGGGTGCATGGGAGAGAAAAGGGCCATCTATGCCCAATGGCCAGCCAGACACCGGACCTGAGAGGGGGTTGGCCCTGACCTGTCTCCGGCAGCTCTTCAGGGTCACCCCTGTTTTGGCACTGATGTCATCCAAGTCCTTCTTGGTGCCCTTGGACAGCTTCTTTCCCAGCACCTCCCGGACAAAGGCCTCATCAAAGGCGTAGTACCTGGGGGAGGGAAGGGGGGCACAGGATGGAGAAGGGGAGAAACCAAAGGGGAAGAGGAAGGGGCTTCTGACCACTGGACCAAAAACTGACCATGGACAAAGCTAATTGTAGTGGGGAGACCGGGTCTGGCAGGGGGCAGAGTTTCCGCGCAGCAGGGGGAAGGGCCTCGGGCCAGGGGAGGGTGGGGCCGGGCAGCAGGGGGCAGGGCCTCGGGCCATCGGGGCGGAGCCTCGGGTCAGGGAAGGGCGGGGACTAGGCTAGGGGAGGGCGGGGCCTGGCAGGAGGGGGCGGAGCTTCGGGGCCCCCACCTCTCGATGAGCAGGGCCTGCCTGGACGGCGGGATCTGGAAGACTAGTTGGTGCAGCAGCTTGGGCGGCGTGTGCAGCAGGCGCTCCAGCATGTGGAACGTGCGGTAGTGGTCCATGGTGTCGCTCTGTAGCACGCCCGCCGTGGCCCCCGTCTGCTCCAAGATGCCCGAACGCACCCGCAGCCCCACGGCATCGCTCACTGGGGACGAGAGGCGGCCATGGAGGCGGGCAGGGGGAGGGGGAAGGGCGCGCCCCGCCCCCACTCCCGCCCCCGCCCAGCCTCGCGCCCCAGCCCGCACCCGAGTATCCGTCCAGCCAGAGTCGGTACACGTCCTCGTCGATGAGGGTCGTGTTCCCCACGAAGATGTCCAGCTCGTTGGTCATGGCGGAGCCGGGCGCCCGGACGCCCACCGGACCCCACTGGACTCAACCCGGCCCGACCCCGGAGCAGCCACCGCTTCCGGGTGCAGCCGGGCCTCGGCTCCCGCACTCGCTGCGAACCACGAACCACTTCCGGTGCGGAGGGGCGGGTGGCTGCTGGTCCTGGGGAGGGGCCGGGGCCAGGCCACGCCCTCGATGGGCGGTGGCCCCTCCCTATTTCCTCTTAGGCCCCTCCCGATCCTCAGAGCCACCCGCCGCCCTGCGGCTCAGAAGCAAAGGGAAATCCCGGCGCGGGAGACGTTCCCCCCCCCCCCCCCAGCTCCTCCTTCCCCACCCCCAACTCACAGCTCCCCATTTCATACTCCTCTCCTCCTCCCCTTTACCAATTTCCCCCACCTCCTCCTCCTTTCCTGTCCCCCCATCCACAGCTCCTAATTCCATTCCCCTCTCCCCTTTTCCCTTCACAGCTTCCCGATCCCCTATCTCACAGCTCACCATTCCATGTCCCCCTTCTCTTTCCCAACTTCCACTCCTCTAGCTCCTTCTCCTTTCCCACCTGCCATACCACAGATCCCCTATTCTATATACTTCTCTTTACCAATCTCCCCTTCCTCCTTCCACAGCTCCCCATTCCTACATCCCATAGCTCTTCCTTCCATTTCTCCATCCCTTTCGTCATTCTCCCCCTTTCTCTTCCACAGCTTTCTCATCCCCCATCCTCCAGCTCCTCATGCCAAATCCTTCTCCCTTTACCAATCCTCCCTCCCCTTCCCAAAGCTCATCCTCCTTCCCCATCCCCCACCGCCAGTTCTCATTCCATATTCCCTCCCCTTTATCAGTCTCCCCCACCCTTCCCCTGTCCCTATCTCCCCATCCCTTCTCCTTCCCACAACATCACCTTTATTAAATCAGTAAGTCAATTAAAAAAACATTTATTAAGAAAAATGCATCAAGCACCTACTGCCCGTTGGGCATTTCAGATACAGACAAACGGGGAAACAGCTCTTACCCTCAGAGAGTTTCTTTTCCTGGGAAAAGTAGATACACAATCTAGCCCTTGTTATTGGTAGAGAATGGGGGGAAGGGAGGGGGACCATCCAGGGAGAAGAGCCTAGGTGAGAGGTGATGGGCCTGTGGCCATTGTATGGGATGGAGGTGAGGAGGAAGGGCACAATTTCTCCTCACTCCTCTCCCAGCTCCACCTTCCTCATCCTCCTCTTCTCTCTCCACCTTCCTTTCCTCTCTCTACCTCCTCTTCATCAGTCTTCAGCCCCCCACTCCAAGTTCCTCTTCTTCGGCCCTTTTCTTCTCACCATCCTCCACTGGGGTCCCCTCTCCTGCCCATAGCATTTATCCCTAAGCCCTACCTTCTTCCATCTGTCCCTCTGCCCATCTTCATCCCTGTTTTCCCCCTCCCTCCAGTTGGCCTCATCACTTTCCCCACTTCTCAATCCTCCTTCCTCTATCTGCCCTGGTCTGGTGAGAAGGAGTCTAATTAGCAATCCTGGGCACTTCAGTCTCTCCAGTCCACTCCAGGCTTAACAGTTCCCAGCTTGGAGCTTTGGGACTAGGCTGCCCATTCAGGGCCCGTGGCTAGAGTGAAAGGACCAGTTACTAAGGGAGGAAAAGTGAGACCTGAAGAGGAAAGGGAGATGTAGGGGCCTGGGATGCTTGTGTTCTACTGGTGATAAGAGCACCTCCAGGGAGGGTCCCTGAAGAGTGAAAGTGATGATAGGATGAGTTCAGGGTTCAGACAAGCCACGGGGCAGGCAGACCCTGTAAGGACAGTGCTTGGGAGAAGGCCCAGGGACTCTTAGGTCTAGAGGTCAGGAAGATATAGGACTGTGCTTTAGAGAAAGGAGCTTGCATCCTGGGTCCAAGGTCCGGGGAGATGAGGACAGCACCCCAGGCTTTGAGAGCACAGGAACATCTGGATTCCAAGGTAGAGCACTGAGGACCTGGAGGGCAGGCTCCTAGTGCTCTGAACTCTGGAAAAAGGAAGCTAGATTAGAAGCCCCAGGAGAATTGGTTCAGGCAGAGGTGGGAGAACAGTGCCCAGGGATAGGTACTGGGACGTCTGGGTTCTAAGGAAGATAAGATGGGAGCCCTTTGAGGACATGAGCTCAGACTTCTAGGTCCAGGGTCCAGGTGGAGGTTAGGACAGTACCCCGGGGCAGACTGTGGGAATTCCTTGAGGACAGGGAGCTGGGGCACGTGAGTCCTGGATTCTGTCAGAGATGGGAAGATAATCCTCGCCCCATCCCCGCAGGCACGGGACGCCAGGGTTCTGGGGAAGCTCAGACGCGAGTCCTTTGAGAATAAGACCTTGAGACTACTTGATCCCAGGTTCAGGCAGAGACAGGCTTGTCCTTCAGGGCAGGCACGGTACGCCGGGGTTCAGTGGAAGATCAGATGGGAGCCCTTTGAGGACTTGATGACGGGAGTTCAGACCTCTGGGTCCAGGATTCAGGCCGAGATAGGAAGCTAACCCTCCAGGGCTGGCACCAGGACCCCTGGGTTCTGGGGAAGAGGAGATGGGAGTCCTTAGAAGACCGGGAGCTGGGACACCTGAATCCCGGATTCTGTCAGAGATGGGAGGAGAGTTCCTTCCCCTACCGCCGTAGCCATGGGAATGCCACGGTTCCGTAGAAACTCGGGTGGGGACCCTGTGAGGACTGGGAAGTCAGTCGTCCGGGTCCAAGGCTGTGAAGTGGAGCAGAAAGGACCCTTCTCCCAGCCGGGCTCACCCTCCCTTGCCCTCCGGGGCCGGCGCCAGGCCTGAGCATCCCTGGGCGGGGCCCCCCTCCCCGGGCTCCACCGCGGTCCGGCCTCATTGGCCGCGTCCCCGTGACGTCGGGGGGCCCCGCCCCGGGCCGCCTGCTCGCCCCCGGGCCCCCATTCTCGCCGCTACTGCCGCCGCCGCCGCTGCCTCGGCCTCGGGGCCGCTTCTGCCTCGGCCTGGGCCCGGGCCGCCTCCGCGCCCCTGCCCCGCTCGGCCGGCCCGGGGGGCAGCGGGCCGGGGGGGATGCGCCAGCGGGCGCCCGGCCGGGGGCCATGGAGTGCGGCGAGGCGGCGGGCGGCCCGGGGCGGCCGCTGAGCGACGCGGAGCTGGCGGCGCTGCCCAAGGAGGAGCTGGTGCGGCGGCTGCGGCAGGAGGAGGCGGAGAAGCTGGCGGCGCTGGTGCAGCGCGGCCGCCTCATGCAGGAGGTCAACCGGCAGCTGCAGGGCCACCTGGGCGAGATCCGCGAGCTCAAGCAGGTCAACCGGCGGCTGCAGGACGAGAACCGCGAGCTGCGCGACCTCTGCTGCTTCCTGGACCACGAGCGCCAGAAGGGCCGCCGCGTGGCCCGCGAGTGGCAGCTTTTCGGGGCGCACGCGTCCCGGGCCGTGCGCGACGAGCTGGCCGGCTGCTGGCAGAAGCTGGCACAGCTCGAGGGCCGCCAGGACGAGCTACTGCGCGAGAACCTGGCGCTCAAGGAGCTCTGCCTGGCGCTCGAGGAGGAGTGGGGCCCGCGGTCGGGCGCCGGGCCCGGGCCCGGGGCCGCCTCTGCCGCAGCGGCCGCGGCAGCAGCGGGAGCAGCAGCAGCAGCTGAGGCCGGGGCCGAGCCCGCGGGAGGCGCAGGAGACCCCGGCCCCGACGGCCCGGGTGGCCCGGGGCCCGAGCTGGGGCTGCCCCCGTGCGGGGCCCGGGACGTGGGAGACGGCAGCTCGAGCACGGGCAGCGTGGGCAGCCCAGACCAGCTGCATCTGGCCTGTTCTCCGGACGACTGAGTGGGCCCCCGGGGCCAGGACCCTGCCGAGCCCCGACCTCTACCGAGCCCCAGCTCGGTCCAGCCTGGACGCGCCCTTGCCCTTGGACAATAAAACTTGGAGAGATCCCAGCTCACGGGCCTGGACCGTGCGTCTGTCTGGGGACCCAGAGGCGACTGGGGAGGGGAGGTGGGGAGCCAGACTCCTGCGGGGACTGGGGTGGCTTCCCTCAACGCCCGGCCGCGGCCCCTTTACGTAGAAGAAGGAGCAGGAACCTGAGTGGCTTGTGCTTAGAGATAGCTCCCTGGGGAAACCTTGACATTTGTTCCCGCCCCCCCCACCCAGAAGATGGAGTGGGGAGACAGCGACCCGGAATTTGTGAGGAAGCAAATCTTTGGTGGACCCCCAAGTTCCCGGGCTCAGAGAGGGTCTGGAGAATTCCAAAGCAAAACTAGGCCCAGATCCAAACCCTGAGGAGGAGCCCCCACCCTATCCAGGCTCTTTCCTGCCCAGACCAGGATGTTTCTGGCTAAGACAATGGGCAGGAAGCAGGTGGTGAGGTTTAAGGTCCAGATAAAGAGGAACCCGAGGTGAACCCCGCCTCCCTGGGACTTCAGAACTGGCCAAGTGGCAGGATACCTTGAGACCTGGCAGGCAGACCCCTGGGATTGTGGGGCACTGCTCCTCTTCCTGGTTTTCCCCAGTGGGAAAGGCAACCCTTCCCCCATTCCCAAGCTTCCTGGCATCTTTGAAAGTACTGAGGAACCAGGAGGCTTGGGTCCTATACTTGGCCTAGCCACAAACTAGCCACCTAACATGGGCTCCTCTCTTGCTCTCGGTTTCCCTCTTTTTAAAATGACGTTTGATTGGATGATGCCTCAGATTCATTCCAGCTCTGACATTGTGTGTTCTGTGTTCCAAGGTCACTCCCTGCTCTGACATTTTGATTCTAAGCTCTCTCCCTGCTCTGACATCCTCTGTTCCATGTTGTAAGGACTCTGGCATTCTGTGTTCTAAGATCCTTCCCCTGCTTGCACAGCCTTCGGTTCTATGGGCTCAGATTCCCAGGTCCCAGGGAGACATCATCCAAAGCCAGCCTTCAGTCCTTTTATTCCATTTGGCCAATTTGTATAAAAATAGTCTCTTTAGGAAAATAAATAGCAGCCGCTCAGGAAAAAGAGCAGGTTCCATGTGGGGGATGGGGGGAGCCTCTCTGAGCTCCGAGGGCCAGGGGCCACTCCAGCCCATCAAGGAGGCCTGGGAGCCCTTCCAGAAGTAGGGCCTGCCCATTGGAGAAAAGAAGGGCACCAGATCAAGGTGGGGAAGGGGGGCTCCACATCCCCTACCAGGCCGGGAAGGGATCTTGTGTTTAGTGTTCTGTTGGACACCTGGAGCTAGCTACAAGGGAGAAAGTTGGTCCCAGGTGGAGCTAAGCTGGGAGGCAGTGATAGCTCAGAAAGGGGTTACCAAGTAGGAAAATTAGCAACAAGTCCCAAAGAACAGGAATGCAGGCAGCTTGGCCCTGGAGTCTGGAGCTGTGTGTCAGGGGAGGGGAGCAGCCCCAAGAGCTCCAGCAACAGTTAGAGTTCCTGCACACAGTAGGCACTTCAATGTTCCTTGCCTTGAATAGGATCAGTCTCAGTCCGAGCCCTGGGACTTGGCTGGAGAGTCTCTGCGGTCCCCAAGGTGCTCAGAATATGCTAGGACAAAGGATATGCAGACAAGATGCCCAGGATGGAGATGGCCATGTTTGGAAGGGGGT
Organism: Bettongia penicillata ogilbyi; assembly: GCA_023548195.1. Lineage (NCBI taxonomy): Eukaryota > Metazoa > Chordata > Mammalia > Diprotodontia > Potoroidae > Bettongia > Bettongia penicillata. The sequence goes on from JAJHZJ010000590.1 coordinate 7,595,106, forward strand.
GGCCTGGGCTGACTGGATCAGGGTAAAGGTGACTTGAGCTCTTGGAGGGCCAGAAGGCTTGGGCTCAGAGAGCCAAAAGTGTGGGAGAGCCCAGGGGATCCGAGCTGGGGTCCCCGCTGCTGCTGCTGCTCCGACGATGGGCAGAGGAACAGGGCTCTGGGGTCCCTGGGTAGGTGAAGACTAGACTGGGGGTAAAAGGGGTCAGGGAGGGAGTGGTCATGAGAGTGGGTGTGTGCAGAGCCTCAGGCTCCAGAACTGGACCAGGGGAGAGGGAGATCTGGGGCCGGCGACGACGCTGAGAAGCTGAATCACTGCCTGAGGCCCTCTCTGGGGGCTCGGCCTCTTCCTCTGACTCGTTGGGGACTTTGCACACAGGCCGGTGAGCCTCCAGAACCAGCTCCAGCCTCTCCTTCTGCTTTTGAAGGTCCTCAATCTCTTTCTGTAGCTCTGACTTCTCTCCTTCCAGCTTATCTGTCTCCTGTGAGAAGAGGGGAGGTTGAGATGAGTCATCAGAAGCAGGGCAGCAGCAGAGGGATGCTAGCACCTACCCCCTAACCTTCCTTCTTTAGCCTGCTCTTCTTGGAGCCATGAGTCTCACCAAAGTCCCGAGGCTCTGGGTCAGTGAAGACTACAATGCTCATCGGCTCCTGAGGGGTGAGGTTCACAGGACTTAGGTATTATTTAGACCAACCCTGTCATTTTACAGAGGAGGAAACTGAGGCTCCGAGAGATTTAGTGTTTTGCGTAAGGCCACCCAGCTGCTGAGTGATAAACCTAGAATTCCAGTTGGTATCCAGATTCCCTGACTGGGATTACTCCATTCAAAAAACGTTAAGTTGGGGCAGCTAGGTGGCACAGTAGATAAAACAGTGACTCTGGAGTCAGGAGGATCCAAGTTCAGACACTTCACACTTACTAGTTGTTCGACCTTGGGCAAGTCACTTAACCCTGATTGCCTTGACAAAACAAAAAAAAAAAACAACAAAAGATGAATAAACATTAAGTACTGGGAAAGACCAAATTTGGAGGGTACATAGTCTCTGCCCCCATGGAGGCCAAGAGGAAATAACATAAAGTACAGATGTCATTTAATACTGGGTATGAGTGCAAAACAATGTCCTTGGAGATCAGAAGGGAAGGCAGTAGGGGAGAGAGGGGAAGACAGGTAGTAAAATAGAGCCCTGGACATTTTGTCAAGTTCTGAGTTCAAATCCAACCTCAGATATTTACTAGCTCTGTGACCCTGGGCAAGTCATTTAACCTCCCCCCCACCCACTGCCTCAGTTTCCTCATCTTTAAAATGGGGATAATAATGCCTGTCTCTAAGATTTGTAAGGTGCTTTGAAGATCTTTGAACATTATACAAATTCAAGTTGAAGATAATTATTTAAAAGGCTCACTGTGGGAGGTAGTATTTTTCTTTACTTGGAGAGAATTTCAAGCAGGGGGACCAGCCTAAGCAGAAGTTAAGAAGTGAGACAGGCATCAACAGGGTGGAGCAAGTAGTTTAGTTGGTCTAGAGAATAGAATAAGAGGCAAATAGGGTAACATGTGGTTGCTAAGTTAGGGTAGAAGGCCTTAAATGCCTGGTAAGGATCTGACTTTTACTTAGAGGGCAATAGGGAACCACTGAAGGTTCTGGAGCCTTCATTATTATTGACTCTTGCCAAGTCCAAACAAATAATAATAGCTTCTCCAGTGTTCCAAAGATTGACAAAATACTTTTCATCACCACAATCCAAGCTTTCAAGGTAGGTAGTACAAATATTATCACTCAGAAGGGGAGAGTCTGGGGCCATAGTTAGCCTCAGTACTTGTATTCAGGCCTTCAGCCCCCCCCCCCCATATCCACCTCCCCACACCCTGACTCTGAGAGCCTTTGTCCCAGGGCCTGATGGGACCCCCTCCTCTCACTTACTGCCTGCAGGAAGTCGGTCAGCTCCTTCCTCCGGTTCCGGCATTTAGCGGCTGCCAACTTGTTTCTTTCCCGCCTGACCCTCCTCCTCTCCTCCTCCTCAGGACTTATCTACAAGGGGTCAGAGGAGAAGAGAAGGATGAAAACCATCATGAGTGGGAGGTGCTGCCCTGTGGCAGGGAAAAGGGAGGAGGAGGAACCATCCATCCCTTACACACACCCTGGGAAGAGCAGCCCACAGTCAAGGGGTTGGGGAATCATTGAATTTGAGCTGAAAGGAACCTCAGAAGCTCTGGAGGTCAGAGTCACATGCTCAGTTCTGGAAATTATTGTTTCCAAAGGACATTGGCCAAAGTTGTCCTGGGAGGACAATAAGGATAACAAAGGGCTTTGAATCCATGCCATATGAGGACTGGGTGAAGGAACTGGCCAGAAAATGCAAAGACTCAGGTTGGCCAAGGTCACTGTGCCAAATGTTCAGGTGTTTGAAGAAGGATTAGATTGGTTCTGTTCACCCCAAAGGGCTGAACCAAGAGCACTGGGGGGCGTCATGTAGCCAATTCCATCTTCCTCTCCATCCTCCTCTCATAACAGTCACATCATTCACCTAGTCCTGCAATGGGCTGGCTGGTCACTTGTCAGGGAGCTTAGAGGCAGGATCCTTGTTGCTTATGGGGTGGACCAGAAGGATAAGGGTCCCTTCCATTTCTTAGATCCCTCGACAGTCCAACTCCCTCCTCCTTTGAGGATGAGCAGCCCAAAACTCAGAAAGACTAAGTGACTTGCTCTGTGTCACACACACAGAAGTCAGAAATGGGATTTGAACCTCTAACTTCAGATCCAGTGTTGTCCCCTGCTCCTCACTTTCCAATTCAGGACAAGACCTCTCAAAGGGACTGACTGAAAGGGGGGGTCTTCACTCTCTCCCAAAATAAAGGACTCTCAGGCTATGGGGATCAAGCAACACATATTCATTTATTAGCACATCACATGTCCTGGTCACTTGTGCCAGGGCACCACTGGGCATCCAAAGACAGCCTCTGCCCCTTAAGGAGCCGGTGCACATCTTTGCTTAGGAGCTAGAGTGCTTTATCCTGGGCCCTAGGATTAAGAAGTGGAAGAGAACTTGGAGTTCCTGTGGTTCAAATCCCTCACTTTAGGAATGAGGAAACCAAGACACAGGGAGGGCTAGTGATTTGTTCCAGGTCACATAGGAAGTAAATAAGAGAGCTGACCCAGGGGCTCCTTCAGGCAGCAGGGGCACAAGAAATTACCCCCCAGAAAAGGTAACTGATTCCAAGGAGCAAACCCAGTGCCCAAGTCCCTTATTTTCCAGTGCCTCTGTTTCCTTCACCGTAAAAGCAAGGGATTAGACCTTCCAGCTGAGGAGCCTTCTGCTCTACATTTAGGAGCCCATGAAAAGGAGGCAGAGATCAGAGGATTTAGGACTGGAAAGGTCCTCAGAGTGCAACCCCTCATTTTTCAGAGGAGGAAACTGAGGCCATTGAGTCACATTTCTGTAGGATCTGCTTTAACACAAGTCAGTGAGAGCTGTGGTGGAAGAATTGGTCTCATTTTGCAGAAGCTGAGACCACAGAAGGGACCCAGTGGGTTAGTGTCAGGGAGCTGCTATGGGGCGGATGAGCTAAAATCCTTGGCTGCTCTCATTCCTAGGAGTAAGAGGGACCCCAGGTGGGAAACAAGTCTCTGTCAGTGTGTAGTCTAGGCTCCAAGCAGCTGACTTTGGGGAGTCAGAAACCACCTTCTGGGTCCCGAGCTGGGCGGGGAAGGGTCTTTCACCTGTTCGCTGTGCCTCCTCCGCACCCCAGGCGGGGGCCCCACAGCACGAATGACCCCAGGGCGGCCCTGGAGGCCATAGGGCTGGTACGGGAGAGGCCTGGGGTAGTTGCCACCGGGTCCCAAGTATCGGGGCTGTGTCATCCACTGAAATTCCTGGCTGCTGCTGACCGCATTGACGGTGGGGACGAAATGGAACTTCTAGGGGAGGAGAAACAAAAGAAGCGGCAGGTCAAGGAAAAGCTCAGCTCAGGAAGGCAACGGGAAAGTGATCGGCTGCAAAGAGGTGGGCTGCTTAGGCCAACCTTAGGCGGCCAACAGAACTCCAGCTCCAAGCGAAGATGGAGGACCGGGCTCCAAGGCTGCGGCTGGCTCCAGGGAGGGACAGCCACCTCTCTCCCAACTCCAGCACCAGGCTAGCGAGGCAGGCCCTCCCGAGAGGGCTGGCGAAGGGATCTGAGGGATTGGGAGGTGGGGAGCAGGTTCCAGCTGCAGGGAGGCGGGGGCACAAGAATGACCTCCGAACCCAGAAGCCTGGCTTTCGCGAATGGAAGAAACTAGTGGTGAGGGGCGTGGGTGGGCGTGGAAGAGGCTAGGAAGAGCGAGGATGGGAAGAGCCCAGGGTTGTGGGTCAGAAGCAGCCGGGACCCCATCCGGGAAGCCATGCCCAGGCTTGTTCAAGATCAGTCTCCTCCGGGCTGGGGCGGTCTCCGTGATCCCGGTTCCGTCCCCTGAGGGACTCTGGAGTCTGCGGCTTCCTTCTCCCTGGGCACCCAAAGGAGGCGGCATCGCGGACAGGAGCGCCTCTGGGGGCCAGGAAGGGAGGGGCGCCCCCCGCACGCCCCCCCTCCCACCCTGGGTGACTCAGCTGCCTGTGACTCGGCACTTAGGGACCTCGGCCGGCTAGCTCCCCACGCGGGACACGTGCTCGCCTGGTCCTGGTTCCGCAGGAAATGGGCACCTGCCCAGGGTCCCCTGGGTCCTGGGGGACAGAGCACTTACTCTCGCACCCACCTCCCCAGGCTCCGGAGTCCCATAATCAATGACTAGTGGTGAGAGGTGTCCGGTCAGGATCCCAGGCTACGCCCCCTCGCCAGTTCAATCCCGGGGACCCTATAAGCCCAGAGAGGGATGAATTTCTCCTCAGCCTCATCCTTTGGGAGGGACGTAAAGCCGAAAGTCCTCAAATGAATCGGACCTCGAAGAATCTGATTCCCCATATCCCAGATCAGGGTGAGCGGAGGCCAGGGCCGGCTTCGGCCCGGATAACTGACGTGTGGAGACACGGAATAGCGGGCTGGGAGAAAGAGGAATGGGGGTGGGGGGGGAAGAGGAGGAGGAGCAGAGCCCCGGGCTAGAGGGTCGATCAGGGTACGGACCAGAGGCTTCGAGCGACGGAACGCTGGGTCTGGGGGTTCAGTGGAGGTAGTAAGACCTGGCCAGCTGCCCGCGCGGGCACTCTGAACAGACAGGCCCCAGTGAGTTCCATAGCCCCACAAGAGAGATCCTCGACTGAGGCTGAGCCCAGCACGAGCCCGGGAGCCTGGGCTCTATGTAGTCCCCATCTCCATCCCGGCCTCGTGATCTCCTTCAGGGAGCTTATATTCTCCCAGTCGGCCTGCTAGCCTCTCAGCCCGTCCCGAGTGGCCCCTGGCCCCAAGTTCACCGTCCTGGCTCCCGGGTCCTCCTCACCTGCTGGCCCGACGTGGTGGGTGGCTGCTGAGGAGCGCCGTAGGAGCCGCCCCCGGAGCTGGGCCCAGCTTCCCCGAAATCTCGGAACATGTCTTCACTAGTAGTGAGTGGGTCCCAGGCTTCCCGGACTCCCCGCGTCCTTACTCGGATCTGACTCACTTGTTGCTCCGCCGCCTCCTTTGCTTTTTTATGAATGAACATTTTTATGGAATGAACCATTTTTGTCTTGGGGGGGAAGATCACTATCCACCTTCTCAACTTTCACTTTCAAAAACAAGAATCCATTTTGAATTCCGCTTTTTTATATTCTGTCTCTCCGCTTACATAACTCGTCCTCTCCTTTTCAGAAAAATTCAGGTCCGTGCTCCTTAAAGTCAACAGTTCGCACTCCTCCCCTGGGAGCTACATAGAATGGTACGGCCTAAGGATCGATGACGTAGATGCCCATATATGGGGCAACTTCCTACGCCACGCCTGGGCTTAGTAAAGGATTCCCCCGACGCCAGACATTGCCGCAGGTTCTAGGGCACCTGGGCTCCGCCTCCTGACGCCCAAAGAGCTGCCGGGCCAGGCCCAGGGGCGGCTGGCAGGCCCGCTTACCCGCGGCCTCCCGGTGCGAGGGGCAAGGAGACTGAATTCAATTTCTCCTTCCTTTTTATGTAGCGCCAACTGTGCCAGGCTATCGGGATACGGCCCAACGTGAAGCAGCCCTTGTCCTTCGAGAACTTAGGTTCAGCCAGGACCCACAGGGCCGAGGAGCCTTCGGTGCCGGAGAGCCTCTGTGGAGTTCGCTAATGGATTGATTTGGCGGGGAGAGCTGAGAGCTCGGAAAGGAACGGGTTTCAGGGTCCTGACTTCAGAGCCCTTACATTCGTTTTGGAGGGGAAGGAGAGACTGACGGGGAAGAAGGGGGGCCGTGGCTTCCTAGAGAAGTCACCTGAGCTGATCCGAGAAGGAAGCGAAGGCTTCGGAGAGGCGGAGAATGGGTGGGGGCGGGGGGGAGATGAAGTGTGGAATCTGGGGAGCAGCTCCCAAAACGCCCCAAAAGGTGAGGGCTCCGACGTCTGCGAAGTGTCACCGAGCCCGCCAATTCACGTTTCTGAATCTCAGGTGCTACCTCTGTGAAAACGGGTTAAGAACACGGCCTACCTTCCAGGGTGCTTGTGGGAAAGCTGCCCATCCATTCAATACACTCTTATTAAACACTATGTGCTAAATTCTGGGGATACAAAAAGAGGCGGACTGTCCCTGACCTGTGGGAGCGCTCAATCTAAGGGTGCAGAGCACGTGCAAACAAATAGCCCGACGAGATAAATAGGAAGTAATTAAAAGAGTGAAAGCGCTGGCATTAAGAGGGGTTAGGGAAGGTTTCCTCTAAAAGGTAGGATATGGGAGGGCAGTAGTCAGAGTAGAGGAAGAGCGGTTCAGGTCTGGGGGGAGGAGCAGCCGGAGAGAATGCCTGGAGCCCAGAGATGGAGGGTCTGGTTAATGGAACAGTCAGGAAGCTGGGGGGATCGGAGTGGATGTGAGGTGTAGAGAGGTGGGAGGGGGTCAGGTTAGGAAGGGCTTTAAAAATATTTAGAGCACTATAGGAATGGGAACTGGCCCTGAAGCAGGGAGGTGGAAGCTAGGAAAGTGGAAGCCTGTCCAAGCTCGGAAAAAAAATAAAGTGTAAAAGAGTTCAACTCAATTCATTTACAATGCTCAAAGGTAAAGGGGAAGGGAGCAAAGACATCCCCCACTCTGTCTTTCTGACTATGTAGAATGAGAAGCAGACCCCAAAACCCCCTTTCCATCACCAGGGGCCTTCCACTATCGATTTAAATTGGTTTGGAGATTTAAAGTTTACAGAGGAGAAAACTGAGACCCAAGGTTAGTTAAGTCAACAAGGTTTTATTAAGCCCTTACTAGGTACTGAGTGCTGAGGCCACCAGTCTAATGGGTAGGCACTTGGCCAAGGTCACATAGGCAATAAATAGCAGAGTTGGGACTTGAACTCAGGTTCTCTGTCTCAAAATACAGTGCTCTCTGTTTATTATGTCATCCTGCCCTACATAGTCTAACAAGGATTCCCATCCCCCCTCTCCATCCTTACAGGATGGACCAGCTAGGTGACTCAGTGGCTAGAGCACTGGGTCTAGTCAGGAAGACCTGAGTTCAAATCTGACCTCAGACACTTATTAGCTGAGTGACCCTAGGCATTTGCTTCAGTTTCCTCATCTGTAAAATGAGCTGGAGAGAGAAATGGCAAGCCATTCACCGAACTGGGTCTTCTCACACAGTCTCCTCAGGGGATACTTGGCCCTAAATGACAGAGGTGCACATATTAGCATGAACCCTGCCAGAGGTCAGCTGTCGGGAGATGCCACATTTCAGGGACAGAAGGACAGAAGCAGATGCATACTCGGATGTGTATGTGTCAGCACACACACAGACATGCTTCAACATACACATGCTGACACATACTTGGCTCACTTACCTCTACTGAACCAGACCCAATTTCACTTCAAAGCCCTAGAAATGCACACCCAGACCCACCCCAACAGAGGCAGGACATTGTAGGGGAAAAATAAACAGAAAAACAATCAGGAACCGAAGGTACTAGCTCCACTTCTGTCATTGACTCGCTGTGTCACCTTGGGAACTGTAGTAACTTTCCCCATCTGTAAAATAAGGGACTTGGACTGAATGGTTTTGAATGGTCCTCCCAGCTCTGCCATGCTCTAGTAAGTGTTCTAAGGAACCTCCTACCCATGACATTCTCTGTTCTAAGATCCCTCCCATCTCTAACATTGTGTTCTAGGATCCCTTCTAGCTCTAACATACTATATTGTAAGTCCTTCCCACCTCTGATATTCTGTGTTCCTTGTCCCAAGGTCCTTCCTGGTTCTGATATTCTATGTCCTAAGGTCCCTCCTCGCACTGACATTTTATATTCTACATCACCTCTCTGCTCTGATATTTTGTTCTATGTTCTAAGTCCCTTCCTAGCACAGACATTCCCTATTCTAAGGTCTCTCCCACTTCTAACATTCTGTGTTCAAATATCTCTCCTAGCTCTGACATTCTATGTTCTAAGCTTTCTCCCAGCTGTGATAATCTTCCTTGGTAGATTGCTGCAAGCTCCAACGTTCTACATTCTACAACAGAGTCCCCAAGCTCTGACATTTTCTCATCTAAGATTCCCTCCCCACCCCCAACTCTTGACATTTTATGTTCTAAGGCTCCTCAGTTCTGACATTCTTAATTCTAGATTCTAAGGTACTTCCAAGATTCAACATTCTCAGTTCTGGGTTCTAAGGGTATTACCAGGTCTGACTTCTGTGTTCTGAGGTCTCTCCTAGTTCTGACATTCTATGTTCTATGTTTTACTAGCCCTTCCAGATCCAACAATCATTAGAATACAGAGCATAGAAAACCTGAGTTGGGAGGTACATTAGAACATTGAATGTAGAGTTGGGAGGAGTCTTAGGACTTAGAATGTCAGAGTTGGGAGGAACCCTAGACAATCAATAATCATTTATTAAGTGTTTACTGTGTGCCAGGCAAAGAACTCCAACCCTAATTCTCAATGTCAGAGCTGGGAAAGACCTTAGATGATAGATTTTTTTTTTTGTTTATTTAATTTTTTTTTGCTACATTTTAATTTCTGAACTGCTTCCCTCCCTGCCTCCTCAGCCCATACTAGAGAAGGCACAGATATCATTATATGCATACTTCTCTTTACAAGTTCTTTTTTTTGGAGGAAGCATAAATTTTAGAACATCAGATTGGAAAGGGACCTTTGAGATCATTGAGTCCCACCCCTTCTGTTTAAAAATGAATGAAGTCCAGAGAGGAAAAGGGACCTACTTAAGGAAGTGGTTTGCCCAGCCCTGAGTGGCTGCCCCAGAACCACAACCTGGGCCCCCTGAACAGCAGTCTGGTGTTATTTCCTCAGGTTTGGATGGGAATCAGGAGAATATAGTAGGAGCCAAGAGCAGAAAAAATTCAAGGAGAATCTGGTCAACAATTGTAAGGGCAGATGGGAGGACTTCAGGTCCCAGAAAGAGGCCATCAGACTTGGTCAAGAGGAAGGAGCCCAAACTTGGGAGGTGACCTCTGTCAGGGTGACTCTGGCCTTCTGCTTCTGGGCCCCAAACTAAACCCTAAGATTCTTAAGGAATGGGCAGAGGAGCTTTCTCTCCTGGTTACATCTCCATTTATTCTTTGGTAAAGCCAAAGCAAACTTTAAGCCATCTCCAGTTCTACACTGTCATGGCAGGGGCTCAGGGTCTTGAGAAATGGTTCAGTGGTGAGCAACTATAAATCTGGACTTATTTTGTTGTGAGGGTGAGAAAATAATGGAGAAAATATAATAATGCAGGTTAGACTTAAAAGTATGTCTGGCATAATTAAAAAAAAAAAAGGGAGAGAGATCCAGTTGTTAAACATTTACCAGCAAAGCTCTAGTCCTAGGCCTACTTTGATGGTTTTAAGGAACTCCCCCTTGCACTCCCCATGCCGTGGTTTGTTAATAAGCGAAAGACAGACAAAAAGACCAGTTCAGTTTGGAAAGACTCTAATAGGCCAACTCTTAAAATGGGAGAGGAGACAGAGGGGAGGGGCAGAAATCCTTTAGGCTGAGGTTTGCCTGGGTGTTGATGTGGCTGTTAGGAAGAATGGGGGGGAATGTCCTGTTTACATACAAATACAAACACAGCATTAGTTCAGTCAATCACTGCATCTCACTCTGGGAAAGCAAAAGGTTTTGAGCTCCTGGGATGAAAGGTACTAAAGGATGATCTGGTTGACCAATAAATCTGCCGCACCTCACCAACGAGAAACTCCAAATGCCCGAAGGAAACTGAGTCACAGAGGGGGAGCAACCCAAGACCGAAGAGTGAGTCACTGGAGACTTGAGAAGGTATGGGCACACCTTCTCCAGGTTGCCTCCTCTTCCCTCTGGCTCTCCTCAGTTCCAGCCCAAGCCTCAGCTCTCTTGATCTAGAAATAGCGTCATTATCAGACCCCAGTGAGAAGAGGAGAGAAGGAATGTGTTCCTGGTTCAGCAATGCATGGGGAATAGGAGCCAGGAGTCCCACCTCACAGGTCACTTCTCTTTGCTCTGAGCTACACAGTTATAAGCGAAGCTACCAAGGTGGGTGGGTGGCGGGGAGGACAGCAAAGTACCAGCTGGAAAACCAATCCGTGCCACAGAGAGAGAAAGGCAGACAGCTGGCCATTCAGGCTTTTCCCCTCCCCCTGGGGCAGACAGGAAGCTTCTGACTCCAAAGAAAAGGATTTTGGGTTTGGAAGGGATTCAGAGTTCTGAAAGAGGCATTCTTTGGCTGAAGAGCTCCCCACTAGCCTCTGGTCCCTCTGCTTAGCTCTAGGGCTGACCTGTGCTCAGCGGAGAGCTTCCCCTTCTGCTGGTGGCGAGGTCCTTCCGCTTCCCACAGCCACCAGGTGGTCATTCCCTGCTGTTCATTCCTCACACTCTTCTCCCCTGCCTCGCATCCCCCCCCACCCCACCAGGATCAGCCCTCTCCCCATTTCTCCCTCCATGGAATACAGATCTTCTGCCTTTTCAGGATAGCTCCTTAACCCCTTAAAGCAGGAAATGGGAATTGGAGAAAATCCTGAGGTGGCAGAAAGGGTAAGGAAGGGAGAAGGCTTGGGGGTGGGCTGAGGGTCCCTCAGAGAAACCTCCCATGACCCCAAGTTACCCCCTTCCTATCCCAAGGATGAGAATCAATGAAATGGGGAGTTTCCCCTGAGGATGAATCAACCCCATGTGTCAGGTTGCCAGGGGCTAAGGCGCCTTACCGGCCACTCCCTCCCGGCACTAAGCTGAAGTCAGGGAGCCTCAGCCAGGGAAATTCCCCATTTGGGGGCTTTGAACCCCATCCAAAGCAAGTTGCTTTCCCTCGTCAGTCATTTCCTGTTTCCTATAGCGCATCCCTGGCATCCCTCCTTCCAGTATGATGGGGCCCAGTGGCCCAGGAAAGCTCACGGGCTATGATGGAGGTAGACAGAACTGGATGGATTCTCCTCCAGTTTGCTACACAAGCAACCAATCCCTTTGCAGTCTTTAATGGGTTGGAGAAAGCAGGATGGAGAAGGATGGGAAACAGCAGGTAGCCTACTGCTCTGACTCTGCTTTCTTCCACAAGAGAGGAAGGAGACATGGGGAGACTGAGACAGATGAGGATTCTTCCCCATAACTGCTCCTATAGAGGCATCCCTTTTTCCCTTCCCAGAAACAAGAATCCTTTGCCTGGCACTCAAGGCCTTGCCCAATCTGGCACTGTGTATCTTTCCAGGTCTGTTTGGGATTACCCCTTCTCCACTCTACTCCAACAGGCTAAAAAAAACAACTCTGTGATCCCCAAACCCGCCCCAAGCTGTTCCTGGAGTTTGGCCCTCTCTCTGCACCCTCCCCTTCACCTGCAGAATTCTTCCCCATTCTCTAAACACCAGCTCAAATGACTCTTCCTCCAGGAAGCCTTTCCTGATGGGCTGAGGATAGAAGAATTGGACAGCACTGTCTTGATGGAATCCACTTGTCCTCTGATGTTGGAAATTGAGGTTCTCTGGGTCTTGTACCCTCCTAGACTCAGTTTCATGTGAGTAGACCCAAGTTGGGTCTAGAGAAGGAGAGTAAAGTGGGGAGGCAGGAGGGATAAAGGGGAATCACCAGAGAAGGAAAAAGGGAGGAAGAGAATAGGCATTTATAGTGTCTACTATGTGCCAAGCTTTCTACAAACATGACTTTACTGGATCCTCCACAACCTTGTGAGGTGGATGCTGTTACTATCTTTATTTTACAGATGAGGAAATTGAGGCTGAGTGAAATTCAGTGACTTGTCTAAGGTCATATACTAGTAAGTAGCAGAGGCCAAATCTGGGCCTTCCTTACTCCAGGCCCAGCTCTAGTCACTGAGACACTAGCTGCCTTTTATTGAAAGCATGTACACAGCCCTCTGAACTCAGGAGAGAGCTGGAAGAAATGGCTGAGGAGGTGAGACTTTTATCTGGGCTTCTGGGGCCCACAAGTGATCTCATTTTCTTCTCCCCACAAACCTGTGAGGGAAATGGTCCAGATAACCTTATCTTGGTGATGAGAAAACTGAGCTGTAGAAAGACTGGGCCTTCCCCAGAGCCCCACATCCAGGTCTCACCTGCCCACCTTGACCTGGAAGTCAGAAGACTGAGGTTCAGTTCCCTCTCTGCCCCTAACTAGATGGGTGACTGGCTATGTTTCTTCCCAGCCTCTATCTGCTCCCTTCTAGGATTCAGATACTTGATCAAATTTGACCCAATACGCTAGAAAGCAGAGTAGAGTGTTAGTGTCTCTCTTGTTTAGTGGGATTAGAGGGCTCAGGTGTTCCTTGGCGCCAGGGGAAACTGAGGCACCTGCGCGTCGTCGGCAGGGACAAAAGAGATCCAGCAGCTGGAGGAGAGACGCTGGCTTGCCTTGGCTCAGGGAGTAGAGGGAGGAGTCTCGGGGGCTGGGAGAAAGCGTACTGGGGGAAAGGTGACTCCTCCAAGCAGCCGACTGTCCTGAAAGATGAGACTTGGACCGCAAAGCCAAAAGGGAGCAGGAGGCGCCGAAGCAACTGAACTCGATGACTATCCCTGTGACCCCCACGGTGGCTCATGGGGAGAAAGCCACGAGTAACTAACTGTCCATGACTCACCTCACTTCCACCTCCCCTCTCCCGCCAAGTCAACTCAACTCTGTGGCATCTCCGCTCCCTAGCCGTGGCATTCCGATCGCGTGAGGCTCCCGGTCCTGACTCAGCCTTCGCACGCAGCGCTGCGCCCCAGGAATTGGCAGTCAGAGAGCACCCTAAAACCCCAGAGTAAAGGCGGAGCCTGGGAATAAGGGGCAGCAGTGAAGACCTGAGCTAGCTCAAGAGATTCTACCCAAGTCAAAGGGACAGAGATTAGCAGAAACCCCAACCCTCCCCTGATTCCCCCTCATCCTCCCTGCCTCTTTCACTTCTATTTCTCTGGAGCCAGTGGTCCTCGGCGAACGAGCTGGACATCCAAATAGAATGCTTCACAATCCAGCCAAGGATAAGTGGCAAAATAGTGAAAGCAACACCTTATATTTTACAGCACAGGAAATTCCAAGTGGAAAAATGGTCTAGATGCGAAGTCACTCCATAAAAAAATTAGGACAATGGAAAGTTAAATTTTTCCCAGTTGTGAGTAGGAGAAAAATTCACAACCAGTCAAGGCATAGAAGACAAAATGGAGAATCTCAAATATATAAAATGTAAGTGTTTTTGCACAAATAAAATCAATGCAGCTAGAATCAGAAGAAAATATATGGATTTGGGGAAATCTTTCCACTAAATATTTGACGAAAATCCAATAAATACAGTTCGTAAGGAACTGATATAAAGATATGTTTAAGAACCTCAACAGAGAAGTTTAGCAAGAAATACAAATGATCAATAACCACTTGAAAAAATTTCAAAAACACAAATAATCAATTCAAATTATAACCCTGAGGCACCAATTAGACAAAAGACGTCTTTTGAATGAATTCCACCTTATGGTAGCAAATATACTAAAAGATGGACAATTTCATTGCTGGAGCAGTTGGGATAAGGCAGGCAAACAAATTTATTGCTAGCGAAACTGTGAATTGTCCCAACTGCCTGGGGAGGTGGGGGGAAGTAGAACTAAATTGTTCGTCCCCTTTGACCTTGAAATCCCACAACTGGGATGATGCTTCCAGGAGGTTAATGACAGAAAAAAACTCCTGATATGCCATAGCATTGATGTAGCATTATTTGTGATAAACAACATATGCGCCCAACAGCTAGGGGCTAGTCGGTGAGTGTAAAGGAATATTCCTATACTTTAAGGAAAGCTGAATCTGAAAAATCCAGAGGATCACATGGAAAAAGGAAGTAATGTCAATGAAAGAAAATAGGGTCAAAATTGTGCCAATAGTGTCACTATGGAAAAGCAAAGAACTCAGGGACAGGATAGCTGTCAAGAGTTTTCACCCTGCCACCAGTTAGGGGACACATCTCCCTGACTTCTCTGTGCTCAATCCAATTGGTTTTTGGGGAAGTGCACCAGCTTAAAGAGTATAGTGAGGTGCTCTGGGAAATATCTGTTCTGTACAAATGAAAGGGTATCAATAAAATTTAAAAATAAAAAAAATCATGCTTTGGCTTAGGGATCCCTCCAAAAGGGCCAGAAAAAAATGTATTATTCCAATCCTTCAAGGGCATGAGATTCCATTGGTGATGACTGGAAGGTTATTGTTATTATTTTCATTTTAAAGTTGCAGAAACTAAGGCAAACAGGGGTTGTGACTTGCCCAGAGTCACACAGCTAGCAAATGTCTGAGATTGAATTTAAACTCAGGTCTTCCTTCCTCCAGGTCCAGGGCTCTATCCATTACACTACCAAGCATCCTGAATGGCTCTTTGGGTGGCCTGCAATTTTGATGTTTTGGGAGATGACAATTTTCCATGATACTAAGCCATACAGCTGAGTAGAAGCACATTGGCATTTAAAGAAAGGTAAGTTTCCTTGGTTTGTTTTAGTGAGAACCTTGGGGATCATTAAAATGTATTGCACAATTTCCCAAATGAAAGTCAGCACCTTTGCGGCATCTGTCGTCTACCTAAGCACGTCAACCCAGACAACAGACAGGTTTCATCCACTTGGCTTTCCTGCCTAGAGAGTTACTGTGTGTGTGGTCTTGAGGATGCTCAGCCACATGCAGGAGTTCAATGCAGTCAGTAGACTCTGCCAGGAAGAGCACCTAGATTCTAGGAGATGCCATTATCTCAAGGGAAGGGATCCTGGGGGGATGTGGCAAAGGCCTCTGTTGGGGAGCATCCATTTCTCATTATTCATCAGAGGCTCACAGAACCAAATAGGACTCTACTATTTCATCTTTCAAGGACTCCCATATGATTATCACATGCAATGTTACAAATAAGCCAGGAGGTAACTTGAAATCTCCCCCTGCTCAGAACCCTCACTTGGCTGTAACTACCTCCCCTCCTCCCCCTTCTTTGAGGCCTAACTCAGGGGCCTGGTCTTCAATGACTCCCAACAGGTGGGGACAAAATGGTTTATGAGAACACTGTCCGTGGAAACAGTGTAGAACAAAAGCTCCCTGAGGGCAGCAGGCTGTTCATTTTTTCCTTTTATGCCCACCATGGGGCATAGAGCCTCGTGCCCATTTCTGGGAACACAATAAATGCTTGTTGAAGTAAATTAAGTTTCACCCTGAGAGGCAGGAGAGAGGTTTGGATTGGAAGCCAGAAGACATAGGTTTCAGTCACGTGACCTCTGTGCCTCAGTTTTTTATCTGTAAAATGGTGATACTCACTATGCTCCCTACTTCACAAGGCTGTTGTGGGGATCAAATCAGACCAAAATGAAAGCTCTCTGTAAACTACTACGTGCCCAGAAGTACCACAAGGCAGTGAGCAAAGTTGTTGCAGGACTCAGTCAATAAGCATTTATTCAGGACTCACTAGGCACCAGGCACTGTGCTAAATGGAGACAAAGGAAAGCAAAAAACAATATCCCTCCCTCCAGGGGCCCACATTCTAATGGAAGAGACACCGTATTAATGAGTGGGACACAAGATATATACAGTGCAAAGGGAAGGAAGGCAGGAGGCAGAGGTGAGAAGAAAGAGCACTGCAGGCACGGGGCACAGCCAGGCTTTGTAAAGGCCTGGAGTTGGGAGGTGGGACCGCCTGTGCAAGAACAGACTAATACCTGGATTATGAGGTTTGAGGGAAGGAATAAAGTGTCAGAAGATTGGCAAAGGAAGAAGAGACCAGCTTGTGAGGGGCTTTCACGCCAGAGCATCATCAAGCTGATCCTGGAAGTGGCGGCTGAAAAACAGAAGCACACAGTCAGGCCTGTGGCTTCCTGGGTCCCAGCAAGCCTCCTAACCCCATTCCTCATCACATCAGAGCTGACCAGCTGCCACCTGGATATGAGAACCAGAGAAGCAGGAGGGAGGGGTGGGCTGAAAACAAAGGTGGGCTTTATTGAAGCCAGGATTGAAGCCAGGGAAGGAATAGTAAAGGAACGGGGTGTAGGGAACTGCAGGCAGAGCAGGGAGCAGCAAGCACCCACCCCACGGGCCCCCCCTGCTGGTGGCCCCGTCTACACTCAGGACTACCAGTCCCAAGATGCAACACTCCACGAACTCCTAGGTGCTTTGCCAGCCAAGGATGGGGTGGAGCAGCTCTAAGCAGGGGGAGGGAGCCCAGCCAAGGCTCCAGGCAAGTAGCTGAAGCTCTGAGGAACAGGGTCCCCTTGGCCCTCCATCGACTGGGCCAACACAGGGAATGACATCACATCTCGGCCCCCCCCCCCTTTCCTGAGGCCTGATGTTGGTCCCCAAAGCCAGGAAGGCAGGCAGCCCGCCATGGGCACTGAGTTTTAAGAGTCAGAGAGCTGCCCCACAAGGCTGGAATGATTGTCTGTGCCCTCCCCACCCCAGATGTCTTGGCTCCAGCACCGGAGTGCCCACCCTGCCTAAGTCAGCGCTGTATTGTTTAGCCTGTCCAAGACTCGGGAATAGTGGGGGTCACTCTCCAGGTGGTAGCTGCTCTCATAGAGGGTAGGGCAGAGGTGCCAGCGGTTAGCACGGTAGATTCCTAGGTAGGTGTAGACATCTGGCTTGTAGGTCAGTGGGCACTTGACTCCAGCTGCCCGGATGGCGGCATCAGCCTTCAGCACTCCCTCCTGGTCCGTGAAGTCCTCCGTGTAGACACAGATGACCTGACGCTCCTCTTCCTGGGCCCGGGGGCTCACTTTGGCCACTTGCAGCTTCCCCTCCACCACAGCCCTGGCAATGCCAGCCCATGCGTGGTCCAGCTTGAAGCCAGGGCTCAGGTGCATCAGCCACTTGCCGGTCAGGACCTGGTGGGTGAGGGCCAACTCCCGCAGAACAGCAGGTGTGATGGGCCGCCCACTGGCCTGTAGGGCTTCCCAAGCCCCCTGCAGTCCCTGGACATCCCCAGCTCCAGGGGAGAAATCAGGCCCATACACTGCAATCCAGCCCACAGGCTTGGGATTGGGGGCGCTGGGGCCCCCATAGCGAGAGACACGAGAAGGAGGGTAGGCAGCCAGCCAGGAGTCCAGCTCACAAGGTGGCGAGCTGCGGGCATCGAAGACCAGCCAGGGGTCCATGTCGGCTGCCATGGCCTCAGCAGCCAGATGCTCGGCCGTGAAGCCATCCTCCTGGCCCCCAGGGGGGATCTCTTCCTCCGGCAGCTCCATCCTGCGGGGAGGAGGAAAGGTGAGGGCCCCGGAACTCCCACCTGCGAGCTGGGTGCTTGGGCAGCAGGGTCAAGCACCCCTCCCCCTGTAAAGTGATGTCCCTTCCAGTGCCATCCTACCATCTCGCTGTCTTTAGAGCGAGAGAGAGGGCTGGGTGTCACAGTGGGTAGAGCGCTGGGCTCGAGGCTGGGAAGCCCCGAATTCAAATGCGGACAGTCACTTGGCGGCTCCCAGTCTCGGTTTCCCCGTCAGTAAAACGGGGATAATGATAGCCCCTGCCCCCTCCCCAAGTGGTGGGGAGACCCGAATAAATGAACGCAGGGAAAGCGCTTGGCAACCCCCGAGGGCGACGTCCCGTTTGTCCAGGGTTGCTAGAGGACAATCCTAATCACTAATTACAGGAGCGGACATGAAGCTCCCCCTCTCCCCGCCCCCAGCTCTTAAAGGAGAGAAGGCCTCGGTCTAAGAGGACAAAGCCGGAACGGATCCCAGCAAAGTCTCCAGCTCGGCCCCGCCCCTCCGGCTCTTCCAGCTCCGCCTCCCCCCCCGCCAGAGGAGGCGCTCGCCACCGCTCGCCTCTTCCCCGCCCCTCCCCCCAGCCTTGGCCCCTCCCGGCTCCCGTACACTCGCCGCCACGGCCGCTGCCCTGGCCCTTGTCTCCGGTCCCGCGATCCCGCGGCCTGCCCTCAAGAGCCAGTCACCTGCGCCTCTCGCTCCTCTCCGTGCCAACCCGGCCTGGCCCCCGCTCTCTCCGGGGCTCTTCTCCGCCGCGGGCCCTCCGCTCCGCCCACCCTACGGCCGCCGCCATCTTGGGCCTCCTGCCGCCTCAACAACAACTTTATCGACAACCGCCAGCCGCGGTCGTGGACAGCCAGGACAGAGTGGGTGGGGGGACGGGGGAGCGGAACTCATCCGGGTGTGGCAGAGGCCGCGACCAATGGGAAGCAGGGCCTCTCCGCGGAGGCGTGAACTCGCGGGGGGCGGGGCCGTTGAAGGCGTTCCTCCCGCAGCAGGGAGGCGGGGCGAACGTCGTCCTCCGCGGGTCTGTAAGAGGAGAGGTGCCGGAGCGAAGCGGCGGGGAGGAGCGAGGCGGGGCGGAGCGCGCTCCGTTAGGGGGGCGCTAGGACCCGGAGGAGCGAGCGGCGGCTCGGCGCTAGGACCCTGAGGCCGCGGAGAGGCCCGGCGCTAGGACCCGGGTGGGGCCGCAGCCGGAGCCGGAGGAGCCGCGGCGGCGGAGCCGGAGGAGCCCGAGGAGCCGGGGCCGGAGCCGGGCCGGGGCCGGAGGGCCGAGGCCGAGGTGCGGCGAGAGCAGCGGCGGCAGCGGGAGGCCACGAGATGCCGAGCAAAAAGAAGAAATACAACGCGCGCTTCCCACCGGTGAGGACCCGGCCCCTGCGGCCGCCCCCAGCCCCGGCCCGCCTAGGCCCTCCCGGCCTGGGCCCGTAGCCGCCCCCTCCCTCGGGTCCCACCCCGCCCCGCCCAGGGATCCCGCGGGCCCCTCCCCCAGCTCCTCCCCACCTTGGGACCCCCGCCCCCGCCCTGCCCCTCCCCCGGCTGTCCCTCCACCCCTGGGCCCCCCGCGGTCCCCGCTCCCGTTCCCCCCTGCACGACCCGGCCGCCCTCTCCCCCGGCCCAGCGCCCGGACGTCCTTCGATGATGGAGGTGCCGGAGCGGGGGTGTCCTGGTACCCGTCCTGCTCAAAGCTGATCTCTGCCTCCCCCACCCCAAGGCCAGAATCAAGAAGATCATGCAGACGGACGAGGAGATCGGCAAGGTGGCAGCAGCTGTGCCAGTCATCATCTGTATCCTGGGCCGCCGGGGAGGGGGGGTTCGGTGCTGGAAGGAGGCCGGGGACAGAAGGGCCGGGGGCTCGGGAGGCCGGGGACGGAGGGGCCGGGGGCTCGGGAGGCCGGGGACGGAGGGGCCGGGGGCTCGGGAGGCCGGGGACGGAGGGGCCGGGGGCTCAGGAAGCCAGGGTTGAAGGGCTCAGGGCTCGGTCAGGCTTTCCTGATTTTCCTTGACCAGCTCCTCAGCCAGGGCATTAGAACTGTTTTTGGAATCGCTTCTCAAGAAAGCCTGTCAAGTGACCCAGTCTCGGAATGCCAAGACCATGACCACTTGTCACCTGTGAGTCCTGCCAGGGAGACCTCACTCTGCTCCCCAACTCTGGCTTCCCCCTTGGTCCTATAGGACACATTTCCATTCTCCCTCTAGCCCCACCCTCACCCTTTCCCTCTGCCTCCCTCACCTTTGAAAAGATCATCTGATTCAGAATCAGAAGACCCACATAGGAATCTCTGTTCTGCCCGACCTCAGCCAAACCCCTTTCCTGTTCTGGGCCTCAGTTTTCTCTGCTCTAAAATTAGGGGGTTAAATTAGAAAGCTTCTAAGGCCCCTTCCAGTTCTTCATCCCAAGAGCTTCTGTTGCCCTTCAGTCCCCCCTGCCCCCAAATCCCCCTTCCTTTGGAGCCTGAGGGAGGAGCTCAGCCCCTGTTACTTCCCATCCTAGGAAACAATGTATTGAGTTGGAGCAGCAGTTTGATTTCTTGAAGGACCTCGTTGCCACCGTGCCGGACATGCAGGGAGATGGAGAAGACAATCACTTGGATGGGGAGAAAGGAGCCCGAAGGTAAAGGGGTACAGTAGGACATTCCCGCATTCTCCTCTGACCCACTCTCGCAAGGCGTTTTGTTTCAGAGAAAATATTTCCAAAATCTAACCAGCACCATATACAAAGTGGAACAGTCACAAAATATTTATTCAGCTGCTACTGTGTGCCAGGCATCCCCCCACCCCACCTCCTCCCAAAGAAACAGATAATATTTTTAAAAAGACAAAATCAACAGAAGCGATCAACTCTTACAAGTCTGGGAACCTACAGCACTCCAGACCTGTGGACCTCTGCCTTGGCAAAGCAGGGAAAGGGGGAGCTAGGCTTCCCTTCTTTATGGCTTCACTAAAGTCCGGCCAGTTTCCGCTGCCCAGTTGCTGCACTGTTGAAGCCCACACACACCTGATTCTCCTCCTTTCTTCTGCATCAGTTCATACAAATCTTCCCAGGGTCCCTTTTTTCACAGCACACAGTATCCCATTATACTCACATCATACTTTGTTCTGCCCTTCCCAGATGAAGGGCTCCACTTTGGGTTCAGAACTAAGCAAGCTGCTGTGGATGCTTTTGTACACAGTGTGTTCTTTTCATTGGTGTAGATGAGTCCAAAGGGTATGGATGGCTTCATACCTCTCTGACCAAAGGTCTGAGTGGTCCTGGCTCCCTTGGGAACAAGAAGGCTTCAAAGCCAGTATTCAGAAGTGCCTTAGGGCTGTCCTGGCCTGATTCCTTTGAACCTCACGGTTGAGCTGAGTGGAAACGTCTTGAAGTCAGACCTTGGTGTTTTGTGTCCCCTGTGGCCTTGCTCATTCATAAATGTTCATTGGATTACTCATGGTACTCGCTGTCACCTCGGTTTCCAGCTCTTAAAGTGACCTTTAAGGGTCTTTCTGGTTCTAATTCTAGGGGCCGGAAGCCTGGGAGCAGCCGGAAAAACGGTGGTGCTGGAGGAAAGGGGAAAGATAAGAAGCAGTCTGGGACAGACTCAGAGCAGGAGGTGAGCTAGCCCCATCAGACTGTCAGCTGAGGACTGGACCTGTCTCCCTTAGGTCTACCCAGTGACTGGGAGGTCACCCTGGACAGTTGCTGAGCCCCAGGCTTCTGAGAGGAGGCCATCAATGCCTTCTCCTCTCCCTGCCTGATATATCTGGGCAGTCAGCATGGCCCCTTCTTCCTGAACTCAGGGGGTCTGACAGCCTTTTCTGTGATTTGGCCCACAGGATGATTCTGAAGACACAGAGACAGATGGGGAGGAGGAGATGCCACAGCCCCTACCCCAATCCAGCCGGCCCACAGCCCAGTTCCAGAGGTGAGGTTGGTGACCTGGAGGCAGGAGTGGGGAGCATTATAGGTGGGGGTATGTGGCTCAGGCTGGGGGACGAGGGGAATACAGAGGGATCTGGCTCAACCCAGTACCTGTCTGTAATGTTTGTACCACCAGCCTCCCAGCACCCATGGTTCTCTAGGGTTCTGGCCTTGAGGATGCCTGTGCAGTTAATCTGACAGCCTCTCTCCTTTCTTGTCTCTCTGCTCCACAGCCCTCCGGCTCCTTTCCTCCCCTTTTCCTCCACCCTGCCTCTCCCTCCAGCACCCCCTGCCCCTACAGCTGTTGAAGAAGAAGAAGATTATGACTCATAGGCCCTCCCCCCTGGCCCTCCCCCCCCTCCTCCCACCCTTCACCCTCATTTAGTCAATTTTAGTGGCTGAGGGTGAGGTAGGGGGTAGGGGAGGGCCTTCTTAAATTTATTAAAAATTTTTAAAAAGAAAGAGGCTCCTGAGTATTTGCCCCCTGCTCTGTCCTTCTGCCCTGCCCTTACTGTCCCCCTCCCTAGAAGTTTGGGAAATCCCTTCTCCCATAGGTATCACTTTCTTGATCTGTAAAAGGGGGTCATTGAGTCCAGTGTGCCTGGAGAGTGGGCAAGCTGCCCTCTGCCTTGGAACCTTGGCTCAAATGCTTCTTCAGCCTATTCACCCACCTCCTCATTTGTAAGCCAAGGTGGCCGCTGCCCAGGGCCAGGATCCTCGTGCTGCCTCGCCTTCCCTGGCTGCCCTGCCTTGGAGTCTGTCAGGGTCACTGGAGTCAGGGCAACCCACCCTCCTCTCTACTTCTCTGCCCCTACCCCTGGCCCAGTGATTGAGGGTCACTGAGGGGTCCCAGCAAAATTTCTCTTTGGATGCCAATGACTTAAGAGTGGTGGTCAGCATATAGGGGTACAAAGACTTTTCTGGACACACACACCCCTGCCCCTAGAGAGGTCAAGACCAGAGGTATGTGACGGTGCACAGTGAGAGGACAAAGGTGAGAGCATTGCCCATTGTCCAGGCCAGCCCCTTCCTCATGTTACAGATAAAGAAATAGTCCCAGGTCACATATCACCTGAATTTGAACCTGGGTCTTCTGGCCTCAGCTCTTTTACTCTTTCCCATGCAGACCTGAAGGTAGATTGAAAATGGCAAGGGGAAATGGGAGGGCAATTTTGAACATAATTGTTAGGGTTGATGGGTAGATCTAGACCCTGACAGAAGACCCTGTTTTCCACTGCTCTTTCCCGTTTCCCTCCCCAACCTGTCTGCCCAGGGACCGAGCTTGGAATGAAGGGAGGAAGGCAGGAGCTTCATCGTTAAGTGACTGCTCTGGGCCAAGCCCTGAGGACACACACAGTAAGGGAAGAGGGATTTTAATAATTTTTGGTGCCCACCCTGGGGAGAGGTGGGCTTTATGGTATGCGGATGGGGAGCGGGAGGGGCCACCCTACAGTGCCCACCCCACTGCCATTTGTTTCTATAGGCCTTTCTATTTCAACATACTTAAACAAGACCTGAAAATACCCCTACCCCAACCTGGTCGGTAAAGCCCAGGAGTGGAGCTGGCTGGGTTCTGGGCCTTCACCTGCACTAACTCTGTTAGTGCCCTAGAGAACATCTAGGACAGCCCCTCTTATTACAGATGAGGAAACTGAGGCCAGAGATGTGAAATGTCATGGCAGATGTCCCATGTAGCCACACTGGTCATAGCTGCTCTCTGCAGACAGCCTTCAGAGGTTTGCAAAGCACTGAGGATGTACTAATATTTCTCCCTCTGCCACCATAAGGCAGCAACTGTTCTCATCCCAGTGATTGGTCAAGAGAAGGGTGGGTCATGGAGATGGGCAGCATCTTAGTCAGATTAGGTCCCAACAACTCCATTTCCCACTTTCTGTCCATTTATCTTGACCCCTAAGTAGATGGTAGCTGTAACCCAAAGCTGTCTGGGGCTCCTCTTCTTCCAGTCTCCTCCCTGAGGGCAGTCCCTTAAAGGTCCTCCCAAAGTGAGTTACGGGCCTGTCTGGTGAAATTCACGTGTCAATAGTAGCCAGGGGAGTAAGGCAGGAATCACTGGGCGCATCATCCTAGATCTAGGTTAATCACCCCGTGCCCCCCCGCCCCCACTTTCTGCATAGAGCCCCTTTGCACTCAGTGTGGCAGAATCTCCAAGTTAGCTTTCCAAATGATCTAAATACCACGTGCTCTTGAGATACTTCAGCATCTTGGCTGCCTCCCCCCGCTCACTTATACCCCTCTACCACCATCCCATCCCCCGGACTCTGTGCTCTTCAGCACGGTCTTAAGATTTGATGCCTAGAACTTAATCCGAAGAGTATCCTAAGGCTCTGCTACAAAGAGTCTTAGAGGCCACTCGTTTGATGCCATTATGTGATCAGACTAAGGTGGGTTCATGCCTCTTAATAAGACCTAAGACTGCTTTGCCATTCTTGGCTATTCTCACATTATTGAGTCATTTGGAGCTTGCCGTCCACTAAGAACCCCAGGTCATTTTTTATAGGTTCCCAAGGGCTTTCTGGGCTCACAATGTCCCTGAGGTTCTTCTGCCTAGACAAGGTGAGACTTGAGCTCTCAGTACCAACAGGACTGGGCTTGATGAGAAGGAAAGAGAGGAGAAAGTAAGGCAGAGTGGAGGAAAGTGGAAACAAGCAGAGCCTACAGAGATCAGGCATGTTTACAAGCTGGGCCTTCTGTCTTCGAGAAGATTCATCCCATTGACTCCAGGAGTTGAGAGGCTCCAGCTTTGTAGGAGCAGAAGGTGTGCGGGGAACAGTCTCTCTGGGCATCTCAAGAGTTGACTCTGGCTCACTGCCCAAAGGAAGCAGAAGCAGTAGGTGATCCCAGCACCCTGGGGAACCAGGCACTTGGAATCCCTCTCTCCCCATGGAAAGAAGAAAAACATGGAGGAGGTGGGGTAGACGGTCCAGCACTCAGGGTCTTGAGCAAACTCAAATGATCACAGGATGCCAGGGCTTGAAGAGGCCACCAGTCTGCGAGCTGGTGACTCTGAGACTCAGGAGAAAGGACTCACCTGGGGTCCTACCTCCAGCTCCACCCAAGGCCAACCCACTCCAAGACCATCAGGCGAGGCAGTGCTGGGGGCAGATACAGATTTGTTTTTTAAAAAATAAATTTTTATTGATGTCAATTTTGGGGATCAGCATAATTTCTCCAGGGGACACAGTGAATAGGGCACTGGGTTTAGCGTCAGAAACACTCATCTTCCTGAGTTCAAATCCAGTCTCAGACACTGATTAGCTGTGTGACCCTGGGCAAGTCACTTCACCTTGTTTGCCTCAGTTTCCTCATTGGTAAGATGAACTGGAGAAGGAAATGGCAAACCACTTCAGTGTCTTTGCCAAGAAAACCCTAAATGGGGTCACTGAGAATTGGACACACCTGAGACGCCTGAACAATTTCTCCTAGTATCCCTTCTTCTGCCCCCACCTAGAGAACCATCCCATGTAACACTATTTTGTAAAGACAAAAAAAAGTGGGGGTGGGAATCAGCATAACTGAGCAATACATGAAATAAGCCTGACAGCATACGCAGTGTTCCAGCATCGCCTCTGCAAAGGGGCAGGGGAGGAGAGGGGGCTTCCTGGGCCTCAGCTTGGGGCCAGGAATGTTCTTTGTGACTTGAAAATTCACTTGATTTTTGTGTGTAGTTCTCTCCATTTCTATTGTAATTGCTGTGTGTGTGTTGTGTTCTTAGCTCTGCCAACTCACCTCTGTGTCAGTTCATGTAGATGTACATCTTCCCATGTTTCTCGTTTAACATTCCATTCCATTGATGCACCACATTGCGTTTAGTCATTCCCCATCAATGGGTACCCACTTTGTTTACAGTTCTTTGCTATCACAAAAAGTGTTGCTAGGAATATTTTGGTATATTTGGGGACTTTCTTATCAATGGCCTCCTTGAGGGGGGGGTCTCATCAATTGACTGAGTAAATAAGCCAAACTGTTTTGGCTACTGGGAAACTCCAGTAGGCAAGGCACTCACATAACCTTAAGGGGGAATCTGGGAAGGCTTCAAGGAGGAGGTGACCTTTGAACAGCCTGCACAGGGCAGGGTAGGGAGGACATATGGGGTGCTGATCCTCAGTCTCCTCTGGAAAGGCACCCTGAGAACTGGGTAACAAAGATAGCCATATCCCAATTTTATAGATGAAGAAGCAGGCGCAGAGTTCATTATATAATAGGATCATAGGTAGAGGGAAGGGACCGTAAAACCTCATATTGCATATGTGGAAACTGAGGCAGAGCGAGTCATACAGATCCGACTTCAAGTCTAGCTTGCTGGGCCCTGCAGTGCACTGTCTCTCGATGAGAGGCCACAGGGGGACACCACGGTGCACTGGGCCCTGTGAAGAAAGGGAAGGATTTCATAAAGTCAAGTTCACCTGCATTAATTAAGCCCATTGTGTACTAAATCCCAAGCTAAACATAGGATGATACAAAGAGTTTTTAAAGAACCCCAGCCCCTGCCCTTGGGGAGTTCCCCATCTAAGGGCAGAGACCATGTGAATAAACAAGCTATATACAGGCTATATTAGAGACCACCCCAGAGGGAAGGTCCAAGATTTAAGACCACGGAGAGGTTTCCTGGAGAAGGAAACCAGAAGGAGGAGATGAGGAGTGTCTCTGGCATGGGGGACAATGCCTGGAGTCAGGAGATGGAGAGACTTGTTCAAGGAACAGCAGGTGAATGGAGACATCAGAAAGGAGGGGTGGCCGGTGCCTGTGACCAGTCAGGAGGGAATATCGAGGAGTCCAGCTTGGCCGGAGCATCGAGTCTATGACCAGGACTTACAGGCTTACAAAGTCAGAGTTGAAAGCGACCTCAGAGGTCAACTTGTTCAGACGCTCCTATGATAGGCAGTGACTGAACTGGGTCTTGCGGATGTCGGTTTACACTGCCTCCTCTAATTTCCTAACCCCCATTTCTGTCCAAAAGCATCATGGGCAGCCTAAGAAAAAGGTAGTGATATCCCCATCACTGGAAGTCTTGGAGCAAAATTTGTATGCCTACCTGTGAGCAACGTTCAAAAGGGGATGCCTGCTGGCTCAAGGAAGGCAGAGCTGGACTGGATGCCTCTGAGAATCGTTTGGAAACTTGCAAACAGGATTTTCAAACTTGGGAGGAATCCAGGCCGGTGCATACCAAGCCATTTCCCCTCATGTGGGGTGGGAACCTCCAATTTCTCAGACGGAACCTTGGACTCCCAGAGCTAGTTGCAGGGAAGGCATCTCCTCTGACCCCATCAAACATGTGAACACACTCAAACTTGATCATCCTCCTCTTGGGACCCTTTGAAGTCCCCCCCGCCCCCAGCTCCATAGAGAATTACCAACCAGGCAGAGACCAGGACTCATACCTCTAGCTTCTATAACCATGTGGGGGACGCTCAGAGAGCAGGGACAGACCAGACAGACCAGGGTCCCAGGCTAGGCAGAAGTATAGCCCAAACAAAAAGGGGATCCCTATTTCAGGGAGAGGGTGTGGGAGCTAGAGGGGACCTTAAGTGATCATTTTGTCTGATTCCCTTATTCTCCAGGTGGGGAAACCAAGATCCAGAGAGAGGAAGGCCCTGACCCGTGACTGCAAGGGTTCTTCAGCCACCACTTAGACACAGGACGGTGCCATGGGAAACCCTGGGAGTCAGAGGAGCTGGGCTCAGATACTGGCTCTTTGGCTTTCTGAGTCTGTTTCCTCCTTGGGCTGTCAATCTCCTGAGCTGAGGGTGTGCCTATGTAAGACCCCATTCAAGGAGATAGAGAGCAGGTTCGGGTCAGATGCTGCCTTCACAAAAGTTACAGTCCAGGGTACTACAAATGACCAGATACACAGCAAGACATTATGACATGATCAGGGAGGACAGCTGCCCCGAGGTGCTTTCAGGGGCCAGAGTGCTCTCAGAAGCCAGGGTCTCACGGGCCAGGTTACCATGCCTCCCCAGAGGCCTGTTGGTCTCCATAGTGACGATCCAGGACCAGGCTTGTAGAAGTTCTGAAATAGGGGGATGGGGCAGAAGAATACTTTGCTAAGAACCCATCAACAGTCAATTCTGGCTGCCTCTGTGGTGAAACCTAACCAGGATGCCCGAGTCCGGGTCCCTTCAGCCTCATCTGAAAAGGGAACAGTCACTGGACTGCTGGGACTCCTTTCTGGGGTGCCTTTGGCCCACCAAGTACGTGGCTTCTAACTGCCAAGACCCTAGAGCATGGAGACAGGATGCCTGATCCATGGTGGCACAGGGGGAGGAGTGGGAGAGGGTCCCCTAAGCGTTAAGGACTCTTTAAGGCAGGGAGGATCTGTGTCAGTCTCTTCTTCTGAGAATACCCAGGGATCTCTAGGTCCTGTGGCTTCCCACATGTATAACAAGATAATTCACAGGGCAGAATGAGTCAGAAGGCCCAGGATGTCATCGTCTCCCAGACCTAAGATTCTTCTTGACTGTAAGAGGGCTCTTCCCACTTCTGGACATCAGCTGCTGACGGGACTTCTCGCTCCTCACCTGTGGGATGCAGGGCATGTGCTGTCCTGGTCTGTGCTGGTCAGGGATGCTGGCTATTCACTGGGGCTCCCTCATTCTCCCCTCTAGAGTGGGAGTGAAGATGGGGTGCTGATCCAAGGCCGACCTCGGACCCGGAGTGCTGGGAATGCCAGAAAGAAAGATACATCTAACAAAGGCAAGAAGAGGAATGAGCCCTCTGAGGCTGAAGAGTGAGTAACTGGGGGTGCAGGGAGGTGACTTGGGGCTCTGGGAGGCTGACATTCTGACTGGCGCTTCTCTCCACATCCCCAGCCTCATCCCACCACCTCCTCGGAAGCCCTCCTTCCCGTTCCAGTGGGCCTGGGAGAGCTTCTTGGTGGACGGCCGGAGCCTGTCCCTGCCCTCCTCCAATTCTTCCCACCAGACCCAACAGTCTCAGGGGGCCCCCCGGAAGGCCCAGAAGGCCAAGAACCCAGCCTTGCCCCCTGCTAGGGCTCCCCGGAAATCCCGGTTGAAGGCCATGCCCCCATCTGCCCAGCCAGCCAACTTACCACTCTGCTGGAAGATGGAAGCACGATGTCAGGACATGAAGAGGCAGTTGAAAACCTGGCTTCACTCTGAGCTGGACAGCCAAGACAGCCAGGACAGCCAGGATTATCAGGATGGCCAGGAGTCAGAAGGGCAAGACCAGGAAGGCAGGGAGGAGGAGGGGCCTGAGGGCAGGAGGGAACTCAGCACCTGGCCCTCTTTTCTGTCTTCCAAGGAAAGGTTGGGGTTCCAAGCACAATGGGCTCAAAGGCCAAGGCTGGTGGGGGGAGACCAGGGTGAGGGGAGGTAACTACAGCTGGGTGGGGGGCAGCAGAGGGAGAGGAGAGAGTGGGCAGGGCTTTCGAGAAGTTCATCTGTTCCCTGCCTGTGCCCAGGAGCAGAGAAGAGGAGAGAGGCCAGCTGAGGAAGTGGAAAGCCCTCCATCTGGCTGGTTTTGCCCTCCTCAGAGGATTCCAGAGGAAGTCGGCAAAGACCAAGGACCCAGAGAAGCTCTTAGACATGGAGATGCTGCAGAAACACTTACAGGAAGATGAACTCTACAGTGAGTCATGCCCCCAGCCATCCCCAAGCCCTCTCTGGCCTTCAGCTCACTTGTGAAATGAGGAGCTTGGGGTTCTTCTGTTTGTACTGTGTCAGTGGATAAGAATAAGCAGCCCATTAGCCAGAACAAACATTAAAATCAGAATTTGCCGGGCAGCACCCCCCACTTCACATTATAGTAAAGGGTTCCTCCCCAGCCTGGCCTTCCCACCCCCAGAAGTGGCCTCCTGGTTTCCCACAGTCTCTGGCCAGTGTCCTGAGTTAGAGGCTCTCCTCTTCACCACTTATTGGGATTGGTCTCAGAAAGTTGAACTGAGGACCTTTCATGCTGCTTGCTTTGAGAGCTATGACTTCGAGTTATGGCTCTGACACCCAGGATCTCTGACTCCAAACCCAGGGATTTCCCCTACCACTTGCTTAAGAGGGCAGAGATATATGGGCAACATTGTGGGATTATGTCCATTCTAAAGGTTAATGTGCTTAACAGGCCAGCCTCAGTTACCTGCATACCTCCCTTACTTAGAATCTCCTGGCCCCTCTGTACTGGGGTAAGGCATTGGGGGAGGATGGAGAGTAAGGAGGGGTTCCTGACTCCTCTTCTTCTGTCGTCAGACTCCCAGTGGCCAATTCAGGATACTACCCACCCTCAAGGTGAGAAGGTACAGGCCTGGGAGGATGTCAAACCCTTGCTGACAACTAGTGGCACCACCAGAACCTTCCAGATGCGACGAGAGGCCACCAGGTACCTGTCCCCCACCCCCATCCCCAACCCTGGGCTGGGGGATGCCTGCCCCTAGATCATTCCTTCACTGGCTGTCTAGACTTTTCACTGGTTGGGCCATCAACAGGTTCAGGTTATACACAGAAGTATAATACACCCACAGTGGCGGTTCCTACATCACAGACCCACTTCCTATCACCTGTCATCCATAATACATATAGATACACATGCATACACACACACACATGCAGAATGAACAGGCAATAGTGTAGACAGAGAAGGAAGAGACCTTCTACCCTCTCATCTCATAATTAAGGAAACTGAACCCTAGAGACCTAGAGGAACTTGCCCAAGGTCACCCAGACAGGTCCTAAACCCTAAAAATCCTAAGCCCTTCTGGGACAGAGGTAGGGTCCATCAGCAGTCCCTTGATGGACATTTGGGCATCCAAGAGCTGCACCAGGGTCATGATGCTGTGGCTAGAGGACTCAGAATTCTGAAGGAATTCGCTTGGTGGGCTCCGCAACCAAAAGAAAGCTCACATGATGAGCTAGGACTGCTGGGCTGGGGGACCACCTGCACCTGAAGAAAGCAGACAGCAGGGCAGAAGGAAATGAAGACTGTCCTAGGCCCAGTCCAATTCCAATCTCAGACCCTTAGTGACTCACAGTAGGTTTGATCCTTGTGCCCCAGTGCTGAGCAACCCCACTGGACATGGTGATGGTGGAAGCCTGTTTCCCCATCTGTAAAATGGACACAGTAATATCTGCCTCAGAGGGTTGGTGGGAGGCTCAGTCTGGATCATACACAGGCCAAAGCACTGTGTAGACTTCACAAAGCGCCCCAGAACCTTGGGGCTTGGCATGGCCCACAGCTAACATGACCAACATGAACCTAGTAGACAGTTTTCTGAGCCCTTTGAGGTCTCCTTCAGCTCAAAATCTGTGTGACCTGAGTCTGCTCTCATTGCTTGTTAGACTGGGAGCTCCTTGAGGCTAGGGACTGGTATATTTCAGTTTTGTCTTCAGCCTTTTTTTTTGTATGCCTAGTGTTTATTAGCCCAGACCCTAGCACATAGTAGGAGCTTTCTGGCTGCTTATTGCCTACCTGCCCTAGTAAAAGCTACCATTAAAGTGAATTAATCCAACCAGCATTGACTAAGAGCCTCTTATATGCCCAGCTATGAGGAGACAGAACCACGACAATCCCTCCCCTCAAAGAACTCACATTCTGCAGGAGGGTAGCATACAAATCCAACTGAATACAAACTATATAGAAAGAAAATACAAGGTAATGGGGGGTGGCACTAGCTGGGTGGGGAAAGGCCTCATGGGGAAGGGGTTTTAGGAAAAGATTTGAATAAAACTAGAAATACCACAAGGAAGAGGTGATGAGAGAACTGTGTGGTGGGCATGGGTGAGGCACAGGGAAGGGAGACCTTGGCATGGGGGAAGTCTAGGAAGCAAAGCCAGGGCACTAAAATGCCAAACCAAAGCATTTGTATTGGATTCTAAAGGCAAGTGGTAGCTGTTGAGACTTCTGAGGGGAGGGCAGAAACCTGGGACAGGGAAGGCAGTAAGGGCCTGGAGGGGTGTGGCTGTGGGAACCAGGAGAGAGGGATGACTCAGGGGTAACTAGGAGGACGGTGATTTCTGGACAAGAGGAGAGGTATGTTCGAGAGAAAGACAATGTTTTGATGTGTTGACTTTGAGGGACCCAGGGACATCCAGTTAGAAATAACTAATGGGAGCTTGGAGCTCAGGGGACAGCCTAGCCTGGAGCTAAGGGTCACTGAACCCACAGAATGGACAAGTTCACCTAGAGAGTTGAGGGGTAAAAGAGAAGCGTCTTGGGACGTCCCCATCATTAGGGCACAGTTGGGGGGCTGGGATGTTAGCGCAACAAAGAAGGAACACGAGATCTTGCATGTTGGGGAAGCAAGAGAGATGAGTATATCACTAGCCCAGAGAAGTGAGAAGGCGGAGGAGTAGAGGGTGGTCAAGTGTCCAAGGCTGCAGGGAGGACCCAAGGGTGAACACTGAGAAGGAACAGCTCACTGGGGACCTGGATAGGGCAGCCTCAGCTCAGTGAAGTCAGAAGCTGGAATGCTGAGGTCCAGAGGAAGGGGAGGCAGAGACAGTCAATAGCGTTTTCTAGAATTATAGTTGGGAGAGGGAGAAATGGAGGATGTTGGCTCAAGGGGACTGCAGGGTCAAGGGAGAGGGGATGTGTGTGTGTGTGTGTGTGTGTGTGTGTGTGTGTATGTGGTGTGTGTGATGTGTGTGGGTGGATGGTGTGTGTATGTGTGTGTGTGTGGTGTATGGTGTGTGTGGTGTGAGTGGTTTGTGGTTGGTGTGGTGTGTGTGGTGTGTGTATGGATGGTGTGTGTGTATGTTGTGTGCATGGTGTGTGTGTGGTATGTGGTGTGTGTGTATGTGGTTTGTGGGTGGTATGTGGTATGTGTATGTTGTGTGTGTGGTGTCTGTGTGTGGAGTGTGTGTGTTGAGGGTGTGGGTGTGTGGGTGTTGGGGTTGGGATGTATGGGTGTGTGTGTGTGCGTGCGTGAATGGGGAAGGCTGGGGCCTCCGTGCAGGCAGCAGGGAAGGAGCCAGGTCTTTACTTCCAGACTCCTCCATTCTCCTGAATGAGTCACTGCCTCCATGAGGGCCTCCTGAAGACAGAGGCCCATGAATTGGGCTCTGCAGGAAGTCTAAGAGGCTGCTGAGCCGAGGGGAAGGCAGATGCTTGGGGTTGGGGGGTCAGGGGTGCCCCATCTCTGCTGGACATTCTGAGCTCTCCTCCTCTTTGACCCCATCCTTGCCCATACTCCCATCTGCCTGTGACTGTGGCCTTCAGTGATTCTCCCTCATGGTCTCGGCTTCATCACGTGTCCCTGCCTGTTCCTGCCCTGGGTGCACACCCTGCCACCTCTTCTCAGACTTAAGAAAGGAAATATGGGTCCAGTGGAGACAGCCCTGGCCGAGAGTCAGGCGGCATCCGTCCTCAGCCCAGCTTTCTCTTCCCCATCTGCCCCTCAAGGCCTTCCCCTTTCTGAACCTTGATGCTGAGGCTAGAAGGGGGCATCTGGAGGGGAGGGATCAGAGGGGTGGCTGCCTGTCTTCCGGCAGGAACTCACTTCATCCCCACCCTCCTCACCAGGACCTTGATGCTGGACTGGGAGCGCCACAAGAGAGAGGCACTGGCCAGGGAAGGGCAGCGCCGGGCTCAGGAACTGCGGGTCCAGAAGCAGGTGGCTCGGTGCCTGGCAGCCTATGGGCCTTCCAAGGGATCTGGGGCCACCCATCGCAAGCTTGATGAGCTCAGGTGCTCACCCCTGTTGGGGGGGGGGCACGGGGAGGAGGTTCCCTGGAAGTGGGGGCACAGCTGGTCCCTGCAGAAGCCTGTGAGTGGGGCACCAGGGCAGATGGGGAGAAGAGACGAGCCCACCCCTACCAAGTGTGGGGAGGAGCCCCCCACTTTGGTTGGGGAGCCAGGAGCTGGGAGCAGGAGATGTGTGGGAAGCTGCTCAGGGAAGCCTCAGGTTGGTTTTGCTAAAGGCCAGGGTGCCAAGGCAGACGTTTCAGGAGGTTCTGGCAGAGGGGGCACCAGTGTGGGCAGAGGGAGCAGGAAAGGCTGCCAGGGGAGGAGAGGGCTTGAGCTAGCTCTAGATCTGGATGGACCAAAGAGGATTATGGGCAGAAGGGACTGGGAGAAGGAGCATTCTGCAGGTGAGGCTGAGGGGAATTGGAGAAAAGCCCTGGAGGGGGATGGGCAGGGAGGGAATTAGGGAAAGTGCTGGAGGGGTGGGTTTAGCTGCTGGCTGGGGTGGAAAAATTTCAGGCAGAAGAGATAGAGCAGAGGTATACTTCAGATGGGTGTGGGCTGGGGAAAGCCCTCTGGGGAGGGGTTTATGTAGGAACCAGGGGTTACCAAAACATGGTGAGGTATGGAGAACTGCCTTCCCCAGGTTCTCTGTGGGGGTGGGAAGGAAGCAGAAGTCCTGGGGTGGGCACCTTGGCTGGATCCAGCTGGCTGGGCGTCAGTGGGACCAAGATGCCCGCACCCTGGTCTTAGATTCCCCAGCAGGGCTCAGTATCTCAGCATGCCAAGGGGGCCTCTCCTCATCTCGCCATCCCACTGTGGAGAAGGGCCAAGGCTGACCCGATTAGGAAAGCCATAGCTACTGTAACTCCCAGCAGCCGGTCCCTGGTGGCACAAGGACAGTGGCAGCAGGCCCATGGCTGTATTCCAGAGCCCTGGTACCTGATTCTGGACCGTTGAGGCCTAGAGGGAGGCAGCATTTGACCCAATACCACACAGCTATGGGGAGGGAGATCCAACTTCAGAGTGTTTGACTCCAAATCTGTGGATCCTTTCCACAACTTATTCATCCCACCAACATCACTGTGTGCAGAAAGCATGGGAGCAGAGAAATAAAATGTGGTCACTGGTCTCCAAACTGACTGACTTGCCTGGCACTGGGAAAGCACTGCCTTTTTCCTGGGCACAGTGTGCCCAGTAACACTACTAAGAGTAGCTAGAGTTGATTTTGTGCTTTATGGCCTGCAAACTGCCTCACAATATCACACAGGAGAAAACTGAGGCAGACAGGGTTAGGGTTAGGGTTCAGTGATTTGCCCAGGGTCACATGACTAGCACATGTGCCCTCAGGCCTGCCTGACTCCAGGCCCAGGGCTCTGCCCACTGTGCCACCCATCCGCCAGAATCGGGGAGATGTGACTTCCTAGCCATGTGACCCTGACTTCACCTTTTGGTCAGAGACTGAAGTCTAGTGTTGCTGGCTGCTGAGGGCATCCCCAGAGCCTAGCCAAGCCCTGGGTTATTCTAGGAGGGTCATTTCAGAGGGTTTTCAGGCTGAGCCCGATCTCTAGTAACCCTGCCCTATCTCCCCAAGCCAGGCGGCAGGAGAAGCAGCGGTTGGCAGAGTACCAGGCCGAGCTTCAAGACATCCATCACAGGGTGCAGAGCCGCCCCTTCCTCTTCCAGCAGGCCATGCAAGTATGGCTTCCACCTCAGCTGGGCACTGCCAGCTTTGTCCTCCCTTCCTTAGCACCTGGCAGGATTGGATTCAGGACAAAACATCTTCCCAATTCTGCTGCCCTCTCTCCCCCACATCCTCACTGCTCTTATTTCCAGGCCTCCCCAGTGTCATCCCAAATCAACAAAATGCACATTGATTAGGCCCCTGCTGTGTGTAGAGCTTCCTGCAGGGTGAGGGACTGACCATCTTTGCTCTCCTCAGGGAACTCAACACCTAGTTGGGGGATAAGTTACAAATACTCCAAAATTCCAGTGAGCTCCCATCTCAGTGATAATCTCTCTCCCTAATGATGCCACTCATCACCATTCCATACCTGTCCTGCCTCAGTTTCCTCATCTGTTTCCTCAGCTGTTTGGGAAAGGGGAAGAACTTCCTAGAGGAGGGGACATTTTGAATGGTGTTTTAAAGGATGAGAGGAATGAAAACATGAAAGAAAGGGAAGGGGGGGTGTGCTAGACAAAGAGGACAGTGTGAGCTAAGCTGGAAAAAAGGTATGAAAGCCAAGGGCATCTTGGCAGTCCCAAGGGTAGTCTGCTTAGACAAGAGTGCAGAGGGCAGGCAGAAGACCATGGATCAATTCAGAAAGGCCGCACAGTGCCACATGGTCTTTGATCTTTTCCTTGGGGAGCAATGGGGAGCCTCTGGAAACTTGGAAGCAGAAGACAGTGCTGGCAGAGGTCCCAAGGTTTAGAGGAGGCAATCTTACTCCAATTCCCTTGTTTTACAGAGGAGGATAGTGGAGAGGGGAATGAAGGAAGTCACCCATTAGGAGGTGAATGCAAAGGTGGGTGGGAATGAGGCCTGCCCTCTGTTGTGGCCATGGGACTAAAGGGAAGGAGAAGGTACCGGGGAGGTGGTTTTGGCTGCCTGTGAAGGGTGAGAACCCCAAGGTGAGGAGAGTGAGTGACAGGGTCCGTGGGGATGCCAGGGACAGACACAAAAAGGGGAAGGGTAAGTTTAGTGAGAAAGGAAAGAATAGCCACCTCCCATAGAACTCTAGGCCCAACCCTACAGGAGCCCACTCCAGGGAATGGAGCCCTCCTAGCTCTGCCCATTCTAAGGACCATTACCACACCCTTCTATCAATCAATCAGTGACATCCATCCAGGAAAAAGCTTTTATGTACCTACACCTAGCAAGGACTCTTGTTAAAATGAGCCCCCTTCCTGCCTCCAAGGAGTTCCTCCATGCATCCCCTGGACTGGGCAAGGGTGTCTCCATCTGTACAATCTCCTGACTGGGAGGGGGGCCCCATCTCTCTCATCCCTGGTACTGGTTTCAGGGACTCTTGTCTCCCTGACAGGCCAATGCCCGGCTCTCCGTGAACAGACGCTTTTCCCAGGTACTGTCAGCCCTGGGTTTGGATGAGGAGCAGGTATTGGCTGAAGCACTGAAGGATGAGATTGAGGAAATCCCCTTAAAACACAGGTAGGGACCTGAGCTTTTCTTAGAGGTTTATCTAGAGCAAGTCCCTCATTTTACAGGGGAGCATACTGAGGCCTAGAGAGGGGCCTCCCCAAGGTCACACAGCTGGGATTAGAACTGCTCTGGATGTCTAAAAAGCCATGCCTTCTTGGTCTCCACACTCCACCTCCTGACTGGTTTCAGGTGTCTCTCCCCCCTCACCTCCAAACTTCTCTGGCTTCCTTTCAGTCTCAGCTAAAAGCCCACCTTTGGCAAGAAGCCTTTCCCTGCCCTTAATTTTAGCACTTTACCTCAGATTGCACCCAGCTTGTCCTGTATATCTTGTCTGTGCACTTTGGTGTTTCTTGTCTCTCTTATTAGATGGTGTGCTCCGTGGGAGGGGACTAGTTTTTGCCACTTTTTGTATCTGCAGTCCTTAGCGCAGCATCTGGCACACAGCAGGTGTTACATGGAGGCTAGTTGACTGAATGATGGACAGTAGGATAACTAGATCCATCATTACCAGACAAGAAACTTGGACAGGGTCTTTCCAAGTGCTGAGATGCTGACTGGAGGAAAGAGGAGGCCTTCTCATTGGGAGCCTACCACAGCATTGCCAATCCATCCAGCCTACTGCATTCACGTTATAGACCAGGAAGCCTTCCTGGGAGTAGATGAGGTCCCTGCTGCCAGACCAGATGGAAGGGGTGCTCTAAGGAGGCAACTCCCAGGCCAGGTAGCCCCTGAGGGGAGCCTGGGTGCCAAAGAACACCCCTCTGTCTCTTCCCAGGTCCTCAAAGACTAGGAAGCTGTCCAGGATCCGAGTGGAACAGCCTTTGTGGGGCATGGAGTGAACAGAGCTGGACACTGCCCCAAGTCAGCAAGTCTAGTATGGGGAGAGAATTATTCCCAGTCCAGGGTTGAATGGGAAAGACAGAGAGAAGGAAAATGAAATTATTGTATTTAAGCCCAGCGTCTGCTTTCCTGCCTGGTCAGAGCCGGAGGGGCCTTGGGGTCTGTCTGGGGAAGTGAGCAGCAATGACAGATGATTGATGGTTACTGGGGATGCTGAATCCAGATGGAAGCACTGGGGTCTGTGTCAGAGCCAGAAGGGCCATCCTCGATATTCCTCAGCCCTCTCGCCTGAACCGGGTGTACACCCTGCCCAGCCACAGCCCTGAGAAATACAGAACTCCCTCCCCACGAGTGACTTCTTTAACACCAGTGTTTAAATTCCTTAAGGCCCCAGACTTACACAGCCACAGAGACCTCTCATCTTCATCCCCATTAGGAGAGGAGATGGTCCTTTTTGGCTTACAGAGGAAGAAACTGAGGCACGTGAAGGCAAAGGGATCTTGTACTGGGTCACAGGAAAGTAAAGAGATGCCCTTTGGTTCCATTGGCTTCCATTAAAAGGCATTTAGGGAAAAATATTGCAGGGGGGCAGTGAATTTCATAGAGCCATCTGAATTCATATATTAATCACATATAGTGCATGGTACCAAGGAGACAGCCAATAGGGACCTTGCC
This sequence comes from Bettongia penicillata ogilbyi, assembly GCA_023548195.1. Taxonomy (NCBI): domain Eukaryota; kingdom Metazoa; phylum Chordata; class Mammalia; order Diprotodontia; family Potoroidae; genus Bettongia; species Bettongia penicillata. The sequence continues at coordinate 7,633,020 of JAJHZJ010000590.1, forward strand.
CTCACAAGGGCTGACTGACCAGTAGAGGGTTAAGAAGGAACCACACACCTAATGGATCCCAGAACATGGTTGGCATTATGGGTATATGGCAATAGCAGTCAGGAAGACCTGGGTTCAGATCTCACTTCAGACAGTAGCTCTATGAGTTTGGGTAAATTACTCCAGATTTCTTATATCAATTAGACTTGAAGTCCTCTGTGGTCCCCTTTGAACTCAAAATCTATGACCTGAAGTGAAGGTCCTTGACCAGCCAGCAGGATCAAGGATGGCTTCTTGAGGGAGGCCATCTGACTTGGCCTTAAAAGGTCAGAATTCTCCTTGACCCTTCATCAGGCAAAGAAGTAGGCTGAGCTGGTGGTCAGCACAGGAACATACAGACATAAAGGAGAGTATACAGGTGAGATCTTGCAGACCCAATAGGACCACCTAGACTAAACTTATTCTTTTTCTAAGGAGGAAACAGCATCCCAGAGAAGTCAAGTGACTTGTCCAAAGGCCCCAGCAAGAAATATGATAATATCTATGCTCAGAACCCTTTAGGCCTCTGGGACTCATGAAACGGTAGCAAAAAAAGCTCCACTTTGTGAGCTCTGTGATCTCAGTCAAGTCACTTAACTTTTCTGGGTCTCAGTTTCCTCAACTGTAACAGCATGGGGCTAGACTGGATGGAGTTCCTTCCTGCTATAAATCTCTGAGCCTATGACTTAGATTGTCACCAACCACACAATCTAGGTTTTAGGGTTCCAAATGCAAGCTATGTTCACAACGTATTTTTCATTTATTTTTATTTCCAAATTCTCTTCTCTCACCCACTGAGAAGTATTTATACAAAAGTCACACAAAACATATGTCCATATGCCTTACTCATAACGTACTAATTATGCTACTGATGGTCGGCAGTATTGACCTTCACTAACATCTTCCTCCAATGCCTAAATCTGGGGAGGGGGTAAAGTTGGTTAAGCTGCAATTATGACAGGAAACTGAGATTTTGTCATCAGGCTCTGAATTTAGCATTCCCACAGCACTTGCAGGGAGCCCATCAGGAAGCTACCACAGAATTTCATTAACAAGAAATGATGGAGACAAGATTCCAGATGGTAGGATGTCTCTAACCCTCCCTGCACTAAGGGCAGACTTCATGAAGCTAGTTCTAAGTAGTGTTTAGCTCTAAGTAGTGTTTAGCTCTCCGCAGTACATCCAGTGGCCAATTCTGCCAAGCTGGGAAGTGTCAGACTTCATCGTTGGTGAAAGGAGTAGTCCCAGAAGGTTCTGAGAAGAGGTGGGATCTTGGGCCAGTTTGGTCATAGGACCATGAATTTCCTTTCTTGGGTACCAGAAGAACAAATCTACCAGAATTGGATGACACCAGAAATACCTAACACACAGTCTTAATTTCTACCAACCCTCAAAGGAAGCTCTTAAGAGGATTTACGTAAAAAATAAAGCAATGGTTATTAAGTTCATGCTGGGAATGTTTAAATGTTCATTGATCTGGGCATTCTCTTCAACAATACAGAAGGTAGCCTGTCCATCCCAGGCAACAAATTTTGTCCAGATCCTCCCCAAAGTTCACCACAAGGGGTCCATCCAGCACATAAAAAACCTTCCAGTGGCCTAGCCATACCAGAGCTAAAACTGTATTATAAAGCAGCAATCATTCAAACTACTTGGTACTGGCTAAGAAACAGTCGTGTATCAGTTGGAATAGGTGAGGTACACAAGGCACAGTAATCAATGACTAGTAATTTACTGTTTGATAAACCCAAAGACTTCAGCTTCTGGGATAAGAATTCATTATTTGACAAAAAACTGCTGGGAAAACTGGAAAACAGTATAGAGAAACTAGGCATAAACCAAGATCTTACACCATATAGCAAGAAAAAGTCAAAATCAATACATGATTTAGATAGAAAGCATGATAATCATAAGCAAATTAGGAGAGTAAAGAATAGTTTACCTGTCAAATTTATGGAGAAGGGAAGAATTTATGACCAAATGAGATAAGACAACATTATGAAATACAAAATGGATAATTTTGATCACATTAAAAAGGTTTTGTACGAAATCAATGCAACCAAGATTAGAAGTGAAACAGAAATCTGGGAAACGATTTTTATAGCCAGTGTCTCTGTTAAGATCTCATTTCTAAAATATGTAGATAACTGAGTCAAATTTATAAGAATACAAATCATTCCCCAATTGACAAATGGTCAAGGGATTTGCACAAATAGTTTTCAGATGAAGAAAACCACTATTGATTAGAGAAATGCAAATTAAAACAACTCTGAAATAACACCTCACAACACAGACTGGCTAATATGATGAAAAAGGAAAACATAATAAATGTTGGAGAAAATTGGAACACTAATGCATTGTTGATGGAGTTGTGAACCGATCTAACCCTTCTGGAGAGCAATTTGGAACTATGCCCAAAGGACTAAAAAAATTTGCATACCCTTTGATCCAGCAATACATGAAGTGAAAAGAACTGGAACCTTGTACACTGTCACAGCAATGTTGTGCGATGACCAACTTTAATAGGCTTAGTTCTTCTCAGCAATGCAATGAATCTAAGAGAACTCCAAAAGACTCATGATGGAAAATATTATTATTCACATCCAGAGAAAGAACTATGGCATCTGAATGCATATCAAACATATGATTTTCTCTCTTTTTTGTGGTTTTTCTCTTTTGTCCTGATTCCTTTTTCACAACAAGACTAATGTGGAAATATGTTTAATATGATTGTACATGTATGACCTATATCAGATTGCATGCAGTCTTGTGGAGGGGGGAAGAGTGGGAGGGAGAAAAAGAACAGTATTCGAATTTTTCTAAGATTGAATGTTGAAAACTTTCTTTGTATGTAACTGGAAAAAGCACAGTACTATTAAGTGGGTGGAAAAAAATGAAAATCTTCCATCCAGTGAAAGGTATCCCTCATATACTTGTCATCTCTGTCATGCAATTCTTTGATGTCTTTTACCACTGTTATTTGGGATCCCTTGTTGATTAGATGTCACCTGCGTGCTTATGCCTACCATGTGCTCTTCTGGTGCTCCTGATGTGATACTAATGTTTAGTTCTTCAAAGACAATGGGCTTTCAGGTCTTGTTGTGATACAGTAGCATTGCTCTAACCCTTTGCTATTATGGGAACTAAACAATTGGTAAAAGAGCCTTGCAATTTCCCAAAAGCAATCTAATTTTCCTTTTTCTTTTCAAATCTGTATCCAGCTCACGGTACATTTATTGTTTATCTCAGAAATACATCCTGTTGGTCAAGCCCTGTAGACTGCCAATCCAGATGTATGTTGAAATCTGAGCAATATCCTGTCTTCACCTACTTGATCTTTCCTGGATGAGTGAATAGACCAAACTCTTCTAGATAGTTAAAAGATCTCTTCCAGGAGATTCTGCAAAGTCTTGGGTTTGATGCAATCAACATATCACCCTCAAACAGGAATGTCAAAAGGACCTCACCATTCCAAAGGACTCTTTGTGGATCAACATCAGAAAGGCAAATATTTGAGGCAAGAACACACCTGCCTATTTTATGCCACAGTGGGTGTTTCTGACCAGAGAGCCACTGAATAGGGTTATTTCTGTTGATGTGTCTTAGGAATCTTGAATGAGCTTTATATAGAGATAGGATACACCTAGTTAAACAATATCCTGTAGGGGAGGTGGGGGGGAGGGTCCAAGTAATTTATACTTTAGTGGAATTCTAGTGGAATGCTTTTTTTAAATCAATGAACACAATGGAAATTTATAATCCCTTACCATTGTATTACCTCCACAGCAGCTCTCCTTTCTCTCTCTATACATATGTATAGAGAAAAGAATGTTTTATTCATTTTTGCAACTCTTTTCTATTTTTCCTCTCTCTGTGGTCTTCTTTCCACTTTTCATTTTTTAATTCCCTCAGTATGACTTTGCTCGGTTGGAAATCTTGCCAAGCTTTCTTTCTTTCTTCTTTTTCTTTAACAGTTAGTCAGTCTGATTTATTTATTTTTTTTAAATGTTATTATTTTTTTAATGTTCTACAATCACTACCATAAAATTGAGATTTTATCCCCCCATACACCTACCCCCCACTACCCCCCTCCTTCCCCACAATAGCATACAATTCTATATAGGTTCTACATATACTTTCCTATTGAGTACGTTTTCACTATAGTCATACTATGTAGTAGAACTAAGATAAATGGAAGAAATCATGTAACAAATCAAAACATAATCCACTAAAACACACACATACACAAACATGATCTGCTGCATTCTGCGAATGACTTCCATATTTCTTTCTCTGAGTGTGGAAGGCATTTTGCCTTAGAAAACCACCATTGGGAATTTTTTTTAATAAGTTTCAAGTCTACCAGAAAAAACTCTCGCACACTGTGCTCGATGCTGTGCACAAGGTTCTCCTGGTTCTGCTCCTTTCGCTCAGCATCAAGTCATGTAAGTCCTTCCAGGCTTCCCTGAAGTCTTCTTATTCATCATTTCTTATGGCGCAATAGTACTCCACTACATTCATATACCATAATTTATTCAGCCATTCCCCAATTGATGGGCATCCCCTTGACTTCCAGTTTTTGGCAACTACAAAGAGAGCTGCTATAAATATTTTTGTACATGTGGGACCCTTTCCCATTTTTATGATCTCTTGGAGATACAGTCCTAGTAGTGATATTGTTGGGTCAAAGGGTATGCACATTTTTGTAGCCCTTTGGGCATAGTTCCAAACCGTTCCCCAGAATGGTTGGATGAGTTCACAGTTCCACCAACAATGAATTAGTGTTCCAACTCTTCCACATCCTCTCCAGCATTTATCATTTTCTTGTTCTGTCATGTTTGCCAATCTTATAGGTGTGATGTGGTACCTCAGAGTTGTTTTGATTTGCAACTCTCTAATCAATAGTAATTTAGAGCATTTTTTCATATGATTATAGATATCTTTAATTTTTTCCTCTGAAAATTGCCTGTTCATATCGTTTGACCATTTATCAATTGGGTAATAACTTGCATAGTTATACATTTGAGTCAGTTCTCTATATAGTCTAGAAATGAGGCCTTTATCCCCGAGCTTAGCCACAAAAATTCTTTCCCAATTTACTACAACCCTCCAAATTTTGGTTGCATTGGGTTTGATTGTGCAAAAACTTTTCAGTTTAATATAATTAAAATTATCCATCTTGCATTTCATAATGCTTTCTATTGCTTCTTTTGTAAAAAATTCTTCCCTTCTCCATAAATCTGATAAATACACTATTCCTTGCTCCTCCAGTTTATTCATGGTATCAATCTTTATACCTAAATCATGTACCCATTTGGACTTTATTCTTGCGTATGGTGTCAGGCCTGGGTCTATGCCTAATTTCCACCACACTGTTAACCAGTTTTCCCAGCAATTTTTGTCGAACAGTGAGTTCTTATCCCAGAAGCTGGGGTCCTTGGGTTTATCAAACAGGAGATTGCTATATTCCTTGCCTACTGTGTCTTGAGTGCCAAGTCTATTCCATTTGTCTACCCCTCTGTTTCTTAGCAATACCAAGTGGTTTTGATAATTTCTGCTTTATAATACAATTTGAGGTCTGGTAGCGCTAGGCCACCTTCCCAAGCATTTCTTTTCATTAGTCCCTTTGATATTCTGGACCTTTTTTTCTTCCAAGTGAATTTTGATATTATTTTATCCATCTCTAGAAAATAATTATCTGATAGTTTAATTGGTATGGCATTAAATAAGTAAATTAATTTAGGTAGAATTATCATTTTTATCATATTAGCTTGGCCTACCCATGAATAACTGATGTTTTTCCACTTACTTAAATCTGACTTTATTTGTGCAAAAAGTGTCTTATAATTGTGCTCATATAATCCCTGGGTTTGTTTTGGCAGGTAAACTCCTAAGTATTTTATAGTGTCTACTCTAGCTTTAGCTTTAAACAGGATTTCTCTTTCTATCTCTTGCTGTTGGACTTTGTTGCTAATATATAGGAATGCAGAAGATTTGTGTGGGTTTATTTTGTAACCTGCAGCTTTGCCAAAGTTGTTTATTATTTCAAGTAGTTTTTTACTTGAATCTCTGCGATTCTCTAAGTATATCATCATATCATCTGCAAAGAGTGATAGCTTAGTTTCTTCTTTGGCTATTTTTATTCCTTCAATTTCCTTATCTTGTTTAACTGCTATCCCTAACATTTCTAGTACCATGTTGAATAATAGTGACGATAATGGGCATCCTTGTTTCACCCCTGACCTTATTGGAAATGCATCTAGCTTATCCCCATTGCATATAATGCTTGCTGAAGGTTTTAGGTAGATACTGCTTATTATTTTATGGAAAGTTCCCTTTATTCCTGTGTTCTCCAGTGTTTTTAATAGGAATGGGTGTTGTATTTTGTCGAAAGCTTTTTCTGCATCTATTGAGATAATCATGTGGTTTTTGTTAGCTTTGTTGTTGATATGATCAATAATGTGAAGTTTTCCTAATATTGAACCAACCCTGCATTCCTGGTATGAATCCTGCCCAATTATAATTTATTATTCTCATGATAAGATGCTGTATTCATTTTGTTAAAATCTTGTTTAAAATTTTTGCATCTATATTCATTGGAGAAATTGGTCTATAATTTTCTTTCTCTGTTTTGTTTCTTCCTGGTCTGGGTATCAAAACCATATTTGTATCATGGAAAGAATTTGGGAGGATTCCTTCTTCCCCAATTTTCAAAAATAGTCTATATAGTATTGGAATTAACTGTTCTTTAAACATTTGATAGAATTCACTTGTGAATCCATCTGGCCCTGGAGATTTTTTCCTAGGGAGTTCATCGATGGCTTGTTCAATTTCTTTTTCTGAGATGGGGTTGTTTAAGTTTTCAACTTCCTCTTCTGTTAATGTGGGCAGTTTGTATTTTTTAAAATATTCATCCATCTCGTTTAGATTATCGAATTTGTGGGCATAAAGTTGGGCAAAGTAATTTCTAATTATTGTTTTAATTTCCTCCTCATTGGAGGTAAGTTCACACCTTGCCAAGCTTTTAGACTGGTTTTACCCTCCACTGCTTGTCTCTGTCTGCTTCATGAGACAATGCTACTCCATCACCATCATCCTCTGTAAGATTTTACAAATGAGTTTATATTCTTGACATGTATTGTCTTCCCGAGATATTTGTTTGGCAAATAAGTCCAGTGTTTTCTAAGACGTTTCTTGGCTCTCTTGGTCTCCTTGTTTCTAGCGATTAATTTACATTGGTTTAACTTCTGACTTGAAGTCAGTAGACCCTGTAAGACATTCATTTTCTATTTTTTTTATTTTTTCACAAACTCAGGGTTTTAAATAATTCAGACTTTTCAACCACTCCAGGGTTAAATCTTAAGTATTTTTTTCATCACTATTCTCCCCTGTGGAGGTCAAGCTGAGCCAGTAGGCTGGTGGCTGGCACTGCAGGGCACAGGGAGACTGGGTGAGTGGTCTTGTTGAGGTTTGGGGTGCTTGGGACCCCAAACTACCAATAGGCCAGGTCCTGTCTAATGACTTTGATGCAAGACTTCTTCCAGCCAAAGTAAAACAAAGTTTACTAACGGTTCAGCCTCGGTATTGACAAGCGGGCCATAGAGAATCTCAGCTACAAAGCCAGGGCTGGATTGAATCCCAGAGCCTTCATGGAGGCGAGATGGCGCTTATACGCAGAAGGACCATGGGAAAGGCCAAAGGTCTGAGGAGGATCGTGGTGGGGCTGGGGCGTCCAGTGAGGCGGTCAAGGGTGGGACCGGCTGGAGGCACTTGGGAGGCATCAGTCAAGGAGGGGGTCGGCTGGGAAGCCATCAAGGGCGGACCAGGCTAGGTTAAGGGGATGGCCGCCTTCCTCCACGCTCCCCAGCCCGCCTCTCTGCTGCTCACTTCCCTTGTGGGCCTCTGTGCCTAGGCTTTATTCGGGGCTACACGTGCTGGGCGGAAGAGGGGGCAGGGGCGTTCTCACACTGGCCACTACCAGTGAGGATTTATAGAAATGTAACTGAACGCGTTGGCTCCGCAGGGAGAAGGAGAAGGCGTGGGGGCTGCCAGGGCGCAGAAGCAGGAGCCAAGGGGGTACGGAGAAGCTCGCACCAGCCCGGCTTACCCCGAGCTGCGCATGCGTGCCCATCCCCCTTCCAGGCGCCATGTTTCAGCCACACAAAGGGTCCTTGCTTGGGCAGCCTGAGATTTGACGCAGCCGCAGGCCCAGCCCGGCGCATGCGCCTTTCGGGCCGGATGCGTTGGGAGGGGGAAAGAAGAGAGGCGCCACGGCGAAAGCGCAGTGACGAGCGGACGCCGGAAGCCTCGGGCCTGAGTTCCCGTCGGGCGTTGGGCCAGAGGACCAGAGCACAACGGAAACGGCGCCTGCTGATTTCCGGCAACAGCCGCGGAGGGGCGGCCCGTAACCCGGAAGAGCTCCCATTCCGCGTCAGGGCCCGGCGGTGACGGTGGCCGGGGTTCGGTGGGAGCGCAGCCGCCATGGGCTCCTCGAAGAAGCACCGGGGCGAGAAGGAGGCGGCGGCGGGGGCCGGAGCGGGAGCAGCGGGGAGCTCGGGCCCGGGCACAGCCGAGCAGGCGCCCCGGCATCGCGAGCATAAGAAGCACAAACATCGCAGCGGGGGCGGCGGTGGCGGCGGGAGCGGCGGGGGCGGAGCCGGCGAGCGGCGCAAGCGCAGCCGGGAGCGCGGGGCCGAGAGGGGGAGCAGCCGCCGCGGGGGCGAGACCGAGGCCCGCAACGGGAGCGCGCACGGACGCGAGCGCAGCCAGGCAGAGCCTGCGGAGCGGCGAGTGAAGCGAGAGAAGCGCGATGACGGCTACGAAGCTGGTGAGCGCGAGGCCCGAGGGGCGGGGCTTGAGGGAGGCGGGGCCAATGAACTGTCGGGGGCGGAGCCCGCCCGCCTGAGTGGGCCAGTAAGGGAGCGCAGCCGAGGTGGAGGTGGAGCTTGAGGGACGGGGTCGGGGGTGTAAACCCTGCGCCGGATCTTTCCCCACCCCCATTGAGTCTAGGATCTGCAGGGACCCGCGCTGACAGGTGGGGAAACTGAGGCACGGGGGTAGGAGGAAGAGGCGGCTTTGCTGTGGTTCGAGGTCGCGGATCCTGGGGCCAGGGGAGCGTAACTACCACTGACCTGCACTAATGGGGGGGGTCAGTCGGTAAACAAAATGCCTGCTGGGTGCAGACACTGCAACCAAGGCTGCGCTGGAGGAGCCTACAGTCCAGCGGGGGCGACGACTTCACTGACGCGGGGAGGCTTCCGGGGGAAGTCGGGCTGGAGGAGGCAGAGCCTGTGCAGGCCTGGAGACAGCCGGAGAGAATGTCCAGAGCCCAGCGGGGAGCCCCTGGAGTTTGCGGGGCCCGGGCCTGGGGGGGAAGGTCGTGGGGTTGAGTTGCCCAAAGAAGGGAATTGCATTAGATGATGTTAAAGACCCCTTCCGGCTCTGATCTGGGGAGCCGCGTCATGTGACACCAAATCCGGATCTGTTTCTGCTCCTTGGCCCGGTTCTCTGACTGTACCGTCAGTCTGTCCCGGGCCCTGGCTAAGACACGGCTCTTGCCCTCATAGAGCTCAGGTTCATTAGGGCATGAAACCCAAAACTTTAATGAGCCTGATGAATGCAGCAAGCATGAAGGTCAGAGGGGAAAGGTTATCAACGACCAGGAGAATGTCTTAGAGAAATAAGACATTTAAGTCTGATTGCAAAGGATGAGCAGGAATTCAGGAAGGGAAAGTATTGGGAATCACCAAAGCCTGAAGGTGAGGAGCCTGGAATCATGCAGGGATGATGAGTAGTTCACTTTGGCTGGACAGCAGGGTGTGGGTAAGATGATGCAAAAGTGGACCTTTCCCAGCTGGATGAGGGCCTCATATACCAAGGAAATAACTTTACCCTTGAGGTTCCATGTTCTACCAGGAGCTGTTGGAGCATTTAGATTCAAGCGATATCTTGCTCTTACTTACCTTAGATTTACAAAATGTTTTCCTCCACAACTCAGAGGTAGAGAGAATTAGCACCATTTTATATGTGAAAAAGCCAGAGCTCAGGAATATTAGAGTGGTTTGCCAGAGGCCAGAGTGGGGTTAGGGCTGGGAGAGCTGAAAGTGAAATGGACCGCTGCAGTGGGCTTCCTGCTTAGTTGTAGACTGGACTGGAGGTCCCTTCCAGATGTGAGATACTTTGATTCTAAGTGGTCTGCCAAACTCTCTATCTACAAAACAGAACTCTGTTTTATGCTTCTCGAGCTGGACTTGAGATTGGCAGATTTGGAGGGATAATGAAACATTTGTAGCCCCTGACTCATAACTTGTCCTCTCCCAACCAATACAAGGAAGTGCCTTCCCAGGACTTCAGGGAAGGTGTGATAATGCCTACAGAGGAAAAGCTGGCTTGTGGAGCTAAAGAAGTTTTTCCCAGCAAGGGCTGGCCAGGGAAGTAAACACAGTCTTCTTGCCTATACCAGGTGTTGTCTGGGGCTTAGAACTCCTGAGTTCTGGGCTTCCAGATGTTAATTCTTTGAACTGTGGTCAGGATGCCCTTGAAGCAGCACAGAGGGAGCCTGACCCTTCTCCTTCTCGTTCTAGCCACTGGCTCCAAGGCCAACTCTGGAGATGCTTCCTCTCTCAGTATTGAGGAGACCAAGTGAGTGATGGGATGGGATGGCCTGGCTCCCCAATGCCCTCTGACCTCTTCCAGCATAGTGTTCTGCTAATGGACCTAAGGAGGCCTTGTTACTATCCTTCCAAATGCGTGCTGAGTAGCATCTCTCCCCAGTTCCTTTTCTTCTCTTTAGTCCGTCCAGGATTTAGTTGCCCCATGTTTCCTGAGAGTCTCATAACCGTAGCTATCTCTTTTGTTCTCAGTAAACTTCGAGCCAAGTTGGGCCTCAAACCTTTGGAGATCAGTGCTGTCAAGAAAGGTGAGACCTGGGATGGGCTGACTGAGAAATATTGAGTAGCACTGAGGGAGGGCTTTTGGGGGCCCAGAGCACAGCCAGAATTGGTGAATGAGTCTTGATAGCCAAATACACGACTCTGTGCTTGCTACTTCAGGGAGGGGAGTCATCCTAATAGAGAGCATTCATATCATGCTTTGAGGCTGGCAAAGCGTATGTTGTCTGATACAAAGAAAACCCAAGACAGTCTCTCTGTCCCTAGAGCATCTTCAATCCATCAGAGAATGGGTGAAGCTGTTTGTAAAGGTCGTGAAAATACATCAGGTGTAGACTTGGTCTGGAGAGACCAGAGATCTGCGTGAGGTGGCTGGGGGTGTGGGGGAGGATGATTTCTTGAAGCTGGAACTGGGAGGGTAAGGGGGTCACCACCCCTGGGCCTTTTCCTTCCAGAGGCAGCAGGTACCAAGGAGGAACCAGTGCTGGCCGACGTGATCAACCCTATGGCCTTGCGACAGCGTGAGGAACTACGTGAAAAGCTGGCAGCAGCCAAGGAGAAGCGTCTTCTCAACCAGAAGCTGGGGTGAGTGCGAAAGCCCCTGGGGGCAGGTAGTCACATGTGGATGGACAGACGGATACCTAGATGGGTGGGTTGAGGCAGAAGCATAACTAGGCCTGAAACAGGGACATTTGGCATCAGGAGGGAACCTGTACAATAGGTTGGAACCTTTTCCATGATCCTCCTTCCTCAGGAAGATAAAGACCCTAGGGGATGATGATCCATGGCTAGATGACACAGCCGCGTGGATTGAGAAGAGCCGTCGACTGCAGAAAGAGAAGGATTTGGCTGAGAAGAGGGTGAGAACCTGGCCTTTGAAGGATAGGGAGAGGCCCAAGTCTCTGGGACAGCCGGACTGAGCCAGTTCCCTCCCGAGGGCAGGGGGAGGTGGGGCTTCTTGCTTCATGGAGATACTCTTTGCTTTGTCTCCTCCACTCATAGAGGGCTGGCTCCTGCAGTATCTACCTCTGTCCAGACCTTTGTGTTCCTTGGGCATGTATGTGTGTGTCCATCTGTCCATCTCTGTCCTTCATCCCCTTCAAATGCTGTCTGGAAGCCCGTACATTGTCCTTCTACCCATCTCATCCGATAGGCCAAGCTGTTGGAGGAAATGGACCAAGAGTTTGGAGTAAGCAGCCTGGTGGAAGAGGAGTTTGGACAAAGGCGGAAGGTGAGGTGCTGGGTAGGACTGTGGTCATAGAGAACACCTCAGAGGAGATGCTCCAGGCTCCCGCCTGTGGGGAGAGTGTTGCCCAGATAGATGGATCCTGGAAACCCCTGCTAGGCCCTATGTTACACAGGGCCCACTTATTCTGCCTTTGTGTCTCTGCTGTAGGATCAGTACAGTGCCCGGGACCTGCAGGGGCTGACTGTGGAGCACACCATTGACTCCTTCCGGGAGGGGGAGACCATGATCCTTACCCTCAAAGACAAAGGTATAACCAGATGGAGGGCTCTAGTCAGAGCCTCTGGGCTTCTGTGAGGGACTATGGGGAGAACGGACACGGAGTGTCCAACTGAGCTTGGGGCCTGTGTGGCCACGGCCACTCCTCCCCCAGGTGTGCTGCAGGAGGAGGAGGATGTGCTGGTGAATGTGAACCTCCTTGACAAAGAGCGAGCAGAAAAGAATGTGGAGCTTCGGAAAAAGAAGCCGGATTACCGGCCCTACGCTGAGGAGGAGACCGTGGACAGCATGGCTGTGGTCCGTAGAGAGCGACTGGGGGAGGAAGGGGACTTGGAAGTGGGGGAATGGGGCTTACCCTGCTGACCTTCACAGTTTAAGCCCCGGGCCATTCTGGCGAAGTATGATGAGGAGCTGGAAGGGGAGCGGCCACACTCATTCCGACTGGATCGCGGTGGGACAGCTGACGGAGCCCGAGAACGGGAGCTAGAGGAAATCCGGGCCAACCTGAGGCAGCAGGCGCAGTCCCTGACAACATCTGGACCCCGGCTTGCCTCGGAATACCTCACCCCACAGGAGATGGTGAGTCTGGAGCAGAGATGAACACATGAAGGCATCCAGAGCCTGATGGGGTAAAAAGACTTGCGCACACGTGCACACACACCCATGCACACGTGTGTCCATCTCTGGAGAGCACTGCTACAAGTGCTGTGATGTGAGTGAGCCACTGGGCGGAGCCTTTGATAGTACCCTAGGTGTGTCTGCTCAGGGAGGTTGTTCAGGAGCCCCAGCCAGAGTCTTCTGGGAGAATGAGAAAGGAAGAGACTTTGTGGGGTGGGAGCTTTGTAAGGAGGTACCTGGGAGTTCTTACCTTCGAAGGCTCCCCCTCCCGGAGTGAAGCTGTAGAAGTCACGGGGAAAGACTTGTTATGAGATGGGGAGGCTCCGTCTGCCATTTAGCAAGTGGACCTGAATGGGGGAAGGCAAGCATCATGAAATCAGGATGGGGGGGTGCGCGGGACCAGGACCTCCACACTTGCTGAGTATTCCACTGAGGAGAAGCCCCAGAGGGGCTCGTACCAGGAAGTGCATGGAAAGGGGTCTGAATTAGCAACAGGACTTTAAAGGCAGTGTGAAGGATGGATGGGAGGGGAAAGAAAAAAGACAAGAGTGGTAGGAGGGCAGGGTGGTGGTCCAGAAGAAAGGGCCCAGACCATTATGGCAACAGGTGGACGGGAGACATGTTGGGGCTGAAGTAGAGCTCCCAGAGAGAAGACTTGGGAGATTGGCTGTGGGCAGGAGAGGGAAAACTCCATAGTGACTAGTACCGAGCCTGGAGGCCGAGAGGATGGCAGCATCTGGAGCAGTAGTTTTAGAATGGACTTGACTGGGTCAGGGGTTGTTGCATCCTTGAGGCCACATGTGGCCTTCCAGGTCCTTGGGTATAGCCTTTTGACTGAGTCCAAATTTTACAGAAGGGGATTTGTTCTGTGAAGTTTGGATTCTGTCCTTGAGGAGAGGTCCACATATGGTCTCAAGGATGCAGGTTCCCCACCCCTGGATTGGGTTGTTGGCTGGCTGGTTGGTGTGCTCTAATAGCTGAAGGTGTAGATGTGAGACTGACCAGGATGAAGGGGATTACTGTGCTTATCTGAGGGATGAGATCCCCAAAGAGAGGGTCAGGAGAACAGGAAGGAAAGTCCAGGCCCCAGAGGCTTTGGGAGTTGGGGGCAGGAGTATGGGCTAGGGAAGGAAGGGGGACAGATTGGGAGGTATGGGGGCACCTGGCACAATTCTCAGGAGGTGGAAGGTCTTGTTCAGGGAATAGTAAGGCCAGTGTCCCTGGATCCCAGAGCCCCAGGGATGGGGGGATGTAAGGGGCAAGAAGACTGGAAATGTAGGAAGGGGCCTGGAGGGCTGGGAAAGCTAAGAATTTCGTATTTAATCCTGGAGGGAAAGATATATGTGTGAGAGAGATACAGACAGATGTGGCCAGACCTGTTGCACTTTAGGAAGTTCACTCAGATGGCAGAGTAGAGGGTGGGCTGATCAGAAATGATGGCTTCAGTACGTGAAGGGAAGAGGGCATACGTTCCAGGCTACCTAGAAGATCAGGGATGCTGTAGGTAGTTTACCTGGTTTTTACTCCCTTGTTAGTCTTGTGGAAAAGGTGGAGAAGTATGGGTGGGACCATAGTGTAGACATGTGCTCACAAATGGTTGGCAGATGACCTCCCATAGCAGGCCTAGATGTCTTCCTGGTCGGACTTAGTACAGATGTCCCCCAGCTGAGTGCCAGGGCCAGTATCCAAGTGGATCTTGACAGGTCAGACCGTTGGGCGCAGATAAAGGAAGTGTTTTGTCTAAAAGGAGATCCAAGGGTTTGGGTCAGGAATGCCATGAGCCAAGGTGGCTAACACACTATGTTAAATCAGGCAGAGTTTGGAGGAAGCTGCAGAAGGAAAGGGCAGCTCTAGGCACCACATGAGAATGTCACTGAGGTGGGAAGTATCTAGAGGAAGATAGAGGAAGGGTAATGAAGGAGTTAATGCAGGGGAGGATTGGTTGAGAGAACTGAGGATGCTGATGTTCAAGAAGAGAAGACTCCTACAGAAGGTGACAGGGTTTCAGATGTTTGAAAGAGTCTCACAGGGGAGAAGGTTCCAACTCTTTCCCCTTGTCTTGAGGTGGTACAAACAGGAGCCACGGGAGGGGAGCGGGACGTGGGTTGCAAAGAGACAAGGGTAGGCTTGAGAGTTGGAGCCATGCAGAAATGTTGCTGGGCCCTGATGCTGCCTCAGAAGGTGAGGGACTCATACTTGCTGGAAGGGTGACCATATGCAGGAGAATCTGTGAAAAAGGACCAGAAAGACAGTGATTGTCTGGGGGGACAGGGAAGAGTCCTCAGGGCCACAGAACCCAGAAGCTGAAGAGGACAGGGCTGATGAGGTCTCTTCTGCCTCTTGTCCCCCAGGTGACCTTCAAAAAGACAAAACGCAGGGTGAGGAAAATCCGAAAGAAGGAGAAGGAGGTTGTGGTCCAAGCTGATGATCTGCTTCCTCTTGGCAACGAGACAAGTGAGGGAGACTTTGGCTCCAGGTAACTGGACGCTGCCTGGATGGGGCAGGGGCTGGGGGGCAGGAGTTGTCTGGGCTCAGTGCTCTTCTCTCCCTCCCCAGGTTGCGGGGGAGGGGCCGTCGCCGTGTCCCTGAGGCTGAGGAGGAAGTCCCTGGAGAGCATGAGAGGGAGGCCCCTTCCCAGCTCCCCCAGTCTGATGACACCCGTGTGGAAAACATGGACATCAGCGATGATGGTGAGGGGTGATGCTGGGAGTGGGTTGAGCAGGAGAGACGGAGAGGGGTTGCAGAACCAGGTAAGGCAAGGTTGGTGTCTGTCTCCTAGAAGAGGGGGGAGCCCAGGGACCTGGCTCCCCTGAGATCTTGGAGGAGGATGAAGTAGAGGCCGAGCTACAGAAGCAGCTGGAAAAGGGTCGGAGGCTGAGGCAGCTGCAGCAGCTCAGAGATAGTGGGGAGAAGGTAAGAGGCAGAGGGACCATGGGAGGGTGGGAGGTAGTAGTGGGTAACTCTGGACTGGGTTTGGAGGAGGCCTCTGGAGCTGGAGGGGTTTGCATCCCTCCCTCCTACTCCCACTCTCATTCTGGCCTCTGAGCAGGAGGCTATGGTCTGATGCTGTTTCTGTTGAGCAGTCCTTCTGTGAAGGCAACTATCACGTCTCCCCTAAATCTTCTCTTCTCTAGGCTAAACACCCCACTCTTCCATAGGTGATTGAGATCGTGAAGAAGCTGGAGACCCGGCGTAGCCGGGAAGAGGATGAAGATCCTGAGCGGAAGGGGGCAATTGTGTTCAATGCCACCTCAGAATTCTGCCGCACCCTGGGGGAGATCCCCACTTATGGGCTAGCTGGCAACCGGGAGGACCAAGAAGAGCTCATGGTGGGTTCTCTTAAGATGGGGCTTCATGTTCAGGAATAGGGCATAGAAACCAAAGACTTGGGGCTGAAGGGGTGAGGTGGGAGGGCAGGACCATCATCTCAGACCCCTCTGCCTGTCTGTCAGAGGAGCTAGTGCCGGGCCAGAGAGGGTGCCACACCATGGCCATCCATGACATCTTCCTGTTCACTTGGCCTGATGCCTGTTTTTCCCCACTAGGACTTTGAGCGAGACGAAGAAAGGTCTGCCAACGGTGGCTCAGAATCTGATGGGGAAGAAAATATTGGCTGGAGCACCGTCAACCTGGATGAGGAAAAGCAGCAGCAGGATGTGAGGAGGAGAGGAACTGGGCAGGGGAGGACAGGCAGAGAGGGTCATGGGCGGGGAAGGCCTGAAGTGTGGTGGGTGACCTGACCATTGACAGAGGCACCTTCCTCTCAACTCTCCCTAGTTCTCAGCTTCTTCTACCACCATTCTGGATGAGGAGCCCATCGTGAACAGGGGCCTGGCTGCTGCCCTGCTCCTGTGTCAGAACAAAGGTAACTAAGGAGCCTTGAGAAGGAGCTCTGAAGGGCATGCAGTGAGGGGCTGCCAAGATTGGGCATTCCTAAGGACTCTCTCTTCTTCAGGGCTGCTGGAGACAACGGTGCAGAAAGTGGCACGGGTGAAGGCCCCCAACAAGTCTCTGCCTTCAGCTGTATACTGCATTGAGGACAAGATGTAAGTGGGGCCAGGAGCCCCAGACTCCAGGGCTTTTTTGGGTGGGGTTCAGTCGTCTGAGGGACCTCCTTGTGTTTTCCACCACAGGGCTATTGATGACAAGTACAGTCGGCGGGAAGAGTATCGAGGCTTCACACAAGATTTCAAGGAGAAGGATGGCTACAAACCTGATGTCAAGATCGAGTACGTGGATGAGACTGGGAGAAAGCTGACACCCAAGGAGGTAAGTGAGTGTGGGGCCCCCTGGGGGTGAGCCTGCACCCCAGCAGAAAGAATGGGATTGGCTCCCTTTTTAAACTACCTTTGGGGATTAGGAACTCATGGAGAATAGTGTAAGCCTCCTCCTCATAGGATCCCTTCAAATGATGGCAAGAATTCCTAAGACGTCATGTGGAGTTAATTTGCCTTGTTCTTCAAACCAGACCTTGCATAGTGTGGTTTCTGGTCCTCTTGCCATCAGAAGTTTTCTCCTGGACTTTTCCTAATAATGTGCCTAGAACTGATCACCTTCCTCCAGACGGCCTCTGGCCAGGACCAAGGACAGCAATGTGAGCCCATCCCTCCCTTGAAACCCTGGGCTTCTCAGTGTAGCCCAATAAGGCATTTGCTTTTCTTGCTGACATTTCACATTGGTACCACTAAATGACCCTCACTGTTCCAGCTCTTTTAAGTCCTGAGTGCTTGGGTCAGGTAGCATGACACAGGAGAAAATATTGGAAGTTTAAGAAATCTGGGTTAAATACCCAGTCTGCCTCCTTCTGTGACTATCCATACGATCTTAGGTGTTACTTTGTGTCTGGTCCTGTTGAATCAGTAAACCAAATGGCTTAGTCTAGATGACCAGCCTTCATGGTTTCTTTGAGCTCAGAATCCATGAATCTCCGACTTGGCCAGCTTGGCCTCTATCAGGTACTTGGGAAGTTGGTCTGCTGAAGCCTCTGGGGCTGATTCTGTCATCCCCTTCACCTTTGTCTCATCTGCCCATTGGATGATCAAGCCCTCTGTGCCCAGTCATTCGTGAAGACGTTGAAGGCCAGTGCCCTGAGGCACACATCACACACAGTTTCTAGTCAGTGAACCAGTTTTGAAGAGGTCAGCCTCCAGTATCTTGTAGCCCATGAGGAAAGCTTGAGAAATTTCATAGTTCCAGTATTTGATGAACCAGTCTAGCCCCTAGTCAAAAACGGAGACAAGGCTTGTCTGGCCAGGTCTGGCCTACCTTGACGAAGCCATTTTGATTCTTAGTAACCAGCACATATTTCAGATCCCTCACAAACCATCCCTTTAATCCCTCTGCTACAGTTTTGCCAAGAATCAGTCATGCCTATGGTCCTGTTCTTTCCCCCTTGGAAACTGGAACATCAACTTAGTTTTGGCCCTGCTGCTGTTCCCTGGCAGTTATTTTAGGATGGCAGTGGGGGTGAGGGTGCATTTCTCCTTGACCAGGCGACATTCATTTTTGTTCTCTTCTTCTGAGTCCAAATACTCCCCTTCCTGGAGGTAAAAGCAGATGAAGTGTTACTTTTACTCTCATCCAATCTTCTCAGAGCTGTGTCCTTTTCTCCCCAAGTTCCCTGTTGCCGTTGGAGTCCATTTTGGGCCTGCTCCTTAGTGCCATGATGCTCAGCTTCATGGCTAAGATCTCCTCCCATTGGCTTCCATCTTCTCTACGTCTCACCAAAGCCAGGTGTTTAAGGTCTGTGCACCTTGGCTTTTTCCTTGTGACCTCATTTTCCTCTGGTGGTGACTTTCTAGCCCACCTTTCCCACATCGAATGTCTCCAATGTCCTTCAGGGACTTCAATGGGAAAAAGTCACCTCTTTCCAGATTCCAGCCCTGAAATTCTGCCTTGTTGGTCAGTTATTTCCTCCATCTGGAGTTAGCATCAAAGCAGGCTTCCAGTGGTTGATTGTTTTTGCCAGAGGATTCCAAAAGACATGTCAGGATGATCATTTCCCATCCCTGGTTCTTTCTGTACAGATAGGGGCTCTCCTTTGACTGTGGTTCACATTTCCCTCTCCTGCTCCACAACAGGGTCCCAACAGTACTGCACACATCTAGGCTCTTTATAAACGGAGATCAGAGGCCCCTTGAGAGCCCCATCCTCTCTATGCAGTGGAACCAACCTCCTAGTGCTAGGCTCTATGTATCCCTTGTACACACATATGTCTATTTGCTTGAGACTACGGTCTTCTTGAAGACCATCTGCCCTATGAGATTTTGTTTGGCCCTGAGAACATCTGGTCTGGCAGACAGAAGAGGACAGGCCATTTTCAGTCAGAAGCCCTAGCCTCACCTGGCCCAAGAGCCATCTGGCAAAAGTGCTGGTGATCTCAGAAACACAGAGACTTTAAGTCAGTTGCTAAGGCAAAAACGTTACCTTTGTCTCCATAGCCTTGGTTTCTCAGAAAGGGTATTTTATGGGAA
Organism: Bettongia penicillata ogilbyi; assembly: GCA_023548195.1. Lineage (NCBI taxonomy): Eukaryota > Metazoa > Chordata > Mammalia > Diprotodontia > Potoroidae > Bettongia > Bettongia penicillata. Next base: position 7,652,483 of record JAJHZJ010000590.1, read on the forward strand.
TCCTTGGGAGCCAGGAGCTATGCTCCAAGCTTGAGACCAATAGGATAGATGTTTTGAGGTGGGCAGACTGTCATAAGGTGTCACTGTCTCAAGTGTCAGCCTTGCCCTCCATGGAGGGAGCCTCATCCCTACCCTATAACCCAATCTCCAGTTGGCATTCATTGAGTGCTTTGTTTCTTTGGGCTTTACTAGTGACTTCATTTGAACCTTACAGTCCTATAGCATTGGTATGTACTGTTTATCTGTTTTGGCCAAGTATCAGAAGTCCTCCTTCCCCAGCTTTTCTTTCTCCTGTAAAGTCTTCTTTGATCCAGTCTCTAGTCCTTGCTTGATGGCTCATCACTCCTGATAACATGGAATACTTTGTGTCCCCCTGTATAAAGGACCTTTCCCTGGCAGGGACCATAGGTCTGCAAGTCCTTGCCGAATGCCTGGCTCCCACTATGCCAGATTTCATTTTCCCGACCTCAAGTTTCTAGCATTCTTTCTCATCTATCACCATCATCCTCTGTTGCCTAAACTACCAGCCAACCTCTAATCTGAAAGGAATCTCAGAAGCCTTCTCCTTATTGTAGTTCAAACTCCTGAGGCCCAAAGATGCTTCATGGTTTTCCCACATTTCCTCCTCTCAAACTAGGGATTTTTGACTTAAAATTCTGTGCTTTCACCAGTCTCCTCCTCTGCCTAAAACAGAAATGGTTGTACTTAATGAGTATTCAGTGCAGGTCTGTGTTACTGCAAGTAATCCCTAACTGACCTTTGTGCTCAGGCCTTCCGGCAGCTGTCCCACCGATTCCATGGAAAGGGTTCTGGCAAAATGAAGACTGAGCGGCGGATGAAGAAGCTCGATGAGGAAGCTGTGAGTGGTTGGGGTGGGGGAGGGGGGTATCTTTCAAGAGTTTGTAAAAGTATGGCCACTTAGCATAAGGAGTCCCCTTGTTACAGCTCTTGAAAAAGATGAGCTCCAGTGACACACCCCTGGGCACAGTGGCCTTGCTCCAGGAAAAACAGAAAGCCCAGAAGACCCCATACATCGTACTTAGTGGCAGCGGCAAGAGCATGAATGCGTGAGCAGGGGATGGGCCTTGGGACAGGGGAGGGAGAGGCACTTGTGTCTGCTTCCCTCCCTCATCTCTTGTCTCTTCTTTCCACAGAAACACCATCACAAAGTGAAGATGTCCCGTATTCCCAGTCCTTTAATATTAAATAAAGTTCCCTCCTTATTTTTTCCTCCCTTGTTTAAGTTATGATTCCATTTCCCCCCTTGAGTCAGAGCTGGATGGAGGTTGTGGGATGGAACTAGGTATTGCCTCTCCTGGAGCCCATTTCTGAAATGCCCCCCAGTGGCTGGTCAGCACTGTAGCCAGCTCCCACCCATGCTTTTGGTCCCTCCTTTGCACTGAAGTGAGAAGTCAAAGTCGGAATCGCTTTACTAGGCACACTGGTACAAGTCAACCACGGCTCTCTCTCAACCCACCAGGGGTTTAATTAATCTCTTACAGAGAAGAGTAGGAGTCCAGATGGGAGCCCTGTCTCATCCCCAGCCAGGGGGTGGATGCACAGAGCAAGCCCATTTCTGTCCATGGAGGTGGGGTCAGGGTATAGGACTAGGCTTCTTGCTGGAAGGGAAGCTGTAATCTCAGGCCTCTTCCTCACTCTCCTCCTCGCTCTCCTGGTACTGTACTCGATTGGTGTTGACAAAAAGGTCTGAGTCATCTGCAGAACTATCATCTTCTGAAGACTGGGCTTCTCCTGGAAGTTCTGGCTGAGGTGGTCTGCAGGGAGGATGAGAGTGAGAGAGGCTCCTGGAAACCATACCCAGGACAGGAGCACTTCCAGATTCCAAGCAGAGGAAACAGAAATTGGAACCGCTCAGGATCCCCCCCCCCAACTTGAGAAACATCAGTCCCATTTACACCTGAGATTGGGGCAAGCCTAGCCCCAAGTAAGCAGCTGGGCATGGACAGCCTTGGGGCTGCCTCCCTAGTTAGCATTCACAAGCAAGTGGACAGACAAGTCCACCCAAAAGAGGGTCCTGGATCTGTGAGCAGCCTGTCCCGGGGTGAGGGGAAGGGGACATCATGGGCACTCACCTGTTTCTGCTGTTGTGTTTCTCTGCCACCTCTGAGAAGGCTTCAGGCCTAAAGAAGAGAAAGGATTTAGGAGGTGGAGAGGAGACCAGGTAAGCCCGCCCCCCAGGCCCCGGGCCTACCAGAGTCCCTCCTTCTGTAGGGAGCGGACGTGGTCCTTGCAGAGGACGAAGGAGATCTCGGCCTTCACCTTCTCGCCCTCCTCGATGGGGTCCACGATGAGAAAGTCTCCTGCAGGAGAGGCCGCGGGTGAGGCCTGGCAGCCCAGCAGGGCCGGGCCTCCGCCCCCACCCCCTTACCTCTCTTGATCCAGATGTTCTTGCGGTACTTGGAAGGCATGCTGACCAGGAAGCGCTGGCCCTGCGCCGTCTCCACCTCGTGCAGGTTGTTGCCAGGGGTTCCCAAGACCTGCCCGGGGTGGAGGGGAGCGTGTTGGGGGAGGGGTGCAGCGGCCGGGAGATCCCGGGAGGGTGGCGGGGGGCCGGGGCGGGGGGGCTCACCCTCACGATCTGCTGCTGGTCTGACGGCACCATGTGCTCCCCTAGCACCTCCTGCACCACGTGCTTCCGCTTGGTGGTCTGAGACATGCCGGCTCCGGGTCTGTGGAGGTCAGGACCCCCCGCAGGGGTCAGGGACCCGGCCGGGGGCGGGATCCTACTAGCTGGCTGGGGGTTTCTTGGGGATCTCGGAGACCAGGTGTAGCCCGGGCTTAACCCAACGCCTCTGGGATGGTCGAGGGGGAGGTGACCGGGGTCTGAGTCCCGCGGGCCGGCCCCAGACACTGATGGGGGAGGGGTGGCGAGCCGTCTCCAGCCTCTGCCGGGAGCCCTTGCTACCTAAGATCGGGAAACAGCCCCGCCGCCTCCACGGGGCCCTCTCCCACCATACCTTCCCGCTGCCCACTGCCGCCGCCTCCGCCGGACCGCCAGCCCGAGCCGAGAACTTCCGGAGACCGCGCTTCCGGTGCTCGCTCCGGGAGGTGGAGGGGGCAGAAGAGAGCTTGGTGTTCCCAGTTAAATCTTCCCCTCGCTAGGCACCGCAGACCCTGGTACTTTAGTTCCGCCCCCGCCGCTGCCGGCCCCGTCATGGGCTGAATGGGGAGCCTCCGCAGGCGCCACGCGTGTACTGAGCATTCTCCACTCCACGCCCCGCTCCGGGATGAGTGCGGCCCCGGATCTGATCATAGAGAAGAGAGAACAGAGCGGCACCGTCTCCCTAGGAACCATGATGAGGCACGCTTCCGCCGCAGACGCGCATGCGCCCAGTCCTCGCCTCCCTCCCCCTTCCCTCCCTCCATTTCTCTCCCCTCCTCCCTTCCCCTCCCCTCCCGCCCTTCTCTCCCCCTCCCTCCCTTCCCGCCCTTCTCCTCCCCTCCCTCCCTTCCCCTCCCCTTTCCCCGGTTCCGCCTCATTGTCCTAGGCCCCACCCCTCCTTCCCGCCTCCCTTCAAATTGCCCTTGACCCGGAAACGACTCTGACTACCTGGAAGCGGAAGCCGGCACGCGCCCTGCGGTATTGAGGCAGCGGCGGGAGAGGCCGGTTAAGTGGGAGTGTGATCGTTACAGGAGCCGGAGCCGAAGCCGGTGGGCGCGCGCGCGGCTTACGAGCGCCAGGGTCGTGGGCAGGGCTGGGGCGAGTCGGGGGAGACCCGGGCGGCTGTGATGACCCTTCCCCCCTCCCACCGGGGAACGCGGGGAGGCAGGCGCGGGGGTTGGGGGGGGCGGGGCCCGCTAGGGGGCGGGGCCGTGGGTTGGGGCAGGCGGCCACGTGCGGAGGGGGCGGGGCCTGCGCGGGAGCGGTGCCTGGTGCTCCTGTGGGTTGGGGCGGAGGCGAGCGTGTGTTTTCCTTGTGGTCCGCCCTAGGTCTGTGGTGAGGAGCCATGACGACCTCCCAAAAGCACCGGGACTTCGTGGCCGAGCCCATGGGAGAGAAGCCCGTGGGTAGCCTGGCGGGCATCGGAGAAGTGCTGGGCAAGAAACTGGAGGACAAGGGCTTCGATAAGGTCTGGGGCCCTCGCGTGACCGGAGGGAGGACTGAGGCATGGCGGGGATCGGCGCCGGCCCCTGGCGTGGCTGTCGGGCCCCAGGAAGGGCGAGTGACCCCCGGGAGCCCCGGGCTGTGTGTGCTGGCCTGCCCATTCCTCCCTCCCTCGAGCTCAGGTTCCTCCCCTGGGAGATGGGGGCAGATCCCGGGCGCACGGCTGGGCTCGGGGCGCTGTCAGCCCCTTAGAAGGGGAAGGGTGGGCGGTGACTCGGCCTCAACTTGTTTCCATCTGTGTCTCCTGACTCTGTGTCTCTTACAGGCCTATGTGGTTCTGGGCCAGTTCCTGGTGCTGAAAAAAGACGAAGACCTCTTCCGAGAGTGGCTGAAAGACACCTGTGGGGCCAATGCCAAGCAGGCTCGGGATTGCTTTGGCTGCCTTCGAGAATGGTGTGACGCCTTCTTGTGAGCCCCGTGCCTGGGGGCCGGCCCCCCTTACCCTCTCCGATGGGTCTTCACAGTTAGCACCCCCAAGTGGGAAATCCTGCCCCTCTCTCCCTTCCCACCTCCCAACGGAAGGAAAGATTTTTGCTGCCGCCCCCACCTGGGACACCTTCCCCTCTCCACCACTATTTTGACTCAAGCCTCCCTGTCCACACCTCAGCATGCCTCCTGGTCCTGTAAATTTCAGTGGCAATAGTTATTAGCTTTCCTGGGTGGGTCTCTGGAGTGGCTTTCCTAACCCCTAACCCCCCACTTTTGGTCTGTTTTATGCCATTTGGGTAACTTTGGCAGAAGGACATTCACTGCCATTGTAAAGAGTTTTTTAAAACCAATAAAGTCATCAGCCTTGACATCTGTTCTTAGTTGTGTGAAAAGGAATTGGAACAAGGGGGAGTGTTGGATCAGGAAGCAACCACTTCCATCAAGAACACGGCTCTTATCAGATACCAACCCAAACTGGAAACTCCTCCCATGACCACCCTCAGGTCATTGGAGTGGGTGTCTTGGGACTTGGGCAAATATGTTGGTGTCTCAGCTCCTTAGTTACATGGGAGAAAGGTTTTTTGCGACTTCCTCCTAGGGCTGAGGTTTCAGCTGCTGTGCCTCAGTACCTGGGTATAGACAGAGTAGTCTAGTGAGTATCAAAGAAGGCCATGTCACCAGAAGCTAGTAGTGGGCCTGGCCCAGGATGTGGCTCGTTGATCACTTGCTGAGGGGGGCCATCTGCCAGGTTGCAGGGATGGCTGATCAGGGTTTCCTGTGTTGGGTTAGATGAGGGTGGGAGACCACCTTTGATTCCCAGGAATGACTGCAGGGAGCAAGGAACACCATTCCTGTGTTAACCACAACATTCCAGGCACAAGAAAACACCTGGGTATTTGGGAGAGTACCCAGAGAGTGAACTAGCCCAGGTGCCTAGGAGGAACCAGTGTAGGAAGAAGTTGGCGGTTGCAACAAGGAAAAAAACTGCTTTACATGAAGAATTCATCTGCTCAAAGAAAGTGATAAATTTACTGACCAGAGAGAAGTTTATGAACAGCTTTGATCTGTTATGGCCCCCTCCCCCATCTCTCTTTGCTGTGCTTAGGTGGCTTGGAAGCAAAGGTCCCATGTTTAAATTCTGTCTCTGTTGTGACCAGTATGTCTTTAAGCAATTCGCTCTCTGGACTATGGCTTCCTCATCCTCTCTCAATGAGGGTGTCTCCTTCCAGTTCTAGACCTAGGATTCTGTGATTGAGGAAAGAGGAGGTTGGTCTTTTATGTTCCATGGTGAAGGAGGAAAGTCCCTGTGGCTAAATGAGGTCATCCTGACTCCCACCACCTCCAGGAAGCCTTCCCTGACTACTCCAGCCCACATTGAGTTTTCACATTTCTGTAACCTACAACCCATGCTTACACCATAGTTTTTGTGTTTGTTAGACACTGCTGTATATTGTTCTCCGTTTCATGTGTGGTCGTGTTCCATGACTGTGTTAGAGGGATTGAGCAAAGTGTCAGGACTGATCCTTTCTTGAGATTGCAAGCACAGGTGGCCAGACACATGGTAGGGGCCCAGGAGGCAAATATCTATCTTCCCAGTTACTGGCTGGAGTTAGGTTTATACGAGGCAAGAAGGATCAATGACAGGTCATCTCTGTATTCTCTTGATGGGGTCCTGTGGCCATTTGTGATGTTGGCACCCCAGAGCGTGCCCTTGGAAAGGGTGAGACTGGCCAAAGGATGACAGAACAAAAGAGAGTCCTGGGGAGACTTGTGGGAATGGGTGAGCCAGCAGCTTGCTGTCCCATGCCCAAGGGGAAAGTGTTATCTGATCCTAAGCCCACAGAAATCCCAGGCAGTATGTGCTCACTGGGAGGTGAGGATGGGGCAGGGTTCCATCACTGACACTGAGTACCCACTCTGCTCCCTTGCTTAGCCCAGCCTGACACTTTCATCGCCTCCCCTCACCCTGCTACCAGTTGCTGGCATACTTTTGACTGGTCCCATCTAGAACTCTGGGTGTGGCTGTGCAAGGTCCCTTCTCTGTTGAACCTGGGGAGATTCACAGGGGGCCAACCAAACCACGTCCCCCCATACCCTAAGTAGGTTACTAGAGCCTCCCTTGACAGACATCCCCCAGATAGCAAGGTGTAATACATGTTATGAGGGGTTCAGCAAGCCCTTCCCTGCTGATTCAGAACCTAGAACTTCCCCCATTTCCTTTCCTGACAAGGTAACTTCACAGGACAATTAAAGCAGTACAACTGCAAAGAGCAGTCACCAACACAAGCCCCACAAAAATACTAAAAAAAACCCTAAAACCCAAATCATGACACTGAATAGATGCAGAAAAGAACACTTGTTTACAGTGTGAGGCTGAAAGGACAGGGCAGAATTGGTGGTGGCTTCCTCTGGCCCTGGCAGGGAATGTGGGGGGGTCTGACCTCCTCGTGTTTTGTGGCAGGTTTGACCTCCCTGTGTGATGCTTTTTTTTATTAAAGGGGCCATCCCTTGACCAACCACTTAAAGAAACCTATTCATTGAATGGGTGTATCTCACTCAAAGTGAGAATGCTATAAGACCTTATCCTGAAAGAACCAGGGTTTCCCATTGCCTCCTGGGCCATCTCCAGTCCTGATCAATATCAGACCACTGGACTCAGATGACTCTGGAGAAGTGAGGCTGGTGACCTTGCCCAGCCCTCCCTCACTCAAATCAAAGTCAACTGCAGGTCATGTCATCATGTTGATGTCACGGTCCTCTCTGAGAAGGAAGGACAAACACAGCAACTGCACTTGTTCATACAAATTTCCCCATGCTTCTGTTTTCAATGTCCTTGCAGCATAGTAATAGGCTGTCATTATAATCATGTACCAGCATTTACTCAGCCATAATCCAATTGATGGGCACCTACTCTGTCTCCAGTTCTTTGCTACCACAGAAAGGGTGGCTATAGATATTTTGGTGTCTGTGGAACCTTTCTTTTTATCACTAACCCCCTTGGAAAATGTGCCCAGGAGTGTCATCTCTGGCATCACTTGCTTAAATCCAAATTGGTTTCCAAGATGGTTGGACCAAGTTGCAGTTCTACCAACAGTGTGTTAAGGTGCTTGACATATACTTGAGGGAGGTCAGTGAGAAAAAGAAGCCCCATAGACCCCAACATATTTATAGCAGCCCTTTTTGTGATAGCAAAGAACTGGAAACAGAGTAGGTACCCATCAGGTGGAGAATGGCTAAGCAATTTCTGATGCATGAATATAAAGGAATATTGTTGTGCTATAAGAAACCATGAAAACAGAGAGACATAGAAGGGTTTACATGAACTGATGCAGAAGGAAGTCAGCAGAAACAGGAAGACAACAATGGGAATGGGAAAAAACGCCACAAAACTCAAAACTGAATGTTGTGGAATGATAAAGAATAGGTGTGGTTGACCCAGAGAAGAGAGAGGCCACTACTCCTTTGCAGAGGTTGGGGTTCAGTCAGATTTTGTTCAATACATTGACTTTTTACTGAATTTCTTTCTCTTTCTCTTTTAGAAAAAAGTGTTAATGATTAAGGATGGCTCTCTGGGAGGGAGAAATCCAGGGGGATATAAAAACAGCAAAAGACATCAATGAAAGTCTATTTTAGAGAGATATACTTCATTCATTGTACCCCCAGCCCAAAATACAGTCTATTCACTTACCTGTCTTTCCCCATCCCCTCTAACACTGACTTCCCAACTTTTGTCGTCCTTGGTGATTTGCTGTTAGGCAAAGCCTTCAAATTGTTGGCTTTCCATTTGGCTTATTGCTAATGATTTGAAACAATCACATGGTTAACAATTTGCAATAGAAGATGAAATTTCTAGTCTCTCTTTGTGTGTTATCTTTCACCATTAGAATATAAGCTACTTGAGGGCAGACTATCTTGCTTGCTTGTATTTGTAACTTAATACAATGTCTGGAACACAGTAAGCACTTCATTAATGTTTTCTGTATCTGTGGATTTTAATGCCCCCTCCCCAAACTCACAATTACAAATTCCATCCGACAAACATTTTTAGGGTTCACAAATGTGCCAGGCTGGTGTACTGTCAAAAAAAAAAATTGGCTCTTCTCTCAAGGAGGATACAGTACCAGGATATACAGCAAGTGCTTAAGCATATACAAAGTATAAGGAAGTAACACACTGGTATTGAGAGAGAGAGAGAGAGAGAGAGGTCAAATACTAGAAGGAAGTAGAAAGAGGCCACCTGAAGGGTGCTTCCACAGAAGTCAGGAATTCCGTGGTGGAGGGGGAGTTCAAGAGGGAGTGTATTCCAGATGTCAGCGTGGGGGATGGAATGCTAGACATGGGGAAGAGCCAGCAGGCCAGTTTGACTGGAATGGAGAGTGAATGGAAGGCAGTCATTGGAAATAAGAGATATTAGGAAAAGGTGGGAAGATGGCAGGAGGGAGGATACTGCGACCAAGAAAGGGCTGATGCCTGAGTCTAGGACCTCGCCTCATCAAACCAAGGACACCTGCATAAAAGCAGCCAGGCTGGGAGGGGCCACTGGAGGATCAGTGGGGCATTGGGCCCATGAAGAGAGAAGGCTCTCGCCTCTATGACGATGGCTGGCACCCATTTAAGCCATGTCTTTGCTACCACAAAGAGCATTGCTAGATGCTTTTGACTCCTTCTAAGTCCCACAGTAGGACTGCTGGGTTGGGGGCTGGGCATGCACAGCTTAACACTCACTCTTCTACTAAAATTGCAAAGAGAGCACTTAGGAGGAAACTGAGGCAAACAGGGCTAAGTGACTTTCCCAGGGTCTCACCACTAGTAGGTAGATGTCTGAGGCTGGATTTGAACTCCAGGCCTGGCACTATTCACGAGAATGCCCCTTAGCTGTGCTAGCCTGTCTTCTTCCTGTACTCCCTCCAATCCTGACTTTTCCCATCTTCTGTTATCTTTTCCAAAGTGCTGAGTGTGAATTGAAGGCTAGAGTTGATTTCCTTTGCTTTTCTCTTACTCTTAATCAACAAGCACTTACTAAACACCTTCTGTATTCGATACTGCTCTCAACAACGAGCTTCCATCTTCATGAGAGAGAAGATATAGAAGATGTACCCAAGACAAACACAACATGCACTTTGAGGAGGACATGAACACAGGGGTGTGTGTGAGTGTGTGTGTGTGTGTGTGTGTGTGTGTGAATCATGTAGAAAAGTGTGTCCCTTGGACAGAATTTGGAAGGAAATGAGATTCTAGGAGGCAGAAATAGGGAGTGGGGAGGGGAGAGACTTGAGGTAGTGAAAAGGTCAATCTGGAGATGACTGAAATGTTCAAGACCCCTAATGGGGTGGCTTTGTGAGAGGAGAGCCATAGATCAGTGTGAGAAATGGCTACATTTGGCACTTGCCTGGATAGGGGGAGAGTGGCAGAACAGGAAAGCTGGGAAAAGGTGAGGGTTGTGGGGAAAGAGCATGAGATCCATCCTGGCCATGTTGGGTTTAAGAGGTCTACAGGACATCCAGGAGGGGGCGTCCTATAAGCAATTAGTGATACAGGTCTGGACAGGGAGGCCTGGGAGTCATCTGCACAAAGATGACCATTGAATCCATGGGAACTGATGAAGTCATCAAGTGAGAAACTGTAGTCAAGAAGGATTAAGATTGGGAGTCATGTCCTAACCCTAACTGCCAGTTTGCCAGTTAAGCAATCATTGTTGGCTCTGACTGTGAGCTGTCCGTTGAGTGATGTGGCTGGAAGGACTGTATGGAGAGAACTGAGAAATGGAAGAGAGCCTGGGCATAGGTGGCTGGAGTGGGCCATTGGGTGATGGTTGGAAGGTGCGATAGGGTTTAGATGGCAGCAAAGAAGGAACCCCCAGATAGGAAGAGCAGAGATCAGAGAGAAAGATGGTGACTGAAGGGACAACGGCAAGGAGAAGGAGCTAGCCTTAGCAAAGGACACTGGATCAGCAAAGGAGGAGAGGAAGGGATCCAGGGCAAAGATTTAGGAGATGGAGAGAGGGAGGCTCATGGGAGGTCACTAAAGCATGAAGCCAGATCCAACTGATGAGGGGGAGGAGAAAGGGAATAAGTATTTCTAAAGTACCTGCTATGTGCTCGGCATTTCTGAGATATTAGCCCATTTCATCCTGTGAAGTAGGTGCTACTCTTGTACTCATTTTACAGTGGAAGAAACTGAGGCAGGCAGGGGTGAAGTGACTTCCCCATGGTCACACATCTGCTAAGTCTGACATTGCTTTTGAGCTCAGATCTTGCTGACCCCAGGCCCAGCAATCTATCCACTGTCCGTCTTTAGACACATGGAAACGTGCTGCCTGGCCCCATAGCTCTTGAACCTCTTGGGCTCCTGTCTTATCACTGCTCTCACCCCAACAAAACGCAACCCCAGATCACTCCCACCATCTCATCTTTTCTTCTCCTACTCACAACAAGTTGAAACTAAGCTGGCAGAAGTCTCTGACATTATCTAATCTCTACTACCCAAATGTGGGAGGGAGGCTAGGGAAGAGAAGGAAAGGCTCGGAACCACCCCTGTGCAGAGGCAGATGGCAAATCTCTTATGAAGAAGTAAAAAGATTAATTGCCTTGGTAGAAGGGTGACGCAGCATGAGAGAAATATAGTTTGGGACGGAAAATTTGTATTTAGACTACATATTTATGGCCAAGATTGTGTGTGTGTGTGTGTGTGTGTGTGAGTGTGAGTGTGTGAGTATATATAAGTGTGTATGAGTGTGTGTGTATGTGTGTATGAGTATGTATAGGTATGTGTAAGTGTGTATGTGTGTGCGTGTGTGTATGTGTGTGTGTATGTGTATGTGTGTGTGCGTGTGTGTATGTGTGTGTGTGTGTGTGTATGTGTGTGTGAGTGTGTGTGTAGGTATGTGTGTGTGAGAGTCTGTGTGTATGTGTATCTAGTGGGGGGATGAGGTGGGAAGAATCGTCCTGCCATAATAGGGCCCAGTTTGGATTTTATTTTAGTCATTTCGATGTCTGACTTTTCATGACCACATGTTGGGTCATGGCAAATGGAGTGGTTTGCCATTTCCTTGTTCAGCTCATTTTATGGATGAGAAAACTGAAGCAAACAGGGTAGAGTGACTTGCCCAGGGTCACACAGCTGGGAAGTGTTTGGGCTGACAACTTGGGATTAGAGGATGTCAATTTGTTATGTAAAGGAGCTCGGGAAGCTCCTAGTGAGCAGTAACCTAAGCAGATACACAAGTCCAGGGTCAGGTTTTGTTGAGGTGTGAACAGTGACATTATAGGAGGCTGACCTGTAATGTGTCCTTTGACCACTTATTAATTGGTTAATGGCTTTTGGTCTTATTGAAAGGTGGGGACATGCAGGGTTGCCCCATTCCATGGCAGACTTCCTCCTCTTGGTGAGTCTCCCCTCTTCCCCAAGGTGAATCTTTCGCATTCCTGCCTGGCCTCAGGTACAAAAAGTGTTCCTGGGGCTGAACCAGCTGGGACTAGGCTAGGCCAAGTAACTCCCTTGCTTTCCCCAAGCTGCCTTCATTGGAAGGACAAGCTGAGTACAGACAGGCCCCAGCCCAGAGAATCCCTAGACTATCACATGTTCCCAGGGCTGTGGGGTGTTAGAAAAACTCTGCTGTTTAGAAGTGGTGTCAAGATCTAAGGCTGACCTCTGTTAACATTATGACTCTTTGTACAGATGGGGAAACTGAGACCCAGAGATGCACACAACAGGTTAGCAATGAAGCTAAGACATGTGTGCTTGGCGGCTTCCATTCAGATTTCATTCCATTCCCCTTTTCATCTTTATAAAATCCCCTCTCAAATGTCCGTCTTGGGTCTCTGTTCCTCAGGCCCTGCCCTCTCTGCTAGTAGACAGTGAGCAATGACCTAAACCCAGTGTTAATGAATCCTGGTGCGCTGGGCGCTGAATCCTGTCCAGGTTACCAGTGCCCATTTGCACTGGCAGCCCTCATTAAAGCTACCATGTGTGCTTGAACTAACATTTTAGAAGCTGTGACCTGCCATCTGGAGAGAGATTCATGACCATGGTAGAGGGGGGAACCACAAAATTAATAAAACGCTAACAGTCAAGCTTGAGTCTCCCTCCCTCCTCCCCTCAAGGTCCTTCCTTATAATGTGGGGAGTGCAGGGGTCATGATTCCTACTTTTTAGCTGAAGAAGTGGGGCCTGGGAGGGGGAAGGGTGCCAAGACATCATGTGGCCAAGTCAGACATCATTCCAGCTCTCTTGACTCTGGGTCCAGCTGTTGGCCTCCCAGGGACCTGAAATGGACCAGCCGTCCTGGGAAATCATAGACTATAGGGATATTGAAGGTCAACTAGTCTAACCCTGTGAGCTTTACCAATAGGAAAACTGAGGCCTTGAGCAGGGAGGCCTCTAGGTCAGGGTCACACACAAAGTGTTCTGCCACTGTGTAGGACCAGCCAAATCCAGGACTAACCCAGACTTCTTAGATGCAGGATTTGCCTGAAATTGATATGAAGGGGAAGAGAGCTTATGGGGTACCTTGGGCTAGGCCTCAACCCAAGGAACCCAGGAGGAACACGAACCTCAGGAACTCATCCCATTGAAGCATGTCTGATTAGCTCACTTGACCTCGCTGTGAGCAGCCACCATGCTCAGTATCTTATCTCTTTTGGATTGTAGCCCAGCCTCTGCCCCCGCAGGGAATGGCTGACCCTGTGTTTGTTTGGCCCACTGTGTTTGTTTCTTCTGTCCCTTTGTGGCAGCTGCCCACTCTCCTTCACATCTGTTTTCATCACACCTGTAGAGGGTGATGGAATGTACAGGAAGTCCTGGGATCATTGATTTAGAGCTGAAAGTGTCCTTCAATGCCATCTACTTTAGCCTTCTCATTTGACAGATCGGTAAACTGAGGATCAGAGAAAAGGAGTGACCTCTTCTAAGGTCATACAGGTAGTCAGTAGTAAGGTGACATTTGAATTCAGGTCCTCTGAGTCCAGGGCTTTAGGAAGAGTAAAGGCACACCAAAGACATAGCAGGTAGATCAGAAGACTTGGGTGAAAATTCCGCCACTTAACGATTGATGAAGCACCTATTATGTAGATGTCATTCAGTCATTTTTCAGTCAGATTTGACTCTCTGTGACCCATTCAGGGTTTTCCTGGCAAAGATACTGGAATAGTTTTCCATTCCCTTTTCCAGATCATTCAACAGATGAGGAACTAAGACAAGCAGGGTTAAGTGACTTGCCCAGGGTCACACAGCTAGGAAGTATCTGAAGCCAGATTTGAACTTAACAAAGTGATGGGGATGAAAAAACAGAAACTAGACAGGCCCTATCCTCAAACGGCCTATATTTCTTGGTTGTATATGTGGAAAGAGGTTGAGGGTGAGAAGAGCACCTAGAAAGTTGAATACAAAATTTAAACCCAGTAACTTTAGGCAGAGATAACCACAAGTCTGATTCAAAGGTATTTTATTAACAAAACAGGCATTCCAGAGAGCCCAGTGGTAGGAGAGAAAGAAGGGGTATAAGATCTGGGTTGGGACTGCCACGATTGGGTTGCAGAGAGCAGGAAGTAGTGGTCAGGGAGAGAAGTTTCATTCTGGGCTATCTGGGACGTAGAATCCCAGAAAGCAACAATCTCCCCCTTCAAAGGAACAAAGGTGATGTTACTGTAACGATGAGGGAAAGTGAGCAAGAAGGAACAGAGAGGGGCTTAGAGCAGATAAGGAGACCCTAACCCTGCCTGATGGCCTGACAGGATCTGTGAAGCCCTTGGTGTGGCCTCAGTTCTTATTGATGGAGACGAAGACTCTGTCCCAGCATGAGGGATGGGACAGAACTGGGGAGGGAGAGAGCAAAGTCCTTGGGTGTCCTTCAGATCCCCTTCAGTCTCTTGGAACAGGCTCCTGTTCTAGTTTTGAGGAAGAAGATGGAAGGGTCAACTTCTCTTCAGATTACTGAAGGGAGAAAAGACTCTGGGAAGAAGCTTGCTACATCAGAGACTTCAAAGAGCTCTCAGGTGAGACCTGGGATTTTCCCATTGGGAGTAAAGGGATTCAGCTCAGCCAGCAGGCTCTGGGACTGGGGCTACATTTGCTTAAGAGTAGTGAGGAGTAAGGCTCTGACCAACTAGCGTTCCTTCATCATATGGCCCAAAAACCTGACCAGGGGGATGTGGGGCAAAGGACAGTTTTGAGAGGACCAGGACAAAGGTCTGGGATGGAGGAAAGGGGAAACGAGCCACACTCTAGGAGACTGGGAGAGGGCAACTCTCAACACAAACCTGGCCTCTCTCCCCATTCTGCCTCAGGGAGGGGTCTTTTCAGGGGGTCAGTCACAGGGAATTGTAGTCAGTCAATTACGCAGGCAGGCAGCAAGCATTGATTAAGAGATTATGAGTGCCAGGCTTTCTGCTCAGTGCTGAGAATTCAAAGAAGGGCAAAAGAGGTTCACTTCAATAAATCTGCCCCCAGCCAGACTCTTCCATCTTCCAGATCCCTTACTCTTAAACAAAGAATGGGGAGGGTGGAACCAAGATGGCAGAGTAAAGGCAGGGACTTTCCTGAGCTCTCCCCACTCCTCCAAACACCTCTAAATAATGACTCTAAACATTCTAGAGAAGCAGAACTCACAAAAAGACAGATTGAAACAACTTTCCAGTCGAAAACAACTTAGAAGTTCAGCTACCTAGACATCATCTTTCAAGAAATGATCAAGGAAAAGTGCCCTGAGAGTCTAGAATCAGAGGGTAAAATAGAATTTGAAAGAATCCACCAATCACATCCTGAAAGAGATCCCAAAATGAAAAGAGCCAGGAATATTGTAACCAAATTGCAGAGTTCCTTGTTCATGGAGGAAATTTTGCAAGGAATCGGAAAAAAACAAAAACCAATCCAAGTATTGTGGAGTCACAGGCAGGATAACACAAGATTTAGCAGCTTCTACATTAAAGGGTTGGAGGGCTTGGAATATGATATTTCTGGTGGCAAAGGAGCTAGGATTACAACCAAGAATTGCCTACCCAGCAAAACTGAGTATAATCCTTCAAGGGGAAAATGGTTTTTCAATATAATAGAGGACTTTCAGACATTCTTGATGAAAAGACCAGAATTGAATAGAAAATTTGACTTTTGATTTTCAAATACAAGACTCAAGAGAATCATAAATAGGTAAACAGGAAAGTGAAATCATAAGGGACTTAATAAGGTTAAAACTGTTTACATTCCCAATGGGAAGATGATACTTGTAAATCACAAGAGCTTTCTTATCATTAGAGTAGATAGGAGCATACATAAACATATGGCATAGTTATGAGTTGAATATGAAGGGATGATATCTAAAAAAATAAAATTAAGGGATGAGAGAAGAATGTACTGGGAGAAAGGGAAAGAGAGAGATAGAATGTGGTAAATTATCTCACATAAAAGAGGCAAGAAAAACTTTTACAATGGGTGGGGGGAGTGAGTGAACCTTATTCTCCTCAGAATTGTGTGTTCGTCCTTCATTGCCAAAGAAGACCATGCCATCAGAGAAATAAGAACATGACTTGAACTTGACTTTGTTTTGAGTGAGGGAGGGCTGTGCAGGTCACCAATCTCACTTCTTCTCCAGAGTCATCTGAATCCAGTGACCAGATATTCATCAGGGTGGCTGGAGATGACCCAGGATGAGGCAATTGGGGTTAAGTGACTTGCCCAAGGTCACACAGCTAGTGAGTGTCAAGTGTCTGAGGGGAGATTTGAATTCAGGTCCTCCTGACTCCTGCACTTGTGCTCTATCCACTGCACCACCTAGCTGCCCCTTCTCCTCAGAATTAGCTCAAAGAGGGAACAACATACACATTCAATTGGGTATAGAAATCATCTTACCCTATGGGAGAGGAGACAAAGGGAATAAGAGAATAAGAGGGTGATAAAAGGGAAGGCAGATTGGGGGAGGAGGTAGTCAGAAGAAAAACACTTTTGAAGAGGGACAGGGTGAAAGGAGAGAGGGAATAGAATACAATAGGGGGGTAAGATGGAGGGAAATATAGTTAGTAACAGTAAATGTGAAAAAAATTTTGAAGCAAGTTTCTCTGACAAAGGCCTCATTTCTCAAACATATAGAAAACTGAATCAAGTTAATTTTTTTTTAAAAGAGTCATTCCCCAATTGATAAATGATCAAAAGATATGAAATTTTCAGGTGAAGTAATAAAAGTTATCTATAACCATATAAAAAAATTCTTTAACTCACTATTGATTGGAGAAATGCAAATTAAAACATTTTTGAGGTACTACCTCATACCTATTAGAGTGGCTAATAGGACAGAAAAGGAAAATGACAAATGGTGGAGGGGATGTGGCAAAAATGAGACATCAATGCATTGTTGATGGAGCTGTGAACTGATTTAACCATTATGTAGAAGAATTTGGAACTATACCCAAAGGGCTATAAAACCATACATACATGCCCTCTGACTTAGCAGTACCCAGCAATTCACCCAGCAATACCACTCCTAGGTCTGTATCTCTAAGAGATTAAAAAACAAAAAAGAAAAGGGACTATATGTACAAAAATATTTATATATTTGCCCCCTTTTCTGGGGGCAAAGAATTGGAAATTGGTGCCCACCAACTGGGGAATGACTGAAAAAATGGTGGTATGTGATTGTGATGGAACATTACTGTGCTGTAGAAAATGATGAGCAGGATGCTCTCCGAAAAACCTGGAAAGACTTACATGAGCTGATACAAAGTGACACGTACTGTCTAGAAAGTAACAGATATTCTAAGATGGTCAGCTGTGAATGACTTAGCTATTCTCAGGAATACGGTGATCTAAAACAACTCTGAAGGACTTGTGATGAAAAAATGCAAAGAATGGATAGTATCTGAATACAGATTGAAACACATGATGGATAGTATCTGAATACAGATTGAAACACACTTTATTTTTCTTGGTTTTTTTTTTTTTGTATTTTCTTTCACATGACTATTATGGAAATGTTTTGCATGACCACATATGTAAATCCTATATTGAATTGCTTTCCTTCTCAGTGAGGGGGATAAAGGAGGGAGGGAGAGAATTTGGAATTCAAAGTTTTTAAAATGAATATTAAAAATTGTTTTTACATGTAACTGGGGAAAAATACTAAATAAACAAGGGATGGGAGACAGCCCCTGAAATGAGGGAGCTCTGGGATGGGGGTGGGAGCTTTGCCCTCTCAACCTCCCCACCCTGAAGGAAGGACTCCAGGATTGTGTCCTAGGAGGAGGGAGTGCCAAGGCAGAGTTTCCATCCAGACCCTGAGGCTGGGGAGGAATGAGGTCCAGACCTGTTGGACAGCTCTAAGGGGTGGGGCCTTTGGCCTAAGGTGGAGGAGGAGGAGAAGGAGGAGGAGGAGGAGGAGGAGGAGGGGACTCTCAGAGATGCTCCAGTGCTGCGCTCAGGGGGTGGGGTTCCCAAAGCAGGTAAAAGGCTGTCCTGGCCAGGCCTGCTCACCTGTGTTCTCCAAGGCCCTGCCTAATTGCTCCAACATGTTGCTCTCCCTGTTGGTGCTCTGTGTTACCGCTCTGACCCTGCCCTCGGCCCATGGAGATGAGGGGGGCAGTCCTGACGGCAGACCTCCTCAGCCAGGTAATTTGCTGGGTGCCCGGACGCCGCTGCCCCCCTCAAATCCAGAGGTGAAGAAGGCAGCCCAGTTTGCCGTGGAAACCTTCAACAAGGGTCACAACAGTGTATACTATTTCCGAGACAGTAAAATCATCAAGGCCGAGAGGCAGGTGAGAAGCCAGAGGTGGCCACTGGTGGGGAGGAGGGCAGGCTAGGATGGGAAGGCTGGGTCTAGGGGCTGAGGAGGGGAGGCTTGGCCGCCACTGGCCTATCCAGGAGAGCAGGGCTGTGGAGGGGTAGGAGGAAGACCTCGAGTTAGCCTTCCCAGAGGTCCTGGCAGGAGGAGACAGGCTGCCTGTCTGAAGGGTCTGAAGCGGAGTCTGCTCAAGTTCCCTCTGGGGTTTCAAGGCAGCCTAGGCTTTTGCAAGGCACGTCCGGGGTCTTGGAGGTTTCCATTTGTTGGCCCTTCTCCTGTTGGCCCTTTCAGCCTGTCTATCCCTTTATATGAGCAATATAGCAATGGGAACCCTGGAAAGGACTCACAGGATGCCTTGACTAAGGGCAGCATTGTTGGAGGAGTTGGGGGGAGGGAAGAGAAATCTTGAGGCTCCATGTAGGAAAAACTTTAAATCCTTTAAAGGATTCAAAATGGGCTACCTTAGGAGGTAGTGAGCTCTCCAGCCCTGGAGGTCTTCAAGTAGAGGCTAGCCGACTTCCTGCTGGAGAGGTCAGAGTCACTGGGTGGACTTCCAACCTGGGGGGTGGGTGGTGCTTGCCTGCTGGGCTGCCAGCCCCATGCCTGAGGGAGGGAATGCTGTGTCTAGCTCGTGTCTGGCATCAAATACTACCTGACCGTGGAGATGAATAGCACCGAGTGTCGGAAGGGTTCAGACGCTCTGGATGGAGAGACAGTGGCTGGCTGCCCCTTTTCTGCAGAAGGGGAGGTAAGAGCCATGGATGGGCCCAGGTTGGGACTCTATCTCCCCAAGCTCAGCCTGGTGCCGGGGGCAAATCTTCTGAGACCCCAGGACCTGCCTCAAAGAGTCTGGGCATTCCATCCAGACAGGAGGCACATTCCTTAATGTCCTGCCCCAGGAATGTCTGTGTGTCTGCTGGTCAGTGTGCGTGCGTGCGTGCGTGCGTGCGTGTGTGTGTGTGTTTGCCCCTGCATCCTCCCCACAGCAGATCCCACTTCCCCCATCCCTCCCACCCCTACCCCATTCATTCTGCCTCCAGGTTCAGGACAAAAGGACTGTAGGCTTCTATTTCCCCACCTCATTCCTGGGCAGTGGAGGAGGGGCTGGTCATAGGAAGCAAAGGGCAGCTCTGGGGGAGGGGACATGGCCAAGTGAACTCCAGGAGCTGAGTTCAAATCCAAGCACTGCCACTTCCTATCCAGGAGACCCTGGGCATTCTCTCCCCTTCTCTGGGCCTCAGTTTGATTTTCTGTAAGGTGACCTCTCAGGTCCTTTGCCTGGGGCAGTTAACCCTGAGCTTCTGGGCAGCTGGACCTAGCCATAGAAGCTTCAGGACAGCCATGACCACCTCTGTTTCCAGATATAGGATTGGAAGGATCTTAGCATCACTTCTTTCCCATTCTGTGGAGGAGAAAAGAGACCCAAAAGAGTAGGGTGAGGCTATAGTTGGAGAGTCACAGGCTCTGGCCAGGCCAGTCTTCCCACTCCAGCTCAGGGAAATGGGTTGCCCCAGGAGGCAGGGGGTCCTTTATCCTGAGAATTCTCTGGGCTGAGTCTGGATGAGTTTATTGGGAAAGGGATTCCTGATCTAGGTGCCCCCTTCTCCCAGGGTCTGGGTGGGCAGAGGGCCTATGGGAGAGTGAGGACGTTCTCCATCCTTTGGACTTGTCTCTGTTTCCCTAGAAACTACAATGTCAGTTTGAAGTGCTGGTGGTTCCCTGGCAAAATCAGACCAGCGTTCAACACTTTGCATGTTCACCAGCCTAAGAAGGCCCTGGCTGGTCCCAGAACACACGGGCCTGCTCTGCACAGAAAGGTGGAGGGATCTTCCAAGGACCCTGGATTGAACAGCGGCCACGTCTGTCTAAATAAATGGATAAATCAATTACTTTCTTTGCTTACTTCTCTTAGCTCCCCTGAGAACCCCAAACTAGGGCCTGGGGCAGGGAGAGGAAGGAGAGGGGAGGGGACAAGTGTCTCCCAGGAAATATTAACATTTAAAGCTATGTGCCAGACTCTGTGCCAAGTGCCAAAGACACAATCAAAGGTTAAAAACAGCCTGGCTTTCAATGAATGTACATTATGATGGAAGAGGGGACCGAGGAAGCCTATCTCTCTGCCTCTCTCCACCCTCCAGGGCCAGACAGGCTGAGTCTCCAGTTCCCAAGGAGGATTTTTTGCTGCTGCTTTATGATCACGGCTAGAGACAAACCCTGGTGACATTGAACTTGTTAGGGCTTCATGCGATGGAAAGAGAAACAGAGATAGGAAAAATTCCCTAGTCAAGAATCACATTTCTCCCTTTCACCCATATCTGCCCTGCCTAGAAATCTGGACACACATACACAGCTGGGCACATGTACACATTTACACATGTAACCATACAATTCATGGGGCAAAAGAATGGTTCCTGGGAAGAGGAAATATTGGCCCAATCAGGGCAAGCCAAAGCAGAATTGAGCAATGGATCCATGATGGGTAGGTTCTCTCCAGTTGGATTCCCCTCTCCAGCCTGCCCCTCTACCCTCTAGTAAGGACTTTGGCTGCTCAGCTGGAGTCCTCATTGTCCTTCTGCCTCCAAAGGCACTTCCCCTGAAATCCCCTGAAGATCTTGCTCCCCTAATTCACTCTGGTGGTCATTGTTGGTTTCACCACTGGCCTCTAGAAACAGGGCTCTAATGATGGATTTACAGGTGGAGCAACATCCTGGGAAAAGCCAAGGATGTAGGTGGGGAGCCCCTAAAACAGAGTAGGTCTGGCTGGTAGGGTGTCATATGATGGGGGCCCCCCTGGATTCCAGTACTCCCTCCCCACTGAAGCCTTTCCTTTTCCCCAGCTGAATGTCCTCCTCTTAGTTTCCTGCTGGCATGCTGCCTTTTCATCCCTCTCATTCCCCTATGGGGTTTCCTTTGGCCCTCCTTGGACCCTACATCTCTGATCTGGAAATTCCCTGAGTCTTATCCTGGAATTCCAAGCTGAAAAAACTCTGAGCTTTCATTTTAGTTTAATATTCTCCTAAGTGTAGGGCCCAGTATACAGCAGGTACTTAATAAGCAGTCACTGAATTGGACCAAACCAAAGCCCTTCTGAGTTAGTTATAGGCTCACAGACTTTCGACCTAGGTCCCTAGACACGAGGTCCAAATCTGTCCTCAGTCATTTAATCAGTCAATGAATATTTATTAAGCACCTATTTTATCACAGTTTAGGAAACCATGGCCAACATCCCACAGCAGCAAATTTCATCTGCATGACTGGCCTGACTCCTCCCTCTGCTCCCAGCCCAGCGAACCCCCTCCGGTCTCTCTCTGGCATCCTGCCATGCCAGGGCATGACCAAGGTCCAGTTTGCCATCTTTCACTGGGCTACCACCATCTGACCCAGGTCGCCTGCAGGGTGGGAATGTCTATG
Source organism: Bettongia penicillata ogilbyi (assembly GCA_023548195.1). Taxonomy (NCBI): domain Eukaryota; kingdom Metazoa; phylum Chordata; class Mammalia; order Diprotodontia; family Potoroidae; genus Bettongia; species Bettongia penicillata. Next base: position 7,674,210 of record JAJHZJ010000590.1, read on the forward strand.
GGTGGGGCTTCAGCCCTAGTGGAAACTGACTCAGGGCTTGGCCCTTGGGAGACGTGGGGAGGACTGTTTTCATCACTGGCTTCTCTGGGCATCAGGCAGAGAGTGGAATTTGGCACAACACTAGCCTGGTCTGGTGAGGAGTGACTCAGGCCCAGGTGACACCTGGCTCTTGGGCATGATCTTGAGCAACCAGGGCTCTGAAGATGCGGGACCTTGTCCTGTTTGGCTCCTTGGTCCTGGGCTCCCCTCTGTGTGGTGGGGTCTTCCCCACCTGGTTCATGATGTAGGTTTAGGGCACACTGACTGCCCTGGGCAGCTTCCAACTCTCCAAAGGGGAGGATGGACCTTGGGCCTTCCTTAGCCCTCACTGCAGGAGCTCCTTCTGCTGCCTGTCTGAATTACCTTCCAGATGCCAAGGAGCAGATGCCCCTTGTAGAAGACCTCCCACCCTCCTGTCCACAACCATCCATTTCACCTTGGAAATTTTTGTTGTTCCCTAGCAGCTGGATAGAGGGCAAGGCCTGGAGTCAGGAAGACCTGAGTTCAAGTCTGGGCCCAGACAGTCACTAGCTGTGTAACCTTGAGTAAGTCATTTCACCTGTCTGCCTCACTTTCCTCATCTGTAAAATGGGGATAGTAATAGCACCTGCCTCGCAGGCTTGTTGAGGGGCTCAAATGAGAACTGTCACAAGACTTCAGGTCTCTCGAGAGCCTGCTTTTCCCCCATTGCTCTTGTCTGTGCCCACTGGAGTCTGGGGCTGAGGCTCCAGTCACAGGCTGCCCAGGTTCCTGCTGAAGAAATGCCCCAAGCTGGGGCCCCATCTCAGGTGGGTACATCTGAGAGGGGCTAGGTCCTGGAGCCTCTCCCTCCAACCCCACCGATTCCCAGTCAGTCAGAAGACAAGGCTAGAACAGACTTCAGAATTCTATTGGAATATAGGGACAGGCCAGCCTGGACTGTGGCCTCTTGTAGTCATTTGGTGACCTCTCCTTACTTCTTGAAATCCTCTTCTCCAACCTAGGAGAAAGAGTGGGAGGAGGGAGGGGTTGGGAGGAGGCAAGGGAGGACCCCTAGGTGGTCCTCCATCTCCCCCTGCACGACACCCTCTGGGCCTCAGCTCCTCCCATCCAAGAACTGTGCCCCCAACATGCCTTCCAGCTCACCTCGAACACTGTGTCGATGATCTCATCGATGACAGCCGCCTGTGAACGGAACACTTGCTGGTGGTGTTCCACTGCAGCCATCAGCTGCAGATAGTGGAACATTTTGTCCTGCTGGCTGGAAGAGAGGGGCACAGGCGGCCCTCAGCTGGGTGGTCCCCATGCCCTTGTCTATGGGGAAGCCACTAGTTGCTGGGTGACCTCAGTTAAAGCCTATCCTGCCCCAGAACATGGACCTCCCAGAGCTTTCCTCGTGCAGCTTGGGCAAGGGTTATTCCTCTTACTTTACAGATGAGGAAACTGAGGCCCAATGAGGGGAAGTGAGTTTGCTAAAATGGCAGAGGACAAGAAATGCAGAGCCGTGTGCTGCATACAGGTGTATACAGGGGCTGAAGAAGCAGCAGCACATTGTCACCTTCTGCTCCTCAGCTCTCAGCCCTCAATACCCTGGGCTGGGTTTCTGAGCTGCAGGAGGCTGCCCACTCCCCACAGCCTTCTCCTGCATGTCTTGTCCTGCACAGAGCTCAGGAGCTCTCCAGAGTCAAATAAGAATCCAGTTTATGGCTGTAGACTCCGAACCCAGGACCAGAGTGAAAAGTCAGACAAAGTGCAACATCCAGGTTCTGGGTTTTATTCCCAGCTCTGACAATCCATGCTCTGGGTTCTAAGGTCCTTTCTAGCTCTCATTCTCTGTTCTCTGACTTTCTATACTCTAAGGACCTTCCCAGCTCTGACATTCCCTGTTCTCTGTTCTAGAGGCCCTCCCAGGTTTATCCTTCCATTTTTATATTCTAAATTCACTCCCACCTTGAATGTTCTATGAACCATTAAGGTTGTCCCTTAAGCTGGCAGAACTGGGGGGTTCTGGGCAGTGTCCTCCATCTCAGAAATGGGACCTTGGGGAGCCATGGCTGGGGAGGAGACCCTGGCTGCTCCCTGTAGACACAGGACCCTTTCCCACATAGCCTTCCTTCCTCCCTGGGCTCCTTGCCTCCCCACACAGTGGTTTCCTAGAGAAAAGAGCAGATCCTAGAGATGTGAATGGTTTAGAGCATGAACAAGCCTGGCAGAAAGGGGGGCACTGTTCCCCCCAACTATACATCCTTCAATAACTCCTTCCCCTCCCCCAATCATCCTACCCTCCAGGGATCAGTCTGTCCATAGGCCAAGCTCTCACACCCCCAGGGGCCATCCCTAAGACTCCTGGGCCTTCCAGAGTCACCTCAGATAAGTAGAAAGAGCCCTGGGCCTTGCAGTTGAAGCATTAGATTAAAATTCTGACTCTGAGGCTTTCTCTTCTTTCAGACCTAAGGAAGTCCTTTCCCTTTCTGGGCCTCAGTTCCCTCCTTTGTAAAAGGAGGTGGCTGATCTCTAACTGTTTAGGCCCTGTCTCCTCAGTTCCTCAGGGCCAAGGCCACTTCTTACACTTTCTCTTATCCCAGGGTCTGAGGACCCAAGGAACTCTCCTTCAATAACTGGTCCTATTCTCTGAGGGTCTGGAACCTTCCTCCAGCGGACTCCTGCCCTCTCTCTCTTCTTGCCTATTGATCCACTGACTTCTCCCTGGTCTTTCTGCCTGTTCCCCAGTGTGGGTCCCAGGGGCTTCCCCTTACTTGGCAGTCAGGTCTCCATATTTTTTCTCAATTATCTGCATTTGTAGAGAGGAGTCACTTATCATCTCTTCGTGTTCTGTGAGGAGAGAGGTCAGGAAGCTGAGTGAGAGGCAGTCCCTTGTCACCAGCTGGCATGCAAGCAGAGATTGGGGCCTGAGTTTGGCCTGGAAGTGCCTAACCCCAGTCAGGCACCATCTACCTCTGAGAGTCTGGGATATGGAGTCAGAAAGAGGTGGTTAGAGGTGCCCAAAAGGTGGCACAGGGTGGCGGGCAGGTGGCTGTTGGTACCTGTGCCAAGGTTTGTCAAAGACTCATCCAGAAGTTTCTCATGCATCCGGGCTACTTTCTAGAGAGTGAATTGGAGAGACAACTTAATTCTTTCCTCCTGGACTCCCCTAAGAGATGGCCTTATCCATCCCCACCCTAACTAGGTACAATCTTAATGATCTGACTTGGCTCTGAAGATGAAAGGAACTAATCTGCCCTCCTCCCTTGGCAGAGATGGGGGGCTATGGGGTCAGAACATTGTATAGATGGTTAAATGAATGTGATGGATTGGGTGCTTGGTTGTTTGGCTGGATTGCTTGTCTCCATTGGTTAAAGCCAGCTTACTTTAACCAATGGAAACTATATATATATAGTATATATGTATATATGTATATGTGTATATATGTATGTATATGTGTGTATATATGTGTATATGTATAAATATGCAATATATATGTTTGAGTATATGTGTGTATATATACATAGATATGTATACATCTATGTATATATCTATGTATATATCTCATATATACACATGAGATGAAAAACAGCCAAAGGGGCTGAGATGGTAGGTGTGGGTAGAAGGCAGCGGGTGGGGAAGTGGCAATGACCAACAGCCCATTCTTGACCCCTCTGCTGCGGAAAGGAGCACAAGCTAGGGGCCTTCTCAGCTTTCCTGGACATATGTTCCCCTCTACCAACTGTGAGAAGATGCTCTTGTAGAGAAATAAGCAGAGAGCAGAGTGAAGCCCACCCGGGCACAGCAGAACGCCAGCTGAGGAGCTCCTTGGCACAAGATTCTCGGCTTAGAGATCAGGCCCCAGGGGACAGGCAGGTCCCTCAGCTTCACCCAAGCCCTCATAAGGGCTGTACCTAGAGGGGAGGGCTGGCATTCTTGGGGTATGAGTGTGTATACGAATGTACATCATGTGCCCCTACTCTGCCTGCTCAAGGCCTTCTGGAAAGAACCAGAGTCTTCTCCCTTCCTGTGCATCCTTAGCCAACCTGGGGGAATGATTGCATCCAACACTTAGTACAGTGCCCAGCACATAGTAGGTGCATAGTAGCATATAGCAGGTGCTTAATATGACTGATCCTTTGAACTGCCTCGAGACACAGCCTTTTTCTCTTCCCTTGCCCCTCCCACCCCCCAGTTCCCAGTACCTTCTGCTTTTCCTTTTCCAGTCCCTTGAGTAGGGCCATCTGGAAGTTATCCACCAGCACTGCAATCACTAGGCTATGAGACACTGGAGGGTGAGGTCTGAGCTCTGTGTGCAGGGGCAGGGTCCAAAGGGAAGGGCAGTAGACACAGGAGGGGAAGGGGTTCATAGACACAGTAGGGACCGAGGTAGGGGGGCTTGTCTGAGAACAGGGCCAGGTCCTGGAGGGGCTTGGGCCAAAGGGATGGAAAAGGAGGGTGTAGAAAGCCCCAGGGTAGGGATGGGGGACTGGGGAGCCTCAGAGTGGGGAGGAGAGAGAAGGCTCAGTTTCTCACTTGAGGAAAATGAAGTATTGTATAATAATGTAGATCATGAGGATGGGGATGATATACCAGGCACCTGGGGAAGAAAGGGCCTTAACTTTGCACTCAGCCAGTAAAAAAGACCAGGCTTATACAGGAATTACATAGCTGGAGGAAGGTGGGGGAGAGAAAGGACAGGGAATGGGAGGACTACCTATTCAAGAGTTTCCCATCTTTATTTTTCTTCCTAACTAGATATGGTGTTATTGTTTCTGGGTCAGCACTCCCTAAATTTTGTACTCTGGGTCAAATCCCCATTGCTCCCCCCCTAGTTATTTAAGGCTCTTGCTCCAAAGCTCCCAAGACCATTCTGGAGAGAATATCCAGCCTTCATACATCTGTTGGACCCAAACCCACCTCTCAGTCCCTTCAAAAGTTCAGACTTGTTCTCCATTACCTTTTGCCCGGCTGTCCAAGTAAATGAGGGACCAGTCATCCAGAGTGAGCATAGTAAAAAGGGTGAAGATGGTGGTAAAGATGTTCTGGAAGCGCTTGGGGTCCGAACTGTTGAACAGCGCTCGAAGGATCACAGAGAAGAAGACTGAGAGGCTAAGGAGGCCCCTGAGGCCCTTGCAATACTGGCGGACCAGCCCTGACCTCTACCCAGCCCTCACCATCACAGCCCTAGTAACGTCCCCCTGCCGAGATACCCTGCCCATCCCCCCAAGCCCCCGAATTTCTCCAGATACAGAGGCAGGTGAACATGAGGACAAGGATGGCCCCGATAGAGGGCAGCGACCTGGCCAGGGTCCCGGTCACCTCCTGGAGGCTGTTGAGGAAGCTGAAAATAGGAGGAGACAGACAAGAGGGTCAGAGGACCAATGGGAAGGTTGCAGAGGCCTTCCTGGACAACACCAGTTAGGGCATCAGAAAACTCTCTCTCTCATCCCTTCTGAGCCTCTGTACAGGACCTTTGACTTCAAAGAACCTTAGAACTGCAAAGGGTTTTGGGGCAAAGAATAAGGTATGGGAGCAGGGAGAACCCTTAGAGCATGGGACAGAAAACAGAGTGGGGAAGCTGAACAGAGCTTTAGGACAGGACCTGCTGACCCAAATTTCACAGGACTATCAACTTCAAGTGGGAAATCATCTAGAAAACTTCTAGCCCAACCCCTTTCATTTTACAGATGAAGAAACTGAGGAATATGGAGGTTCCTTCAGGAATAAGAATCTCAAAGGGACATTTAGGGTCATGTAGTTTACCTCCCTCCCTAAGGCCCAGAGGATAGGTGGCTTTCCAAAGGTAAGGAGTGCTCAGAGTGCTTGAGGTGGGATGTGAAGCCAAGTGATCCCAAGCCTAGCCCTCTGACCCTGGGCCTCACCTTAGCCTCCGAAGTACCATGATGGCCCTCAGAGCTCGAAGACTTTTGAAGATCTTGAGGATTCGGAAGACAGTTTTGCTGTGGGCCATCCTTGTGGATGAGGAGAAATACATCTGCTTGAGCAGGAAGTCTGCAGCGGCCATGAGCATGATGAAGAAATCTGCGGGGAGCCCCAGTAGCTCTCAAGAGCCCATCCTGCAAAGCTCCAGTTGCTCATCATGACCCAGAATGATGAGCTATCTGCCTCCTTCAGGTTGGGGAAGCACCCACCCCTCTTCTGTCCTTTGAACCTCATAGTCACCCTGGAGGCAGGCATAATTATGCCCACTCTACAGATGAGAAAACTGAGGTTTAGTAGGGAGATGACTTGCCTAAGGTTGCATAGCTAGTCAGTGCCAGAGGCAGGATTTGGAGCCAGTTTTCCTGGCTCTAGGATTCAGTGCTTGACTGCTAAGCCACAGTGTCTATCATTAAAGCAAGTTCCTGGGCAAAGCAGCAGAGCCTCTTTTCCCTAAGTCTGGAGCCCATAACTAAAGAGTGCTCTCTGTTCCAACCCTTTTCTCCAACTGGAAGACCCCTCCCTGGGGAACACGGTGGTTTCTTACTACCACCACTATGTGCCCAATTCCCCTCTTATTTGGAGGTACCCTGTTCCTAATCTCAGCCATCCCTCCCCTCCCCATCCAACCTAGCACCCAAGTCTCACCCACCTAGACCATTCCAATAATCAAAGTAGCCAAGTCCCAGGACCATAATCTTTAGAATAGCTTCCATAAAGTAGATGGAGAGGAAGATGGAGTCCAGAGCTGTGAAGTACCATTCTGTGGGGAGGCCAGACCCTCAGGTTCACTTCAGGCCTTGGTTTCCCCACCTGATCTGCAGACTTCCTCCCTCTGCCTTGACCCAACCACCTCTTTGCTCTCCTCAAGTAGGATTCCTAGCCAGCTTGTCCCTACTCTTTCGAGGATAAATAGTCTATGAGAGTTTTCTTCCCCTCTTGGATAGTAAATCCAAAACGACATGTGTATCAGGATTACTTAGTAGTTACTGGATTTTTCTTTCAGAATAGAAGTAGGCTGAAGGTCTTCTGTTTTCTCTAAAATTTCCCCTGCCCCCCTTTATTCTGGATATATTCTAATCCCATAGACTTCTGCTCCATCAGACTAGTATTTGTGAGTTCCAGCCATCCATTTCAACTCCTGTAGTATTCTCTGTACTCTTATGATCAGGGTGTCAGAGCGGTTGAGATATGGGAGCAACAGGTGCCCCCTCTGGGCCATAGGCTCACACCAACCTCTTCCTGTGGGGCTTGGGAGAAGCAAGGCCTCTAGGCTAGTGTTCCTAAATCAACCTGAGGCTGTGAAAACAGAACTGAATGGTTGGGGAGACCTCACCGAGTCAGAGCAATGAGGCGTCCTGGGGAGATTGGTGTGTGGTGGCTTGCGCCTTGAACTGCCTGAGGGACCCACAAATCACTTGATATGTGGGAGTGAAGGGGCTATAGCTCTTATCTGTCATTTTACAAATGAGAAAACCAACTTAGAGGAAAGTCATTTGACCTATGCAGGTTTAAATAAGGAGGTTGGATACTAGCTTGAAATTCTGATTCCTATGAGTCATCTCAAGTGAGTTGTCAGGCAACAAACAAAAATTGAGTGCCTACTGTGTGCTAAGCATGTGCTAAGCATGGTGCCTAATTTTTGTGGCTTGGTTGTGCCTAACTCTTCAAGATCCCATTGGGGGTTTTCTTGACAGAGTCCTGGACTGGTACATCATTTCCTTCTCCAGCTCATTTTTACAGAGGAGAAAACTGAGGCCAACAGGGTTAAGTGACTTGCCCAGGATTATGCAGCTAGGAAGTGTCTGAGGTTGGATTTGAACTCAGGAAGATGAGTCTTCCTGATCCCAGACCCAGTGCTCTGTGGCAACACCTAGGGGCAATCTTTGACTTCAGAGACCTTTGGGTCTAAACTTAGGGAGACAATGTTCAAACAACTTTGTGCAGACAAGAAATGGATGGGGTCAACTGGGGTCCTCTCAGTGTGAAGGAGGCCTGAAAGAGGCTTCTTACAGAAGATGAGACATGAAGGAAGCTGAGAGGCAGAAATGTTCCAGACTGGGGAATCCTTCCCTCATTCTCATCTCCCAGGCCCATTTATCCATCAGGCATGTCTCCCTCCACATACTGAGCTGAATGCAGAATCATTGGAATACCTTTTGAATACCTGTCATGCCTGGTAACTGGGACTTTCTCTGGCATCTTGGAGGGCTAAGGGTTGTCCCAGGGTACTTGGATGACCCTCCAAATCCATGCCGTGCCTGCCACCCCCTCCTCTTCTATACAGAATCTTCCAGGTACCTGAAGATGGCCCACTTGGTTCTCATCAGCACTTGCCCTTTCTGATGGCCCCAGGAGTTTGAGACGCCCTGAACCCTTGGGACCAGACTGGAGTAAGCCAGGGCCCCTCCAGCCCTTCCCCCAAGGCTGCTTACCTCCCCAGACCTCTACCTCGGCAAAAGTCTGAACCACCAGGACAATGGTGTTAAAACAGACCACACTGAAGATGAAGATCTCAAAGCTGAGGCTCTCCACCATGACCGCCAACATGGACCGGATGTGGCGAAATCCTTGAAGGATCTTCCCACAGCACTTGTGTAAAAGCTCATCAGCCGCCATCTGCTTCTTGTGGGCATGCTGGACCCTGGCTGTCAGGGCAGGAGGGAGGTCAGGGTCTGGCCAGTGATAGTGCCAGAGCCTGATCTGCCTACAAGGGTTCTGAGACCTTCAGAAACAAAGCAGGCAGGAGCCCTGGCACAGTCCCAATCAGAGGGGCAGGATAATTCACAGTAAGAAGGCATTCCAGCATGGGAGGGCACTGGCTTCTCTCCCACTCTCAGGCTTACTTATTTCAATCTGGAAGAGAGCACCCCCTTCACTGTACAGAGGAGGACGGAAGCAGTCATGGGGAGGAGTTCTCGCTGGGGGTCTGTAAAAGGGTCTTTGGAATGTTACCAGGGGAGTATGACAAAAGAAAGGAGGAGGGTGAGCACACAGACACTCAGGGAAATGCTTCAGCTGAGACTGGACTGAGTGTTGCCTGAGGCCTTGGGCCCAGAAGGCAGTAAGTCAAAGGAGTAGGCAGTGGTATTTTTCTGTCTTGAGGCCAGAGACAGCCATATCCTTGACAGGATTCTGTTATTCCCTCGACTGTGCCTGAGGTGATCCCATCAGGGCTATGGGGAGCATGATTCAGAACCTGGCACTCTTAGGTACAAGCTGGGCTCCAGGCTAGGGCTTCTCAAGCCTAGGGGGCCTTACTCTTCCTAGATCTCGAACGATGATCAAATTCCCAGGTTTGACCCATGGAGGTGTAGGATGGCTGAATTCGGCTACTACTTCGAGAAGGCTTGCTCTTCAGGCTTACATGGCCCCATGATGGGTGGGAGACTTTGGATGGGTGTTTAACATGGCTAGATTTGGTAAGTGGTGTGACTGGAGCAGCTGTTGTGGGGGCTACTGGAGTAACTGGAGGAGGGGCTGGAAGCTCAGTGTCCCTCCGGATGTCCTCTGGAACGGTTAAGTAATTCATCTTCAGTGGGAACTCTAGAACTGAGACAAGAGTGACCAGTATTTCACTTGGGAGCCTCTAGACACGGTCCTCCTTGCCCTCTCCACTCTCCCATTGACCCCTCTTGCCTCACCTCAGTTCATCCAAGGGACTTGCGGAGTCTAACATTCTATGGAGGGGCCCGGTGGTTTCCATGGAGACCCTTCTGTGATGTAAAGGCTCAGGTCTTCCACTAGAGTACCTTTTACAGAACCCCGGAATCTCAGAGACCATCGAAGGTTACCAGACCTTTGTTTACATCCCGAACAAATTGTCATCTACAATCTGCTTGCAGGCTTGATAGTTCACTGGACCTCATGTCAGAAAGGTCTGAGTTCAAATCCAACCTCAGAGACCTGCCAGCTGTGTGACCCCAGACAAGTCACTTCACGGTACAAAGCCTAGTTTCTATATCTATAAAATGGGGATAATAATAGCTCCTCCCTCCCAGAGTCATTATAAGAATAAAATGGGGTGATATTTATAAAGTGCTTTACCAGGCCATATAAATGATAGTAGTGGTGGTGGTGTAGCAGCAGCGGCGGCAGCAGCATTATCTCCCAAGGCAACTCATTCCACTTCTGTACTGTCTTCAGCCCTGGGAAGTTTCTCAGCACATCAGCTTATCTGCCACTTGGAAACTTGCCTCAATTTCTTCTGGCTAGAGTGACTGGGCTCTTGGGCCCAGAGCTCCGGTGGGAGTAGTGGGGAGCTACTTGAGGGGAGCTGAAGCTTTCTTGGGACTAGCCCTTGTCAGGCCAAGCAGAAACCTGCTGATCTCCCTTCTCTAGGACACTCCTTCAGACCCTTGAACACCACCATCTTGAAAATGGGGTGCTTAGAACTAGACCCCCCCATTTCAGAGACTCTGGGGGTCTGACCCCACCAGAGATAAGGAGGATGGTCACCTTTTCTTTTTCTGGATGTATTCTCTCAAAGTATTTCACATGAAGTGCTCTGTAGAATTACCATCCCCACCTAGGCCTCTGGAGTTGTTTAAAACATATGGAAGATATTACATTTGCAAAACCTCAGACTTTCAGTGTCAGAAGGAACTTCAATTATCATGCTTCCCAAACTCATTTCTGCTTCCATGTGACAGACACATAACTGATTATGCATCCTGTGGCTGAAGGTGCCAACACCAAGGCCCAGGCTACAATCCCACACACATTTGGGAGGTTTCCCTGCCCTCAAGCCCACAGCAAATTCTTTGCAACTTCTAGCTAATTCCTGGGGCCAAACACAACAAATCTAAGTTCTTCCCTTCTCCACATGATGGCCTTTCAAATACTCAGCTCTCCAGGTCTTATTTATTTAAAAAAAAATTTAAACATGTTTTAAAATTTGACTTCCAAATTTTCTCCTTCCCTCCTACCTCTGCCCCACCCACTAGGAAGGCAAGTAAATTATATCAATTATACAATCTATATGTATTATTATTATACAATTATACACTCAATATATAAATACAATCAATCATGCAAAACATATTTCCACATTAGCCATATTGCAAAAGGAAGGAAGGAAGAAAGGAAGGAAGGAAGGAAGGAAGGAAGGAAGGAAGGAAGGAAGGAAGGAAGGAAGGAAGGAAGGAAGGAAGGAAGGAAGGAAGGAAGGAAGGAAGGAGGGAAGGAGGGAAAAGCAAGAAAATTATACTTCATTTCACACTGAGTTCACCTGTTCTCTCTCTGGAGGTGGATGGATAGCATTTTTTCTTCACGAGTTCTTTGGAATTGTTGGGGATCACTGCATTTATTGATCAGGGTAGCCAAGTCTTTCGCAGTTTATCATTATTACAACATTGTTATTACTGTGGGCAATGATCTCCCAGTTCTGCTCAATTAACTTTGCATCAGTTCATCCAAGTCTTCTTAGGTTGCCCCAACGCCATCCCCCTTATCATTTCTTATAGCATGGTAATATTCCATCACAGTCATATAGCATAACTTGTCCAGCTATCCCCCAACTGATGGGCATCCCCTGGATTTCTAATTCTTTGCTACCACAAAAAGAGCTGCTATAAATGTTTTGTGTGTGTGTGTGTATGTGTGTGTGTGTGCATATAGATCCTTTTTCTTTGATGTCTTTGGGGTATAGACCAAGTAGTGGTATTGCTGGATCACAGAATATGCAAAATTTTATTGCCCTTTGGGCATAGTTCCAAATTGTTTTCCAGAATGTTTAGATCAGCTCCTAACTCCATCAACACTTTATCAATGAACTTATTTAGCTGCATTAGTGTCCCAATTTTCACTCATCTCCTCCAGCATTTGTCATTTCTGACAGGTGTTAGAGTTGTTTTAATATTGTATTTATTTCTCTAATCAATAGTGATTTAGAGCATTTTTTCATATGACTATAGATAGCTTTGATTTCTTTTTCTGAAAACTACCTTTTCATATCCTTTGACTATTTATCAATTGGGGGATGGCTCTTATTTTTATAAATTTGACTCATTTCTCTATATTTTGAGGCTTTTACCATAAAAACTTGTTGTAAATTTTTTTTTATATTTCTTCATGGTCTCTGACCTTTTAGCAAAATGGAGTTTTCTCAAGAGGAAATTGTGGAAGAAATTATCTCTTTTAATATTTAAAGCAATGCTTTTGCTTTGTCTGAGATCATGGTGCTGCCTTTTTTGGTTTAGCTGAATTATATTAGATTCTGCTTCAGCCCTTTATTTTAAGTCTGTGTATGTCTTTCTGTTTCAAGTGTATCTCTTGTGAACAATGTATTGTTGGATTCTCATTTCTAATCTGTTCTGCTATCTGCTTCTGTTTTATCTGTTAGCTCATCCCATTCACATTCACAGTTATGATTACTGAGTATTTCTCTCCATTTTCTTCTTTTATCCTTCTCTCTCTTTTATCCTGATCTTCCTCAAAAGTCTGTTTTGCTTCTGGCCTCTGTATTCCTTAATCCTCTGTCCCTTCTATCATTTCCCTCCCCCATTTCTCTCACCCCCTTCCCCTCTTATTTCCCTATTGGGTAAGATCTATATCTACACCCAATGGAGTGTGTACATATGTTCTCCCCTCATTGAAACAATTCCAGTGATAATGAGATTCAAGCATTGCTCACCACCTGTTTTCTCAACCATAAAAGCTCTTTCTTTTGTATTTCTTTTATATAAGAAAATGTTCTTCCCCATTCTTTTTCTCACCTCTTCATTTTTGTGTGTGTGGGAGGAGAGATCACCCCAATATAGTAGATTTACATTCATGCCCATTGTTTATGCAGACTTATTCTAACTGCTCTAATAATGATAAAGTTCTTAGGTGTTACATATTTCATTTTCCCACATAACAATATAAACAGTTTAACTTTATTGAGTCTCTTATGATCACCCTTTCATGTTGACCTTTTTATGCTTCTCTGGAGTCTTGTGTTTGAATGTTAAATTTTCTATTAAGCTCTGGGCTTTTCATCTTCAATGATTGAAAGTCTTCTATTTCATTAAATATTGATTTTTCCCTCTGGAGGATTATACTCAGTTTTGCCAGGTAGATAATTCTAAATTGTCATTTTAGTACCTTTGCCTTCTGTAATATCATATTTTAAGCCCTCTGCTTTTTAAATGTGGAAGCTGCTAAGTCTTGTGTGATCCTGACTGAGGCTCCATAATATTTGAATTGTTTTTTTCTAGTTGCTTGCTAGCTTTTCTACATGGGAGCCCTGGAATTTGGCTATTCCTGAGAATTTCCATTTTGGGATCTCTTTCAGGGCATGATCGGTGGATTCCTTCCATTTTTATTTTACCCTCTGGATCAACAGCAATCTCTTTTTTAATTTCAGATATTCCAATAATTCTTAAAATATTTCTGCTTGATCTCTTTTCTACATCAGTTTTTTAAATAAAATATTTCACATTTTCTTCTACTTTTAAAAAATCCTTTTGATTTTGTTTTTTTTTTTTTTTTTTGGTATCTCAAGACACATTAATTTCCACTTGCCCAATTCTAATTCTTAGAGAATTATTTTCTTCAGTGAGTTTTTTTTATCTCTTTTTTCAGTTGGTCAATTCTATACTTTAAGGGATTTTTTTCTTCATTGAATTTTTTGCCTCTTTCAGCAGTAATCTAATTCTATTATTTAAGGTGTTACTTTCTTCTTTTTCCCCTTTTTTAACCAAGCTGTTAATTCTCTTTTCATACTTTCTTTTGCATTGCTTTCATTTTTTTCTCCAGTTTTTCTTCTACCATTAATCTCTCTTTTTAACTCTTTGAGAAATTCTTATTATGTTTGGCTCAATCTTCCTTTGAGGCTTTAGTTGTAGCTGTTTGCACAATGTTGTTTTTTTCTGAATTTATGTCTTGGTCTTTCCTGCCACCAAAATAGATTTTTATGTTCAGATCATTTTTTTGTGGTTTGCTCATTTTTTCCAGACTATGTCGTGACTTGAAACTTTATGTGAAAGTTGGGCTCTGCTCATCTTGGGGTCCAATGACACTGTCCCAGTTTCAGGCTTCTTTGTGCTGCTATTTTCAGAGCAAGTTCTGGGGGTCTGCAAGTTTTCAGCACTTCCAGAATGGTGTGATTTGGTGAGAGTTGTGGCTACTACTCCTCTGGTCTGTTCTCTGATCTTTATCCAGGAAGAGCCCTTGCTTCCCTGCAGCCACAAGCCCTAGTGCACTTCTTGACCTGAGAACTATGACCAGAGTAGGATCACAGGCTTTCCTCTCTACTTTGGAACTGTGACCCAAAACTGCTATGGAAAATAGAGTTGCCAATTACTGCCAGCTGTACCCAGTGCCAACAAAGGGTCCCCTGTAATCTCTTTCTGACCAGTTGTCCAACCCCTTTCTCATTTCTGGGCTGAGAGCTCCTGAACCTGCTGCTGCTGTGGGAGTAATTACTGCAGTTGTCTCCAAGGCCATCTGCTGGTGCCTTGGGAGGCTTGATGCCAGCATCTAGCCTAGTGTCCAACAAATCTTCTGTGGTATTCTTAAATTCTCTTGGGCTGTGAAATATCTCACTCTGTCCATTTGTTGGCTCTGCCACTCCAAAATTTATTTGGGGGAGTCACTTTAAAGTTATTTGGAGGGGAATGTTGGAAGAGTTCAGCCAAGTTGCTGCCTGTACTCCACTATCTTGGCTATACCTCCCAGTTCCCTTTTATTAACTCTATTCAATTTTACTTTATTTGATTCAGTCCCAAGTCTTTGGCCATTAGCCCTGTCATCCAGTATGTTAAGTGTCCCTCCATACCTTTGATCAAATCACTAATTAGAAATAAAGTGCAGATACACACTTAAAATGCTCAAAGATTCCAGGAAAGAGGCTCCTTCACATTGATGTGGACCCGGTGATGTGACTCTGCCCAAATCTGGCACCCTTTCTGATGGTCATGTTCCTTTGTCCCATACATGGCTTGCCTCACCTAGCAAGCTCTTTCTAAAGATTGAGCTTCATCCTAGAGAACTGGAGATGCAAATCTTGGGCTGAATCTGTAGGACACATGTCACCAGGAAGCATCATGGCCCACAACAAACAACCATAGACTTTCAAGATTTGAATCTGCACTACCATTTACCACCTGTATGACCCTAGACATTTCTCCTCTCCCAGTCTCAGTTTCTTTATAGGTAAAATAAGGGGACAGGATGGACTGAGTGGTCTTGAAGGGGTTTGCTAGCTCTAAGGTCAATGACTGCTCTTTGGATTCAGTCATTCTATTAGTTCTTCAAAAGTACTTTAGTTCAGCCCGAATGTCTCTATCTTCCTGACAAACCTCTCCCAGCTTCTTTCCCCTCATCCAAACTTGACTGGGGATCCTAGAGCCAGGTGAGATCTTCAGAGGTGACAGAAGTTGGTCCCCTCCTGGAAGGATCAAGCCTCACACACCCAGGAGAAAGGGCAGCCTCTAATCCATGAAGGAGAGCAGGGATGGGGAAACAATTCCCACATTCCCCCAGACCCAAGCTCAGGGCCCAAGCATAGAGCAGCCACTTGGTGAGGACTGATGAGGTCCCTGAGAGAAGGTCTCTGTTCTGGCTGAGGAACCTCACCCCTCCCCTTGTTTGACCTGGGTTATATACTGCAAGTAAGAACCAACTATGTATTGGTCTCTGTAGATGTAGAGACAAAAATGAACAGGTCCCTGCCATCTATTACAAAAGCTAAGGTGTACATAGATACATATGAGATGGATTTGGAATAGACTAAGGGAATTTTTTTTAGGTGGGGAGGTACTCATTTCTGTGCTGCATGAGGGGCTCAGGAGAGACCTCCCAAGCTGAGCTTTGAAAGAGGCAGAGATGAAGAGGAAATGCATTCCAAGCATGGGGAGCAGCCTTAGAGAGGCATGGAGACCAAGACCAGCAAGAAGGACAGTTTGACTGTGTCGGTCACTGACTGTGTGAAGGGGAGCAAGGTCCAGTCACTTCAGAAATGCCAGTTGGGGACAAGGTGGGAAGGGCTTTCCACACCAAACAGACGAGTTTGCCTTTGTGCCTAAAGAAGGAAGATTTTATGGAGAGGGGGAAGATCCTAGACTGAATTTCAGGAACACTGCTCTGGCAGCTGTGTGGAGGATGGGTCAACCAGTTAAGAATTTGTATGCTGAACACTGGGCTAAAGACTAGCAAAAAGAGAGTCCCTGCTCCCAAGGAGCTTTTAATCTAAGGGAGGAAGAAAGCACCAAAAGGGAAGCTTGGGGGGACAGAGAGGATGGAGAAGTTTGGATTGGATCCTGGGGAGAAATGAAGAGAGGGCTGGCCCAAGAGCCTTCCTGAAGAGGAGGGTCCAATTAGAGGGCAAGGGCAGAGGGTACTTCTGAGTTGTGAATGCCAGGGCTGAAGTGATCTGGCAAGATGAAAACGTTTCTGGGACTTGGTGGGGAAGCCTGGAGCACAGCCTTGTGAGAAATGAATGAGAAGAGAGACTGGAGGCAGGGAAACCAAAAAATGAATGAATGAATAAAATCTAGATTAAGTATTATATTGAATGAATGAATAAAAAAAATGTATGAAGCATTTACTATGTGCAAAGCCCTGTGCTAAATGCCGGAGATACAAAGAGACAAGTCTAACAGTTCCTGTCCTCAAGGAACTCCCATTCCAGTAGGGGAGACCATACATGGAAAAGGTCTCAGCTGCCAGCGGGGTGAAAAAACCCCATGGTCCTGAGGGTTCAGAAGCCAAGCGGATAGTCAGGATGCTTTTTTGATGTCATTTCAGCTTCTGATACTGAACCACAGACAGGCCCCAGGACTTTGGAGGTCACAATTTTCCCTTCTAGGTCCCCAATCACTGTGGCTGCAGCCCTTACAGGTGCAGGTCCCAGCTGTGTCTCCCCTAAGGTCACTTCCTAGGATGACCAGGACACCCGGACCCTGGACTAGATGTGTGGCTCTTCCAAGGCCCTTGGGCTCAGGCCCTAGGCTGTCCCCACCAGGGTCTGAGGGAAGATGGCTGTTAGAAATATATTCACTTTAAAAAGGACAACATCTGTTGTGAAGTCTGGAAAGGTTTTCTTAATTTTTACATTCATTCCTGGATGTATGAATGAATGGGTGGTTGTTGTCCTTTATCTTCAAAGAGGACCAAAATGGCATCACCATTGTGTGTCTGACTATGGCTGATCAGACCAATATGAGCTCAGAATGCTCTATCACAGGGTGGACGCAGATAGTCCATGTGAATATTTGGGTGGATATCCCAAATTTGTACATCCTGTGTTTACTTTGTGCTGTCTCAATTCTGCTTTGCTCAAAGAGCACAACACCTTTTCTTATGTGGACATGCCATGCTGAGCGGTCCTGTGCTAGTGTCTCCCATGTTTCACAGTCCAGTCCAAAGTTCTTGATAGAGACCTTGAGAGTGTCCTTGTATCGTTTCTTCTGGCCACCATATGATTGCCTGCCCCATGCAAGTTCTCCATAAAATCAGGGATGACAGAGTGGAAGGAGACCAAAAACAGGGCAATGGGATAAACCAGGAGACAGCTGGCACCAACAAGGACCGACACAAGATCATTCAAGAAGCCTTGGGCTTAGAGAGATTAAGGATTCCTGGCTCAGTAAGAAGGCAGATGAAATTTGGTTTTATGCTGATAGTAATAATCCAAAGCACTTTTATGATTCCCTGAAAGCTATTTATGGACCAAAAACCCATGGTGCATCACTACTCAGTGCTGATGGAGCCACATTAATTAGTTAATGAATGGGTAGTTCCTTATGGACTATTACACTTGCTTTAGACAAATGCAAGGTTTATATGCCCAGCTTTCAATTCAAATTTCCAGCCTGCCTCCTGTTTGTTGGCCAGCATTCCAGGGTTCCCTAAACCTCACCCCACGTGGGTCTACACTACTGCCACATTCCTCATTTTCTTTATAGAATGACACAATATAAATTATTTTAAAGGAATTCCCTTAATTGATGTACATGCTTTCTAGTGTTGACCTGAAGGTTTGGTAAAAGAGGCAAACAGGCTAAGTGATGTCTTAACTGAACAGGAGGTAAATACGATAAGAGTTGACAAAGTGTCCATTGAATTAGGACCCAGGGTACCTGTGTTTTCTTTACCATTAGCATGACATAACATAGTATATGTCCACAAATATTGAGATGTGGGAAAAGTCCCATGCTTCGAGATAGTGTTTGGGGTTAAGGGTCCTTAATGGTGATCTTAAGTCAGCCCCACTGGCCTTGTTGACATAGGAAGGTATTCTTTGAGTGCCCTTGGGGAACAAGGAACAAAGAAGCTGTTAGGTGCAGGTTCTGCTCCTGGTTGATCAATTCAGGCTCTGGCCCTTATGGAGGGTTCAAAAATGATATTAAATGATTATCTCTGGGATTACAGATGTTATATGTTTTCTGTGGAAACATAAGTTCAATTCATCTCTTCCATGGGGGACAGGGTGTGGGTGATAATTTGAGTTACTTGGCACATGCTGCCTCCTGTCTCTCTACCCCTATCAGCTAGGCTACTGGCTAAGCACTGAGCACGATAATAAGCCAACCAGTGCCTACCCTCAAGGAGCTTACTGTGGATTAGAGTGAGACAATGGAGCTCAGACAGCTTGGTTTGGGGCTCTGTGGTGGCCTCTTGGGACAAGAGAAGGGAAAACACCCTTTTCAGAGCACGGACCCATGTCTGGAAGTCCAAGTTCTAGTGGGAATTAGAGGACATCAACACTGGCAGCTAACGGCCAACTAGGAGGCAGGCAATAGTCCAGAAAGAGGTTGATAAGGCCTGAACCAATGAGGGAGCCATCTGAGTAGAGAGAAGCTTTTCAAGGCAGGAGATATGAGGAAGCTAGAATCAATAACACTTATCCATTGATAGGTTGTGCGAACTCAGATGGCTGGGAGGATGGGGTCCCTTAGACAGGAGTCAGGCAAGTCAGAGGAGGGGTCGGTCCTTTTTAAACCTGCAAAGTTTGACATGACTGTAGGATATCCTGTTTGAAATATTCAGATGACAGAGGGACTGGCAGGTCAGGACAGAGTCTGGGCCTGGGTATATAGATTGGGGAGTTACCTGTATGCAGATGATAGTGAAGCAGACCGAGTCACCAAGAGGGTGGAGGGAGAAAAGAGATGCCTAGGACAAAATCTTTGGGTACACTCACAGGGAGGGGCCATGATGTCGATGTTTATCCATTAAGGAAGCCTGAGAAGAAAGAGTCAAACAGGCCAGAACCAGGATCTGGAAGACTCAGCAGGAGACAATATCTGGGAGTTTTCTTTTGTAGACAGGCTTCAGACAGTTCAGGAAACTATCTACTATCACTCCTGAAGTAAATTAAGAGAACTCCTCCCTTTGATAGGCATCAATATCCTTTCTGGATGATGAAATGCTTACCACATCATGGGTAGCTAGGTAGTGTAATGTATAAATAAAGTCAGGAAGTCAGGAAACTTCATCTTCCTGAGTTCAAATCTGGCTTCAGACACTTACTAGCTGTGTGACTCTGGGCAAGTCACTTACTCTGTTTGCCTTGGTTTCCTCATCTGTAAAATGAGCTGGAGAAGGAACTGACAAACCACTCCAGTATCTTTGCCAAAAGGTCAAAAAGAGTTAACACTGCTCAACAACAAATATCCTTTCCCAGTGGAGAAGGGTGAGTCAAAAAGCAGTCTACCAATCACTTTAGGGGTGTGGAATACAATGATATAAACAAAACGAGGTGATTGAGAGGGAAAATAAATACTTGTTAAGAAAAATAGTTAACAGTAAAAATTTTAAAATGACCCTGAACAATGGAAATTGCCCCCCAAAAAGATGCTTATTGTCAGGCTGAACCAATGGACTGAAACCAAAGTTGAGAAAAGGCTGTCAGAACTGGCATGTGGGAGATCTCAGGTAAGTGGAGGGAGCACTGTCAGGTGAGTGATGAGGTCAGAAGCCAGATGGAAAAGGGTTGAGGAATGAGAGAAAGAGGGAAGGAGAAGCAGCCCTGTAGACAAAAGGGAAGAGAGATACTGGAGAATAACTTGAGGGAATCACAGTCTCAGTGAAGGTTTTGTAAGGGTGGGAGAAATCTGGCACTTCTTGTAAGCAGCAGAGAAGAAAGTAGCTTGGAACCAGAGAACTCAAGCACTGTGGGTTTTTGACTAGGGACTAGGGATGGGATTAGAGATCACGGAGATGATAAATTTCTGGAGAAATGGAATGATCAAAGATAATGGTTAGATCAAGGGATTTCACAATTCTTTATCTTGGAAGTGGAACACATGTAGGCGGGGGAAAATCAGGGGTGTGACTGTCAATCAGTCTGTCAATAAACATATATAGCAACACAGTCCCCATTTTTAGCTAGGGTGGCATGGAGGAGTAGATCATGGGAGCAAATATTGAGGAACTGGGAAGTGAGTTTATTCTCATGTCTAACATAAGTCTCTCCTTGCTTAAACTGTGAACAAAAACCATGAATACTATTGCTGTACTCTGTGTTTGGGGGCTCAAGTCTACCAGAATCAATTTTTTAAAATTTATTAGTATTTATGATTATATCCAACCATTTCTAGCTTGGAGATGGAGACACCCAAACTGGAAAAGCCCCTCATGCCCTCTGGCATGATTCTCTGCTCCAAGATGATTTCAGGTGACGTAGAATCTTGAATGAGGGAAAGCTCACATGTAAAAACTCCAGTTTCAGGCTAATATTGCAAAAGTTGCAAACAATGGTTGTTGTTCAGTTGTGTCTGACTCTTTACAACCCCGTTTGGGGTTTTCTTGGTAAAGGTACTGGAGTGGTTTGCCATTTCTTTCTCCAGCTCATTTTACAGATGAGGAAACTGAGGCAAACAGGGAGAAGTCACTTGTCCAGTGTCACAGCAGATTGGAATTCAGGAAGATGAGCCTTTCTGACTTCAGGTCCTGCACTCTATATGCTGTATTACCTAGCTACTCAAAATGTGGTAAACACTCAATAATCACCTCAGCTTTGCTTTTCTTTTTATCCTAAGCTTAAGCAATCAATCCCCAATTAGAATTTAGATGTAACTTGTAATCACCATTAGCCAGAACCAGAACAATCCACTGAAGCCCCAGTCATCAGCCTGCACCTAGGTCTCCACCAAGAGTGTTTCCCAAAGCATCACATGTTCGATGAAGAGGAGCACTGATTGACAGATGCTTGTCAGATTATCACCTTGGAGGGAGTCATGTGGCCTCCACTTCCGAGTGGATCCAGAAGGAGCTTCATTGTGAAGATTAAAAGGAGACGTATTTTGTGGGACCAGGAAATATCAAGTGGTTGGTTCCTGCAGGGGTTGATTTTTGGACTATTGAATCATCATTGCACACTTTGTATTAAAAAAGTGTGACTGCATGCATTGACGAGTATCAGTCTTAGGGTCAGCCTAAATGAAAAGACATAATGGCAAATCAGTTTTACTAGGGCCCCAGGCTTTACAGGCATAGGACGGCCTCCATCAGTGCTTTCAGATATGACTTTATGCTCTGCGATGACTCCAGATAACATTTATAGGAATCTCGAACAAGAGAAAAAGATCACAATAGATAAAATATCACAAAATAGTCAAATGTGAAGTCACCATCTCATTCCCTCCTGGACCACACTCCCCTTACGGAGTCAGTGGGACCCTGGGAGTAAACGAAGGGACCTAGAGACCTCCTTCTGTGGATGGCTATATTAATCCTTTCTTGTAATGGAAAGAAGAGACATAGAGAGGAAACTGATGCACAGAGCTGGGAGAATGCAGAAAGGAGAACAACAGAAAAAAAAACTAAGGAGATAAATGGAAGCCAGAATTGAAGGGGGCTTTAAATGCCATTAATAGGTGAAGTTTGCATTTTATCTTAGAGATAATAGTTAACTATTGAAGATTTTTGACTAAGGAGGAAAGAAGGGGATCACAGTGACAATCAAGTCTTCAAGAAGATAAGCAAAGAGTACTCAGTCTTTGTCATGAGTAATTTTATAATAACTGAGGAAACAAAATCCGAGCTATATGATTTATCAGCAAAGTAAGTAAATGCAGAACAAATCGGGTACAGGGCCTCTCAGCAGGCACAAAGACCCTGAAGAGACTTACAATGTTTTGTTTTGTAGAAGTAGAACTATCATTAGTGGTAGAGGTGTCATTATACATACGTAGACACATATTTAAATGGATCTTTGATCTTTACAATGGTTTTTTATAGTTAAAGTACAGTTACTGTTTTTAGATGTAGGAACTTTCCAGAACTTGGGCACTCTGGTTACATCCACCTGCATTTTGCAATACAGTTAGTGGCACAATAATGAGTGACTTCCCTGAAACAATGCAGCTTAACTCAGGAAAATGAGGCTCAGGAAAACTCCAGTGGCTGCCCAAGATGTCAATGATGATAGAAAATGGAGTACATCTGGTTCTTGGATGTCACTTCCAAGGTGGAAAAGACCAGGATCTTATTGAGACAAGAGTTAAGGTTGGGTATCGCTTTTAACCCATTTCCCTAAAAAAGACCTTACCTTTTGTTCCATGTATTTTTCTAATGAAAAAAGTCCAGAAAGAATTTTTAAGCCAGATAAATATTATTAGGATTTCTAGAGAAACTATAAAGGTTTTAAATATGCTTCCATAAGAGTTTCACCTGACCATTCACCCAGGAAACACCAAGTAGATAGATGAAAGATGTCTGTTACTGAGGTCACATCACTGATTTGAAGACAACCACAGACCTTGCTCAATATATATATATATTTGAGACAGACAGTACAAAGACAAAACGAACTGGGCCTAGAGTTAAAAAAGAGGAGGAGGGTGAACTAGATTTCTTCTGAGAAACTGCAAAACTCCTTCACTGCCCCTGAGCTTCCCATGAAAGCAATTTGTGATCAACTTATGAAATACTGTAGGATAATGATCTTCCATGTCAAGACCTAGAGATAGTTGAGATAGGAAGCCTGGGCCATGATAGAAGAGACTCACATGCAGTTGGGCTCTCAGAGGTATCTAAGTATCTAAGGTCACCCTTCTGACTTTTCCTGAAGCATTTGTGTTTGGTCAGTCATTTCAATCACGTCCAACTCTCTGTGAGCCCATTTGGGATTTTCTTAGCAAGGATCCTGGAGCGGTTTGCCGTTTCCTTCTCCAGCTCATTTTACCGATGAGGAAACTGAGGTCGACAGCTCTAAACGACTTGCCTCGTGTCATACAGCTATTAAGTGTCTGAGGCAGGATTTGCATTCAGATTTTCCTGCCTCCAGATCCTGTGTTCTATGCACTATGGCCCTACCTCAATGCTCTCTGGAAACATAGGTAAGCACTTAATGACTTCCTACAAACTCCCCTCCATTACCTGGACGGTGGCCAGAATAGGAGCTGGCTAATCTTTCTGTAGAGTCTGTAAGGTGAGTGAATTGACCTAAATGCTTTTCCTTCATGTCTGATCATGACACTTTCCCCAGACAACAATGTTCAATGGCTCCCTCTTGTCTCTGGTGTAAAGAGTAAACCGATTATTAATAAATTAACCAGTTAATTAACATGCACTTCAATCTGCTCCCACCTACCTTCCCAGCAGTCTTTCATATTGTGCACCTTTCATGCCCTCTCCAAGAACAACCTGGGCTCTTCCCTGGGCCTGCACTCCCTCCTCCTCATCATCCATTAGAATTCTCAGCTTCCTTGAAAGCCCAGCTCAAGTGCCACACCCTAAAAGATGCCTCTCCTGCTGCCTCTGTGCCTATCCCATCCCGCAATAGATCTCTCCCTCTTGAATACCACGTATGCATCTACTTCTGTACATTTTTCATTCCCGGCCCCCCAAGTAAACTTTTTATGAGAAGGGACTAATCCATCCCTTGCATCCCTTCTCACTCCTACTCAAAGGCTGGGTCCTTGGGGGAAGAATGGTTCTCACTAGCTGGGGAACCCTCTCTCACAAACCGCTGCTGGGGTGCTTATTTTTAACAATAACAAGTTTGCATAGTGCTTCCCATGAGCCAGGTAAGTGCTTTGCAATTATCTCATTGGATCCTTACAACAACCCTGGGAGGCGGGGCCGTTAATTAATGTTAACAGTGAGCCAATACACAATTAGGTCCAAGGGAAGGCATTTACTAAGATTCATAATAAAACATTTCTGGGGCACACTCTGCCGCACACATAGGCGGTGTCAGTGGGAAAAGTGTGTGGATGCTTCTGTAGTGTTCGCCGGTGCCCAGAGTACACACTTGGGAGCACAGGTGGCCCCCACACAACAGGTCCCTATTGTCCCTTTCCTTGTTGATCCACCCTCATCTGGGTGTGGCACCTCTGCTGGGCAGTTTGGCTGGGCTTTGGGGCAGTATTTCTTACCACAGTTCAACAGCTTCTGGACAGGGCTAAGGCTCAACTCACAAAGCTCTTTTGTCCTTAGGTCTTGTCTGAGCAGGACCATTCCCTGCTGGGTATATTGTCTCCTACTGCGACAGTAGTTCTAATACAAGGTATCATGACCATGGATGGGGTAAAGAGAGGAAAAAATCCCCTCTCTACAAACTGTAGAGGTACAATTCTCTCTGGAGGACTGGGTTGATGGCTTTCTTCTCCATTGCCACTAGACAGAGATGAGCTAGAAACTCTCCTATCTCTGGCCTCAACCACTCCATAGAGACTGGGTCTCCTTATGTAAAGTGCCACCAGGGATTTGCTGATTCGGGCTCAGAAACCAGGCAGTGGCCCTCTCATTCCATCAATTTAGATGGGAGAATGTCATCATACCTCAAAAAGAAATGACAACGTGTAACCCTTTGTACTTTACTTAAGACCTCAACACCTTATGTCTCTTACTCATCCCTTGTCTTCTGTGAATTCATCAGCCAGGCCAGGAGAAAATTCTTTCATCATGGATGCCTATGAACACCCCCATTACCTCTTCCCTGGAGATTTTCAAGCAAATGACCACTTGTCAGGAATGTTGTAGGGGGAACAGTCTCTTTTACTCAAATTATGTGATTCTGTGAGTTGAAGTCGTCTCCTGACCCAGCTGGAGGCTCTTTGTACAGCCTCGTCACTGCCAGGGTGTCTGTCCTCTCCCCTGGAAATAAGCCTTCTCCTATTTGTCTCAAGGTTTCAGCCTCAGAGCTTAAGGAATAGATCCCCTAAAAATAGACGTAGAGTGACTCAGGACCTGGGCACCCTGTGCTCTCCCTCTATATTCTGGAGTTGTTCAAATAGATGTGATCAAGAACCAACTAGGAGCACTCAGCACCCTGGGGGCAAAGTGAGTAAGCAAGGTAGAGCTGAGCACCTGTCCCTTTGACATCCTTGCCCTGCAAGGTCCACAGGCTTATCCTCCCATCTCTGGTCCCCTGGGCAGTGGTGACCCTGCTGATGTAAAATCCCCCCATAGGATCCAAAGCTACTGACCTGTCACTCTTCCTGAATGCAACCTTGACCCTCAGAAAGCTGTGCTCCGATCCTGAAGGGCACCTTGGGCTCTCATGGCTTGTCTCCTTTCTGACTCAGGACCCCCCAGGCTCATGGTCACCTCTGCCACTTAGGTCATTCTCCATTTCTACCCATTGCACACCTTCCTCTTCCCCCTTCAAAGGTGAATTCAAAGACCTCCTTTGTGAAGCCTGCACTGAGCACCAGGTGAAATTCCTTCCCTTCTCTGTACAGTGTTGGACTCAATGATCATGAGGCATCTTCTAGATTCTACGTCCTAAGAGACTTGTAGAATCAATGGATTGATTTACTTAAATAGTCTCCAGGGTTTCCTCTGGCGCAGAACATCAGTGCTTCAGTGTTAAATCCCATTCTCCCTTCTTAGCTTGCCTTGAACAGAGCCTTTCACTTCCTCATGCATTCATTAACTAGCTCTAGCCATTCATCCTCTCAGGAATAATTAATTGAGAGCCCATTATGGTGTGTGACAGGGCCTGGCCAAGGGAGAGCCTGGGAACCATGTTGTGATTGCTGTTGGCTGACTTGGAAACGCCTTCAGAGCCTGCTTCGGGAAAGCCTGATGATTGACCGAGGATGGGCCCTGGTCCTCTGAAATCGGCTCCAGGCCACTAACCACACAATGAAAAGATGGGCTGTGATTGGCTGCTGGCTTCAAAAGTGGGCCTCTGCTCCTTTGTTTTTCCTGCCTGCCTACATCCTGGCCTTTGGATAGGAAAGAAACCTGAGGTCCTCTCCCCCTGGGGCCAGCACAGGGCCCACAGGGATGGACTTCGGCCTTTGCTTTTTTCCCCACTGTAGGGGAAGGAAGACAAGAGGTAGCTCCAACTGTGTGAGCTGGGATAGGACAGAATAGCGCCCCTGCACCCCCAAAGTCCTGGGGCTGGAGTTCCTGCTGAGATCTGTGGGAATGGGGGGTGAGGAGCAAAGACCTTAGGAATCTGTCCCACCCAGAAATGATCAAAGGCAGCCCAGAAGGGGCAGCAACAACTCCTCTCTCCGCTGGGCTGATTCTGGAAGTGGTTTCTTCAGGGATGAGCCTCTGCTCTCCAGGAACCGATGTGATGGATAGGAAAGCTGGCTCCATGTGTCAGGGAAAACACTTTGGAATTCCTGTTCTCGCTATATCATTGGCAATTCACATTGCGGGGAATACACAGTAACAGGAACCCTAGCCAACAATATGGGCTAACCCTTAAGGGTACCTCTAGAAACCTGACGGAGGCTTAGTGAACTTCATTTTGGGAGAATGAATTCTATCTGCAAGGCCTTGTGTTTGAGTTAGATCTAGTGACCTTAGGTAATCCCTTCCACTTTCTGAATCTCTGTTTCCTCATCTGTAAAATGGAATAGTGACGCTTGTCTTAGTTCCTTATAGGGCTGCTGTGAACACCGTATGTAGAGCCTTGACATGACCTTGGGACATCATAGATGAAGGTGAGTTGTACAGTTAATGGCATGCTGGGCCTTAGTGTGAAGAAGACCTAAGTTCAAATCCAGCCTCAGACACTTACTAGCTGTGTGGCCCTGGCAAATCACTTAACCCTGTTTGCCTCAGTTTCTTCATCTGTAAAATGGGGGCAAAATAAAAATATTTTAAATAAATTAGTTTTAAAAAAATTAGCACCTACCTGCCAGGGTTGTTATGAGGATCAAATGAGATTTATAAACAAATCTATATGCAAATAAAAATATTTATACCTAAAATATAAACTCCCCACTCAGCAGGGTGCCTGGCACTACATAAAGGCGGGTAGGTATAATAGTAGCACTTGCTTTGGTATGTGCCCCAGGCTATGGTAAGGAAGGATCTAGTGTATTTGTGGAAGCAAAGGGTCTTACAATAGCGAGCTGTTGTAATTTACGTGTGACGGTGACGGGCTCCTAGACACTTTTCCTTAGACAAAATAATTGGGTTCAGATTTGAGAGCTTTTCTCTTATTGGTACTGATACGGTCCTTTATTTCCCACAAAGAGCTTTTTGCCTGACAGTATTGGGCATCTAAGGCATGGAACAGCTTTTGCTGAACATGGTAAAGTCTAGAGAAAGGCTATAGTCCCTAGACAGTCAAGAAGATTGATCCCTATGGTGGTCCCACCTATCCAGGTACCTCTCTGTGCTTGTCCCAGATTTACAGAACTGCCTTGGAGCTGTGGTCATGCTGGACACTCCTGCTTGCTGGGAAAGGAACTGGGATCATTAGAGAGGTGATTCTCTCCCCGTCCCGAGGATGCCACATGACTCAGCAGGTCTACATCGGCTTCTCCATGGGATTGCTCTTCCGATCCTCACCTTGTAGGAGTGCCCACATGGACCTAGAGCTCCCCAGTGCTCCCTTCCCCACTGCTGTTCCCAGACTCCTTTGGCTTTGCTGCCCTCTGCTGTTCTTAGTCCGTGGGAACATGCTACTGCTCTAACAGTGGCATCGATCAGGCCTTCCAGCCCGCCCTCCGTGCCTTTCCAGGTGGTTGTGAAGACCTGGGGATCTCTCATCCTTACTGACTGAGCTCAGCCTTCACACTTGGGAAGCAAATGTATGCTATTGACCCATCTGCAGCCTCTGAGAACCTCCTTCCCCCTTAGTCAGCACTCCATTCTTTGAAGTTATGATAGGTAGGGAAAAAATGTCTTTGGCATTTCCCTCTCTGGTTCTTCACACACACACACACACACACACACACACACACACACACACACACACACACACACACACACACCCCTTAGGATAAGTAGAATGATAATAATGATAGTGCTGTTGATGATGAGGATGATGATAACAGTCGCTCATTAGTAATGTGCCTTAAGATTTGCAAACACTTTCCATACATTATCATCTCATTTGATCCCTTAACAACTTTCTCAGCAAACATCATCATTCTATTTTTGCAGATGAGGACATTGGAGCTCAGAGAGGTGAAGAGAGAGTTGCCCAGCGCAATATAACCAGTGTGTCAAAAGCTGGTCTTCCTGACTCCAAGCCGAGCACCCCATCCACTAAGCCACATTGGGGGGTGGAAGGGCAAAGCTGATAACTTCATGGCCCTTTAGACAATGAAATCACCAGCAGGGCCTACAACTCATGGCCCACCACTGAGCAACTTGACAACAGACTGAGAAGCAAACAGGGCGACTCTCAGACCTGAGTTTAGATGTCTTGGGCTCCAATCTTGGCTATGATGCTCAGGAGCGACGTGACCTTGGATAAGCCATGTTTCCTGGGCCTCGGTTTCTTCACTGGTGAAGGGGGATGATCGTATTTGTCCTCTCTCCTCTAACTCCCGTGTCTTCTCAGCAGAACTTAGCTCAGAATCACGGTGCCTCATACAGGGAATGCTGTAGAGACCACAGGCTCCCAGGACTTCTTGCTAAGAAAACGCTTGGTCAACAATAGGACACCATGGAAGTGGGAGCTGCAAGTGTTATTAGCATCCCCGAGTATTTCTTGGATGACTGCAGAGCACAGAAGGCCTCAGGGTCCTCATGTTCAATTCTCAGTCCTCATACTAGACACAGGAGTAGCTGTGATTGAGGACAAGTTGTAAGTGGCCCAGTGTAGCATGGTGGGAGAGGTCTTGGATTGGGAGTGGGAAGATATGGGCTCAGTTCCTGGCTTGACTATCTCGTCTCTGTGTGATTTTTGGCTCCAGCCTGAGTTTCCCCTTTGCACAGGGAGGTGATAGAAAGAACAAATCTGAGTATATCATCTATAATAATTGCTCCTTCTTGCCTCTAGGATAACCTAGAGATCCTCTTTGGGGCACTGAAAGCTCTCCACAAGCTGGCACCAGAAAGGCCTTTGCCACACCAAGAATGCCCTTCTTCCTCAGCTCAGCTCTTCTTTGAAGGGTCAGCTAGAAACACCTTCCTCAGGTGCTCCCTCCCCATTCCTCAAGTCATCATAGAGACGCCATCGTTGGCATGTCCTTGAGGGAAGGAGCAGCCCCAGCCCAAGCACAGTGCCTGGCACTGTAGGATCTCAAATTGTTGCTGGATTAGCTGGGAGAGCCCCCTGAACTTGGAGAAAGAGACTCTGGCCAGTTAGGTAACCTCTCGGAGCCTCGTGGCCCTCCTATGAGGAATGAGGAAAGTGCCTCTTCTACTTGGCCTAGGGATCTTAGAAGAAGCTGTAAGAGAGGTAAGGTGTTTCAAAAACCTAAAGGACCCCACAGGCATCATTACATCAAACGGGTGGGACTAGGTGGCTTCTGGGGTTTCTTCCAGTAGCTGACATCCCATGAATCTGAGGATCCCTTCAGGAGCTGAGAACCCCTGTGGAGCACTGGGCCCCTCAAGGGCAGACCTGCCCATGTAAGGAAGGTCTGAGGCCATGTAAGGCATCTGTCTGCCTACATTTCTTCACCTGTAAAATGAGGATCCGAATAATCTTTACATCTGGAATGCAAGAGGAAAAAGGAGCCCAGCTCCTCCTGAAAAGCCCGAGCAAGGCTTCCCAACTGGAATGCCAGAGAGTGGACATGGCTCAGCCACCATCACACAGCCAGCCAGTAAGCTAGGTGGTGTGGTGGTTAGGGCACTGCGCCTGGAGTTAGGAAGACCAGAGTTCAAATCTAGCCTCACTTACTATCTGGGTGACCCTGGGCAAGTCACTTAGCTCTGTTTGCTTCAGTTTCCCCATCCGTAAAAGGAACTGAAGGAAATGGCAAACCACTCCAGTGTCTCTGCCAAGAAAATCCCAGGTGGCATCACAGAGTCACATATGACTGAAAAACAAGCTGAGTGATGATGTGTTTTCAGGGTTCTTTCTGCTAGGCTATGTGCCGAGTCCAAAAGGAAAGCTGGAAGGAATGGTCCCTTCAGCCCAGACCCCACATCTCATAAGTATAATAGCTTACATCTATACAGTGCCAGGACCACAACTTTACAAATCTCTCATTTGAGCCTCAGAACAATCCTGGGAGGTGGGTGCTGGTATTATCCTCACTTTACAGTTAAGGAAACAGAGACAAACAGTGGTTGAGAAGTGACTTGCCCAAGGTCACACACCTCACTGGGTCTGAGGCTGCATCTGAACTGGTCTTCCTGCCTCCCTGGCCCAGCACTCTGTGCACTGCGGCACCACCTAGAGAGCCTCTGAAGGTCACACAGCTGAGATCTAAGAGCCTTGGATTTCAGAACCAACACACCACCAGTCAGTCCTGCGCTGGGCCCTTCAGGAGCTGAGAACCCATGTGGAGCACTGGGCCCCTCAGATATTTGCAGAATAAATGGAAAAATCAAATTGGAAGGAGGGCCCTCTTCCACCACCCCCGAAAGCAAACCAAACCAAAGGAACTATGAAGGCTGTCTCCAGAAGAATGGGCCTCCTCTGCTGGAGGTTTTCAAACAAAAGCTTCCCCACCCCAGGGGATCCTCAGTTAGCTACAGATGGCAGTCAATGCTTCTGACATCAGGAGTAGTGGGCCTGCTAACCCATGTGGGAAGAGTCAGTTTGAAATCCTTCATCCTAAGATTTGTTATATCTAGGCAAGCCAAGCAAGTCAGTGAACTTCCCTAGGACTCAGCTTGTCCCTGCTGAAATGAGTAGGGTTCCTTCAGGCTCCTGCTACCAGGGCACTGAACCCTTGTACCAGACGCCTCCCCAGAACCTGGGCTCTCAGGGTAGTAATGCCTGGGAGAGGAGACTGACCTCAGAAAACCCATTTTATTAAAAAACAACAATGAAAAACCCAAGCCATATTCAGTCCCTGGGTATGGGAGCAGCTGTGGCTGTAGGGAAAGGGTGGAGCCAGGGAGACAAAGAGTGGTAAGAGCTGCAGGGTGGGGTCAAGGGGGAGCAATGAAGGTAAGACTGAATGAGGACCTTGGGATGTGTGTGCTGGTGAAGGACAAGGCTTCACAGCTGGAGGCATAGGGTGCCCAACTCCTCTGGAGCCAAACTGTAGTGCCCAGAGCCCCCACCCCTTTGGAGGGCTTGGATAGAGGGGGGTCACCCCCTTTAGATGATAGTGAATGTGGGAGCTAGCCTCACCGACTTCACACACATGCAGGCATCCCTGATTAGGTGGAAGAGAGGACTTTGGAGGGAGTGTGTGTGTATGAGTATGTGTGTGTATGAGAGAGTGTGTATGAGAGTGTGTGTGTGTATGAGTATGTGTGTGTGTGCAGCAGCTTCAGAGCTGGGGGAGAGGTGAAGGTAGGGATAGGCATCACCACCTTCTGGAGCAGGAAAAAAATCACTTCTTCCAGATGGTAACAGCGGATGGGGAGGAAGGCGACCCCTCCTGGCCAGCCTGGGGGGTGGATCTGCACATCTGTTGGAGAGGAACCACGCCCCCCAGCTGCACATGCATATCTCTTGGAAGGGGATGTGTTGTCGGTGTGGGGTCACCCTTTGCTGGCCAGGCAGGGGGTGAGGTGCACACCTGGAGAGGCAGGGATCACCCTGTGCTAGCAGGGGTGGGGACAGAGCTGTCGGGGGTCAGAACGTGAGCAAAGAGGTCACGCCCTCCCGGGCCCACCTCTCCAATGCACCTCTGGATGGGGAAGGGTCGGGGCACATCTCTCGTGTTTGGGGTCAGTCCCATTTCGGCAGCACTTGCGCTGGGAGGAACTGCCCATCTCTGGGAAGCACAAGATCGGTGGGGGGGCATGTCTCCCCGGGGGCGGGGGCAGAGCTGTCCATCTAGGGGGCACGTCTCCCGGGGGCGGAGCTGCCCATGGGGGGGGGGCACGTCTCCCGGGGGCGGGGGCGGAGCTGCCTCGAGACCTGGGACGGAGCTGCCTATACCGGGATCAGCCCCCTCTTGGGGGGCCCGTCTCCCGCCGGACCGGACCCGGGCTCAGCCCCTCCGGGCCAGCCGCGGCAGCGCTCGGATGGGGCGCGGCGGGGGCGGCGGCGGCGGCCGGTCCCGCTCGGCCCAGGCCGAGGCGCGCAGCTTCTGCTTGTGCAGCAGGTAGCTCGAGTACTGCACCTCGGGCATGGCCAGCTTGAGGCAGTCGTCGCCGCCAGGCCCCGGCGGGCGGCTGGGCAGGTCGTAGCCCACGATGCCCACGTTGCCCAGCGGCTGCCAGGGCTGCAGCTGCTTGTTGCGGATCTCGGCGGCCGGGCGCAGGCGCGGGCGCGGCCCGAAGCAGCGGTGCAGCAGGCGCTCCCGCGCCTCGCGCAGCTCCCGCGCCTCGCGCTGCACGCACTCGCGGCCGGCGCGCGCCACGCGGCGCCAGAAGGAGGCGTTGAAGTGGCGGTAGAGGCCGGCGTCCAGGCCGTTCCAGCGGCGCGCGGCGCGCGCCAGGCCCTCGGGCAGCGCGGCCCGGCGCGACGCGGCGCTGCGCACGTTGAGCTTGACGTAGAGCACGTCCTCCAGGTCCCAGGCCAGCAGGCGGCGCAGCAGCACGAGCGACTCGTCGAAGTACTCGGCGATCATGACGAGCGAGAAGGCGGCCTCCAGGTCCCGGATGAGGCCCGCCAGGTAGGCGGGCTCGGCGCGCGCGCTGCGCTCGTTGTCGCCGCCCAGGTCGTAGGCCAGCGTGTTGTGCGCGTACATGGCGTAGCGCTCGTCCGGCCGGTAGTAGGCGCGCGGCGCGCGCAGGAAGGCCTCGAGCGAGCCGTTGGGCACGCGCACGAAGGCAGGGCAGTGGCGGTTGTAGTAGCTAAAGAGCGACTCGAACATGGCGGCCGGCTCGCGCAGGATGGTGACGTAGACCGTGTCGTTGGGCAGCAGGCGCCGCAGCTCGGCGCGGTTGAAGCGCAGGTGGCTGGCGAGCATGCGCGGCGGGCGCGTGGCCGGGTGCACGAAGCGCGCCGAGAAGTCGCGCGGGTAGCAGAACTGGTGCTCGCAGCTGGGCCGCGGCAGCGCCAGCGTCACGTTGTGGCGCTCGGCGAAGCGGAACAGGATGTTCTGCACCGTCGTGCCAGCCGTCTTGTGCGTCTTGACGAAGGCCACGGCCGTGTGCTTGGGCCGCGTGCGGCCGGCCGGGGGGCACGGGGCTCCGGGGAGCAGCAGCCTGGGGGACCTGCGGGGGGAGGGGCGAGACACGGCGTGACCCGGGCGGAGGGGAGGAAACAGACGGGGAGGGGGAGGGGAGGGGGAGGAGACAGTGACCTGAGGGGAGGGGGAGGAGACAGTGACCTGAGGGGAGGGGAGGGGAAGAGACAGTGACCTGAGGGGAGGGGAGGAGACAGTGACCTGAGGGGAGGGGAGGGGAAGAGACAGTGACCTGAGGGGAGGGGAGGAGACAGTGACCTGCGGGGAGGGGGAGGGGAGGAAATAGACAGGGAGGGGGAGGGGAGAGGGGAGGAGACAGTGACCTGAGGGGAGGGGGAGGGGAGGAAACAGGCAGGGAGGGGGAGGGGAGAGGGGAGGAGACTGACCTGGGGGGAGGGGGAGGGGAGGAAACAGACAGGGAGGGGGAGGGGGGAGGAGACTGACCTGTGGGGAGGGGAAGAGACAGTGACCTGAGGGGAAGGGAGGAGACAGTGACCTGAGGGGAGGGGGAGGGGAGGAAACAGACAGGGGGGAGGGGAGAGGGGAGGAGACTGACCTGGGGGGAGGGGGAGGGGAGGAAACAGACAGGGGGGAGGGGAGAGGGGAGGAGACAGTGACCTGAGGGGAGGGGAGGGGAAGAGACAGTGACCTGAGGGGAGGGGAGGGGAAGAGACAGTGACCTGAGGGGAGGGGAGGGGAAGAGACAGTGACCTGAGGGGAGGGGAGGAGACAGTGACCTGAGGGGAGGGGAGGGGAAGAGACAGTGACCTGAGGGGAGGGGGGAGGGGAGGAAACAGACAGGGGGGAGGGGAGAGGGGAGGAGACTGACCTGGGGGGAGGGGAGGAAACAGACAGGGAGGGGGAGGGGAGAGGGGAGGAGACAGTGACCTGAGGGGAGGGGGAGGGGAGAGGGGAGGAGACTGACCTGGGGGGAGGGGAGGAAACAGACAGGGAGGGGGAGGGGAGGGGGGAGGAGACAGTGACCTGAGGGGAGGGGGAGGGTCTGGGGTCAAACTTCTGCACCGGGTCATCCCCTCCACCCCCAGCCCAGCTTCAGGGGCCACAAGGGCAAGAGCCCCGTCCCAACTTACAGAACCTCTGCTGACATCCCAGCTCCAGCGCTGGAACGATCCTCGGAGACCGACTTGTCCTCTTTTTAAGTTTGGGGAAACTGAGGTCACATGTACAAACACCTCCTTACCCTTGCCTTTAAACTCCCCCCATTACTGTTGAAGGCCCCCAGCCTAAGGGACATCCTGGACTCTTCCCATCAACCCCCCCCACGTGCAGCCCCCTGGGCCCCTCACCCTGCACTATTGCTAGAGGTGAGGGCCTGCCTTTTACCTTTCTTTGTATCAAGCACTTTCTTTGTATCAGTAATTTTTCAGTAGCGTCCAACTCTGTGACCCCATTTGGGGTTTTCTTGGCAAAGATCCTTCTCCAGCTCATTTTACAGAGAAGCAAATTGAGGCAAAACTGTTAAGTGACTTGCTCAGGGCCGCAGGCCAGATTTGAACTCAAGAGGGTGAGTGTTCCTGACACCAGACTTGGTGCTTTCTGCACCATGACCCTCCCTTGCTGCCCTAGTACATAGTAAGTACTTAGTAAATATTTATTGACATGATCTCCTACCAGATTGTAACCAGAAAGAACATCAGTCAAGTTCATTTTATACTTAGGGAAACTGAGTCCCAGGGAGGGGAAGGTGCTCTCCCAAGATCAGGAAATCTCTATTTACATGGTGCTTACTATGTGCCAGATGTGACAAGACTTTCAGAGATGTCTTGTTTGAGCCTTACAAGTGCTATAACCACCATTTCACAGATGAGAAAATTGAGGTGAACAGAGGTTAAATGACACAACTTACTAATTATCTGAGGCTGGCTTTGAATGCAGGTTCCTCCAGGCACAGTGCTCTGTGAACTGTACCACATCGCTGCCCAAGGCTAGAAGGGTCTTCCCTGAGGCCACCCCATTTACTGATCTTAGTTTTCCCAGGTTTCCATGCTGATGAGCTCCAGGGCTGGGCTTGATGTCCTGGGATTCTGGAGCCTGAGAGGCCATCAGTGCCATCCATTTTACAAATGAGCAAACACACCCAGAAGGCAAAGGGACTTCATGATCCAAATCCCACCAATTTACAGTTGAGCTTGTCTGGTCACACAGACAGGATATCCCAGTTAGGACTGCCCCCTTGGCAGCCATCATGTCTGTCCCCACAGTCACATGGTGCTAAGTGGTCACCCAGCCTCTGCTGGATGACCTTCAGTGAGGATGAGCCCCCTCCCTCCCAAGGCAGCTTATTCTCCCTTTGAAGAGGCTTAGTCTCCCAGGATTCCTCTGTCATTGGGGAATCCAGATGAAGAGACCTCCTCAGCTCTGCAGCTCAGAAAGCCAAGCGGGGGGACTCCTAGGGATCACCCAAGGGTCATCAGAGCCAGCTCTGGGTGCATGCCTGTCATCTGAGGGTGGATCTCCTCACCTACATACATAGGGCTGCCTCCTGCTAGCCTTGGCCCTTGTGCAAATACTGGTCTTCTGTCTTTGATGATCCAGCCTCCTCCCTTTGCTCTTCAGCTTCCTGCAGTGACCTTGCCTGGTTTTCTTCCCCTTGAAGACTGCTCCATTGGTTGCAGTGGTATGTCCTGCATTCCCTATATCTCTCTGCAGAATTGCTCTACTGTCCTCAGCTTGTCATCTCCCTCTCTCCTGTCCAGCGTTTCTTTGTCCCCCAAGATGGGTGTTTTTTTCAGTTCAACATCCTTGACCATCTTGGAAACCCTCTGCCCTACTCCAGAGAAATAGAAGATGTGTTGGACCAAGGGCCACCTGGTGAGAAGGAGGTTCTAACCTGACTTGGAGCATCATCATATTTAGTTTTTGTCTCCAATATCCAACTCATGGAACGTCCAGGGACAAAAAAGTTCGGTCCTGTCCAAGGTAAGGCTAAGGACCTGTGGGCTTCAGGACCCCCAAGGCCATGGAGGACACCCCGGACTTCACCTGTCCTACTTGGCTCTTCCCTTTTCTCCCTTTTTGGCTGAGGGCCAGCCAGTGACTTGTGAGTGCATTCTAGGCCTAGGCCTTGAAGTGTTAAATCAGCATCATTGCCATCCCAATAGACCAAGTGTGTTCCCAGGGTGGGGGGTAGCTCTTCTCCCTACAGGAATGGGCTCCATTACTCTGCTTCCCCCTCCCTGGACTTGATGCTAGAGGTCGGAGGAGATGGGAGTTGTTCCTGAAGCATCCGAAGGGACCTCAGGGGCATCTGGTCTGACCTGCATCCTCAGGACAAAAAGACTATCGCTTACAGCTCTCCCAGGAGGGGTCCCAGCCCATCCCACCTCTGCACAGCTCTAATTGTTAGAAGCTTTTTAAGCCTAAATTTATCTACTGCAACATCCTCTCTGTTGGTCCTGATTTTTCTTTCTGGGCCAAGAAAAACCAGTCTAATCCTTTTCCAAGTCAGCCTATCAGATATTTGAACACAGGTGCCCCCCACTCCTGCAAGCCTTCTCCAGTGC
This sequence comes from Bettongia penicillata ogilbyi, assembly GCA_023548195.1. NCBI lineage: Eukaryota > Metazoa > Chordata > Mammalia > Diprotodontia > Potoroidae > Bettongia > Bettongia penicillata. Next base: position 7,711,024 of record JAJHZJ010000590.1, read on the forward strand.
TATTGATGAAAAAATAATCCAAGTTCTAGATAAGCCCTTATTTGTCACCTGAATGGTTGCTGGAGAACTTAGGAAGGAAGAATACTGAAGGGAAGTGCTGTTTTCAATGACCTTACCAAGAGTCTACTCTTGAGACTCATTCTTCTCATCTGTAGAATGGGAATAGTCCTCTTACCCACCTTAGGAGACTCTAATGGAGTAATGTAAAACTGAAGTACGGGGACTTATTTATTCCAGGTGAGGGGCAAAAGAAATGACCTTGTAGGTTACCTGGTCTATGCTGTGGAAATCGCCCAGCCCAGCCTAGCATGTCACCACTAAGGACACCTGAGCCCAGGACTCCCTGCTTCCAAGGCAGGGAAGGTGCCAACCATCAGGAGTCCTGGAACCACTTTACCATCCCCATCCCTTCCTTACCAGCTGAGCTGCGATCCTTGGTGGAGGAGCAGACTCAGCATCCCACCCAGTAGCAGCAGCACCATCACCTTCTTCCTCGTCATCACCATCTTGGCTGCTTGCTGCAGCCGGACCAGAACTGGAGGCATGTCTGGGCAGAGAGCGATGCAGTAGAAGAGAGGCCCAGGCCCGCCCCTCACCCCCTGAGATTGGCTCCTGTTGGGCCAGAGCCCAGGGGGGCGTCTGGGGTGGGCAGAATGGGGCCAGTGTTCTCCTGGTGCACCTGTAAGGGAGGGAAGAAAGTTGGCAGTGAAGATCACCCTTCTCTTTGTAAAACCGAGCATGTCAGAGCAGGGAGCCACCTTAGAGACCTTTTCCCACCCTCTCATTATACACATAGGGAATCTGGGAGCCAGAAACAGAGTGACAAGGTCACATTGTTGGTTAGTGTGCCTAAATTGGAGCGGAAGCTGTGGGATGGACATTTAGTCCTGTGAAGTAGACAGTTTTGAAAGATACCAACCCTGGGAAGTCCCTTCAGGACCATCCAGTTTAATCTCTGCATTTTACAGATGAAGAGACTGGGAGAATTGTCCAGGGACTCAGAATCATTAGGGAGTAGAGCCCAGTGTCAAGCCTTCATCCTGCATGTCTGCTCCTGCAGTGGTTCCTCACCCATCCCCAAACTGTCTCCTCCTGCCCTCCCCTCCCCTCCCCCACCCTGCTTTAGGCTGAAAGCAGAACCCTCTCTGTCTGGGGGTTGGGGAGGAGGAGAGATCACATTTCTTGCTCTAGTGGGGATCAGTTACCAAGAAGCTTTTTTCTGTCTCAGGTGGAATTACAATCTCTTAATAGTAGGGGCAGGACATGGGCAACAGGCATTGGAAAGGTCTTACTGAAGGTCCTGTCCTAGGCCCTCCTTCCCTGAGTCTCTTCCCAGCCTGGACTGAGCCCTCCCTTCTGTCTAGCTCCTCCAAAACTGTCTTTGGAGACTGGGCAAGTGATGAGTGTCTTGGGAGCTGTACTACCTGGAAGGAGGGACATCCTTTGTTCAGGACCAAGATGGCGGTGCCTCTGGCCTCCCCGCATGACCCAGCACAGGACTAGGCACACAGGACGCATGAGGGGAGCTCTAGATCTACGTCCCAGATGGCTCTGACCCCCATTCCAATCCCTTTCTCCTCTTTGTTGTGTCCAGCGCTTGGAAAGGTCTTTGCCATACCCTCACCGTCTGCTCACAGGGGCAATGAAAAGTAATGGAAAGAGCACAGTTTAGAGTCTAAGAGCCTGCCATTTACTAGCTGTGGGACTGGGGTTCAGTGTCCTTATCTGTACAGGGATGATGAATGACTTTATGATTGCTGAAATATCTTCCACTTCTAAATCCTATTTTACTGGGATGAAGCCTCTCCTTTCCTCTGGGGTCATGTCACATGACAACTCCAACAAGCACCCCCCACCAATTTCATGGAACCTCGCTTATATTGGGATTTGTGTCTCTGGAGCAGAGATGTAGGATGTCTGTTTTTAGGATTCTCTTTTTACTTGTGAGCTTCTGGAACGAAGCAGGGACTGGAATCTGTCTCTGTATAAAGAACCCCAAACCCTGTCAGGGCTTGCCCACAGTAGGCAGTTGTGGAGGAATCCATGGGCCCCTTGGTAGCTGTGACCAAGCAGCACCCCCACTCCCCTACCCACTCAGTTCCGCTCTGTTTCCAGAGCTGTCCTGCTTTTTGGGCCCAGCCCCATCTCCATGGAACTAGGTTAGGAGCAGAGAGGGTGAAAAGGCAAGGGAGGAGCCCCATTCCTAGGCACTCGGAAGCCAAGTTGTCTACTGTGGCCAAAGCTAACTGTGGGAAGATGGTACTGCAATTGGAAGGAGTAGGGGACAGAGGAAGCAGCATGCGTAGACCTGGCCTCTTGATTTTCCCCCTCAATTGTATCTGCAGCCTCCAGGCCTAGATCAAGCCTCTGCTTTCCTCTGCAACTCTGAGCCCTGTCTCCTAGCAAAGCTGGTGACAGTCGAGTGTCTGATGTATGGTCTCTGCCCTTTGTTGCTGGCCTGGGGAGTGGGGTCTGCAGAACCGACACTGAACACAGTACTGTGAGGAAGGCGCCTTGAAGACCTTGGCTCTTCCAGACTTGTGTCTTTGTCTAGAAAGTGGGGGTGATAACACTTGGATTGTGAGCCCCAGAACAGTGTGGCAATGTGATGATTACTAATAACAGGATAGCTGCTGGTCTCATTCTCAAGGGTAGGAGAGCAAGGGCTGTGTAGGGAGAGCTCCAACAACGTGGTCCTGGCATGTGCTCAAGAGCAGATGGGCTCTTGGCCAGGGCTGATGGAAAGTCAGCTTTGTTCACAGGAGCTCCCTGGGCACAAGGAGGGGAAGGGGCCCCTCCACCTGTGGACCATCGGCTTCTGGACCTTGGTCAATCTCAGGCCATAAACATCTGGCCCCCAAATTCCTCTTCTTCCTATATAGGGGGGTTGTGGGAAGGTGGGCTCATGGGCAGTGGGATAGAATGGAACGACTTGGCAATGAGGACAGCTGGGCCCCAGGGGAGCAGAAAAGGGCCTTCAAGGCACTGTTCACTTTCTCTAGCCACAGACCTTCCTCCCTTGACCTGCCTTCTCAGAATATTAATCCTGGATTAGAAGTAAACCCATTGCAGCAGGAAAGAGATGTCCTGGTTCTGCACCTTTCCACCAGGCTCCTGGCCCCACTCTACTTTCTCTCTCTGAGCCTCAATTCCCCCCCATCTTCCCCTCCACTGACCTGCAGACAGATTTAATGCCCCTGGAGCCTGTGGGGAGAGGAGAGGACAGGCAAGGTTAACAGGAAAGAAGCCACCTTCAGACCCCTATCCCGGATCGCAGGCTTGGAGGTGTGGTTGGCCATGGTGTAAGGCCAGGTCTAGGGCACAAACCTCGGATCTCTGTTCTCCTGTTAGGCCTACCAGACTTGTACTCCCTGGGGACCTCAGGGTTTAAATCTGGGAACTCACTGTGAACCTCAAGATCTTCTTTCTTGGGATATTTCCACTCTGTCAATGTTAGTCCTGGGGCGGGTATGTCTAATGTGGAAATGCAGAATCAAGTGGTTATCGCTGTAGAGGAGAGGTGGATGGCAGGTGTCTAGGTGTCCTCAGCCCCACGTGACTGGTTAATGTCCTCATCCCCGGCAGTCTGCCAGGTAAGCTCTGGGACGCCTGCTAGTGCTGGGGGTGCTGCTTTTAAGAAGAGGAGTTTAGGACAAACTGGGAGGATCCATACTTGGATTGGGATTAGGATCATGGGATGTAAGCAACTGTATACTTTATGTATATATTTTATGGAGGAGGAAACTGAGGCCAGACCAAGTGGCTGGGCCCACATGTATGCCCTGGCCTTCTGACTCCAGCTCTTGCCCTCTGCCCTGTTCCTTGTTCTCCTTGGAATCCCAGTGGCTGAGGGGCAGGAGTGGGCACCACATGTATTCCCATTTCACTATTGGCTGGCCAGTCCCTGGGTCTGTCTGTTCATCTCTTTTACCTCTTTGCTTTGGAAAGGAGCAGTTCATTTTGCAGTATCCCAGCCTCAGCTCTGGGCTCTCAGATTAATTAGAGTATGGGGGCTAATTTTAGTAATGGTGTTTCACCTCAACCTAGTACTTGATTTCACAAATTGCTTTTCCGTCTCCTGAGAATAGACACCAATGGAATAAGGACGAAGAATTCTTTGTTTGATACACACGGCACCTCCCCCTCCCCTTTTCCCCAATGAAGCACTTTTCCTTTCCTACTATCCCCACAGGGATCGAGAAATAAGGAGAAGATGATGAGATCAGACCTGGAAAGACCTTAAGAATGGAGAACACAGAATGTCAGATCAGGGAGGAGCTTGGAGAGCAGGTTCAATTCTACTCCTACAAAGGGGAAATTGAGGCCTGGGTGAGCTGGTCTGGTATGTTTGGGAAAGGAAGAGGGGGAGTATCTGACCTGAAGGTGAGATATAGACATTTAGCCAGTTAGGGGCACCTGAAGGTGTGAATTGATGGAGAGAGTGGAGAGGGGCATACATCAAGGGCTGCTAGGAGAGAGGATCAAGTGGACCCTTACAGATTAAGGGGTTCTGAGGGTCAGATCTCAACCACCTGCCGTGTCGGTCTTCTTCCACACCACTAGTGCCTCCCCATTCTCAGGGTCAGAAAGACCCTCTCTCCCCCACCCCCATCCCCCATCTCTCTCCCCCTGTCATCACCATCTCTCCCAAATCTTGCCTCCATATTTTCATCTCTGCCTCCTTTCTCTGTATTCCATTTCCATTTCTCTCTATTCCTTGAGCTTTCTCCATTCAGGCCCTGGGCCAATTTCTTCCCATTTGTCCTTCCCTCTCCGCTCTCCTTATTCCTTTCCCCATGAACCCAGCGACCCCCACCCAAGATGGGGAGAGCCCTTCACATTTTTTCCTCATCTCTGGGGTGTCTCCTCTCTCTGCCTTATCTCCTCCCCACCCACCCCCCAAACGGAGCTTCTGTAGTCAGTACTCACGATGCTGGGGCTCTCTCGGCTCAGGATCCTGGCTGCTTCCTCGCAGAACCCAACACACCCCAGCTTTGGGGTCGTCAGTCCTGATCCTCCATCAGGGCCCCCTGGTCCTGACGCTCACTGGAGGTGGGAAAGGTCCGTTCCCAGTGATGCAGGGAGAGTGGCGGTGCCAGAGCTAAGAAAGGGGATGCTTCGGCAGAACAGCAGATCTTCCCAGGCCCCCTGGACACCTTTGCTTTCACTGCCCAGGCTCTGAGACCCAGCTCGTCTTGCTCAGCTCTGCCCGATCAGGTGGCGAGGCTTCAGCTCTCTCCCGCCCCTCTCCCCATCACATTCAGCAGGCGGGGCTGAGAATAGAGGGAGGGAGGGGAAGGGGAGTGAGGACCCAGAAGAGGGAAGGGAGGAGGGATAAAGGAGAAGATACAGGAGAAGGGGAGGCAGAAGGATGAAAGAAGAGAAGGGGGAGGGGGACAGGCAAACGCTGTCAGGGCAATGTCCTAGAATTTCAGAGCTGAACTGTGGACCAGAGAATGTCAGAGCACAGCATAAAATGAGAGAGACCTCAGAACACACGGATCAGAGCTGGAACAGACCTTGGATCACGTAGAATTTCAGAGTTCTGTGGGATCTTAAGACCCAGAACATGTAACACTAGGGTGAGGGGGGTCCTTAGAATAGCTAAGCCAAGTAGAACTGGAGAGACTTTGGAACCTCGAGCATACAATGTCATTGCTGAGAGTCCTCGGACTTTCAAACGTAAAATGTCAAAAGTTTCATAGAAAACAGAGTTCAATTCCCGAAGTATTTCTAAATTGCTTCGACTGGCTCTGAGGATACACTGATGAGGTACAGCTCACATTGTCTTCAAGGAGCTTTTACTCTGGTAAGATGGGGGAGGGGAAGCTCATCAACCCCTCAGCATTCTCCCTGGCTCCCTTGGGTGGCCAACAGCTCCTTCTACACCTGCTCATCATGCTCCGCCTCCTGCATGTCCACAAATAGCCTGCGTGTGATGCAGGAGGACAGCTCTGGCAGCGGAGAAATAGGAGCAGAAAGATCCTTCTTCTGCAGGGCGAACCAGGGCAAGTGCTTGGAGAAAGCCATTTGGAGCTGGGAGGGACTTCATGAGAAGATGGGGTGAAGGGAGCTTCACTTGGGGCATCAGGGCCTTGAGGGCAGAGGGCATTGTTCCATGACAAGACCTTCCATCTCTGGGCATTCTCTGTGGCTGCCTCTGCGGCTCTCCCTCCTCTGCTTCAACCTCCCGTAGTTAAGTATTTCCTATTTGTCCCATAGAAAGTCTGTATAATTTGTCATTTCCCGCTTTAGATGACTACCGTCTTGAGTGCGTAGACTAGCACCACTTCTTGTATCCCAGCCCTTAACAATGACCGGCCCACTCTTCCTGACCCCTTTGGGGTTTCCTTGGCACAGATGCTGGAGGGGTTTGCCATTTCCTCCTTCAGCTTATTTTACAGTTGAGAAAACTAAGGCAAAGAGAGTGAAGTGACTTGCCCAAGGTAACAGGAAGCGTCTGAGGCCAAATTTGAACTCCAGTTGATGTATCGCTCTGATTTCCAGTCCAGAAGGTGCACTATGGCGCCACCTAGTAGCCCACCTGGCACATAGCAGGAGCTTAATAAATGTTGATTGACTAGAAGGAAGTCATGGGAAATGAGGCTAGAGAAGCAAAGTGGAAAGCCAGATAGTGGAGAGCCATTGAGGGTCTTGAATGTGGAGCATGAAGTGGTCAGACTTGTGCTGTAGGAAGATGGCTCTGCGGAGAAGGGGGCAAAGAGGGGGTCAAGGCTGGAGGCCGGAGTTCCTGCTGAAGGGAAGGGAGCTGAATGAGCGACATTTCTGTCTGTGCAGAAGGAGGGAGCCCTGGAGACCTGATAGGGCCAAGTCAGAGGATCCTGAGACAGGACCACAACCTGGCTAAAAGAGAGAGCTCAGTCCCAGTGTCAGTGGAGACAGACCCCAGAATATCTAATAACATGTAGAATAACTAAACTGTCAGGGGTCTAGAACACAGGATGTGGAACATCAGGGCTGGGAGGGACCTTAGAACAGGGATGTCAGAGCTGAGAAGGTCCTTACAACATGGAATATGAGGGCTGGGAAGGGCCTTAGTGTAGGCAATACTAGAACTGATCTAGCTTAGCACCTCAGTAGAAATAAGACTGACTTATAGAAAGGGTCTTGGTAGAGTAACATCTGACCTTCCTGGAGTTCCCTTCCTTCTCCCCTTTACCTTTCTCATTTGCAGAAATTGACTGGAGACAGAGAGATGCAGGAGCGTGTTCACAGGCCCTCCTCCACTTCTGCTGCCCTGGTGCTCTTACATATTAGGGCCCAGGACTTTCTGCCCATATGGCTCCTGCTACCCTCCACAATCTATGTTGTCTAACAACGCCAGGACAGCCCTTTTCTTTCTCCCTGATTGGTTCTCTGTCCCATTCCCTGAAGCCCTGACCCAGCCAGCCTCTCACTTTGTGCCCTTTAATTCATACATTCCTGAGGAACAGAGACTCAGAAGCTCTGCCCCTGCTTCTCAGTGCCTTGTGAGGCCTTTCCTGTATTTCCCACCTTCTCCCTTTTCCTCTGAATGCACACCAGGTCCCCTAATAGTGGGGCACACGCCATAACAGGCTCTGTCCTCGACTCCCTTTCTCTAGACTTTCTGGGTGACCCCCTCACTCTCCTGGCTATAATGATGTCTATTGTGGTTGTGTTCAGTTGTGTCTGACTTTGTAACATCATTTGGGTTTGTTTTTGCAAAGATACTGGAGTGATTTGGCATTTCCTTCTCCAGCTAATCTTCCAGATGAGAAAACTGAGGCAAACAAGTAGGGTCACACAGCTAGGAAGTGTCTGAGACTGGATCCCCAAACAGGGAATTGAGTCTGGATTGACTCCAGGCCCTCTACTGGGATGCTACCTAGCTGCCTTTTCCACAGTAGTAGCTAGTATTTCGATATCAATTTAAGGTTTGCAAAACATTTTACATGAACTTATCTGATCTCTAAAGTAGGGGTGATTAGTAACTCCACTGTACAAAGGAGGAAACTGAGGCACAGACTTTAAGTGACTTGTCTGAGGTCATACAACTTGTGAATATCTGAGGCTGGATTCCTTACTCCTTCGATCCAGTCCAGTGCGGTTCATTGGACATTTCAAACAGGATGTCCTGGAGGCATCTCAAATTCACCGCATATGAAACAAAACTCATTATCTTTTCCTCCAAACCCCACCCCTCTTATGAACTTCTTGAATCCATACCCCAGTCCCTTGACATGAATCCATACCCCAGTCCCTTGATAAGTTCATATTGCCCAACCTCAGCAGCAGGTGACTGAGTAAATGCAGAGCAGCACACTCTGTCCCTGGTCACTATGGGCTGGCCCCAGGTACCAGGCCCTGAATTAGCTTCTCTTCTCCCACTGCCTCCTGCTCCATGAATCCCCTCTTCCCCAAACCACTGGCTACCTCCCTAGACTACTCTTTTCCCTGGCTGCTGCTCCCCCTTAGCTCTGTTCTCTTTCCATCCTGGAGGCTAGGGACTGTCTCTTTTTCAGTTGTCACCTTCTCAGTGTTTAGCTCATGCCTAGCAGGGCAGGCCAACTGCTTTGTGTATGCTTTTGCATTCATTTGTTCGGCTGCTTTATCCTGTTGAGAGTGCCATCTTTCTGACTGTTCAAGTTTCCAATCTTGGTGTCATCTTGGACTCCTCATTCTCACTGGCCCTGTGTTGCCAACCAGACTTAAAATCTGGCCTTTCTGACATCTCTCCTGGAGCTCCCCAGTTGCTCTCCTGCCTCCCATTCTTCACCACTCCAGTCTCTTATGCACACAGCTCAGAGGATGTGCCCATAGGTGTCACTGCACCACTCCTGGCTTAGTCAGCTGTTTCCTTATCACCTTAGGATCAAAGGCAAACTTTTCATTTTGACATTTAAAGCTTTTCATAAGCTGGACCCCGACTGGCCTAACTCTCCAGACTCGTTGGACATCACTCCCCTTCATTCTCTCTGCAGTCTGTCCAGCCGGTCTGGTATTTTTTGTTCTCTTATACGGGGCACTTTATTCCCTCAATATACTCCTTTACCTCAACCTCTTAGATGCCACGGGCCTCTCTGAGAATGAAGGACGAATAACCCAACTTTTTAGAATTTCTAGTTTCCTTCATGAGTAAACTCAAGCCTTTCCTAATCATCAGGTTGCTTACCCCTCCATAATCATCTTGGCTTCATTTGATATAAGCCCATTTCCATACATATTGTCTGTCCCAGTAGATTATAGGCTAATCTCCTTTGAATCCCTAATGCCTGGCACATAGTAGGTGCTTAATAAGCACTTGTGGGATTTGAAACAATGAAAGAGCTTGAAATCTGCATACCCTTTGTCCTTGCAATATCACTAAGAGGTCTCTACATTAAAGAAATCAAAGAGAAGGGAAAGGAACCTATTTGTCCAAAAATATTTGTAACAGCTCTTTTTTTTTGTGGTGCAAAGAATGGGAAATCCAGCCCATCCATTGGGGAATGGCCGATCAAGTGGTATTTGATTATAATGGAATTCTGCAGCGCTCTAAGAAACGAAGAGGCATCATCAGAAAAACCTGGGAAGACTTATATGAACTGATGGAAAGTGATGTGAGTGGAACCAGGAGATCTTTGTCCACAGAAATAGCGGTGTTGTAACGATGATCAGTTGGGAAAGGCTAGGCTACTCTGATCAATACAGCGATCGAAGGCAATTCCAATGGCCCATGATGAAAGTGCTGTCTTCTTCCAGAGACAGAATTGATGAACTCTTAAGTGCAGATTAAAGTATCATTTTCTCTTTTTCTTTATTTTTCTTGTGTGTGTGTGTGTTTTCTTGTGCAGTATGGCTAATGTGGAAATAGGTTTCACATGACCTCATGTGTATACTTGACTTCACATTGCTTGCCTTCTCAAGGGGTGGGAGGGAACAGGAAGGAGGGAGAGAATTTGGAACCTCAAATTAAAAAAAAATGAATGTTAAAAATATTTTAATGTAATTGGGAAATATTTAATGAAATAAATAAAAATGTAATTTACAAAATACATACTTGTGGATTAATTGATACCCCAGTTAGGAGTGATGGCAGATTAGAGCAGTTCAAGGTTCTTGAAATGGAGACCAGGGCAGTGGGAAGAAGGAAAGGGGGTGCAGTCGGTGGGAATGGGGTGAAGCATTGAGCAGGCTTTCCTGAAACACTGCTTTGAGAAAGGCTGGTACAAGCCCTGGCTAAAGTTCCTCCAGAGTATAGTTTCTGGTGAGAAAGGTGGGGAGGGGGCAGCTCATCACTGCCATCTTCTCCATCAGAATCCTCTCGTTTGAACCAAACACTTTCTTCACACTCCTTAATGTTGTTACTTCCTGTCCACATTGTGCCCATTTTACACAGGAGGTGACTGAGGCTACTAGAGGCTCAATCTTCATCTCTCTTGATGCTCCCCAGAGATCTGTCAGGTGCTCTGCTCCCATTCCAGACATTACAGGAAAACTCAAACTATCATCCCCTTCCCAAATGGCCTTGTATCCAAACCCACAGCTTCTCCTCTTCCTCTTTCTCCACTCAATTTCAGTCCTGGAAGAGGTGCGTAACCTGCATCCTTGATCCTGGCCATTTCCTTGCCTTTGATCTCTAGCAGTGCTGATCTTAGGGGCTGCTTCCTAGACCTCAGCTTTGCCCTCTGGCAGAGAGACCCTATGGTCTTTGAGGGCAGCTGGGCCCTTCGGAGAGTCTGTTGACCCAACATTGGGGACAGCTATCCTTCATCGCCCTTGAGTGGTTGGCACAGTCCCTGTCTTTATCAGTATTTCCTTCTTCCTGCTATGGGCAGAGCGCCTGGAACTAGAGGCTGGGCACAAAACTGAGTCTACTGAGGGCTCTGAGATGGGTGGACCCAGGCTATGCCCACAGAGGTGCCCAATCAAGAGTGGAATTCCATGAGAGCTCTTGTTAGGACTACAGAGGAATTATCAGAGAAGAGAAAATGATGTGAAGTTCTTGAGTTACCTTCACATCTCAAGCTCTGGCAGCTGTCCCCACCCCACCCTCATCCCCATTGTATTGCCAGGCCTCAGTTTCTCCAGCCCTAGGCTGTATATTTTGCTCCTACTATCTGGATTCCCAGGGAGGCTCAGGTTACCCGGAGCTGGGACATATCTTCAAAAAAGGAACCGGTTATGCCTGAGCTCAACTTGATAACGGGGGAGGGGCCCAGGATCAACTGCCTGCCTGTCTCCCTTAGGTCTGGCTTCTCCCCTTCCCTGCCCCCCCCCACTCAGCTTTTGAAATCTCAGTCCTGAGAAATGCTCCCAGAGGGAAAAGCACTACCCATGGGATGAGAGCATAGGATTCAAAGATGGAAGACATCTCAGAGATCATCCAGTCAAAACCTCTTATTTTACAGACGAGGAAACTGAGGACAAGGTGACAGAGAAAATGAGAGGCAGAGCACATATTCCAAACCCCAGTCCTGGGACTACAAGTTCACACTTTTCCCATTACATTGGCATTCAGAGCTGGGGGAGGGGAGAAGGTAAATGCAATTGGTTCTCACAAGTCATTTTTGGAGGGGGACAGAGTTTGGTATGTGGTGGGTCACTGTAGAAAACACCTAATGGCACTCACAATCTGCCTCCCAGATTACTCCCATGGACGTTTGGCATAGCAGGGAAAGTCTTGGGTCTGGGTTCTGATCTTGTCCCTTCCATGTTTGGACTTACTGCTGGTAGAAACTTGACCAGTGACCCCACCTCCCTGACCTCAGTTTCCCCATCTGTAAAAGTGAGGGGTTTGGGCTAGACTATGCCTGAAATCTCTACCAGTTCTCTGCTATCATCCAGATAAGGCAGTGGCTGCTATGTGAAGGACTTGCAAAAATGGGGAGGCTGGGCCAAGGGAGAAGAGAAGGGGCATTGTTCAGAGGGCCATCTCGGGCAAGGCCTGGGTGGGGTTGGAAAGGGTGGGCACCGGAGCTGGGCTCTGAGGGGGGACAGGACAGCACAGGTCGGGCCAGGGCAGGCCAGAATAGAGCTGGTCTCAGTGTCCGTGCTTCACTGCTCTCCCTGGAGGGTCTGGCTTTGGCCCTATCTCCTTTCAGCTCCTGAATGTGCCTGGCCCAGGAAGAGTGGGGCGGGCTCAGACAGCTCCCCACAGACAATCGAGAGCAGTGTTGTCCTGAATCAACTCTTCCTGCCCTCCCCTCTGGTGCCTGCCTTGGAAATTTCTCCACTTCCCTCTCTCTAGGGACCTAGGAGTCTGGCCTTTCTATCACGAGGGGTCTGGCAGGCTGCACTCCTAGGTTCACAGCCAGGGACACTGCGCTTCCAGTGGGACTTGGAGGAAGTCACTGCTTCTCTCTGGCCTCAGTTTGCTTCTCTGTTTGGTAAGAACAGACATGTTAGAAAAGCAGGTCATCTATGTGAGCTCATTTGCTACAGCAGTCTGTAGATGGCATGAGGATGCCTGAGCCCCAAGGTCCCACAGCTTGTGTTGGAAGGCAGTTCCCTCCTTTCTCCTTCCCTCTTTCCATCTTTCCTTCCTCCCTCCATTTTCCTTCTCCCTTCTTCCCTTCCTGTAAGGAGCAAGCAAAGTAGGATTTTTTTTTGCTGTTTTGGATTGAGTTTTAGCCAATCAAATGCTTTTGATTGAATCAAGAGTCTTTGGAAACAGTATATAACTAATTCACTAACTAAATATTGAATTGCTTGGAGGGAGAAGAGAGAGTAGAGAGAGAAGCAGAACCGAGAGAGAGAAGTGACTGTGAGCAGACTAGGGGAACAGAAAGAATGTTTGTGATGTCGTCACTCCCTCTGTTGATCTGTGTAGATTTCTCAGATCAGAAGCCCTGTCCTGTCCGTCTTTATGAGTGAACTTAACTGAAGAGCTGAGATCTGAGGCTTAGCTTAAGCCCCTTTTAAGAGCTGTTAAAGTGAACTGAGATGATGGGGTTGGTAATGTGTATAAATATACATTGTTATAGCCTTGTTAAACTTTGTTTTCCTAGAAACAGAAGCTGCAGGAAGGAGCCCCTGGAGCCAGCTGTCAGGCAGAAGCAGGAAGAGTGAGGAGTGGAACAGTCCCCAGGAGCTGAGGCAAGGAGCAGGAGCACAGAGCTTCCTATGTGTGAACCCAGGCAAGAGCTGGGAGTGGTCTGTGCCCACAGAGGAGGTTTGGAAGTCAGCCTCCAGTCAAGATGAGAGAGGACTTTACTTGAACACTGCGTATTGATTAAGGAGATTGTTCTCCCTGTGACCTGGGCGTGGATGTCTTGGTATTTTCTGTTATCCCTTAAGGGTGGGTCATACTAGGGAAGACCCTAGCCTGGGAACCCCGACTTTGGGGATGCAATGATATGCTATGTGTCATATGACATACTGAGTGTTATGAGTTACATATAAATATATACATATATATCGTTAAACAAAACATATCATCTACTATAGTACATGATATGTTTTGTTTAACGATGTTGCTATGAAAGTTTAACAGTTTACTTTATTGCTGAATAAATAGAGTTCATTAAACTATTATTTCACAGCACTAGTCCTCAGAGGCGCTGTTGTTACATCCCCTCCGTCTTTCCTTTCTCCCTCCCGCACGCCTAGTTCCATGGAATCGCCTTTGAGGGGTCTTCGGATCAAGTTCAGTTTGCCCAGACAGAGGGGAAGGGTTCCCCCTTTCCTTCTCTTTGATCCACATCCAGCCCCCAACCAGCGGCCAGAGGCGGTCCCCAGCGGGGCTGGGGTGCCGGGGCCAGGATTGCTGGGGGGAGCCCGAGAAGCCGGGGCGCCTCCGGTCCCTCCCCCATTTGTGGGCGTTGTACTCGTTGAAGTAAGTCTGTATGTAAAAGCTGCTCTGCGAGGGCTGACGGAAGGGGGTGCGAGGCCCCCCACAACCACGCAGTCAGCGCTTGCTGGGCGCCTCAGTGACCACGATCTGGGAAGCCGCTGAGCGCTGCTGGACAGAGCGCCTCGTGGCGCCTCCGCGCAACTACCACCCCCGGCCGGGAGGGGCCGCTGTTGATCATAGTTACCGAGAAGGAACCCCCCCACCCCCACCCCAGGGAAACCCGGGGCGAGCGACTTGCCCAGGATCACAGGGCAGATGAGCGTCCGAGGACGACTCGAATCTGCCTCCAGGCCCCCTGACCATGGGCCTCAGTGTCCTCGTCTGTCCAGCTCTAGGGTCCCATTTTGCTGTCTGGCGTGATACTCCACACCCCTGGTCCCTCACTTCTCCCCAGAAAGGAGATGCAACAGCCCAGTTCCTACAATCGGCGGGGAACTACATTTCCCATGGGGCAGCGGGACCGCTTCTTGGCAACGGCTGGACATAGGGGCCCGACCTCAACTCCCCTGGTCGCGATCCACAATTCCCAGAAGGCTTAGCCACCAACCAGACCCCGCCCCCCCCTTTTCCGCATGCGCCTCGCGGAATTCCCGACTACGCTTCCCGGCGTGCTCCACGAAGTCGCCCTCCCTCTCCGCATTTCTATTGGCTACGCGGATCCCGTAGGCTCGGCTGCTATTGGTCGCCTCCGGAAGTTCCGGCATGCCGTCGCTCTTCAGCCTCCTGGGCCGCGCGCCTTCTCGCCGCTAAGATGGCGGCGGAACATCCCGAGGCGCCTAAAGGTGAGCTTCAGCTGCCGCCGCCCCCGCCGCCGCCCCCCCCCGCCGCCCCCGCCGCCGGCCCCCTACGGAGCCTGGGCCGCCCCCGAGCTACAGGCCAAGCTGGCGGAGATTGGAGCCCCCATCCAAGGTGAGCCTTCCGGCGCCGAGGCCCGTGAGCCTCGCGAGGAGGCCCGGGCCCGCGGGGGAGCTGGGGAGACCTCGGGGCTGGGGGGCGTGGTGGGGAAATCGAGGCGGGGGAGCCCCCCTCTCTGGATCGGGGCCCAGGGGAGGCGGCGGGGAGCTTCGGGGAGAGCTCGGCCCAAGCCCGGAGCCCCCTAGGGTCCCGGGTCCGAGGGGGCGGGGGGGTGGGCCGTGTGGTTCCCCGAAGAGGCTCATGGGATCGGGGGGTGGAGAGGAGGGAGGGTCCGTGGCCAGGCCCTCCTGCGAGCCCCGGGGTGGGGGGCCGATCCTGGGGAGCCGGGGGCGGAGCCGGCTTGAGATGGGATGGAGAGTCCGCAGGATTGGGGGGACCCCTCCCACAGGGCTGCGCTCTGGGGTCTGAATGCTCGCGACCAGAGGGAGCCCTCGGCCCTGTTTGTGTGTGGAGCAGGACCACATAAGAATCGTGTGCCAAGTCCTGGGGGAACACCACCGGCCCGGCCTCCTGGTGCTCCCCACTTCTGGTTCTCGGGGCAAGCGAGCCTTGCCAGACATCCACAAAGCCGGACCCGCGGACAGAGGATTCAGAAGAGAGGCAGATTTGGGAAGGAAACCCCTGCATTCAGATCCAACCCGACTGACGCTCACTGGCTGTGACCCTGGCCAAGTCACTTAATCTCTGTCTGCCTCAGTTTCCTTAACTGCAAAATAGGGATCCTAACAGCACCTACTTGGCAGGGCTGTTGTGAGGACCGCAGTGCCCCCTCAGTGCCAGGTACACAGTAGGTTCCCCATATAAGAAAAGCAGGCTCTCAGCACCTAACAAGGATTGATGCAAGTGTATCCACCTGGAAACCTGCAGATCTAATTCAAAGAACTCTAAGCCAAAAAGGATGGGGAAGGTGGAACCTGTCCATAGAGAGCGGCTGTATGGTTGGGAAAATCAGAGCCGTGGCCACACCTGAACTTGGCCAGTGATCCAGTGTGTGGCCTCCAATCTCTCTACATAAGTGTCTAATGTTGGCATAGGAAGTAAGATGAGCTGGGTGCTGCAGTGGAGAGACTTACCCGACCTGGAGTCAGGCCTCAGACACTTACAGCTGTGAGCCTGGGCAGTCATTTATCCTTTGTTGGCTCTGTTTCCTCCTCTGTAAGATGAGAATCCTAATACCCTGCCTGCCAGGGTTGTGAGAGGTTTGCAGAACCTTTAAGCTGTTATTGGCATTGTGGCAAGTTTGACCTCAGCCTTGGTAGGATAGGACTTCATGCCTGGCAGTATGGTTCAGAAAGAGGCAGACTACGCCAGAAGCTAGTAGTGGTGGAGTGGCCTGATTGAGAAGGTAGACTTATGTCTGGAAACCAAGAAACCGAGGGATGGGGAAGCCCAGAGTCAGGCATCTGTGCCTAGCTCAGTGGAGACAGAAACAGAAGGAATGTTGTCCACAGAGTAGACAGCGCACAAGAGATCCATTTATTTGCATGTATTCTGGAGCATTGTTTTTTCTAGGAGCCAAACAGCTGTCTGTTGCTTTGTGATAATGGTACTCATCCAAAATAGACCAGTTTGTTTCTGGGTCAGATTTTTAGTAATGCGAAGGTTCACCCAATTGTGGGGGGTGGAAGTGATATGCTTGAGAGGAGGTGACCAGTCCATCTTGGAACATGTATTTGAGATGGCAAGGACAGCTGAGGATGGTCTGCTGGGCACTCTGGGTCTGAGGAGGGCAGATTCTGGCATTGGGCATGTGTGGGAGATGCCAGGTCTGACAAATGGACCTCTGAGCTCTCAGAGAAGTCTTTTCTATGAGGAGCTGAAAGAGAAGTTGTGGGGTCAGTGGGGCCCTCCTAGAGGGACACCAACTGCCTGATTTAAGACAGTGGAAGTCTCCAGGGGGCTGAGAAGAACCACAGCACAGCAGGCACGCGAGCTCAAAGCTGTGAGGCTGGTGAAGCTCTAAGTAAAAGTGATGATGGGGCAGACAGAGCAGTGATGACAGAGGAAGGAGACAGGGCAGATTTTGCTGCATTTGAAAAAAGATGGCCATTTCCCATATCATAGGAAAAGCAAATCTGTTTACTTAACTATGATACAGTCAGAGGGCTTTGGGGCTGTCTGGCCAATCAGAAGCATCGTGAATGGTTCAGAGTCTCTTGGCACTGGAACTCCAGGACAGTGATTCTGAGTGCTTAGCTGCTTGCACTTCTAATCACTGCCAGGATCAAGGCAGAGATGGTGGGTGGTGCCAATTTACAGGTGAGACTGCTGTAAAGAAGAGCCAGACTATCAAGCCAGGCTCTAGAAAGATTGTGGCAGGCCAGAGCATTGGGCTGAATATGATGAGATGAAATTCAGTGGAGATAAATGTAAAATTATAGCCCTGGGTTCAGAAAGCAGGTGCACCAAGACTGGATGAGGAAGGCAAAAAGGGCCTTGGGCCTTGATGGGTTAGCTGGATGGTGTGGCAGTCCCAAGAGCCAGTGTGACTTCTGAGTCTTAGTGAGAGGGGCAGCCTGCTTGCTGGGCTTTGTCCTGGTCAGGCTAGAGGAGAGTGTGCAGAGGAGGGCAGCCGGGAAGGGGAAGGCCTTCGACTTCATGCATGTAAAGTCTGTTTGAGGAAGCCGGCCAAGGGGTCGTTGGAGGAAGGAGCGTTAGACTTCTTGACTTTGACTCCAGGGAGCAGAACCTGGAAGGTTCAAGAAACAAATTTGGACTTGATGTGGGTTGAGTTGATTAATTGTTAATGGATGAATTTTTCCTCACCTAAGGTAGAGTAGAGGCTGCACCAAGTAGAACCTACTTGTTGAGGATGTTCACGTGGCCCTCTAGGGCTTTTGTGGCTCTTTGAATCCAGACTTTGCAAAGCAGATTTGTTCTAGTGGCAGTTCCTCTTGAGTCTGGGGTAGATTGGTAGCCACAGGTGTGGCTACCCCCCAGGTCCCTTCTGTTTGCCCTAAACATGTGCTACTAAGGTCTCCTCCAGTTCTATGATTCTGGGTGGGCTTGGAGAGGGTGGCTAGGCATGTGACATCCTTATTGCAGGTATAGGGACCCAGCAAGTATAGCCCAAAGTAGGGAGCAATCAAGCAATGTGCACTAGAAAACTCCGGGGAGAGAAAGTCCCTTTTTAGCCTTTGACCTCAGCAGGACTCTGTGACTCTGCAAGGTCCAGATGCAAATGGCTGAAGGTGATAGTTCAGGTTTGGTTTTCATTGCAAGTGGTTCCAGGGCACCCCAGAGCTGTTCATCCTTCAAGCTTCCGAGGATGCTTTGCTTGGTTCTCTGCTGTTCTCTGAGCCCCCCCCCCCCCTCCCCCTTTACTGGAATGGAAGCTTTTTGAGGACAGTAACTGTCATTCTAAAGTCTCTCTATTTCTGGGGTCTAGCATGTTGCTTTGCCCAAAGGATTGTTTAATATATAATTTTTTCAATTTGAATTGACCTCTTCTTTCTCTCCCCCCACCCCAATTCCCATGGCTCCTCAGGAAGCCGAGAGGAGCTGATAGAGAGGCTGCAAAGCTATACCCGGCAGGTAAGTGGTGGGCATGGGGTGGTGGGGTAGATGTTTGGGTACAGGGGACACCTCAGATGGTCTGTTTGGAGCTGCTTGGCCCTGATCTGTCCTTCTCTGTCATCTCCCTCCCTCTTCCACCCAAGACGGGCATTGTGCTGAATCGGCCAGTTCTGAGAGGCGAAGATGGAGACAAAACTGCACCCCCTCCCCCAATGGCAGCACAGGTGAGTCTGGAGAGAAACTCCTGGGGCTGAGGATGGAGCCTGGAGCTGTGTTCCTGCTTAGGCTGGGCTGGGGAGGAGGGGGAGGGTAGAGATGGGAAGAAAGTTCCCTGAGAAGCAGGAGGTGATCCCCCACACAACAGCCAGGGTAGCAGGATGGGAAGGAACCTGAAGGGTCAGTGCATCCACTCCCTGATTTTGAGGTTGAACCTGAGGCCCAGACAGTGGAACTGACTTCCCTAAAGTTGCTCAGGTATTCAGTTCAATTGAAAAGACCTTGCTTGAGGACTCCAGAGATGGGAGGATTCAAAGAGGGAAATTGCCAGTTGTTGTCCAACACCACACTGGGTTTTGTGGCTTTGGTGTCCAGGGACCCAGGCTCCGTTATGTATTGTTGGCCTGGGTAAGTTTCCACATCTGTTGTTGGGGGAACGAGATTCAATTTATATAGATTATCTTCAGGGTTTGGGTGGTGGTGGTGCTGGTTGTGAAACATACACAGATAACTTGAAGCAGAAATGAGAAAGTCCTGTGTAGAACTGGTCAGAGTGTCAGGAGAGATGCGGGGAGAAGAGTCTCTGGTTGGACAGAACTGGAAGCTGCGTCGGCCACAGTGGACCCCAATGGGCCAGAAGGGTGTGCCACTCTCTAGCTGAGCTTTTCTCTCCCTGGGATTTGTGGCCTGGCCCTTTTGGAGCATTCCTCTCTGTCCGTCCACTCCTCTCGTTTTGGCCTCCTTTTCTAGGACTTGGGCCTTCGTCTCCCACCCCGTGTGCTCTCTCAGTGTCTGATGTCTTCACTTTCTATCTCTTATGAGGTGACTCCCAGATCCCAGGGCCAAAACTGGGGCCAGCCTCTTTCCTGACCTTCAGAGATAGGCTTCTCCCCTCCTCTCCCCTATGGCCTGTATCTGTTTGGTTTCTTTTTGTTTTTATATGTTGGGATGTTTATAAGAATTCCACCTTCGTGAATGGGTTCCTTTTTGGTTCGGTGACCCCAGTGCCAACTGAATTTTTGTGTTTTATTGTGGTTGAATGGAGCTAAATCATAGAGGGTCTTGAATACCAGACTAAGGACTTGGCTGTTTCATTTTCCCAACCTTCTAAGTGCTGCCTAATAAGTGTGAAGGCCTGTTATTATTCTGTAATAATGGGGAGCCATGAAGGGCTTTGGAGTGGGGGAATCTTGGGAGCTGTCCCTTACAATCTTAGTGTTTCAGTGCAGGGCAGACTGGTGTTTTTCTTAGACCCCACTGATGCTGATGGCTTTGTCTTCTCTGTGCCTTGGGTGACCTTCAGGAGGGACTGAGAAAGGTCTAAACCTCTCAGTTAGCTTAAAGGCTTCTTCAGGCAGCCAACCTGTGGTCTCTGCTGAGGCCCAGATTGAGGGAACTTCCTGGGGCTTGGGTGTGCTGATGGAACCCTTGAAAACTGGGGTTTTCGTAAAGGGACCAAGGGACCTAAGAGACGAGAATACGGGCCTCCTCCAGGAGGCTCTGAGGACCCACCTTGCTCAGTTCATTCACAGAGCTTCAGTCACTCCACAGTCACTTTTAAAGTGGTCGCTTGTGCCAGACTCTGTGCCCAGCCCCAAGGAGAAGAGAAAGGCAAAATAATAAAAACGGACCTTGTCCTCCAAGACTGGAGCTCCTCATGAGGGAGTGGGTAATGTTTGATAAAGAGGAGGAGGCAGCCTTCTTGGGAAGGCTCCAGGCCTTGGTGATGCCTGGCTCATGCCAAGGTCAGGGGACCAGGACAGGGAAGTGTACTGTGGAAGGACCAGCCAGGAGGCTGTTCTCACTGGAAGGTTGAGAGGACTCAGCTGGGTCAGGATTTAGAGGGGCCAGGCTGTTCCCTACAGAAGCTAGAGTGTATCCTGGAGCGAGACGTGACTAGACAAACACTCTTGCCCCTGAGTGGAGGATCAAGGGTGGGGAGACCCCAGAGGTCAGGAGGTGGTTAATGTGGTTTAGGGGAGAGTGGGGTGAAGGGGACATGGCCTGATGCACCAGAAGGTTGCCTTGTAGGGGATCCATTTGTTGGACCATGTCTACTTGTTAACAGCTCCCAGGGCCTGGAAGTCCTGCCACCTGCATCAGTTCAGAGGGCCCCCCATGGATGCAATGATCTCATTTAGGATTCTGACTGTTCAGGGGAGACCATTCAGATCTGTCCTATGGTGGGGTGGGGAAGGGGCGGTGTGCAGTGGTTAGTGACCTGACCTCACGAAGAAGCAGGACCCGGTTCTCTAGACTCCAGGTTGCCTATTCCCTCTACTTCTCTACTGCATTATCCAGGTCACCTGGCTGGACGTCTTTGTTCTCCTCTGCCCCACTGACTTTGGCTTGGGGTTGGCACTGTGGTGTTCCCTGGACTGTGGGCCAGGGCCTCCCACTCAAGTGGTGGTGACTGAGACTCCTTCTCTAAGACAGGCCCAGATAAGCTGGAAAGCCTTGGAGGGTGGGACCCTGGACCCCCAAGCTTGACTGCAGGGCACAGAGAAGCATACTGGGCTTCCAGTCTGCTTGTGACATTGACTCTGAGCCTCAGTTTCCCCATCTGTAATGTAGGACTAGGAAGGCTTATGTTCTCGCTCCCAGGGATGGAACTCTTCAAGTATTTTAGGAATGAGCCATTCCTGGACTCAGGGCCAGCACTTTTCAAGTGTTCTAGTCCCAGGAGCTCCTAATACACTCAGATATCATCAAGGACATTCCCTATCCCAAGAGCTTTTGTTTATATAGGGTAAATCTTTTATGTTTTCAGTATTCAGAAATAAGATGTCGTATGATGATGATGATGATGATGATAGTCTTTAAGGGTCTCAGAACCTCCCAGTGGTCCCTAGACTGCACTTCAGCTCACTCAGTGTCTTTTTTCTTTTGTAGCTCTCTGGAATCCCTCTGCCTCCTCCACCTATGGGGCTTCCCCCGCTGCAGCCGCCACCACCGCCACCACCACCGCCGCCACCAGGTCTAGGACTTGGTTTCCCCATGGGAGTAGGACCACACCCACCAAATTTGGGGCCCCCACCCCCCATGCGGGTAGGTGACCCTGTGGCCCTGTCGGAGGAGGAACGGCTGAAGCTGGCCCAGCAGCAGGCTGCCTTGCTGATGCGGCAAGAGGCCAAGTTGGTGCGGGACAAGCAGGTGGGCCTGTGCAGAGGGTGGCATGGGGAGCAGCAGAGTGTGGAGCACAGCTCCCTGAAGGAGCATCGGTGCTCAGACTCAGGCAGGGGCCAGTTGTTTTTTTTTCCCCCAGAAACACTTCTCCCACATTCTTGCCCCTCTCAGCTCATCGCAGTCTTCTGGTTTTACCCATTCTAGACACATTGTGTAATTGGAGCAGCTTGGATCAAAATAGACTCAATTCATCCTTCTCAATGGGGCCTTTAAATGCATAAATAAAAGGCATGAGATTAAAAAGGAAACCAATTTGTATTGAAATACAATGACCAAAATATTTTAAAAACCAGCCCACAGCCCCCCAGGGAACCCTGAAGCATGATCTGAGCTCTAGGAGGACCTGACCTTTGACAATCTGCAGCCCTGGCTGTGTAGCTCTGGGCAAATTCCTGGATCTTAGAGCCTCAGCTACTTCAGCTATAAAATGGAGACAGTAACAACACCTACCTGGGGGAGTGTCTGGGAGTACGTGGGGACTATGTGGGGAAAATGCTTCAGAAACCTTAAATGCTATTTAATTGTGAACTGTGCTCATTTATACACAGTCCCTGTCTCAGGAGTTAATTGGAGGCCCGTTTAGTGAGGCCTTAGAATGACCACACCAGATACTGAACTGGGTGCCCAGGTGAGGTGGGGGAGGAGGTGGCATTTCCTTGTCTTCAGGGAATTTACTTTATTGAGATAAGAAAGGATTGCAAAACATTTCAGAATGATGAAAGAAAATGCTAAGCTGTGAGGAAGCAAATGATAAATTGTCTTTATTTTATTGTGGGGATTGCTGTTTGGTTCATGTTCCCCGCCCAGGGGAAGCTGGGGATGGTCCTGGGATAGAGCCTTGACAAGAGGCCCAGGGAAGCTGGCCACTGCTCGTGCTCCAGAACAGTACTGTTTGAATGAAGAAATAGGGTTGTTAATGCTGTCTGCAGATGTGTATGTTTTTAAAGTAATTTTAATTTTACTTTTTCAATTAATAAGGATTCGTTTTTCTCCCTCTCACTTTCCTCCATTGAAAAATAAAAAGGAAACACAGCCCTTGTAACGAATGGAGATAGTTAGGCCAAACAAATCCCCACCTTGTCTGTTTCCAAGGACAAGTGTTCACCAACCCTCTGTCAGGGAGTGAGGAGCATGGTTCATCCTCAGTCCTCTGGGGCTGAGGTTGGTCACTGCATCAGCCAGCATTCTTAGGACTTTGTGCTACTCTCCTCCTTCAGGCAGCTGTGTTACTGGAACAGGAACGGCAGGAGATGGTCAAGATGAGTTCCTCCGTCCCTCGGCCCTCTCAAGACATGGGTCCCATTGGGGCTCGGCCCCCCATGGCTCCTCGAGGTAAGACCTTCGAATGGAGAAGAGAATTTGGGGAGGTGAGCATGAACAACTGGGCTGCTTTCTTCTTCTGACTTTTGATTTCTTTCTCTCAGTTGCAGCTCCTGTAGGTCCCCCACCCCCTGGTGTCCCCATTGGGGCTCCAGGCCCCCGTCCTCGGGGCCCCCCACCTCCTCCAGGAGAAGAAAATAGAGAGGTAAGATCAGGGGAGAAAACTGGCCACTTTGCCTGGATGCTTTCAGCATAGACTCTTAAGAAGACCCCTGAAGCTTACTTCACTAATAATAGATTATTGCCTCAGCTTGGAGAGCCTTTTTTCAGCAGAGTATCCTCATTCTTTCTCTTTTTATCTCTTATTATTATGAACCTTGGATGAATTGAAGGAACTGGATATATTTAGCTTTACAGGACAGTTAGGGAAGACATGATAGCTGTTTTAAAGTATGTGAAAGGCCCTCATGAGGAAGATACTTTCTCCTTCTTTGGTTTCACAGAAAGAACCTGGGAGCAGTGGGTAAAAATTGTGGAGAGGCAGGTTGAGGATTGAGGTAAGGGGAAAACTGACCAATAGTTATAGCTGTCCCAAAGGACATCTTGGGCCATCTTGGAAAAGAGTGAGCTCTCTGTCATTGGTGGTCTCCAGGCAGAGGTTGGAATGGCCACTTGTTAGGAGTATTGTAGCATGGATTCCTGATTGGGCTTAGTCACCTCTGAGTGTCCTTCTAAAACGGATGTTTGTGAGTCATGGGACATAATGGCCCAACTTGAGACAAAGCCAAGTGAGGTCAATACTCCCAAGTAGAAGAGAAGAGTCCATTCAATGCAGTAAACATTTGTTGAGCACCTCTTGTGTGCCAGGCCCACTGTTTAAAGAAGGAGAACACAGATAAGCCCAGATCAATGCAAAAGATGGGGCTGAGGGTGGAGGAAGCAGATGTCAGATTGTCTCCTTGTGTCACATTACTAACTGAGTGACCCTGGGCAGATAAGGAGGTCATGTCAGCAGGACTTGAGTCATAGGGTCTGCGGGGAGGACCGGCTGGGCTTGTGAAACTTAAAGTGATGGCTTGATGTCAGCATTCTTCAGGAAGGATCACTTGGCACAGTCTGACATTTGGAAAGGCCTTCAGACGCTGGCTGGTCCAACATGGGATGGACCAGCGTTTGTGGGTCTGAGATTTTCATGCTTCTCCAAGCCTGATGGCACCAAAGGGTCACTTGGTAGGTATAAGGTTACTGTGGTCATTCCTTCTCACCAAGTGTCTTTGGCAGACGGATGACCCCAGTGTGGGGCCCAAGATCCCCCAGGCCTTAGAGAAGATCCTGCAGCTGAAGGAGATTCGACAGGAAGAGCTGATATCTGTGCAGGGTAAGTGTTATAGGGTGAGGGGATGTCCAGATGCCCTACCCGTCCTCTCCTACACAAGAAAAGAGTGAGCTGGCATTTTAAAGGTATCTTCATGTAAGCTCTTAAAGGTAGAATTTCAGAGATGGGACCTTTGTCATCAGGCTGTTCAGCGCTTCACAGCTGAGATGAGCCTCAGAGAGGGCATGCAGGCAGGGAGGGGCCAATGTATTGGCTGGCACTCCTGCTGCTAACCAGTCTACAGTCCAAGAGACTGAGGCAGAGCTCTGAGCCAATGGCACTTTATTAAAGGGTCTGGGGTCCTCTCTAAAGAAGTAGATCTCAGATCTTGCTCACAATTTGAAATGTCCCTTTCTTCCAGGACCTTGCTCTTGTAGGGTCAGATATCTAGACATTCAGAACAGCTAGGTGCCGTACAGGGTAATTCCATCAGTTGGCATGATGCACAGGCTAGGATCTCTGAGCAGGGCTGTGAGTTGGGTGAAGTGAGGAATGTCTCCACTGATAAGGTGGCTGTAAGACTGCGCTGGACAGGAGAGAGTGGTCCAGAGGCACAGAAGTAGAGGGGGGACTTTCCATGTACTCAAGTCACCTCCCAGTGGACTTGGTCAAGGAATAACCAGCGGGGAGGGCCAAGCAAGTGATCGTAGAGTCTGCAGCTCACAGCTCTGGAACCTAATAACAGCTTATAATCACTACCCCTATAGTCACATCACCTTGCTTGGTACCGACTGCAATAGAATAGGGATCCTCAAGGAATCACCTTTCTCACTGTCCTCTTGATCCACAGAAAGACCCTGATTTCTTTGGATCGTTACAGTCTGCGTGGAGGGCAGTCCTCCAGGGGTGCAAAGGTGACGATAGAGTTAATGTACTGATTATGTTCCATTTGATTAAACAATAACTCAGAATACACTAAATGCACAATAAACGTCTAGGGTGACACTGACCAAGAACTGTGAGGGACAGGCACCTCCAAATAAAACATGTCCTACAAGATACAAAAATTGGGGGACTGTAGGGTGTTTGGTGTTTGGTCAAGTGCAGTGCCACAAGCTTCTCTGCCCTACATGCATGTTCTGGACATCTTTGGAATTTATGAAAACAATTCAATCAGTTTTGGCGAATGGCCCCCCCATTATGGTGGTGAGAGGCAACATCCCTGCGGACAGATAGAGCTAGAAGGCTGTAGTGGGAGAAATGAGGAGCAGGAGGAATTCTGTGAACAAAGGACTTAACTGTCCTCGTTGGTGGTGGTGGAGCAAAAGCCAGAGAGGAGACTGAAAAGACTCAGGAACAGGTGGGTGAGGAGCCATTTGTGGAGAGGATGAGGATGATGAAGGTGTTGCGCTTCTCGTCCCATCTCCTCTGAGTCCTCTGATGCCGTCCTGCAGTCCTTTGGAGACCCCTTCTAGGAATACTGGAATGAGCGGAGCTCGGAGCAGCTTCTGCTCCACTTCCTCCTCTTCCACTCACGTACAGAGGCCCCTTCTTCGTTAAAATTTCTGACTTGATAGATCTTAATACCGTTCTACTTTGTAGGACAGTAACCAGGTCAGGCAGTTAGAACCAGTTCAAACCTTAACATCACTAGACCAGAGAATTTACATTTTTGGGTTGGCAAATTGCAATAACAACTGAAAAATCCAGAAGTTCTGAACCCAGATTTTATATATGCCATATGTAATGACCTAATCTTGTTACAACTATTTATTTAAACCAACTGGAAAATATTTTTTCGAGCTATTTTCTTTTAGCTGCTCCCCCCTCCCCTAGGAGGATGAGTTTTTGCTGGGAATTCTTAATGAACACTTTTTTTTTTAAGAAGATAATGATCCCTGATACACAACTGAATTCATTTAAAATTTGCCAAATAACTGTGATTGTAAGAAAAAGTTCTGGGATGGGATGTATGAATGCATTGAGTAGTCAGTTTCAAGCGAGTATAGATAGAATAAGTCATTTATAATAACACGTGTTTGCCTTTCAAGACATGCTCAACATTCAGATAGTTATAATAAACTCAAATAAAATTGACTTTTCCTATTTAGGTAACACAAGATAGTCTTACATTCTTTTCTTCGAACTTAAACTGAAAATATTTCTGCTTTAGGCTCGATAATTAATAGTACAACAATTTGGTCCCATAACCTGTTCCACCAATACCCAGTTATCCTCACGTTAATTTTAGGAAGGGCTGCATTGTAGACTAAATAACTCAAATCTTATCTCCAGAATAATCTCTTAGACTTCACACAATTTTAATTGTTGCATCATGAGGGTCTGAACTGGAAAATGAGACTTTACTCTCTAATATTATTAGGTAGATGTTTCAAACAATTTTTATATGTAAAATTCTTAATCCAGTTTTGAAAATTATGTCATGTCTCCTAATTATCATGATCTAAGAATGTTATAAGGTGATCTCTAATTCAAAATGATACCTTACTAGCATCTGTTACATAGTCAAGAATCACCAACAAGGTTCATCTTCTTTTATACTTGCCCTCATCGATGTAATTTGTTATGTGAGGAGAAAAGCAGGGATGCAGTGGCATTAGTTCTGTTTGATTTCAGGTATGAGTCACAGGCACCCAATTGTATGACATGTCATAGCCAGGATCAGAATTGACCAGATGGGGAAAAAATATCTTATTTACAGATGGGGCTTGGTCAAGAGAATCCTACCTTCACCTTTGCAATGTCATTCCCTCGACTTTCCCAGGGATAGACATCCACCTATGGTGATCCTCAGACGGCAGGGGCACATAGTATTTTCCTTGAATGATGAATCAGTGACCTTATGAGGGATCAGACACTTACACTTGGATTTAAGACTTAGAATAGCAGCAAAGTAAAGTCCCAAGAGACTCTTCTTCAAACAGCAGTTTCACTGATTACAGCCTAGAGCTAAATAATTGTTATTTTTCTCATATATTAGCCTCAAAATCTCATGTAGTTTTTTTTTTTTCACAATTCACACATTTCATCCATTTTCACTTATCCTCAGACTCCCCACTCCCCCGTCATGGTGTCAGAGGGAGCTCTGACTTGAGGACTAGGGATTAGTTAAACCTTGGTTAAAGACTGATGTGCACTATAATAATCTTTTTCTGTAAGTGCCCAAAGAGGGATGTGGGTTGGCAGATGGCCACCAGTGGATGTGACTTGAAAGGCCAGCTGATTAAAGGCTACATAAGTTGGACAAGTGGCTGTCATGTATGTTGTCACTGGGCTGGTGTCGCTCTAGTTTAATTAAGTCTTTCATCCCTTGTGGGCCACAGTGACCCCCTTGTGGGCTAAAACAGTATACCTGAGGAGGAGTGGCTTCCCTTTCTCAGTTACCTAGACCCAAGAGACCTGTTCAGCCTTGGACTGCTGTTTCTACTTCTGTACTGCAAGTTCATACACAGTCAATAGTTGGTTCAAAATAGTAGCGTTAAAAGATAAAATTACATGAGTTTCCAGATGATCCCAAATGAGATGCACTTACTATTTAGAATTTCCATCTCTCCCCTTGGAGTGGGAGAGGCCCTAGTTCCTGTCAGCAGGACTCATCCCAGGCACCACATAGACAAAGATTTTTTAAGAAGATTTTACCAGGTTTTTCTCCTAATGGTCAGTTATTTACTAGTAGTATTATTATAATTTCTAGAGTCTTTTTTACATAAAATCTAATAATCACATAACAGCCATTTTGTAATGTACTAATATTCAGATTGAAAAGAGGAAGAAACTTGCTTTCACAGCTTCCTGTCTTCTTGTACTTAAAGCATTAAGTGATCATTTAAATACCTCGTAAACTTACCGTGGCCTAGGAAGACATTTATCTTATTACCCATGGCATTTCCATGCTAATCATAGTAGTTTAGTGCCCATCATGTGCCAAGCTTTTTCTATATCTTGAAAGTTGCTTAAGCCTATTTTTAGTGATACTTTCACATGCTTAATCTGTAATTTCCCAATTTTGTTAACATTCCATGCCAACTGGAATAAGTTGTGTTTGTCCTCCGTTCCCAAAGGGGACCATGACATCAAGATGATGACATGACTTGCCTTGATCTTGATTTGAGTGAGGGAGGACTGGGCACCAGGGTCACCAAGCCCACTTTCTCTCCTGAGTCGTCTTGGTCCAGTGGCCTGATATTCATCAGGACTGGAGAGGGCCCAGGAGGCAATGGGAGACCCCAACTCTTTCTGGATAAGGTCCTATCACATTCTCACTTTGAGTGAGACACACCCATTCAATGAATAGACTTCTTTAAGTAAGTTAGGTAGTTTTTTTAGTTACTAGAGAGATAGACCCTTTAATAAAAAAAAAAAAAAAACAAATCAAACTGGGAGGGGAAGACCCTCAGGGTTCCTGGGTAAAAAGAGAAACAATTACTATTTAGTAATTACATTCACCCTCTGCTTGGTGGGTGGGGACTTGTCCAGCCTCTGAACTCCAGAGTGAATTGGGTTTAAGGCTTGAGCTTTGAGCAAGAGATGTAGCCAGTAAACCCAGAGGAAAAAAGGCAACTTTTGGGCATGGAGTGTACCTTCCCCTGGGTAGAACACCAGATGAGCGGAGAAGGAGGAGGAGGAGGAAATGGGCTAGCATTTTGTTGGATTGTATCCTACAAGGCCTGAACAGCACAGCGCTCCAAGCCAGGCACTGTAGTCAGCACTGCACAAGCATGTGTTTCTCCCAACAGCCAGGGAGATAGGTGTAGATACTTAGCATTCCCCTTGTGCCTGCAAGGACTGATTCAGATTCCCTGATTTGCTGCCATCACAATATTTTCAGTGCAATCAGTTTTGATTTCGAATGATCAGTGGCAATATTCAGATTCATATTGCACAATGTCCTGTTATCTTTCCTTGGCTTCTACTCAAAGCATTCGTGGGGTCACTCCCAGCTTCCCGTAGCTGCTTCTTTGAGTTAACCAGGGAGCCAAACAAATTCCTTCAAATGTTCTGAATAGCTAATCCAGACTAAGCCAAAGAGACGATACCTTATCAATCAAGCAACATATTTTATGAAAAGTATTTTGTAGTCTTATATTGACTGAGGAAGCAGCTATCAAAGGGCATTGCTTTCAAAAATTCTGACATCATGTCTGTTTCAGTGGGATGAAGACACTTTCTGAAATCTCCTTTTCAAAACTCCCAAACCCTTAACTTTCAAACCCTGAACTTACACTCAGGGTACAAACAAATTCCAATTTTCTTTACCTATCCACTCATTCTTAACTTATTTCCTTAGGCCCAACGACTCTTCTACTTGCTTAATTCCTCTTGTGGACTCCTTTTTGGTTCTTTAGTAGTTACAAAGGCACAGTGCCGTGGGCAGTTGGAATTAGTTACAGTTACCTAGTTTTTATGAGCCATAGGCAGAGTCAAACAACTCAGTACAACAAGCTCCTCATTTTCAGGTGTCACAATTTCAGTAAACAGGATGACTTTAGAGGAGAAAGTATCCTTAAATTTCACCTCTGATGCTGGAAATGCATTGATCTAGCTATTTAGGCAACACCTGGGGGGATGAACCAAAGCCCAGTTATGGCACAGGAATGTGACAGGAATTGCACTACTGGAAAACTGTCTCATAGAGATTGTTCTTTTCTGGAGGGTCAGGGTGTAACTTTTTCTTTTTTTTTCCAGATCACTCAGAATTAAGTCCATTTATTTTTTTCTTTCAATAAGTTGCAAGTTTTACTTTTTCCTCTCAAGATTTCTGTATTTTATACCATTTAGAAGACATATGCTCATTTTAATTTGGTCTTTTCTGATCTAGGCACCCTTGATCATTAACGACTGTGGTCATTTATGGCTTTCAGACTGACTACTCCTACTTTCAAAACCACTCTCACTGTGAGCTGCCCCATATGGTCTTGGTGTGGCTGTAATCAGCCCCAGTACCATGAAAGCTACTAAGGATCCTTCTCTCCTATTGAATGGTTACAGGGCTCCACTGTCAGCCGCTACTCTCTGCCTCTGGTATCCCGGCACCATGCTCCATTCACAGGCACAGCTCCCCGCAGCATTGCCCTTTCCCCCTTTTTGTAAGCTAAATTATCCCTTATACTTTTAGGGTTTGGGAAATAGGGGTCCCTGTCCTGAAGAGCCATGTAGTTCAATCCTCTTCAGCCTTTCTGAAAGGCTTCTGGATATCTAGTCACACACTTGTTGTCCAGGCTTATAAGGAGATCCTACCTGGGGGCACCTCTCTTGGGTATCCATGCACTTAATTGATTCCTAGATCTATTTCTTTATACATACATATTCTTGTTTAGTTCTGTGTTCAGTGATTCTTTCCCTAACTTACCATGGGCTTTATTATACAAATTGAACTTATCTTCACTAACCAAATAATTTAAACACATGTTTTACTGTGCTTCTCTAATTTACCTAAAACAATTTACTTAAACTGCAGTGGTATCATGAAACCTCACTTACCTTCAGTTGCTTTCTGATTTCCAAACAAGTTTTCTTTTTCTGGGAGCACTTTGGCAATCCCCTTCACTCTGGGATCCCTAATCAGGACTTCCTTGGTGCCCTCAGATTGTTTGAAACAGTAAACAAGAAAAGGGAACTGGGCCCCAAGTGTGCCCACTTTTATTCATTTCTGAAGATGGTCGAAAATTTCCTCATTCCACCTTCTAATAATAAGAATTCCTTCTTATGATAAACTTTTTAAGAACAATTTTTAAGTATACCTTTATTCTGCACCAGGGATAGGGAACCTGCAACCTTGAGGTGGCCTTCTAGGTCCTGGGGTGCAACCTTTTGACTGAGTCCAAGTTTTATAGAACAAATCCTTTTATTAAGGAGATTTGTTCTGTGAAGTTTGGATTCAGTCAGAGGGCCCTACTTGAGGTCCTACAGGGCCACAGGTGGCCTTGAGGCCACAGGTTCCCCAACCCCAGTCCACACAAAAATGAAAACCCATTTTATAGATTGGTACCCCGGAACGTCAGATGTGGAGATTGGTTATAGCTAAAACTTCTTTAGGCTCAGCAAATGGGTTGGTTACCTTTTAAAATTCTGAGTTGTGGAATTATTTAAGTTTATAATAGTTTTAATCTGATTTCTCTTCTACTATTTCCTAAGTTTTTCTTATTTTAACACTTCCCTGAATTTCACTGAATCTTCCCTGATCACATCTTATGACTAGCTAATAAAAGAGTTCTTAAAATGCAAACTTCAACTTTAAATCAGTCCCCTGATTTGTTCTCAAACCAGACTCTACACAGCTTAACAGCTCTTTCTTTAGTCATCCCCAGACAGGGAGTCCACGCTTAACCCAGTGGGAATTCTGTAGGATGCATTTCTCCTCTTCTGCCTGACCCTGTCTCTCCTGCAGTTGTCTCGGAGCGGCACTGTTAGAAGAAACTTCCCCTAACAGAACTGGACTAGATCCTGAGGACCTGCCTTATTGGCTATGCCTTCTGAGAAGTTCTCCAACTTGAAGGCACTGGAAATGACCTAACTTGAATATGAAGCAAGGGGGATAAATAACCCTTCTGGGAGTAACCTCTGGGGTCCTAAGACCAGTGAACTAGGGCCTAAATTAATTCCTTTAAAAGTCAATATTTAGCAAAATTTATACCTGCTTTCTTTTTAAAACTTCCTCAAAACTTAGCATTGATTGTCAGTAACTGATTGTGAAAATAACCTTTTCCTCGCCTCATATCTGTCAAACTAAAATAAACTGCCTTCTCGAGTCAGAACATGGTGGGATTGCTTCCAGGAGGGTCACAGCTTCCTAGTAAGGCCCCAAAAGTTCCCCCTCAACCACTTTAAGAGATATCTCTACTAATGATTTAATTACTCCTTTGTTAAAAGAATTTAAAGGTAAAAGAATCTATTTTAACCTTGCCAACAGGAAGTTTTAAAATTAACTAGGTGGTTAGCTGGCTGAAAATGAGGAACTAACAATTCCACTGCTGAATCTTCCAGGTCTTAACAAAATGAAAGTAAGAAAATGGGGAAAAAACCATAATAGCCTTATATTTAAAAAATTAAAATTATGGCCAACTTGTATAAAAAATAGAATTTGAGTGCTCCAGAGCTTATAAATTTAGACACAAATTCAAACAGTGCCTCTTAGCCCGATTAGGGACCCTTCTTTTTTTTTTTTTCTAATATTCATACTTTTTTTAAATTTTTTTAAATAAAAATTTATTTAACTTTTTACATTCATTTTCACAAAATTTTGGGTTCCAAATTTTCTCTCCTTTTCTCCTCTCCCCCCACCCCAATACACCGAGCATTCTAATTTTTCCTATCACCAATCTGCCCTCTGTTCTATCATCCCTCCCTTCTCTTGTCCCCATCTTCTCTTTAGTCCTGTAGGGCCAGATGACTTTCTCTTCCCCATTAACTGTATGTCTTATTTCCTAGTAGCAACAACAATACTAAACAGTTGTTCCTAAAACTTTGAGTTCCAAATTCTCCCCATCCCTCCCTCCCCACCCATTCCCTTTGGGAAGGCAGGCAATTCAATATAGGCCAAATCTGTGTAGTTTTGCAAATGACTTCAATAACAGTCGTGTTGTATAAGACTAACTGTATTTCCCTCCATCCTATCCTGCCCCCCATTGTTTCTATTCTGTCTTTTGATCCTGTCCCTCCCCAAGTGTTGACTTCAAATTGCTCTCTCCTCCCATTGCCCTCCCTTCCATCATCCCCCCCCCGCTTGCTTATCTCCTTCTCCCCCACTTTACTGTATTGTAAGATAGGTTTTCATACCAAAATGAGTGTGCATTTTATTCCTTCCTTTAGTCAAATGTGATGAGGGTAAACTTCATGTTTTTTTCTCAGCTCTCCTCTTTTTCCCTCCACTAAAAAGTCTCCTGCTTGCCTCTTGAATGAGAGATAATTTACCCCATTCCATTTCACCCTCTGTCCTTCCACTACATTTCTCTCACCGTTTATCTTAATTTCTTTTAAGATATGGTCCCATCCTATTCAATTCACTCTGTGCTCTTTGTCTCTGTATGTGCATGCATGTGTGTATGTGTGTGTGTGCACATGTGTACGTGTGTGTGTGTGTGATCCCACCAACAACCCAGACACTGAAAAGTTTTAAGAGTTACAAATATTGTCTTTCCATGTAGGAATGTAAACAGTTCACTTTTGGTAAGTCCCTTATGACTTCTCTTTGCTGTTTACTTTTTCATGCTTCTTCTCATTCTTGTGTTTGAAAGTCAAATTTTCTTTTCAGCTCTGGTCTTTTCATCAAGAATGCTTGAAAGTCCTCTGTTTCATTGAAAGACCATATTTTCCCCTGAAGTATTATACTCAGTTTTGCTGGGTAGGTGATCTTGGTTTGAGTCCTAGTTCCTTTGACTTCTGGAATATCCTATTCCATGCCCTTCGATCCCTTAATGTAGAAGCTGCTAGATCTTGAGTTATCCTGATTGTATTTCCACAGTACTGGAATTGTTTCTTTCTAGCTGCTTGCAATATTTTCTCCTTGACCTGGGAATTCTGGAATTTGGCCACAATGTTCCTAGGAGTTTCTCTTTTTGGATCTCTTTCAGGTGGTGATCGATGGATTCTTTCAATACTTATTTTGCCCTCTGGTTGTAGAATATCAGGGCAGTTTTCCTCGATAATTTCATGGAAGATGATGTCTAGGCTCTTTTTTTGATCATGACTTTCAGGTAGTCCCATAATTTTTAAATTGTCTCTCCTGGATCTATTTTCCAGGTCAGTTGTTTTTCCCATGAAATATTTCACATTCTCTTCCATTTTTTCATTCTTTTGGTTGTGTTTTGTGATTTCTTGGTTTCTCAGAAAGTCATTAGATACATGTTTCATTCTAATTTTGAGAGAACTATTTACTTCAATGAGCTTTTGAGCCTCTTTTTCCATTTGGCTCATTCTGCTTTTGAAAGCATTCTTCTCCTCATTGGCTTTTTGAACCTCTTTTGCCAATTGAGTGAGCCTGTTTTTCAAGGTGTTATTTTCTTCAGCATTTTTTTGGATCTCCTTTACCAAGGTATTGACCCATTTTTCATGCTTTTCTTGCATCTCATTTCTCTTCCCAGTTTTTCCTCCACCTGTCTAACTTGATTTTCAAAATCCTTTTTGAGCTCTTCCAAGGCCTGAGCCCACCGGACATCCACCTGGGATGTCTGGGATACAGAGGCCCCGACCTCCACGTCTTTCCCTGATGATAAGAATAGTTCCTCGTCATCAGAATTGAAAGGCGGGAACATTTGCACCCCCTCAAAGTAGCTCTCTATAGTCTTATTTTTCTTCCCTTTTCTGGGCATTTTCCCAGCCAGTTACTTGACTTCTGAGATTCCTGTCCACCCCTGCCTAGATCCACCCAGCTAGTGCTTGGGGTCTGAGATTCAAATGGGCTTTCCGTGGCAGGCGCGGCTGCTATTCAATGTAAGCTTAAGTTCTGGTGCTCAGGTGGGGGCAGGGCCGCCTCCCAGGCTCAGTTCCCCCAGGGGCTTTATGCAGAGACCTTCAGTAATGGAGCGGGTGAGGGCAGGGCCGCCTCCCAGGCTCAGTTCCCTCAGGGGGTTTATGTAGAGACCTGAACTTCTGCCTGCTGCTGCCTGCTGTCCCGGGCCGCCTCTGCCACTGCCACTGCCTCTGCCGCTGCCTCTGCTGCTCCCTCTGCCGCTGCCCCCTGAGGGGGCCCGAGTCACGGA
The DNA here is from genome assembly GCA_023548195.1 of Bettongia penicillata ogilbyi. Taxonomy (NCBI): domain Eukaryota; kingdom Metazoa; phylum Chordata; class Mammalia; order Diprotodontia; family Potoroidae; genus Bettongia; species Bettongia penicillata. The sequence goes on from JAJHZJ010000590.1 coordinate 7,746,026, forward strand.
GACACCCCACTCCCCTCTCGGCCAGCCCAGACATCTCTCTCACTGACCTGTAGCATCTGTGGGCGGAGGGACCTTCCCGGCCACCAGAGGTTCCGTCCCTGAAGCCTGCTCGGATCTGCTCCTCTGGGGCTGTCCGGCCAGGGCAGCTCAGGGGTGGACTCCGCTTTCTGGGGTGCGACGGACTCCTGGGGATGGCTCTCCAGGGCTCTCTGGAACGGAAATCTTTTCCACTGTGTTTCTGCGCGCCTTGCAGTGATCCAGAATTTGTGGGGAGTTCTTCTTGCAGGAAATATATGGGCTGTGGGTTCAGAGCTAGCATATGTGAGTCTTTCTACTCCGCCATCTTGGCTCCACCCCCCCCCCCGCAGGGACCCTTCTTAAAGAAAAAGAATCTAGGGTAAATCAAGGTACCATATCATGTCACATTGCTGAATACTGATTGGATTAGAGTAGGTGAATAAATTTTCTCACTGCCTTTCGTCCCTTGAGCAGTCTGTCACCTGGCAGGAGGCAGTAGCTATGAAAAATTGAAATACGAGATCTTTTATGCCTTGTAGATGAAGAAGACATGGAGACAGATACAAGATCATCGCTAGGGGTCTCGGCTTCTGAGACTGAGGAAGACACAGCATCTTTATCTAAGAAGGAGGTATGTGACCGAGCTGGCTGCAAAGCTCATCTTTTGGAGGCCAGGTAACTGTCTGCCTTCCTTGGCCTGGCACAGGGCAGCTAACATGAGCTCAGTGGTGGCTGGAGGAGAGAGCTGAGCAGGAGTAGGGGTGGTTGAGGTCTTTGAACAAATGTTGGGAAGGACTGAGGGACCAGGATTTGACTCTGGCTCTCTTTTGTTTCCATCCGCCATAGAAAAACCGAAAGCGGCGGAACCGCAAGAAGAAGAAGAAGCCCCAGCGTTCGGCATCAAACCGAGCCACTGCCTCTGGGAGTCCAGGGGGCCGAGAGAAAGAGTCTTCACGCCCCCGAGGAGCAGACTCTCCTGCTGCTGCAGTAGAGATTGAGTACGTGACTGAGGAGCCTGAGATCTATGAACCCAACTTCATCTTCTTTAAAAGGATTTTTGAAGCTTTCAAGGTACAGTATTCAGCTCTGGCCCAGGAAGAAATCAGGGTCAGCGCAAGAGCACAATGATATGTGTGTGTGTGTGTGGCTTAGGAAAGTCTCTTCTTATCTGCTTTGCCTGGTAGCTGACTGATGATGTGAAGAAAGAGAAGGAGAAGGAGCCAGAGAAACTGGACAAGTTAGAAAACTCTGCCGCCCCCAAGAAGAAGGGCTTCGAGGAGGAGCGCAAAGACAGTGAGGATGATAGCAGCGATGATGAGCAGGTGAGGAGGCGGGCGGGGGGGAGGGCCAGTGGGGCTGGGGTTGGAGGAGTGGCCTCAGGTTCATGGCTCACCCCATTTTAGGAGAAGAAACCTGAGGCTCCCAAACTCTCCAAGAAGAAACTGCGGAGGATGAACCGTTTTACTGTGGCTGAACTAAAACAGGTGAGCCTGGGAAGGGAGGGACCCTTTTGTCCCTGGAGGGTGGCAGAACAAGGTTGGGGCTTTTTGAGCTAATTGTCCTTGTGTGTGGTCCTTTCAGCTTGTGGCCCGGCCAGATGTGGTGGAGATGCATGATGTGACGGCCCAGGATCCCAAGCTTCTGGTGCACCTGAAGGCCACCAGAAACTCAGTGCCCGTCCCCCGTCACTGGTGCTTCAAGCGCAAATACCTGCAGGGCAAGCGGGGGATTGAGAAGCCCCCTTTTGAACTGCCAGACTTCATCAAACGGACGGGGATTCAGGAGATGCGAGAGGCTCTGCAGGAGAAGGTGAGAGCTGTTGCTTCTCCAGCACAAAGACCTCTTTTCCCTGTTTCCGTTCTTTCCCCTCTGCAGCAGGCTGGCAGTTCTTGATTCGGAGCTGCCCTCCTTCCTGTCTTGGCACTGGCTCCGATTTGAAGATGACCAGTATTGGTTTTTAAGAAACCTGTTTCTTTTTTTACCTCTTTACCTTTGGTTTGGAGGGAGCAGAGAACCACCTCACATGTAAATGTGTTGTCACCTGACTCTAAGCATGATGGGAAATGCAAGGAGAGCCAATTCACCACAGATAGGACTAGACTTATGTCTCACAAAGACCTCCCTGTTTTTCACACCCCCATGGCTTTCCTGAAATACGCCCCTAGTAAGGTCAGTTTTGTAACCTCAAGCCTTGTTGCTGAACATGACTGCCTTCTTCAGTGCCCTTCTCTGGCAAGTTGTGGGTGGATGCGGAAGGGCTTTGGGAGATGTCTGCTTGAGTGGATGGAGTTCCTTCTCAGTCTTTGCTTGGGCACAAACCTACATCTGCTGCTCTACTCCTTCTCTTGACAGTTCCTTCACTGGATCCTCCTCCATATTGTGCCCTCTTACTGTGGGGCCCCTCATCCCAGCTCCTCCTTGCTCCCTTCTGAGTCTCTTTACCCGACTGCCTCATCTGCTCCTGTGGATGAATGGCCACCTCCATACTGAGGGTTCTCCATCTGCCTGTCCTGCCTCTGACTGGATGTCAGGACATGTCCCAAGCTGAGCTCATTATTTTCCCCCCAAACTTCTCTGCTTTCTAACTTCCTTATCATTGTCGAAGGCCCCTCTCACTATTCTTCCAATCACCTAGTTTCAGGCTTGGTGTCATCCTTGACTCTTCTCTCTGTCACCACTTCCCACGAGGCCTGGAGATTTTGCCTCCAGAACCCCTCTCTCACACCCTTGGCCTCTGACCCTGCCTTTGACCAGCTCTCCCCATGCTTGGGCTGTTGCACTAACTGCCCATTCCCCCCTCCGCTGTCAGGATGATCTTCTGGAAGTGGGGCTCTGACACCCCTCCCCTACCTCCACCCCTTTTCCAAACCTGTCCTGGTGTGTCTCCCACAGGATGCTCCCCTCTTGGCTCCAGGCATTTCTCAGGCCCTTGCTTGTAGCTGGGTGGTATCTCCCTCATCTCTCTGCCTTCTGGCTTCCCTGGCTCCCTTCACGTCCCAGCTGAGCTCTCAGCTTCTGTGGGAAACCTTTCCTGATCACTTTTAACCCTAACACGCTCCTTGATTATTTCTGGTATCTTCTCTAGATCTTGTTTGCATATAGCCATGTTAGATCGGGAGCTCCTTGGGGCACTTCTTTTCTGTCCACATCCCTGTCCACAGTGTCAGGCCTGTGACCGACTGATTTACCAGAAAGAGCCAGGCACCGGAAGTGCTGGCTGTGGACATCCTGTGATGATTCGGTGTGGGCCGATGGCCCCCGTGACCCTGGACCTCTGATTCTATCCAACAGGAAGAACAGAAGACCATGAAGTCCAAAATGCGAGAAAAGGTTCGACCCAAGATGGGGAAGATTGATATCGACTACCAGAAACTCCATGATGCCTTCTTCAAGTGGCAGACCAAGCCGAAGCTGACGATTCACGGGGACCTTTACTATGAGGTGTGCAGGCTTGGGTTAGGGACTGCGCACCTCCGGGCCCGGGACCCTCCACCCCAGCATCCCTTCACACGAGTTTTGGAGTTTGCGTTTGAAAGGATAATTTGAAGGGATCACTTGAGGTCTTTGGGAACTGAATTCAGGAGGTCGATTTTTTAGAACAAACGTTGAATTTGGGGATGAGAGAAAGGCAATTTAAGTTCTCCCCAGCCCTTGGAATATATTTGACAATCATCTCTGGTCCTTGGCAGGCCTCCCTTCCCTTCTTTTCTTTAGCTTTTCTCTCTTTAGACAGTAACAGAACTGATCAGTGATTATAATCTGTAAATAAAACCAGCCGGCCCTGTTTCGTCCAGTTCCCTTTCAATGGAACCCTGTGTCCAATACAGATAGTCATTTCTCTTTCTCTTTCCCATGATCTCTCTCCCTCGAATGCCTTAATGCCTCTTGTGTTAAGGTGTTCTGATACTTTCTTCTTTTCCCTCAGGGGAAAGAGTTTGAGACTCGATTGAAGGAGAAGAAGCCGGGAGATTTGTCTGATGAGTTGAGGATTTCGTTGGGGATGCCAGTTGGACCAGTGAGTGCTGGAGAAATGAAGGGTGGGATTGCTGGGGGGTCTTTGCTGGGGAGGGGTTCTCACAGTGTATTCTCATCCTCAGAATGCCCACAAAGTTCCTCCCCCATGGCTGATTGCTATGCAGCGTTATGGACCTCCCCCTTCCTACCCTAACCTGAAGATCCCTGGACTGAATTCTCCCATTCCTGAGGTGATTTACATACTTCTTTCTCAATTTGGTTATTGAAGGCCCTGTGCCAGGGACTGGGACACAGACACACACACTCTCTCTCTCTCTCTCTCTCTCTCTCTCTCTCTCTCTCTCTCTCTCTCCAGACCAGGCATCGCTGCCCCAGGCCATATATAACAAAAATGTATGCAGTCATTTTGGGTGGCAGTTAGCACACCAACAACCTGAGTGCTGGGTGGGGTACCTTCAGGCACAAACCCTCCCTTGGTGTTCTGCCGTTTGTGTCTTCATTCTTCCAGAGCTAACTAACTCCCCTCCCTTCCTCTCAGAGCTGTTCCTTCGGTTACCATGCAGGAGGCTGGGGAAAACCTCCTGTGGATGAGACGGGGAAACCACTCTATGGAGATGTGTTCGGAACCAATGCAGCGGAATTCCAGGTACGGCCATGTGCATGGTGAACAGCAAGATGGCCCTTTAATGACCCTGGGAGTGGAGGTTGACTGTCCAAACAGCCCCTCATTGGAACCACTTGTCTGGGGCTAATAGACACCCTCTGGTTGAAAAGTTTGCTCAGTGTGCTCCCAGAACACCATTCCCTTTAATTCATGAACAGCACATTTATTAAGGGTCAACTTGAGACCAAGTATGCTTTACAGCATCTCAGGCATCACTCCAGATTTTCTCTTCGCTTTTCCTAATGATGGGGGGCTTTCTTCAGTTAGTTAATTGCCTTGTGGTCATTGGACAGACATAAGTTTTCTCCAAGTTTTTTTTTTATTTTTTTGCTATTTCAAATGCGTTGCCTTTCCGTGGTGTTCCCCATTGAGGGCTCATTCCTGGCAGGTGTATTTTGTCCCTTGCTGTGTGTGTGGCTGCGCTTATGTGCATGGCCGCCCATCAGTGTGTACCTAGTCCCTGAAGGGGGCTCTGGGATTTCCTGGAGCCTCCTCATTGGAGGTCATGAAGCCTCCATGTTCTTCAGTCCTGAGGTCCCATGGTCTTTGTTTTAGACTAAGACAGAGGAAGAAGAGATTGACCGGACGCCTTGGGGGGAGCTGGAGCCTTCAGATGAGGAATCCTCAGAGGAGGAGGAAGAAGAAGAGAGTGATGAAGATAAGCCTGATGAAACCGGCTTCATCACCCCTGCAGACAGGTACCGAAAAGGTGCCTCCTTTTCAGAGAGACTCCTGAGTCTGATGTCTCAGGGTCCCTGCTCACTCTGCTTCGCGTTCCTTTTTTCAGTGGTCTCATCACCCCAGGAGGCTTTTCTTCAGTCCCAGCTGGAATGGAGACGCCTGAACTGATTGAGCTAAGAAAAAAGAAGATTGAAGAGGCCATGGATGGGTGAGCAGCTGTCTGCTCTGGGCTGGGCTTCACCGGGAGGGAACACAACTTCTATTCATGTCCTGAGTGGGTGTGTTTCTGAGGTAGTAATAAGAGTGGGCCTTTATAGAGCATCTCTCAAGCACCACCCTGGGATGGAGGTGCTTAGGCAGAGGAGGGGAAGGCATTGCCAGGAGCACCCAGCCTGAGGCTGACATCTTGCTCTTGCCTGGCATGTGGCACTGGTGACCCCTGACTACCTCTCTCTTGATAGTAGAAGGCTGTTTAGAAGTGGGGACCTGGGTCAGTCTTTATGGTAAAAACTTCCAGACACAGGCTAGGAGGCCCTTATTCCCCCCAGGGGTAAATTTGGCAAACGTGGCTTCTAACACCATGGCCTCCACCCAAGGGCAGTCCAGGATGACCAAGGACACTCCTTTGATCTTTCCTTGGGCTGACCCAACCCCTTTTGTCCTCCCTGCAGGAGTGAGACCCCCCAGCTGTTTACTGTGCTGCCTGAGAAGAGAACAGCCACCGTGGGAGGCGCCATGATGGGTTCCACCCATATTTATGACATGTCTACTGTGAGCACTGGAGCCCGAGCTTCAGGGGCAGGGGGACGGGGAGGCCTGAGCAGGGTTTTGACTGTCTGTCTGTCCTACAGGTGATGAGCCGGAAGGGCCCAGCCCCCGAACTGCAAGGGGTAGAAGTGGCCTTGGCCCCAGAGGAGTTGGAGCTGGATCCCATGGCCATGACCCAGAAGTACGAGGAGCACGTGCGCGAGCAGCAGGCCCAGGTGGAGAAGGAGGACTTCAGTGACATGGTGGCTGAACATGCTGCCAAGCAGAAGGTAGGAAGGACCCCCTTCTAGTGGGTGGCCCCTGGGCCAGGGGCTGGGCTCGTCCTCTGCTGATGAGAATGGGCACGATGTGTGCTGGGCCCAGCTTTCAACGACTTCATTTCTCCCTTGTAGCAAAAGAAGCGGAAGGCTCAGCCCCAGGATAGCCGTGGGGGCAGTAAGAAATACAAAGAATTCAAGTTTTAACCTCGAAGACACCTGGCTCATCTTTCTGCCTAACTTGGTTCCTGGGGCCCAAGGACTCTTGTTCATTTCCATGTTCTTATTTCAGATCTGTTTTGTAAATAAAGCTCTCCCCTCCCAGGGAAAGGATGTGTCCATGGGGCCCTGCTTGCATCTCCCTCATCTTTGACATTCGCTTCTGAGGGAGGCCAGAGACAGCCCAGAAAGGGACTGGGTGTGCCAGGCCTGACCAAGGAGCCTGTGTCACCCTGGCCAGAGCCCTCCACAGGCCTGTTGTGTGTGGCAGGCCTCCAGAGCTGGACTTGAAAAGCACATGCACGTTCTTTGTTCCACTGGCCTACAGCCTGGGCCTCCAGAGCTGGGCTCCGGGCTGGTTCTGGGGTGGGGAACCTTGGGGGGTGGGGAGGGGGGCTCCGGGCCGGTTCTGGGGTGGGGAGCCTTGGGAGGCGGGGGTGGAGAGGGGGGCTCCGGGTGCAGGCTGGGCTCCTGCCCCGGGGGGGCACCCTGGCTCTTGGCGGGGGGTTCTTTCCCCAAGTCAGCCCTCCTGCCACGCACTTTGGGGAAAGTGTTCTGAGGGAGCTGGAGGGTGAGGGGTGCGGGCCCGGAGCTAGTGGATTAGCCCGCTCTAATCCGGGGCTATTTATGTGCTAACTGGCTCCTGAGCCCGGCTCCGCTGGATTAGAGCCAGTAGGGCGGGGAAGGTCCCCTGGCCCGGGGCTGGGCAACGCGCCCGGCTCCCACGTGCAGCAGACGGAGGGCAGCGCGCCTGGCACCGCCCCCTACCCTCTCGAGGAGCCGCTTCCCTTCCGCTGCGGGCCAAACGCCTGGGCGGGGCCTCTGGGGCGCGCGCCCGCGGCAGCGCGCGCCCGCTCGGAGAGCGTGCCCCGAGGAAGGCTCCGGCGGCCAACGACCCCGCCGGGAGGGGGCGCTCCGCGCTCGCGCTCCTGGGGGCTGGGCCAGGCCCCGCCCCCTGCGCTCGGGAGCGCGCCTCCATCCCCCCCCACCCCGACGGAGCGGCGGCAAGCGGCGGGCGGCGCGAGGTGGCTCCTCCGCGCGTGCGCGGAGCCCCAGCAGCGGTAGCAGCGGCCCCAGCGGTCCCCGAGGCGGCGGCGGCTCCAGCGGAGGCGGCTCCAGCGGAGGCGGCAGCGGCGTCAGGCTCCCCGGGGCGGGCCATGGCGGAGCGCGGAGGGGCCGGCGGCGGCGGCAGCGCGGCCGGGGCGGGGGGCTTCGGGGGCGCGGGGCCGCGAGGCCCCGGGGCCGCCCATTCCCCGCCGCCGACGCCGCCCCAGGCCCCGCAGCCCCCGGCCCCGGCCGCGGCCCCGGCCGCCTCGGCCCTGTCCTCCACGTCGGCGGCCGCCTCGGCCTCGTCCAGCTCGCCCGCCGGGCCCGGGGCCTCGGGCCCCGCCGCCCCCGGGCTCGGCCCCGCCGCCCCCGGGCGGCCCCCCGCCGCCGGCCCCGCTCCCGCCCCGGTGCAGATGAACCTGTACGCCACCTGGGAGGTGGACCGGAGCTCGGCCAGCTGCGTGCCCAGGTGAGCGGCAGGGCAGGGGCGGGGGGCGGGCACACTGCCCGAGGGGACGCGGCGCCCCGGAGCCCCGGCTGCCTTTGTCGTTTAGGTGAGCGCCGGGGGTCCGGCTGCCCTGGCAGCCCTGGCCGTCAGCGTTGTCACCGTGGGCGTGGAGGTGCCCTCCCGTCCTGCCGGCCCCTGCGGACAGCCTCGGCCGGTGGTGACCCCCGAGAGCCCGGAGCGCCCAGGGCCTGTTGTACCGCTGTAAAATGGGGCTGATCCGAGCGCTGCGCGGTCTGCCCTGGGCATCCGAACAAGTGGCTCCTGCAGCCGAAGCTGTGCCCTCCTCTTTGGCCTGGCCACCTGGCCCGCTCTTCCAGACTTTAGGACGCTTCCTGTGGCTCCTCGTGCCCCTCTCTTCCTGTAAGAGTTTGCTTCACCCCTTTCCCCAGCTCGGGGCCCTCCTCCCCAGACTCCCTTCGTGGACCTGTTGCCCTCCGAATTGGAGTGTAAACTCTGGGTACACAGCAGGACCTTAGTAAATGCTCACTGACTGCCTGCTTGGGGGAGGTACTTTGCAGCTGCTGGTGGACGCGCCCCTCCGGCCATCCTTGTCTTTGTGGGAACTTTATATGTTAGAGGGTCACGGTGCCCGCCAGGCTGCCCCTTCTGTTCAGACGCTGAGGCTCCCAGGGAGGTGACACAACCTCTGGCTCCAGATTGTCCCTGTTCCCTCCACATCACTCCGTCCCTTCATCCTTCTTGCAGAATTTTCCAGGGATCCCTCCCAATTTGCCAGTGTGCTTCCCTGTTCCCCAGCTCCTTCTTCCTGTGCCTTGCCTAGGGGTTGCTCCAGTCCGTGGGCCTTCTGCCAGGGAAGTTCAGAGGGATTCCCCTCTGCCGACCCAGTAGCCCAAAGTATGCAATGGTTTTTCTTTTCTTGAGAAGGAAACCTGTGGAAAACAGGGCCCAGGGCCTGCAGGAGCAAGAGGCTTCCCTCCAGAAGGCCCAGGCAGTGCCCGGGGGGGTACCTGTTGGCTGACTCGGGAAGGATTCCCTGCAGCTCAGCCTGCCACAGATCCCTAAGGGCAGGGCCGGGTCCTGCCTTTCTCCCCTGCTGGCATGCAGTAGGTGCTTCATCAGTGCTGAGTCTTGGGTGCTGCATGTAGACAGACTGTGGGCCTGCGCTTCTGGGCCCACAAGGGAGAGCCTTCCCACTGTCTAGTTAACTGTCCTTTTGGCAGCACCCCCTTCATTTTGCCTGCTGCTTTCTCATCTCTCCATCTTTCCCCTTTTCTGGATGGTTTATTTTATAAACTCCGAGAGCTTAATTTAGCTTGTTTTGTGCCAGCCTAGCTCAGCACCCCCAGAGGTGGGTGCTTCGTATTTTGTGATATTCTTGGTGATTGTGGGCCCTGCCCCTCTTTCTGTCCAGGCTGACCATAATAGAATCATTTAGATGCAGCCCCATTGACCTTGGAGTTCTGCTAACTGTGGTGTTGGGCGTGCCCTGTGTCAGTGATGCCTACCCACCCTGACTGCCATCGTGAGGTTTAGCTGATGACATCCAGACAGCTTCCTGGACACAGCTTGTGGGGTTGGAAAGGCACAAGCAACTGGCAAGATGGGGGCATTAGTACAGTGGCAGCCCACAGCCCCTGGTAAGGAGACTGGGGGACTCTCAAAGTCCAAGAGCTTTAGTCAGGGCAGCTCCCTTGTCTGTGCTTGTGGCCACGTCATGCGTACTCTAATTTCAGGCCCTGACCCGTCTACTGGCCAGCTCCCTGACGGTGTCCTAGGGCCCACCCATCTCCCTGTGGAACAGTTGGCCAGGAAGGAAGATGACATCCATCGGGGGCAAAGGAAGTCGACTTTCTGACTGTTAAATATCTCTGGCCAGTTAATTCTGAGGTCTCTGCTCTTGTGCTCATGTGAGGAGGCATTCATCAGATTCCCAACCTGGGCAGTTCCAGGGCGTAGGCCGAGAGCCCCTGACAAGCAGACAAGTTCCCCAGAGTTAACTTTGTACTCAGGTCCCAAGAGGAGAACCGTGGTCCTTGGTGAAGGGTACACAGTAACATTACTGATATCTCTGCTGATTTCTGTTTGCAGAAAACAGAAGGTTGCCCGGCTCCTTGGTTGCCCTGCCTGATGATGTGGCTGTCTGCCACCATTTGCTGTCAGGTATTTGCCAAGCAAGATGTCAGTGGTCAGTTATCAGGAGCCTCTGGATGTCTTCCCCTCTATGATAGGGACATAAGTGGGACATTTTTACCTGATGTTTTTCTATCCTTGTTTGGAGTTACTGGGTTTGGAAGACACAAGAAGGGTTGGATTTGTCATATGCGATGTCTCTTCAGTGGCCTGTACCCATGGCATGAGCAGCCCCAGTCACTTTTGCCCTTGGGCTGAGTTCTCCGAGGTGGTTGCTCCAGGTGAGACCTGGTTGATGGGGAAAGTGGAGGTAGGCAGGGCTGCCTTCCAGTAGTTGGGTGATTTGGGGGAAGCTGAAACCATGTTGGGGTGGCCTTTATTTGGGTTTCTTGAGGGAGCCTGTTGACTGGGGTTTCAGTCTCTGATACTTCAGTCAGATCAGGCCATTGTGATGGCCAACTTGGAGAGAGACTAAGGATGGAGAATGACTGCCAGATACATTGTGTTTAATACCGAAGGGCAGGATAATGTAAGAAATGAGACCCAATGGACTTTCTGTTTTCAAGGGATCTTCAAGGGTTTTAAGAGCTGTCTTATCTTGGAAGACTTGGATTTCAGAGGGCCAGGGTAGTAACGGAATATTGGGCCTCTATCAGCGTAACTCTATCCATGGCCCCCCAGTGAATCTCAGATTCTTGGGCAGAGAGAAAATTACTTTTTTGGAGCCTGTCTCCCTGTGGATTGATTTACCCACACCTGGGTGGCTCTTAACTTGGATTTCTTACTTTGGATTTTCTGGTTGTTTAAGGAAGTCTCCCCTGTTGTGTTTGAGGAGCCTTCTTGGTGAGCTTAGAAGAGGGGGAGAAGGTGGCCTCGGCAGGGGGCAGCGGGGCCTCACCTCTGGAATGAGCGACTAGCTCAGGGTTTCCTTGGAGATGGGCAGCAGCCTTGTGAGATGGGGGACTTGGTCAGGGCCCCCAGGTAGTGTCGGAGGACTCCAGTCTTCTTCTGCCAAGGTCTTGGAATCAAATCGGGGCTCTGAGTTGGCCCTAGAGTGATTCCTTCCTGGGATCCCCTAGGCTTGGGGAAGCTGTGATGATTCTGGCTCCCCAAGGACTGCTAGGATTCTCAGTCTCTAGTCTCAGATACTGGGCCCCAAAAGGGACTGTTGGAGGGTCCTGGATGTTTGTTCTGATGTTCTCATCATCCTGGAGGCACAAAGGCTTGAGCTGTGCTCCCTTTCACCTGCTAGAAACCTGTGCCCAGGGCTCTTGGAGCCTCACCCAGGCCAGGTCACTCTGTCCTGTAGAGACAGGCTTCGATGGGGGTGCCCCGAATCCCCTGTTGGCCACTTTTTTTCTTAATCTTGGCTCACATATTTTTTTTTTAAATTTCAGATGCTCCCAGTTTATTGTGTCCCAGACCTTGCTTTACCTATGGACTTGTTAGGGTGTGGGGTAGTACCCTGTCCCAGGTTGTGAGAGACGGATGGGGCAGCTGCTCTGCCCCTGCAGGCTTGGCTGGAGGGCCATTACCAGAGAGCTCTGGGTGTTTCCCCCGAGGTGTTTCCTGGCTTAGACTTGTTGGTTGTTAGCACTTAATAAATATTCCTTGATTGGAGGGGGAGATGGTGAAGCTTTGGAAATCTTTGACTCTAGTGCTCATGCTGAGGAATGCTGGGGCATTATGGGCAGGTGCTGGGTTTGGGTTGGGCTTTGAGCTTGTACCTGTATAGAATTCTTGGGACGCTAAGGGGAAGGACATTTGAATTTTCCTTCTGGTTCTGTCATAGAAGCTGGTGGTAAATGTTTTTGGTTCTCACTGCTTTGTCTTTGAGGGTAATGGTCCCTGTTACTTTAGACCTGTTATTCGTTCTTTTAACTCCTTTTGGGGAGGAAGGGCTTTGGATTCTAGAAGGGCAAACAGCAGGTGCTGTTTTGGTCATTTTTTTCCTTCTCTCCTATGAATGTGTGTTCAGAGCAGGGGCTTCTAGATGGTCTTCTGTGCTTTGTGGGTGAACTACACCAGACTAGGACGTGCACAGACGGTCATGATGATTTAATGCAGTTCCCACCGCAGGCCAGCTCTCTCTGGTGGACTTTGCTCAGCCATCCAATGACTGTCTCCCTCTAGAGTAAGATGATGAATATGGACGGTGGGACCGACCTGCAGTCTTTTCCAGAATGCTCTTCAGAATGTCTTGCTTTGCTCTCACCTGTAGTGGAGACAGCCGACAAGTCTCTGGAAGGCGGAGTCTGGCAGCTCCCACCAGCTGTCATCTCTTGCCTATAGAATTCTGAGCTGGTTTGTTTTTTTGAGAGGGAGGACCGGGCCTTCCTCTGCCTCCTCCTTTTGTCCTCGGTACACTCTTATTTTGAGAAGGAGGGGAGGTGGAGGCACAAGAGCTTTACCTCATTTGTCTTGCCCTCTGTCCATCCAGGCAGTTGAGGTTGGTCACATGTCACAGGAGACCTTCTCAGCAGCCTCCTGAGGTTGGTACCACGGGACGGATGAGGCCGCTGAGACTGGTTAGGTGACTTGCCTGGAGTCACACAGCGTGTTTGCGCTCCATTTCCTGTGTTGTGCAGGGATTTCCTGGGGCTGGAACACTACGACAAAGTACTCAGGCCCTTGGTGCTTCCCCTCCAGGGAGGCCCCAGGATTTACTGCATGGCTTCTGGGCTGACTAGGGAGTGGGTAGATGTCCCACACTAGAAGTTCTTCTAGGCTACATGGATGTTCATGGAATGAATGATGACTTCTTTGTATGAGAATTTCATGTATATTAGCGATCCTGATAACACTATAATGTTGGCAGGCCAAGAATTATGTTCCATTTTAAAGATAAGGAGACTGAGGTTCAGAAGGAAAAACCCCTTGCCTTGTGGCCTTGGCAGTAAGTAGTAGAAAACTAGGCCTCAAGCTCAGGGACTGTTACTCGTGGCCTGGGCTGTGTCCCTCCTGAGAATGGCTGCCACGTGTGGCCTCTAGAGCACTGCTCCGGCCCTCGGAGACTCTCTAGAAGCCTTTCTCCCTGCAGCAGATGTGCAGAGTGTGAGATAAAAGAGAACGTGCTTTTAAAGCGGTTCAGCTTCTCAGCAGCAGCGGTGTCTGAGTAGCTGTGTGTCCTGGTTCTGACAGCAACTTGGATTTCTTCTGTTTGACCCATTTGGGTAGAACTGGATACAGGGAATGGAAATTGCCAAGAGGGATATTGAGTCTGGCTGTTAGGACAGACCTTCCCCAAAGCCTGGCTGTCTCCAGAGGGGGTGCGGGGTCAGTCTTCCTGGAGGCCTTTGGGTCAGGGGGGTCTCTTTCCACATCCTGTTATTCTCTAATCTTTCTCAAAGATTGCTCTGTCCCATTTATCCCTTCTCTGGGCAGTGATCACCAAGATAGGAAGCATCAGCTCTTTCACTGAGTGACCATGCCTGGCCAGCCATCCGCCAGCCTCTCTGACTGCAAGACTCTGGTTCTTTACTCTCTCACCTCCCACCATCCCTATTTTTCTCCCTAATCCAGCTCTTCAAGTCATCTCAAAGCTTCCTCCTCCTCAAAGGCCCTTCCCTACCCATCTCAGCCTGTAGAAATCCTATCCATCCTTCACAGCCTGGCTCCAGGCTCCTCTTCCCCTCCTTTCTCTCACCCCATGGTTCCTGTCAGAAATGAGCACTTCCCTTTTCTGAACACCTGCAGGGCCATGAGGCCCGAGTTCAGATCCTGCCTGAGATACTTAGAGGTGTGGGACCGTGCACAAGGCAAAGCGCTTTTCACTGTAGCATGTATGTTCTCAGGAGCAATCTGAGCAGTCTATCCCGAAAGTGTGAGGTATATCCAACCACCCCGTGGGGCCTGTCCATGAAGGCCAGGCAGCCTTGCAGATCAGGAGCCTCAGTGGCCTGGCCAGAAGTGGGGGCAGCACAGGGCATCCTAGGGCTTCTGTCCATCGCTTTGGTACTTCCTTTTTTTTAATTAAAGAACAGTTTATCAATATTTTTTTGTTTTTGTATGATGTACATGTATAACCCTCTCTCTCTCTCTCTCTCTCTCTCTCAGAGAGATATCTCTTCTAACAAAGAAAGAAGAAAAAGGATAAAAAAAATTCAAAAAAACTACCAAGTTTTGAAAAACATCTAATATTATTCCACATATATGGTAACCCCCCCCCTCCCACCCCTGCAGAGTTACAGGGTGGGGGCAGGATAAGGTCTGTGTGAGTCTCCCAGCAGGAGGACAGCCGCTCTGCCCCTTGCTACCAGGGCTACCCTCTCACTGCCTTCCTGGACTATCAGCCGAGTCTCCTAACTGGTTTCTCAACTTCTCCTGTCTCCTCACACCAGCTACCCCTGATGACATCAGAGTTCAGAGCAGGACACAAGCCAGTTGTCTTACTGTCCTGTGCCATTTTCTTGCCTGCTGTCTTTTGTGTACCTTGTCCTTGAGGGGCTGCTTGGGTCCCCTCGGCTCTTCCCCACCTGCCTTTTGCTCTGCCTGGATTGTCTTCCCCACCATCTCAGCCTGTGGAAATTCCAGCCATCCTTCAGGGCCCAGTTTCAGGGTCCCTATCTCCCCCTCACCCAGTATTCAGGAGTCCGTTCATGATACCTGTCAGAAATAAGCTTTTCCCTTTTCTGAACTCCTACAGGACCACAAGTCCTGGGCCTGGAGTCAGGAAGACCTGAGTTCAAATCCTACCCAAGACACTTACTTGCTGTTGGATCCTGGCAAGTCAGTTCACAGCTCTTTGCCTCAGTTTCCCCAGCTGTAAAATTCAGATAATACCAGCACTTACCTCACAGGGTTGTTGTGAAGCTCAAACGAGTTAATCTTTGTAAAGTCCTTCGCATATTACATGACATTTTCTTCCTCTTCCTTCTTTTCCCTTGCCCTTGTATTATGTCTTCTCTCCCTAATTCCACGAGGCTTTGTGTCAGTCCATCAGCCCCTCACACAGGCTTATACACTTCATATGTCTGAGGGACAGAATGTGGCCTTTGTCATAACTAAAGAATAGGCAGGTCTTTGCCAAACTTTTAAGCCTCCATTTTTTTCCTTCTTAGCATCAGACACGCATTATTGCTGAAAGGAATCTTCCTGGCCCAGTTTTCTCCTTTTGCCCAACATGTGCAGTTGAAAGTCCTGCCCTCTCTAGGCCAGACTCAGCTTGCTCAGCATTTTTGTTCTTGGAGGTCATGACTGGGCCAAGATCTTACTAGCTCCCATGAACAGAAGAGATGGGGGAGGCCCCTGACTGTCAAATCCAACTCTGTTTTGGGCCCCCCTTGCCTGGATGGCTCTCTCCTAGGCCCAATGGGCAGATTCCTCCAGGAAAAACTGTAGTCGTCCCAAGAAAGGCAGATTTTACAGTGAAATCCCTGCAGTATGTATGCCTCCTTCCCCTGGACTGCGCTCCCATGTTCTGACAAAGCCCCTTTGGGGGAACGGCGCAGTCCAGATGGATTAGGGTTCCAGCTAACTGAAAGCCTTTGGAATCAAGAGCTAGCGGGTATTGGAAAGGTCGGGCAGCTGACAGACATTGAATCATTTGGGGCCTCTGTCTCAGGTCAGTCTTTCTGGCCTACTCAGAGCTACTGAACTTGGTCCTTTTTGAAGAGTTGTAGTTACTGTAATGAGAGTGTCAGCCCTAGTTGTTCCAATGCTCAAAGAAGAACGTGAAGGTGTACGGGTGGCAGTGGAAGAGCTCAGGTCCAGCGTGTGATTTGGTGTGCCCATCTCCAGCAACACTTCTGTTCTTCGAGTCAAGTCTCTTAGACTTCAGGCTAGTCACGTGTTAGACAGGTCAGATGTTGGTGCCTTTGTAAGCTAAGAGCCCTCTTAGAAGAGCTTCTGGTTGTTTTCATTAAGTGAGTCTTGGAGCATTATGGGCTGGTCAGTGGCGTTCTGGAGTCTGTGTGATGTGCATTCATTTTCCCATCTGTCAAATGGCAGCACCTTTTCTTACCTCCTGGGGATGTCATGAAGGGGAACCAAGTGTCTGTTAAGAGCTTCGAGCTCTTGTATTAACTGCAGTTGTGATTAGTGCAAGACTCCTTTGAAACATGGTGGTGGCGTCAGCTGGGACTCGCCATGGTAGGCCTGATGTGCATGACAGAACATGGGCCCAACTCGCCGTCATTAGGCTTCTGGTAGAGGTCTTCAGCCAAAAGCTCACTGGCATTATCTGCTTTGATGGCCATAAGAAAGCCTCTGAAAAATGGACTGAGGCCCTAACCTGGGCCAGCTTGTTCCCCCCCATATCCTTGCTTTGTGCCATCAGTCATTTTTGAAATGAAGAGGAGCTTCTTTGAGCCCCTCACCATGGGTCAGTGGGCTTGGCTCAGGCAGGTGGTGGTGTTTGTGTGCCCCAGTTTCTAGGAAACCCTATAGTTTATAGTGTCTTGTTCAGAAGGTCCCTTCCCCTCCTCCACTCAGTCCTCTTACTCCCCAGCTTCCCTCATGGCCACCTCTTACACCCCAGGGATTTTCCTTTTGAAATTACTCTTTATAATAATTGCCAGTGTTTATAGAGTACTCTCAGGTTTTCAGAATGCCTTACCTTCATTAACTCACTTTATCCACACAGCTGCCTGGGAAGGGTGATGGTATTTTATCCCCATTTGACAGATGAGGAAACTGAGGAGGCATAGAGAGGTCAGGGGACTTGCCCAGGGCTCTGCAGTGTCTGAGGCTGGATTTGAACCTGGGTTCTTCTGCAGCCTAGGCACTGCACTACCCAGCTGTTGTATTCCTTCATAAAATGGCAGCTTCTTGAGAACAGGAACTTCCCTCTGTAGGGAATGTCAATGATGGTTTCTTTTTTTATGGATTCTCAGTTTGAATTCAGTTCATCGAATCAGACATTTATTGAGTATCTGTACGTGTAGAAATAATGCTGGAAAGCACCCTGGTCCTTGTCCTCCAGAGGCACAGATTGTATCTTGGGCTGGCTAAAAGGCCCAGATCACTCCTTTGTGGACATTTGATGACTCCTTTTGTTCTGGGGGCCATTGTCCCCAGGCACTGTTAGAACTGGAGCCCCTTGGGGGCAGGGATGGGGCTGGTGTCTACTTTATTGCCTGTGCAGCCCATGATCCCTAGAACCCCAGGCCCATGCGACCTGGGGCCCTTGTAGCCCTCTTCCTTGGCATCCTCTAGGGCTCCACCAAGCTTTTTCTAGAGATCTCAGGAAGCCCCAGGAGCTTTCTGAGCAGGTGCATAATATGGTCAGGCATGAGCTTTCTCTTGCAGTCTCCTGTCCAGTCAGGGCCAGCGAGGGGCTGAATGAGTCCCATGGACATGTTGGGGATGGGAGCCGATGTAGGGGAGGCAGACGTTCCAGCACCTGGCAGCTGCTTCAGTGTGGGAGGTTGGGCAGAGAGTGGAGTTGAGGAAGATTCTGGGTCAGTGGATGAAAGGATGGCCGTACCCTTGATGGAGATAGGGAACTTTGGGAAAGCCTGTGGCCAGCAGGCAGAGAGAGGAGGAACTGGGAGCCAGCTGTGCAGTGCCAGCCCTTGTGGGTCCCATAGGTAGGAGGGGGAGCCAGAGAAGTTTCCCTACACCTTCACAAGGGAGGGTGAGCGGGAGCATCACTTGGTAAAGGCAGGTCAGGAAGAAAGGCAGCTTAAGAGATCCTCAGTCACTGTAGAGAGAGCCGCTCCAGTGAACAAGGCTGCAAGGACTAGACCCAGAACGGTCCCTGCCTTCCCAGAGCTCACAGTCTGATAATGCAGACAGGATAAATGGAAATAGATAACCAACGGGAAAGTGCTAATGAGCATTTGGGGGAGAAGGTCCAGATCAGGTTGCAGAGGGCTTACGAGTGACTGAGAAGAAAGGTAACTGTGATCAGCGCTTTCCTCGGACTTTGGCTGTTGAAGAGCAGCTTGGGATCCCTGGACACCTTTGTTAGGAACAAGGAAGGAGTCGGTGGGTAGGAAGATGTTGAGAGTTAGAGGGAGGCAGGGAGGTGGTTGTAGAACCATCCAGAAGGAAGGAGGGGAGACCTCGAAGAGAGGAAAGAAGGCATCAAAGACTGAAGGGCAAGGAGAGGGTGTGGATGGGGGTGGGCATGCCCGTGAGTGGCCTTGGTTTTCTCAGAAAAATATGAAGAGAGTGAACTGAGAGGCAGGAGTGGAGAAGACAGAGGCCTTGGAACAGCTGAGTGGGGAGTGGGCGGAGGCAGCTTGGGAAAAGTAAAGAGCTTGGAGGGCCGAATTGAGATGCGCTAACCTGAATTTGTAGACTCCATCAGGATAGTGGGGGCCTCCTCTGGTAAGGCCAGGGTCCAACAGAATCTGAGTGGGGATGGGACAAAAGGGCTTTTTAAAAAATTATTATTTATTTTCAGTGTTCTACAATCACTTCCACATGTATTAGATTTTTTCCTCCTTCCTTCCACCCTTCCCCACTACCTTCCCACTCCTGAGGTGGCATGTAGTTTTATATGGGTTCTATGCATACATTCCTATTAAATACATTTTCACCTTAGTCATGTTGCATAGAAGAATTAAAATGAATGGGAGAAATCATTGATCTGCTTCATTCTGCAATCAAATTCCATAGTTTTTTTCCTGGAGGTGGAAGGCATTTTGCCTTAAGAGACCACTGGGAATTATTTAAGTCCTTGCATTGCAATGAAGTGCTAAGTCTACCAGAAAAATTCTTCACACACTGGTTGTTGCTGTGTACAGAGTTCTCCTGGTTCTGCTCTTTGGCTCACCATCAGTTTATATAAGTCCTTCCAGGCCTCCCTGAAGTCTTTGTGTTCATCATTTCTTATAGCACAATAGTTTTCCATCTTATTCATATATCACAATTTGTTCAGCCATTCCCCAATTGATGGGCATCCCCTTGATTTCCAGTTTTTGGCCACCACAAACAGAGTTCCTGTAAATATTTTTGAACATGTGGGACCCTTTCCCATTTTTATAATCTCTTGGGGATACAGTCCTAGGAGCAGTATTGCTGGGTCAAAGGGTATGCACATTTTTATAGCCCTTTGGGCATAGTTCCACATTGCTCTCCAGAATGGTTGGATCAGCTCACAGCTCTACCAACAATGAATTAGTTTTCCAACTCTCCCACATCTTCTCCATCATTTATCATCTTCCTGTTTCGTTATGTTAGCCAATCTGATAGGTGTGATGTGGTATCTCAGAGTTGTTTTGATTTGTATCTCTCTAATCAGTGATTTAGAGCATTTTTTCATATGACTATAGATATCTTTAATTTCTTCCTCTGAAAACTCCCTGTTCATATCCTTTGACCATTTATCAATTGGGGAATGACTTGTATTTTTGTGCATTTCACTCAGTTCTCTATATATTTCTAGAAATGAAGCCTTTATCACAGACACTAGTTGCAAAAGTTCTTTCCCAGTTTTCTGCTTTGGGGAAGGGTTTTGAAAGTAGAGGAAAGTCTAAGGTCAAACTGGCTAATAGGGTCAAGACTGGTGAGAGCACGCTAATGGTGGAGGTCCCAAGGAGGGGAGGGGACGAGGTTTGGAGAGAAGGCTTCCAAATTCTTGATTCTGGGCTTGTGGAGGCCTTGGCTTTGGAGGGGATCTCACCATCATGTGCTGACAAGCCCCATGGAAGAGGAGGAAGAAGGAGGCACCGTGTTTTGAGATGGGGGGTAGAAGGCTCAGTGCTCAAGATGAGATGGCGTATCTGGAGGGAGGGAACCTCTCTTGCTGGGGGCAACACACATAACTGGACAAGTATGGATGGGCTGTGTCACTGTCTAACCAACATTCCAGTTGGTTAGATCATGGCCTTGTTGGAATATTTGAGAGTCATTATTAACATTTCTTAGTGAAAAGGAGCTTGGGAACTCGAGATCTGTGGGTAACCTCTTGGGCAGGGTGCTGTACTTCTCCGACTCAGTTTCTTTTCCTTCTTAGGAGGTTGGATTAGATGGTTTCTCTAACAACACATGAATCTATGACTGATTTTTTCAGAGAGAAAATATTCTTAGCTTTGCTCTTGGCAGTTGGAAATCAGTACCCTTGGGAGTTCGGAGGGAGATAGAGCCTGCCAGAGCCTGAGTTGTGTTACACTCCAGGCTATAATAGTTTCATTGGAACAGCTCATTCTGGCCTTCAGGACTGTCTGCATTTGCCCTGTGACCCTGACTTGTGTATTGGTTTCTGGTGAGCCCTGGGACCGAGAGGCTGGCCTCAGGTCCTGCTTCCCAGCAGTTGCTTGGCCAATTCAGCAAATGTTTATTGTTGTCTTTGGGGCGTGCCCAACTTTTTGTTACCTCATTTTGGGGTTTTCTCGGAATAGATACTGGAGTGGTTTGCTGTTTCCTTCTCCAGCTCATTTTACAGATGAAGAAACCGAGGCAAACAGGGTGAAATGACTTGCCCAGAGTCATAGGCTGGATTTGAGTCTAGGAAGAAGTCTTCCTGACTCCAAGCTGGGCATTCTATCCAATGCTTCACCTAGCTGCCCCCGTGGGAGAAAAACAGTATGCAAAAGGATGCTGAAAAGGAGGGACTGGGTGGGGTGACCACCTGGAGTAGGGGACATGATGTTCTGTGGAAAATGGGAGACTCTGGGCAGAGTTTGAGGGGAGAGGCCATCAAGAGTGAGTGGAGAAGTTGCTGGGTTCATCTGCTTGTGGATGAGGTTTCAGATGATTGGTCAGCGCCAAGCCAAGCTGAGCCGCTGATGGGAAATGGACTAGTATTGATTGACCAGTTTAGGGGGTTGTACAAGCTGCCCTCCAAGGCCCCCCTCAACTCCCCTAGGCCTGCACCTTTTTTCCTGCTTCTTCAGCCAGCCTGCCTGCTCAGGCTCTGGGGCCTGGAACAGCTTTGGAAGAGGCGGCTTCTGTGGCACAGGAGCTGATTTGGCTGATCAGGAACAGGAAGCTATTTTTGAATTGGAAAGGAAAAAGCGTGAGATTTTGCTGATATCACTAACTGCCAAATTGTATTTTATTGGTACAATGGAGAGGTACATTGGGTACTTTTTACTGACTCTTGTCTTTGGCCTCACTGATACCTGCCTAGCCTTGGAAAAAGCTCTGTTCTGTGATCAGGGGGATGTCTGGGTTCAAATCCCATTTCTACTGCTTTTTCACCATGTGGCCATGGGAAATCCCTGCCCCTCCCTGGGCCTCCTCCATTTCTTTGTCTGTAAGATGAGGGACTAGATGCCCTAAAATGTCTCTTCCAGTTCTAGAGCTGTGAGCCAGCTGGTGACCTCTATCTAGCCTCATGGATTACAATAAGCACCGCTCTACCTGCCTCTTCCTGAGTGAGGGCTAGGCCCTCTCAGCTTCCTTCCCTACAGAAACTCCTGAGTCCTAGACTTCTGAGCCCCCCAGATCCCCCTCTTCTAGACCTTGGGCTTGTCCCCATTTATGCACTTTGCTCATGGGTGCCGAGGCCCTACATCAGCTTCTGTCAGTCCAGAAAACATTTCAGGGCTGAATCTGGACACCATCTCTCTGTGGAAGCTCACCTCATTCTTATGGCTGTCCCTGAGGTCCCCTTCCCCCCCTGAAAGCCATTGGTTATAGACCTTCCAAATTCTGAAGGCCAGATCACTTGACTCCAGGTTCCCCATTCTCTTCTTACCTCCCAGAAATTCCACACAGATTAAGAAGAGAATTTTTGTGGGCCTCAGTTCAAAGGAATAGGGACCTCTAGGAGACTCAGATTAGGGCCTGCTTGCCCTTGAACTGGCGGCAGCTCAGACTAGTCCAAGCCCACAGAGGGCTTTGCCAGCTCCCACATGAAGTGGGCAGGCAGGCAACTTGGAGGTTGCCTCAGTCCTGGCCAGTGGGGCCCCTTATTGCCTGGAGCCAGCCCAGTGCCAAATCGGGGAGCTGGTCTCCCCTGAACCATTGCTCATTGGGCACTTCCCATGTCCCAAAGGTTCTGTGGTTTTATTTAGTGTTAGCTATTTCTAATGCCAAGTTTTACACCCTGAAAAATTGAGTTTTCTTTTGAGTATCCTGCCCATGATTCTGTTTTATCAATAGAAATTTTTTCCATGATTTTACTTTAGAAGTCAGTGGAAGATAGTTTTCTGTTCATCCAGTTGAGAATTCCTTTGTTAAAAAAAGGATGATGTTGGCATTTTAGATTCAGTGTAACTTTGCGCTGACTCGAAGTTAACAGCTTGTATAGAGAAGCCAGGATACAAAGTTTCAAGGCTGCTACCACCCAGACTCACCTGGGAGTCACTAGGGCAGCGTATCTAAACTTAATCTCTTCTTTGATGTGTTAGTGAGAAAGGAGAGTGTGTTGCAAAGACCCATAACAAATGTGACCACATTGATTTCTTTAAAATCTTTGTCTCCAAAAGGTAACGGGAGTAATTCCCAGCCAGCTCCTGTATCTGCCTGGCGTTCTTAGGAAGTTGGTTACCGTGAGGAAGAAAAAAGGTCGCTATGTGAGCAGGTAGAGGCAGTTACAGAGATTATTGTGCCAGGTACAGAACAGGAGCCTTTCCCACAAGGAGTGTGGGGGGAAAAGATGATGTATCAGTCAGCCGCAAACTTTTATTAAGTGTCTGCTGTGTGCCAGTCCCTGTAAAACCACATCATGGGCAACACTATCCAAGCAACATAGAACTCAGTGCTCAAAAAGGTCAGGGACAAAGAGGGCAAGAATAGTCCTGGAGAAGGCCTTTAGCTGAGGAGACCAGGGCCAGAGAGCTAGCTGTTCTAGTGATCCCAGTGCAAGGCAACGAGCTGTGAATGAATTGGCCAGACAGTGACTAATGGGTGAACTGGGGAGATGAATGAGGTGCCATTGACCTCCTGGGAAGCTGGTGAGAACAGCTGGGTCTTTTGTTTATTTTTTGAGGGGTGGGCTGTGTGTTGGGGAAGATAGCTGGGACCTGAATGTTGCAGTGTCCAACAGGGAGGATTGATAGTGCTGTTCCAATCAGGACAGATAACTGATTATGTGACCTGAGGGAGGGTACATTGAAACCATGAGAATGGACAGGCTTACAATGCCCTTCCCTCTGGGAGGTAGGCATCAAAAGCTAATGTTTGAGGCACTGTGCTTCCAGTGAAAGAGAATTGTTACTGTGTCCTAGTCCTGAGCGATGTTTTTAAAAAATCTGCCCATTTTGCAGATACATTTGTGGGGATGATGGTCTTTTCTAAGGATTTTTTTTTATAATCTTTCAAGAAAAATTATTTAGTATTTTATCTTTCCCTAGTTACATTAAAAATAGCTTTTCACACTGGTTTTTGAAAATCTAAGTAACACATTCTCCCCCTACTCCCATGAGAAGGCGAGCAGTTTGATATAGGTGATAACTTGTGTAGTCATGTAAAACATATTTCCATATTAGGAAAAAAAAGAAAGAAAACCAGGACCAGAAAAAAACAAAAACAAATGCAAGGAAAAGAAAGTTGAAAAAATGTTTTGATCTGTATTCAGATGCCATCAGTTCTTTTTCTCGGGATGGATAGCATTCTTCATTGAAAGTCCTTCAGAGCTGTCTTGTATACACACTGTGTACAGTGTTCGCCCGGTTCTGCTCACTTCACTGAGCATCAGTTCATGGAAGTCCTTGCAGGTTTTCCAGAAATCCACCTGCTCATCACTTCTTATAGCACCACAGTATTCCATTTTACATTCATGTACCACAACTTGTTCAGTCATTCCCCAACTGACAGGCATCCCCCTCAGTTTCCAGTTCTTTGCTCCCGGTGGCAAAGAGCTGCTATAAATATGCTTGCATGCATGGGTCCTTTTTTGTTTTTTTATCTCTTTTGGGAATCAGACTTAATAGTGCTATTGATGAGTCACAGGCTATGCATGGTTTTATAGACCTTTGGCCGTAGTTCCAAAATGTTCGGCATAGTGTTTGAATCTTTTACAACTCCACCAACTATGCATTAGTGTCTGTTTTTTCCACATCCCCTCTAGCATTTGTCATTTCCTAATAGATGTGAGATTGTACCTCTTCTAAGGAATTTTGAAACCTTTAAACATTTTGAGTTAGAGAAAACTGATTGAAATTCCTAAATCTTTCCTCAAATCACTCACCCTTGTTTCTGAGTAACAGTTAAGCACATTTGGCCTGTGAAGGAAAGTTTTCATTCCTTTCTTGTTTTGTTGAACTGATTTGTAATTTGGAAACATTTCCTTCCTAGGGCCAGAGGAATGATTGCATAATAAATGAGATTGAGGCATAATTTATTGACACTCTTGAGCCAGCCTCACACCGATAACCGAAGAGATACCATCAGTTGGTGTTTTTAATGACTAGTAGCCTTGAAATCAGCAGTGACGCAACCGTAATTACACCTGCTTTCCAGGAGCTGTGAGCTCTTTACCCCTCCCGAACATCACTGAGTAAAGTGGGAAATCCTGGCTCACTTGAAGGGCCCTCTCTGACCCAGCTGCCTCCTCCAGCTCAGTCTCCCCTTCCACTCGCTTCTGTTTTTCCCCTTTGTCTAGACCACACCTCTGTGCCTAATCATACTCTTTTAGTCACTTCTCTGGGCCTTTTTCCCTATTAAAAATTAACTTCTTAAGAACAGAGACTATGACTTAACTATTTGATATCACTGACAATCAGCATAGTTTATCCAGTTGAACTGATGAATTTCCAAGTGAACGAAAATTTTCTTTAAATTGGGAAGTTTTGTGTGTGTGTGTGTGCTTGTGTGTTTGCATGCATGTGTGCGTGTGTGTGTATTCCCCACTTTTCCAAGACTGGTACAAATACTAAGAGAAGTGTTTGGGGATGGCGGTGGGATGGATTCTGTCCTTTAGTGATGGGTCCTGGCTTTTCCATTTTACAAATGACAGTTGCCCACCATGGAGGGCTAGGACTGAGTGGGAGAGACCCATTCCTCTGTGGCACTTGAGCATATGTGCAATCTGGCTTCAGGCCCTCTACCATTTTGTTAGTCACTTCATAGAGGTCTCCAGTTATCCTATTCGTTAACCTCTTGACAGCCTTGGACAGTCAATCTCCTTCCTCCTGGACAGTCCCTCCTTGGTCTTTTGTATGTCTTCAGCATGAGAAATCAGTGGAGCTCTTTGGGGGAACCCCAAATCTAATCCAAGGGTAATATCTCCCTGTGTCCTTGGCCCATGTGGCCAAAAATAGAGATTTTTCTGAACCTTCAGATTGTGAAAGATGATGACTTGGAATCTGGGAGAGTTTCACCTTTTTCCTGCTGTTGGCCCCATCCATCAGTTCAGCCACAAAATGTTACACTCCAGCCCTGGGTAAAGCTCTCTGCTTGATGTCAGGAACACAAAGATAAAAATAAAACAGACTCTACCCTGGAGCAGCCGACATTCTTCTGGGAGACACAACAGGTACCTAGGTAAAGAAATGTCAGGCTTAAGTTTAAGCCTCAGACACTTCCTGGCTGTGTGACCCTGGGCACATCACTTCACCCTGTTTGCCTCGGTTTCTTCCTCTGTAAAATGAGCTAGAGAAGAAAAGGGCAAACCATTCCAAGATCCCCACCAAGAAAACCCCACGTGGGGCTGCTGAGAGTCAGACATAACTGAATGATAACAAAATAAATACAAAGTATAGACACAATAATTTCAGAAGAGAGAAAGGCCCCATAGTTAGGGGGATCAGAGAAGGCCCTGGCCCCAGAGCCATGCTTAGAAGGAAAGTAGACATCCTACCTGATGGAGATTGTGGAGGGTGTGAAATGCCTGTCCAGCCTGCCAGTGACCTCCTGCACCTTCTTCTAAATCTGGCCTAGCCTGCAATTGGACACAGATACCTTTGTCTTGATTAGACGCCTTGATGCTTTCTCCTTCTGAGCCAATAGCTGACTCCTGTCACAGGAAACAAGCTGCTCTTTCTTCCTCTGAGATGAACTCTCTTGCTACTACGCTTTAGAGGAGAGATGACAAGGCAGTGTTTCCTAGTGAACAGTCCTAGTTTTTCTCTCTCTTATCAAAGACTGCCCATAGAATCTTCCTTCTTTTCACCTCTCTACACCTCAAAATGACCTGCCTTAAAACTCAGGGATATCATGAAATTCTTTTGGTTTGAATATTTTTACTACTTTTCTGGGCCAGTATTTTTCAAGTTTTTCTGCCAGCCCACATCTCTAGGACACATGCAGTTGGGTTGGAGCTTGAAGCCTCTAGGCCCCATCCAATCCTACCTAATTTACCGATTGTGTACCTTCTCAAACTCTTCCGAGCCTCAGCCTTCTGGGTCATCTTTGCTTTCCTCTGAGCCCAGGAGAAACTGACCTTTCCCCAGCTGGTGCTTTCCCAGCCTGGTGCACCCCAGAGTGTCCCCATTTCTTCCCAGGCAGGGCTGTGTCAGCCTGGCCTTGTCTAGTTGAGCTTGATCCTTCAGGGTAACTCCCTTATCTCCTGCCATTCTGAACGCTGATTCTTGGGGTTCAGCAAAAGCCTTGCTCGCCAGAGCCTGTTGTTTTCCATTAATAAATGATTGGAAAGTTGTCAGCCAGCAATAATACTCTGCGGATGAAATTTTAATTCCTAAGGCTCAGTTTTTGTGTGTGAAATTCTAGCTACTTCATTGTCCTGATTCATTCCCTATGGCTGTTGAGATTACTGTGTGCTCCGGGAGTACCAGGTCACCTTGGAACAAGCCTGGCCCCCTGCTACTTTGTCTGACTGGGCCTGAGCGCATGGCATTCTCAGTGATCTTCTGAAGAACCCTGGGTCCCCATGCCAGCTCCTTCACCATTCAGGTCTTTAATCAGTCTCCAGGGAGTAGCAGCTGGCCCCCTCCAAAGTCATTCTGAAAATTCTGCAGCAGCTTCTGTACCTGCCCATTCTTCAGTATTTTCACCTCCAGATCCCCCAGGTCTGCAGACTCCCCAGAAAAATGCTGAGGGTCTGTATCTTCTTAGCCGCTAATTCCCCCCACTTCCCGCTTCCTCCAGCCTGCCCCTCTAGGACAGGGATTATGGAGTTGGTTTTTCATTTTGTTATTCCCTTTACACATTTTTTGACCTTCCCTATGGGGGCTGAAGGTCTTTAGTGGGGGAACTTCCTTAGGTGGCCAAGTGCCCCCTGCCTGGCCTGAGATGAGCCTCTCTGAGGGAAGGGCTCCCCCATCCCCACAATGTTCCTTCTCCATCCCCCTTCCACCATGCACTTGACCTGCCCTTCCTCCATTGAACGGGGTGCCATTTGGGGGTTGACCTTGTGGAATACTCTAGTCGCTCCTACTCCTTTTTTTGTTGTCCTACTACTCGATAAATTCCAGGGGCTCCCTATTGCCTGTCACTCAACGCTCCTAACCTAGCACCCCTCCCCCCAACCTTTGCAGGCTTCTTACACCCTCCCACATCCTCTCCTATCCAGTGACACTGGCCTCCTGGCTGTCCCCCACGTGTGCAATATTCTCCCTCTCCCATAACCCCCATTGCTGCTCTCCGAATGTATGGTTAGGGGACAGTTATTCTTTCAGCCCTTTTCTCCTCTGCTCCCTCCGTGGGGTGGCCTGGGTTAGCTTCAGAATTTTGCTTACTTGATTTGTTATGTAAATAGATCTTCCCCCACTGGCTGTTACACAAACAGGAAGCACATGTGGCTTTCTCTTTCTCTCTTTTTTTCTTTCTCATCTTTGCTGAAGTCGCCTTATTGCCGCCTCTGGTAGAAGGGGGCTGGGCTGGGCTGCATGTTGTGGAGTCAGGCCTTGGGTGATTAGGAAAGTTTTTGAAGATGCAAATTTCCTGCTAGTTTGATGGGGGTGGCGCCCTTCCTCTGGGGGTGCACTTTCATGGTCTTCACCCTCTGTTGAGTGCTGGGTAACTCCTGACCCCTGCAATTGGCCCAAGCTGCAGCGTAGCCCCTTGCGGGGGTGGGGCTTCTAGGCCACATGCCTGCCCAGCCCATTTCCCCAGGAACACAGCACTGTCTCCTTCACGACTTCACTTCTCCCAGGGATACTTTTCACGTTTTTAAAACAGAGTATTTTAATACTCTGTTGGCCAGGTCATTGAAGGGAAGTGACCTAGCTGCACCACCAGTGATTAGAATCCAGGTCTGCTTTTTCAGACGGCTTATGTTTGGTCAGGCTTCCCCTCAGAAGCTTCTGGAGTGAGGAGCCAGCCTCCTGGACATCTCAAGTTTGCCTCCGCAGTTGAGGTCCTTTCTATTAGAAGGGTTCAGAATAGACTTCAGTTCCTCTGCCTTCTGAAGGCGGAAATTCTAAGGCAGATCGGGAGATTGTTAGCACTCTCCTTTTGGCCAAGAGGGCGCTTGTGCAGAGGTGGGTCCTCGGAGCGCTCTGTGCCTCGCGCCAGGCTCCTAGTTTGTTTCTCAAAGCCCTTGCCTGCTTCCCCTTGCTGCCCTGGTGGTCTGCAGGACCCTCCATTAATAAAGTCACCTCTGTTTCTTCCTGTGGTTTGCTGGATTTCCTAATGTGGGGATACTTCTTCCTCTTATCTCTCTGGTTTTTTTTTCTTTTAAGGTCCTACTATGTGTTGGGGGTGGGGGGCGTACCAAAAGTGGTCAAAGACAATCTAACATGGAAGACAGTGCAAACAGATAGATGCAAAACAAGCTCTATACAGGGTTGACAGGAAAGATACTCCCTAGAGGAGGCTTTCTGTAGATTGATTTTAATTGGGGGTATTATAATTGGGATTGCAGGGAAGCCAGAGAGGTCAGTAGTCCAGTGGGAGAGGGAGAACATTGCAGGCATGGGGGACAGCCACAGCCAGGAGGCCAGTGTCACTGGATGGGAGAGGTTATGGGGGTGTGTAAGAAGCCTGCAAAAGTTGGGGGGGTGAGGTTAGGTAGAGCTTTGAGAGCCAGGCAAAAGGGAGCCCCTGGAATTCATTGAGTAGCGGGATGACAGACCTAGGAAAATCACATTGATGACTCAATGGAGGATGGATTGGAGCAGACAGACTCCTGGGAGGCCCCAGCAGCTCCACGTGATGAGGTCCACCTTGATAGGAGCAGTGCTGCGAAGGTAAAATTAACAGGCCATGGCAACAGATTAGATTTGGGGGTAGGGATAGTGAGGAATTGTGGAGGATGCTAGATGGTGAGCCTGAAAGGTGGGGAGGACATTACCCTCTGCTGTAAGAAGGTGAGGGTGAGGAGGTGGGAGAGGGGGGCTCAGAGTTCACTTTTGGACATGGTGAGTTTCAGATGTCTACCAGATGCCCATCTCGGATGAGGCTGAAAGGCTGGAGGTCTGCAGAGATTGGGGCCAGAGAGGTAGATCTGAGAATCACAAGCATAGAGATGATCACCAAGTGAAGTAGTCCAGAGGCAAAGAAAATCAGGCCCAGGACAGAACCCTGAGGGACGTGATCTAGAGGAGGAAGCCCAGTGAAGATGGAGAAGTCGTCAGAGAGACAGGAGGAAAACCGGGACAGACCCAGAGAGGAAAGAGTGTAAGTCAATGCTCCTAGAATAAGAAAAGCCAGTTAGTGAGAAAAAGTCTTTTTATCAGTTTGTCAGATGAAAGTCTGGCATAGGAGACAAAGGACCATTTCCAAATAACTTAAGGGACGGGAACAGTTTGCAAAAGAGTAAGTGCAAACCAGCCCTCATATAGAAGTGTTTCACATGACCACCAATAAAATAATTGCAAATTAAAACAATCCGCAGGGTTTCACATCACATCCACTGGCAAAGACTGTTAACAGACAGGCTCACTAATACAAAGTTAATGAGCTGGGAGTTCATGCAGCCCTGCAGAAAAATGAAAAAGGAAGTAGATATATTAGAGATAAACCTGAACTATATAGCACTTTAGGGATTATAAAATACATTCTCCATGATACCTCTTTGGAGCACATGATTCCAGCATTCCCATTTTACAGATGAACTGAATCACTACCCTGAAGAGGCCAAGAGTGTGAAAATTACCCCAGGAGAGGTGTGGCAGCCATGGTAACAGCAGTTGAGGGAAAAAAGTTCCCAGTATTTTTTGTTCTGTAAACTCCTTAAAACAAACAAACAAAAATGTTGTGTACTCCCAGTGTAAATTAATATATTACCCAATAATCTTTTAGATTTATTCATTAAGAGTTTAAAATTACTATGATGATAACTTTTGTCCAAAAAAGCTACAATTAAATTTACGTTATATAATTATAATTACAAAATATAAAGTTGCATTCTACCCATGATTATGAAAATAAAATATAAAATTATAAAACTTTCATTATAAAGTAATTACAAATGCTATATATATGAAAGTAAGAGAAATAATCTTAAATTTACTTTACAAATTTTTTGAGTGTAAATAACATTTTAAATGAAATGATGTTACAGTGGTGGGAGATATTTAGCATAATAAAATAATAATTTGTAAACTTAATTTTTGCAGATTTGAACAAAGGTTTGCCATTTTTTGCCCAATATTTGACCCAATATCAGACAGACACAGTCTCTTAATTTGCATCTGGTTTATTTCTGCATTTTGATTTAAAATAATAAAGTGAAGATGCACACTCACACAAATATGTGGTACAGAATGGTAGGAAAATTCTCTAAGTTTTGCTGAGAAATAGACTATCTAAGCAACTGGCAAAAATGAGTAGGTGGAATATAAGCTATTCCTTTTTTACTGGCTAATGACAAGAGTTATATTATGTGATAAATGTTCTTAAGGTGCAGTTGCATATGTTGTTTTATTTATATGTAAACTAACCTTTGTAAAGAAAGACACTTGTCAGGCTTGACTCTTCTTTCAGTGGCAAGTGGCTGTACTGTCACAGAAACTCTGCTTTGAATAAGTGACCAATGTTGACTACGAGACAACATTTGAAATCATTTGATTTCATTTCAAAATTCTCCGAATAGAATAGTAACCTAAGTAGGGGATAAGTTTAAATCAGGAAACCCCCTTAATAGAGGCAGTGTAAGATTTATTTCTGCAGAGCATTTGTAATGGTCTCTGTTGGTTGCAACATGTCTTGTGACACTCATGCCCACTGATCTTCAAGCGGCCTGATATTTGTGATGCAAGAGCATAAGCAGTGACAACATCTTGACCACATGATTATGTAGCGGATGAAGTGCGCAGAGCCCAAATGAAAGTTTGGAATTGATTTAAGCTTGAATGTCAGGCCCTTGAGGTTTGGAAACAATTTGATGATAAGTTGAGAAATAAAGCTTAAATTAAAAGTTTTAATTGGATTAGATTGCATTAGTGGCACTTAGAAGTGGTCAGAGTTGGATGTGATCACTTCAGGAACAACCAAGTCATTGTGTTAAACCATCGTGATGGCTTTGAATCACTGCAGAAACAAGCTGTAATACATCAGACATGCCCACACTTGCTGAAAAATACATTTGTAACATAATCGAGCACTTATTTGCCATTTAAAGGATCATTAAAGCATTTTTTTTGCATACATATCTTGGAACCTCATAGAGGACCAGTAAACAGGAACTGCTGATTTTGAATATAAACTCATTTTAAAAACATGTCCACAGAAATGTTGGCATGAGATTCACTTAAGCCAGAGAGCATTCAAGGGTAAAGCTAGAGGAGCTTTTTTAAGAAAAAAAATCTGTCAGGATTTGTTTTCTCCTTTAGTAACAATGGATCTATCCCATCTGGACCCTTAACACCACAGCCCCCCCATGTACTGAGTGTGGTAGTAGAGAAGTCAGCTCAGGCCAAGTGCATCCAGAGGAGTGATTAGCTTGTGATGCTAAGGCATTGAGGAGTAGCTTATCAAGGCATCTGAAATTAGGAAGGATGGCCAAAAGCTCAGTCTCTCCCAACGCTGAATCTGTGAGCCTATGAAAAATCATGCTGAACAACGTCAGGGGTGCTTCCCACAAAACCCACACAGGAGGCATAGGCAAGTTTTTTGCAAAGACTATTTGAGAGCAAACCATATCTTTATTGTTACACAGTTGATGGGAAGGGACAGAGACTGCAAGAGCCTTCTGTGATAGCTAAATAGATTGCGGTACATGAATACAGTGAAGTATTGCTGTGTACCCTAAGGAAGAAGGAACATGAAAGATTCAGAGAAGCCTGGGAAGATGTGTATGAACTGATGCTGATGGAAATAAATAGAACCGAGAATATTTTATTCACAATGACCACAGCAGTGTGAATGAAAAGAGCCCCAAAAGATGCAACATGAATGCTGTGGCTGACCCTAGACTAGAAGAAGAAGAGGCGTCAGACTACATCCTCCTTTCAGAAATAGGGATTACCTATAAATTTGGAAAACTATATATTCTAGCTTCATGTCTTGGTTAGTTTTGTCAAACTACTTTTCTTTCCTCTTTTTAAAAAAACATTCTTTGTGTAATAAGTGCTCTTCCCCTTAGGGTTGTGGGGTACCCTTGAGAGATTTTGATATCTTCCCTTAAGCTCCCTGGTGTGATTCCCACTAGTTAGCTTCTAATGATTAATGCCCCAGTTTCATTTGGCCAATTCACATCCATCAGCTTTTATAAAGGATATTTACTTCAAAGAAATAACAAATACAGAAGCATTTCCACACAGCACCATGGGGGCATCTTCCATCAGTGGAGAAGGGGAGCTGAAACTTAGCATAGTAATTCCTACATAGTGATGATGCCACCAGGTTCACCTTATTACTGGTTGAGATGTAGGAGTCACTCTAGTGGTCCCAACTAGGTCCCAAAGGTCCCTTGCTCCCTAACCCTAAATGTGCCCTGGATTGACTGGCTACAAAACCAAACATGGTCTTTCTGAAACTTCATTCTTTTTTACCTAAATG
This sequence comes from Bettongia penicillata ogilbyi, assembly GCA_023548195.1. NCBI lineage: Eukaryota > Metazoa > Chordata > Mammalia > Diprotodontia > Potoroidae > Bettongia > Bettongia penicillata. The sequence goes on from JAJHZJ010000590.1 coordinate 7,778,934, forward strand.
GAGAAAATTGCTGACAAAAAGACCAAAACTGGCATCCCCCCCCCCCCCCCCCCCAGCACTGACTTCTTTCTCATCTCCCAATGGCATGCCATCAGGTAGGAAGAAATCCCATGAAGAGGGAAAGTGAAGGCTGATTAGTGCTTTGTCAGGGTCTTCCTCCCTTCCCCACCTGCCCACCCCCTAGTCCAGGCCAGTCGAGCGCAGCCAAAAAAGGCTCTAAAAAGGTAAGCCAGTTACAGAATGTCTTAATATGTTCCAGATCTCTCCAGCGCATTTCCACATGAAATTCTTCCACACAGGGAATTGCATCAGTGGTACTCCGTTATCATGAGGACTGAGCTCATTGGCCAACACCCAGTACATTTGCTATGAGGATAGCTCTCTGGGTAGGAAAGGGAGAGGGGTATATTGGGAGATTAAGTAATATGAAAGTAAAATATTTATTAATTAAAACTCCCCAAAAAGAATTTTTTGGAAATAGCTTTTTATTCAGTAGGGAGGAAAATGCCATATTGAAGGCTGTCTCCTTCAACAGCATTTCTCCTGGGCAAATGTTTTAAGTTCTCTAAGGTTCTATGAAAGGTACAGCAGTGGAGAACCCGACTAGATGACCCTCTGGTTATTTCTTCTAAAAAAGGCATAAAACAAGGAGCTACACTTACAAAAAGTGTTTGCCAAGTCATGGAAGATGATTCCAGACCGAAGTGGGCCCCTGACCAGGGGTGTCCTTTCAGATGCTTCCTCTGATGGAGGCTGTGGGGACGATGACATGAAACCCCGAAATGCTGGGGAGCTGCATTAGCAAGCTTGGGGCCTATGTGCTATGTAGACAAGAATAAGACACCCCCTCCTCTTGAGGTGCCCGTGACCATTCTCTGGGGAAAATATTATCTAAACAGATTAGGAATAAAAGTTCATTTCATGAGGTAGGAAATAAATAGGGGATCAGGAAAGGCTTCCTATTGTTGGGTTGGGTTTTTTCTGCTATTTTTTTTTTTATTTTATACTTAGATACAAAATGAGAAAAGAAAAAAAAACATTGCCATGTACACAGCAGACCATAAGAGAGGATTTGGTATAAAACAGGAAATTTCCATTTCAAGAAAACCTATATAATAAATACTCCACATTGTTTTCAGAACTGCCCAGCTTTTCTTCTTTTGTTCTCTGCTCTGCACTTTTTGCTTTATTTTTTTTCTCCTCCTTCCCTCCCCCAAAGAAGGCTACAATTAAGCTTGGATACACACACACACACACACACACACACATACATACACACACACATACACACACAGACACTCATACACGTATATGTAAGACTGTATTATGCTTATTTTCTGAAGGTGGAGAGCATTTGCCTTCATAAGTCCAAGTAGTTCCATGTTTTTTCTAAATCAGCCAGCTCATTTTCTAAACTGCAACAATATTCCTTTCTGGATTCAAGGAGGTTAATTCGGGCATTTATAATAGTCAAAATGATTTGCTTGCTCAGATTCGTTCTGAAAACAGTACTAGTGTGACTGTATACAATATTCCCTTGGTTCTGCCCGTTTTATTCTTTATTATTTTGTGGATGTTTTTCTAAAATTGTTGCAAGTGATATTTTATCATGAACATATACCTCAACTTGTTCAGCCATTCCCCAGTTGATGGGCATCCCCAGTTCTTTGCCACCACAAAGAGAACTGCTGTAAATATTTTAAAACATGTAGATTCTTTTCTATTTTCCTCAATCCTCTTGGGAAATGGACCTAATAGTGGTAGTGCAGGGTCAAAAGGCTTCCTATTGGATGAGGTCTGCAGGCTATAACCAGAGAGCCAGATCTGGCCCACCACCTATTTTTATATGGCTCGTAAGCTGAGAGTGGTTTTTATATTTTGTAGATTATACACAAAATATGCATGATATCCTGCATATATATGTAATATACATTTTTATTAAAAATGTAAAAACTATTTTTAGCTCATGGACCATACAACAGTGGGCCTAAGATGGGTTTAGTGCTCAGATACTTTTGCTGAATCTCAAAGAAAGCCCAGAATTCTAAGAGATGGTGATGAAGATGGCGAACTTTTAGGCATGGGGCAGCCTGTGCCAAAGCTTGGAAGTGGGGGATGAATACCCAGTTTCGAAATAGCTAGTTAGATGCAGTAGAAAGGGTCAAGGGGAATTGAATGGGAGCTCTCCCCCCCATTGCTCTGTGTTCCTTTGGGATGTGGCTCCTTAGGCAGGGACTGTTTTCTTTTTGACTTTGGATTCCCACCACCTAGCTCAGTGCCTGGCTTTAATTAGGAAGGCTTTTAATAATTGCTTGTTGAGTCAGTGAATGGATTAGTGGGAATAGTCCTGGTGACAAGTAATGGAGGCCCGAGCTGGAGCTGTTCCTGTGTGGACCTGGAGCATTGATCAAACATGGCAATTGATGATCTCTGTGAAATGAGCTGAGAGGCAAGCTTCAAGAATGAGCCCAATTTGGAGCCTGGATGAGGGACTGGAAAGTGGTAACACTTTAACCCTAACTGGGAAGTGTGGAAGAGGGCTGGATTTAGGGGGGAGATGAGCTTCCTGCTGAAATTGTTGCATTGGAGAGAATGATGAGGCATCCAGGTGGAGGTGGCATCTCTGGAGCTTGAAGGAAGCCTGGCAAACTAAGAAATGAAGATGAGGAGGGAGGGATATGCTGGAGACATGCTGGACAGGCCAGTCAAAGTGCCCAATCCAGAGATGGAATGTCTTACATGAGGAATGATGAGAAGGCCAAAGTCACTGGAAGGGAGGAAGACTGGGAAGTGTAGGGAGAAGTCAGAAGCCAAGCAGAGGATTCTCTGTTTGATCCTGGAGGTGAGTTTATTAAATAGATTAGTGACATGGTCAGACTTACACTTCAGGAAAATCACTTCGACAGCTGCTGACCAGTTGCCAGTCCCAGGGCAGACAAGAAGGGGAGGCCTCCCCTCTGCCTGGATGGAGCCAGCTCCCTACCATCCTCCTGGAAAGCAGCCCCTGGGGAGACTCAGTTGAACCTTCCTCTTCAAGGGCTACAGCCACAGCAACTGGGGACCAGGCAAGAACAAAGTCCTTGGTCATGTTACATGGCTCACCATCAGGAGCTGGGGTGATTTTATTAATGCAAATGACATCAGAGAAGAGACCTGACCCCCAGCTTGGCCACTGCACCCTAAGGACCATGAGGGTTTTTCTATCTGATGCTGGTAAAACCTTCTACTTGGGTCATCTCCTCCATTCCAGTGAGTGACTTTCCTCATTGTATTCTCAGGCTTTTGCACATAGTAAACTCTTTATAAATGCTTAATTAATTTTATGTTTGCTATTAGGTAATAGAGAGGCACTGATTGCATGGTGGGGCATGGTCAGGGCTTCCCTTTAGGAACCTGGATCGGTTTGACCGGAAATTGCAGACTGGCTAGGGAAACCAGCTGCTTTGGACTAGGTGTGAGGCCTTGTTAGAGGAGAGTGGAGTTAGGACCTGGCAGGTAGGATGTTGAAAATGAGGGAGGAAGCTAGACTGGGTGGAAAGCGGGGGGCTGATAGGGAAATTAGGAAGGAGGGGAAAGATTTGGGGAAAGAGAGAGGAGTGCTTGTGAGTCTACAGAACATCTAGTTGGAGATGTGTGGGCAATTTAACAAGAAGTGACCTTGGAGGGAGCAGACTGAGCAGAATAGTGGTAGAACCTAAAGCCCCATTGTGCCTGCTTTTAGCCCTCCTTCTGACCCCTTGCCTGTAATAGGACCTCTGTAAAAGGTGACCCCGTAGACAAAATGCAGGGCCTGAAGTCAGAAACACTCATCTTCCTGAGTTCAGATCCAGTCACAGACACTGACTAGCTGTGTGACCCTGGGCAAGTCACTTCACCCTGTTTGCCTCAGTTTCCTTATCTATAAACTGGACTGGAGAAGGAAATAGCAAACCACTCCAGTATCTCTGCCAAGAAAACCCGAAATGGGGTCAGGAAGAGTCAGACATGGCTGAACAACGATTTTGGGAAATGCCCTCATCTTTATTGTGAGCAGTCTTTTTAGGCAGGAGGAACTACGCATTTGCATTCTGCTGACTCACCTCTTGGTAAATCCTCTAGCTGCTGAGTTGCTCAGGCTTGGCTTGGATGAGATGGGCGTCATCCTTTCTGTTCTTTCTTCCCATCTGCCCCTGTCTCTCTCTGCTCCTCTGGGCCCCCTGCACCGTCATCTGACCTGCTTAATTATCCTCAGGACACTGGGCCTGTCATCATCACCCCACTACTTAACCCCTGGGACTGGAGCTGAAGGTTCTTCTGTGAGTCCAAGACCCTTGAGGGCAGGCGTTCCTTTCTGTTCACTGGGTGCACTGAGGGCTTCTTCTTGGTCCCAACCACAAGAGGCCCTTCCCAGCCCCTCTTAGTTCCAGTGCCTTCCTTCTCTACAGTCTTTCCTTTGATTCTGGGGTATAGCTTGTCCCTGCATCTATGCACCGTGCCTAGCACAGTCAGCCTTGCATGACAAGTGCTTATTTTTTGACTTAACTGGGCTCCAAATGAATGTCTGACTCACTGGTTTTCCCCTTTGCTTCCTGGAGTCAGGAATCAGTCAGCATTTCTGAAGTGACTGTTCCATGGCTGGGAATACAAAAACGAAAAGAAAGGCTCCACCCCCTAAGATCTTCTGTCCTTAGAGAGGAGACAAACTGTAGAGATAGAGTATGTGCAAGAGAGGCACAGGAAGCTAGAGTCACACGCTCCTCTCTGAACTGTGTCTACAAAGTGGGGCCAGCTGTCTTTATCCTGATGACAGCTCTGGGAGTGGATATTGCTGGTATTATCCTTATTTTACAGCTGAAGAAATTGAGGCAGGAAGAGTGGCTGGCCAGGTAGCACTGATCACAGGATTGGAACCCAGTTTTCTGTGGCTCAAGGATACACCAGCTGGCTGTCCTGTGGTAGCAGCTGCCTCAGAAGGTTGCTGTGAGTCCATGACAAAATGGTGCTTTGCCACATTATTTAAACGTTATTAGTTCTGGAGTCGGATGACATCTTGTAAATACAGAGTAATGGGTTGTGGGGAGGGGACAGAGTGAAGCCTTCTTTAGCATCAGGGCTGGAGAACTTCTGCTTGAGGCCTGATTGTACAGTAGGGAACACCCATGCACAGTTACCTGCTTCTTCTGAGGTTAAAAGGACGCAGACAAAAGCTGGAGAAGTGAGGCAGTGTACAAAACCCAGTTCAGTGGGGTCCCTGAGGTAAAGAGAAGGATTTTCAGAGAAGGATTCGGTCCAATTCAGACATCACCTGTAAGTCTGTGCCCTCGGCCTGGCTCTGAGCACAGGGCTGGGGAAGCAGAGACCTGCTGTCCCTGAGGTTCCCTTCTGGATACTGGCAGCTGCTTGTTGCTCCATAAGCAGATTCTGACCAGAGGAGCTGGGGAGGAATGCTTGAAGAGAAGGGGACATTGGAATGGAAATGGAAAGCTGTAGTGCCCCACCGGTCATCCTGCTGGATGGAGCCTCTCTGGCCCCGTTAGCACGGCCCCAGCCTGCTGTTTCATTCCCCTCTCCGTTGCCTATCACAATCCCCCAGCTCCCAGAGTTTGGGGACCTGACAGCCCCTCGGAGTGGCTCAGTTGTGCTTCCTCTTAAGGCTGATTGACCCAAAGCTGAGGAGCTGCTCCTTTAGCTGCCCATGGAAGCGGTCCTGTGGGTTCTGGTCCCTCTTTCTTTTCGGGTGCTGCCTTCCCTTTCCATTTTGCTCTTGCTTTACTCTTTGCAGACCAAGAGACAGATAAGTAGGAAGTTGATGCTGGGCTTCCTGCCTCTGAACTGCCTCCTCTCAGCGTCCTAATACACTGTAATTAAGATGATTTTTTTTTATACATTACCTTTTTAGGGACGTACTGGGAAGGAGCTGCAAATGCAAGGACCTTGTTGCAAAGCTGTGTGTAGCCAACGTGCCAGGTGCACTGGCAGGGTTTACCTGGTAAAGCCCTCACTGTTGCCAGCCTGCAATTTGATCACTTGGACAATAGGCTGAGCTTTGCGGGGCTGGGGCCAGGGATTAAGTTGAAAGAGCCTATGTCTTGAATGAGGCCAGCCTTCCTCCATGCCTTTTTTCTGGCTCCTTGCCAGCCTCAGCAGCCTCCAAGTTTGCCTGGGGATCCCTACGTCCTTGAGGTCAAGATTGTTTTCACAGTAGTGTTAGGCTCCATTCTCTTTCTCCCATCTGTGAGACCTGTCAGCTGAAACAGTTTATCGCAACATATAGAAGCGCACAGGAGAGGCCACCTGTATATACTCTGTTAAATCAGACATTATAGAGATTTGCAGAAACATGTAAAACCATTCCCAGTAGCTTTTTTTTTTTTTTTTTGGTTTGGAAAATGGTTATTTTTCGTAAAAATAGGTTAACTTGTAATGGATTGTTCTTGTTATTTTTAAATGAGTAAATACATATTTTCCAGCCTTTGGCACTCTCAGAATGCCCTCCCTCCTCCTTGCTCCTCTGTCCTTCCCAGGTTTGTGGGGTACTTCCTCCCCTGGGCCTCCTGCTCTGTTTCCTTCCCTCGATCTTCCTCCAGATCTGCCCTCCAACCATATGACACCCACCAGCCTTTGGCCCGGGCCCTCTGCTCTTCTCCCTCTGGGCTGCTTCCCTTGGGGATCTCATCGGCTCCCATGGATTTAAGGACTGTCTCGATGTGATTATTCCTGCGCCAACCCCTCTGTTAACCTCCAGCCTTGTCTCTCCAACTGCTTCTTCTGTGACTGGACTTTGTTACTTTTAGGAATAAACACAGTGATGCATCTGTAACGATAGGAAGGAGCAGTGCTTTTCTTTTTGTGTATAACTGGAGGAGTCTGAAATATGTCTTATTCTGCCAGGCGTCTCCTCAGGGCCAATGTCCAATTATCCTCTCTGTCTGGTTTGTAGGGAGTTGTTTGCGTTGTTTGGTTCTCCTATTAGAATGGGAGCTTCTTGAGTGGAGGGGGCTGGTTTTTGCATTTCTTTGTCTCCCCAGGGCTTATCACAGTACCTGGCACATAGTAAGTTCTTAATAAATGCTTATCGACTTGACTTGACCTTTTCCTTGAAAGAAAGATGACTGACAGTTTTGATTTGTACCAGCAGTCCTCCAAAGGCGAGGAGGGTCAGGCCAGCTTACAGCATGCATAACTGTGTCTTCCAGGGACTGGGGTTGGCCCAAAGGGCTTCTGGGTTCCATGTCCTCAGCAGCTTTGATTCAGGATTTCAGCTCAACCCCCAGCATGTATTCTCCCTCCATCAAGGACTTGTGTGGGTGCATGTGTTTGCAGAAAGTAAAGGTTGCTGAATTGCTGATTCAGTTTACCCTGAGACACTCGGTTGTTGTCCATCTGTCCTGAGATTGTGAACTTCTTGGCTGGTGGCCAACAAATACGTTGCTGAAAAAGTGATGACAGGTGAAGGAATGCTTCAGAACCTCCTGTTAGCTCTTGGCTGGCTACGGATCAATGCAGCAGACCAAATCTTCCACTTTCTTCCCACCACTCACTGTTAAAGCATAGTGATTGAAGGGGCTGTGGCTTAGCATGTAGGAGGCATGATTCTTTACAGAAGAGGCATTCCTTTTGTTATACAGTTTGGTTGGAATTCTAAGAAGGGGGAATCTAAACAGGGGGAATCTATTGGATGATGATAGAATGAGGACAATCCTCTGGTACTTTGAGCCCCTAATTGGTTATTTCGGTTTCAATAGCACATCCATAATTTTACTGTCGTCAGTCTTTTATAAATACTGTATAAACCCTAGCTATTTAGGCTTTAGACCTGCCTTAACTGGTAAATCCCTATTCCATGTTTCAACTTGAATTGGCATGACTAATAGGTTACTTTTCTCTGTGTGAAACACTGTTGGTTACATTGCTGGGTGTATCAGACCCACAGCACATGGTTTGAGGGGAAGGGGTCAGATCTTGGACTTGGCCTTTGCCTTCCCTTTCCCTCCTCATGGTTGATGAATGGTTGTTTAATGAATGACCTGCGTTCTCTCCTTTGGCAGGACTGAAAGATGACTGTGCCCCATAACAACCAGATGAGAGTAGGGGCATTGGAGCAGCAGTCACTGAGCCCCCGGCTCACTTGGAGCCTGATGCTGTGACCTTGAGTGAGGTTCCTTTGTGGCATCATTGGATTACCTTCCTTTAAGAAAATGCAGCATGAAAGCTCTGTATTTATTAATCAGATCAGTCCGCTCTTCCATTTCCAGGCCCAGTCTTACTCCTTTTACCTACATCCCCAACCTGCTTCTTTTCAAGATAGTCAGAAAGGGTTGATGTAGAAACCCCATTTTTTCCATTGCTTCTAAAGCAATTATAGTACATAAAATACGTTGGATTTTGAGTGAGAAGACAATAGAGGTTTGAATTCTGATTGACACTAATTAACTGCGGCACCTCAAGGATGTCACTGAAACCCTCTAAGCCAACTTAGCTGGAGAAGCCAGGATCCCTGAGGGAAACACAGGAGATAGCCTGTGCCAAGTCTGAGCCTGATGGGGACAGTCCAGGGCCAGAGCCCAAGAGCCTGGGAAGAGCTGCCCATGTCCTGGGGTCATCCTGGGGAGATGCAACCAGCACCTGCTTCTGCAGCAACTGGGGACACAGAAGGGAAAATGGTGGCCTCCAAATTCCTGGGCCCCATCCGTGATTGAGCATCAGGAGCTGAGTTGACTTTATCAGTGGAGATGACATCAAAAAAACAGCCTGACCATCTGCTTGGTGGCTGCTGCTCCTTAAGGGCCATAAGACTCCTCCATCTGATGGGCACCTGACACCTTCCACTCTCAGAAAGCCTTCCTTGATCCATGCATCCCCTGGGCCTCCCCCTGCATCTCTCCTCCCTTTCCACTGTACTTCTCTTTCTGAGCTAACTCCTTCTCAGTCTGAACCTGCAACAGATGCCTCCATTTTCTTTCCTCTTCATCCCTTCTGAAGTTCTTGTAGCTGGTGACCATCTTGGCTCTGTCTTCTGCTTTCTCTTCAGCCTTAAGCTTTCCCTCAGTTCTCCTCCTGTCTCTGGGTCATCACCCGGGCTGTGCCTGCACCTGAGTGTTCTCTGCCCTTTGCCTCCTTCTCTTCTCTCTCCCGATGATTCTTCTTGGCGATCTGGTCTTGCTCTCACCTCTCTGCTGACCTCGAAGTGGATGCTCCAGAGATATGCTTTCATCCTTGGAAACTTCTTAAACTCACCAGCTCCAAACCCAGGTCATTCTCTTTCCCCCAAGCCCTTCTCATGTTCTTCTTCCTGCCTCATTGCTGTTCCTCCAGACCCTGTTCTTAGGCAACATGGCAGCCTGGCATGGGGGTAGAATATGCCAGCCCATATTAGCATGGCTCCTGATCCTGCTTCCTCTGGCTCTCAGCGCCTCAATGGGGATAATGGTGCCTCTGCCCGCTTCACAGATGTGATATGAGGAAAGCATTTCAGATCCTGTCTGTGTCATTTCCTGAATGAGTATCTGCTGCATGCAAAAACATAGTAGTCCACCCTGACTGTGCTGGACATTATGTCAGGGTCAATTCCAGTCCTCAGAGAGCTCATTTTAATAGGAGAGTGAGATGCTTCCTTGGATTTGTAATACAAGTTCTCACTACAAGTAGAAACAGAGTGCTTTGAGATGTCTAAGAAGGAGCTTCCTTCGGACTGGGGAGGGCAAGGAAAACTTGGAGGACTTGGCATTGGGGCTAGGCTCAGATGGGAGGTATGCAGTGCCAGGCATTCAAACCCTGGTCTTGACTTTTATAGAGATGATTAATAGGAAGGGGAACTTCCCTCTTTTAAAGCACATTCTACGAGACTTGATTAAATACCTTCTGTTTTTGAGCAATTACTGGAACATTGGATCTCGACTCAGGAGAACAACATCTAACCTCTCAGGGTTGTTGTGAAGACAGTAGTAGTCATCATAGCATTTGATAATGCTTTGTAGAGTGCTTTACAAATATTATCTTCACAGCAACTTTGGGAGGCAGGTGTTATTAGAATCCACATCTTACAGATGAGGAAACTGAGGCATAGGGCAATTAGAGTTTGAGGTCAAATTGGAACTCAAGTTTTCTTGACTCCAGGTCCTGTGCTCTATCCCTGGCCCCACCTCGTAGCCTTAATAATAAAAGAGATCATATTTCTGATGTCCCTTCCCAGTGTTAAAGACCTCCATGGGGACCAGCTGTCATTACTTGAGTCTGTGTACTTGTCAGCCTTCCTCAGGGCTACTCTATGCTGCTGCCATCTTGCCCTGACTCTCCTCTAGCTGCTGACCCCTCCTCCCGAATGCCTCACTGCAGTCCTGAGAAGTTCTCGGTGGATGCTGGTGGAGGTTATTTACCTTGCCTTGAGTGTCCAGGTTGGGGTGTCTCTGTTTCCACCATAGGCCCTGCGTGTTCATGAGGCTTCCTGTCAGCCAAAGGCATTTATCGTCCTCTTTGTGTCTCTTCATGGCCTGCGCAGCTTGGCTCCCTCCCTTCCTTTAAGGGGACTCTCTGGTTTGGCCTTCTCTGTTCCTTCCGCTGCCAGAAAGGAAGCTCCGTAGGGTCAGCATGTAAGAGGCAGTTCCTTAATAAATCAGACGACTGATTTACTAGACGTTGCTGAATGGATGAGGATGCCAGCCACACAGTGTCTCTAGTGCCGCGAGTGATGTGGTCCCTGATGACACTAGCTGTCCACCCAGCATTGGTTTGTTGTTATTTTTTCTGTGATGGACCGCTGGCGGGAAAAGGCCTTCCTGTTGACTTCAGGTCCCCTTTACACTTTTAAAGATTAGCAGGGACCTCCCCACTGAAAGCATCTTTATATTCTGCCCTCCTAGACCCCTGGGAAGGTTCTAGGGACTACCAGGGAGAACCCCTGCCCCAGTATATTTACCCAGGATGCTATGGCCTTCCTAGAGGTATTTTGGGTACCAGTGTATCCCTCAGGCATTTGAAAATGAATGAGAAAGGAATAATTTCTGACCAACAACATATGGGAACTTGGCTAGCAGTGTTATTAATTTTATTTTCCTAGGTAGGTTATGTGCTTCAGGGTTGTTTTCTGACTACTGTGGTCTCATGGGAACAGTGCTGGGGAATGAAGCAGAGTGTTGTCAGTGGTCTTTACAGAGTCATTCGGTTTCTTTTCCATCCCCTTGAGAATAGCCACCTCACCCTTTGTTCATTAGCTTCAGGGTCTTCAGCAGATTATCCACTAGTAGCCAGTTCCTGATAGGCAGACAGAGAATGAATGGGACTAGTCCATGTGAGAGCTTAGAAGGCTGGGCCTTGGTTTTCCTTAAGTTGGAATGTCCAATTAAGAGGCAGACTTGAACCGTAAAAGAGAGCTGTAGCTCTTAAGATCATAGTAAACATAAATGTAAATTCTCATTGCTTTTATATTCAGACTTGAGATCTTGGAATACTGGGGGATTATTTTCCATTCTATCGAACATTGAAATCCTTTGCATTTGGTTACAGAGAAATTCTTTGCTTTAATATCTTAGTGTAGGCTTTTCTGCGCTGGGCCCAAAGTTGGGGAGCCTGGGAAGAAGGAACCAGGAGCTCACCCTCCAGGATGGAGCTTGTGGATATCTGTCATTGATTGAACTTGGGGATGTCAGAAGAACCTCACTCTTGAGAAGGCAGCCACAACCAGCCTTGTTCCTGATGCTGGTGTCTCAGCCTGCTGACCTCAAACCCTGGGCCTCCTACGCTGTTGGCAGCAGCATTCAGGCAGGTAACTGTTTCTCCCTGATGTCTGGGGAGGAGACATGTAGATATGTAGTGAGCTCAGCGGCTTTTCCAGCAGCCTGGACATTCCTGGCTTCTCTTCCAGACCTGTCATGGTGACTCAGCGCACTCCTCCCGTGCCACAGTTTCCCTCTTGGTGACACACAGGTGCTGACTATGTGGGAGGGTGGGGAAGAACTAATAAAAGAAGCCGGGAAAGTTTGAGGGGCGGAGTCTGCACATCCTGCGTCAAGAATTGGAAAAGAAAGACCTCCAAATGACAAAGACCACCCGCTATAGTGGAAAGACCATTGAACTGGGCTGCAGGAGAGATGTGGGTTTGAGTCAGGTCTGTATTTAACTCACCTGTGTTCATTTAGGAAGTTGACTTAGATTCTAAGATCCCTTCTAGGTCCAGCGTCCTGTTGATTCGAACCTTGGCTGTATATAGGAGAGCAGTGTTAATGACCTGTTGTTCATGAAGCAGCAGAGTACATAGCTCAGATCTCTTGGTTTTAAGAGCCTGGTGGTCCAGTGGATAGTGCACTGGCCCTGGAGTCAAGAGGAGCTGAGTTCAACTCCAGCCTCAGATACTTCCTAGCTCTGTAACCCTACGAAAGTCTCCTAACCCTGCTTGCCTCGGTTTCTTCAGCTGTAAAAATGAGCTGGAGAAAGAAATGACAAGTCCTTCCAGTATCTTTGCTAAGAAAATCCTCAAATGGGGTCACAAAAAGTCAGACATGGCTGAATAACAAGAACCTTGTGAGCCTCGCAGCTGGGTTAGGGGTTGAAGGCATGTGGAGTCTGTGAAATGTTCTCTTTTGGTGTCTGGTTTCAGAGTTTCTACCCAAAATGGGCTTTTCATTCTAAGGCAACAGTTTTAAGTTGGATTTCTCTTGTGTACTTTGGGTGGGCAGTATGGGAGTAGGATGCTTGGGCTGGATGGGCCCCTTCTCTTTCCTTCCTTTTTCCTAGTCCTGCTCTCTGTTAGCTCCTGTTTGGCAGAGCATCAGTCAGGACTTCTCAAAGGTTCCCATCCTGGTGTGGCTTTCTCTTCGACTCTCCAAGAACCTTGGTTCTCTCAAGTAAATGCTTTGTATTTTATCCTTTTTTCACATGGCAATTTCATTATGCACTAAGAGTTTTGTACCTATAAAGAAATTTGATTTCAGTAAGGCACTTTTCATAGGATATACAGTTTTTTCTTTACTGATGCAGAATGTTGTGAAGATTGTCTTATAAAATTATTTAATTCATAATTGACTAAAGAAAATTTTGTTAAAGTTTTTTTAAAAAGGCTCAGCTTAGTGTTGCCTCCATAAGATGCCTTTACCTTCTCCCCTGTACATGGCAATTTGTATGTCGTTTTTCACATTTGAATGTAAGCTCTTTGATACCTGGTTATGTTTTTTTATTTTTGTCTCTCTTTGTATCCCTGGCACTTAGTACTGTGCCTGGCTAAGTGTGGTAAGTGTTTAATGAATCCTTAGTGGCTGACTCACTTCCCAAAAGTTTCTTATATGTATAACTACCAAGTCAAGGTTTTCCCCATCCATACTTGTACAGGTGAGATTTTGGAACCAAAATGGAGGACTTGTATTTCTCCCTGCTGAACGTCACACTTCCTGGTTAGCCTGTAGCTCTTTTAGGTCATTCTGTTATCTGTGAGTTTTCCCACCTTTCCGCTTTTGTCTCGTGAACTGACAAAGGACTGCCAAGCCTTCTCCTAAATTGTGGCCTGTGGACAGGATCCTAGAGGCCCACTCCACCCACCCCATCTTGTTGACTCATTACATATGATTGTTCAGCCAGCTGTTAACCTCTGTTTGTTCTGTCCCAGTGACCAAGCCTTAACATCTCATTCACAAAGGTATCATGGGAAATGTGTCATGCTTTTCTTAAATCCAGATACACTGTATACCTCTGAAACACACCCCCCACCCCCATCCACCAGCCTTGCATCCCTCTTAGAATAGGGTATTTAATTTAGTACCAGTGAATTGCTCATGATTCCTGGTGGTTGCTGTATTTTCTCAAACCAATCGTTATAGAGTATTGCCAGAAATGAATGTCAAACTAACCTATCACAGTTTTGGGGAGCAATCTCTATTTTGTTCCCAGGAATAATTGGGTAAACCTTGGTGTGTTGGGAAACTAAAACTGGGAATTTCCTTTATTCACTGAATAGAGCACTTAAGAAATTTTGTCCTGTTGAAAACAGTTTCCTTAGTAAATCTTAGTGTTGAAGCTAATGTTTGACTTTTTGGTTTTTTGTGATCATCTTAAGATATCTGCCCAAGCCCCAGGAAATGAAAGTATGTACTCATTTGTGTAAAGCCCAGCCCAGAGATGAAAGCTGCCTTCACCTATGTCAGTTTTTATAACAAGTTTTAGATCAGACTTCAGTTTTAATCAAAGTTTAAATGAACCAAGTATCCTACAGTGTAGTAATTTCTGAAAATTCCATAATTGAGTGACTTCATGCTTTCCTCTACAGTTCTGACTTCAGAAGTCCAAGAAAACATCTGCTAATCTAAGAATGAAATATCAGAGGACAGTGCCCAGCACCAAGGGTCACTTACTGATCATTTACTGCTTTTGCATTTGGGTACTAAAAGGACAAAAGCCATTATATGTATGTACAGTATAAAGTCATCTTTGGGATTCAGGTGTGGAAACTCCTTCCACTAAGGAAGAGCTCAGAATCCCAGACGTCTACAGTTGGAAGAAATGTCTGTGGCCATTAAATCCAACCCATCTTTGAAAAGGAATTTCGCCCTCCAACCCCCACCCCTGCACGCATGCGCGCGCGCACACACACACATATGCTCAGAGCAGGGCTCAGCTGAGCTTTGCTGAGTGGCCTGCACTGAGTGAGGCCTCCTGAGCCATCCGTTGTGTTAGGAGACCCGCCTTTATGCCTTTTGTTCCTTTCTCTGGGACAAACCAGTGGAATCCCTCATCAGATTCTTGAGAACAGTGGTCATGGGCCCTCCGACCTTACCCAGACTGAACATTCGCAGGTTCTTCTGCCAGTCTTCATATGACACATATTTAAGACCATTTCACTATCCTTGGGCTCTCCTTTGGGTACTCCTCAGCTTGCCCCAGCATCCTTCCTAAATCGTCGTGTCCACAGCTGGACGCAGGCCTGCAGACACAGGGTCTTAAACAGTTGGTCATTGTTAACATCTTTGTTGTTACTGTGATCTCCTGCTTCTGCTCATTTCATTTTGCCTTAGTTCATATAGGTCTTCCCATGTTTTTCTGAAACCATCCCCCTCATCATTTCTTATAGTACAAAATTATTCCATCATAGTCATATGCTACAGCTTATTCAGCCATTCCCCCAATTGATGGACATTTCCTCAATTTCCAATTCTTTGCCACCACAAAAAGAGGAGCTATAAAGTCTTTTTGTATATATGGGTTTTTTCTAATCAGTAGTGATTTAGAAATATGGATTTCCCTAAAAATATGAATTTCTCTTATCAATAATGATTTAGAGCATTTTTATATGACTGTAGATAGTCTTCTTCTGAAAATTACCTGTTAATATCCCCTGCCTTTTTTTACTTCAGCTGAAGCATAAGAGATTCTTATCCATCACCTTACTTTAAGTGTGTGTGTGTGTGTGTGTGTGTGTGTGTGTGTGTGTGTGTGTGTGTGTGTGTTAAATAACATTTTTGGATTCTGGTTTCTAATCCATTCAGGTTTGTGCTTCACTTTATGGGTGAACTCGTCCCATTAACTTTCACAGTTAGGATTATTGTGTATTTCCCTCCATCCTATTTCCTTTCTGTTTATCCTTTCTCCCTCTTTTTATCCTCTCCCTTGGGAAAAGTCTATTTTGCTTCTGACCACTGCCTCCTTTAATCTGCTCTCCCTTTTGTCATTCCTCACCCCTCCCCCTCTTATTTCCCTCTACTCAACTGAGTGTCCGTCTGTCCATCTATAATGAGTGAAGTTGAAGTCTTGCCCGTCACCTTCCTCTCCCTACTTTTCCCTGCACTGTAAAAGCTCTTCCTTGTGGATTTCTTTTATATGAAATTATTTCCCCATTCTTCCTCTCTCCCCTCTTTTCCCAGTTCATCTCTCTGTCTTGCCCCTTCATTTAATTCTTTTTAGATCATCCCACCATAATTGACTTAGACCGATGCTCTCTGTCTATGTAGATTCCTTCTAACTTCCTTAATAATGATAAAGTTCTTATAGTTGCATATGCCATCTTTCCTTAAAGAAATGTAAACAGGTGAACTTTATTGTGTTTCTTATGATTTCTCTTGTTGACCTTTTTATGCTTCTCTTGAGTCTTGTGTTTGAATGTCAGATTATCTATTAAGTTCTTATTATTTCTTCAGGAATCCTTGGAAGTCTTTTATTTCATTAAATGCCCTGGGTAGATCATTCTTGGCTGTAATTCTGTCTGCTTTGCCTTCCAGAATATAATATTCCAAACCCTCCACTTTATAGTAATAGGTGCTAAAATCTTTTGTGATCCTCACTGTAGCTCCATGACATTTAAATTGTTTCTTTCTGGCCACTTGCAGTTTTTCTCCTTGATATGGGAGTCCTGGAATCTGGCTATATTCCTGGTAGTTTTCCTTTTGGGATCTCTTTCAGAAGGTGATTGGTTCATTCTTTCAATTTCTATTTTGCCATCTGGATCTAAACTGTTGGGGCAGTTTTCCTTTATTGATTTCTTGAAATATGATGCCTAGAATATTTTTGATTATGGAATTCAGATAGTCTAATAATTTTAAAATTATTATTCTTCAATCTGTTTTCCAGGTCAGCTTTTCCAGTGGAATATTTCATATTTTCTTCTTTTTCATTCTTTTGACTTTATTCCTTTGTGTCTGATAAAGTCTGATAAGCTTCCACTTGCCCAGTTCTAATTTTTAAGGAATTCTTTTCTTCAGGGAATTTTTGTGCCCCCTTTTCCATTGGGCCTTTTCTGCTGTAAAAGGAGTTCTTTTTTTCAAAGAAATTTTTTTGTACATCACTCTCATTTCTTTTCCCAGTTATTGCTTTACCATTCTTATCTCTTTTTTGACACTTCCAGGAATTCTTGTTGGACTTGGTTCCAGTGAGCATTTAGTTGTAGCTGTTTTCACATGACTGTCTTCCTGCCACCATAATAAGTTCTCATGGTCAAATTCTTTTTTCATTGTTCATTTTTTGTAGCCTATTTCTTGATTTCCAACTTTATGATAAAGTTGAACTCTGAGGTTCTGTCCTAAGTCTCCAGCTATTTTTATGCTTCACTTTTCAGAGCTAGTTCTGAAGTCTGCACATTTTCCATGTTTCGATGGTGGTATGATACCAAAAGAGGTCTGGTCACTACTCTTCTGCTTTGCACTCTGGGCTTTACCCAGGAAGGTTAAGTGGTTTGTTCAGGCTCACTTAGCTAGTAAGTATCAGGCTGGAGTTCTAGGCTCAGCTCTCTGTACATTGTGGCTTCCTGCCCCATCCACCCTTAGCTGACCTTGCTAAAACTCCTCTGAAAGATGCATTTAAAAAATCTGGGAGAGATGAGTATCATATGCAAATCTAGCACTTTGTCTAATTCTGAAGTTAGTTTAAATCTGCTGCAGAAGGAGCCCCTGAAAGGAAAGGAATGGAAAGGTGTTTAAGCCAGCTAGTTCTTGTCAACATTCATGGAGCATGTGCTTGGCCCTGTGATGGGAGCTGGAGACTCAGGAACCAAACCACTGCTACCATCCCCAAACCAGCTCCTCAAGAAGCGCACATTCTTTGGGAAGGATATAATATTTGCAAAGATCTCCAGGTTCCCATATAAAGTAGTGGTCTTGTCAATGTGCCTATTTCCTCCAACAATACATCCTGTGTTCCCCATGCCCTCAACAAATTTGCCATAGGGGAACCAGATAGGTCATAGTGGATCAAGCACCAAGTCCCTGGAGTCAGCAAGACCCACTTACTAGCTCTGCTGTGACCCTGAGTAAGTTACTTAATTTCTCTTAGCCTCAGTTTCCTCATCAGTAAAATGGGGATGATAACAGTACCACTTTTCAGTGAGATAATCTTTGTCAAGCATTTTGCAAACCTTAAAATGCTCAATGCATGCTTTCTATGTGTGTGCTGGATTTTATATTTCCTGTTCCTTTGTTCCTTAGAAGCTCACAGTCTTGGCAGTGAGAGCTCAGAAATCTGTAGCAGAGCCTTGATTTCTGGCCCTCTCCATGGTGGCTGCACCAGTTCCTGCTGTGGTGTGATATTCACGGTGCTGCAGAAGAGTGGTCACCATTTTTCCTGACCTTGCTCAGTTATTAGGAAGAATGATCTTTCTCCAAAGCCCTCTTGGCTTATCTTGGTGAATCACCAGTGTGTAATGGGTCCCACCCTGTCATCTGTTGCCAGTGGGGCAGAGAAGACCCAACTCCCCACCACCTACCTCTCTTCGAGGCCCCAGCCTTGGCATCACTGCCTCTTCTTTTGGATCCTTATCCTCTTGACCCCACTGATGAGCCTCCCTCCTCTCTGTGTTTTTGTTACCCTCTTGGTGCCTGGGTTTCCTTTTCCTCCATGGCCTCATTGTGCCTCCTGATATGGTCATGGGCCCCCAACGCTCTGTCCTCTTCCCTTCCACCTCGACACCTCCTCCTGCATTGGCTCCATCTCTATGCAGAGGAATTGTAGGTGGGCACTCAGGCAGGGAACCTCTCCCCTAGTGGATCTCCCAAGGAAGGCTGGGAACAGTCTTGCCTTGGCCTTGGCTCCTTATAGCCATCCAAAGCAATACCAAGTTGTGCTATTTTGGGCACAGCTCCCACTCAGCCCCTTCCCACCCAGACTGTGGGGTCCATCTCTGCTCTATCCCTGCTCTGGGGGTTCCTTGTATGTCTGCTTCGGGTGTCAAAAGTCCATACCTCTGTTTGGTTGTCGAGGCCCCAGCCTGTCTGTCCAGCCTCCCTCTGTCTGTGATGCAGCTGCGCCGGCCTCCTCTCTGTTCCTCCCATGTCTCTCCCCTGTGTTTGTCTCCATGCTCTGGGCCTTTGTACTGGCCAACTGCCATTCTGGCCCGCCTGCCCTCCTTAGTGCATCCTCAAAGATGATCCAGGACCTTGAGGGCAGCTCATGATGTGCTGCCTGGGGTGTGGCTCTCCTGATCGCCCCCAAACTACTTGTGCCTCCCTTTGCCTCTGTGTTGATTCTGTCTATGTTTACATGGGTGCAGTCTCCGTGAGAGGAGGGATCAGTTCATTCTTTGTCCACATAGCCTCAGTTCCTGGCACAGCCTAGCGATGGATTAGGTGATTGAACGACATCCTGACAAACTGGTAAGTGCTTTTTAGGGCAAGAGGAAAAAAGTCAGGATTTGTTTATTTCTATAAACAAACAGTTTCCAGGGCCCTCTTCCTTCCTGGGCTTGACTGACCCTTCCTAGATAGTTTATAGTTGTCTTTTAAATGGCCCTGGACAGGATACGTGACTTATAGACAGACAGGATCTTAACTGAGGTGAAACCTGCTTTGGGTGATTGGGAAAATATGTCTGATCCAGGAAGCCCACCTTCTTAGGCTGTCTAGATTCAGGCAGCGCTACATTACTATCTTTCAAACGTTATTTTAGTTCTGTCTCAGAAACAAGAATGTCAGGCTGGGGTGGCTTTGGCAGAGTGCTGGAGGAAGAGGTGGTTTTCTTGTTGGCCGCAAAGTTTATTTGCATTATTGTCATAAAACTATAAAATGCTAAAGCTGGAAGAGACTGTAGCAGTCTTCCAGTCTGACCCTGTGTGGATTGATTGAAATAACTGAGGAAACAAAAGTTTGAGCTTCCAAGCATATTGATTTATTAAGTCATGCATGCCAATTGCATAACACTTGGGACCAGGTCTCCAGCTTGGCACTGGACCCTGAATACAGGGGGAGACAGATTTTTATGCATCAGAAGAAAACAACAGGATAGAAACCAGGAAATAAGATTAAGTAATCTGATTTCTTATTGGAGGAAAAATTAGGGACTTTCTGAGTTGAGAGGCGGAGAGCAAACAGGTTTAATTCTTTGAAATCAGAAAAAGAGGTGTCCTACTTGCCCCCACACCTTAAGCAGCAGACAGAGGTGGTCCAGCTTCCCAGCCATCCAAGGCTTCAAATAGTATAATAAAGTTTTCTTGCAATTCCCATAATTGAATAAAAGTTTTCTCACAAGACAGAAATTGGACTAGTCCCATAGTTGAATAGAAAGGAAACTGAGCTAGCCCCAGAATTGTCACAGGATGGAATCAGTGTGGTTCACTTCATTCCCACCCCCATATTACTTCTTATAAGAGGCCCAAAGGGAGGAAGAGCACTTTACCTCTGCCAAGGGCAGGCCCCAGAGGAGGGGGCAGAGGCAGTGGGTAGTCGGGCCACTTGCTTCTAGTATATCATGGTATTTTAAATGGAGGGTGGAAGAGATTCATGCTCCCATCTACTCTCCTACCTACCTACAGCTGAGATACTGAAGACAGGATTTTAAAGTCTTTGCATTAGATAAGCTTTGAGGGTAAAGGAAGAAGCTGTGGTTCCTTTGAACAGAACTTATTCCTATTTTCAATTAATGCTTTGATTTAGGTAAGGCCTTTTCACTTAGGCTTGTTTCTCAGCCTTTAGAATAGAGATGATGATAAGACAGAGCCCAGCCTAGCACTGTCCCAGGTGAATGCGCTAAGTGGAATTGTTCCTTGACTCAATACATTGCCAAGGTCATCTGGCCAGGTGCTTGACTATGAAGATGGTAATTATTCATGATTTGAAAGTGTCATTGCTTATGAAAACTCGTGGAGCAGCCTGCACTCTATAGGGAGAAGCTGCTGTGAAAATCTGTGCAAATAAGTGTTTCTTTAGGGTGCAGAGAAAAGGGGGTTGTCTGTTCTTACCCACAGGAAAATGATTTTCCGATTTTTGTGTCTCCTCCCCTGAGGTTGGCCAGGAAAGTTATCACGCACTTTTACAAACCCAGGGTGTTAGCGTGGTTACGGTTGTTACTTTTCCTTTCCATTAAATGAGATGTAAGGGACTGCTAATGGATTAAGGAATTAGCCGCAAAACGTAATTAGGCAGTTTTGGAAAGGTGCCCAATTCAAGTGGCAGAAAGACTTGCTGTCTTCTGCTTTTGAAGGGCATAATTTAAATGCCCCCTAATCTGAGCTCGTCTTGTCCAATTAAGATGTGTCTCCATGAGCAGAAAAACACTTGGTTTTGTCATGTGCATTGTGCTGAAAACACTACTTAGTGACTGAATGTATTACTGATAACACTGAGCTGTCCCTGGCTCCTTGTAAGTCCTTTTTTGTTGTGTTCGTCCTTCGTTTTCAAAGAAGACCATGGTATCAGAGAAATGATGACATGATTTGCACTTGACTTTGAGTGAGGGAGGGCTGTGCAAGGTCACCAGCCTCACTTTCTCTTCCTGAGCCATCTGGATCCAGTGACCAGATAGATATTCATCAGCATGCAGTGGGAGACCTTGGCCTTTTCAGGTACTTACTTAGGGGGAAGTAACACCCGTTGAATGAATAGGCCTCTTTAAGAAGTAGTCAGGGAATGACCCTTTTAGTGAGCAAAAGGAAAAAAGATCTAAGTCACGCTGGGAGGGAAAGAGAAACTGTTACTATTGATAATCACTGTAAGCCAGCGATTAAGTGGAGCTTGGGCAGTGACCTATTGTTGTCCAACCTTTGGGCTTCAGAGTGTACTGTGTTTAAGGTTTTGGGAAGGAAGGAGGGAAGGGGGAAGAGGAAGGAAGGAAGGAAATCTAGCCAAAGAAAGAGGAGAGGCTGGTGGTTCAGAGAAGGGACAGTGTGGCCTGCAGGTACCCATGGGTTTGAATCATACCTTCCACTCCCTCTCAATGGTTGTAGCTTGGCTCTTTTCAAAATCAGCTACTTACATATCGATGACCATTAATTTGCAGTAAATCAGAGCAGAAAGTGTGACTTCATTGTAACATATAGTCATTTAATTGTACATAATAGGGATTCAAGGTGTCCTAGACAACCCTTATTTTTTGTTCTTCATATAAAGAAATGTTCATATTTGTTGATGTTTGTCAAGTTCATATGATAAATTCATATGATAAATTTTAAAAAACTTTTGAGTTGGTCATTTTATTACTGAGGCCTCTGTCTCAGTCCCTTTTGACAACCCCTTTCTGTACCTTTGTACTGACCTTCCCTCTGTCTGGAATCCGCTCTTTTCCTTCGAGACCTGGCAGTGTCATAACAGTAATCAACTGTGAGAGAAGTAGCTATTCTGATAAATAGACTCATGATGAAAATTCAATTGACCTCCAGAGAGATAATTAATGAACACATGGAAGCAGACTCTCTCTCTCTCTCAACATGACTAATAATGGAAATGTTTTGCTTGACTTCATATTGTTTTCTTTCTCAGTGGGTGGGGGAGAGACTGGAGGGAAGGAGATAATTTGGAACTGAAAATAAAAAAAGGATTAGTAGGTAGATATTGGACATGGTGAGCACTAAATAACATGACAGAATGAGATAACTATTTTGATAGGAAATAATTTGTTACTAATATAGGAATCACTCCTGAATTAGCAGTCTATTTACAGTCAGACTACTGAATTATTAAAAGAAGAATAACAATTAGCAGAAAGCTAGAAAAAAGAATTAAAATGAGAAAAAGAGATGGTGTATACTTGAGACAACTCATGCTTGACCTATTTAAATAAGTTGTTGAGGGTGAAAATGGGATCTCAAAGAAAGAAAGGATATGGACACAGACTATAGTAATTTTATACGGAAGTTTAACTAATATTAATTGTTATGAGAGGACCAGGAAAGCCCCAAAATTGACTCAGTCAGCAAATGTTTATACCAAAGAGCTCAAGAGAGGTAACAGCCCACATTAGCCCTGCAGTAGAATATAAACTCATTTGTAGAATTAATTCAGTTTGGACTTGTGGACCAGGGCACAACAAAGATGGTGGAGTAACTGGATTGGGTCAAACAGCCGTGGAAGGAGAACCAATTGTGAGAGCTTAGCTTATGACTCATGTCTCAGAGAGATTACAGAGGTTTTGAGAGAAATCTCCAACTTTGTAATACTTTTAATAAATGCCATAGGAAGAGCATCAGCAGCCACAACCTTATCAACTTTGGTGAGAGTCACCTACATACACGTTGAGGCTGTTGGTATAGGAGCAGCAAGATGTTTGAACAGTGTTCCCCATATCATGTCTACACTGTCACACAATTGACTGAACTGGGTAGAAGACCCAGAATTCTGTTGTACAGCGTGTTGTTTTGGGAAGCTCTCTGTGTAAGGTGCTCTTCCAGAACACATCAAAGGTGTCTGGGGTTCTTTGTGGGACAAGTGACAGAGACGGGCTTGTTGAAGGGGCAGGGCAACATTGTATTAAGCATGTTATACTTATTATCCATCCCGTTTGATACTCTGATCACAAAATTCTTATAAAGCATAAAACAGGAAGATGTTCACTCAAGGTGTTTGAGACTGGGATGGAAAGATCCAACAGAGAGTTCCAGTTGAGGAGGGATTCTTATGAGGGAGGGAAGGAGACCTCCAGGCGCACCTGTTCATAGAGTACATTGTGCGGGTTACACAGAGGAAGCCCCGGTAATTTAGTGGAGCTTCTGGAAGAGATCATAGCCTCCTAAGAGTCTGACCTAATCATCCACCCAGGAAAATCCAAGCAGAAGAGCAGTGTTTGTTGTCCAGATTATGAGAGGTGCCTGCCCAGCACTAGCATTATCTCCAGATTATCCCATCTCTCTATTTTTTGTGCATGTTGGTTGGATTTTCGACTCCTCTATTAGATTTGTGAGCCTCTCCAGCACTTAGCACAGTCCTGGCACATAGTAGGCACTCACAGTTTACAGCCTACAGAACTCATCTGTCAGTTTATCTCTCTTGGAAAGACAACAGAAAATGGGCAACATGTTGTGCCCAGAATTCATCAGGATAAGGAGAGGGAGTTGACATTGCAAAGCTCCTTGGCCAATCCCCCAACTTTTCTCATAAACAGCAGTCCATATTTTTAATACCAGTGTTTTATAGGTCATTGCTTGGCTGTGAATCATGGAATACTACAGCCTCAGAAGAAGTTCAAAATTAGAAGTGCCCAGAAGCCGATGGAGAGGCAGGGGCTTGATGGGTTTGACCAAACTGCAGCACAGAACCAGTGAGGAACTTGGAAGAAGTAGGAAAGAGGAAGAAGGTGGGACAGCAGGTGGAGCGCCTGAGTACTCACTGGTAGCTGGAGACACTGAGGCTGAGCCCTGGCACAGCACATTGAGGAACGCCTTGTGTTGCTAAATGTAGGGGAACCCATGGGTCAGAGATGCTCATAATGGGGAAGGGAACATCTGTAGTGATGAGCTCTCCTGTTCATTGGCACATTTCATGCTGTTTACTCGGTGTTGATGGAATTGATAAGGTGAAATTCATCTTGATTCTTACCTTGAAGGCAAGTCCTTTGAGGCCAAGGCTCCTATCCTTTCCTCATTGGGCAGCATGGTTAGTGCAAGGCACAGGGACTGAAGGAGCACTTACTGACTGGATGTGGTTTGTTTTGTTTTCATCTCGATACTTTCTCCCTTCCACCTTCCCATCTTTCCCATTAAGAAAGCACGGAACATGTACAGGCGAGCCAAACAAATCCCCACATTTGCTGCGTCCTAAAGAAGTGAGCCTCCTTTTGTCCTTGTTAGGAGGCAGCATGTTTTAACACGTGCCTTCTGAAATGGTGGTTAGTCAGAATTCTGGAGTCTTTCAGAGTGGGGGTCATTGTATAAATTGTTCCCCTGTTCTGCTCACTTCACTTGGCACCAGTTTATACACATCTTCTAAGGTTTCTCTGAAACCATCCCCTTCATCACTTCTCACAACACAATAGGATTCCCTAATACAGAACTTGTTCAGCTTTGCCCCAGCTGATGGGCCGCTGCTCTAAAACATGTTCTCTTTCTTAGATCTCTTTGGGAAGACCCAGATGACTTTGCTATGTAGGGCATCTGTGACCAATCAGACCAATTCAAGCTTGGAGGGCTCTATCATGTCTCGGGCACAAATAGTCCATGTGAACGTTTGGAGGGGAGATGTTTCTAGATTTTCCCATCTTATGTTTCTTTTGAGCTACTGTGATTCTGCTCTGCTCATAGCTCACAGCATCTTCTTTGATGTGGGCATGCCATGCGGGGCTGTCCTGTGCCAGTGCTTCCCGGCTGATTCAAGAAGTGTTCTTGTATCCCTTCTAATCTCCATGTGAGGCTAGCCGTATGAGAGTTCTCTGTAGAATAGTCTTCTCGGCAAATGTATGCTTGGCATTCGAACAATGTGGCCAGCCATGGGAGTTGCCTGCTCTGCAATATGGTCTGAATGCTTGATAGTTCAGTTCAAGAAAGGACCTCAGCGTCCAGTTAGGGGGTCTTGTCAGGTGATTTTCAGAGTCTTTCTAAGACAAATCAAATAGAAGGGAATCGCCATGGTTGGCTACTGCACTGACGGTAAATTATTTATCTTGAAAGGTCTACAAGTGCAGATTTGGGCCTGGTTGTCTGTATTGCTGATGCTAAGGGTAGGTAGGCCCAGTTCAGTAGGTTGGGGACCTCATTGGGATGGCTTTCCAGAATGTGGCACTAATTTTTGAAGCCAGAATGCTCTTTAACAAGCTGGAGTATATTAAAACAGCGATAACCTTTGTCTGTGTCCTTTGACCCTCACCACAGCTCTGGTGTAGACAGTGCAAGTGGCATTGTCCTCATTTTTCATATTGAGCACCTGAAGCCAGGAGAGACTAAATAGCAGTGACCATGGAGCCGACCTGCCCCTTCAGTCTAGCGCCTGTCTTTCCGTTAGCCACTGCTCCTGCCCTGCTCTGGAGGTGGGGCACGTTTACTCAAACCTCTCTCTTGGTCTATACCCGATGCCCTGGCTATGCTTTGTATGCCAAAGAGAATCTGCTACTCTTTGGGCTTTCTAAGAACTGCTCAAACATCTTATTAAGCACTTTCTTATATTTTGACTTTTTCTCAAGCAAAGCATTTCTCCTTGTTCTCCTATCTCATCTTGTTTAGGCCTTGTGCCAGGAAGCAAACGTGTCATAAGGGTCAGGTTCTGAGGTGCCCCTGGAGTTCTCAATGACCTTTTGTTCAATGTGATGGAGAGTCCCAGCAGTTCGACCAACAAGCTTAAAAGGGAAAGCAGAAATTTTTTTCTGATCACACTAGGAGTAAGTTGGTTGTTGACATGAGACACTTGAGTTTTGTGTCAGTCAGTTCTTGGAAGCCAGAGATGCCCTCTTGTTTGGTGGCACAGTCTGGCGTGCCCTTCAGATTAGGAGAGTGCATTTGAAAACTCTGCTATGGACTTGAAGAGGGGATTGGACCACTGTTGACCACCTCTGCTTGTGGAAGAGATGTGAGGAAAAACCAAGGCTGCTTTTGTTTCTTTTGCAAAGGAGAAGGGCAGAAAATTAACTGGCCAGGAAAGAGTGGATACCCAGTGAAAAGGAAAGAGTAATTGGTTGTCTTGATAAGTAGATCACCAGATAAGGGAAGACTGAGCACCGAGGATCCCTTCTGAAATAGAGGGAGGACTCTGAATAGGAGGGAAAAGTTTATGAAGAGGGATCCCGACATCCCTGAGGGTCTCCCAGATCTGGTTCCATGTGATTCCACTCATTTTTCCTGAAACCATATGAGATTCATTGAAAGATATAAGAAAACTTGTGTTTGGCCCTCCTTTTTTGCCTTTTCAAAAATTTTTATTATTTATTTTTAATGGTTTTTTTATGTCTTATGTTCTTTTTATGTTTTAATATTCTTTTCTTTTTAAATTGAGTTCCAAACTTTCCCCAGTCCACTGACAAGACATACAAAATGAAATCAATTACACATGTAAATCATGCAAAACTTATTTGCATATTAGCCACATCACCAAAAAAAAGCAAACAATATTTAGAAAGTGAGAAAAATCATACTTCAGTTTTTATTCAGCGTTTATCAGTTCTCCCACTAAAGGTGGATAGCATTTTTCACCGTAAGTGTGAGATGGAGTATTTTTCATCAAAGTAGCCAAGGCTTTCAGTTCAAAATCATTTAGTCAGCCAACTCTAAATAGCCTTGAGAAATGGGCTATTCTGCTAAGATGGAAGAGTGAACGCAGTGGGTCTAAACACCTCAGACCCTTCCACTGGCATTGGTGGAGGCGGAACCCTCTTGCACAAATATATGCAGAACTGGCTCCTAGTAGCCACCAGACCTGAGTTCAGCACCTTCTCCTGGGGCTCTTTGTAGAACTAGGAGTCTTCCTCCAGGCAGAAAGCGCTGTCAGCTGACCAGGATGGGAAGATTGGAAAGCCAGCATCCTCTGGACCCTTCCTAGAGCAGAGGGTCCTCCTTTCCTGCCCCCCACCTCACTCTAGCCCCCAAGCAGTTTTTTCTGAGATGCTGCATTTGCTCCAGGCTGTGGAATGACTTCAGTTCTCAGCTAGTTTGACATTTTATAGATGACCTGTGAAGGTAAGGCTCCAGTTCAAAATAAGCACTATGGAAATATGAGCTCTTGTGATGATGATAATGATGAATCTGTGGTTGTCTGCCTTGACTGGGGACATCCATATAGGACATAAAACATGTAAATGGGAGTTCATCTCAGAGGGAAGGCATTGGGAGTCCAGGGAGGGGACAGAGCCCGGGGTGGGGGTGGAGGGCCGAAAATGCCTTTTAAAGCCAGAATTTTAGCTGAGTCTCCAGGGAGGAGTCTTCCACAGGCCCATGAACTGTGTGCACATTTGCATGCATTTCGATAATAACATGGTAGCTATTCTTTCCAGCTTTGTGTGTTCTGCAAATTTAATGGATATTCTATCTTTGATTGAACTAGTATGCATCTCTATGTTTTTTTCCACAAGAATAGTATGAGATATTTGATCAAGTGCTGGGGTAAAACCTCTGTAAACTATATCCATACCCTTCTCCTGATCTGCTGGTTTAATAACTTTGTTAAAAAAGGAAATAAGGTTTTCAAACCACTTTACATATACTGTTTTATCCTCACAACAACCTTGGCAAGGAGGGGCTGTTTTTATCCCCATTTTACAGATAAGGAAACTGAGGGAGATAGAGGTTAAGTGATTTGTTTAGAGTTACAGGTGATAAGTATCTGAGGCTACATTTGAATATAGATCTTCATGAAGCACCATTGTACCTGTGTGGCTACTGTTTTACTAATGTGGGTTCATCCCTGCTTATCCCTGTGGCCCTTGTGTAGAGCAGCTGTGGATGTGGCCTCGGTGAGCCTGGGTGCTACAGCGGGTATCGTGGCTGTTGGTTTCTCCTTCCTGCAAGTTTCCACTTGGGCACATGTGGATGGCTCCTTTCTTTGGACATTATCCACTCCCTGACACAGAGCACATGAAAAGTACGAAATATCTAGGTGCTTATTGGGAATAACAGAACCAAAGCTGACTTTCAGACGGAAAGAAAACGTCATCCAAATCACGGTTGTGTTTCCTGACATGGCTGTACTCATGGAAACAGGCTGGGAGAGCCGCCACCGCTTCCAGGGACCTGAGTGTCCTAGCATTTCAGACCCTCTCACCAAGTCCAGCGTTCTAGACCCGAGTCTGAGCGGGGGCAAGGGGCGTGTTCTCACTGATCTGTGAGTGAAGTGGCCCCGTGCTGTCCTAGGCTACTCGTTCTCCTAAGTCTCCCTGACCTTTACTTTGCCTTTTATCCCTTGCCTCTTGTCCTTAGGGAAAATCCATTTCCTTTGAAGAGTTTGATTTATAATTATTTTTGACAATGGTCATTCTTGCTTCTAGTCATGCCTCAGCTTTAGCTCCTGAACTGAGGCCTTGAGCCAGCCACGGGCTCTGCCCTTGTTGCCCTTTTGGGTGGAATGGACAACCCAGCTTGCCCTTTTCCTGCATCCCCTCCCATTGTTGAAGGTCAGAACCCTGAGTCAGGGTCCAGCTCATGGGTCTGGATCCCTGGCTCCCCACTCCACCCCCCCACCCCAGGGAGTCCTTTGCCCTGGATGGCTGGCCCTGCCCATCTGTCTCCAATGTCTGACTTTTTGTGCAGAGATGAGGCAGAAAACGGTTCTTAGAGTCATTTTTCCTTGTGTTATTTGATTGTAGGTTGATTTGGAGGTGGTACTCCCTCATCAGCAGCCATCTTGGCAGGAAATCCTGAAAATACTTTCTTAAAATAATACGTTTTTTTGTTACACTTTGTTTTTGCACACCAGAAACTTCCCCCTAAACCCTTAGAACTACTCTCCTTTCCCCCCACAAAAAAATACATTCCCCATTGTCAGTGATGCAGCCGCACTGGCATCCTCTGCTCCTCCGCGACTCTGACCTCGTTCCAGGCACCCTCTTCCACACAAAACCCTTCCTGGTCCCATCACCACAGTGCCTGGAACATTGTAGGTGCTTGTCAATCGATGCCTTTTGTAGAAGGGCCTCTTGCTCAGGTCCCGGTTGGATCAGATGGCCCCAGAGGCTCCTTCCAGCCCTCCGACTGCTGTCATGCCCCCATTTCCACTAGCAAACACCGAGCAGCCTTTTTTCTCTGTCCCCTGGTCTTGGGGTGGCGGGGCACACCACAGAGAACAGTGTCAAAGGAAGCACTGACTTTGGAAGATGGGACATGTTGTTTCCTCCCAGACACTGTTTGGTGAAGAAGCATTCTGTCTGTTACCATGATTGTGTGAGACCGAACCTACTTATCTCTAGGACTACATGGTTTGATCATTTTACTTGCTTGGCATCTAGGAAAGGGATGAGGGTCATGGGGCAAATTTCCTATGGAATCAGAATCACAGACTCAGAGAATCTGGGGCCTGGAAGGAGGAGGACCTCCCATGCTCCCCAGGAATGCCCACAGTGTAGTTCTGCCAAGTGGGCATCCAAGGAGAAAGCATATTCTGTGGAAGGAGGGAGAATTAGGAAATGAAATCATCTGAGTGACATAGAGCAGGTTAGCTTTAGTGAGTTCTAAAATTAGTGACGTTGTTATTTGGGGAAAAGAAATTTGAAATAAATTCAAGAAAATGTGATAGCAACCAAGCTCCAGTCTTTGATGCGTGGTGAACCACAGAACAGGACCAAGGCTGGGGAGGATCAGGGAGATGAACTTGGCAGTTGTTGGGGTGAAGGAAAGGGGAGATCAGGTAGATTGTGTGGTGGACGAGTTTGAGTCACTTCAGGCTCAGGTCTCTGCCCTACAGGAACCAAGCACAGGAATGTCAACCATCGGCTGCTAACTGACCTCCAGGCAGCTTGATGAACATGGCGTCTGTCTGTGCAGGTCATTAATGTCAAGACACGTGCCCAGGCCTGGCCCAGGCCCCTGACGGAGGCCCCTCGGGAGCAGCGTCCACGGCTGAAGCTGCTCAGCTCTGCGTTGGAGGCAGTCCAAGCGTTCCTCTCCCTAGTCCCCTCCCACTGGCATTTGTTTCTTTCTGTCTTTGATTTCTGCATCGCCTTTATTTCCCGAGGGAGGATGATGTGGCCAGGCCCTGCCCTCGGTGGTAGCAGTCTTGGGGAGAATGGGAAGTTTATGACAAAGACTGCAAAGGCATATAGAGCAAAGAGAAGGGTCATCTCACTGTGTGAGACAGGCATGAAGGAAGGGATGCTCTGTGATGAGAGAAAAGAGGGTGCCTGGCTGCAGTATGAGGGGTGTTGTGGAAAAGGATCCCAGAGAGCCCGGCTAGCGAGTGACCGGTGATCTCCAGCGGGGTTCAGCCACATGGGAGTGGGAATAAAGTCAGCAGGTTCTGGAAATAATCCAAGGTGGCAACATGGCAGGGCATGATTCAAGACAGGACAAGGGAACAAGGGAAGAAGAGCTGGTTCATGAGTGGGTCAGATTGGGCGAGGGACGTACAGGAATCTGGGAGTGATCTGTTGGGGGAGGGGGCAGAGAGGAAAAACAGGATTAGGAGTTATAAGGAAAGGGAGGGATGGCATAGCAAAAGATTGTGATCAGATAAAGGAAGCCAAGATTAGTGAGAGAATGGGGGTAACCTGCTGGAGGAGAGGAAATGGACTGGGGCTGAGGATATCTGGGAAGACCCTCTCTTCATGTGACATAGGGGAGAAGAGATCTGGGTGGTAGGAGACAAGGCAGAGGGGAGAAGGGGAAGGGGAGGGTTCAGCAAATGACCATGGACTGTGGGTGCCCCTTAGGGCTCTTGCCCTGGGCCCCCTTCTCTTTTCTCTTCACATTCTGGCACAGCCTCATGGATCTGACTCCTTGCTGGGCAGATGGTTCTTTGTAAATGTGTTTAACCATCGATCAGTAATTCATCGTCTGTGGCTTGATTCAGTAGAGCTGTACTGTGCCAGGTTGAGGGGGGGAGGCGGCTTTACAGTACACATGTCATCAAGGAAGCAATCTTCCCTGCAAATACCTTCCATTGGCTGATTTTCTTCTTTATTCTGAACTTAACATAAAAAAAGAAATGTTTCCATACAAGTCTCCTCTATCATCCCTGTGATGAAGCCTGTTAGCCATGCCCTGACAGTTTTGACAGTTCTGTCTTGAATTTATTATATACTTTTCAAAGCACAGGAGGAATGAAATTGAGATTTCCAATCTCCCTTACTATCCTCTTTTTGGGTTCTGCTATATACATGACGATATTCTTTTTTTGGTATTTTGGGTTCATAATAAAAACATAACATTTAAAAATGCTTATACACAGAGTAGATTAAAAAAAAAATACTTTGGTGGGGTGTAGGGAACATGGTGAGATGAGGACAGGCCTTCCCTTCTCTAGGAAGTGACCCTGAGCTAGAATTTTGAAGGGAGCCCTGATTTCAAGAGGCACAGGTGAGGAGAGTACTGTAAACATCAGGGACCGTCTTCATGGCAGCCAGAGGGTTTGTGACTAGGGCACAGAAAATGAACCAGTTTGGTTAGAGTATAATGTGTAGTAAGGGTGCAAAGCAGGGCAGCGAAGATGCTCACTGAATAGAGCCCCCAGGCCTAGAGTCAGGAAGCCAGCCTCAGGCTCTAGCTGTATGACCTTGGGCATGTCACTGAACTTGCTCTCAGTTTCTTCATCTGTACAATGAGCTGGAGAAGGTACACAAAAAAATGGGGTCACAGAGTCAGATACAACAGAAATGACTGCACCACAGCAGAAGGGTGGAAAAGCAGGCCATACTGTGGAAGGCTTCCATAAAAGCCAACCAGAGAGAAAGGAAGCCACCAGAGGCTTTTGTGAGTTACATATTCAGATGTGTGCTTTAGAAACGTCAGTTTGGTGCACTCTGGGAAGGAGACGTGGAGAGGAGCTCCTTGGCACTCTTCAGAGGCACTGGCAGCTCCGAGAAAGCATTGCCAAGATCCACTTGGGTTCCGGAATCTGCCGAGGGAGACCAGGCTCTTGGGCTTCATTTGCTTTCAGAAGACGGTGTTGCGCTTTCCACCTGACCACAGGTGATGGTCACCACTGAACTGTTCCGAATCTGTTGCTTGAGAAAATCTCGATTCCATATCCCTGGTGAAGCATGCTTGGTAGCAATGAAAAAAAGCAATGGTTCCCAGGCTTTGTTGCCCTGTGCTCCCCTCCCACTGAGAGCCTTGTTTCTTGTGTTCCTGAAGCCGTAGATCTGGTGCAGGCGCTGCAGACGCACTCTGAGAGAGGATAATAGAATCCCAGCTTCTCTTTCTCTCTGCAATTAATCATGTTAACTCCGTCCATGATCGCTTTTCTCCTCTGCTTTCACATGTATAAGAATGATAGGGAATGCTTACATTTGTAAGGCTGAGCTCGCTAAGTGGTGGAAATAACCCTCGTAAATTCAGCAGGTGTTTATTGAACCTTCATTGTGTGGGCTCTGCTGGGCACCAGGAGGACCTTGGTGTGAACAGCACAGCCATTACCCTCAGGTGACTTTTGTTTTTCCCTAGTGGAGGATGAGGAAATGAATTCTGAAAACCCAGGCCAAGGGAGTGTCCTTGCTTTTGACCTCTCAGGGAGACGGGGCCTTCCATCTTGTGTGGCACACCACTCAAACTCAGTCTTGAGTCTCCTTTGGGAAAAGGAGCAGCCCCCTCCTCTCTGTGAGGAATGTTCTCCCACCTGCTCATACCCTTCACATCTCTGGGATTCTGACTCTGTAAACTACCATCCTAATCCTGTTCCCCATCCCCCACCACCCAATTCCTTATTCCACCCCCTCAACCCTCCCACCCCAAAGTTCCAGGCAAACACCAGCCTTTCCTTCCTCTGTTTCCTTTGGAATGTTCCATAGGCAGCAAATTTCCCTTTACCCTAAATCTCTTCCTCTCCCACCCCTCCAATCTTGTAGTTCTCACTGAAACCTGGCTCCCCCTGAGGATGCAGTCTCCCAGGCCACCTCTCCAGGCCTGGCTGCACCTTCGCTCATCCTGCTCGGTCCACTGGTTGGGGCAGGGGTAGTAGGGAGACTCCCCGTGCTCCCTCTTCCTCCTTCCCTCAGGCAGCCTCACTTCCTTCAACATGCCATTCATATCTCCCAATCAGTCCAAGTGCTAGTAGGTGTTGTCTCCAACCCTCTACCCCCCCACCCCTCAGGGGCCTTACCAATTCCTGTCCTCCCAGGAGGGCACTCAGTGGTGTGGGGGATGGAGCTTAAGGCCTGGAGTCAGGATATCCAAGTTTAAGCCGATCTCAGACACTTAGCTCTGAAATCCTGGGCAAGTTATAAAGTTTCTGTTGCCTCATTTTTTTCAGCTCTGAAATGGGAGTACTAACAGACTTCCAAGGCTGTGATTTGTAAAGTGCTTTAGCCTGGTGTCTGGCACACAGTAGGCGCTATACAAATGCTGATTCCCTTTCCCTTCCTCAAGCACCCCCAACCACTCAGGTCCTTAATCTACTGAACCTCCCATGAGCCACTCTGCCCCATCGCAACCACACACAAAGATGGTCTTGCCTTCTGTCTTGTATCATCCACCAATGTACCCAGTGTACCAATCTACCAAGAATCCCCAGATCCCCATATCTGACTGTATTCTGTTGGCTTTCTACCTCTCCCTCTGCTTTTCCTTACATAACACAGTGTGACCTCCCTGTGCTGGCCATCCTCTCCTCTTCTCCCCATCTTGACTCCTTTGTGACCAATTCAACTGCACTGTCCTTGAGTCCCTCAATCCCTTATAACATGGCTGATTATGCCCTGCCAGGCCTCAGCTTTGGATCCTTC
Source organism: Bettongia penicillata ogilbyi (assembly GCA_023548195.1). Lineage (NCBI taxonomy): Eukaryota > Metazoa > Chordata > Mammalia > Diprotodontia > Potoroidae > Bettongia > Bettongia penicillata. The sequence goes on from JAJHZJ010000590.1 coordinate 7,812,870, forward strand.
CCACCATCCTCTGCCTTTGCTCCTACATGTTTGCTGTTGAATGAAGGTGGAGAAAATCATGCAACTTTTCTGGGTTTGATACAGGTTCATGTTGTGCTACATCCCCTGGGCCCTTACTTGCTGCCTGGCAGTACTCTGATACCTCCCTCTCCCCACCCTCTCAGCTGAGATCCTTGCCTCCCTTTTTTCTCCCATCACTCAGATACCTTCTGGCCCTCTTTCCTCCTTCACCCCTGTTACATGATGGGGTGGCCTGACTCCTGACCAAGGCAAGCACCTCCACCTACTCGTGACCCCATTTCGTCTGTCTCCTCCAGTCATCCCCATCTCACTTATTTTCAGTCTCTTCCTCCCTGCTGGCTCATTTCCTGCTACCTGCAAACATGCCCATGTCTCCCCCACCCTCAAACCCCTCACCTGTCCCTTCCTTCTCTGCTAATATTGTCCTCTCACTCACCCCTTGCAGTCTGGCTTCTGGCCTTAGCATTCCACCTAAACTGCTCTAAGTTATCAGCAATCTCTTTGTTCCCAAATCTAGTGGCCTCAACCCTCATTCTTCTTTACCTCTTTACAGACCTTGATACTGGTGCTCATTCTGTCCTCCTTAGGTACTCCTCTCTTCTGGTTCTCTCCCCTTTCTGACTGCCCTTCTCAGTCTCCCCCACTGGATCCTCCTCAAGATCATACCCTCTAACTGTAGGTGTCCCTTAGGATTCTTTCCTGGGTGCTCTGCTCTCCCTTAGATGCCTTCATTGGGCGATCTGGTATTTGCATCAGTTCCCATGGATTCAGTGACTATCTCTCTGCTGACCATTCCTCTCTGCTGTTCTGCAATCTCGCATCTCCAGTTGCCTTGCAGGCATCTCAGACTGAATGTCTAGTAGACCTCTTAAACTCCACATGTCCAAAACTGGCCTCATGCTCTTTTCCCCCAAGCCCCCTTCCCTCTGACCGTAGTAGGCATGCCCAGGCTCACCTTCTGTCAGTCGTCCTAGATGCCTCACTGTGTTTCATTACCCCCATATCTGAGCTATTGCTCAGTGCCTGTCAGTGTCCCCTCTGTACCATCTCCTCTCCTCTGACATCTCCCCCACCCTGGTGCAGACCTCCACCTCCAGCCTCTTCCCACTCAGCTGCCAAAGGGATTGTCCTGGAATGCAGGCCTGGTCGTGTCACCCTCACAAATACACACTCAGAGGCCTTCCTGTCGCCTAGCTCCCTCGTACCTCCCTAGTCTTCTCCCATCTTTCTCCCCAGCATCCTGGCTGTTCCATCAACAGGACCCTCCATTTCTCAGCTCTGGGCATTATCCCCTGTACCTGGAATGCTCCCCCTCATCCACTCCTCCTATGGACCTCTGTATTCCCATTAAGTCCCAGCAAAAATCCCATTTCTTGCAGGAAGTCCTACCCAACACCCCCTTAATTCAAGTGCCTTCCATCTGTTAAATTTTTAACAAAATGTTGAGTTTCACATTCTCTCCCTCCACCCTTCCCCCACCCATTGAAAAGGTAAGAAATGTGCTATCAATTATACATGAGAAATCATGTAGAACATATTTTCACCTTAGCCATGTTGCAAGGGTAAAGATTGAAAAAAATACGCTCTAATCTGCACTCAGACTTCATCAGCTCTCTCTGTGGAAGGCATTAGCATTTTTCATCACAAGTCCTTTAGACTCATCTTGGCCCACTAACTATTTCTTGTTCGTCTGCGTGTTGTCTCCCATCCGATGAGGGGCAGTGGCCGCTTTGCCTCTTCTCAGCCTGAAGACCTGTCAGGGCGGGGAGGGGGAAGCGGGAAGCACCTAGGCCTAGTGGAAGTGGGAGGGGAATCTGAGGAGCTGGTTTGTCATGGAGGGCTTCAGTGGGCCAGTCTTCTTATTGATCAGTACTTGTTGAACTTCCGGAAAGACCAGAAAATGATCGATTTAGAGCTACACGTCTTCAGCTACCTGGTTTCCTAGCTTAGGGACCTGCAGCTGGTGGGAGAGGGAGGAAATGTTGTTGAATACTGGAGAGGGGCAAGAAGAAAGAGAACGTGCTCGATGACAGTCTGGACCCAGATGCAAAATCTAGGGGCTCAGTTTGAACAAATCAACCCTCTCCTGGTCTCGAGTGAGGGGGAAGGGGGCCTTTTAAAGTCAGGCATCCGGTGGTGACGCTGCAGGTCTTTGTAAGAACTCAGGGCTGACTTAGGGGTCGGCCCAGGCGAAGAAAGCATCGGGAATCATTTCAGTAAAATGACGGCACAGCCTCAGATCATGAGATTGGCTTGTGAGGGTAAGAGGCTCTGAAGACCTCCTTTCCTTAACCCCATCCTAGAGGTCAAGGACTGGCCCCTCCAGGTGTGGAGTGGGAGCTCCCTGCAGGTTTCAACCTTTTCTACCTCAGTCAGCCAACTAAGTGATTTCAGTGCTCACTGTGGGTCAGGTGCCATGCTAGGAATGAACCGAGTGGACGTGATGGCAGTGTAACCCAAAAAGCTCTTTGGACCCCCAGTTCTCTGGAGTCGTCTCCTTCCCTGTTCTGCAGGTTCTTTCAGAGCAGTGCTGTGTGCCAGGGGATCAATAATGGTTGCTTTGCCAAGCACACTCACACCTTCCTGGGAGAAGCTGTGTTTTCTCTCCCTTGTTGTGTTTTCCCTCTGATGAGCTGTTTTCTCTCCTTTCCTAGGCTTTTCAGTCTGACCCTGAAGAAACTCGTTATGCTGAAGGAAATGGACAAAGACCTGAACTCCGTGGTCATTGCTGTGAAACTGCAGGTGAGAAGGGCGAGCCCTGATCAGGCCACCCTCACCCGGAGGCTCGGCGCTCTCTCCTGGGGGATGGAGCACTGTCACCTCTTTCATGCCAGACTCTGCCTCAGGCCCTGAGCATCAGCACTTTATGTCCATTCTCAGGGATGGAGAGCTGCCTTCGAATGTCCCAGAAAGGGTTGTACTTCACAAGAATATTTTCAGGATCTCTGAGCTGGGAGAGAGCGAATGAGCAGCTCATTCTCAAGCTCAGACCCCGCTGTTGAGAGAGCAGACTCCACTTTTCTAAGGGGAAGGGGTGTTGTACAGGTGCAGTGTGCCACATAAGGTGCCAGCTGTGATTGTTTTGTCCATTGGTTTGCTTCCCTGGTTTTCTTTCTTACAAAGGAGTGTTTCGAGTGTATCAGTGAATGACTGGCAAATATAAGAAAAGAGCAGCAGTACAGCAGAAATAGTAGGAACAGGTTGTGCCAGATTTTACACTTGTCCTTTGGATGGGGTGCTGAGGCTAGACCAGCACATGTTGTGGGTCTAGTTTATCCAGATTCTAACCCAGCATTTGATCAAGTGCTTCTCATGCTTCTTCTCCTGGACAAGGTGGACAATTGGGCACTAAGCAGTAGCAGACATGGGTACCTTCCAAACTCACAGAATGATTGGACCCAGTGAGTTGTCAGGCCTTGGGTGGAGGGGAAGGGGATTTTTTGTTCAGTCATTTTTAAGTCATACTTGACTCTTTGTGAGCGCATTGGACATTTTCTTGGAGTGGTTTGCCATTTCCCTTCTCCAACTCATTTGACAGAAAACTGAGGCAAACAGAATGAAGTGATTTGCCCAGGGCCACACAACTAGTATGTATGTAAGGCCACATTTCAGTTCATTTCTTCCTGAGCCTAGGCCCAGCGTGCCCAGTGTGCCAGCTGCCATTAACACAGCAACCAGACACAAGTCCTGAGGACTGCTGATCTCCCAGCAGAGGACTCAGAGTGCAGATTAAGACGTGGTTTTTTACACATGGCCCATGAGAAACATTGCTTGACTTGACCAAGCATGTTTGTAATGGGGAATTTGTTTTCCTTGTGCTTTCTTGGTGTGGGAGGGGGGTGCACAGAGAGAGAAGGCTGATTTGTGTTTGAAAATAAAATTCAGTTTTTAAAAATTGAAAAGATAATGAAATAATAGATGAGAAAATATTGACTTCCCAGACCTACTGGATGACATAAACCTTTGGGGGGAAGGTGGAAGGGCTCTTGTCCTGGTTCTGGCCTTTGCAGCTGCCTCCCCTTCTGAGACCTGGAAAATAAGTTGCATCGACTCTGTACTTTCATGTTTGTGAAGTTCCAGCTAACTGTGGCCTTTTGTCTGTGGCCCTTGGAGTTGGTGGAGAGAATGTTACGTGATCAGGAAGGGCCAAGCTGGCAGCAGTGCTGCAGAAAGAAGACGTTCTTCGTGCTTTCTGAAAGAGACTTCAGGGAGAGCAGAAAGCTTCTCTTCTGATCAGGCTGCTGGCTGCAGCTCGCCTCCCTAGAGACTTGAGGGAAGGTCCCTTTGGGTAAAGTTGGACTTTCCCTTGATTGAGAGAGATCTAGCTAGCTGTAGCTGAAAAGGGTCATGCTTCTTGTGTGCTTTTGGTTATTTTTTAATCGGTAGAATTTCTCTTATTGATGTAAGCTATCTGCTTAGATAAGGGGGTTTCCTCACTCTTAAGTGAGGAAAAACATCTCAAGTAAGAGTGTAAAACTTTTAGTGGATTGCACGTGAAGAGTGGAGCTGTCCCCAGGACTGAGGCAGCACTTCCTGACCATGGTCAGAACTCGTGCCCTCAGCATCTTGATTTGGCAACTCTGCAGAGGACATTTCAGAAAGGGCAGGCCACAGGGCAGGTGGAGGTAACCTGATGGAACAAAAGAGATGGTCCTGAGAGGGTTTGTAGAAATAGAATAGAGAAGGCTTGGAAGTGGGTGAGGATGAGGAGGAGTTGGTGCTGCCTCCGGAGGGAGATGGAAGGTCTGGGGGCAGGACAGTGAGCTCTGTTGGGACATTCCACTGAAGCCATCTAGCAGAGGCTGGGTCATAGCAGATCCAGTAGGTAGCTGAGGTGATGTTTGAACACAATGAGATGGCCAAGAAAGAGTTTTTAGAGACAAGTCCCAGGACAGTGCCCTAGGGAGTGGGATAGAAGTGATGGTCCAGGGAAGGAAACTGAGGTTACACTTGATGTGTTTGGCCACAGAGAAACAGCCCAGAGCAGGGATTGTGAAGAGGGAAATGCTTGGAGGAATCAGTGCTGTCTAGAAGTGGAATGGACCACTCTGCCAAGGAAACAGTGGGTTGCTCACCATTGGAGGTCTTCAGGGAGGAGCCGGTTCCATTTTCAGCTGTGAATTGAACTGGTCAGCTGCCAGGCTCCCTGCAGAATGGTCCCATGAGTCACCCCGAGCCTGCGGTTCTCTGGCTCATTGTAGGGATCATTGACCTCAATGCAGTCTCTGCCCAGACCACGGTCAGTGGGGCTCCCAGGCTTCCAGCTAATCCCCTTCTGGGAGACAGAAAAGCGCATACGTAGTCGGGTGCCCAGGCCAAGGTGTCACAACCCTACCCCCGCAGACACAGGGCAGGAAGATGAAGATAAGAGATTCCAAGCTAGACCAGGCTGTGGGGGCCTGTGAGTTCCACACGGCAGGGCCTGATGTGATTGCCCTGGCGGGGGCCTCTCCACCCTGGCTCTCCTTCTTAGCTGGTTCTGGGTTGGAATGGAAGCTCCTTGAGGGTGAGGATTGATTTTCTTTCGCTTCTTTCACTTGACAAGTGCTTGTTGGCTGGCTGACCAAGGGTTTCCTGATTCCAAGTTGAGTGCCCTCAGTCACTGCACCAGGAAGGATTCTCAGGAGGGAAGGTAGTGGGTCTGGCCACCTGCCCAAGGTATGTGGAGTGGGACAGGGGTGCCCACAGGCGAGGAGGTGCTAGACTCCCCGAGATCCCACAGTGAAGAGGCCATGTCCTCGCTGCATGTGGTCCAGACGGTGAGCTGGGCCACAGCTGGATGTTCAGCTTGGCTGATGGAGCGTCACCAGGTGAAGGAAGAAAGAGCACCCCGAGAATGGAGAAGCCTCTGAAGTCCGTGCATCTTTTCCTTCCACTTCAGAACGCATGGGGAAGTGAGATGGATGGAGAAGTCTGGGTGTTTCTCCTCCCTTCTCACTAGCCACATGCTCTTTTTCTGGATCACAGACAGAGTTCTAGTTGAGGGCAGTCATCCCTTATGCCCCAAGCTGCTTCTTTCCACTGCACGCAGCCTTGGTGCACTCTGCAAAAGCTCCCTGCTGCTCTTGCCACCCCCAAATCCGTGGACTTTTGCCAAAGGAAATAATCTCATTTGTTTCCTGATTAAATGTTTAACATCATATGTAGAATTGTGTATTTTCCCAAGCAGTAATAATAGTAATGCTCTGAATTTTCTGGCACCCTCTTTGTGCGTAGCTGAAAGTGATCCTCGATGTTACTTTGTCCGTCCTCAGAATGTCCCAGCAAGGCTTTCTGCATCCTCCTGGTATGCAGGGAGGGTTTCCCTATAGAGATCCCTGAATATTGCAAGTTGCCTTTGGGAACGGAGCCCAAGAGCGGCAGCCCCCACTCCAGGACCCATTCCCACGCTGCCCTGTTGATCACAGCACTGCCATTCATTCAGCATGGTCTCTGTGTCAGTAATCAGAGAAGGCGGGGTCCCATTTTACAGATATGAACTCAGAGGTGACAGAGCTAGTTTGTGCTAGGTTTCCTAACTTCATCCATGCTGACTGAACAAATTCAAACAGCGTATGCATTTCACAGTCACTAGAAGCCGGTGTACCGATGTCCTTTGGCCCCCTGGGAATGTGCTGTCATTCCTGTTGGTACAGAAATATTGGAAGAAGCTCTTTTTGTAGCAGACAAAATGGAAATTAAAAGGAAATCCTGCTTCCTACTGTTGTTTGATTTTGTCAGTCACGTCCAATGCTTGGTGACTCCATTTGGGGTTTTCTTGGCAGGTACTGGAATGGTTTGCCATCACCTTCTCCAGCTCATTTGACAGATGAGGAAACTGAAGCAATCAGGGTTAAATGACTTGCCCAGGGTCACACAGCTAGTCCTGTATCTGAGGAAGGATGTGAACTCAGGAACTGCCTCCAAGCCCAATACTAGTTGCTGCACCACCATTAGATTGCTGACACCAGGATCAGGAGAGGCTCCTCCTTCCTTCCTCCCCTCCTCCTCCTGAACCAGCTTAGCTGGCAGGGCCAGGCAGAGCTATGGATGAGAGAAAGGTGGGCTGGGGTGCATCTCTGAAGGAAACCAGCCAGAATGGAGAGCAGTGAGGGGAAGGGAGGAGGAACTTTGTCCTGATCAAAGGAGGGGCTGCCTCATGTGTTCTCCACTCAGGAGAACACCAGAGACTGGCTGCCCTACAGTGGGACGGGTTGGCCTGGCTGGGGTCCAAGGCCCCTCCTGATTCAGTTCAGTGGTCTGTAATTCTCCCGTGGCAGACCTGGAGAGGCACCCGCCCATCTTGGGGAGAGGGCTTGGAATTTCAGCGCACACATCATCAATGCAGAAAATCAGAGCTGAGGAAGCCAGTCAGGACAGTGCTGTTCAACCAGAAAGGCTTCCATTCATTTCTTGGTCAGTTGGTACAGTTTTATTTAGCATCTAAAAGTTTCTTAGGCCATAGAGTCACTTCTTAAAAGAGCTAATTAATAGAAGGGGAACATCAGATCTCTCAAGCCAATGCAGAAGATGTCTTTAAGACGAGTAGCCAAAGAGTGAGGCCAGGGAGGAAATCAGCAGCTTGTTTCACGTGTCATGTGTCTGTCTAGAGGAGATGAGTAGGATTCCCCAAACACCAGGGGATCTCAGGAACCCTTTGAACAGCCACGGATGGAGTCAAGCTGCCTCCCAATCCACTTCTCAGTCTCTAGGGTCCCACGCCCTCTCTGATACTGGGAAGCTGCCATCAGCTCATTAAGTGGAGAAAATTAATCCTGGGAATAAATGTGGTTTATACATCTCCTCTGGCCCCTCAGCAGCTTCTGCAGATCTGTTTGTATGGTTTAAGTAAAGTTTAGTCCAACTGGAACAGTTGAAAACTGTTGTGTTACTGCTCTGCCTCCTTGCAGTAGGAAGAGAAGGAGTCCCTTTACACAGGGCAGCCCCCAAACCCTGAGTGTGCTGACAGGTATCAGAGCCATAGGCTCTGTTGTACGTGTGTCACCCCAGCATCTCCAAGGATGGGCACCTGGGCTTCTGTACCTCTCAGTCCTCAGGATAGTTCCTACACCATTCGTCTTCCCTAGTAATGCTCAGTGCAGAATAGATCATGCCCATAGAATGCCAGTCACCTGTCCTTCCGTTGGTTCTTGTGGAAGAAACTGAGGTTATCCTGCCAACTCTTACATTCCTGGCACCATGCCCCCCCTGCGCCAGAATGTGCCTGAACATGCCATCCTGGGTGCGCATGTGGCTCCACTGAGGGACCTCCCCCCCAGAGACACACACCTGCCTTATAGACTGTTTTTGTTACCAGCCTAGAGTGGGCTGGGAGAGGTTTTCTGATTCAGTCCTTTGGTAGCCCTGGCTGTACTGAAGTGGGCAGAGTGGGGCCTTAAGGAGAGTCAAGACCAAAATGGAAGGCTTTGGGAAGCAGAGGGGAGAGGTCACTGAGGGATGTACCGAGTGGCCAAACTGGAGTCAGTCAGCATGGCCATGAGGTTTCAGGGGGCCATCTTATCCTGGGGGAGGCCCAGTGTTCCTGGGCCTCCTCCTCTTCCTGCAGACCTCCACCTGGAACGGCAGCAATTGTGGGGCAGGGCTTGGAAAAACAGCCTAAAGGGACAACCAAGTCCTGATCCAGAAATAGTTTGGCAGGCTAGAAGATCAGGCTTAATCTACAAAATGCACATCACTTGTCCCACCTGCATTAAGAGAGGTGTGGCTCCTGGAAATGACAGTTCCTGTGCACTTAGCCATTGAGAATGTTCTGTCCTGGGCAGCAGGGTTGAAGGCCCTGGGAAATGTCCAGAGTGGGGCATCCAGGATAGGGAAGATCTTGAGCCCATGGCCCAGAAGGATTGGGTTGAGAGGACATGGGGGACAGGAGCTGCCTCCGGAGATGTGATGGGTTGTTATGGGATATGGGATGTGACCCTAGCAGTGGGGTAGTGGAGGAGGCTGCCTGCATTAGTGATCTGTTGACCCCTCACTGGAGGTGCAGTGGAGGTTCTACCCCCTCCGCTCAGCGTCCAGGCAGTTCTTTTTGTGTCCTGTGGGTCACGGGGCATAGCCTACTAGGGTAGGGTGAGTACCTTGACTTGGGCCACCTTGAGATGGTGGTGTTCTGTCAGTCAACCCCTTTCAAACATATTTTGGGAGATGGGGAATGTCCCACCATAGGACACATTTAAATTGTGATCGAGGATTGAAATGCAAGGAAAATAGCACTTACTTTTCAGTGTAGTGGTGGTCATAGTAAAGTCGCTCATGTTCACATGGCAGCTTAGGCTTATGGAGCACTTTGCCCACATCCTCTCTTGGGATCCTCACAAAAGCATATGGTCCAAGGCACTCAGTTAGTTTTATATGTGAGGAAATTGAGACTCGGAGAATCTGCTTTGAGCAGAGTCTGACAGCTAATCAGTGGCAGCTTCTCCAAGGGCTGGGGCATCTCAGCCTTCCAGGAGTGTAGACCGCATGTTGAGAGCAGACCAGAGGCTGCACAGAGCGGACCAGAGACAGGAGAGGCAGGAATCACACAGGAGGGAAACCACTCGCAAGCCCAGTCCTCCTTCTTATGGAGGAGTACTGGGATACTGAGAACAGAGAGGAAAATCCACATGTCCCTTCAAAGGGCTGCTAGACAGCAGCTGCAGAAATGGTCTGGCCAGTCGTGTGGCCCTTGAGGCTTCTTACAACCAGCTGGCCCCTCACTGATTCTCATAGCAATGGGGAAGGCCATCTGCCCAGCCTGGGGATGTCATGCTAAATGTTCTTCTGATACAGTTTCCATACACCCACCATAACAGGTTCCAACTTTATTTCAGGGCTCAAAACGGATCCTTCGGTCTAATGAGATCCTCCTTCCAGCCAGTGGCCTGGCAGAGACAGAGCTTCAGCTGACCTTCTCCCTCCAGGTGATGACCTTTTCTGTGGCATGGACCCCCATCTTGGGCAGCAGACTGGGGAAGCTTTGGGACTTTCCCAGAATAAGCTTTTTAAATACTTTTTTTTTAATGTGTTAACTATATTGAAATGCAGTGATCCAAATATTTTTTAACAGGCTAAAGGCTCAGGGCTCTAGTTTACTGTACCCAGGATTCACCTTAGGCAATCTTGTGTTTCCCAGAGACCATGCTGATTGAGATGGGGCTCTGTCCCATCCTAGGCAGGCTCTCGAGAGGTTCAGCACTTCATTGGGGTAGCCTTACTCCATTTGTTACATCAGAGCAGGTGCCACCCAAGCCAGTGCAGGGGACACTCATGGTGAAGAGGCTGAGGAATAAGGCTTCCCCGTCTGTTGTTATCCCAGCTCCCTTCAGATTTGGAAAGAGCTTGTCTGGCTTGTCTGGCTTGTCACAGAACAAGGGTCCCCTCTAGATCAGGCCTCACAGGTGAACTCTGAACAGTGCTGGTCACTAGGAAGTTTTTCCTGACATCAAGCCTCAGCTTGGCTCTTCGCAACTTCCATCCCTTGGGGCCCTGTCCCCCATGGCAGTCCTGCCTGTGCTCAGTGCAGCCAGTGTGCCCATCTAGGTGTCTTTGTTGCAGACTCAGTCAAGCCTCATGTGCCATGAGCTTGGGGCCCCGGCCAATCTGCCTTGCTTTCCTCTGGACCCTCCAGCTTGTTGAGGTCTGTCCAGGAAGATGCTCAGACCCCCCCCAGACTCCGAGGCCTCAGCCACCCCACATTTCATCTGTTTCTTTAGAATCAGAGACACATTTGTAGGTTCACATTCTGAACACAGCTTTGTCTCACCAAGTCTCCCTGGAACTTAGGTGGTCACGTTTGCTTCCTTCACTCAGGGCCTCTTTCAGAGACCTGAGTGTCTGAGGGCAGAGGTTTATTCTTGACTTCTCCTTGGACTTCTGTTTCCTGTCGTCTTCCTCCACTTTACCCACTTTGGGACTCAGTGGGACACAGCATAGGCAGCTCTCCCCTCCCTTTTCCTTTTCAGCATAAAGCCCGCTCAGCAAATAGGTTTTTTAAAACAATTTTCAATGAATGCAAATTTATTTCCCTACTCCCACCTTTGACACCCAACCTGCCATTTTTAGCAGAGGAGAAAGAAAGAAAAGCAAAAACCTTTGTAACCAACGTACAGAGTCAAGCAAAATCCATTCCCACATTGACTGGTTCAAAAAGGACACCTCAGGGAGGTGACAGGCAGCATCACTGGCCCTCAGACTTGGTTAATGGGCGCACTTTGTCCATGGCCCTTCCTCAGCAAGATTCCCCCGCCGTCCTCTGTCTCTTGTTTGGTCTCACACTGGGTGACCCTGCACCTCATGGTACCTGAGGGTTGGTCACTCTTTTCCTTAAAAAATAAGCATTTCCTCTTCCAGATGTTAAGGGAATTTGCTCCCCTGGAGACCTTTTCCCTCTGTTTTCACTTTGAAGTCCTCCCCCCCATTTTCAGAGGATCTGTTCATTCTCCTTGGAGCCTCCGTGGGAGTCCCTCAGGCGGGCTAGGGATCCAGAAGCCGCAGACTCAGTTGAGGCCGCTGGGAGGGGGAAGGGGCTTCCGGGCCTAGAGACAGGTGCAGCAGGGTCCTGAACAGGCTTCTCCATCTACAAGGCCCTGTTATCTCTCCCTCTTTATCAGCCTTCTCTGCTAGCTTGGAGCCCCCACACCCACTGCTCTCTTTCTTCTCAGTCGCATCTCCTATGGCCTAGGTTCCCTGCCCCTCCCCCTACCTGATCCCAGCACGGATGGAGGCAGAAGTAGGTGCCCAACAATGGTGCCCTACCCCACCTTGCACCACCCACCTGGCCACTTACCCTCTTTGCTCTTTGCAGTACCCTCATTTCCTCAAGCGTGATGCCAACAAACTTCAGATAATGCTGCAGAGGAGAAAGCGCTACAAGAACCGCACGATCCTTGGCTACAAGACACTGGCTGTGGGGCTGATCAACATGGCGGAGGTCAGTGGGGCCTGGCAGCCTTGACAGCCAGAGGGCGGCAGCAAGTGTGACCCATTCTCCTTCTCTGCTTCCTGTTGTATGAAGGGGAGGGTGGGAGTGTGGTGCCGATGTCACTGAGTCTCCCTTAGCACTTAGAGGTCAGGGCTGGTTCTCTGTTAAATTAACATGGTCATTCCAGTGTCGCCAGGCAGAGTGGGCAGGTTCTTCTCCTCAGAGTTTGGCAGTCATGGGCTGTGTGTGGAGAATATGCCAAGAGGGGGTGTGGGGGGACCTTCTCCTGACTGCTGACATCTCTGCACCCCTCCCCACAGGTCATGCAGCATCCCAGCGAAGGTGCTCTCGTGCTCGGCCTGCACAGTAATGTGAAGGATGTCTCTGTCCCCGTGGCTGAAATCAAGATCTATTCACTGTCAAGCCAGCCCATTGACCAAGAAGGAATCAAGTCCAAGCTGTCTGGTAAGAGCCTCACAGAGAGCCCCCTCTTCTCAGGCTGGTTCAGAAAGACCCAGTGGGGTGCTGCCATTCATAGTCCCTCCCCACAAACACCACCTTTCCAGCGGAAACACAACGCGGTCTCTGTGGGCTCTCGGGCTGTCAGCTCCAGCCTCACAGCAGCATTTACCCCCAGACCGCTCTCCTGATATCGATAACTACTCAGAAGAGGAGGAAGAGAGCTTCTCATCAGAGCAGGAGGGGAGTGATGACCCTTTGCATGGCCAGGTACCGTCCCTCTTCCCAGCCTCCCACCCTCCCCCAGGCAGGGTGTCTGCAGAGGGGACAGGGAAAGGTGACGCTGCTCTCCCTTTAGGACTTGTTCTACGAAGACGAGGATCTACGGAAAGTGAAGAAAACCCGGAGGAAACTGACCTCAGCCTCTGCCATCACGAGGGTGAGCAGAGAAGGCCCCTCCCTGTGCCCAGTCACCACCCTCTGGGCTTGGAGCCCCCACAAGGAGCTGTCAGTGGATTGTGGGTGGGGCCTGCCCTCCAGGAGCTCCGCTTTCCTCAGTTACTCAGAGCAGCTCCGTCAGTCAGTCAGCATTTAGGAGATGCCTGGGCTGGGTGCTAGGGAAGCAGAGGCAGAAGTGGCCTTGCCCCTGGGGCTTGCGGAGGTCAGCGTGCCAGGAGCATCTTTGGGCCTGAGCTTCCCTCCAGCGTGGGAGTGGGCCAGTCTCCAGATGTTTGCCCTAAACCTTCCTGACACTCATCCCTAGCAAGCCTAGATGTTACGTGTGGACACTGGACTTTCCTGCCAAGTCTTGGGAGCTGGGCAGCCACACTGTGTGGCATTACCCTCTCCCAAGTTACTCATTCCAGGTGATCCCTGTGGTCTTCTCTCGGAATCATTGAGCTTAACCAGCTAGGGGTGGGGAAAGTCTGCCCAGAGATCCTGAATGTGACCAGAGGCATCTTGTGTGCAGCCCTGCCCTCACTGGGGTGGCAGTTTGACCCTTTGAGGGCCCCTACGTGGGCCAGCTGCTGAGTGCCACGGCCCCTTTCCTATTCGGGCCCAGAAGGTGGGAGCCTGGCACAATGCCCTCCCAGTACCCTCTGACAATACTCATTCCATGTGTCTTTGCAGCAACCTAACATCAAACAGAAGTTTGTGGCCCTGCTGAAGAGATTTAAAGTCTCCGATGAGGTACGCCCAAGCCCCCAACATCCTGACCACTGCCCAGTCACACCACGACCTGAGAGTCATAGAGAAGTGAGGGCTTGGACCTCCTCAGCCAAGGGCAACATCAGTAGGGTCAGTTGACCTTCTACCTCCCTGCCATGCTCTCTTGTGGAAATGCAGCGGGGAAGGCCGCCCTCCATGCTCAGCCCATGGTTGGTTGGAGAGTACAGAAGGCTTGTTTCAGTGCTGCTCACTTCCTGTGATATATCCAGCTGGCCCAGGATACAGTCTTTCTGACCAGCAGGTGGGCATGGGGGTGCAGCCAGGGAGCTCACCAGTGGCAAAATCGAGACCTCTTGAAAGCCTGCAGGGTTTCTTGTTCCTGGTTCTTGGGAAAGGACACCTGCATGTTTTAATGCCCTCCATCCTCTGAAAGATTAGGGAGTTTCCCTGAGAATAATCGGGAATAGCCACCGACAGTTGCCCAGAGAGTAGTTACTAGCCCCCACATGCAGGGATTTGTCCCCAAAGGAAGAAATTACTTCAGTTTCCTCCTCTGAAATGGTTAGATTAGGTGACCTCTTGGAGAAGGAGAAGTATCGTCAGGCAAGGCTCACATACTTCGAGCTGGAGGGAACCTCACAATGTCTAGTCTGACCCTGCCCCTCATTTATACAGGTGTGGAAACTGAGGCCCATAGGCCCTAAGTGTCAGGGGGCCCAATCTGCCTCGTGCCCTTTACTGCCCCTCCTCTTGTTGGCACAGGCTTTGATTCCTGGCATCTTTCCTCACAGGTGGGCTTTGGGCTGGAGCATGTGTCTCGGGAGCAGATCCGGGAAGTGGAAGAAGACTTAGATGAGCTGTATGACAGCCTGGAGATGTACAACCCCAGTGACAGCGGACCCGAGATGGAAGAGACAGAGAGCGTCCTGAGCACGCCCAAGCCCAAGCTCAAGTGGGTCTCTGGTCCTCTCTCTTCCCCACTCCTCAGGCCCTGGGGACTCTCGAGGGTCTGGCAAGAAACCAGATACGCCCCGCAGACCCTTGTCCTTGCTCGGCCTCCCTGCCCTGTCCCCATCAGTGATGCTGGCTCTTCTCCTTCCTCACAGGCCCTTCTTTGAGGGAATGTCTCAATCCAGTTCCCAGACGGAGATTGGCAGTCTCAATAGCAAAGGCAGCCTGGGAAAGGATGCCAGCAGCCCGGTGAGCAACCTGGCATATGGGGAGGGCAGCTCGGGTCACACTTCCTCATCCCTCAGGGGCCTGGGGCAGTCACAGTTACTCCCGTGCTCCAGAACTTGAGAGCCTCCCTTCTTCCTATCAGAGTGAGCTTGCTGCGTTTTTGGGATTTAACCATAACTTTTTGTGTTCAGGATACTGTGGCATAGGCCCTGCTCTCCATCATTGAATTAACACTCTAACTGAAAGGGTGTGCATGGGAGGCAGGGGGAGTGACGTGAGAGCACTGCGGGAGTAGGGGTGGGGGCAGGAACTAAGCTGGACCTTTAAGAACAGAGAGGGAGCAGCTGGAGGACAGGAGAGTGTTCTGTCCAGACAAGGGAGTAGCCTGCCTGAAGTTGGGGGTGTTCCATTTATCTAGCACTTGCTGGTATGGGGCATCTAGGTGGTGCAGTGGATAGAACACCAGTACACAGGAGTCAGGAGAACCTGCATTCAAATCTCACCTCAGACGTTGACACTCACTAGCTGTGTGACCTTGGGCAAGTCACTTAACCCCAATTGACATCCTGGGTCATCTCCAGTCATCCTGATGAATATCTGGTCACTGGATTCAGATGACTCTGGAGGAGAAGTGAGGCTGGTGACCTGCACAGCCCTCCCTCACTCAAAACAAAGTCAAGTGCAAGTCATGTCATCATTTCTCTGATGGCATGGTCACACTTACTGCGTGCTGGGTACTGCATCAAGCACAAAGGGGATACGCAGACCGCTTCAGTAGGAAAAGGAGTTTCCTGGGGGGCCGTGTGGCCATGTGCCCCCTTGTTAAGCTACACTGTGGCAGTGTTTGCCTGAGTTAGTCAGAAGGGCCACTTTGCTGTCCACCTCTAGTTGGCTACATGGGTGAGTCGAAGGCTTTCCTTTCCAGGAATCTTTAATGAATGAATGAGAAAGCATTTGCATCGTTGCTGTGTGCTGAGCCTCACCTGGGGAGCCCCAGCTGGCCGGAAGGAAGGTCTGGCAGGCCTCAGGAGGGTGGCCGGCTCGGCTCCCCTTGATGGTGCGCGATGGTTTTCATCCCTCTTGTTTGAGTTTGTTATCACTTACCACAGCTGAAGGTCAAGTGCAGTTTAGATTCATTGATTTACAAGTGGAAATGAAGAAAGAATTTGGTCTGAAGGCATGAAGGCAACTCTTAGTTGCATTCTCCCTGATGGCCACCAGGTGGAGCTGCCATATACCATATCCCCTTTCCCTGTGGAAGCTCTGGCTGCTAGTGTGTGGGGTTAGGGTCAGCAGGGACTCCCAGACTGGCATCGCATAGCATGGTGAGGACCACAGTGTGAAGGGGTGGTGCCCAAGCAGGTCTTTCTGGGCCCATCCCGGGGAGGTCGCCTGGCCAGGCAGGCTTGTCACTCCTCAGAGCTTGGGGATGAGCCCCAAATCTGAGATCAGAGGGTAGCTATCTGCACTGGTGGAGGATGCCTTGACATTTGAAAGGCCATCATCCTAACAGCTAGGCCCATTGACAGCTATGTATGTGCACACGTGTACCTGTGTGTACACACACATGCACACGTACATGCAGAAAAGGTGACACTTTCAGAGTACGGCCTGAGCCCTGGCAGAGGAGGCTGGTTGGTCAGTGGGCCTCGGATGTGTCGTGGCCCTGCCTCCTCTTGCTGTGTTTGCAAAGGCTGTGCTGCCAAAGCTGCTTGGGCCTCAGGTCCAGGAGTGGCCCATCCTCCAGGGACCAGCAGAGCTCCAGAGGCCCCGGGGAAGCTGTGGGCATGGGGCAAGATTTTTGGCCAGAGCAACTCTTCCTCTTCCCTTTGGTCAGGGATCTCACAGCAAAATGGCAGATCTTGAAAGAATGGTGCAAGGAAACAAGGCACTGGAGTGGCAGCCAGGTGGCAAAATGAGTGGGACTTTTAGGCCCATGAAACTGTTGGCAGCTCCGCGACAGTTTGATGTCTCACCAGGTTTAAAGAAGGAAAGCTGCCTTTTTATTTTGAATGAGACCTTCCAATCCAGGTTCCTGTTACATGGGGAAGAATATCCAAAGAAACCAGGCCCTCAACGCTAGCCAGCCTTTTTCTCCTGGTTCACTGAGACCCACGCATGTCTGGTGTGGGTGGAATGCCTTGGGATCTTACTTGTGAAACCAAGAAGACTAGGGCTTGGAAGGCTATAAAACAGCCCCGAGGACCTCAGCGACGAGATAACGCCCAGGCGGGCTCGGCTCTGTCCCTGTCAGCTCTGGGCCTTCCTGCTCCTTCCTGGTTCTCCTTCCTCTGCCCTCTGACTCCGAATGGATCATTGCAGCGCAGAATTCTCATTGATACACAGCTGTCTGAGTGGCCAGTAGTTCAAGAAGTCAACCCCCAGCAGCTGTGTAACGCAGCAGCTTCTAACTTGGGGCCAATTCGCTGATCTAAATGGTTTGGGCATGGTGTTTCTGGTAAAGGTAGCAGGATGCTGTCCCACAACTGACGTTGCCTGCTCCAAAATGTAATTTTTCACGGAATGTTACTTAGTTTTAAAAAACTTAACTGGACACATCCTTCCTCCCCTCAAATTCTTCCGGTTTGGTCCCTAAACCAGTTACCGCCTAGGTACCTATTCTGGAAGGTCGAGTATGTAACCTTAGGGCACTGCAGCTCTCCCCCTCATGCCCATTTGCTAGAGGGCCAGAGAGTTGGCATTTATTTGATGTGGAGAGTGACAGAAAGATCTGGAAGAGCCCAGTCAAGGACAGCACAAACAGCAGCCAACTCCCCAGGGTCTTTCCTGTCCCTACCCAGAGGCTGCCGCCAGGGGCACAGCTGAGCCATTTCCAGAGACTGCCAAAGCTGCCATCTCTGGCTGCTTAAGTTTGAGTTTAGTCTGTTGGAAAGCCCAGATTCTTGGGGGCTTTATTATCAGCCAGTCTGAACAGAATAGGCAAACACACAAGTTCTTTTTCTAGAGAAGTCTTCCCTAGCCTGGACCTCTCCAGGCCACTGTTTGCAAGCCTGATCCAGACCCTCCCAAAGCCCAGGGAGCCTGGCCTGCTGATGTCCCCTGCTGCTGCTGCTTTGATCCTTAGCTGCTGGACTTACCTGTCCCCTTCACTGTCTTCTCTCCGTTTGTCCTTTTGGGGAGGTTACAAAATAATGTGAGGGTTTCCTCATCACTAGGAAAACAGGGACTTTCCAGTAAGAAAAGCTTCTCCATTTTCCCCAATACACAGGGGAGGGCAGGCTCTATAAGACTGGGGAGGAAGAGAAGAACCGGCAGCACCCTACGGGCCTCTGAGGTGATTTCTTGGTCCCAGAGGCTAGGGCCCAGTTGCTTTTGTTTACAGGGAATGCCTGACCACTGGGGGCAGCTCCTCTGGATCAAGGGACCCAGAGGTCTCAGGAGGAACTGTAGAGCAGGGATGGGCCCATGGGCCCAGACTTCAGACTCTGCATCCCCTCTACAGCACCTTTTGGTTCGCAAGAAGGAAGATGGAGCTGTTCTTAACATAGGAAACCAATCCACCCACACAGTGAAGCCCCTACCGTGTACCAGGCCCTAGGCATGCTGCTGAGGATGCCGTGGTGAAAGGGAACATTCCAGTGAGGAGATGAACACATTTCTGAGGTTCTCTGCAGAACAGCCACACAGAGGAGGCTACGAGGCAGGCTTTGGGAGGAAGGTGTTACAGGAGCTGGGGGAGGCCCTCCTGTGCAAGGAAGGGCTGGAGCCAAGTCTGGAAGGAAGAGACATCCAGTGCCAGGGCTGGGGCATGGGGCGTGGAGAGCTGTCTGATGAGGGGGACATGTGGCCACATAACTGGCAGCTCTGTAAGGGCAGAACTGGAGGCAGGAGGCCAGGTGAGAGGGGATGGGGGAGCATCTATGAAGTGCCTTCTATGTGCCAGTATTGTGCTAAACAAAAGCTATCTCATGGATCCTCACATCCGCCTTGTGAGGAAGACGCTCTTATTACCCTCATTTTACATCTGAGGAAACTGAGGCAAACAGATGAAGTGATTCTGCCCCTGGCCACACAGCCAGGAATGTCTGAGGCTGAGTTTGAACTCAGCCTTTCTTGACACTAAGCCTAGCATTCTATCCACTGGGCCACCCAGCTGCCTCTGATGGCCTAAACTAAATGGTAACTGACTGACAGGAAAGTGGCCCCATGGGGGAACCAGCCTGGAGTGAGGAGGACCTGGGTTCAAATCTAGTCTCATACTTGAAAGCTGGGTGAACCTGAGCAAGTCACTTCACTCTAGTCTGCCTCAGTTTCCTCATCTATAAAATTGTGATAACAGGATCTGAGCATCTTGTGAGCTAATTATTGCAAAGTGCTTAGCAGAGGGCCAAGCACATAATAGTGCTATGGAAACACTGGCTGCTGTTAGGATTTTTGTTAGAAAGGAGGGTTAATTTGGAGACAGACACAAAAGTTGGCCACTAATTGGGTGAGTGGGAATGCAGAGTCCAGGATGATGCTGAAATGAATCTGGGTGCCTGGAACGATGGTGGCTGGGGTTCTTGTTCAGAAAAGACCTGCACTTTGAAGAACCTCAGATGTTCTGATGGAAGTGTTAGGAGTCTGAGGTGTAAAATGGAGTACAGGCCTTGGTCCCTGCCTCCTCACGCCTGCCACCCACACAGACCCTTGGGTCCAGTGCCCCAGTGGACAAGACTCACTCCCCAAGTCTGCTAAAATCCTGTTGAACCCTCTCCATTCCCTTTCCTTAATCCCTGTTTCTATTCTGGGTCACTTGCTTTGTGTCTGCATGTGGTTTCCCCATCATCTTGTAAACTCCTTAGGTCAAGGGCTTTTCTCCCCTTTCTGTGTACCCATGGGCACAGGGCCTGGCATATTGTAGCTGCTTAATAAATATTGGTTGCTCAATTGATCAGAACTTAGGAGAGATCCTGGGGCTGGATAGAAAATGGAACCCTCTGCAGGAAGGTGATAATGAAACCCCTGAGAACTGAGAAGATAAAGTAGGAAACTAGAAGACACATAGCCCAGGCAGGACCTTGGGCTACACCCACACTTAGCACTTGTAAGGGTTGTTGTGTTCATCCTTCGTTGCCAAAGAAGAACGTGCCATCAGAGAAATGATGACATGACTTGCACTTGACTTTGTTTTTGAGGGAGGGCTGTGCAGGTCACCAGCCTCACTTTCTCTTTCTGAGCCATGGGGGTCCTGTGGCCAGATATTCATCAGGATGACTGGAGATGACTCCAACACTTGTACTGGATTCTGGTGATGGAGACAGAGGAATGGTCAGAGAAGTGAGAGATCCAGGAAAGATCAGTGTCATGAGAAGCCAGTGAGAATCGAGGGTGGTCAGCACTGGCAGAGACTACAGGGTCTGGAAGGTTGAGGACTGAGAAGAGACTCAGATCTGGCAATTAGGAGATGACTGCTAATGGCGGGGGTGACATCGGAAACTGACCTGCCAAGGGGCATGGAGAGAGGAGTGGGAGCACCCAAGGGTGGCAGCTCTTCCCAGGAGTTTGGATAATGAAGGATGCCAGCAAGAGGCAGTGGCAGAATCTAGAGAAGATCTTTTCAGGAAGGGCATTGGCTGTGTCTTTAGACAGAAGAATCACAGTTGGACGTGATTCCAGACAGAAAGGGGGTGATGGTAAGGGCCACAAAGGAGTGCAGAAGCTTGTTTTTGGACAGGAGTCAGGTCGGAGTAATGGCAGGTAGGATGTGATGTCCTGTCTTAAGAGGGTGGGGAAGGCTGAGGAAGAGATCAGGACAGCCAGGAGTGAGGTGTGCAGTGTACTGACAGGAACTGGTGACAGCCCCTTCCTCCAGCACCACACACGGAGGAGCATGGTCATCCAGGCTAGGCTTTGGCAGGCCACCAGAAGCTCTGGGACGAAGGTTTGAAGAAACCAGAGTAAAGGATTGTACTGAGTTTGGACGAGTCACTCAGGGTTTGAGGTGAGGAAGGTGGGAGACTGTGGCCAGAGTCATGGAGAAAGGCCTGAGAGGAATGGGGGGTCAAGTGGAGGTGGTGGGGAGGTGAAGAGTCTAAGGAAAGATGGAATGAGAAGAGAATTCCTTGACATAGGCATTTTTGGTCACCAAAGTGCAACACTCATGGGTAATAGTGAAACCAAGGGTATGAACCCCTCTGAAGGGGTCTTGGGAGCTGGGTAGAGGCTCTGGGATGTTAGAATCAGTAACCATGTGGAGATTCCCTCACCTTAGGGCAGGACTCAGGTGGAAAGGGACTATGTTGGGAGCAGGGTGGATGGGCATCGGGGAGCAACTCCATGATCTGGATTGGGACAAAGTGACCTTCAGAAAAGGAGAGCTTTCTGACCAGTGGTGACAGATGAAGAATGTGGAATGACATTGGAGAGGAAGGAGGCTCCTTCCCCTTCATTGACTGGCGGGAGGGGAGGTAAAACTAGTACTTTTAAGGATGGCCCAGGATACAGTGGTGTGCTCCCTGGTGGGAGCAGGAAAGCCAGAGGATGGGAGCAGTAGAAGAGGAAGTTAGTTAATTCTGCAGTGGCAGTCCCAGAGTCATTGGAGGGGCTTGATCACTGTTGGGGAGGGAGCAGGCCTAGGAGAGGTGGGTGGGAAGGGGAGGGTCGCTGGACCCCAGAGCAAGCAGGGTCCGCAGCTGTTTGGGGCAGCAGACTCATGCCTGACCAGGAAAGGGAAGATGGCGGCCCTAGAAACAGCCTTCCTTGATGCCCTTTGGGATTAGAGGCCCACAAGGTGAGATTTTAAGTCAATTCTTGACTGCATCATCACCTTGACAGCTACAGGAGTGACCCACAGTGACTCGGGACTGGGCTTTCCCAAGGTTCCATGATGAAGATGTCAGAGGATTGTTCTTTGAGCACCTTTGAAACCGTGGTAAAACCTAAGGGAAAGGAACTTTGTTTTATAGTAACTAATACTTGGGGCTTTACAGATGGAATTGACTGCTCTGGACAGAGTCAAAGCTACTTCTTGGATCAAAAACCCGGATGACAGTCTGACCGAGAACGATGCTCTGGTACGTGTGCGTCAGAGCACTTTGGTTCGCTGCGTGCCACTGTAATCAATCAATGAGAGACCCTGCCCAATAGCAAATGTTTGTTTCTGAGCTCACCAGGCTGCTCCCCATGAGCAGTAGGGCCCTCTGGCTGCCAGACTTTCTCTCTCTGGTGATCCATCCCTGCCCACACTCCCTCCACCCCAAGGTCATCCCTTCTTTCAATCCTACCCCAGCTTCTAGCTGGTGACCGTGTTGTACCTCCCTTGGGGATGATCTCTCCTTGTGTCTCTCCTTGAGGCATCTGACAGCAGAGAGGACTTTGTCAACCTGCTGATGATGAGCTACAG
The DNA here is from genome assembly GCA_023548195.1 of Bettongia penicillata ogilbyi. Lineage (NCBI taxonomy): Eukaryota > Metazoa > Chordata > Mammalia > Diprotodontia > Potoroidae > Bettongia > Bettongia penicillata. Next base: position 7,834,943 of record JAJHZJ010000590.1, read on the forward strand.
TTTGCGCCATTGCAAGGATATCCTGTCTGGACTGCCAGGCCTACTGGAAACTTAGGGTCCTGTTGGGCAGGGTCAGTTTCCTACCCTACATAGCATGCCCACTCTTCTGCACAGGGTGGAGCCCTGGGTACCTCACTCACAGGGGCAAATGTGTGTGGTTATGGCCACCCTGATCTCTCAGGAACTCCTGTGTGGGCCATCAGTTCAGTGGGGACAAACCGCACTCTCTTCTCTCTCTCTGTGACAGGACATCAGCGACCAGGACATGTTTGGAGATAGCACCACTCTGGTGGTGCCCGAAAAAGTGAAAACCCCCATGAAGTCTGGCAAGGTGGATCTCCAGGGTTCTGCCTCCCCCAGGTACCTGCCAGCAAGACTGAGCCTCAGGCCCAGTGTAATCCCTGGGAGCGGTAAGACATCACAGACACCTTCCTCTGCTCATCCCTGCAGCAAAATGGATGGCATTCACACCCCCAGGCAGAAAAGGAGTACCCCACTGAAGGAGCGGCAGCTCTCCAAGCCTCTCAGCGAGAGGACCAACAGTTCAGACAGTGAGCGGTCTCCAGACCTTGGCCACAGCACCCAGGTAGGGTCCCTGGAGTTGAGACGTTGGGGTGCACATCCTTCCATAGTGCCCCATTGCATAGATGACACCGAGGGTCAGGAGAGGGAACAGATTTCCTCCTGTCTGTCCAGCTTGCAACACTCCCAGGCCTGAGACGAGTCTGTGACTGCTTGGGAAAGATATGCAGTGGTTCTGTCTGAAGTGTTGCAAGCTTTGGCTCTTGCCAGTAGACTACAAGATGGGACTACTCCATTTAAGCACTAAGTCAGGGCCTGTTGACTGACTGAGAAGACCTTTGCCTGGGGTCAGCCCCAGGTGCCTTGCCATCAGCCACTCTCCCAAACCCTGCCTAGGCCCTGTGGCAAACAGTGTTTCTCCATGGTGCTGCTTCCAGGGCCTCCAGCCTGAGTCTATAAACTAAGGATTCTGGAATGGGGAACTTCCCATTTAAAAAATAGTGTCAGAAGCGGGGAGTGTCTAGAACAAGGCAGTGGGAATGGTGAAGGGCCTGGCAGGTCGCTGTGGTGTGAGGGCGGCGTGGAAGATAGGGGAGGGGTTGAGAAAAGGGTCCTAGAATATCTGTTTTCCAGAAGTGGTCAAAAGTTAGACTTATTCTTGGCCCAGAAGACAGAGCTCAGAGCTGGGGGGCCCACCCCAAGGAAATCTGATGAGAGGGAGACCTGGGTTTCCTCAAGAGCCAGTGTCCTTGCTTTGGGCCTTGCCAGGCCATGTAGGGGTTGAACTGAATGCCTCTACACCCTCCTCCCCACCCGCTCCAGGACTCTCTTGGTGACACTGGCTACAAGCTGGTGACATTGTGGGGGGTGCCTCAGACAGGCAACAAGCGTGGTGATTTGCTAGACTGGCCCAATTTCTGTCTCCCTGCTGGTGCCAGTCTTAGAGACAAGGCTAGCCCTGTGAGCCGCCTGCAGGCCCTATGTGGGGACTGAGATCCCTGTCTTTTCTCCCACCCACCCGGCCTGCCCTGCCTCTGCCACTGCCACCCTGGCTTCAACTTCTCTGCCCTCCTCACAGGGCTCTCCCCATCACCTTCCTGTTTATCCCAATGCAGGTCACTCTAATTGGGCGCTAGGCAGCTAGGTAGCTACAGCTACCCCCCTTCCCAGTGCCCAAGACTTGATTCTCCTCCTCCACCATCCCCCTTCTGCCTTCCATCACCCACTCTTGCTCATCCCCACGGGTCCTTGGGGTGGACCTGATAAGAGTACCTTTGCCATATCTCTGCCTAGATCCCAAGAAAGGTGGTGTACGACCAGCTGAATCAGATCCTGGTTTCTGATGCGGCCCTCCCAGAAAACGTCATCCTCGTGAACACTGCTGACTGGCAGGGACAGGTGAGGGAGGAGGGGATGGGCAAGTCTCTCCATGATTGCTGGTGACCCGAGCTGGGCCCCCTGGGCCTCCTCGTTGGCCTGCGCTTTGAGCAAGGCACAATTTCCCCAGGTCTAAGATGAGGATCATGGCGCCAACAGTGCAAGGAATCAGACACATGAGGGTTTCATTGTGTCAAGCATGGGGCAGAGCGGGTCTCCCAGGGAGGCCCCGGGACACACTCGCGATTTCCTGGGAGCCCCTCAGGGGATAGCCCTGCCCCAGACTCCTTGAGGGGCCGGTGAAGGCAGAGTCAGGGACCCTCGTTCCCCTGACCTGCAGCCTGTGCTGCCATTCCTAGTATGTGGCAGAGCTGCTTCAGGACCAGAGGAGGCCCGTGGTGTGCACGTGTTCCACCGTGGAAGTCCATGCTGTTCTCTCCGCCCTGCTCACCCGCATCCAGAGATAGTAAGGGCTCCAACCCCTGCATTCGAGGCCCCTCCCTACAAAAGCCCACCTGTTTGTGGCCTTTTGAATGTCCAGACAAAATTGGAGGAAAGCAGTCCACTGTCCTCTGCCTCCACCAGGCTTGAGAGTGGGTGGCATGTCACTGACCCATGGGACCCAAGTGCCATTCACTAGGACCCTCCCTGACAAGTGACACCTGCAAGAGCCAGCCCTCTCCCGCCCCTGCATGAGCAGGACCTGAGGAACCTCTTCACCATCCTCCTCCTGTTCCCTCCCCAGCTGCAACTGTAATTCCTCCATGCCAAGGCCTGTGAAGGTGGTGGCGGTGGGTGGGCAGAGCTACCTGAGCTCCATCCTCCGCTTCTTTGTCAAGGCCTTAGCCAACAAGACGTCCGACTGGCTAGGTTACATGCGCTTCCTCATTGTGCCCCTGGGTGAGTGAGGATGGTGCTGCTGAGGGTGGGGAGCCAGGGGGACTGGAGCAGCCATCTCTTACCCCCTGCTGTGACATCTCCCTCCACCAGGTTCTCACCCTGTTGCCAAGTACATTGGCTCAGTGGACAGCAGATATAGCAGCACCTTCCTCGACCCAGCCTGGAGGGACTTATTCAGTCGCTCAGAGCCCCCAGTTTCAGGTAATCCCCCTGAGGAAGTTGGGCAGGGTGGTAGGGGAGATGTCCCCAGTGCTCTGCTCCTCCTTGTTCATCGTCTGAGGAGCTGGCGTGGGGCGGGGGGATCCCTGGAGTCTTTGTTCCCAGGTTGGACCCAGAGGCAGCTAGAGGTTTCTCCTCTGAAAGCCTTGGGGATGAGCCCTGCCTGGCCCTCATTGAGCCCTTGGGAACTAGGGGCTCAGCAGCTGCTGTGGCAAGAAAGATCTAGAGGTCATTCAGGCTCACTGCACAGGGAATTGGAGACCCCAGAGGAAGCAGTGGGCAGGGGACTGATGATGAGGAAGGCAACTGGCAGGGTTGAGAAGGGTCTGGAGAATGGCCACAGTCTCAGCCCTCCGCGCTTCTCCACAGAGCCACTGGACGTGGTGGGCCGCGTGATGCAGTACGTGAGTGGGGCTGGTGTGACACATCAGCTGCCCGTAGCAGAGGCCATGCTGACCTGCAGACACAAATTGTGAGTGCACATTTCCCCCTGCCCTCTGGAAGGTCCCCAGGAGCACCCCACCTCTCACAACGCCCTCTCCCCTTCTCTCCCAACAGCCAGGATGAAGATTCCTACCAGAAGTTTATCCCCTTCATTGGGGTGAGTCCCCCCCTTCTCCACCCCTCCCTAACTTCCCTGACGCTACATTATCACAGAGGGAATACTGTCCTGGCCGTGTCCCTGAGTATTTGGGGGCTGAGGGACATGCAAAAGCTGCCGGCATCTTTCCCTTGCGGGGAGATGGTATGGCCTGACCTGTGGGCCTGGTCAGAGCACGTTGGAGAGGACCGTTGCGGCACAGATGGCCAGGAAGCAGAGCCTCGTTTTTGTCTCTTCTGATGGCTTTCCCTTAAAATTAAGCTGGGTGGATGGGCGTCTCCTTCCCAGGCCCCTCCCGGCTCCCCAAAGCAAAGAGGGCCTTCTCCAAAAGAGGTTGCCATCCCCTGCTGCTCCTCTGCTCTTTTAGATCTGGCAGGCAGTTCCTGCTTCTGGACACCCGGGCCTGGGGTCCTGGAGTACTTCTCTCAGAGAGCACCTTAGCGGAGAGGCCAGATGGGGGAGTTGAGCGGGATGGGAGGGAGCTCCCCTAGGAGGGCTCAAGAGAGTCCAGAACAGAAGCCCAGAGCACTGGCTCATTTTTGTTATGTGATGCAGCATGTTCTGCAGGCAGCAGGACCCCATCCCTGGCCCTGCCCCCCTCCCTCTGCTTGGACTCAGGCCAGGCCCAGAAAGCCCTGGGGCATGCCATGCCTCACCTCACTGGGCTTCTCCAGACAGACTTGGAGAATAAGAGCAACCTGCACTGGGGGAGTCTCAGGCCTACACCCTGCAGTCCAACCATGTGGCCCTCCCCCACACCCCCAGAGCCTTCTCTTCCTCTCAGAATTCTCTGGAGTGTTTTTGAGGAAACAAGTGCTTGTCAGGGTCGACTTATTCTTCTTGAGCCCCCCGCCCCTGCCAGAGCAGGCCTCACTTTCTCAGCCCCACCAGCACAGTGACCGAGGAAGGAACTAACCCTCCCTGTTGTTCCCTTCTCTTCAGGTGGTCAAAGTGGGCCTGGTGGAAGATTCCCCTCTCACCACAGGTAAGATGGGACCTCCCTTTACCTCCCTAGGCTGGGCATGCTCTCCACTGCCAGGGGTCCTGACCTCTTCACTCCAGAAGGGTTCCCGAGGGCAGACAGGGAGGTGGTCTGCGTGCTCCCTGGGGTGCAGGGAGAAGAGAGCTCTTTGGGTAGCAGGATCTCTCCCCCTCAGGTGATGGTGATGATGCGCCCGTGGTCAGCCTCACTGTCCCCTCCACATCCCCACCTTCCAGCTCTGGCCTGAGTCGGGATGCATCAGCCACACCCCCTTCCTCCCCCTCCATGAGCAGCGCCCTGGCTGTGGTTGGGTAAGTGTCACATGCCATTGACCCACTCTGCCCCCACCCCTACCCCCTCTACATCTCGAGTGAACCTGGCAAGAGGGTCAAGAGGAATCGCCTTCACGGCACTTTAGTGGTCTTTCTCCTTGGTACAAATGAGGGTGCCCTGCTCGGCCCTGCTTCCCTGTCCTGCTTTAATATTTAAAAATAAGAACCCAGGCAGGAAGGAAAACATGAGAGGAGCCTCGGTGGCCTCTGTACCCATTATGTCTGACGCCTCCTTTCAAGAAGGCATCAGCTGATTTTCCCCTGTGGGGCTAAAATTATCCTGGTGCTCAAGGTGCCATGAAACAGAGAGAATGTGCAGAGGGGGAGCACGCAGGAGGGTACAGTCCCAGGGTCCCCCACCATCCCTTCTGCCTTGCTCCCCTCCATCCCTGCCTCTGAGGATCCTGGGGGTTGCTTCTGGCAGCTCCTCCTCCTTTCTGTATAATGGTCGGCTGCACCCTTGTCGCCCCTGAAGCCAAGATTCTGGGGAGGATAAAAGGCTGCAGCAGCTTTTCATCTGTCTCCCTGCCTATCTGGGCCACTCACCCCCCATATCTGACAGACAGTCCCCAAACCCCTAGATGGCCAGGTTACTTCCCTGCTCAGACATCTCCGTGGCACCCTAGTACCTCAGCCTAGCATTGAAGCCTAAGCTGCCCTGGACATATTCCTTCCTACCATTTGCAAAATAAGGGGCACTGAACAAGAAGGCCTGGGAGGTCAGGCAGAAACTATGGCTCTGTGGTCAGCTGCCCCCACCGCACTCCCCAGGGTACCTTGGTAGGAGGGGCCCCTCCTGCCTGGAGTGCTTGGCTGCTGCGAGGCACCCACGTGTGCTCTCTCACACACATTCACATGCACTCAAGCTGGCACATTCAGGCTGTCACATTTGTAGTCATGCACAGGTACACTCACACTCACACACGGCACCCCCGGTCCCTGAGAGGAGCATCCCAGAGGAGGGGCCAGAGCCCTCATCCCATCCCCCTACCACCCTGCCCTCAGGAGAATGGAAGCCCTCCGAGGGCAAGCCAGCTTTGTTCAGTCTCCCGGCATTGGGCCGAGTCAGTGCTTGGCAGGTGGAAGCCAGTCTAGCTTCTTCCATGTCCGCTCTGCCTCCAGGAGTCCCAACAGTCCGTATGGGGATGTCATTGGCCTGCAAGTCGACTACTGGCTGGCCCACCCCGGGGAGCGGCGGCGGGAAGGTGAGAAGAGGGATGCCAGCTCCAAGAACACCCTCAAGAGTGTCTTCCGCTCGCTGCAGGTGTCCCGGCTGCCCCATGGCAACGAGACACAGCTTTCTGGTACCATGGCCATGACCGTGGTCACCAAGGAGAAGAACAAGAAAGGTAGGCAAGGGCCCATCCAAAGGTCCCATCCAAAGGCCCCCTCATCAGGCCCCACTCTGGGCTCCCAGACATTGATTTCCCACTCATGGTCAGAGAAGCGGAGGCCAGAGTCAGGAGAAGGGCCCCAGGGACAGGCCTGAGCTGGGCTCAGACTAGAGAGTGACCACCTGCTGGGCCCTGGATCAAGGGGAAGCCCTGGGCCATGCTTGTTTTGGGAGAAGGTCAGACATGTAGACAGGGAGAGACCTCTCCCTTGGCTGTAGCTTGAGGCAGGGAAGGAAATAAGCCAGAAAGATTTGGGGTCTGAACCCCCCAGGGCCCTCCTCAGAGCCTTTGTCATTGACTGGCAAGGCTAGCTTGATCCTTGGGGCACATTATGCCAGTGCCTGCCATGGGGCCTCTGGTCCCTGCCCCCTCCTCTCAGGTTCTAGGCCCCTTGAGGTGAGAAACAAAGCAGGTAAGCCATGCTGGAGTGGTCAGCCTGGGGAGGGTGGCGCTGAGGCCCTGAGCCGGGGCTTACCTGGAGCAGGGAAAGGAGGCTGGACCCACCCTGGCCAGGATCCCTGCCTTTGTTTCTCTCCTTCCTGGCTGCCCTACCCATCTCTTGGGCTTAATTAACACCCACACAGTCTCCTGGGTGACAGTGGCCTTTCACTTGATGTGGACAAACTGCTGTCCTCCATCTCTGCCTAGGGGACCTTGGGCATTGGAGGAAAGCAAGGTGGGGGGTTCACTGTTCCAGTGGCCCTGATGGGTGGCATGCTTTACAGTGCCCACCATCTTCCTGAGCAAGAAGCCTCGAGAGAAGGAGGTGGACTCCAAGAGCCAGGTCATCGAGGGCATCAGCCGCCTCATCTGCTCGGCCAAGCAACAGCAGACCATGTTGAGAGGTGAGGAGGGTTGGGGGCGGGGGTCAGGGAGGAACTGAGGGGGAGGGGTCCCATGGCCCCCAAGTGCCCGTGATCCTTGACCCCCATCTACCCCCCACCTCCACCCCCCCAAGTGCCCCTAGCCCTCACTCATCTCCTCCCTTCAGTGTCCATTGATGGTGTGGAGTGGAGCGACATCAAGTTCTTCCAGCTGGCTGCCCAGTGGCCCACCCATGTCAAGCACTTCCCTGTGGGCCTGTTCAGTGGCAACAAACCCACCTGACTGCCCTGCCTCTGGGCCTTCGTGTCGTCTGCTGGTCTGGGGCACCTTCTGTGGGGGGACACCAGCAGGCCTGGGGCCTGAGGGTGCCCTTCCTTTGCACTGGGGTCTACCTCTCCCCTTGCCTACTTCTGAGGGACGCTGCCCCCCATCCTTCCCACTTGGGCCCTGAGCCCATCCATCACTGGAATTTAAGCAAACTCTTCCAAGGGGGCCCAGCTCCTGGAGCCTGAATCCACCCAAGGGGCAAACCATTCCTGGCTCCTGCCTGGTTAGTTACCAGCCTCTCTGCATTTAAGGCCACTGTCTCCCAAAGTTCCTTGTCCCCCTCCTTTCTGGCTACAGTGCCCCCTGGGTACCCAGCTGTTTATCAGGAGTTAGTTCCCTGCCTTCCCATCCCCACAAACGTCATCTCTGCCTCAAGTCAACTTGGCTTTCCCAAAGGAGACAGAAGGCTCAACCTGAGCCCACCTAGACAGAGGCAGGCAGGGAGGCCACACCTCTGTGTCCTGCCCCCCCCAGGCCCTGCCCAGTGCCCCCAGTGTCTCCAGGTGTGTCCGTGTCAATTTTGTGTGTATGTCCTTGAGAGCTCATTGGCTTTTCTGTTCTCCACCACCCTGCCCTTGCCCACTGTGCTCCTCATGCACTCCAGGCCCTGTGCCCTCTGGTTTCTCCAGTCCCAACACTCCTCCTGCCCACCTCAAAGCCTTGTCCGCCTATTCCAGGCTCTTGGCCCCAGCACACCCACCTAGCTGTCTGTCTTCCCCCTCCTCCCACTGTGAGCCCCCTCCCCAATGGAACCCTCCCTCCAGTCTCCTCCTCCTTCTGGACGCAGGTGTCTGAGCTCTAGCTTCCTTCTCCCCCCACCCCAACTTTGGGGGGATTTTAATCCTGGGATGGGCTACAGCAGTCAGCCCTCCAGCGTTCTGTCCGCTGAAAGTCTCTTCCCTATCCCCAACGTCGTCCCTAGCCAACAGATATGGACAGAACTTTGTTCTGAAAGATGCCACCCTTGTTCAGCCCTCCTGTCCTATTCCCTCAGTCCTGCTGTCCAAAGCACCGTGCCTGGGCTCAGCTGTCTGTGCCGGGGCCATGGATATGGGGGGAGTTGCTGTTGGATTTTTCATTCAATAAACTGGTGATTTCTTACCAGCCGCCTGAGATTGTTTGTGTCTCTACTGCCACCTTAGCTGAAAGGCAAAGGGTTGACTTCCTTATTTCAGGGGAGGGATGGCTGCTTCTCTGCCAGACCCCAAGCGCTGCTGCCCTCACAGCCACTCTTTTTCCAGATCCACCCACCAGAGTAGGGCCGGCTCCATGTTTGGGCCCATGAGCAGCTACTTCAGGAACTCGGGAGCGGCCACTGTCTGTCCTCTGTCCCCTTCCCCCTCAGGAATGTCTGGAGGGCCCAAGGCCAAGGCAGAGACTACAGTAATGTTTCCAGGGTCCACTTCTTCCACGGATGTCCCCTGCCCCACTTCTGGGGAGGCCTGGGTGCAGCGAAGGTTCAAAGCGGCAGCTCTGTAGACCCCAGGGGTGGAGGAGGGGAAGATGAGGCCAGGAAAGTGGTCATCGTCCCAGGGCCTGGTCCTGGAGCTGAGGGCAAAGGGAGAGCAGGAAGCCCTCAGGGCCCGGCCTCCTCCCTCCTTCACTGGGTCCCTGTCCAGTGTCAAGGGCCAGGGCAGGGAAGCCTGTTGGTGAGCTCGGTTCTTTTCTCAAGGCGTTCCAGTCTGGCCCTGAGGCCCTGTCTGCCCCATAATCCACCTGGGTCCTCTGAACTTTCCTAGTGTCTGATTGAGTGAGGAGAATGGAGTTCCCTTTACCCCAGCCTCTCTCTGGCCCCCTTCCCTGCAGCACTGGATTTTCAGGGTCCCCACATATTCAGTGATCTCCACCTATTTCTTATTTTTTCCTCACTTAATAGTATTTTATTTTTTCCATTTGCACATAAAGATTGTTTTCAGTATTGTCTTTTATAAGATTTTGAATTCCAAATATTTTCTCCGTCCCTTCCTCTCCTCCCCAAGATAGTATACAATCTGATGATAAAGGATGTACTTGTGCAACCATATTAAATGTATTTCTATATTAGTTGTGTTGTAAAGAAGAATCAAAACCAAAGAGAAAAAGGAGAGAAAAGTCATCTGCTTTGATCTGCATCCAGACTTCATAGTTCCTCCTCTGGAGGTGGATGCATTTTCCATCATGAGCCTTTGGAATTGTCTTGGACCCTTGCATTGCTGAGAAAAGCCAAATCAGCCCTAGTTGATTGTCGTCATCATTATGTTGCTGCTGCTGTGTATGCTCTCTTGATTCCTCTCACTTCACTCGGCATCAGTTCATGTAACTCCTTCCAGACTCCACCCCATTTCTAATGGGACCCACATGGAAACCAGAACTCTTTCCAAAGGAAGGAGGACTGTGTATGTTGTCAGGGACTCCCCTCAAACATAGAGCCAGGTAATATCTTTAGACATATGTACTTGGAGTTCAAAAGAGGGCAAAGATAGCTGAACCCCGAAACTGCTCAGGAAAGAGCTCAGCATGACCCAGGACTCCACAGCTCCCATCTCTGGCCAAGTCACTTAGCCCACAGATGAATGCATGCATGAATGATCATTTAATAAGCATTTCCTTAGCATGCAGTAACAAAGCAGATAATCTTACATCTTCATTTCCATCAATAAATCCATCTTGGGTCAATATTGAACCACTTGACATGCTGGAAGCAAGATGTCTTTTGGGAGGACTTCCTGCCCATCAGTGTCAGTTGGTAGCTGGTGTCCAGGGCAAGGATAAAAATAGCTAAAATTTATATAGGGCTTGCTATGTGCCGAGGATCGTGCTAACTGCTTGACTCGCTTGGTCCTTACAACCATGTTGGGGGAGAGGTGCCATTATTATCCCACAGGGATAATATCCCTTCACCTTACCCAATGACTGGGCTCTTCCACTCCTATTCCCCCTCCAGCTTCCCTGGGAGCTGGCACAAAGACAAGCCCAGCAGCCAGGGCAGTGTAGACAACTTCTGCAAATACTTTGGGGTGATGCTGTTTCAGGGCTCTTTACCTCTCACAGATCCAACTGAAACACCATGACCCTCAGGGCATTCTGCTCCAAAGCTGTGCCTGTCCAATTAAGTCCTAACCCCAAATCCAACCCTACCCTACTTGACCTATCCCACTTCATCTCTCACTGTTTTCTACCTGTATTTCCATCCAGGCTCATCTCCTTTTCTCTTGCACACATTCATTCTTGCCTGCAAATCTTTGTCAGAGATGGCCTTTTTTCTGCCACCATAAGTTTGCCACTCACACTGAAAACCTAAGCTCAGTTCCCATGTCCTAGAACCTTAAGAGTTAGACACTCAAGCCTAGTAATGTGTGATTAGTAAGTCCAGTCAGCACCTTCTGACCCTTGATGATGCTCAATATTCTAACTGATTTCTTCGTTGGTCCCATGTTGTTCCTTCATGAACCAAGTCCTTAGAAGCTCTGGTAGTTTCTGCTAAGCTAAAAAGGCCCAGGTACAGGACTCAAAGCATAAAGAAGTTCTTCACCATTTGGCTGTGCCTTAGATGACTGTTCTTTGGCATTGGAAACCCATAGAGCAGAGTGAAAAACAAAATGGCCCCCAGCCCTCTTCCCTTTCATTGGTGAATCAATCACTTAATTAAAAGCTTTAATAAGTGCTAACTACGTGCAAATTTGTAGGCTGCCGTGGGTACAAATGTACTAAGCACTCTACTATTGGTATCCCTTGTGCTAAGCACAAATAGAAAAGCAGTAGAAAAATCCTTGCTCTCAAGTTGTCATTTTAATGGGGGAGACATCCCAAGAGGGTGCCAGGGCTGGGGAAAGGGAGCGGAGGTGTGCTAAGAGCCCCAGGTGTGAGGTCATACCCTTAACTCAGATGTCCTCGTCTAATGGCCAAAATGGCATCTTGTTGGATAGAAATGAAAACAGAAGACCAAAAGCAACTTCTTGACTCAACGGAAAGAGAACTTCCGGGTTCTCCCTTCTTAAGCACCAACCACACAAGGAGGAATGTTTCATATTATTCCTGATCAGCGTACGTGACAAGACCATCACAAAGATAACTGGTGCTATTGCAAAGGATTAGGGACAGGGCAGAAAATATCTGGAGAATTCCAGGAGACCCTCTGATGAGTTTTGGTGATTTAAAGCAAAGGTGGGCATAGCCAACCAGAAATAGGTCGGAAAACATGGCTTAGATTAAAAAACAAAAGAACTTGAAGTCAGGAAGCTTTGCACCTCTATGTAATAAGTACTTTATTCCAAAAAAGAGTCAGGAAGTGCTGAATGTTTGTCGTTAAGCTGTTCTTTCAGTCCTGTCTGACTCTCTGTGACCCTATTTGGGGTTTTCTTGGCAAAGATACTGAAGTGGTTTGTCATTTCCTTCTCTAGCTCATTTTACAGATGAGGAAATTGAGGCAAATAGGGTGCAGTGACTTGCCCAGGGTCACACAGCTAGTAAGTATCTGAGACCAGATTTAAACTCAGGTAGAAGAGTCCTCCTAACCCCAGACCTGTGCTCTATCCACTGCACCATCTAGCACAAAAAGTGGAACTGATTATATCTAAGGGACCCTGAATGGATGGTTACCAATGAAGGGGGACACAGGGGGAGTCCACTTCCAAATCAGCTGCCTTTTTAGAACAAAGGTCAAAACCAAATTAGAAGGAAGCAAAAAATTAGAAGGTGGAGATAAGTAAACCTGAGACATCTAAACTGTTGATGTTAAAAACAGGAGATAATGATGAACTATTAACAATTCCTATGGAAGCTTAACTGCTCTCTTCTTCTTTGGTAACTGCTCCCAGTTTCCATGGAAGGAAAGAGGTGGCTTGGAGGGATTTGGCTACTGAAGTAGGTCAGAGGTTGAATTTGGGGACAACTCTGGCAAAATTTGGGAGGGGGGAAATGTAGCACTTGCTACATCCAGATGCTAGTTCAGAGTCTCCTCCTAGCTTATAAGTGATGCAGGATAAGGGAAGATTTAGGAGGCTAGAGGAGGAATGAGGAGCATTAAAGTGGGAGTGAATTCCACCTGAAGAGGTAGAGTCAAGAAAGGTAGGGAGAAAGGAGCCGGTAAGATCAAGAAAAGGTGGGCCGGGCCATGAGAGGGTTCCATTCAAGAGACTGACAATCTTGACCACTATGGAGGAGGGAGAGTGGGCAGAGACTTGGAGCCTACAGGCAGCCCTGATATTCCTGCCATGTCTGTATGACTAGTATCTGTGTTCCAAGTGTAAGCTTGTGTTCTCCTGGAGGAGAACGCAAATGAACCGAGAAAACAACTCCACACATGAAGTTGTTGGGGAGAATGAACAGCTATAAAGGAAACAGGAAGAAGAAGGGAGGAGGGTAGAAGCAAACCACAAAGAAAAGGAAAAGAAAGGAGAGTTGTCCCAATAGTGTGTAAAAACAGATGGGACTACCACCCATCAACAAGAGAGTGGGAGAGAGAGAGTAGAAAGGGAGGGAAAGAGGAGAGAGGAAGAAGGGAGGGAGAGAGATACAGATGGATAGTAATGGAGGAAAACAAAACAGATTTGAGACTTCTCCTGAAGAAAAGACAGCTGGGTGCTCTGAGAAGGAAAACACCTTGGAAGGCCCTCTGAGAATGATAAAGCAAAGCCATAAAAACAGTCAGAGGAGGGGATCCGTAGAAAGGATCCGAGAAGATAGCAGTGATTCAGGAGGGAAGCAGCCATCAGCTGACCTCACAGCAACAGTGGAAAGGTCTGTTGTCTTCCTGGGACATGTATCCAATAAGCGACAACAACACTCCCAAGACTTATCAGAGCAGATGACGGAAGCCTGGGGTCAGAAGGAATCTGAAAAGTCACACGAGCACTTACAAAGACCTGGCTAAGAAGGTGAAAAACACACAGGTAGAGGCTACACTTTAAAAGCCAGAGAGGCAGAAGAGAAAAGGTAATTTAGGCTAAGAAAATGGTTTCTAAGAATGAGATTGGGATTTCGGGATCAAAGGCTTGACAGATTCCTGGCCAGCGATGGAGTAGATCTAACCAAGGCTGGTAAGAATGCTCGGTGTGGCACAAATCTAATCAAAAAAGCTTTAAACTGACAGGGAAGAGGGAAGGTGATGACAGTGAGTATGTATCCTCCGAAATTAAATACTACAAAGAATAGTCACAAAGAATGGAAAATAGCAGTCGAAATATCCAGAAATTCACCAGGAGACAAAATCTAACAAAGATTCAGGTCCTCAAGCATCCGTATAGACATGTGCCCAAAGTTTAGGTAGGTAACAAATGAGTAACAGGTCCTAATGCAAGGGGACAAATGAAACCTCATTAGGCTTCACTGGGAATTGGTGGGACAAAACACGTTACTAGGTTATGGTTCTGTATGGTTAGCTATGCTTTATTATAAAGAAACATGACAAGTAAAAGGGGAAGGGGGCAACATTTTGTATTAAGAAGGTATATTCATGTAAGAAATCTAGGAACTGGAAGCAGAAGCATGGCAGAAATGGGATGAAAGGCAAAGGAAAAATAAAGAGAAGGGATTTTGTCATTGGAATATACTCTAGACATGGACATACCATTCCATCCTAGCATTTATGAAAAAGGAGAGGCTATCTGGGCATAGTATGACTCGAGCCCCATATTTTGAGGAAGTAGGTTTCAAGGGGTTCGAAGGAAATTTAGGATTATTGGGTGTGGAGGTACATGCCCCCTCTCCTGAGAAGGCTGGAGCTAGGGGTTTGTTTGAGCTGCAGTAGACTAAGCCAATCTGGTGTCCACACAAGTCTGGTACCAACATGGTGAGTCTCCAGTAGCCAGGACCATGGGAGGGTAGGCAGGGAGCAGCCACCAGAGCTAACCTGGCCCAGGCTGGAAATAGAGCAGATCAAAGCACCATGCTGATGAAAGAAAGAAAGAGAGAGGAAAGGAGGAAAGAAGGAAGAGAAAATCCTATAAACTAAAATGTTTCAGGGGAGGTCAATCCAAGAGGGACGGGAGATGCCAAAGAATGAAATTCCAAAGATATACAAAGATATAAAGAGAGACAATTTCAATGAGAAGGAAAATAAGGAATTTAGACCAAGAGACCAAGGTGAATGCATAGGAAACAGATTTTATTTATATATACATATACATACATGTTTGTGCACATGTAGACATACATATACACACATATGTATATTGTGCAGCACATACATATGTGTGTACAGATGATTGAAAAAAGTTAAAGACACCCAAGAAGCTGCTGTGTTATTTATTTATTTTGATTTTTTAATTGTGTTGAGAGAAAAAGATTCCAAGAAAGGTCAGACTCTGCCTAAGTAGAAGAGATGGAGATGGACAGAAACAAAGCAGAATGCTTTGATTTGGGGGTTTCTGTTTTCTCTGCAAACGAGGGTGATTCTTCCACTGGAGACAACTGAACCACAATGACTAGTATGGAGTAGATGCCCAAGATAGATCAGGGCTCACGTCCCCCCCAGTCCCTCAGATACCTTCTGCCTGCCCTCTCTCCTCCTGCGTCCAATGGTGGCCTTCCTCCTGACCAAGGCCAAGTCAACAGTTGATCCCATTTCATCCTGTCTCCAACAGATTGCCCCATGTCATCCCTGCCCTATGATTTCTTTTCCATATCTCCCTGCCTGCTGGCTATTTTCCTGTCCCCAAACATGCCCAGGCCTCCCCAATCCTGAAAAAAACCTTCACTTCTACCTTCTGTCTTCCTACAACTGTCATTCCTGTGTCTCTTCTGCCCTTTGTGGCTAAACTCCAAAAGGCTGAATACACTGGCTGACCCCACTGTTTCTCTTCTCTCTCTCTCTACTTAAACCCTTACAGTTTGCCTTCTGACCTTATTATTCCACCAAAACTGCTCTCCAAAGTTAGTGATGACTTCTTAGTTGCCAGATCCAATGGCCTTCTCTCAGTCT
Source organism: Bettongia penicillata ogilbyi (assembly GCA_023548195.1). Lineage (NCBI taxonomy): Eukaryota > Metazoa > Chordata > Mammalia > Diprotodontia > Potoroidae > Bettongia > Bettongia penicillata. The sequence goes on from JAJHZJ010000590.1 coordinate 7,850,322, forward strand.
TCATTCTCCTTGACCTCTCTGCAGCCTCTGACATGGGTGATCACTCCTCTTTAATATTCTCTTCTCTCTAGGTTTTTCAGACCACCCCTCTTTCTGGTTCTCCTCCTCCCTCTCTGACCACTCCTTCTCTTCCTCCTTTGCTGGATCCTCTTCCTCTGACCATAGGTGTCCTTCTAGGCTTCATGCCAGGCCCTCTTCTCCTCTCTTTCTAGACTGCTTCACTGGGTGATCTCATCAGCTCTGATGGATTTAATGACCACCTCTCTGCTGAGAATGCTCATATCTACCTTTCGTGCCAATCTCTCCACTGACCCCCAATCTCATAACTCCACTGCCTTTCAGACAGTTCATACATGTCCAGCATACAGCTTAAATTCCATCCAAATTTTGTTCAATTCAATTACATTTTGTCCAAAAACAGAAGTCATGATCTACTGCCTGAAAACCTCCCCACTCCTACTTTCCCTATTACTGTAGAGGGCACCACCATCCTCTTAATCTCTCAAACTCAAAACTTAGGAGTCAGGCTGGATTTCTTATGATCCCTTATTCCCCCGTATCAAAAATAGTGCCAAGGCCGGTTCATTTCAGCTTTACAACATTTCTCAAATACATTCCCTTCTCTCCTCTGACACTGCTCCCACCTGGTACAGGCCCTCCTCACCTCATGTTTGGAATATCTAAATAGCCTAGGGGTGGGTCTGCCTGCCTGGAGACTCCCCTCACTCCAATCCATCCTCCATTCATGTACCAAAGGGATTTTCCTAAAACACAGGCCCCAGCTGCGAAACTCCTTCCCCCTTACTCAATAACCCTCAGTGGTTCCCTATTTCTTCCAAGATCTAATACAATATCCTATTTGGTATTCAAAACCTTTCATCACTTGCCCCCTCCTATTTTCCAGTCTTCTTATCCCTTACTCCTGACACCCCAACATTCCTCATGTCTCTTCTTGTGGAGAAGAGAGAGGTATGTGGATTGCTTGAGAATTCAGTGGTAAGGACTTGGAATCTGTCAGATGGTGAGCCCAAAGAGTAGTTGTTAATGGTGCTGTGTCAATGTGGCAGGAAGTCTCCAGTGGAGTGACCCAGGGATCTGTGCTTTGTCTTGTGCCAGTTAATGTTTTTACCAAAAATTTGGATGGAGGCATAGATGTTATAATCATCCCATGTTCAGATGACATCAAGCTAGCACAATGAATGAAAAGGCCAAGATTGAGACACTTTGACGGTAAGGTTGGCTCTAATAAGATGAAATTCAGTAGAGATAAATAAAGAGTCTTGCATTTGAATTTAAAAAGTAAACTTCAAAAGTGTAAAATAGAGGAAGCAGGGCTGGACAGCAGTTGTTCTGAAAAAGATCTGGGGTCTTAGTAGGTTGCAAGTTGAATAGGATTCATCTGTAAGATGGGGCAGCCCAGAAAGCTCATAGGGTGATCTTGGACTATATTAAGAATTCCATGGTTCCAATGATACAGGCCATGGTGATTGTCTCTCTGTGTTCCACCATCACCTGTCCTCATCCAAAGTATGGAGGTCCATTCTTGGGATCACTATAAACGAAAGGATATTAATAAGCTATAGAATGTCCAGAGGAGGCCACCATGATGGGAAAGGCTTTGGAACTAGGAATGTTTAGCCTGGAGAAGAGAAGACTTAAGAGAGATATGGTGGCTGTGGAGTATGTGAAAAGATGTTATGTGGGGGAGTAATTCTACTTGTTCTAATTTGTTCTGCCCAGAGAGCAGAACCAGGAATTGTGAGGGGATGTTGCAAAAATGCAACTCTAGATTTGATATCAGGAAAAACCTCCTCCCAGTGGAAGCTGTCCAGTGGAATGGGCCATCTTAAGAGGGTCTCCAGGCAGAGGGTGAGACCACCGGTGAGGCTTCTTTTCATGCTTGAATTGAACTAGATAGAGGCTGCTGAGGTCCCTTTCATCTCCCTAAATCTGTGATTCTCTGGTTTAAATCAGTCAGCACAGTAAGGGGCCTGGAAACCACCACCCAAGCAAGTGCCTGTCATGAGGTGAAAGCTTCACAAATGCTCATTGACTGCTTTACTTGACCTGCTTGCACAACAGTGAGGACTGACCTCCAAGGACATCTAAGCACAGGTGTAGAATATGAAGGAGGAGGGTGGAAGATGATGAGTAGTACCACCTCAGAGAGCAAGAGTGAACACATGAGTCCTCACTGATAGGAGCCTTCCTCAAGCCAAGAACGCCTACTGGCTCTCAGTGATGGAGCTGGATAGTGAGGGAAAGACCATTGCACTTGGGATCATGAAATGCCTGGGTTTGAATCCCAGCTCAGATGCTCAACTGGCTGCGTGACCCTGCCCAAGTCACTTAACCCAAGCCTTCTTTCTCTCATCTGTCCTCACTTCTAACTTAGCACTGCTCTCTACTCTGGAGACTTCTATGCCTTCCCCCATCTCCTCATCTGCCTCCCCAAGCAGGGAGAGGCCTCTGCCCCAGCAGCCTGCTTGGATCAGTGAGTTGCTGCCCTGAACCTACATTTAATGGAGTGCCCAAGCCAGCCATGGTTCCTTCTAACCAGCCCAACTCGGCTGTTCATTGAACATCTACACCTTGCCCCTTGTGGGATTTCCTCCTTCTTCTCCCACTTTTTAAATTTTTTTTAAAGCAGTCAGGGTTAAGTGATTTGCCAAAGGGTCACACAGCTAGTGAAATTGCAAATCTATTATTTACAATTTGCTACCCCTTTTTACATATATAATAAAGTTATCATGTAAATTCCTTGTTCCCCTTCCTCCCCTTCCCAGAATGGTTACCATTAGACACTGGCAATCATCTAATATCACTTGAACCTCAATAAGGGCCAGAGTCTGAACTAATCAACTAGAAGAAGCCCGGTGATCTGACAGATATTCTCTCTTCTGCCTTTTTCTGTGGCAACAAGGCCAGAGACAGCTAAGAGTGTTTTCCTCTGTTTATGGCCACTAAGACCTTAACCGGAGACGCTACCTGGAATAATAAGAGTTCTCTTATCTTAATATTTTATGGACATATTCTATAATTATGTCAGGTTAATGATAAAGAAAACAGATATCCTGGATCATAATTTGAATTGACACTGTCAACTTTCTTATCTTACTGTATTTATTACCTATTCAATTAAGAAAATTCCTTTCTCATACTATGGTTAAACATATTTGGAGATCATAAATTTGAGTGACGTAGTCATCCTGAGTTGGGATTGTTCTAAAATGTATTTAAATCTTCTCATTCTTTTTATCAGACAGATTTTATCTGGTTCTGTGCATGCATGTATTCTGCTAACTTTAAGGGAATAAAATAATGTAAATTTATAAATCCCCTAGCCTGTTTGACTCTTTTAACCAAACTTTCAGACTGACAACACACACATATATATATATGTGTATGTGTGTGTGTGTAAAATTTATAGATATGTAACATGTTATATATATGTAAAATTATGTTATATATGTAAAATTATATGTTATACATATTATGTATATGTAAAATTACTGCATACTTGTATTTATCAGTTCTTTCTCTGGATGCAGATAGCATCTTCCTTCATGTGTCCTTTGTAGCTAATTTGGGTACTCATAATGGTGGAATACAATGATAAAAATGAAACAGTCCCTAGCCTCAGGAAGTTTACATTCTCTCAAGGGAGACTTCCACATGTAAATATATATATGAAATGCATCCAAAATACATACAAAGTAGTTTTGGAGGAGGGGAGAGCCAGCAGCTAGGGGTGTCAAGAAAGGATTCAAGAAGAAAATGGCACTTGTGTTGAGTCTTGAAAGCAAGGGATTCTCAGAAGCAGAGGTGAGAAAGGGCATTCCAGGCATGGGGACCAGCCAGTGTAAAAGTGTAGAAACAGGAGGTGGAGGATAGCATCCAGTTTGACTCCTTGTAGTATAGGAGGGAGAGCAATATCCAGAATGACATGGGCTAGGGCCAGATTGTAAAGGACTTAAAAACAGAGGTTTTCCTATCTTATCTTAGATCAACAGGAAACTACTTCTAGTGTAGAGCATGGAGGAGTCACATGATCAGATCTCTGCAGAAGGAAGATCCCTTGGGCAGCTTTGTGGAAGACACATTAGGGTGGGGGGAGACTAGAGGCCATTGTCATAGCTGTGGAGAAGAGAAAAAGGTCTAAGCTAAAATGAGGGCTGGTGGATACCAAGAAACAGTCAGACATGAGGGATTGCATGGTGAGAGAAACGAGATTTGGGTTCAAACCCAGGAGACTAGAATTGAGATAATGCCCTGAACAGAAATTTGTGTCTCTGTTCAATGGTTCAGGTGAGTTCCTTCTTGACCCTATGGTCCATAGCATGGCACAAATTGGAAAGTGACAAATCAGGGTAAGTTTGAAGGAAAAGATGAGTTATCTTTTGGACATTCTGAATTTGAGATAGTTACAAGGACATCCACTTGGAAATGCCCAAAAGGCAGTTGATGATGTAGCACTGAGAGTCAGGGCACAGCAATTTGGACATATAGATTAGGGCATCGCCTGTATAAAGATAATAATTAAACTCATGGGAGCTGATGAGGACCAAGAAGAGTACTAAGGGATAGAGGAGCAGCTAGGAGTCAGGAATACTAGCTGTGTGACCGTGGGTAAGTCATTTCATCATGCTTGCTTCAGTTTACTCATCTGTAAAATGAGCTGAAGAAGGAAATGGCAAACCACTGCAGCATCTTTGCCAAAAACCAAATCTATAGAGGGTCACGGAGAGTGGGACACAACTAAATGACAAATCCTTCCATTTCCTCCCAACTTTCAACGTCCTGCTCTAACGCCTCATCTTGGAGTGCTTCTGTACGTTTCTATGGCATTCTGTTGTGTTGCAAAGGCTTCAAGACCAATCCCAGTGTTTACCACTCTTTTGGCTTTCTGGGGATCGGCCCAAGCGCAAGGGAGGGAGGGAGTCATCACCACCAGGTTGCCTCCTTGATGAGTTCTTTGACTGTGACTAAAACCTGGGCAACCAGGAAAGGCACTAAAGAGCCTTGGGTCCTGTAAGCCTTGAATGGTGATGGTGCAGGGAAGAGAAAGAGCGGAGGAAGGGGCTGAGGATCCCAGTTCTTGGGCAATCTGGAAGTCTTAGCTCAGTCTTCAGCCTTCCAAATGTAAGCCATTTAAGGTGAGTCCCAGAAGATGGCCAGGTATGGATGGAGTGTGGCCTTCAAGACTTTTTGATTTGATTACCTAATGTATACAGTTAAAAAACTGTATATCAGGTATCATCATCTTGTTACATTCTGGTTTGTGTGCATGTAAGTCTTCTGCCCCCAGGATTACAAAGTATCTTATCCCCTGGGCAAAGATTGCAGAGTGACAGAGAGCCTTTATTCCCGTTTTTCCGTGAAGGATCATGTACACATATACATGTACAGACTACAGCCCAGTGCCTGCCATCTCTCCGAACAGCTTGGTGCTTCCATAGTGCGTGTGGATTGATTGGAGCTGAAATAACAGAACCTAGAACCGGAACTGGAGGAAAAGAAGCCTTCAGGACGCGGATGAATGAAAGAGATGCTGCAGAGCGGAGGAGAAGCCGGGCCGGGCCGGGCGGCGCCCGAATCTCACTAAGGGGGAGGCGGGGGACTGGGAACCTGGGCTTTCCAACCGACTCCGCGATGCCCGGTCCGTGTGAGTGCGGGATTTGGCACTGAGCCCCGCCAGGCGCGGGCAAGCTGATCCGCGGGGAGCCCGGGGCGGACGGAGCCGGTGGAGCGGGGCCCCGCCGTGACGCGGCAGAGCCGCGGGTCCCTGGGGGAAGGACCAAGCAGCCCCGGGGACGTCGGCCGGCTTCTGGCGGACCAAGGCGTGGAGAAGTGGTAGGGCAGGTGTGCCGTGACCCTGCTTCCACCCTGGGATCCGGCAGCGGTATCCGCAGAGAGACCTGAGAAACGCCGCAGCCGGAGGTAAGATAACACCTGCAGGCGCAGCCCCACCTCGGGCGCGTTCGGGCTTGCTGGTCAACCAGGGGAAGCTACGGTCGGGGAGCGCGTGCGTTCGGTTGTGGCATCAGACGACGAGAGGTAGAGCAAGGTGGGGATGGAGGGATGGGGAGGAGGGAGGAAACGGAAGGGATGGAGGAGATGGAGGAGATGGAGGAGATGGAGGGGATGGAGGGGATGGAGGGGATGGAGGGGATGGAGGGAACGGAGGGTTAGGGGGATGGGGGAGTGGAGGGGATGGGGGGGATGGAGGGAATAAAGGGGTGCGGGGATGGCGGGTGGGAGGATGGAGGGGTGGGGGGTAGGGAGGAAACGGAGGGGATGGAGGGGATGGAAGGGTGGGGGGATGGGGATGGAGGGAAGAGGGTTGGGGGGATGGGGGGTGGGGGTTGGAGGGGTGGAGAAGGAAGGAGGGCTGGGGGAGTTTGGAAGTGTAAATGGGGAACACCTCGGAGCAGTCCGGCTCTTGCTTCTCAGCAAATCCCATCCTTCGGCCCGGGGCCAGGGGTGCCCCTCCCCCTCTTCTTCTCCTCCCCCGTTGGTCTTCCCCTTTAAGGCGGCGGGGGAGGGGGCAGCACCCTCCCCTTCCCTTTAAGGCCCGCGGCGGCGGCCATCGCGCAGGCGCGTGGGTGGGCGCGGGGGCTGCCGGGAGAGGCGGCGATGGAGGCTGCGCGGGCCGCGCGGGGCAGCTGAGACCGAGGAGGCCGGGCCGGGGCCGGGCCAGAGCTGGGGTTGGGGCCGGGGTGCGCAGGTGAGCGGGGGCAGGGCGGGGCGTCGTTCCGGAGAGAGGACGGGGAACCGAGAGCTCCCCCCGCCTGTGCCTCGGGCGCCCCCTACGGGGCGGGGGCTCCCCTCTCTGGCCCGGGGCACCCCCTCGGGGAGCCAGCGGGGACTGGACCGGGGCATCTCCGGGGGAGGCGGAGCTCCCTTCTGTTACGGGGTGCCCGGGGGGAGGGTCTACACTAGGAATAACTCCACACCTGCTACAAGTTGTCCGCCGGATAGAGGGAAGGGGTGGGAGTGGAGATCACCCACAGGAAGGGCCTGCATCCCTAGGGGATGACCAGGCAGGTCGGTGTGGTCCCTAGTGCCCGTCTGGAAGGGGAGGGGCCCCCATACACCCCCAGCCATCGGGGGGCTCCTCCTCCCCATGCTTCCTCCCCAGGGTCCAGGGATGGGGGCTCAGGGGCCGAGTCCCCACCGCATTGCGTCTGGGAGGGAGAGCGGCCGCTGGGGACGCCCCCTGGAGGCGGCTGCGGGAAGTCCGGCCGAGCCACAGGCAGGACCTCTCCCTGCTGGGACCCCCCCAGGCTGTCAGAGCCCCAGCGTCCTCGTCCTCCCCCGCAGGGGCCGCCCCAAACCCGAGCCCTGCCACCATGTCCACCCTGGTGATGTCTCGGGAGGAAAAGCCGAGCCAGGATGAGATCGTGCTGGGCACCAAGGCGGTCATCCAGGGGCTGGAGACCCTGCGGGGCGAGCACCGCGCCCTGCTGGCCTCCCTGCTGGAGAATGTGGCCGGGCGGGAGGCCGGCGAAGCCGAGCCCGGAGCCCAGGAGCGCTCGGGGCTCCTGCGCCGGTCTCTGGAGGCCATCGAGCTGGGACTTGGAGAGGCTCAGGTACCCCGGGGGCCCGGGTCTGGGGGAGGCGGGGCCAGGAGTCCAGCACCCCTCCCCGGGCCCCCCTTCAGCCTTCTCTCCTGGCCGAGGGGCCGTAGGTGATCCTGGCACTGTCCGGCCACCTTGGGGCCGTGGAGTCAGAGAAGCAGAAGCTCCGGGCTCAGGTGCGCCGCCTGGTGCAGGAGAACCAGTGGCTGCGGGAGGAGCTGGCCGGGACCCAGCAGAAGCTGCAGCGCAGCGAGCAGGCCGTGGTCCAGCTGGAGGAGGAGAAGCAGCACCTGCTGTTCATGAGCCAGATCCGGAAGCTGGACGAGGACCCTTCTGCCAACGTGAGCCCGGACCCTCCTCCGGCTGAGGGGGCTTCCTCTTCCTGGCACCCTCCCCCAGCCCCACACATAACCTTCCCAGGGGCTCCCTGGCTCCCCTCCCTTCAGACCCTCCTCCACTGCTTTTCTCTCATGTGTGATTTTTTTTTTCTTTCGGATTGCTGATTCATCCCTCAGGAGGAGAAGGGGGATGCTTCCAAGGATTCTCTGGATGACCTGTTCCCTAATGAAGATGAACAGAACCCAGGTAGGGAAATGGGGAGAAGTGGATCTCTTGACTTTGGGCCCTGTGACTGGTCAGGAGGTCGCAGTCCATGCGGGTGACCATATATATTCTCAGAAGCAGGGGGGAGGAGTGTGTGACTGCATTGCCTGAGGACCCAGAAGTATGCAGATAAGAGGGAACCTCCCAAGACTTCCAAGTATGTGCTGCTGACTCTATCCCAGTCTGGGAAGGCCCTGGGGCCTCCTCTGACCTCCTGCCTTCCTCCAGCTCAGGGCTCTGGGGCTGGAGATGCAAGCACCCAGCATGGAGGCTATGAGATTCCTGCCCGGCTTCGGACCTTGCACAATCTGGTGATTCAGTATGCCTCCCAGGGTCGCTATGAGGTCGCTGTCCCCCTCTGTAAGCAGGCCCTGGAGGACCTGGAGAAGACCTCAGGGCATGACCACCCCGATGTGGCCACCATGCTGAACATCTTAGCTCTTGTATACCGGTAAGGGGATGTCTGAACCTTGGGGAAGGGGCAGCTAGGTGGTGAGGAGAATAGTATACTGGACCTGGATTCAGGAAAACTCCATGAGTTCAAATCTAGGCTCAGTCATGTGACTCTGGGCAAGTCACTTCACCCTGTTTGCCTCAGTTTCCTCTCCTGTAAAATGAGCTGGAGAAGGAAATGGCAGACCACTCCAGTGTCTCTGCCCAAAAAAACCTCAAGTGGGGGCATGAAGGGTCAGGCAAGACTGGAAAATGACTAAATGAGAAGCAGCCTACTGTACAAAGTAGGCTCTCCATGGGATTGACCCTACCCCAGGTGAAGAAAGGAGGGGCCCGTGTAGGTGAATGAACGAAGAAAACACACACTGGTGCCTGAAAGCCCCTCGTTGGCCCATCACTCCTCTGAGGTCAGCCTTCCTCCCCTCGAAGCCCCTCACAGAATGGCCCAGCAAGCAGTCCTGGCTGAAACTGGCAGGAGCCTCATTTTGTAGCTGGGGAGCAGGAAGTTGACCAGCAGTCCTTCCCCTGCCCCTCCCCTTGTCTTCTCAGCGACCAAAACAAATACAAAGAAGCAGCCCACCTGCTCAATGATGCTCTGGCCATCCGAGAGAAGACCTTGGGCAAGGACCATCCAGCTGTGAGTGAGGCCCGGCTCCTGGGCTGGGTTGTGGGGGAAGAGGACCTCTGGCTGGCCAGGCCTCTGCAGCCGTGTTCCTCTCTTTGCCCTGGACTCAGGTGGCAGCTACCTTGAACAACCTGGCGGTTCTGTACGGTAAAAGGGGCAAGTACAGAGAAGCGGAGCCCTTGTGCAAACGAGCCCTAGAGATTCGTGAGAAGGTAGAACCCATCTGGGGGCCCCTGCCTCCCTGGGCCTGGGGGAGGAGCTTGGGGGGGTTGGTCAGGGCACAAGTGAAAGGAGCCTCCACCTTCTCCTAGGTGCTGGGCAAATTCCACCCGGATGTGGCCAAGCAGCTGAACAACCTGGCCCTGCTCTGTCAGAACCAGGGCAAGGCCGAGGAGGTGGAGTACTACTACCGGCGTGCTCTGGAGATCTATGAGGCTCGTCTGGGTCCTGATGACCCCAACGTGGCCAAGACCAAGAATAACTTGGTGCCTGATCCAAGGGAGGCACTGGGGAGGGACAGCCAGGGTGCACTGGGCCCAGCTCGGTGGGGCAGCTGGGGCCTCACTGTCTCCCTGTCTACCCCTTCCTCAGGCCTCTTGCTATCTGAAGCAGGGGAAATACCAAGACGCAGAAACCCTGTATAAAGAGATCCTGACTCGTGCCCATGAGAAGGAATTTGGCTCAGTCAATGGCAAGTGTCTCCCCAGCCCATCCTGCCCTTTGGAAGGGGATGACCCTTTTAACCTGGTCTTAGGGCTCCAGGGTCTTGTGACAGCCCCTCCTCTCTGTCTCCCCCAGGAGACAACAAACCTATCTGGATGCATGCTGAAGAGCGGGAGGAAAGCAAGGTATGGGGAGGCAGAAACTCAGAGCTCAATTCCCCTTGGGGCTTGGCCCTTTCCCTCCCCAAGGTTTCACTTTTCCTCCCCTTCAGGAGAAGCATCAAGATGCCACCCCCTATGGAGAATATGGCAGCTGGTACAAAGCATGTAAAGTGGACAGGTGAGAGGAAAAACTGAGCCTTTGGGGGCCTTGGGGCTCTGGGGGGTCTTGGGGGCTGAGGAGCAGAAACCGTGAGGACCCCTGGCTCATGCCCAGTTCCTCCAGCCCCACGGTGAATACCACACTTCGGAGCCTCGGTGCTCTCTACCGCCGGCAAGGGAAGATGGAGGCGGCTCACACCCTGGAGGACTGTGCCACTCGCAGTAGGAAGCAGGTTGGCACAGGGCCTGGGAGGTCAGGGTAGGAGGCATCAGGAACTTCTCAGCTTCACCCCCCACCTCACCCCTCTCCTCCTGTAACCAGGGCCTGGACGCCATAAGCCAGACCAAGGTGGTGGAGCTGCTGAAAGATGGTGGTGGGCGAGGAGACCGCAGGAGCAGCCGAGAGGTTATTGGTGGCACAGGATCTCGGGCTGAGCCGGAGCCGGAAGATTTGGGGCCCACGGTCGAGTGGTCTGGGGTGAGGGGGCCATTGGGGGTCATTGGGGGAGGTTAGGGTTAGGGCTTGGGGGGAGTAGGGACAGGAGAGCAGGCAAGCACAGTGAAGTGGTTCCTCTGCCCCCAGGATGGCAATGGTTCTCTCCGGAGAAGCGGCTCTTTTGGGAAGCTCCGAGATGCCCTGCGGCGCAGCAGTGAGATGCTGGTAAAGAAGCTTCAGGGGGGCGGCCCCCAAGAGCCTCCCAACCCCCGGTGAGAGCCCTCCCCCACCTGGCCCCCCCAGGCCTAGCCTCCCCTCAGCTGCCCCCCACTCCTGGGGATGTCAGCTCCTCCTCTCCTCCCACAGGATGAAGCGAGCCAGCTCCCTCAACTTCCTCCACAGGAGTGCAGAACAGACCAGCCAGGTAAGGAGGACCTGCCCAGACCCTGGAACTATCACCATTTGTGACGCGGGGTGCCAGGAGCCACCATCCTGACTGGGACCTTGCGCAGGTGGTTTCCTTGCCCATTGCTCTGGCTGATTCTCAGAGTCTGGTGCCAGTTTGCCTTGTCTGCAGGAGATCCTTCAGCCAGCACCAACTTCTGCCCGATAAATACTTCTCCAGGCCAACAGCCGATGGTCTGACCGCTGCCCCAGCACCTTTTCTGCGGGGCCTTGGCCAGACATCCCCACGTCCTCCAGGACTTTCACCAGACTTGGGGTGGTTCCCACATGCAAAGACTCCAAGGACTAGTGGGATGAGGTAGGTAGACCTTCCTCTAACCTTCCCTGTGTTTGTCCACAGTCCGAGGCCAATCTGTCCGACAGCCGAGTGCTCAGCTCCAGCTCGCTTGACCTCTCTCGTCGGAGCTCTCTTGTTGGCTAAGAGGGAGGACTGGGAGGGCCTGCCCCCTCCCCGGCTCCTGAACCCTCCTTGGCTACTTGTCATATCCCACGGGGATGGGGGCGGGGTACAGGGGGAGACCTGACCTCAGCTTTCCTCCTGCCCTGCTTCAGCCACCCTTCCCCAAGGCTGTTTCCCACAGGCCCTCCTCCCCCATTGTTTTTTTGTTTGATCTCAGGGTAACCTCTCCCCCTGTCATTTCAGGCCTAGCGGCTCAAGGCTTCTTCCCCTGCTCCCCGTCCTGTCTAGCACTGTTAGTCACAAAACCAAGAGTCACACTGGGGACAGTGCAGAGAGGAGCCAGGATCCCCACCCCCTGTATTTATTTCTCTTCCCTTCCTCCCAGCGGAAGCCAGGAAAGTGAAGAGCTGGCCCCCTGGAGCCTTCCCGCCAGCCCACCTGGTCTTGGGGAAAGACAACACTAGGAACCTCCCCACCCCGCTTCCCCAGGCCTCTGCTTCTGTATATAGAGAAATAAGTTATTGGCCACCCCCTTCCCCATGCCCTGTTTGTGGTACCTCCCTTCCCCTTTCCAGGCCTTAAGCCCTTGCAGACAAGATGTTGGACACACACAAGTGCAGAAACCGGCCCCACCGTCCTTTCCACACGGTGGGAACCTGCCTTCTCACCCCTGAAACCCATCAGTGTAGGACTGAGGCACCATGTCTCTGTCTATAAGAGCTGACACCGTTTTTTAAACTTTTCCCATCTTTGTTGATCCTGGGCCTTAAAAACATGTCCTTTGAGCCACATTCCAGGGCCTTCCTAGCCCTTCCCGGCTGCCCCCTCCCCAGGTACCACCTGCTGAGCCATTCCCGGGACTCCTGCTGCTCCCAGGTCTCCCCCTCGGGCTCTGAGGGAAGGGACTGCAGTCCCCGCTTTGTAGCTGGGGGGTCGGGGAACCCACATGCTTTGTTCAAATGTTGCTGTAGAAATAAAGACGGTTTGAGTCCAGATGAGTCCAGTCTCTCAGTGGAAGCAGGAGGCCCTCATGTTTGGGGGTGCGGGGGGCTGTCGGGGGCTCAGGAATTCCATTGTCTCACTGCCTACCGTGGGGGCGATCTAAGAATGAAACCGAGAAATATGGAGGTTTGGGTTCAGCCCCTCCCTCATTTTCCCAGAAGCTGAGGGCCGGGGATTATGTTGGGTGGCCCGTTGCAAGGAGGGGGTGGAGCAGGAGGTGTGCGCACACTGCGGCTGTAGGTGTGATGATGACGGTCCGACTGCCAGGGAGAAAGCCCCTCCCCATTGGGAGAATGGTGGGAAACTACAAGTCCCAGAAGGCGTTGCGGCGGCGGGGGCGGGCCAAGCGAGGAGGCGCTCTTGCGTCGCGGCGTCCGGCTTCCTGCGCGGTCGGGAAGGGGGATGAAGTCGGGAGAGAACTACAAGTTCCAAGAGGCCGCGCAGTGCGACAACGAGCAGGGAGGGCCTGCGCCTGCGCGGGGGGCGGAGCCTCGGGGGCGGAGCCGCCGCCATCTTGAGCGGGAGGCGGAGCGAAGCAGACAGGGAGGGAGCGACCGGCCGGGGCCGCCGCCGCCGCCATGAACCCCGAGTAGTGAGTGACCCTTGTCCGAACCCCCGCCCCTCGGACCAGGGAGGCCTCGGGCCCTGCGTCCGTGACTCGTCCCCATCCCCTCATCGGGCCCCCGCCCGGGGTCCCCGCCGCCCTTCTCCCTGACATCCGGGTTCCTGCCCTCGGTGACCCCCCCTCACATCCGGGTCCTGCAGGGAGGGGGTGCTTAGCCTGGACCCCCCACGTCCCCCTAGCCTGGGCGGGGACCGAGAAGGCTGCGCTCCCCCTCTCCCTCTCTCCATCCTCTCTCTGTCCCCCCACCTCCTGGGGGTTGGGGGTGCCGTGGAGGCCCTGGACTTTTCTAGGTTCAGGCCGGAGCCCCCCAAACAGACCCACCGCCCTCTGTGCCCCCCAAGTGAGCATCGCGGGAGGCCCCCCTCGAATCTCATCTCCCTCCAACAGGGGGCGGTGATGGGGGGTGGGGGGCCGGACGCCCAGAATGTCCATCAGGCCCTCCCGGTGTGGACCTGCCTTACTGGTGTCTCCAGTGTAGACAGAGCTTGGCTCCTCCACACTCCCAAGTGTGGACCCGGCGCTAAAAATTGTGCCGAAGTAAACCTAAACCAGCAAGCATTTATTAAACGCCTACTGTGTTCCAGGCACCCAGCAGACAAACGAGAGTCTCGAGAGCCACATAATCCCCTGGGAGGAGGCACATTAAGTAAATGCCAAGCAAATTCAGAGTGATTGAGAGGACCCTGCCCCCTGAGAACAGACCCCCAAGGCCTCCCAGCCTGGGACCCGTCCCTCCCCTCCCCCACCCAGACGTGGGATCAGTCCCCCTCCTCTCCCCGCACCGCAGGCCAGGACCATTGCAGGACCTGTTGGTAGGGGGTTCTGCCTGCCTCCAGCCCATCCTCCCTTCAGCCACCAAAGGGATTTAACTAAAGCTCGGGTCTGACCCTTCCCAGTCAATTCCAGAGGCTCGCTGTGGCCTCCAAGATCACATAAAAGTTGTTAGGAAGAGCCTTCCTAATCAGCCCCCCGGCTCCCTTTCCAGGCCCCCCTGGCTGCTCCTACAAGTCCGGCCATCTCTGTTCCCCGAGCCTCCAACATTTGCTCCACATCTCTGACTACTGACCTGCCTGGCTTCCTATAGGCCTTCCCTGGGAGGCTAGCCCCAGCGCCATCCTCTCTACACTGTGTCTACTTGGTTGTGTGGCAGGCTGTCTCCTTCTGGGCAGGATCTGGGTTATTGTGGGCCTTTGTATTCCCATAGTGCTTGGAACACAGTAGGTGCTTAATAAACACTGCTCTGGTGAGAAAAAAGTATCCTCCAGGCTTGGGGAAGGCCGTTGCAAAGGCAGGAGAGCCATGCCAGGTTGGCAGGGGCAACCTTGTTGGTGAGATGGAGGGAAAGGAAGGAGAGGGTAAAGGAGGAAGAGGAGCTTAGAAACCTGTGCCATCCTGGACATGTGGAGAGATGAGTGTGATAGAACTGCCCTCAGGGCTGGGTCATCTGTATCATGGTGATGATTGAACCCATGGGAGCTAGAGAGAGAACCAGCAGGCTTTTCTTTCAAGTACCATGGCCAGGGCAGAAGTGGACCAGTCCCTGCCCTGTCTGGGGTGGGGAAGCATGGATAGAGGTGTGCTTAAATGTATACAAAATGGAAATAAGGTCATCTGGGGGAAGGGTCCTGTAAAGCTTTGTGCATTAGGAGGAAAGGCCTGGGCATAGCCAGTGCAAGGCACAGGGAAGCTCAGAGAATTCTAGGGTTTGTGAGCAGGAGTAATGGACTGAGGCTAGAAAGGGATGTGAGGGCTAGACTGGTAAAGGCTTTATTTCCAAATGATAGGAGTCTACATTTGAGCTGAGAAATATCAGAGAAGCAGGAGGGACTTAAGTAATATTGAGCATCTCCATTATTTACACATTCTGTTCTGAGGAAGGGTCTGGGGGCTTCGCTGAGCTGCCAAAGGGTCCATAACAAAAGAGGCTACAGGCCCTGGGTCAGAGCCTCTCCTGCAGATCCTACCCCCCATGGAGCCTCCTCCTTTAGTACACACCAGTTTCTTCTTGTCCTTTTTGGTAGTTTTTTCTCTTATTTTTAAGTCATGATATTTTTAAAAGCTGATCTGTCCCTTCCACTAGCCCTCCCCACCATGACTCCCTCCACCCATCACTACATCGTCTAAATGCACACATGTTTGGGGGATATTCGGCCCCTCACACAACAGCCAGACCAGGCCTCAGCTGCCCCACAGGCCGTTTCTCACAGGCCTTCTGTCATTTTCTCTTTCTCATCGTCTTTCTTTGTCCATCCTTCTGAGGCAGCCTTAAGCCGGTGAGGCTTGGCTTCTTAAATGCTAGAAAATGGGAAAGTGGCAGCCCCACTGCCTGGCCAGCGCTGCCCCATGGAGGTGGCCTGGCTGTGCCCTGACTGATGCTTCAGCAGCTGCTCTCCAGCTCCTCACCCACTTTTCCTGAGCCTCAGTTTTCTTCCCTGTAAATGGGAATGGCACCACTGGTATTAGTTCCCTCCTAGTCCCTATGATGGCTGCTCACCTTGTCCTGGCTGACTTCTGCCCCTTTGCCCTCTGCCAAATACTTGGGAGGTGCCCCCTCTAGCCATTAGTGCACAGCCTTTCCCTTCCTGCCTCGAACCAGACCTTTGTGGTGAGCTTTGCCCATCAAGTCCCACTGGGGCTCCTCTGAGTTCTGATTTTGTTAGCAGTTCTACATCCCCTGCTCTGTTAAATTTGGAAAATGAGGCAAGTTTTGTGGTATAGTGAGTAGAGTGTGTCACTTGGAGTCAGGAAGACCTGAGTTCAAATCTTGACTCACATTTACTCGTACGATCAACGCTCTGGGCCTCAGTGCCTCAGATACCTCACAGGCCGATTGTGATGGACCAATGACATGAGGCCTGTGTATGGCCATGTGCCTCTGAGCTTCTGCCCTAATTCCTAGCAGCCTCCTCTCCCAGCCCAGTCATGGGGACATGTGGGAGGGGGAGAGCCCCAATCCTTCTTTCTTAGCAGTTCTTGGATTCTCTTTCTCCCTTTACCAGGAAGTACACCGCACCCCTCCCTGCTTCTGTCTCCACAGTTTTCCATGTGAGCGTTCTTGCTCTCTCTCCTGTTTTCTCTGGGAGGTAGAGCAAGCTCTGGGCCCTGGTGAGAGCACAGCCATTCCTGGGCTCTCACGCTTTCCCTTTCCTCTCCCTCCAGCGATTACCTGTTTAAGCTGCTCTTGATTGGCGACTCAGGCGTAGGGAAGTCCTGCCTGCTCCTCCGCTTTGCTGTGAGTCTCCTGTCCATCTTGGTACCTTGGTTTCCCATCTTGAGTTCTGGGTCTGGTCTACATTAAGGCTGCTGAGGGAATGCCGCTGCCCTCTGGCACCCACCCTCTGGGTGGGCTGCACCTAAAGGACCAGAGCAAACGGGAGGGGTGGAAGTAGAGCCATGTTGGCTCTTGCAGGGGGCTCAGTTCAGGAGGCTGGAGTCCCCAGCTGGGGCAAGACTCCTGGGTTCTCAGAGGCTGTGCACTCTGGCATTCCCAGGATGATACATATACTGAAAGTTACATCAGCACCATTGGGGTGGACTTCAAGATCCGAACCATCGAGCTGGATGGCAAAACCATCAAACTTCAGATTGTGAGTGCTGCTTTCCCCTGGAGGGGCAGGGGTCAGGGAGCGCTCAGCCTAGGGCCCCTGACCACGTTCCTATCTGGCCCTATCTTTTGTCTCTTGCCTTAGTGGGACACAGCAGGTCAGGAGCGATTCCGGACCATCACATCCAGCTATTACCGAGGGGCCCACGGCATCATCGTGGTGTATGATGTCACTGACCAGGTAACTCAGCTTTGCCAGAACCCTAAGGCCTCAGTCTGTCCTGGCCGGACCCTGCAGTGTTCCAGGAGGAAGAAAGCAGAGGGGCCTTGGGTCATCTCCCAAGGTTGGCATGGGCCAGAGACTGTGGAGCAGGCCCCAGGCCAGGGTCTCTCAAAGCTGTGACAGACACCCCCTGCTCCCCTCCAATTCTCCTGTGGTAGGAGAGGCCAGGATTATTCTCTGGGCAAATCATTTTCTTGTGATAAGGCTTTCATTTACTCCTGTGTAAAAAAATGTCCTTGCTTTCTTCTGCCCACATTCTCCCATTCTACAGATAGAGAATCTTGGGTCCAGCTTAGGGTCACATGGCCTGGGATGGGGCTGCTTGGTTAGGTAGTGATGGAAGAAAATCTTCCCAGCTGCTAGGCCTGTATAGACTCTTGGTTTCTACTCAAAACAAAGTCAAGTGCAAGTCATGTCATTATTTTTCTGATGGCACGGTCTTCTTCTGCAATGAAGGACGAACACACACCAGGACATTGTAAAATGTGTGCTGCTGGGGTCTGGGAATCAGTGACCTCTGCCCTTCTGCTTCAGATTCTCAACCTATCTCTCCAGGTGGGGGATCTAAGAATCCTACAAAGCATCCTTCGATCTGACCTCTCCTCCCTCAGGGCAGGGAAGGTTGGCACCATCTGCCCCCCCCCACTTTCTGTTCCAGGTGGGGGCTGGTGGTAGGGGTCCTTCTGACTCTCAGCTTGAAGGGTGAATGAATCTCTGATGGCACCATCTCCTCTAGGAATCCTATGCCAACGTCAAGCAGTGGCTGGAGGAGATTAACAGATACGCCAGTGAGAATGTCAACAAGTTGTTGGTGGGTAATAAAAGTGACCTCACCACCAAGAAGGTAGTGGACAACCCAACGGCCAAGGTGAGGTGTCATTCTAGGGGCAAGGGGTGTGTGTGTGTGTGTGTGTGTGTGTGTGTGTGTGTGTGCGCGCACGCATGCGTGCGTGTGTTGGTGCTGCTCAGAGGGGTCTCTCTGAAGCCTCTGACCTGCCTCCCCTTCTCTGGCTTCCTCTTAGGAGTTTGCTGACTCTCTGGGCATCCCCTTTCTGGAGACCAGCGCCAAGAATGCCACCAATGTGGAACAGGCTTTCATGACCATGGCAGCTGAGATCAAGAAGCGAATGGGTCCTGGGGCTGCCTCGGGGGGCGAGCGACCCAACCTCAAGATTGACAGCACCCCGGTGAAGCCTGCCAGTGGAGGCTGCTGCTAGGGGGCCAAGCTGTGGGGCGGGGGGAGGTTGAGAGGGCACTTCTCAGATGATGCCCCTGAGGTAGGAGGCGGAGCCCCAAGCCTGCCTCCCCCCCTCCCCCCACCTCCACCAAGGGGCATTTGATTCTGTGGCTTGTGGGCAGTGAGTCCTCTCACCCACTCCCACCCCAACCTCCCTCCCAAAGCTATTGGTCAGATCTGTGCAGCCAGTAGGGGCTGGGCAACCCGCACAGAGCCTCCCGATGCCTTGAAGGGCCCCTTCCTTCCTCCCCAGCCCCTGTCCTCTCCCCAGCCTTTTTGGGAGGAGTCTGCCTTGTTCCCAGCTTCCTCCCCCTGCTTTCCCTCAGAGCTGCAGTGAGTCCTGGGAAGCCCCTGTGCCCCAGGAGCAGGGAGCCTTTTCTGCCGGACCCAAGGCCCAGACTGTGGGGAACGAGGGTCCTGGGGAGGATGGGTCAGACCTCAGGAGGGAGCAGCCCTGGGGAGCTCTTCCTGCATCACCTTAGCTGCCCTCTTGCTGCCGGCAACCACTCCTGGCCTCGATAACCCCTCCTGGTCTTGAGCTTTCTGCTCAATCCGTCCATAATGACTGGGGGGTGGGAGGGGGGAGGGAGTGAGGCTTTGCACAAAACCCCAAGTGGGTGGGCAGCAGCATTTTTGGATTTGCATTTGGGCTTGGAGGGGGTCTGTTGTCAGTTCACTCTACCCCTGGTGTACCTCCCACCTTTCCCCTTCTTGGCCCCAGGAGGCCATGGAGGTGGAAGGCCTCTGCCTGGCTCAGGCTGAGAGCAGAGCTCTAATCTGCTGGAGGGCGGGCAGGCAGCCAGGCTGGGGGGCTCTGCTGCCTCCAGCCACCCGAGGATTGTCCCCATCTCCCCAATACAGGTGGCTTACTCACTCCTGGTTTTTTTCCTTCCACCCCAGGATAGAGTAAATGGTGTTTCTTGCCTTGGTTCCATTACTTGTATGCTCAACCCGCCCCCCCCCCCCCCCCATATTTCTTCCTTTGTCACAGTCCCCTTTTCTCAATCAGCTTGAGTGCTTCAGTCCCAGTCAGTGTTGGCTAGGGACACATAGTCTCGAGCCCCTGGGACTCCTTCAGTGGAGGAGTCTATTCACCATTTTCCTTTCTTGTCCCGTGGCCCCATGGTCAGTGTGACATACACAAACATGCACATATACACAAATGTGTTTTTGCTTGTATTGACGCTGCAGGATGGGGACCCTTACAGGGCAGCCCTCCCTTGGGGATGCCACCCACCCCCATCCCTTGTCACATTTTGTCCAGTGTTTTGCAAGGAAAAGCCACTTGGGGAAAAGAAACAAGGACAAAAATAAATCCTTAATAAATCTCTAGTGGCCTCGGGAGAGCCCCTTCTCAGGGGGGTTTGCAAGGAAGTTGGCTACCAGCCAGTGTGGTTTGTGGGCTGTGCCCAGGGGGGCTCAGTTGGGCGAAGGTATATATGGGGTGACTGCGGGCTGAGGGAAGGCGTCCCGAGCCAGAGCTAAGGTCCATGGCACATTGACGTGGCGAGAGGTGGGTTCTTGACCCTCTTCCTGCTTCTGGGGAGGGGGGTCCCAAGGAGCTCCAGCTCCTGACACAGGTCGGAAATGGAACCGAGTGGTAGGGAGCTGGGCCTGTGTTTGGTAATGCATGAAGACAGATGGGGAGGTCACGGGAATGCCCCGACCCGTTCCTTTCCTACCTGTCATCGCCCCCGCCCTTCTTCATGCCCATCAGGTGGCGAAGACGTGCACACACCCCTAGAGCCAACTGCGTGGGGACTCGGTAAGCGGTAGCCATTCAACCCAGTTCTAAAGCATTGTCCCTTACTCCCACCTAGGGCCCGCGAGCGAGGCCCCCCCCGCCCTCGGTGGCAATGTGCGTGGGTGCGTGTGATCGCATTGTCGGCCCAGGGTGTATGTGTGTGGAGGGGGGGAAGGCGGGGAATCAGAGAACTGCAAGAGTTCGGGGTGTCTTTTGTGCTCGATTTTGGCAGCACGATGGATGTGGGGGGTGGAAGGGAAGCTGTCATTTGTGAGTGCGCGCACGTGTGTCTCTGTGTACGCGCGCGCTTGCTTATCTACAGGGGCCGGTGCCAGGCCCGGCGAGCTGGGCAGGAGCGCCCCGACTAACGTGGGCGCTGCCCCCCGGTGCCGCGGGACCTT
This sequence comes from Bettongia penicillata ogilbyi, assembly GCA_023548195.1. Lineage (NCBI taxonomy): Eukaryota > Metazoa > Chordata > Mammalia > Diprotodontia > Potoroidae > Bettongia > Bettongia penicillata. Next base: position 7,870,703 of record JAJHZJ010000590.1, read on the forward strand.
CGCATGTCCCGTCCAGTTCCGTCCTTCGCCCAGCGCACCCAGTCGATGGTCTCCTCCCCAGCAGCCCGCTAGCTCCTGGGCTGGGGCCCCGCCCTCCTGGAGGCCGGGCCTGCCCCTTTGTGGGGGAGCCCCGCCCCGGCTCCGCCCCCCCAGCTTCCCGGGCTGGAGAGGGAGCCGCGGGGCGAGCGCAGGATGAGCGAGAGGGGCAGGAGCAGCCGCCAGCGCCAGCGGACGCGCCCCCCGAGCCGCCTGCTCGCCCCGCGATCCCCGAGCCCCCCGCGGCCGGGCCGGCCGGCTGGGTGGGCGCGTCTCTTTCCGGGGTTCGCCTGGGCGACCCCCTCGGCCATGCCAGGCCAGCGCTGAGCCCTGTGGGGCGGGGTGGCGGCCGGAGCGGGAGCCGGGCCGGGCCGGGGCCCCCCGGCGACGGGGCCACCCGACGGCGTAGGCTGGCGCCCCCCGGCCTGGCGCTGGGCCCCGGGGCCATGGCGTTCACCTTCGCGGCGTTCTGCTATATGCTGACGCTGGTGCTGTGCGCATCCCTCATCTTCTTTGTCATCTGGCACGTAAGGCCGGGGGCCGGGGGACGGAACCAGACCGGGGCAGAGGGGTCTCCGGCTCCGGGCGCCCACGGGGGTGAGGGCACCGGGGGGGGAGGGACTTGTCGGCAACGAGGGGAAACTTGCCCACTCTTATTCCCTCCTCCCACCTTTGGCCTCTTCTCTTCCTGTGGCCCCAAATACCTGTCCCCTCTCCCCATTCTCTTTTTCCCATCCCCCCGTTTTTGTCTGTCTCCCATGCAGCTGGGTGGGAAGCGGGGGGTGGGGAGGTTTCGGGGGCTAAATTTCTTCCAATATAGCTCTCTTCCTGGTAGGGCATCTCTCCAATCCTCCCTCTGTCTGTACCCAGGTCTGTCTGTCCCCCCTCCTCCCTTCCTCTCCATTGTGGGTTTTTCCAGCCGAGTGATGGAGCCAGTTGCCATAGCAACTGCATCTGTTTACAAGTCCCATATCTACCGGAACCTATTTTAACCCCTTCCTTTTCATACCCCGCCCCACCACCACACACACAAATGTGGGTGAAGGAAGGGTCTTAGTGGGACCGACCTCCCCACATTCACCAACCCCCTTGATCCTGTTGCCTCCCCACCCCTTGATCATTCCTCTCCGAGACTCCATCCTTCCTCTGGCCTGATTTTTCTCAACTGTTCAACTCCGCTGCTTACTGTCCCGAGTCTTTATTAGCTCAAGGACCACGTAGCGCTGGGATCGTGGGGAAGAGTAGAGGGAGTCTCTTTTTTTTACCTTCCACTTTCTGACTAGTGTTTGCCATCCTCCCCTCCCCACAAACCTCCTCCACGTCCCTTTCTGCTCCCCACCCCCAGTGTCTCTTCACTCCTAACCTCCTTTCTGTGGCTTTGTTTTATTCTCTCTATTTCTTTCCCATTCTCCAGTTTTCTAGCACCCTCCTCCCATTCACTCACTCATTCATTCCATTCATTCACTGAACAAATGTTTCCTGGGCACCTGGACTGGGCAGGGGGGGGGGGTCTGGCGCTGGATAGAACGTGGCTCCTACTCTCAGGGAATGCACATGTACCCCACGTCCCCAAATCCACACCCCCTCTTCTGTTTCTCTGCCATCACTTGCAGGCACATCTGTGTCCTTTCATGTGCTTTCAAGCTCTACTTCCCACATCTCTGTCCTCATCTCTCGCCTTTCTCTAGCTCCACTTTACATCTTTTGCTATTTCTCTCATCTTCCCTTCTCTCTGTACTTCCTGTCTCACTCATCTCTCTCCCATATGTCTGTGTCTCCATCTTTGTCATCCTCTCCATCTGTTTCCCCCTCCTCATTTCCTCTTCTCCCCATGTCAGTCTCTTCTTTCTCTCCCCCCTTCTTCCTCTCTCTCCTCTCCCTCCCTCCTTCTCTTTGTTCATTATCTCCCTTCTCGTTCTCTTCCTCTCTTGTTCCTTCCCGTCTGCTTCTCTCCTTTCCTCCACTCCACTGTTCCCCTCCTTCCCCCCTGCCCCAGCTTGTCTCTGCCCCTCATTCTGCATCCTCCTCAGCATCTCTCTTCTGCCTTTCCCTCTGATACTTCGGCCTCTCATCATCTGTGTTAACTGGATCTTTTCCCCCATTCCTGATGTACTTCCTTTCCCCCACCTCCACCCTCTCTAAATCTTTCCTCCATTCCTGTCTATCCTTTTCACCCAAATGTCTTTCTTTTCCTCATATGTCCCAGCTGGTTTCTTGTCTTTCCTAATCCCTTCTCCTCCCCCCCCCCCCCCCCCTGCTCTTCTCTCAGGCTTTTGCTCACATTCCCATCCATTTCTCCTCATTTCCTGAGCCCATGTCCTGTATCTTGGGCTCTTTGCTTATTCAACAAGTATTTAATGCTCCCCAATTATGTGTCAAAATCCTGGATTGGGTATTATAGCTTTTTGGGTGCCTGTTTCTTCTTCCGTTCTCTTTTCCTATCTCTGTATTTCTCTTTTCCTTCTCCCCTGTGATCATCCCTACTTCTCCTATCTGCATGTATATATCCCCTGCCTCAGTCTCCTGTCTTCCCCACTCCCTTACATGAGGTCAGGTGAGGGAGGGAATAAATATTTGTATAGCACGTACTATGTGGGAGACATTATGCTAAGTAAGGGGCTTTTACAAACATCTCATTTGGTCCTCACAACAACCCTGTGAGGTTGATGTTAACATCGCCATTTTTACAGTTGAAGAAACAGAGGCAAATAGAGGCTTTAGTGACTTGTCCAGGGTCACACTGTCTGAGACTGGATTTAAGCTCAAGTCTTCTTGACTTCAGACCCAACAACACTCCAACTGCCATCCCCAGTGAGCAGTAAAATTTGGAGAGGAGCAAGAAGAGACAGGCCCTGGGGTGGAATGAGAGAAGGCCCAAGGGAGTTAAGGCAGACAGATTTTAGAAGACACAGTGTCTTTAGGGAGCAGAGCCTGTGTCCGGGAAAGGGGGTGGAGTAAGAAAAAATTGTGGTTGAGGGAGCAGAGATCTTGGAACTGAAACTGGGAGTTTGAAGATTGGGAAGGTGAGACTGTGGACTAGGGCAGCTGGGCTAAAAGAAGGGCTTCCCAGGAACCTTCCCCCACTTCCTGGCCACCTCGGTTGCCAGGGTTTCTGCCCCACCGCTGCCAGTTCTCACTGAGGGCCTCCCAAACCCCAGGGGTCCCATCTTCCAGAACTGAGCAGCACCAGGCTCCCTGCCTGGCTAGGAATTTCCCATAAGATATAGACTTGCTTCTCACCAAGAAAGGATGACCAGGTAGGGTATGTAGGGTAAGAGGACAAGCAAATTGCCTGCTCTCTCTCAAGGGAAGGGCATTAGTGCCAGAGCAGAGGAAGGTTGGCATCCAGGGAGGCAGAAGCCTCCTGATCTTGAGTTTACAGGGATGGGTCTGAGGGGAACAGGGAAGAAGAAGTTGAATGGAATTCCATGTTGGTGCTGCCAGGGGAGAAACATCTCCCCCACGAAATCCCTTCTCTCATTTTACAACAGAAGAAAGGGAGGCCAAGGGTGGGAAAGCCAGGTGCCCAAGGTCATATGTATGGAGAACAGTGGCAGAGCTGGGCCTGCTGGAACTGATTCCTCACATCCCAGCCCCAGGCTCCTCTCCTGCCTCTCCTTCCATATGGACCCCCTTCCGCCTCCCAGCCCCACACCATGTGTGCCAAGAGGGTGAGGAGGTGGTGTTTGCAGTTGCTAGGCAAACCTAGGACACCCCAGTCTCTTGACAGGTTCATTGAATGAATGACAGATGTCAATCATTGGGGGGAGGGGATTTGTGGGACTGATGTGGGTAAGGGGGCACTCTGGGCCTAGCCTTGGGATAAGACACAGGAGGTTATCTCTGCCATCTCCCCTGCCTGGACCCAGTGGCACCCTGGGCTCCAGATGGCACCCTAGGGAACAAGAAAGGCAAAATGTTCCCTAGCTCAGAACTATCCACCCTCCCCCCACTCCAGGCTGCGGAAGGAACACACAGAGGGGGTCTCTCCTACCCCCATTCCAGTGTACCCCCACTGGCCTAGCACCCCTGGCTCCAGCCTTAGTCCTACCCTGGCAACAGCCCCCCTAGGTTGACCAACTCAAATGGTGCAGAAGAAGGGCACCTGACCGGAAGGCCCTCGGGGCAGAGGTCACAGATCCCATGACTCTGGGCTTCCCCTTAGCTGTTTGATCCTGGACCAGTCAACTTCTCTTGCCCAGCTTGTCTCCTCACTTATAGAACGGTTTCTTCTTGGATTGTGGGGACAAAAACCCGCTCCCCACGTGAGAATTAATACGGAGCCTAGGAAGGTGATGCATAAAGCGGGGCTGGGAACAATCCTAGGGGGTTGCCTCCCCAGGGGTCCAGGGTGGGGCATTCTCCCCAGGCACCCCCAGCCTGACAGGCCCCCCCCCCACCAGATCATCGCCTTTGACGAACTGAGGACCGACTTCAAGAACCCCATAGATCAGGGCAACCCGGCGAGGGCAGTAAGTGAATACATGTGATGTGCCGAGGTGTGTCCGTCAGTCTGTCCGTCTCTGTGTTGGGCCTGGGCAGAGGGCAGATCTGCTCAGCAAAGCGCGGGTCTCATGGGGGAGCGATCTTGGGAGGGCTGGGTGGACTGGGGACCGGCCAAGGGGGTGGGAGAGGAAGCCCTGCCTGCTGCCTTTGACTCCAGGGTCAGACCCTTTCCGGGTCTTCCCACATCCCTCCGGGGGTGGCAAAGCCAAGCCTCCCGGGTGTCTCGGCCGCCGAGCTCTCCGGTTGATCAAGCCCCGGTTGTTGCCGGGGAGATCCGGCTGAAGTGCCTGCCCTCCATGGCGACAGTTGCCATGGGAACGGCGGCGCCTGCCTCTCCGTGGTGACATCGCCATGGAAACAAGACTTAAGTCCCTGTGGCTGCGGGGAACTGGGCTCCCTGGCAGAATGGGGGAGATTTTGTCCGCCCCCCAGGGAAGCTGGCCCTCGTGCGCCTCACCCCTCGACTCCCTCCTACATCCATCCCTCCTCTGGCTCGCTCAGCCTGACCCTCCTCTCCTCCCCACAGCGAGAGCGTTTGAAAAACATTGAGCGGATCTGCTGCCTCCTAAGGAAGGTCAGTGGGAGGTCTTGGGGGTCACAGGACCCCCCCTTGTCTGTCTGGTCATCTGCCCACATCCCTGAACGGGGATCTACTCCATCTACCACTTCCATCCCGTGTCTGTGCGTGATCTCTGATCTCTCGGTCTTGGGCCGGCTGGGCCGGGCCTGGCCTGGTATTCGGGCCCAAGTTCTACCTTTAGGAGGATCCCAAGTCTTTGGCGCCTCACTCCTCCCTCAACTCCTTTTGCCCCAGGAAAGGGGGTGGCGGGTCGAGATGCCGTACAGTGAGAAGCAAATTAGGCATCCCTATGCAGCCCTTCTTTTCCCAGCAGGCTCAGGGACACCCTACCCCCGGACCCCTACTCCCTCTCCCAGCCCCAGGACCACAGACCAGGAGGGTTAACGGAGCCCAAAGGCCTGCCCTCGGGGCGGCATTCCCTCCTCCCGGGCCTGGTAGGGGAGGATGGGACCCCCCCCCCCGCCCCCTCCACGGAACCAGAGGGCAGACCCTGACCGCTCCGTGCTTCCCCCTGGCCCTCCTCTAGCTCGTGGTCCCCGAGTATTCTATCCACGGTCTCTTCTGCCTGATGTTCCTGTGCGCCGCGGAGTGGGTGACCTTGGGGCTCAACATCCCCCTTCTCTTCTACCACCTATGGAGGTGATCAGGCTGCGGGCCTGGGGTGCTAGGGGGGTTACTCCCGGGAGGGATTCTGGTGTCGGTTCAGCGGGGCCCTCAGGCCTAGGACAGCCCTCAAAGTTAGCCTTCTGGAAGATAGATTTCAGTCTACTAGAAGTCACAACTATCCCAAAGGAAAACGGGCTGCTTTAGAGGTCGCGAGCTGCACGTACCGCAAAGTCTCGGAAGCCTCGATGATGACTTAGTTGTCCCCGGGAGGGTTGCCCTCTCACCTGCCATTCCAAGAAGCCGCGGCGGCTCTCCCGGCCCTACTCCCGGCTCTTTTTGCCCCCTTCCCTTCCCCCAGGTATTTCCACCGCCCTGCGGACGGCTCCGAGGTCATGTACGACGCCGTCTCCATCATGAACGCAGACATCCTCAACTACTGTCAGAAGGAGTCCTGGTGCAAACTGGCCTTCTACCTGCTCTCCTTCTTCTATTACCTGTACAGGTGAGCTCCGTCCCGCCTGGGGGTAGGGGTGGGGGCGTGAGGGGAAGGGCTCTGACCGGCTGCCCGCGACCCCAAGTCGTTCCTTTCTCCCACAGTATGGTTTATACGTTGGTGAGTTTCTAAAGGGGGAAGCCGGCCAGGGAGTTGAAGCCCGAGAACGGACCGGACTCCTGTGTACCCCATCCCCGCGGCCCTTTGGGACAGCAAAGAACCTCCTCAGCCCCTGCCCCCCCAACTGCTGCTATGGGATGGCCCGCCCCTCCCCGCCTCCCCATCTCGGCCCCTGTCAGAGCGGCGCCTCCCAGAGGCCGCCAGCTGTAGCCCCGACTTGGAAAGCCTACCACTACGGGAGGGATCGCGAGTCCTCACCCGCTTTGGGGCTGACTGGGCGGCAGGAGAGGGACTGAGCTCGGGAGAGGGAACTGGGCCCCTCCCACTTCCAGAACAAGCGACTAATCTTCCCTCTGGCCCTTTCCCAGCGACCCCAGGGCGTCCCCCAGGGTTCGGTAAACTGGCCCGGGAGGCAGAGCCCCGGGGAGGGGAGGGGCGTGAGCAGGCTCAGCCGGGGGCTCCTCCTCAGCCCCACCTCCCGCTCCCTGCTCTCCCTCTGCCCTTCCCCCTCAGCCTTTTCTCGGCTCTTTCTTCTGTGTTCCCCCTTTGCCACGCCCCCCGCCCCCGTCCTTGTCTCTCCCTGTACCCCGGTTTTCTAAGGCGTTGGGGGTCTGGCCCTTTTCAGCGCCTGGGGGAGTTTGTGTGTAAAACCCAAGTCTCTCTAGGCCAGTCCTGGCCGTTTGTGACTGAATAAACAAGTGCAAAGATTGGAGGGCCGGGGTGTGGCGATGGCGAAGCTAGCAGTTAAGTACCCACCACGCTGGCCCCCTTCCCCGGCTCTCCCCCAAGCTCAAAGGGCAGTCCCGTGTCCCTTCCCCGGTTCTGGTCGCTATCCTCTGGTGGATGGTCAGGGAACGCCTCGTGCAACCACTTTGTGCAGAGATGGCGGAAAGGCCCATTCCCAAATTCACCGTGCAAAAGGCAGGGAATGAAAGCACCATGTCTCGGGCCTCCCCAGCTGGGACTCTGAGCAGGGCCAGACATTGAAGCTGGTGACCTCCCCTCCCCTCAGTTGCCAGTGTTCTCAAGGCACAGAACTGAGTCTTTTGGGGTGGTCTTGTTCAATATCCTCAGGTGATAAATGAGGAAACAGGCCTGAAGAAAGGCAATGAATGTCCCGAGGTCACACAACTGAGGGGCAGAGCCAGAGACCAGGCCCAGGTTTTGACCCCAGGGCCACTATTGGCCCCTCCGCTTGCAACATTTAGCCGAGCATCCACTCTGGGTCCAAGGCCCAGGGGAGTCTGGGATCCTTTGTCAAAGAGCTGAGAAGCTAGTGTGAGATTCAGAAGGAATAAATGAATGCCAGAAAAGAATGAAGACTGTTCCAAAGGGGAATGGGCAGCTTCCTAGGGAGGTGGTGAGCTCCCTATCAACGGAGCTTTTCCAGCAGGATGGCCTCTTGCCAGACAACAGGTCAGACAAAATCCTCAGAAGTCCCTCTCAACTCTGAGATGCTACAGGGTTCCCAATGGAGTTGATGGATTACCAGATTCTGAGTCAGGGGACCTGGGTACAAATTCTAGCTCTCCTACTTCCTACTTGTGTGGCCTTGGCTAAGTCCCTTCCCTCCTATGCATCTGTTTTCTAATCAATAGAACAAGGGCACTGGGCCAAACGTTCCAGCTCTGAACCCTTTGATGCTGCTTTGGGGGTGGGATGACGCCCAGAGGATTGAACAAAACAAGCCCCAAGCTGACTGGAAGCCCATCTGCCAGCCCTGCTTACCTTTGGGACTTTCTCTCCCTACCTGGGATTAGGAACAAGAATCTAGCCTCTTCCCTCAGAGGGCTTGGACGGCCTCACCTCCCATACTGGAGCTCACAGGAGGGAAGAGGGTGGAGTGGCAGGGCCAGAAAAGGACAGGGGAATCGAATTAATCAGACACCCCATCTCTGGGATAGCCCTGGGCTTGGGGACCCTGGCTGGGTGTGGCTGGTGAGCTGCTGGCCTCCCTCCCTCCTGTCTGGGCAAGACTGAGCACCAAGTAAGACAACATATGTAAAACACATAGCAAGCTTTAACTGAGGCCTGAAAAAACTGTTAGCTCTTCTTAGCTAACTTAACTGGAGCCACCCCTGGAGCAGCCACTTCAGACACAGAAGGCATCTAATGGGGTCCCTCCCAGGTTGCAGGCCCCAAGAGCTCCTCTGCCTTCCCACCTCCTCAGACCATTTTAAGGTCCTGTCCAGGGCCTTATTCCCAGGAAAGAGGGGACAGATGTGGCTGAAGCAATTAAAATCTTCAATATACAGGCCAAAAACCATCATCATCATCTTCATCAGTCTTCTTAGGGGAGGAGGGGAGACCCCAATCACAGGGTCACCGGACCAGGTGAAAGGTCAGCCAGTAGATAATCATTGGCTGGAAGGCAGCCTCAGCCAGAGTCAGGTAGAGCTGGAGGCGCTGCCGGGGGGCAGGACCCCCCACCCCATCAGTGCCCATGGAGGTCATTCGCAGTGAACGCACCTGTGGAAGACAGACCTTCAGGAGGGGTCAGGGAAAGGGAGGAGGGCATGGACCAGACCCAAGCTGAGTGAGGGCCCTCCCCCCAGGACATGCCTTTCACATGCCCATCTTCCTCATAATCTGATGCTTCCCGTGAGGGGGGGGGGCAGGGAGGAGGGCAAAGGTGGGGGTGAAGGGTGAGCAGGCCACTCTGCCCCAGGTCTCAGGACTCACAATGAAATACATGAGGGCAACCGAGGTCCAGGCCAGGGCCACGTAGTAGCCATCACTGCCAAAAAGCAGTCCAGTGAGCACGCTCAGGATCATGCTAGGGAGCAGAAGAGGACAATCAGGACTCTTGGGTGGCCCAGGCCTGAGGGTGGGCCGGGGGTTGGGTCCACAGTCGGACTTGTAAGGGCAACACTACCCAGCCAGCCAGTTTTCCCTCCCTGGGCCTTGGATTCCCCATTAGTCAAATGAGAGAGTTAAACAGACATTCCCTGTTCTAAAGCCCTCCCAGCTCCGCCCTGTCCAGTCTGGCCCAGGCCTAGCCCACCCTTTTCCTCATCCCCAGGCATGAAACTCACCCCACATATTTATAGCCACTGTAGGCAAGCAGGTGGAAGGTGCCCAGATCACTGCGGACTGTGGCCAGGTAGAGGCCAAGCAGCAGGGCCAGCACCTCGATGACGACCCACACCAAGGCTGTGCTCGCACACAGGCCAAGCACCTCAGGGGAAAACCTGGTGTAGAGCAGGGTGGGATTTGGGGAGGTCCTGCTCCTCGGGGGGCCCAGGGGAAGCACAGCATGAGCCCTCTGACAGAGGTGGTGGACAACAGGTGTGGAATGAGGCATACTTCTCAGACACGGACAAGGGGTTAGTTTGTTGCTTAACTGCAAGCCTTTGTTCCTAGGGACAGTTCTCTGGGGTGCGGGAGGGGGCAGTGAGTGGAAGATCAATGACCCTTTTCTCCTGATCACGCCTGTCCTCTCCCAATTCCAAGGGTCAGAGTATTCCCAGCCAGGGTCCCAGAAGTGGGGCGGTGAGGGGTGGGGACCAACCTTTTCTGAATCCCCAGCGCCATCCCAGCCAGGAGGATGTATGTGATAAAGGCCATTGCTGCAGAGAGACATGAAGAGCCTCAGTGCAGACCCCCTCCCCAGCCCTGGTCAGGCATCAGGCTCCCCTCTGCCCATCCCCACCAGCCCACCTTATCAGACCCTTTCCCTCTCCCAGGACTGATACTCACTGGGGATGTAGAGGTCGGGGGCATTGAGGTCCTGCCGAGGGGGGAGAGGCACGTCCCGGCTGTACTGAACCTCCCAGTTCTCAGGGGCAGAGATAACAAAGAGACAAGGTCAGGGCCCAGGAAATAGCTGAGCTAAAGCCACACTCTCCTGGCCTGAGGGGAACCGAGAGCCCCAGGGAGGCCAGGGACCAGGACGGAGGCTGACATCACCTCACCTGGTGTGTGTACGGGAAGATGAGCAGGCTCAGCTTCCTGGCCACATAGGAGGTGTCCACCGCAAAGAAGTGTTTGAGCTTGTTCATGGACACGAACCGGTGAAGCTGGAAAAGAGAGGTCACTGAGGGGAGAAGTGAGGCGTCTGGGGCCAAGAGGGCCAGGATTGGGAAGGGCCAGGAATACCAGAGTGGGAGGAGACCCTGGAGACCATCTAGTCAGACCCTTTTACTTTATAAAGGAGAAAACTGCAACTGCAAGAAATAAGCTGCTCAAGGCAGGGAGCCACAGAAGCACAATTGAATTCAGCTCCTTTCTTTTTCATCAGGCCATGTTTCCACAGGCTCCTTGCAGTGCCTCTGCCTCAGCCCTATCTTAGGCCTGTGACCACAAGTCAGTCCCCTGAAGAGCCCTAGGAAGTCAGGGCAGATCAGCGGAGGGAGCTTGCAAACCCTTGGACAAGGACCTGATGTGCCCAGGCCTCGGTTTCCTTATCTGTCAAAAGGGCTGAAGCAGACCCAAGATCCCTTAAAGAGCCCATTCCAGCTCTAAAGTCGCAGGCTCCAGGGCCTCAGAGGTCACTTACCTCTTTGTGCATCATGTCCTTGCCCTGGGAGGCGATGGAGCTGCCATAGGCCATGGCAACATTGGCCACGGGATCCCCGAGCAGGTGGTTGACGCTGAAGGCCACATCTGAGCCCTGTGATGGGTAAGCACCAGGCTGAGCTGGGTAGCCACTACTGGTGTCATCAAAGAGTGGAGGCGGCTCTGGGGCTGCCCTGACCCGGTGCTTGGAGCCTGAAGAGGAGAAAAGAGAAAGGGTAGATGGCAGAGTGAAAAGCCCTGAAGCAGTAACTTAACAGATCTGGGCTGGAAGGAACCACAGACACCAGCAAGGCCAAGCTGACCAGGAATCCCCTCTACCACATGTCCAAGGGGTCATCCAAGCAAGGAGAGCCTGTCTGACCTAGACGGAAGAGGCTCCAAAGCCAAGGGCTCCATACCTGCCAAGAACTAACAGCAACTCTTTCCCCAGTAGCCAAGACTTGGGAAATGGTTAACAAAGGACAACACGGGAATTGAATGGAATGGAATTGTGCCATGGTATGTGGAAAGACTTATAGAAACGGATGCAGAGGGAAAGAAAAGCCAGAATGACTGCGTGAACAATGACAGGAGAATGAGGGAAAGCCCAGCCCCCAAGGGACACAAGGAGACAACTCCCAACATCCTTGTGGCCTCCTGGACACCCTGACCCCAGGAAGCATGGAAGGGATAGAAGACTACCAGGGCTTAGTCTCTGCCCTGCCCATGAAGTGCCATGCCCCTAAGGCTTCCCTTTAGACGTCTAGGCCTTGCCATCCACTCTACAGTTGAGCTCTACAATCTCCTCAAGGGAAGATATTTATTTAACCTTTGCTATGTGCCAGGGGCTGGACAAAGCACAGGGGCTTCTTCAGTTTTTCTCTCTGGATCCTCCTCTTGGCCCTTTCATGTGTTCACCCATGAACAACATGGCCATGAGATGGGTCCATGGCTTAGACAACTCTGCCTTCTAGCAGTCCCAGGTCTCAAGGTACATGGCCCAGGATGTGGGTGGGAATGTTGGATCCAGCCCTTGGCTGTTCCACTTTGCACATTTGCCAAACAAGGGATGGACTAGACAGTCCAGTTTGAATTACTTGGCCCAAATTGAAGAAGGGTATTCCTGGGCTAATGGCATCCAGACAACAGAGTAGACAGGAAAATGATCAAAAAGCCAGCCTCCTCTGAATGAACTGGGGATATTTAGCCTGAAGGAGAGAGTTTATTTAGAAAGGAATCATTATAGTGGCCCTGGAGGGAGCACTGGGAGAAGGGTGATGTAAATTTAGGGGTGATATGCGTACTTGTGGGGCAACTGTGGGAAAGTAAAGTTTGAGGACTAGAGTTATGTCTACAGAGGAGAGACATCTTTGAGGGCTCTTAGAACTGGGGACATCATAGCTGGAAGCGGCCTTAGAGAAGGGGGTGGGAGGGCTGGGAAGGGCTTTAGAACAGGGGATGTCAGGGCTGGGAGGGCCCTTGAACATGGGATGGCAGGGCTGGGAGGGGCCCTAGAACAGGGGATGTTGGAGCTGGGAAGGGCTTTAGAACAGGGGATGTCAGGGCTTGGAGGGGCTTTAGAACAGGGGATGTCAGGGCTGGGAAGGGCCCTAGAACTAGGGATGTCAGGGCTGGGAAGGGCTTTAAAACAGGGGATGTCAGGGATGGGAAGGGCTTTAGAACAGGGCTGGGAAGGGCCCTAGAACAGGGGATGGCAGGGCTGGGGGAGCACAGAAGATCAAAGGGGATCAAGAGAAGTAAGTGGCCGGGCTCTGCCCGCCTCGCCTCCGCAGCTTGACATACCACCCAAACAAGGGCCTCCAGTTCATCGGAACTGTTCTGCCTGGGGACGGGCCACTTCTTTGGCAGGTAGTGAGCTCCCCGTGCCCCGTGCCCCGTGCCCGTGGCTACACAAGCCTAGTCCAGTCGGGAACACTCGGGATCCTCGGGGGTCCCTGAGGCCTGGCAGGGGGATGGGGATGGGGGCAAAGGTAAGAACCCTCGCGATGACGTCACGGCCCGGCCCCGTAGGCCCAGTCCCTTTGGCGGACGTAGAGAGCCGGCTTCCCCGGCCCGGCCCCGGCCCCTGCCCGTACCGCCCCGCGCTCACCTTGGGCCCCGTATCCCGAGTGATACGCCATGAGCGAGACGCCTCCCACCGCGAGGCCTGGGCAGGAACGCTAATGGTGAGGTGGCCGCGGGCTCAGGGACCCAACCGCCACTGCCCGGCCGCTGGACACGTCTCCCCGCGGACCATCCGCAGCCGCCATGGCCATAACGTCACTCTCTCCGCCTCTCATTGGCCACCGCTCCACGTGATAGGTGCACCGCTCCCTTTCTCTATTGGCTATTGGCTTCTCATCCAGCCTTGGATTCGATGAAACCTGACTTCCGGAAGCTGGGGAGAGGCGGAGCCAACAGCCTGGCTGCATGATTGGACAATAGGACTGTCCCAACGTGACAAAATAATCCAATGAGCTTGTCTGGACTGAGTTGCTTAGAGGAGTCCTAAGGAGTCTGCGCAATGGATGGGTGAAGGTCTCTGCCACGACTGCAGAGGCGGTAGGAGGGGGAGGGGGCGGGGCCAGACACCTGGGAGCTTCTACTGCCTTGGCCTTGCTCTCGCTCCGGCGTCCTCTCCTTTCTTCCTCTTCTCTCTTCTCTCCTTGCTCTTCACCCCTCCCTTTTTCCTTTGCTTCTCCCTCCCTGCCCCCTCCTTCTCCCCTTGACCTTCACTTCTCTCTTTTCCTTCCCTCTTTTCCCGCTCTTCCTTCCCTCCCTCTTCTCTCTAACCTTTCTCCTCCTTCACCTTCCGCGCTCTACTTTTCCCTTCTCTCCACCCCCTCCCCCGCCCCTGCTTCCTTTGTCCCGTTTTCTCTCTACCCTTCCTACCACTCCTGATTTCCCTGCTCCCTGCCACTCACCCCTTCTCCCCTTTCCCCTCTCAGGTCCGGCCTCAAGGTTCACAAAGCTCTATCTTTGTACACCGCCGCTTGTGAGAGGTAGTGCGGGTAAGGCTCAGAGAGAGAGGACGCATGGCCTGCTCCCCACATACCCCGCTCCTCCGCAGGGACACTGCCCTCCCAGGACCTGGAGCTTTTCCAGGAATAAGGAGCTCTCCCCAGAAGTGGGAACTAGAGGAGATGTCACAGCCAAGCCCATGAGCTGGGCGGAGCGAGTGCCCTGGGGCTCAGATACCGCTGGTGTAAATGGAAGTCTTTGAGTTCTGACTGGCATCTGCCTTTGGTCAGCCCTCAGACCTTCCTTGGTCCCTTGCAGTGCTTCTAGCGTCCAGCCTGGCTCACAGTAAACACTGAGAAAATGGTTGTTGACTTGACTTCTCTGGGCAGCCTATGGGGTCACCTCCAGTCCTGAAGACCTGGGAGCTGTCCTAGTGCTGAAATGAGCGTTCCCGAAGAATCTGAGTCGGAAGGGGCCTCAGAATGCATCTAGTTCTAAACCAGCAACCTCTTGGCAACATTCCCAGCCAATGGTCACCCAGCCCCTGCTTACAGACTTCAAGTATTGGAGAACTCATACCTTCCCCCTCAGCAAACTAGCCTGCTTTGAACAACTGCTTAGGGAGGTTTTTCACATATTAAACGAAACCAGCCCCATTAATTACTCCCAGTTCTGACCTTTGGAGCCAAGCAGAACAAAGCCTAGCCGTCGTTCCTAAGACTGACTTTCAAATACCTGGAGGGAGAAGTTCATTCTCCGCTTCGAAATCTGTAGGCTCCTTCCCACAGAGTCAGCTCCGAGCTGTTCCTACATGGTTGTTCTCATATTGAATCCCCCCCCTTCCCCTCCGCTTTAGATTGTGAACTTCTTGAAGGCAGGGTCTGTTTCGGTGTATTCCCAGCACCCAACATAGAGCTAGTAGTAGGTGCTTAATAAATGTGAGTGGAATAAATAAAAAGGATCAAGGAAAAAACATATCTGAGCGGAGTCAACAGTGATCAATCAATAAACTTTAAGTGCCTACTGTGTGCGGGGCACTTTGCTGGGAATATAAAGACAGAACTGAAATCTGGACTCCAGAATCCCCAGAACTGAGAACCCTGGCAGAATCCTATGACAGAAAATCATCTTGGCCTGATTGACTCCAAAGTCTGGGAGCCTGGAGGTGGTGGGGGGTGGGGGAAGAAATGGAGAACTCAGTCCTGTCATCAGAGACGCCAGGCTCCTTAAGGGTTGGGTCTAATGCCCTTAGCATCACAGCCCCGCAGTGTGTCTCTGTCCCTTTAGGCCCGCTGTGGCCTAAAGCACCTAGTGTTTACCACTGGCCTCTTCCTGACTGTCCCTCTGGGGCCCGCAGAGTGGGAGACTGTAGGACAAGATGTACGGGGGGAGGGGGGGAGGCAGGGAGTGCTGCAGTGAGTTCCCAGGGTTTTAATTTGTTTTCTGAGAGCTTCCAACCAGCTGATACCAAAACCTCCCAGTCCTGCCACCCCCACCCCAGCCAAAACCTCAGGGAGGGGAGTGCTAGAGACAAGGGACAGCAGGAGGAGGGAGGAGAAAGAAGAGGAGGGAGCCTGGCGTGAAGGAAGTGTTTTCCTCTCTGTGCTTCCCCCATACACACATACTGGGGAGACTTGCTAGAGAGGCGGGCTCTGGGACTCTCGGAGAGGGTGGGACAGGCGGGGAGGGGCGAAGGTTGGGCTTTGGTGCCAGGCGCTCCCGGCGGCGCCCACCGGTGCAGCGGGGGCGGGGTCAGCGGGCGGGCGGTGCTGGGCTCTGGCTCAGCACTCCCTCCGCGGCCGCCGAGGCGAGCGGATGCCCCCCGCCCGGGGCCCATCTCCCTTATCATGACCGGGCCCCTGGAGGTGACGGCACGGACACGATGCCCCAAGGAGAGGCAGAAGGCGGCGTAGACGGCGGCGGCGACGGCGAGGAGGTGCCCACGCTCATACCAGACGGGGAGCCGCTGAGGGAAGAGGTAAATAACTGGGGGCAACGTACAGGGCCCGGGGGCAACGTACAGGGCCCGCATATAGAACCGCGATGCCATGAGTCACCCCCCCCCCTCCCGGGACGCTCTGCGAAGATCCCTGAGGGCTGGAGGTGTGGCTTTCTTGGCTATTCCCCTGCTGCAGAAAATTGGGGGGATTGGGGGTCCTCAGCCCCAAGTACACCCCTAGATTCGACCCCGCCCCATCCCATGACGTCAGGACAAGAGGAAGCCACCACTCACCCTCCTTCATTGGCCAGAGGGGGCAGCTTGGATGGAAGGGGCTCAGGGAGTGGGGCTTAGGTCCCCCCCGGGCCAGGGTCACCCCCTTTCCTCTCATTGTTGGCTCAGGAGCCCCAGCCTGCAATGCAGCACGAAGCCTGGGGCTGAGGCTGAGGCAGGAGTCAGGGAGGAGGAGGGGGGAAAGGGAGGATAAGAGAGATGCCTCTGGATTTTACCGGCTGCTCTAACCCCTGCTCCCCCAAGGGGAGGAGGAAGGGGGAAGGTAAGGAAAGGAATGAGGCTCTGAGGGTCATGGGCAGCAGGAGGAAATGGCATTGACCCCCAGGGTATCCCCTGGGACCTACCAGAACCAGGGAGACTGAGACAGGCAGCTTGGGCAGTGTACCAAGGTTGAAAGATTGGGGGGGGTTGTGTGTATGGAGGTTTGTGTGTCTAAGTTGTGTGTTTGCATGTTATATGCGTGTTATCTACAGGCAGTGTGTGAGACCTGAGGGATGCAGTGTCCATGATGGGAGGGGTTTTCTCTCCTTGGGCCTCTCTTGGCCTGCTCTCACCCCATTGTGTGAATGTGTGCGGAAAGGGGTTGCAGGGGTTAGGTGAAGGGGCTTGGGCCCCTTTCTGCTGTTTCCCCTGCAAATGCTTGGGGAGTCATCATCATGTTCTCCTCCCTAGTTCCTACTTCTTCTGGCTTCTTTTTGCCTTCTGTTCTCTCATCTTCTTTTCCCTCAGCCACCTCCACACACTCAGCCCCCATCTCCCTTCTCCTTAGGCATTTCTGCCTTTATTTCCAGTCCTTTTTCCCTCAGTATGTGGTGTGGTGTAGTGTGGTGTGGTGTGGTATGGTGTGTTTGATGGGGAGGGGATCCGGAGCTTGAGGGGTACAAGGCTCTCCAGGAGTCCAGCTAGGCAGAGGGTTAGCCAGGTGTTCTCTTGGGTGGACCAGCCTTTCCCAGGAGAATTGGAAGGTGGGGGAGGAAGGAGTGGGATGAGCTGACCCACAAACCCAGCTTGTCTGTTGAATCCCCCCTCCCCACTGCACAGATAGATCCATCGGCTGCTCTCCCAACCCCCAGGCCTATTTGTCTGGTCCCCAGACTTGCCACCTCCTTTCCTGTTCTGTCCTTCCCTTGCTCCCATCTCTGTCCCCTTTCTGGAATTCTCTCTTAGCCCTAGGGTGGCAGAAAAGGGTCCCTTTCCCCCAGCCTCCCTTGGTTTCTGTGCCAGCCTGACTGCCACCTCCTTCTCTCTCTTTCTCTCTCTCTCTCTTTCTTCCTGTTCTCTTTCCCACGCCTCCCCCTCTCCCACTCCCCCCCACCCCCCCACAGCAGCGGCCCCTGAAGCAGTCTTTAGGAGTTTCCCTTTGTCGGGAGTCCCATTGGAAGTGCCTGCTGTTAACCCTCCTCATCCATTCGTGTGGGGCCGTGGTGGCCTGGTGCTGGCTGGCCACCGTACCCCGGCTGGCCATCGGTACTGGCCTTTCCCATGGGACCCCCGCCACCTACCAGGCCAGCCCCTGCTCAGATGGCTACCTGTACATCCCACTGGCGTTTGTCTCTCTCCTCTACCTCCTCTACCTGGCTGAGTGCTGGCACTGTCACATGAGGGCCTCCAGGGCACCACGCACAGATGTGGTCACAGTGCTGGCCTTGATACGTCGCCTCCAGCAGGCCCCGCCCTGTGTCTGGTGGAAGGCCACCAGCTACCATTATGTTCGACGAACCAGACAGATAACCCGCTACCGCAATGGCGATGCATACACCACCACCCAGGTTTACCACGAGCGGGCTGATAGTCGGACAGCACGGGGCGAATTCGACTATTCCGCCCATGGTGTCCGAGATGTGTCCAAAGAGCTGGTGGGGCTGTCAGACCACCCGGCTACCCGCTTGCGCTTTACCAAATGTTTCAGCTTTGGGAGTGCAGAAGCTGAGGCAGCATACCTCACTCAGAGGGCCCGTTTCTTCGGTGCCAATGAGGGCCTTGATGACTACCTGGAGGCCCGGGAAGGGATGCATCTGAAGGATGTGGACTTCCGAGAGTCACTGATGGTATTTGCAGATCCTCGCAGCCCCCCCTGGTATGCCCGGGCCTGGGTCTTCTGGCTGGTATCTGTGGCCACGCTATCATGGCCTCTCCGTGTAGTGGCTGCCTATGGCACGGCCCATGTCCACTACCAGGTGGAAAAGCTGTTTGGGGCCACCTCACCCCCACCTGGCCATGCCCCTGGAGGCCCATCACTTTCCCGAGTAGCCACTGTGGACTTCACAGAACTGGAGTGGCACATTTGCTCCAATCGGCAGCTAGTGCCCAGCTACTCAGAGGCCATGTTGATGGGCCCCGGCCCCACAGCCTACCTCAGAGGCTGCCAACGCTGTCGCCGCTCCGTCAGCAGCAATTCACTGCCCCCGTCCCGGGCCAGTGGACCTCGCCTGCCCTTCAGCCGAAGTCGTCTCTCTCTGGGAGGTGGAAGCCGGGCCACGACAGGGGTTTTCCGAAGTCTGAGTGGGGGGCCACTGGGTCGTCGAGGGGAAGACACGGAGCCCTTGGAGAGCCCTCCCTGCTACCAGGATGCTCTTTACTTCCCTGTTCTCATCGTTCATGGAGATGGAGGTTGCCGGGGGGGTGGGCAAGGTACAATCTGAGCTTCTTAGCAAAAGACAGGTGTTGTGGCAATAGGGCACAGGGGCCACACACCCAGAACCGAGATGAGGGATTGATTCTTGTATAAACCAAAGGGCAAAAGCACCAGGCATCCAGAGGAGCAATAGTCCAGTGTCTATAGAAACCAGTGCCCATGTGCCAGTGCTTCTGTTCATCTGGGGGAAGGGTCTGGGAATGAGCAAGGTGGCAGTCAAGCAGACCCTCCCTCAGTCACCACTTGTTTCCTCTCTCCTGTGGACATTCTTTCCTTTAAAGCTAAGGGACCATCTGAGTCCTTGCTACTGGTGACCAGAACAAGTACTGAGGCTATCTTGGGGTGGGGGGTGGGGGTTTCTAGGGAAATGTTTACTCCTGTTGGGGCCAAGGGCTCATTTACCCGCAGGGAAGATATCCCCTTTGTAGTTGGGGCTAGAAGTGGCTCCCAAGACATTCAAGGCAAAGGGAAGCACCCCTGAACTGGGAGCTGAGAGCTCTATTCCCCCCAAACTTCTTCTTCCTTGGTTCTTTGGTGACAGCACCCCACCCCTCTCCCCTACGGTTCTATCCTCAGAGAAGCACAACAGGAGAGGAATGGGGGAAGGGGGTGAAGAGAGACTTGACCCAGCTGGCCCAGGAGACCTCGCCCAATGGCCTATGACTCATTTCCTCCATCCCTAGGGGTCAGTACTGGTGACAACCAGTACCAGAACCGGAGGCCTTCTGCTGTCCCCACCTCTGCCAGAACCACATCAGCTCCTATGATCTCAGAGCTGGCTAGCCTTCCAGCACAGGCTAGGGGGATTAGAGTCAACCCAGGGGGCACCTACCTAGGTGCCCTAATAGGGAGGGGCAGTGGAATAAGGTGGCAGGAGGTGGGCCATCATCCTACCTCTCTCGTTCATACTGGTTCCCTTCCACTTGGCATCCAAACACTCAGTCTCCCCAGGGGACCCCTTCTCAGCCTCTTTCTGAAGCTCTCAGCCCCTAGCATCCCATCCCCTCACCAGGAGGCCCTCAAAGGTCAGTGCTGCTTGTCTCTTTCCTCCTCCCCCTCTCCACCCGCCTCCTTCCTGTTCCCTCCAATGGGACACATTTTTCCCTTTCCTCTCCTTTGTCATGATGCTCTTTCTCAACTGTTTTCTCTACCCCACCTATGGGGTGGGGGGGGAACTGGGGCAGCATGTGGGCCACCGAAGGCTCTGAAAGCCCCCTCCCTTCTTTAATGTCCCCATCCCCCGGGTGGACCCTGGCATAGTTGGAGATGTCTCTCTCTCCTTGGATGATTGCTTTTCCTGTCCAAGGGTTGTCTGGATGCCACACGTTCCTGGGAGAACCCTCTGGCAGTACTCTACCACCCCTTCTGGGGAGACCTGGGCATCAGTCCAGGATGAGGGTTACAGACTACAAGGGACAAATAAAAGGTATGAAACAGCTGTGCTTCAGCTCCTAGTTTCTGAGGGCTGGGCCAAAAAGAGGAGTCAGGGGAGGTTCACAATGAGTTGAGGAAAGGGGAAAACTGAGGCCAGGACTAAAGGTAGCTCTCCTCTGACTCTGGTGCCTGGCCACCTCTCCTTTCTCAGCCTCTGTGGAGGGCTTCATGTGGTCCCTGGAGAGGAAGGGGAAGGCGCTCAGAGAGATATTTGCCTTGCTTCTCATCTAGACTAGGCAGGCAACGGAAAAGCTGAGGCAGCCCCTAGCGAGGAATGTTATCTATAGGGAGGCTGTTTCTAGTCACAGCAGAGCAAGCCAGAACTCAGGGCTTCCCTTCACATAGAATACAGAACTTTATACTTAGGACATCTAGTGACAGTGAACTGTGGAGGAATCTTAGAACAAGGAATGTCAGAGTTGAGGGAGGCCTGAAAACATAGAATGTCAGAGCTGGGAGGGGTCTTAGAACTGAGAACACAGTAGGTCAGAGTTGAAAGCAGAGCCATAACCAGGAACCTGAGGACCTAGGGCAGACTCCGTTTAGGTATATCAGAGAAGACATAAGGGATGGGTGCTCTTGTGCATGTTTGAGGAAGACATAGGCAGTGATCGTGGAGCCAGGGACCACAGGAGGGAGCAGGGCCTTGAGGTCATCCAGATGTGGACCCAGCTTGGAGGAAACATTAAAGAGGAGGGAGGCTTTCTGAACTTCTCAGCCACACAGGTGGCTGAGGGTGGCAGGGCACGTGCTGAGCTAGCCCTCTTGACTCATGTCACAGGTGGGAGAGAAAGGCTAGTCAGCTGTGGGGCCAACAACTGACATCTTTTGGAAATAGCTAGGTTTCCTCCAGTTCCAGAAGATGAAAAGAATGAGGGAGAGCTCTAGGACAGAGGACAGAGCTATAAAGGATAGATACAGGGGAGAGGGAACCCATTCCTCAGGCCAGGCAGCCCACCTCAGGGGGAAGGCAGCCCAGGGCTAGGCTGGAGGCCTGGCCAGTCCAGTAGAAAGGTTCAAAGGCCCAGCTGTCCCATGCCAACCCCTGCTCTGGCTAGAAAGGACGTTTGAACAGGGACTACAATAGAGGGGCCTGGCAGACTCCCTGTTTCATCCCAATTTACTTTACAGATGGGGAAGCTGAGGTCAATAGCGCAAAGACTCCAAGGGCTCTCTCCAGGTCTTTGGCAGACACATGGATGGTTGTACACATCTGGCCCCTCCAAGAGGCAGGGCAATGGAGATATACAGACCATCCACTTCATGCTGTAAGAGAGTTAGGAGCCAAAAGTCCCCTGGTCAGGACACCGAGAACAAGCATTGTCAGATGAGACGCTGCTGGGCTTGGGTCCTCTACTGTGTGACCTTGGTCAACTCACTTCTCCTCTGGTAGCCTCAGTTTCCCCCTCATTAGAATGAAACTAGATTAGATCTCCCAGGATTTTTCCACCTCGTACCAGCGGGTGAGTAGAAGCAAGAGGAGGCTGGAACAGAGGTGAAATACCCTGCTCCACTCTGGGTGCAAATTCTGCTGATTGTGACCTGTGGGACTTTGGACTGGTCAGTTCTCTCTGGGTCTCAGTTGCTTTCTCTAGGACAAGAAGTGGTCTTTAAATTCTCTTCTAGCTCTAAAGGTTGTGGTGACCATGAGGCTTCCCAGTGATTTTTGATGCCCTGGTACTCGGGTCAACCAACATGCCATCCATGGGGAAGCCCCAAGTCTCCCAGGCTTCCCCTAGCTAGGTTAGAAAGTCCCTGTCCTTTAAACACCAGCCAGTGGCTAGTTGCCCCCCATAATCAACAAGCATTTATTGAGCACCTACTGTGTGCTGCCCCTGTGCCAGGCACTGGAAAAACCAAGTCAAAGCATACAGCAGTATGCTACACTGCAGGATTTGGAGTCTGGCAGTCCCAAAGTGGAATTCGAGTTTGGCCACTTGTGTGACCTGGAACAAATCAGTCAGTCAGCCAAACTTTATGAAACACCTACTAAGTGCTGGCCAGACCCTGTGTTAAGAATACAAAAGACAGCTCCTGCTCTCCAGGAGTCTTCAATCCAATGTGGGAGGCTATAAAGAAACAAACCTAGTACAAACAAGCTGTGTGCCAGAGAAATGCGAAGTGAGAGAAAAAGGCACTAGAATAAAGGGGGATTGGGAGGGCTTCCTGTAAGGAAGGGTCTTAGCCTGGACGTCAAGGAATGGGGGGGGGGAGAATCCCCCAGAGAGGGGGAATGCCTGGAGACAATGCCTGGAGTCAGAAGAAACCAGAGACCACACAGTCAGGAGGGCAGGACCCTGGATAGAAGAGGATGTAGAGGGCGTAAGGGGCTTTGAAGGCCAGATGTAGCTTTGGAACCATTGGCGTTCTTTAAGGAGTGGCGCGGTGGTAAGACACGGGCTTTACGGATCCTCTTAATGGCTGAATGGAGGACAGAGTGGAGTGGGGAGAAACGTGAGGCACACAGGACTCCCCCCTCTCCCCCAGCAGCCATGGGATGGGGAGGGTCCACACTAGAGGGTGGCGGTGTCAGAGGACAGAGAGGGCGTGTCAGAGAGATGTTACCGAGGTGAAAGTGACAGGCCTGACCGCAGCTCGGATGAACCTCGCGCTGACATCAGCCCCTGCGTGGCAGTCAGATGGGTGCGGTGAGCTGGGGCTGAGCGCGGCCGGATACCTGGCTGATGGAGGCCGTGTGAGCAGGAGGTGGCGACAAAGACTCACTCACGGGGCACCGGAGCCAGCTCTCTGGCCTAGTTTACCCCCCCACCCCCACCCCACCCCCGTAGGCGCACAATAAAGGTTTGCTGAATTGCGTGAAATTTTCATTTGCCCAAATTTGGACGGTTTGACCTCCTCCCCAGGAGTTGAGCGGGATGGGGGGCCCCAAGAAAGAAAAATTCAGACAGGTTCTGCTTGGCTCTTTGGAGCAAAACACCGTGTCCGGGACTAGGGAAAATTCCCCAACTATCAGGGAAATAGCCCTGCAGGGAGTGAGCTCCCCATAACGGGGTGTCTGCAAGGAGAATGGCACCCGATTGAGGATCCCTGTTCCGACTGGGCTAGGTGGCTTCCGAAACCCTTCGGCTCTGGAGTCCCCCGAGCCCGGGTCGGGGATCGGAGACCGCTCCCCAACAACCTAAAGAGAGGGGGCGGGGCATGAGGGCTGCGGAGGCTCGGCTCTCTGGGGGTGGAGTCTGTGGGTTCCAATGGAAGAAAATCAGGGTTTCGGGGCGGGACCCGATGTTGGGGAGGGGCCGAGTGCTCGGGGCAGCCCGCCACCCGGCATCTGGTGCTCATTAGGGGATGACAAAGAGCTCTCGGAGGCTCCCCCTCGGCCCCCTCCCGGCCTCCTCCCCCTCCAGCCCGGCCCGGGCCGAGTTAACTCCTTGGTGCCCTCGGGGCGTCCCCAGACGTCTTCGTAGCTCAAAGGGGAAGGATCTCACGCACGCCTCTCGGACACCGGCCCCGCGTCCCGGCCTGGTCCAAGACCTCGGCCCGTTGCCTCCCCTCCCTCTCCCCCTCCGCCCGGCCCACTCCTGTTTCTGCCTCATCCCCTCCTTCGACCCTCGGCCCTGTCGCTGTTTTCCCATCTCTGTCCCTGTGCCTACCCTCGACCCGAGTCCTGATCCCTTCCTCTGGACTGGTCTCTGTCCTGTCCTCGATTCTGCCCCTGGCCAGCCCCGATCTGCCCCCGCGGTCCCTGGAGCTGTCCCCTGTCCCTGCCCTTACCCCGACCTCTGCTCCTTTCCCTACCTCGGCTCCTGTCCTCTCCTCTGCCCTGGCCCTGAGTCCTTCTCCCAGCCCACCACTCAACCCTAACGTCCTTCATCCCTGTTCCGGGCTCCTGGGCTAGCCTTGAGCACGACCTCTCCTCCCATCCCGACCCCCAACGCCCCGTGTCCCAGACCCTCCTCCTCAGGCTTCCTGCCTCCCGGACTCCAGAGCTTCTCCTGGGACTAGTGAAGAACGTGGGGTGGGGATGGGGGCAATCAGGGTTAATATATCTTCTCCGCCCCCCTTCTTTCTGTCTCTCCTCTCCTCTCAGCCCCCTTCTTTCCCAGTCTCTCCTTTTATCTCTCCCCTTCCTCCTTCTTTCTCTCTGTTTCTATCTGTTTCTCCTTTCCTCTCTTCCTTCCTCTCCCTCCTTTCTGTTTCTGTCTCTGTCTCTCTCCTGTCTCTCCCTCCTCCTCCCCTCCTTCCTCCATCAGGCTCCAGGCTGGAATCCCACGTTAGAAACTTAGGCCGGATCTGGGGTCTGGAGGCATGTCTGGTTTCAGTTAGGGGAACGTGAGAGCAGAGGCAGCCTGGGTCCAGGCCCCTCCTTCCCTCTGCTGGGGGCTTCAGCATCCTGGCCCCTGCTCAGACTCCCCTGCTGTGCCCTGTCCCCTCCCCCTCCCAGACGCCCTCAGGGAGGCCTCCCTGGGGACCTTCTGGTCTGCCTTGTGAAGGCCAAGCAAATCCCAGGCTAGGGCGGGGGGAGTGCTCCAGGTCCCCTCTCTCCCCTCTGCTACAGACCTGGGTCTCTCAGGCTCCCACTCCACTCTCATAGGAAGGGGATGGAGGGGGAGGAGGCGGGGCTGTGGCTGAGATTCTTAGCCCTGCTTGTAATTAGAGACCCCTAGATGCTAGGATTGGGAAATTACAGGGACTGTGGGGGACCCAGGCGCCGCAGCCTCTTCCCCCCTTGGCCTACACTCCCTCCCCCAAACAAATCAGCCCTCCAAGCTGGGTCCTGAACTTGTACCAAGGCTCTCCTTGCTTCGTGACTCAGTTTCTCCCCTAAAACAAGGTCCAGAAATGCCAGGAGTCTCTGATTCTCCCTCCTCAGACCCCTGAATTCCTAAAGCTCCATTTCCCTAGGCCCACTGCTTCTCAGCTGAGAGTGAGTTAAGGAGGTCCAAGACTGAGGCTCTGAGAAGGCGTTTGTTGAGGACTGGTCGATCAAATCAGGGCTGGAAACAAACTCCAATGTGTCTTTCTGCCATCTTCCACTCTTTTCTACAAAGCTTGGCCTTCACTGCAATGTCCCTGGTCCAGGGTTCCTGACTTGGAAGGGGAGAGAGGGCAGGCTCCCAGGGGTTAAGTGGGAACTAGCCCGAGAGCCTTGGGCCATAAAACTCAGCAAATCTGCAAAGAATGGGCAGAGCATGTCATCTGGGGCACCCAGGTCCCCTTTCCTTTACATCTGTCCAGATGTGGGAGAGAGTAGTGGAGTGCCCCAGCAGCATGGAGATAAGGGAGCCCCAAGTCCAAAGCCCCAGTTCCTAATTTCCCTCCAAATCACTGTCTCAGCCTCCCTGTCTATCTTTCCCAGACCAGAGTCCTGTGGTGGTCAGAACGAGAACAGAGTGCTAAACTTCTGACCTCAAATCCTAGATCTGCCCAAACCATGTGAGCTTTGTCAGGGGAGGGGAACTTTCAGACCTGAGACCACATGTGGACTTCTAGGTCCTTGGGTGCAGCCTTTTGACTGTCAAAGTGCTCTGTCCCTCCAAATCCTGATCCTGGAACACACCTTCCCAACCTCACAATGCCAGACACTTTTTGAGTCTTGGCGGGGAAGGAGACAAGAAACTATTTTTCCCTACTTTGTCTTCCTCTATTCTCCCACCATGCCCTTTCTGGTCTGCCTCCCTTCTAGGCCCTCCTCCTGGGGGCCCCAGCCCCCATATGAAAAGCAGAGCTAAGGGTCACCACCCCATTTATTGGAAAATATTCCAGGACCTGGCCAGTCCAGGTGAGGTTCTCTCCCGCTAAGCCTCCCTAAGCCCTGACAGGGTCCTAGGGCCAAGCAATTTCCACTGGGTGGGGAGGCTTGCAGGTGGGCCTGGGGATTGGAAAGGTGTGAGCAGAGAAAGTAGGGCAGACCAGGAGGCCTGGTGCCCCACGATGAGTGCAGTGGGCTGATGCCTGGGCCCTGGCAGGAGAGCTGGGCCAGGTGTGTCTTGTCAAAGGCAGCAGTGTCCACGGAGGCGAGCTGGGCGGGGGGCAGCATACCTGGGTTCCCCCAACCCTATGGGGAGTAGTAGTGAGCTTGGGGCCGAAGGGGACAGCTGGTTCCCCCACCAGTCCCGGGATGCAGTTTCCTGGGCTTCAGTCTAATAGGGGTCCCCCTACCTCCAGTTCCATGGGAGAGGGGCTAGCTCCTTGTAGGTCCAAGGAAGGAGGGGTTCCTGTCCTCCTCCTTCCCACCAATCACACACTGGTTCTGCAGGTCATGACCCCTGATAGGCTGCCCCCCTTGGGCTCAGTCTCCCCTTTGGCCCCCGAGTTTGTGATCCAGTGATAACAGTCTGTAATGCTTTTGTTGGGGGCCCGGGGCCCAGAGCGGGTGCAGTACACAATCCCCACAGCCAAGAGAATCACCAAAAACACAGAAGTGGGCACCAGGAGGGCCACCAGCAGCCAACGGTCATCCCTGTGACTCCTGCTCCGGGCTGTGGGAGATGGCCAAGAGGGCCCCAGAATGTCCAGAGCTGGGCCAGGGTCTGGGGGACTGCTGGGGGGGTGGGAAGGGGTTCCTGGGGACCGAGGAGAAGGGGCAGGAGAGGCTGGAAGCTTGCTGAGAACTTCAGGAGTAGAAGGGGTTGGGTGGGATGAAGTTTGGGGCCTGAGTGATTGGGAAGTGGGGGGCTGTGGGGCCTGGTCCGTGGGAAGGGGAAGAGGGAGAGAGGGTTGGAGAGAAGACTGTGTGGCAGCAAGCCCAGGGGAAGAGTGAGCTGGGCGCAGAGGCCTGTGGGGGGCTGTGATCAAGGCAAGCGGAGAGGTAGAAGATAGAGGAGTTTTGGTTGAAGAAACGAGAGGGGGCTGTTGGGCAGAGGGTACAGGCCGATGGGTACCAGTGGCTGCAGGGGATCTGTGAGCAGGAGGCAAAGGGGGAGGGTTGGTAGGAAGGCTAGGGAAATGCCAGGAAGGCAGCAAAGGAGTTTTGGTGGCAGAGTGGGCAGGGAGCTGGTGTGCAGGGGGCATGGGAAAGTGGGTGGTGGAACCCACTGGAGGTTTGTGGACTGGAGGCAAAGGGGGTCGGGAAACAAGGATGGCAGGAAGCTTATGAGCAGGAGGGTGGGTAGCAGAGAACACAGGGAGCTGGTAGTTTGGGGGCAGAGAGGGGCGGGTCGCAGGGACCATGGGGAGCCAGTGGGCCGGAGGCAACGGGTAGTGTGTGGAGGGAAGCCTGGGGGGCCGGGTGACAGAGAGTAGTGGGGGTTGGTAGGGATGTCTGGGGGGGCTGACGTGGGGAAGCAGGGGTCTGTAGGGCGGGTCAAAGGCAAGTGGTGGTCTTGTGGGGTCCAACCACAGGGGCCCCACTGAATCAGTCCAGGCCCCATTGAAGCTGTCCCAGGCCTCATCATCCTCCTCCTCGTCCTCGTCCTCTTCGTCCTCCTCCTCATCCTCATCCTCCTCCTGCGTCTCCCCGCCCAGGGCCCCCTGCCCTGCTCCCAAGGGGCTGCAGCTGATGCCATCGGGCTCCAGCTCATGCCCTTCACTGCAATAGCATTCAAACCCTCCGACGTAATTGACACACATCTGCTGGCACACGCCCGGGATTTGGCACTCATCTGTGTCCAGGCAGCGATGGGGCTCGTCGTCAGCCGGACGGAAGCCCAGGCGACAGTGGCAGCTGTACCCTCCAGGCCCACCAGGCTCACACTGCTGCTCACACGGGGCGTCGGCGCAGGGGTCCACGCAGCTGTGCCCATCGCTGTCCAGCTGGAACCCCTCAGCGCAGCGACAGGACACTCTCCCCCCGGCCTCATCCACACACTCATACTCACAGCCTCCATTATCCAGAGCGCAGCCAGCTAAACCCGGCCTTGGACCTGGGCACACTGGACCCCCGCGGGACCAGCCTACGCCACCCTCGGGCCTCTGCATACAGAGCAGGGAGGTGCTGCCCCCCTCCAGGCAGGGCACGTCAGCCACAGAACCGAAGGGTAGCCAGTCCAGGGCATCTGTGACCAGCTGGAAGGGCGTGGTGTACAGAGTGGGGCCTTCCTGCCCCTCCTCGATGGCCAGTGCTGGGCAGGCTGCTTCGAAACCAAACTGGCACAGGTAGCCATCCACAGGCAGGGTGCAGGAGCCCTCACGCCACAACTGGCTGCTCCCAGCCTCCATGGCCACGCAGCGCAAGGCTGGGCAGGCCCCGGGACCGGCAGGCGAAGCCCAATTGGTGAAAGCTGTGTCCTGGTCCCCGGTGGTCCAGGTGAAGCCCCGCAGAGGGCGTTGCGGGTGGCACTGACGGGGTTGCCGCTGGAGTCCTATCCACAGCAGCTGACTGGGAACCTCTCCGGCCTTCCGGCCTGCCAGCAGACCCACTCGCTGGGCCTCCTCTGGGGTCTTTGGGGTGGCCAGGTTGCCCCCTAATTCGCGGCAGGCCCTCCAGGCCTCCAGGAAGGTCCTGCGCCTGTAGAAGACCACGTAGCAGCTGGTTGGGCCACAGGAGGCTGCAGCCTCTTCTGTGGGCCCTGGACCCTGAGCCAGGGTGGGCCCCAGGGCCACCCAGGCCAGGAGTAACCTCAGCATCGCTGTCCCCCTGACAGACTAGCCTGGCCAGGCCCCACCAGCCACTCTTGACAGGGGGAGGAGATTGGGGCCTCCAGGCAGGGGGTGTGTAGGGGGGAGAGGGGCGGGACTTGGGGCCCGGTTCCCTGCCCTTGTAAGGGAAAGTCTGGGGAGGCTGCCAGCTTCCCCCTGCTCCCCCCAGGGACCCAGAGCAGGAAACAGCCTGGGCGGGAGAGAGAGGGGAGAAGGAAGGAGAGGAGAGGTGTGAGAGAGGAGGAGACTGGAGGTGAGAGAGAGAAAGGAGAGGAAAGGAGTGGACAGGAGGGGACCAGACAGGACAAGAGGAGACAGGGGGCAGAGAAGTACAGTGAGATATGAGGGAGAGGGGAAGCCATCCAGTTGAGGGAATCCAGGGACCGAGGGGGAGCAAGGGGAAAAGGAGTGTGGATAGGCCACCCCACCAGGGCAGAGCAGGGGAAGTGGCTAGAGAGGGAGGTCAGGATGGAGGAGGGGGATGAGGTTGGACAATGTCTTAGAAACGATCCCCCCAGGTCTGGGAGGGGTTAAACTGCCTGAAACTCCCTAGATGAGCTGTGGTGTTTACCACAGGGCCAAACATTCCTTAGCAATGTATGCTCTGACACGCTCACCGTGGACACACACATGCTCTGACACGCTCACCGTGGACACACACATGCTCTGACGTGCTCACCCTGGACACGCACATGCTCTGACGTGCTCACCCTGGACATGCTCACCCTGGACACGCACATGCTCTGACACGCTCACCGTGGACACGCACATGCTGCTCACCCTGGACACGCACATGCTCTGACACGCTCACCCTGGACACGCACATGCTCTGACACGCTCACCCTGGACACGCACATGCTCTGACACGCTCACCGTGGACACACACATGCTCTGACACGCTCACCGTGGACACACACATGCTCTGACGTGCTCACCCTGGACACGCACATGCTCTGACACGCTCACCCTGGACACGCACATGCTGCTCACCCTGGACACGCACATGCTCTGACATGCTCACCCTGGACACGCACATGCTCTGACACGCTCACCGTGGACACACACATGCTCTGACATGCTCACCCTGGACACACACATGCTCTGACATGCTCACCCTGGACACACACATGCTCTGACACGCTCACCGTGGACACACACATGCTCTGACGTGCTCACCCTGGACACGCACATGCTCTGACATGCTCACCCTGGACACGCACATGCTCTGACACACTCACCCTGGACACGCACATGCTCTGACACGCTCACCGTGGACACACACATGCTCTGACACGCTCACCGTGGACACGCACATGCTCTGACATGCTCACCCTGGACATGCTCACCCTGGACACGCACATGCTCTGACATGCTCACCCTGGACACGCACATGCTCTGACACGCTCACCCTGGACACGCACATGCTCTGACACGCTCACCCTGGACACGCACATGCTCTGACACGCTCACCCTGGACACGCACATGCTCTGACGTGCTCACCCTGGACACGCACATGCTCTGACACGCTCACCCTGGACACGCACATGCTCTGACATGCTCACCCTGGACACCCTGGACACGCACATGCTCTGACACGCTCACCCTGGACACGCACATGCTCTGACGTGCTCACTGTGGACACGCACATGCTCTGACACGCTCACCCTGGACACGCACATGCTCTGACACGCTCACCCTGGACACGCACATGCTCTGACGTGCTCGCCCTGGACACGTACATGCTCTGACACGCTCACCGTGGACACGCACATGCTCTGACATGCTCACCCTGGACACGCACATGCTCTGACACGCTCACCTGGACACGTACATGCTCTGACGTGCTCACCCTGGACACGCACATGGACACGCACATGCTCACCCTGGACACGTACATGCTCTGACGTGCTCACCGTGGACACGCACATGGACACGCACATGCTCACCCTGGACACGTACATGCTCTGACGTGCTCACCCTGGACACGCACATGCTCTGACATGCTCACCTGGACACGCACATGCTCTGACACGCTCACCGTGGACACGCACATGCTCTGACGTGCTAACCTTCTTCTTGCCCAGATATTTTCTGCCTGTGGGACCCTGGGCAGACTGCTCACTCTGTCAATCCTCAGTTTCTACTTGTGGGGCTGAAAGGGCCGGGTTGGGTTGACGGCCCCTGAAGACCCTTCCTGCTCTACTTCCCTGGTCTCTGCTTTCTCTCCACTCTGACATGGTAAGTCTCTCAGCCACACACATGTTATGAGATATTAACCCTTTCCTGCTTCTGGCATACCCAGTACCCTGACAGCCTGTCTCTCTTCACTACATGCTTAACATGCTAAGCACATCCCATGCTGTGACATATGACTAATTGCCTCATCACTCATGTTCTGACACACTTGCATCTTGCGGTCACAGATGCTCCATTTTAACATGTGCTGGCATGCTAACCATTTCCACCGCACATACACGTTTTGACCCGGTAACCTGCTTAGTCAAATGTTCTTTAACATACTAACCTATTGCATGTGCTCTGACATGCTAAGCCTTCTGGTCACATGCTCTGACATACCAAGCTGTAGTCTCAGCACATGGCCTCTCTGGCTTCAGGTCCTCCTTGGTCCTCCAGACCCCACCACCCTTGCCCCAGCAGAAGATGGATATTTTGCACTGGCTCTGGGGAGAAGGGAAAGGGGGAGGGAGGCCCCCAAACAGGAAATGCCTCTTAGGGCTCTCTCTCTCATCCTAACCCCTCAATTGCTAGGGTCGGGGGCCACAGATCGGGAGATGCGGAGGCCGGATATACAGGGTCAAGGAGAAGAGGAACAAGGTCTAAAAGGAGGTCATCCATGCTCTAGCCGAACGAAACATTCACACACAGACAGGCACATAATGCATTCCAAATGAAGCAAGAAAAGCAGAGCCCTTCCCCCAGCTCTGGTGGGACATGCACACAGACATATACAGGTATGATCCCTCCTTGTCACGCACATTTAAGTATGTGCCCTGAGTGCCTACTATGTGCCAAGCAGGAGGCAGCTAGGTGGATCAGTGGGTAAGAGCAACAGGTATGGAGTCAGGAATACCCCGAGTTTAAATCCAGCCTCAAACGCTTACTAGCTGTGTGACTCTGTTTGCCTGGATGCTCTGGAGAAGGAAATGGCAAAAACCCTGCCAGTATCTCTGCCAAGGACACCCCAGTGGGGTCACAAAGAATGGGGCCCAACGTGCCAGGTACTGAGCTGAGCCATGGGCATACAAAGAAATATGGGCATGGGTCTGCCCTCCAGGAGTTCACAGGCTTTACACATAAGATACATATATGGTAAATTGGACACTGATTGGGAAAGTGGGGGACACAGCAGGGAGGCCTTGAGCACGAGGTGGGGACTGAGCTGAATCTTGAAGAAATCCAGGGCAGCCAGAAGGAGGAGGAGAGAATAAGGGTGGGCATCCTAGCCTCAGATGGAGGAGGGAGCAGCCCAGTGCCATCCACAGAGAGATACTGTGGAACTCTGGAGCTAATGAGACAACACGCAAGGCAGCACATAGAGATGAAGGGAGAGGGCATGGCCAGGTGCACAGAGGAGAAGCAGAAGTCCGAAGGATTGGAGAGAGTGGGGAGTCAGACAGGAGGTGATCAGCAGCGCCAGAGGTCATTGGATTTCCATTCAATAAACATTTATTAAGCATGGACTTGTGCCAGGTACTGCACTAAGCATAGAGGGTACAAAGAAAGGGAAAAGTCCAAACAACCAGGCTTGCCCTCAAGGAGTTTGTACTCTAATGTCAAGACATGGAGAAAATGAACAGCTAAGCAGGCAATCATTACCAGAGCTGAGGTGCTGGTCAAGAGGGGATGGGAAGGCTTCCTACAGAAAGGGGAATTTTAGCTGGGCCTTGAAGGAAACTGGAGGTCAGGGGTCAGAGATGAGTGTTCCAGGCTTTGGGGTAGCCAGAGAGGCCTGGAGTTGAAAGAGGTGAAGTTTAAGGAAGCTGTGTGACCTTGGGGCAAGTCCAGCAGCCTCTCTGGGCCTCAGCTTTCTCCTCTGCCAGTCCCAAGGTGAATCTCCTCTAGGTTGTGAGGAGACCTTGGTGAGAAGACAAGTATCCCGGACTCTGTCAGAGTGAGTCTGCCCAAATAAGGGGGTTTGATGCTGTGAAACACTTTTCTCCCTCTACCTGCAAGTCCAAGATCTGGTGCTAGAAGACATCAAGGGACCATCCGGTTACCCCATTCTTTTCCAGATGGAGGAAGTGAGGGCCAGAAAAGTCAGAAGTGGCTCACCCCAGATCACACCCCAGCCTAGGTCTCTTCCTCTGTTTTTTCCCTGGGAGCTCCCCTTCCATCCCCTGTCCCCTCTATCCCCCATCCCCCTCCTTCCTATTCCCCTCCATCCCCCCATTCCCCCAATCCCCTCCATCTTGTTCCCGGCAGGAGCAGGGACTGGCCTGGGTACTGGGACTGCCCTCCCGTGGCACCGGGGGATTTCACTCCTTGGCCACGAACATGTCAGGGGACCTGAATTAGCCTGGGAGATAAGAGTGAGGCCAAGCCTGGTTCCCAGCTGTAGCCAAGGACAAAGACATTATGCAAACAAAGGATTCGCTTTGAGAGCAGCTTTGTAAACAGAAGCCCAGTTCTTGAGTCTGTTTCTCATCCTTCCACTTCAGCCCAGAGCAGGAGCCCAGGAGGAGGCTGTTGGTTTTTTGGGGGGTGGGGGTGCATGTCCAGCTTGGGGCAGCCCAGGTTGGGTGGGCTGGGAAGCCACTGGATATGCTGGGGGGAGGGGCTGTGTGTGGTGGGGCTGGGGGCTCCTGGCCTGGGTTCAGTGGAGGGGCAGGGCCGGGGTTCTGGGCTTCCTAATACTCCTTTCCAAATCTGCCCTGAAGACAGGGCCTGCTGAGCCGGCACATTTCTTTGTGTAGAAATCAGCCCCTCTCTCCATCCTTTTCTGGCCCCCCCTTCCATCCACCCCCAGTTCCATCTTTTTCTTCTTCACAGACTACCTCAGCCTCTGACCCACTGAAGAGAGGCCCTGGCCCAGTCTGGGTTCCCTGGGGGTATGGGGCCTATAGAAGTGTGGCAGGCATTGGGAGGCTGGGCAGGGAGAGGAGAGAAGAGGAGGGGGTGGGTGGGGAGCCCAGCATCCTAGGAAGAACAGGGTGAGGGGGGCAAAGAAGGGAGGGAGGTTGCTGTGGGGGAGTCCTGGAAGTCTGGGAGGGACTCAGGCCTCCCTCCTCTTCTCCCCAGATATAAGCAGCTCCACCCCACCAGGCTTCTGGCAGACACTGGGGGCAAAGGAGGCTAGCAAGGGGAGGAGGGGAACAGGGAGGGAAACAGCACTGAAGAAAGCTAAGGGGGAGGGGATAAAGATGCTTGGCCCAGGCCCCTTCGGAGTCCAGCACCTCGGTGAGCAATGTCCTCCTGCCAACCCTCCCCAGAGTGCAACCTGGAGAAAAGCTGGGTGCTCCAGGGTCCGTGCCTTCCTCTCTCTCCCTGACGCAGGGAGTCCTCACCACGGCCTCCCTGGGGAGCTAAGGGCACCTGGGGCCAGCTGCTGCCTTTGCCCTCTAGTCACATCTGCTTCCACCCCCAGCAGAGGAGGGAGACTGAGGCAGGGCCGGAGGAGAGGGGAGGGAGCCCTGATTTGGTACTCTGCTCTTTCAATTGAATGGATGTATCCTCCCCTGTCACATGAGGGACAGCCCATGGATGCCATCCATGGTGACTGAGTTGATGGCACGGACTGCTGCTGGCCTCAGCACATTTTCCCTTGAGCCCCGGGGGCAGACAATGTGCAGATTCAGACCCAGAAGAGGACAATTGTGGGGGGGGGGCCTGGAAGGGGCTGGCTTATCTCCTTAGCCTCCTTCGACCTCCCTTGACCTCACTCCTCAGCCCTGGGGCCTGCCCTGCTCATCACCCTTCTCTTATCTCCCACTCCAGCACTTTCTCTTGCATCCCTCCCCACCCCTCAATCACTGCTCCTCTGCTCTTGGAGTGAGGGGGTCTCTGTCTCTTCTCCTCCATCTCTTACGATATCTCTCCCTGTCTCTGAGCATCATTGGAAGAGACCTCAGAGACCATCACCTCATTTTACAGCAGAAGAAACTGAGGCCCAGAGAGGTTCAATAGCATGTCCAGAGTTAGGACAGTTAGGAAGCGTGAGAGGCGGGTCTCTCCCCCATCTCCACTTCTTGCTTTTCGGGGCTTAGATCTCCTGGCTCTCCCCTCTTCCTCCTCCATCCCTGGCAGCTGTCACTGTGTGTCTCCCTGTCTCTTCTCTTTCCTGGATGATGTCCCAAAAGAAGATACTTCTCTCTCTCCCGCTGGCCCTGTGCCCCCAGCCCGGATGGGGTAGAAGCCAGGGCCAAGGCTGGGGTGATTGGACTGCCCTAGAGCTGGAGGCTGGGACGGCCAGTCTGGGGAAGGGGGAGCCAGACCAGACAGGATATTTACTTTGTGACTTCAAAGCCCAGCATGGGGAGGGGGTGTCGCTTTGGGAGGGGGAGGAAACAGGGTTTGGTAGGGAGCTGGGGGAGTGGGTTTTGGGAAAGGGAAAGGGGAGGACAGTCAGCAGAGGAGGATGAGCGGAGAAAGGGAGAGGAGAGGAGGGGAGGAGGGACAGGGGGACTGAATCCCTCTGCCCCACCTCCAGCTCAGCCGAGTCAGCTCCTCTGGAGAGCCCAGATCAGGGA
This sequence comes from Bettongia penicillata ogilbyi, assembly GCA_023548195.1. Classification (NCBI taxonomy): domain Eukaryota; kingdom Metazoa; phylum Chordata; class Mammalia; order Diprotodontia; family Potoroidae; genus Bettongia; species Bettongia penicillata. The sequence continues at coordinate 7,906,050 of JAJHZJ010000590.1, forward strand.
GGGGAATCTGGCCCGAGCCAGGACACCCTGCTTTGGGACTGGGAAAATGACAGTGCTGACTTCCCTTCCTGGCCCAGACTATCCCCAATTGTCTTTCCTCATCGAATTTGCTCCTCAACCCAGAGAAGATTGAATGTCTGAGGGGGAAGAGGAGGCCCTTCATGCATAGAATCTGCTATAGCAGAGGTGGGAGGGTCTTTAGAATGGCAGGAAGAACTCAGACAGATAAAGGATCAAGGTCATGTGGTGGGTAGAGGACAGGAGTCAGAAAAACCTAAGTTTCACTCTGGCCTCAGATACTTATTAGCTATGTGACTCTAGGCCAGCCACTTAAGCTTCCTTCGTCTGCCTCAATTTCCTAGTCTGTAAAACGGGGCTCATAATAGGGCCAATAACATTGCCCAGGTTTGTTCTGAGGACCAAATGAGAAAAATGTGCCCAAGCTGATCTGGAAACCCTAAGGTCTCATGTAAATGCACATTATTATTGTCATAGGACATAGAATGGGGGATGTCACATCTGGGAAGGCTCTTAGAACATAGAACATTAGAGCTGGGAGGGCCCTTAGAACATGGAGAATGTCAGAGCTGGGAGGTGCCTCTGAGATCATTTGTACAGATGAAGACACTGAGTCCCAAAGAGGCGGAAAGGACTTGTTCAAGGTCACACACAGCTAAGGCCCGAAGCTGGGAATTGTAGCCAGATGTCCTGACTACTGGTTTAGAGCTCTGCCCCTGGCCCTCAGCACTCAGAAACACCAAACCCAAACTCCAATTCCTGATAAAGTGAACCAAAAAGGGGAGCTCAGGGAGACCAGGCTACTGATGTCATGCCCCTCCTCCCCAGAGCCTGTCTCCACTGTGGTCCCCCACCCCTTAAAGAGAAGCAGCTGTGGGGGATGGGGCCAGAAAAGGGGGAGTTGTGGGCCTACTGGGGCCCCTGGAATGGGGTGGGGAGGGCCACTTGAGCTATTTCCTCATCATAGTATATAGAACTGCAAAGATCGGCAGAGGAATGGACCCGATTTTCACAGCTCCTCCCAGAGGCTGGGAATTTTGCTTCTGTTGAAGCACCCCCAACCCTCCAACCCTCTCAGTTCCCCTAGGCCAGTTATTTTACTTCCAGAAACACCATGAATCAAGTCCTGGAATATCTAAGTAGGAAGCTGGTGGTACAAAGGATAGAGCACCAGATAGATCAAAGTTCGAATCCAGCTTCAGACACTCATAAACTGTGTGACTGTGGGCAAATCACTTAATCTCTCTGTTTGCCACAGTTTTCTCAGCTGTAAAATGGGGATAATAACCCCACCTACCGACTTAGTGCATAATAGGTGCTGGATACATGATTTATTCTCTTTCCTCTTTCTCTAGTTCCCTTAGAACCCAGGGGTGCTCCTCCCTGGATGATGCCCACCTCTGACCCAGGTCCCTCGGAACCCTGGGCTTAGCCTGGGCTCAGTCAGGCTCTCAGGAGCCGTTCTCCCACCCAACTTTGTTCCTCTCTCCATCTCCTGGCCCAGGCAGCCTGCCTAACCCCCAGACCCCTGAACTGCTTGCTTCGGCTGCTGGCCCTCCCCACAGCCCCTGAAGCCCAGAATCCAGGCTCTAGCTCCTGGCTCTACCCCTAGGCCAAATCTTCCCTCCCAGAACCTATCATCCTGCAATCCCCCTCCCCCAGGCGTTACCCCCATGAGTCACTGCGGCTGGAATCTGATGAGCTCAGGCCACCGCGCCCTCCTGCCCCTGCCAGTGGGGTCACCACCCCCTCTGCCTCATCTGGATCTGCTCAACAGCTGGAGGGAGCCCCTCCCTCCCCGACCCCACCCCAACCCCTGTAGGCATGGTTGGGGCTGGGAGCCCAGTGGGGAGGGGGTGGAGGGAGGGTTTAGGGCTTAGTTGTTCGCTCCTGGGTTTGTTGGGTCTCTGGCTAGGATGCCAAGTAAAGCCAGGCTTCATCATAGTTCGGGGAATTAAACTGCATCGAATGAAATGTTGCTCTGCATTTTAATATCTTTCTGGAATGGTGTCTGTCTGTCTAAGGGTCACTGACTGAGTAGGTGGATCTGGGTGTCTGTGTCAGAGAGGTCAGCATCTGTGTCTGTCTGTGTTACCATGGTACCACCGAGTCACATTGTGGGTCAATGTCAGAACAACCGAGAAATTCCTTGGTCCAGTCTCTTGCTCTGCCCTTTTAAAGATGAAACAAATGAAGTTTAGTGAGACCCCTCCAAGGAGCTGAGACCATGGTGGGGGCGGGGAGGGTGAGGGATGGGGGACATGGAATAGCTCAGCTTGGAGGGAAGGATATTAGAACACACAATATCAGAACTGCAAGGAACCTTAAAATATTTGGTGAGACTTTAGAAATCCTCTAGCTTAATCTTCTCATCATATTATAGGTGGGGAAACTGAGGCCAAGAGAAAGGAACATGGCAGATTCAAGAGCGGAATCCAGGTCTTGTGGCTTCTAAACCAGGTCTCCTCATTCTGCGCCACGCCCCTTTGGGGCAAGGGATTCTTCTGTTAAACAAAGGACTGATGCTTCTGGACAACTGAACCTCGTATGTTCTCACTTAGTGCCCCCTTCATTTACCCGCTCTTTCCTATCTATCTATCTATCTATCTATCTATCTATCTATCTATCTATCTATCTATCTATCTATCTATCTATCTGTCTGTCTGTCTGTCTGTCTGTCTGTCTGTCTGTCTGTCTATCTATCTATCTATCTACTTAGGTCCAATCCATTTTTTCCACTGGAAGCCAGGAACCCCTGCTTGACAGCTGTCTCTGAGACATAGAGAACAGAGCCTGAGTCTTGGATGGGATCTGGTCACTGGCTGAGATCTAAACAAACCTGATTCCTCTATCATCCTCCTCCCCCAAACATCTGTACCCTCCCTTCTTCATTCCTGGTCTCTATCAACCACTTACAATCTGGCATCCATTTCCACTATTCTTGAGGAACTACTCCCTCACAGGTCACCACTGACCCACTAAGGACCATAGTTTCCTCCTCATTCATCCATCAAACCAGCACCAATACCTTGACTGCCATTTCCCCTCAGCCTTTGAAGGTGACACCCAGGATGCTGAGCACAAGAGCTTAGGGAATGTCAGTGTCCCTTAAACCATCAGACTTGCTTCCAGCTTGGACCCCACAGTTGTCATTGAGAAAAGAGACCGTTGTGGAGTAGGGGTTCACCTTTGTTCACAACCACTGATAACAGCTGCTGAGCAAGGACCACCAAGAGCACAGGAGCCTTAAGAGTATCCATACCTCCTGCTGCATTGCTCCTGCTTTTAGCCCAGCCCTCATGCCATCATTTGGGGAAGCAACTCCTGTCGAGAGAGGATCAGTTATTTCTAGGGCTGGCAGTTGAAGCAGCTCAGCTGAGGCATCCCTAGAAATAGTGCAGTTGAACCACCACCCTCACCATCTTGACCACCATCTTCTCTTAGACCTTGGGAGACTAGCCTAGAACTCTCAAGAGCCTTGGGAAGGGTCAGATTTCCAGGTCAGTGCCTTTAACCATGCCTCTGGGCAGCAGACCCTAGGGAGCTGCAGGCTGGGGACCACTCCTTCCTGCAAGGGCTACAGCCATAGCTCCTGGAGATCCAGGAAAGACAGGTCTTGTCACTACAGTCCTTGGCACTGCCAAATGATTCAACAGCAGGAAAAGACAGGATTTTATCAGTGGAAATGTCATCAAAGAAGAGACATGACCATCTGATTTGATGTTTCATTCTAAGCACGATGGGGCCTTTCCATCCAACTTGCAGCTGAAATCTTACCTTGGGGAGGGGGGTGGGTCTTGGTTCTCTATTTGTGTGCCTAGTACTCAGCATAGTACTTTGCACAGAGTTGGCACTACACTCTTTCCCCATCTATCCATCCATCCATCCATCCATCCATCCATCCATCCATCCATCCATCCTCTCTGACCTCTCTGTAGCTCTTGACTCTACTGACCACTCCCCTTCTCCTGGATACTCTCTCTTCCCTTGGCAGGAGAAATGCCCCAGGGTATTGATTTTCCTCTTACCTCCCTAACTACTCTTCTCTACCTGCTTTGCTGATTTTCCATCGCCTCCCAAACCCTTCATGTGCAGGACCCTCAAGAGCATGCCCTTGGTTTTCTTCTCTTTTCTCTCTCTCTCTCTCTCCTCTCCCTTGAAGGTCTCATTCATTCCCTAATATACCCTCCATGCAGATGGCTGCCAGCTCCATGTCTCCAGTACAGAGCCATGTTCTGAGCTCTAAACCCAAATCTCCACCTGCAAATACCACTAGCACATGAAATTCAATGGCTCTGAAGTTCATTGACCTTCTTTCTGGCTCTCTGGCCTTGACATACCCCCTTCACTCAGGAGCCTCTGCTAGATTGTCTTTTAATTCAGTAACCATCATTAAGTGCATACAGTAGTATGTACTGGGCACTATACGGAGACTGAAATAATCCCTACTGCCCTCAAAGAGCTTGGAGTCCATCAGGAGAGGCAAAGTGCACATAGAGGAGAAGACATGAAATATATACAAGATGATTAGGAGGTAATAGGAACCAGTGGCAGCTGGGGCAGGCCAGGAGGGGATCCATCTGGAAAGGATTCCTCTAGGAGAGGCCGTGTAAGCAGAGGTTTGAAGACCACCAGGGATTCCCTGAGCCAGAAGGGAGATGGGACTGAGTTCTAGCCATGGGAAGATAGAAATGGAATGATGAGTATGTGGACAGCAGGGAGGGAAGTTTGAATGGACCTTGTAAGGTGGCAAGTAGAGGAATGTATAAAAAAAGGTTAGAAAGGTAGATTGTGGCTGAACTATGAAGGGCTTTACAAATTAAACAGAAGAACTTAGGAAGGGATCAGGATCAGGAAAATCACTTTGGCAGCTGCCTGGTAAAGGGATGGGAGATAGGAGACCAGTTAGGAGGCTGGGGCAATTGTCTAGGTGAGAGGTGGTGATGTGATCATGTGTGTATGGAGGAGGGGCATGAGCATGGAAAATGCCAAAGAGATGGAAGGGGTAACTTTTGGCAACTGATTGAACATGTGGGGTGAGAGAGAGAGAACTGAGCTGAACTTAACATCAAAGTTGTCAACCTGGGAGACTCAAAGGATAATGTTGCCCTCTCTAGAAACAGGGCGACTCCACAATGAGTCCTGTTTCGGATGTGTTGAGTTGGAGATCCCTCCAGGACATCTACTTCTAGATGGCTACTAGGTAGTTGGTGATGTATACGGGGAACGGATAGATTTGGGAGTCATTGGCATAGAGATGATTGTTGAATTCATGGCACTGATAAGACAAAGGAAACAAAATTATTTGGGGGGAGTCAAGGAGTCATGGATGGACTTTGCGTAGAAGGTTGCATCTGAGGTAAGCTTTGAAGGAAGCCAGGGATTCTTCTAAGAGGCATGGGAGACCCCTATGCCATCTCTTCCTCTTCCACTCTTTCTGTCTGGTCAGCTCTCATACCCCTCTCCTCCTCTCTTCTCTATGCCCATTGAAACAACCCACCATCTTGAACTGTTGCAATAATCTACCATATGTTTCCCTCCAATCGATCTATAGCATATTCTCAGGATTGCCCTGAGAGGACTTTGGGAGATTGGACAAAGTCAGTCAATTGACATTTATTAAGTTCCAGGCACTGTGCAAAGAAATCTAAAAATGCAGAATTATAGGATTTCAGAATTGGAAGGACCTTCAGTGGTCATCTGATCCAACCCATATTAGAAAACAAAAATTCTTTATGACATCCCAAAGGCAGCCCCGTTCCTCTTTTTGTATACTTCTGTGGTTAGGAAATGCTCAGGAGTGGTGTGGATAGAGGTCTCTGAAATCTGACTCATTCCTCTCTCCAAGGGACACAGATTTTCTACCTTGAGAGGAACAGAAGAAGGGCAGGGGCTGGACGTTATTCCTTCCCTCATCCGTGTTCAGAAAGAATATTAGGCTCGACTTGTATCTCTGCTCCTTAAGACATTGTTGATAAGAGAAGATCAGATCAAAAGCGTCTGCCTTGGTCACTCTTGAGGAGAAAGGTAGCTCTTATGTTATACACCCCAGCTTACTCCCTTCTCACCACATATCTGCTACAAAGGAAGGCTATAGTGGATGCCATGTAAACCCCTGAATCTGAGCAAAGGGCCAACAGAAATCAGAGATGTTTTCCAGATTAGTATATACCAAAGAATGTACAAGTGTGAAGGAGCCCTTTACAGGGGAGCTAGACAAGCTTTCAGCTCAAACCAAAGCCCAGGGACAGCCCAAACTCACTCATGTCCTCTCTTTGAAATCTCTAAGAGGCTGGCTCCTTCAGATATGTGTCCTTCCCAAAGTCCCTCTCTTTCCCCATGCATCTCTGGAACCTCCAAGATGCTCTGTGCCCACACAGCCACTTACACAGTATCTAATGTTGATTCAGCTTCTCTCCCCCAATCTAACATCATGTCTTCTTCTGCGTACACAGAAGTGTACATGATGCCCCCGGCTTCTTTGGAAGCCTGGATATATTTGTATGTCTCCTCCCACTCCCAAGTCTTTTGTTCAGACTGAAAATCTCTGGTTCTTTCATCCAATCCAGCCAACCCAGAGCAGCAAGGCATCCTAAAGATGAGGCAGGAGGCAGATGTGCCAGGCAGGTCAAACCAACATTGTCTCCTCTCAGGCTCCAATAAAGACAAACCAGGCATGAACCCAAGAGCCTTGGAAGTCTCAATGTCCCCCAGAACACGAAATGTGCTTCTAGCCTCCTCACCCCCCCCCCCCCACTCTCTTTCCCACTCATCATTGGCCAATGGGGAGAAATCATTGTGTAGGAGGGTCGACCTTTCTTATCACCACCAGCAACAACTACTGCTCAGTTGCTACCAATGATCAGATCAGCATGGAGTCCTGCGAGTGGCAGACACCACCCCACTCCCGGTCATTGTTCAGCCCAGCCTTTAGGATTGGGGAAGCAGCTTTTGCAGGGAGAGGGCTGGCCAGCCCCACCGATTGCCTATCCCAGGGCAGGTGAGCCAGCATTGTCAAACCACCACCACCTTGATCTTTATCTTCTCACGGACCCTGACAGGGACAGAGAAGGTCCCTGAACCCAGGAGTCAATGCTCCCAGCCCAGGATCAACATCAGAAATGGCCAGGATCGGTACCAGTGGCTGAGAAGGTCTCTAGGTTGGCTCTGTGCCTGAATCCCCCAAAGCTCCACTTCTTGCCCTCTGCTGGGGCGCACACTCTAAAGATTCTAAGTCACAGGGAATATGGAAACCCCTGAGAAAGAGAGAGCTCCCAAGGGGACTGAGTTTTCCTGACTGCTCATGGACTTTGGGTTGAGTTCTTTCATGTGCTGTTAATTTAAATAAGTCTCGTCCCATACTTGATGTCGTTAACCCGAGTTGTTTTAGAGACAAGCTAAATTCTGATATTCCCGGGGGTGGAGAGAAAACATGAGCCAGTACTTCTGTTTCCAGGATGGGGGCAGGAGGCAAAGTGGGATCACTGAGAAGCCTTCGAGCCGAATTTGGACAGCACCAACGTGGAGCCTGGGTTCTGAGCCCTGGGGCACCTATTGGTCTCCCCTAGCCAGAATGACCTGGCCGGGCTTGAGCTCTGCTTCTCACACCTCTCCTCTCATCTAATATCTTCTGTTATGTTCCACTTCCTACCCACATTCAAATTCTCTCACCTGGCATTCAAGGCCCCCCCTCCAACTTGGACATCTTTGATTGGGTGCTCGTTACTTTCCTCCACACCTTCCTTTTCCGTTCTGGGCTATTCCTGGAATGTTGCCCTTTCCTCTCTCTACCGGCTCGGAATCTACCTGTGTGGCAAAGTCAATCTCCAAGGCCTCTTCCTCCAGGAAGCCTCCCCTGCTCAATCCCAAGATTTTCCTCCCACTTGGCCCCCGACCTTACACTTTACACCTTTCTGGCCTCCATCGTCTCCCCCTTCCATCATCTCCTCCATCATCCCCCACCTCCAGGCGTTCACCCCATGAGTCACTAGGGCTGGAATCTGATGAGTTCAGGCCACCCCACCCAGGCCTGCCTACCCTCCTTCCTGCCCCTGCCAAGGGGTCCCGACTTCCCACTCCTGACCCCCTTTGGAAACTGCCCAGAGCTGCATGAAGCTCTGCCCCTACCCACTCCCAGTTCCCCAGACCCCAGCACTTCACAGAAGGGACAGGAGAATTCACTGCCCTCAGGCCCTCCCCCTCCCCCCTTTCTTCTGGCCATTTAGGTCTCTGGTGCATCTGGATTTGCTCAACAGCTGGATGAGGCACCGCCTCCTTCCCCAGCCTCTGTAGGCTGGGGCAGGGGCTGAGAGTCCAGGTTCAGGGGAGGAGCCCGGACTGGGAGGGTGTCCCTTCTGGGCCTCCATTGTCTTACCCAGTGTTCCTGGGACCACCCCAGTCCTTCGGGGTATCTGTGGGTGCCTTATGGGCAGGGATGCTTCCCAGCACTGGGACAGTGTGAGGCTGGGAATCAGGCCAGGAGGGACCTTAGTGAGCTGAGGAGGAAATTGAGGCCCAGAGAGAAACTGCATCTTCAGTGTCATTGGGAGGGGGGAGGGGCACTTACTGTGTGCCAGGCACTGGGCACATTTGGTCTTCACAACAACACTGGGAAATAGCTGTTCTTAATGTCCCCATTTTACAAACGAGAGAGGATAAGTGACTTGCCCAGGGTCACACAACCAGTAAGTATCTGAGGCTGGATTTGAACTCTAGACCCAGCACTCTGGGCACTGTGGCACCCCCTAGCACCTGTCATCCAGTTCTAAGCCAGGGCTTCCCTGTTTGACTGACTCTATTTCATTCACCAGATGTGGATCTTCAGTGTTCATTCATTCACACATATATTAATGGCCTGCTGTATGAAAAGGCCCTGTGTTTCAGGGCAAGCTAGTTCCTCCATCTCTGTAGGGATACAAGATAGATATGACATAGGCCCTGCCCTCAAGCAGTTCACAGTCTGATGTGAGGGAACAGGATCTGGGTTCAAGTCTCTCACGCATGACCTTGGACAAGTCACTGAAGCTTTACAGGTCTCAAGTTTCTTCCTCTGTAAAACAAGAGAGTTTGAGCCGATGACCTCTGAAGTCCCTTCTGGCCTTGATTGATCTCCCTGGGCCTCAGTTTCCCCTTCTGGCTTGAGTTCTAAATCTCTGATCCACAAGTAGATCCCAATACAAGGGAGGTGAGATCAGCTTGGAGAAGGTGCAAGCACTTCTACCTGGCCCAGGAGGTTGGGAGGGAGCAGATGAGGCTCCTTCCCTGAGGAGGCGGCATCTAAGTTGGTCCTGGAAGGGAGGGATGTGGGCCCAGAGCCTTGGACCCAGGAATAGCCCGAAACCCATTTGGCTGGGGAAGGTGGAAGCCGCCCCAGCAGTTCCCAGGCCCAGATTACAGGAGGGAGGAAGTATCCACACGGGGGAGGGGAAAGTGCAGTAGCAGAAGTGGCTGGTTGCAGAGTCTGGTTGGGGCCTGGGGAACTCCCTAGGGTCCTACTCCCTCCACCTCTCCGGATAGAGACATTCCTGGCCCCTTGGGGCCCAGGGGCCTACAAGCAGCTGTGTTAACAGCCGGGATCCCCTCCTTGTCCCAGCTCCTCCTGGGCAGCAGAGATGAACCCGCCCCCCCCCCCCCCATCTCGAGGGAGCTCAGAGAGAGGGAACACAGTGTCTCCGACAGAGCCCCAGGTCTGGGGGAAGACTTGGGTTCCAATCCTGGCTCTTCCAGTACTGGCTGAGAGACCTTTGCTAGGACCCTTGAGATGCAGTGGAGGGTGGGGGCAGTGCCGAGGGATTCTGCTACTTTCCAAGCTTGGACCAGGACCCTGAAACCTCTCAGTTTTCTCTGCTGCCCAAGGACAGGCAAGGACAAGATGAGCCCCAGATCTCAGATGCATCCTCCTCCCTCCCACTCCCCACCCAGCATCCCCCAGGTCTCAGTTTCCCCATCTGTAAAGTGAAGAGCTTTGCCAGGAAGGTCTCTAAGCACTATTTCAGATTTAAAAGTGATGATCCTTTACACAGACCCCCACCCCCACCCCCCGGTCTGAGAGAATCTGAGAGACTTCTTGAGACCTTCCTGGTAATGAACCCAGACAGATCTCCCTGAGCAGAAGCTGCTGAAATGTAATAGCCCCCCTCCCCATCCCCGCTTCTTTTCCAAGGCCTGGAGCATGGGGCAGGATTGCCCTCTGGTGGCACTAAGTGAGAACGAGGGCTTAGCGCCCTGAATTGAGAGGGGGGAGAAGGTCACTTCTGGGGTGGGAGGAACAGGGGAGATGGTCACTGCCTAGGGGAAGGGCTCTGGTTGAGTCATGGGTCTTGTAAGTGTTCCATGGAGCTAAGATCCAGGTGGCCAACAAGGAGGCCAGAGAGGCCAGCTCTTGAAGCTGCCCCACCCCAGGATGCTGAGGCAAAGCCTGAGCGATCCCCCCCAAAGGCTCAGAGCCAAAGTGGGCAGCAATGGGGAGAGAGCACGGGCTCAGGGGAGCGCCCAAGCCTGAACCCAACAGCGTCACTGTGGACAATGGGAGGAAACTGCTGAGAGCGGTGTCTGTGCCTCGGTTAAGGAGCAACTTCCTCACATTTGGAGCTGTCCAAATCCCAGAGAATTTGTGTTGGATAGGTAGTGAGCTTCCTGGCCCCAGTCTGGCTCTGATTGTTTGGACTGGGATGGGGCATCTCCTCTCTGAGTCTCAGCTTCTGCATCTGTTAAATAGAAGAGTAATATTTCTACATCCCCTTAAGGCTCACAGAGCTTTCTCTCCATCGTACCTTTACATTCTCACAGAGGCCTGTGATGTAGGTAACACTGTCATCAGCCTCCTTTACAAAGGAGGAAACTGAGGCTCAGAAAACCTCATATGTCCAAAGTCGCCCAACTGGATTTGAACCCAGAACTTGCTGTCTGTAAGTCTTCTTGTCTGGTATATCACACAGTTCCCACCATGGCAGGGAGGGGCTGAGGAAAATGGACTTTTGTTGCTTCTAGAATTTTTGCAGTCTGGTCTCTTTCTGGTAGTTGTCAGGTGTGACTGTCCGGTGGACCAGAGGCCTAGGTCCTCCTCCCAGCCCCTTCTGACTCTGGCCCTCCCTTTCCTCACCTCTGGCTCTAAGGGTGAGGACACCCTTGGCTCGTCACTGTCCTCCAGATACAAGAAACCTGGACATGCACTTATCAAGGATACCGATATTGTGCCAACACCGTTCTGGGCACTGGGAAGGGATGAAAAAGAGAGATAGACCTCCCTCTAGAGTGGGGAAGGAAGGAGAGTGAAATCGAGCCTGGTCCAGGAGAAGGCGAACTCTTGGCTCACTCCAGCTCCATTCTCGACTCCTGAGGTCGGGGCTTCCGAACCACACAAGGACGTGGTGGATGTCCCTTTCCTCCCAGCGGAGCAGAGGCTGAGGAATGAATTAACCCTCTTCAGGTCGTGGAGTTCCAGGGGGGCGGGGGTCAGAGGGTTTATGCAGATGGTTGGTGGCCCCAAGGGAGCTCACGCCTGTGATTCTCTGGGTAGGGATGACTAGAGCTGGGAGCCCCGCCACTTTCTATGCCTGCCCAGGCCTGTCCAGGCAGGCACAAGACATCAGAGAGGGCTCAGGCTTGGATCAGAAACAGCACCGGGCCCTGTGTCACCTGCAGGCTCTGGACCCAGAAGTTGGGCGTCGCTGGGGTGGGTGGGAAGGAGCCGCGCTTGGAAGTTACAGTATCCGGCTCTTTCTGCGTCAGTCAAACAGCCCAACCTTGACAGTCTCCCTTCGCGCCCGGGTGGGAGCTGCCAAGAGCCTCCCGACCTGTAGCGACCCCCACACTAGCCCATCCTCCGAACCATCATCCGGGGTGGGGGTCCCGTGGAGGAGGACTCAGTCAGCCCCACCAACTGCCTCGGACCCTTCCATGTTCCCAGCGGCAAAAACCTTCCCTAAATCGGGAGCTCCCTGACGGCAGGCGCTAGCTGATTTTTCTCTTAGTAATGTCGGAGTTGTGTACACAGTAAGTGCTCAGTAAATGCTTTATTCATTCAGCAGCAGTCTCGGCTCTCCAGGCTTCTGGGGGTCTGTAGGCCCGGTTTCCCACTCCCAGGCAATTTCTTTGCCCCAAATTGGGTGTAAAAAGTGGTTGTGAGTGCAGAGGAGGGATCGCGGAGGGTTAACCAGCAGGGGCGCGGGCCAGTAGGTCACTTCTCATGGACTCCCCCGGCTTCGGACTCAGCTCCTCCTGCCCCCGCCCCCTCCGCCTCCCTCTCCTCGGCCTCTCCCCCCTTCTCTCCACCTCCCTCTGGGCTCTGATTCTCCAGTTTTGACCCTGCTGCTGCACCCCCTGCCCCAGGAACCTCCTCCGTGGCTCTGGGTCCCTCGTTCTCAGCCTTGGGGGCTCCCTCCACCTGCCGGTAGATGAGGTAGCCGGGCCCCGAGAGGTCATGGGGCAGAGTGTCCGGAGCCAGGCGGCGGGAGCCCTTCTCATCATGCAGAAAGAGGGCAAAGGTTTCGGGTTTTGGCACCCGGAACTTGGTGGCACAGAGCAGGCACAGCGTGGCGGCCGAGGAGCCCGGGGGCAGGGCCAAGGTCTTGGAGGTGCAGCCATTGATGGGGTCCTGGTAAGCCACCCGAAGGAGATGCTGGGAAAGGGGAAGGGCCCAGGGTCAGTGAGACCCTGACACCTGACCGATGACCAAGGGCTGGGTCCTAGGATACTGGGGGGGGGGGGGAGGAGTGGCAAAGAAGGCTCAGCGGGAGGACCCGAGGAGGGGACACAAGACAACTCTGAGCTGTGTGAATTTGGCTTCCTGAGCCTCAGTTTGTTAATCTAGAAAATGGGGATAGTAACCCTGAGCCCACCTTCCTTCTTCAAGTACTTAGAAGCCAGAAAGTGCTCTTGAAACAGGATTTGCTCTAATGGTTTAATAATAACTGCCCTACAGATGTGAATACAAAGGTGAGCTTCCCTTTTGCTGGTTCATCCTCTAAAGGTGCCCTAAGGGTTGAGGGGCTCTTTCCTTGGCACCTTCAAGTCTCCCCTTCTCTTGGAATACCATAATACACTCCCTTTACCCTGGACCAGGGAATTCCTTGTCTCCCCTCCCCACCTCCATCCAGGGCTAGCCTGATAACAAGTAGCATCAGTAGAGCACCCCTTGGGTAGCAGAGAATTGACTAAATGAAATGAAGCAGCTCTAACAATTCTAAACCTGGTCCTTGTAAAACAGCTGCCCTTGATGTCAGAAAGACCTGACGTCTGATGTCTGAACTTGGCACCATCTCCTACCTGGAGACTTTGCACCTTGCTGTCCCCCCTGCTTGTCAAGCCATCCCTCCTCTTATTGATTCAGGCCTTGTGCCACCCCCAACAGGAAGGCCTTGGCAATGACCCTGCTTGGTCACTGATCAGGTGGGAGATGGTGTCAAGTTCAGGCTGCCAGACTGGCTGGTTTTTCCTGTGTCCTTTCTGTGTGTCCTTTCCTCTCTGAGTCTTCCTGGAAGAGGGGAACTTGGGAGCAGGTTTTGGAGGAAAGGGAGACACATGGCTGAGTAGTTGGGGAGACGTGTTGTGAGGAAGCAGCTAGGGGGCTTGAGACAGGCTGGAGAAGAGGGAGAGAGGCAGGGTCTGGACCTGAGTTGAACTGAGAGTTTCTAGGACTCTGTCAGATTTCCTCATAACTCTGTGAAGCAGATATTATCCTCCCCATTTGACAGAGGGTTAAGCTGAGACGCATCAGGAAAAGAATTCATGCAGGGTCTTTGACACTAAGCTAGTGTCAAAGGTGGTCTGCAGAATCCAAGTCTTACAAAGTCTGTTCTTTCCAGCTCTGACATTCCACGTTCTAAAGCCTCTCCCAGCCCTGACATCTCTAAGGGCCCTCCCAGCTCTCACATTCTGTGCTCTGGTTCCTTCCCAGTTCTCTGACATTGTCTATTTCAAGGTCCTTCTCAGGTGACATTCCATGTTCCAAGGCCCCTCTCAGCTCTAACATCTGTTCTAAGCGCTTTCCCAGGTCTGACATTCCCTGTTCTAAGGCCCCTCCCAGCTCTGATCCATTGCCCTTCTTTGGTAGGATCCTCAGGTTACCTTGAAGTTCCTGGTGGGAGGGAGTCTGCGTTGCTCCCAGAGGCTGAGGGAGCGCTGGAGCTCTTGGGAAGGACTGATGGGCTGTGAGTCAGCCTGGTTCAAACTCCCCAGCAGGGTCAGGCTGGCTGCCAGGCTGGTGAGGCAGTAGCCCCCTGAGGACAAGAAGGTCTCAGGTGAGGGTATGGGACAGAAGCTGGCTGAGGCAGGTGGCCGCGCTGGGGGAGTAGGATGGGGAGGAGGGATGGGAGGAACAAGGTGGGGGGTGCTTACCCTCCCCTGTGAGCAGACTGGGCTCAAGCAGTTCCGTTATGTATTCAGTCTCGGGCAGCAGGTCTGGGAGGTCACATTGGGCTAGGACAGCACTGAGCAGGGGCAGGAATTCATCGGCCCCGGCATTCTCCCCTGCCGAGGGAGAAATCCTTAGCCTCCCCTTCTCTCTTTTCCACAGACTTCAGTTGGGGCCTGGTGGTTCCTGAGTCAGCCTCACCCCAGCTCCTGGCTCAGCTATACTAGGGGATGAGCGTTTCTCTTGTGTCCCCTAGTCCCCAGTGGCTATTGCTCTGTCTTGGTTCATCACCCTGCTCCACAAGCAAGGGGGGTTCCAGCCCAACCTGGACCCCTCCACTGTTTGGATTTTAAGGTTTTGGGAGGATGAGAGGAATGGGATCTCTGGACAACTGAGCCTTCAGCCCAAATCTGCCTCCTTGGAAGCCAGAAATGCTAGGGGCAGGTAGGGGAGGAGAGGTCATTGACTTTAGGCCAGGAAACCAAAGGAAGACAGCTCCCCTCCCCACCAGGGCCACTGTGGTCCCTTTTAGGATGGCTTGGGGGAAACTGAGACCCAGAGATTTTGAAGTGGGCAAGTGGATGCTCCAGTTCTCAGCTTGAAGGTCCCTCGTGGCTCTGGCATGGTCTGTCATGCATTCTAAGCTCCCACCCATATAGGATGCCATATGCCCTGTCCTTCGCACTGCCCCTTCAGGCAGGTACCTGCCCAGTTGCTCAGGGCCTTGTAGAGTAGCTTGCAGGCCTGCAGGAGACGAGTGACCTTGGCCGTGGGAGAGTAGCCCCGGAGAAGTTTCAGCAGCTTCTGCCGGATACGCTCCATCTCAGATGGAGAGGGGAGACTGAGGCAGCTTCCCAAGGCTCTGGGCCCCTGCGCCCTGGCCAGTTGGAGGCCCTCTGCCAGCCGGCCCAAGGAGCCATCTTGAGCCAAGCGGAGCCTCAGGCGGGCCAGAAGGAGAGGCCGGAGAGGCTTCAGCACTGAGCGCTGCAGAGATTTCTCTATCACCAGTTCTAGAAAGGAGCAAGAAGAAAGATCCTGGAGGGTAAGGCAGGGACGGAAGGGGGATTGTAGGGTCACAGAGTTAGCACTCCTGGAGCCTGGAGAGGCTCCTGATCCAACACTTTAGGGGGAAACCGAGGCTCAGCTAGAATTTGAATCCAGAGCTTCCTATAGCCAAGGTCCTACCCATGTTGCCCCTCTATGTGCTGGAGGCAGGGGAGTGTGATAAGAGCATTTAGGATGAAATGAGTATGAAAGTGGGGAGCTAATATGGGGGAGGGGCAGGATTGAGGAAATAGGGGAGAAATATGGGGATGAGGACGAGCCTGAGGTCTCAGAGCTGGAGGGGGTGCCACTCACCCAGTCTCTCCTTGGCTAATAGCTTTTCTTGGGCCAGTTCAGCTACCATCAGCATCTGTGCTTGACTCAGCACCTCCCGCACCTTCTGCAGCTCCTGGGGTTCAGGCCCTGCCCGCACCTTGGTCAGCAGGTCTTGTACGAGTTGCCCAGTGACCGTCTGTCTGTCCCGGGCCAGCTCCACCACAGCTCGGGCCACTTGTCTCTCAGGGGCCAGGAGGGAACAGAAAGCATCACTCATGGATCTAAGCAGCCGGCGCCGCCGCCCTGGGAGAGGGGATGAGCCCAGGCTCCCAGGAGGGCCACCTTCGTCCTCCGAGCTGCTAGGGGAGCCGCTGTCCACCTCCTGGAGAGAGGGTAGAGGAGGTGGGCTTGGGCCAGTACTCCCTGGCACCCGGTAGCCCCCTGAGCTTTCCCTTCTCAGCAGCCTGCGAGGGGGCCCAGTTTGAGTCTGAGCAGGAGGACCCCCAGGGGGCAGCGGCACGGGAGGCGGTGGGACAGCAGGGGGGGACAATGGGCTGGAGGTTTCAGTGGACACCCGAATCTTGAAGCTCCTTTTGAATTTCTCCCGTTTGGCTGGGCCCAAATCCCCAGGAAACAAGGGATTGAAGAAGCAGAGGGCTCCTCCTGTCCCCTGGTCCAGCTCCTCTGGGGACCGAGGTTTCAGGCGGGGAATCGGTGGGGCCTTGGTGGCAGGGAGCGCTAGGCCTCCCTGGGCCTTGCTGTTCAGAGAAGAGTTCCAGAACTCTGGGGAAAAGAGAATTCAGAGACCCTGAGCCTCAATTTCCCCATTTGTAACACAAGGGGTTTGGACTGGCCATACCACAGGTGGGCTCGGTGATCCCAGTGGCCCCATGGCTCTCCATCTCCCTCCCATCTTTTACATGCGGGGCTTGGACCATCTCAGAGATGGCCCTTTAGGTCTCTTCCAAGGGTAACTGCCCTGAGAAGGGAACTGGGGGAGATTAAGAGTCCACTGGGACCCTCCTCTCTGGCTCTGTGGCTCAGAAGGGCAGAAAAGTACAGACCCATTCCCAGATGAGATATAGCTTCTAGCTCCTTGTGGGTGGTGGCCCTGAGGATGGCTCTGGGCAGCTGGAGTTGGAGAAACAGGATGTCTCTGCAGAGGGGAGACTGAGTCAGGATCTAGGGGAGCCTGGGCTCTATTGCAGACAGAGTTCAAGTCGGGACTGGGGGGCTTCCTGGGTGGGGAGAAGGGAAGGCAGATGCGGGGGAGTCGGGTCCAGCTTTGCATGTTGTGAGCTCCCCACTGAGTAGGGGCTAGGGGGCACCAGTCTGCTTACCGACTGTGACAGTAGGCTGAGATAAGCTGAATCAGGTCTGGGAACAAGAGTTCAGAGCCCTCCAGGGAGACGCCTGCAAGGAAGGGAAGGTGTCAGTTCTGGGAAGGGGCAGCCCTTTCCTCGGGCTGCCAGCCCCCCCATCCTCTCCCCCACCCCGGGCCTCACCCTCAGGGGTTTCCTGGATGTCGTGGCTGGAGACAAAGGACGGTCCAGAGGCCTTGGGCAGCCTGACACACAGGGCCTTACACTGTCTGGTGTTGGACTTCCGAACCAGGAATGTCTGGTGAGGGAGGGGGGAGGTTCAGAGGGTCCGGGGGCCTGGGCCTCTCCCTCACATCCCCCCAGCTTCCTTTTCTTTTCTCCCTCCTCCTCCATCCCCCCCAGCCTCCTGGAGGAAGGCCCATGGCCACCCACCGTCCCTCACCCCGGGGGGTTCCCTCTGTAGCACGTGGAGGGCAGCTGCAGCGTTTGCACTAAGCTGTAACCACACGGGCTGGGTGAGCAGCAGCCGCTCTCGCAGGCTCACTGTGCGCCCGGGGCACCGGAGCTGGCCAGTCTGCTCTCCCCTGGCCTCTGGGACATCATAGATGGGGTCTCCAGCCAGGCTGCAAGAAAGAGACAGAGATATGGGTCTGAGAAACAGCTGCCTCTTTTTTTGCTGCCAGACTCCCTGAGCCTTTGGAGCTGATTCTTCTGGGGTTGGGGGTAAGGGGGAGCTCTCCTTCCTACTTGTGTTCCTTGCCTCAGTTTCCTTCCCTGTCCAATCTCCTCTCCCCACCTCCTGTGTATCTCCTCTTCCTTCTCTCCATGTTAACCTTCCCCTCACCCCAGTCTCATGAGTGCACGCCTACACACACAAGCACATGGGAACACACACACTGGGGGGGGGGGGAGACACACACAGGGACACACGCACACTCAGACACACACACACAGACACACACACACAGACACACACACACACACACAGGAGCTCCCAGCCTCCAACTTCCCCAACTTTTCTCCAGGGAGTTACCTGGAAGCAGAGCTGGCTTTCCCAGACAGCTCCATGGTTGGCACAGGGCTCTCCTGAGCCCCTTTTCCCTCCTCTCAAGACTGAGAATCCAGGGCCCGGAGCGAAGGCGCAGTCACATTTCCAGTGAGTAACACTTCCTGAGAGGAGCTCAGCCCTGGCACACCCCAACATGTTAACTCTTCTCTGCCCACAGCACCCCTTCTGGGCCCACGCAGTGCCAGCTGCCTCTGCTCCAGTTAGCACCAGCTGCTCACCACCCCAAGGCTCTCCGGGACCACAGTTCCCGGAGTAGCTCGGCTCAGCTCTCTCATCCCAGGCTCTCCCCCACCCCCAAATGTGCAGACAGGAGCAGGTTAACTTGGGCATCTGCCTTGGGCCCACGCAGGGCCAGGTGACTCACCCATGGGGCATCCTTGGGTTCAGCCCTCCTCCCTCCCCCCCTCGAGAGTGCCCCCTCATGGTTGCACGCTGCCTCCCCCCAGCATCTCTTGTAGCACTTAGGTTGCCATGGTGAGGAGGCTGCATTTCCCCCACATCATTGCCATGGTAACCACCCCCTTTTTCTGGGGGTGGCACTGACAGCATTAAAGGGGGATGGGAGAAGCCCGGCTCTGAGGTCACCAGTGCACAGCCCAGCTAAGGCCTCTCTGCCTTGTCCCCTCCCACCTGGTTCCTTTTGGGTCCCATCCAGCTGGGCTGAGCCAGGTAGGTCCGGGACACTGGAAGCCACTCCTCACAGGATGCACATTCCTGAGCTGCCCTGCCCTGCCTCCAGCTGGGGCCTCTCACGGGTCACAGGAGTTAGAGATGCCTGGGGCAAGTGGGCAAGAGCAGGCGCTTGCAGTGAGAGGAACTGGGTTTGGATTCCACCTTTTTTTGGGGAGAGGGGATTAGAACAAGTATTAAGCACCTACTATGTGCCAGGTACTGTTCTGAGCATATTACAAATATCCCTTCCTGTTTTACAATTGAAGAAACTGAGGCAGACCAAAGTTAGAAGACTGACACCATCAGTGAGCATTTGTGGGCATATCCGAGCTCAGATACTGACTGCCTGGAGGCTCAGAACTCTACCCACTGTGTGCCTTTCTGTGGCACTTGGTGTGAGCCTGGGCAATTGCCTTCTTTCATCATCTGGAACAAGATGGCCTGGTAGGCTCGTAGGACCCAGTGCTTCCTAAAGTCCCTTCCCCTCTGATTTATGAGGAATCTTGAGGGGAAAGGAACAGGAGAGAGCAAGAATGAGCCTCCTGTCAGGACTCCTGAGCCAATCCAAGATCTGCTCCCAATCCCTGGTTTGCCTGGGCTCCCGTGGGCCCAAGGAGCCTAGATTCCACCCCGGTGTCAGGGTGCCAGCTGGCAGAGCTCAGACCATGTCAGCACTACCTTTCCCTGGCCCACAGGCCCTGGGGTCTTAGAGGGCCTCTGTAGCCTGCTCCCAGCAAGGGAATGTCCTGCTAGGAGGTGGGTTTTCCCTGCCCTGCCAAAGGGGGAGGCCTCATCAAGGTCTCCCAGACAGGAGGCAAGGGATGCGGGACAGGTACACACGAGGCAGGGCAGAGTTGTTTTAATTATTAAATTTTAATTATGATTTCATGATCCTAATTCCCAGGACCCTGGGAGAACCTGGGCGCCTTCATTCTCAACTCAAACATATGTCACTTCAAGGAGCTTCTGAGGAACGGCCCTGGGGGCTGGGCTGGCAAAGGCTGGCTTATGCTGGGCCTACCGGCTCTGAGTGAAAGTGACAGGAGACCCAAGAGGCCACATCTGAGGACAGGCTTCCAGGATACCCAGAGCCTGGGGGCATCCCAGCTGCCAAGAGGCCAGACGGTGGAGAAAAGCGTGGTAGAGCCCAGACCATGGAGTCATCTGGTGGCTGGAGGGCCTAGGAGCCGGTCCAGGAGCCCCAGGTGTCCGGTCAGGCCTTGGGTGCAGCTTGCCTGCCCTTCAGGGGCTAGAAGACATGAGATCACCTATGGCCAGTCCCATCTAGGTGGCAGGACAGTTGCCCCAGGCCAAGAAGGTGGACCTTCTGAAGGAGAGGGAAGCATGTCTGGGTGGGACTGGAGAATGGGACTAGCAGGGATGTGTGGATGCCCCAGGCAGGAGGGCCAGCAGCCTCAAACAGAGTCTTCTGGGCAACTCCGTTTGAGGATCAGAGCTGCTCAAGTTGCACTGGAAAGGTTGGATTGCTTGGTGGTCAGCCAGGGTCACAGCCAGAGCCAACAAACCCCCTCCCCATCTTCCCCTGAGTAGTGGGAGCCAACGTTCCCCACAGGACCCCCTCCCCACTCCTTGACCCTGTGAAGAGGGTGATGGGCAGGCCTGCAGGGGTCACTTCTGCCCTTACCCTCAGGTTTCCTCTTCTGTGGGGACACAGCAACTTTAGCCTGGGGGAGAGAAGAAAAAGTACCCTACTGCCATACTGCCTCCAAGTCCTTCCTGGGTCAGGGATTAGAGGATGTACCAGGAAGCAAATTTGAGAGGTGAGATTTGAACCAGGGTCTTGGATTCCTACCCCAATGGCCTTCCAACAGATTCCTAGGCAGGACAGCAGATGGACAGTTGACCCCTCCCCTGCCCTTCCACCAGGAGCTCCACATGGGGCATAGAGGTCACACCCTTGGCCTTGTCATTGGCCTCTGCACCCCGGTACCCTCTTTCCTTCCCTATCTTGACCCTTTGATCAGCCCCAGTTCACACCCACTGCCTATGGCTGATCACACCTTTCCAAGCCCCAGCTCCTTCCCACCTATGGCACCAGTGAACATAACAAAATGGAGCTGACTGGGCCTGCTACAAGGGATGTCATCTCCAGTAGGTACCCCCCCAAGCCCTCCACTGGCTCGTCCCCACATCAGGGCAGCTCCCTCAGACCTGCCCATTCCTCTCTAAGATTTTGATGGCTCCTCCCCCAAGCTTAGACACTTATGGAAAAATGGAGGCCGTTCAGGGAGAGCCCCACCTGCCCCAAAGATTCATCCTCAGTTCCCATGGATCCAAAGGTCATTTCCATTCAGCTGATTCTGGATTCATCCAGCCCTAAGCCAGTTGAGCTCCAACCTCATGTGGAGAGTACCACCATCCTCTCTCTCAGCCTAGACTCCCCCTCCATGCCACTCGCTCAACAGACCCCCATAGTCAAGGCCTGTGCCTTCTCAGCCTTCCAGAATACACACCCTTCTCTCTCCTGATGCAGCCTGGACTACTGGTCACCCTGAGCTCCAGGGTCTTCCTTCTCCGACCACCCTGTTTAGCCTTCACTAGACCAGGAGCTACTGGAGGGCAGGGATCCCAGGACTTTGCATGGTGCCTGGTATTCATGTGGCACCAAATGCATGTTTGTGGACGATGACAGCTTCCTAGTTAGCAGTGGCAAAGTCCTGACTTTGAGGCGGGCCCTCTTTCCTTGGTCACACTCCAGCCACTCCATCCAGGCCTGCTTTCCAAAGGACACTTGGACTCTGCCCCTGGGAGTGGAGCAGGGTGCCTTACCTGGCTCTGATCTAGGCCTCACTTCTGCCTGCTGCCACTTCCTGCGCCCTCCCCAGGGCAGGGATTTTGCCTGCCCTTAGCAGACTGTCCCAGGTGGCCTCTCCTAAAGGCCCCCCACTGGAAGGGCACCGGATAAGAGAAGTCAAAGCAGCCATCGCCTGCCCCTGGCTGCTCTCCTCATCTGCCTACCTTCTTAATGGCTGTCCAGTCCTCCAGAATGTCCACATCCTCCAGCATGTAGACGATATAAGGACCTGGAGAGGGGGTGGGTCAAGGAAACTAGAAGCTAGGCCTGGCCACCCACATTGGCATTGCCCCCACCTCTGCCATCCTCCAGGCCACCTGAATAATCATCATTGTATAGAGAGACCCACCCCCAAGTCAATCAGGGCCAGGCCTCAGGAACCTCAGAAGCCATCCTTTTCAGGCTACATCCCTTATTCAATCACCTCTGGACTCTAAGCTGGACTCCTGAAGTAGCTCCCTCCCCCCGGGCCTCAGGCTTCCACAGGACTCCAGGGGGTCCTCCCATGGCCCAGGTCATTCCCAGCTTAGGTGGTTCCCAACTGCCTTGGACTGAGTACAACTTCCCTATCTGCTTGGCATTTAAAAGGTCCCTTCCAGTGGGACAGCCTCCACCTTGGGAGCCTGTGTGTCCAGCCTCCATGCCCAGCCTCCTCTCATGCCACTACAGAAATCCTGGCTCCTTCTCAGGTCCAGGGGCCCCATCTCTATCTGCCTTCCAGGGGCAAGGACAGTTTGGGCCTGCAGTCCTGGGCACACAGCAGGTACCTAATGTGTGCCAGGTGAATCCCCTCTCCTTTCCAGTGCTCTGATGTCACCTGGCATAACCCCCACAACTGCCAGACCTATGATTCCTTTGAGGAAAGAATTCCAAGTGTGGAAAACCCCTCCCCTGATGTTGATACAGCCCAGAAGGGTCACCTAAGGCCTGAAGCAGTGACTGACTTGCCCAGGGTGGGACAGCCAGGATGTGTCAGAGGCAGGACCTGAACAGGGCCTCAGAATGGAAGGTCCAAGTGGCCCCACCTCATTTTCACAGGAAGGATGTGCAGGTGCCCCAGGTTGGAGCCAGGCTTCTGTCCTTTAAGTCCAGTCCTTCGTAATCTGTGCATAGCAGGAGGCCAAGAACGTTGGGCCTCTAAGATTCCTTCCAGATGTGTGCCCTGCCCTCCCTGCAGAGTATGGCACAATTCCTTCCTTGCCTCTTGGGCCCTTGGGCTCTGGGTCCCTTGTACATTGGTTTGCCCCGAGGGACCTCCACCAGGGCCCCTGTGATGTAAGGATACCAGAGACGAGCGGGGCCTTCTTCCTCTTGCCTGACTGCAGGGTCTCCCAGGATCTTGAGCTGCCCTTTGAGTGCACCTTGTCATCCCACCATTCTGTGCCAGAGAGGCAGAGTCAGCAGGCTGCCCTTGCCCCATACCCTACCAGGTTCCCCCTCCCCCGCCTCACCAGAGTTGATGTCTAGGCTCTGGCGGTCCTCCTCGAGGCGCTGAATCCGCTCCTGGAGCTCCCCCTGGAGGGCATCATACAGCAGCAGTCGCTCACTCTGAAAAGGAAGCCAGTGGTCAGGCATGGGGGCACCTGTGCCCTTGCCTCTGGCTCTGCTGTACCCCCTTCCCACTCACCTCCAGGTGCTGCCGGGCTCCCTGAAGCTCACATTCATACTTGGTCCTGATCACATCCAGACAGAAGCCCTTGTAGATACCTGGGGAGAGAGAGAAAGAGCAGATCTTGACTGGTGGGTGGCACCTCCCAGGCAGGTAGGACCTCAAGAAAGGTGGTGGTGGAGATGGGACCTGAGAGAGAAGGAACAGCTCCCCTGGGAAGGGGAGAGACAGTCTCCAGGGGCCCAGGGTCAGCGCACTCACCTGCCACCTGAATTCGAATCTTGAGACTTCGCTGCAGTCCTCCAAGGGGCTGGGTGTACTCAGGTGCCCGTTCGGCCCCAATCTCTTCTAGCCGGAAACGCACCTGGCTCAGTCGCTCCTTGAACAGCCTGAGAAACAAGAGTCAAAGAATGCCACCCACCTCTACCATCTCATTGGACAGAGGGAGAAACTGAGGCCCAAGGTCACCTAGAAAGTTAGTGGCAGGGTCAGGACTCAGCCCTGTCTTCCAAGCCTTGTTATCATGCCATGGCAAGGTTATGCCAGCATGGTCCCCTGCCTCTGGGGGGGCAGGGTGTCAACTCAGCTTCAGGGGCTCCAGGAATGCCAGGCTTTGAAAGGGGAGCAGGGAGGCAGCTCCCTGAACTCACTTCTCCTTGAGTTCTGAGAACTGCTTCTCCAGGTCTGACATCTCATCGAGGCACTCGACGCGACGACGTTCACAGTCCTCATCATCCATTTCTGCAGGACACAGGGCCGGTCAGTCTGCCCCAGCAGGAGCAGTGCGGGCTGGGGTGGGGGGTGAGGACAGGGGTCCCAAAGGCTCACCTGAGCTCTCGCCATCCGACTCTGTCTGACTGGCGCTCTGCTCATCCTCACTGCCTTCCTCCTCTTCTTCCAGCCCGTTCATCTCCGGGGCAGAGTCCCCATCCCTGTCCCCATCCCCCTCCAAGGTCTTGGCTTCTTTGCTCAGGGGCTGGCTCGGCATTGTCACTCTGAGAAGAGAGGGCATCTTTTAGGACAACACTTTGCCTGCCATAAAACCCTACAGAACCATGGGCTAAGACTAATTTAGCTCTCCAAAATAACGAGACTGGACGAGGTCACTGAGGTCTCTTCCAGCCCCAAGTTTCCACTCCTTCCAACTCTGAAGCCAGGAATGAACCTGGGGTGGGCAAAACATGATGCTGGCACCTCAGAGAGGGTCAGGGCCTTGCCCAGGGTCACATGGCAGGTAAGGGCCAAAGGCCAAAAGGAAACCTTCACGATTGTGGGTATCATTGCTAAGGTAAAGTAGGCAGGGAGTCACTTGCCCTGGGGAGGTGGGGGGTGGGTGGGGCTCTCAGTTTCCTCCATCTTCATAAGAGGACACAGAACTAGGTGCTCTGGGGGCCCTGTCCATCACTGTTCCAGGGTGTCCAATTAGACATGGGGTCTGAAGGCTTGACTTCAAAGCCTGGCTTTGCCATGTCACAGGGATTGCAGGGAGTACTGGAAAGAAGGCTGGACTTGGGATCTGGAAAAACTGGGCTCAAATTCTGCCTCAGATACTCAGACAAGACACTGCCCCTCTTTGCCTCAGTTTCCTTTTCTGTAAAATGAAGATGGGACTAAACTCCCTTCTGAGTTGAAATCTATGTTCTTTTTACCTTGGGCTAATCAAGTCACCTCTGATGGGCCTCAGTTTTCCCATTCAGGGTTACCCTCAGGGAGCTCCCATTCAAGTGTATATAATGTATACTCATGTACAGGTGAGGGGGAGGGGTGTCTGAGGCCCCAGAGAACCAGGGAAGGTAAGAGATGTGGGGGTGGGGGGCAGCCATCAGTGGCAAAGGAAGAGAGGAGAGGGAGTTCAGGGGGTAAAGATGAGTGGGGAGGCACGAAAGTCAGACAAAGAAATCTCTACCCCACACTCCAGGGCCTGCACCAGGTGGTGGCAGGGCGGGCTGAGGCTCCTGCCAGGGGATCCAGGCTGGGGGATGATGACCTGGCGCTCAACCTCCAGTCTGTCCTGGGAGAAGGTGAGCCCGGCCCAGAACAATCAAATCTTTACCTTCCCAGCCTCTGGCTGAGCCACACCACAGACCAAGGAAGGCAAAATCAAGCTGGACTCTAAAGTAAGATCCCCTTTAAAGAGTCCCAGGCCCTCACCAGAAATGTCTAAGTCCAAAGGGGTCCAGCTGTCCTTCTCTGAAAGGGAAATCTATGACCTGCCCACCCCTCCCCCCAGGCTCCCCCATCTAAGCAGTTGGAGCCCAGATTCCCAGGGGCCCACACGACCCAAGGAAATTCCATGCAGATGAGTTACAGGAAGCTGCTTTCCACAGAAGACCTTTTGAGACCCAAAATTAGCTCTTCTGGTGCCCTTAAAGGTTAATAACAAATAACATTGCCAGAGCGCTGGTAAAAAGAACCACCGACTGGGTGCTAGGGACAGCAAATCCTTTACAATGACAGAGCAAATCCTTTACAATGTTCACAACCACCTTGGGATGTAGGAGCGATTATCCCCATTTCCAGCTCAGGAAAGTAAGGCAGACAAAAGTTAAGTGACTTCCCCAGGGTCACATCACGCACAGCAAGTGGCTGAGGCTGGATCAGGTCTTCCTAGTCCCAGGCCTAGTCCTGGACCCACGGGGGCCACCTCTAATTTGATTAGTTCATTTGGTCTACACCACACCCGTGGGTGGTGGGTGCTGTTATTATCTGTATTCTACAGAGGAGAATGGGAACGAGAACTAGGCTAATTCAGCCCAAGACAGAATCTGCCTGGTCCTCAAAGAGCCTCAGGCCCCTGTGCCCAGACTGGGCCTTGGACTGGAGGGGGCAGGGGAGGGCTTTTCTCCCTATTTTCCACCAGCTACATTTTGGACCCAGACACAGACCCAGGGGCCTTGACCATCCTGGCTGCCCACCTCAGAATACTCTCCAGCTTCTTCATCCTTCATAAGTAGTAGGCAGACCCCCAGAACTGAGCACCAAGGAGGAGGAGGAGGAAGAGGAGGTCTAGTGCCTGGGAGAGAACACAGAGGGGTGGGTCACCTCCGCCTAGGGGGCCTCTTTAAATGACTTTTCGGGGTGCTGACTCATCTTGAGTCCTTGATCTCCTCAAGACTCCCGGATCTTTCTCAGAACAACTGCCGCCCATTGTCCCTACTTAGTGCATTTTACTAGATTAGCCCAAGGCTGGATCCTGGCTCTGGCAGCCTCTGTGACAGCCAGGCAGCCATCCCGGTGGGCCAAACATCCTCCGCACACGGCACCATTAAGGACAGTCATTGGTCAGAGGGAAGAGCCATGAGGCCACGCGCGGGTGCCCGGTGCCCACTGGGCACCCCTGCCCAGTACACGGAGCCACTTGGCTAAAATCTGCCCCAATTCTCCAGGCACTGCGGCCTGCGGGCAGCCCGGCCTCCGCTCGGACGTGGCCCCGGCGGGGTCATCTCTGCTTCTCCCCCCCGGCCTGGGGGCACCCCACCCCCACAGACACCCCTCTGATTTCGGGGTGTACCGCAAGCCTCCATTTCCGGAGGGGCCCCCTCCCCTTGTAGCCTCCGGGGGTCAGCAGACTGCAAACCCCAGGGCAGGGCCGGCCGGGAGTAATTGCGAAGTCCGGCCCGGAAGGGTCCGAAGCCTCCGGTCAGCCCCGGGTGTCCCCAGCATGAAGCCTACGCTGGACGGCAGCTCCAGGGGTAGCCGGGGAGGGCCATTTTACAGAGAAGGACACTGAGGCCCCGACAGGCCCAGGGGCTCCCCTGGCGCCGGGTGCCCCGGGGTTCATGACTACCCTCCCCCCGCCCGGAGCAATGGTCCGGTCCGGGCCCAGGGAACCCGCCCCGGCGGACGCTACCACCGCTCGCGCCGCGGGGAGGGCGGGGGGCGCGGCCGGGACGAACCTTTCGCGGGGGGTCCAGGAACCAGGCGGCCGCTCCGGGAGGTCCGGGGTCGGGGGGGAGGGGAGGGGGGCGCGACAGACGCGGCCGGCTGCCGGCACTGTCCCGGAAGTCTCGCCCAGGGCCCCACCCACCGGGGAGGGGCCGAACGCACTGGGACCCGCCCTCCGAGGAGCGAGCGGGAACCGCTGTTGTACGTCATCAAGGAGCGCCGAGCCGCGAGGGACTCTGGGACGCCGTCGGCGCTCCGCGTTTCCATAACAACCGGGAACGCTCCTGCGGCCTATTAACTTGCCGTGGTGCAGGCCCGTGGGAATTTTCCTCTTCCATCGTGCGCCGGTCCAGGCCTGACCCCCCGGCCCCCCGCGCTCGTGGCAAACTGGCTAGAGCAGCAGCCACTCCCATCGCCCTCTAAGGCTATTACCGGCTTTGTTCAGAGGGGGAAACTGAGGTTCTCGGGAAAGGGACATAAAGAAACCTACCTACAGTTACACAGGACTTTAGAGCTTGTACTGCAACTTATAAAGTCTGTCCTTCCTTTGGGTCTTACAACAACCCGGGAAGATAAAATACTACGCACACAATGATCACTGCCATTTAACATATGAGGAAACTGAGGCTCCAAAGGGGCTTGCTCAGACCTTGGGTCTACCATGACTTCCAGCGTTCACGAAGATGCTGGAAGGGAACAACACCGAGACACTCTGGTCCACTTGAACACTGGTTTATTGGCATATCGTCATCCATGTCAAAATTCCTGGCTCTGTACCTATTTGGGATGGGGGTTTCCTCTCACCAAGGGGGTTCTTTCCCCACCCAGCCTGATTCCCAGGGCTGTGCCAGTCACAGATGCCAAATCTTAGAACTGGAACAAGTCTCCTACTCCAACTCTCTCTTTTTACAGACATGTAAACAGACTCAGAGAGGAAGGGATTTGCTGCAGGGTCACACAAGTCCGAGGCAATGTTGGGGCTGGCGTCCAGGACTCTCAACCTCCTTCTTCCCCTTAAACCATCAGATTCAGAGGTGAAAGGGACCTTGGTCATCTGGTCCAACTCTCTCATTTTACTAATGAGGAAACTGAGGCCCAGAGAGGGGAGGAGAGTGGCCCAAGATAAGTGGTGAGATAAAGGGTAGAGACCTAGGGATATGTAAAATGAGAAGAATGAAGGACTTTTGGCAGCTATCTCTGAACCACAGTTCAAGCTTCCTGAATTGAATGAAGCTTATTTCTTCTCCCAAAGTCCCCACTACCTTTCCAAATCCCTTCTTGTCCCGCACCCCGCAAAGAATCTTACCTCTTGGCTTTGTCACATCAGTGCTCATCACCCACCTAAAAAAGGCCCACCCCCAGGGTGAAGGACTGGGTTAGCCCCTCTTGCCTCCCACGGGCTTGAGGGGGAAACCTGAAGAGCCAAAGGCCCCAGCCCTGCCTTTGGAGGTTGCTCTCTAGGTGGGTCGGCAGATCAGCATCTCCTGGGAGAGTCTGGGTACTTCATCTTCAACTCCTGTTTGAACTGGCGGAAGAGGATTTTATTCCGTTGATTCTCTGCCTCCTTCTGGGGGTGGAAGTCCCCTGGCATCTTGAAGCCCTTGTGGACCAGGAAAGCATCATTCAGCACCTCAAACTCGTACCCGGCTACGTGGAGCTCACAGGCCTGGAAGGGAAGGGAGGGAGAGGAAAGGGTTAAACTGGCCCTGGTTACCCTCCTGCCACCCCCATCAGCTCTTACCGGACACCTTTTGTCAGCCCCTTCCCTCCCACCCTAGGGAGAGAGGGGCCGGCACCTGGCTGATGCGGTTGAAGCCATACTGCCGAAACCTCTCATCGTAGGAAGGCACTGCGCCTCCGGCCACATAGAAGGGCTCCCAGGGGTCCTGCCAGGTCACCCGGTAGGCAGGTCGCAGGGGTCCCCCTGGGGGCAAGGTGAGCCATCGAGAGTAGTTGGTGGGGGCCTGGCATCGGGGGCACAGTTCAGCATAGAATGGGCGAACGTGCCCCATCTTAAGAAAGCGCATCAGCTCGATTTTGGTGCGGGGGACTCGTACCCCCTGGCGGATCTCGAAGGCTGGAACCACTAGCGCCCGGCCTGCCCTACCCTCTCCCAGAGCCAGCAGCTCCAGCAGGCCGGTCCAAAGCCCATCGCTGGGCACCATGTCCACGTCCACGACGAGGGCATGGCCGGCGCCCTCCCGGGCCACGTTTCGAAGGAGGTTGTTGGGGTAGGAGACGTTGGTGGCCAGCGCGTAGTTGCGGCCCGAGCGGCTTCGGGCGCCCATGCTGGTGAACACATCGGTGCAGCTGCTGATGCGTGCGAATTCGCCCGGCTCCCGGGGGTCAGGGACGGCGGCCTCGGTGCGCGCGGGGCACACCAGGTGCATGGTGAGGCGGTCGCGCACGGCCTGCGTGCACAGTGCGCCCAGCGCGTAGGTCAGCACCGTGGCCAGCTGCGCCTCATCCGGCCTAGCAGCGAACACCGCCACGGCCAGCGGCCCGGCCCAGCGCTCCAGCAGCGTGCCCACGTGGCCCAGGTTGCTGAGGCTGGCGTGGGTGGCAAGCAGCAGGGCGTCGCGCGGGCGGCGCGAGGGGTCCCCTAGAACGTGCCGGTACACGCGGTAGTCCCCGCTGGCGTCCAGGGCGCCGCCGGCGGCCAGCACGGCCCGCAGCTGCTCCTTGGCGCTCTCGGCCGCGCGGCGCTGCAGACTGGCACCCAGGGCCGCCCCGCCGGGGAACAGCTGCCCGTAGCGGCGCCGCTGCTCGCGCCCGTGCAGCCCGGCCAGCAGCGACAGGTAGACGAACTGCAGCAGCGCCACGGCCAGCAGCGCTGCCAGTGCCAGCTTGTAGGCCGAGCAGCGGCCCGCCGCATGCCCGCCGCCCGCCGCCGCCGCCGCCACTGCCAGCGGGTTGGGCATCGCTGCCGCCCGGGCCAGGGGGCAGGGGAGGAGGCAAGGAGCGGAGGAGGGAGGCCGAGCCGGGCGGAGCGAGCGCACCGCGAACGCAGCTGCCGCCGCTGCCGCTATCCCTGCTACTGAGGCTGCGGCCGGCCGGGCACTGCGGGGCCGACGCGGAGCGCGCGCTCGCCCTCTGTCCAGCGGGAGGACGCACTGCAGCCGCGCGCCCCACGGCGAGCCCCGCAGCTGTGTGTGGCCCACGTAGATGTGCGGTGTGTGCGTGTGTGTTGGGGTGCAGAGATGCCCGGGTTCTAACAGGAACGAGAGAGAGGGGCCAGTGGCCTGGCTGGCAAACCCAACCTTTCTGGAGGGGAACAAGGCGCCTAGGGGCTGGCTGGCAAACTGCCCTGTGCCTTCCTCCCTTGCAGAAAAGAAAGCCGGGGAAGGAAGCGCTCGCGGCTTCGCTTGCAACTGCCAGTTAGTGCCTCAGGCAGCGTGCCCTCCCTGGCACAAAGGCTCCTGGCTCCCTAGGAATTGCCAGGAAGGGGACGCGACACCCTCAAGCCCCCTTTTCGGCCGCACAGGGCACGCCACGCCACGCCACCTGTGACCGTGGAAGGGAACCCTGACACCTGCGCTGGTTTGCAGGTTCCCACTCTCATTTGCACCCCCGCAATCTTTTCGTGGGGGGCAGTACGTGCCCACAGCTATCCACAGAGGACTGAGGTGGGAGGGACGTTTCCTGGTCACTAGGCAGTCGCGGCCACCCTTTGAAAGGAAAACGCGAGCATGGAGCAGGAAGCGATCCCCTCCCAAGGACCCCTGTGCCGCCCCGCTCCTGGCATCAGAGATCGCTTGCCCGGCCCGGCCGGAGAGCGCCGCTCTCCTGCTGTCCAGGACCGGGAAGACCCGGCAGGAGGAAGGGAGAGACTGGCGCGATGCGCGCTGCAGCCGGGCGCAGGGACAAGGGGCTGCGCAGAGAAACCAGCCCGCGGCGGGACGAGGTGGCCGAGTGGTTAAGGCGATGGACTGCTAATCCATTGTGCTCTGCACGCGTGGGTTCGAATCCCATCCTCGTCGTTCCAATTTTCCGCCCGCCTCGCAGTCATTTTCAGCTTCTTTGAAATGCTCTCGCGTGTCAGGAGCTTTGGGGAAAGCAGCCAGAGGCACGGGTGCATCCTCCGTCGTCCCTGCACTTCCCAGGACAGACTCAGACCACCCACATTTTGGCTCCAGTTTGACCGGAGCCCAGAGAAAGGAGGGATCTTCCGAGGGAAGTGGTGGTGGTGTTGGGCTCTGTCCACCCCGTGGTCCTCCTGTCCTAACCTCCGTAGCCCCAAGTGCCCAAGATTAGCAGGGAGATCTCGATCTGGCTTTGGGATTGGCTTTCGACTTAGCAAACACTGCTGGACACTGAGAGGGCAGAGCCCTGAGATGGGCATGGGACTTCCTGTTGAGTTCGGGTATAAACACATACATGTGCACACATTGTCCCTCCCTTAGGAAGAAGATAACCCTTGGGAGCAGCTTTCAATTTCTGCAGCCTCGGTCCCTGGTGCACAGCAGGTGCTTTGTAAAAGCATACCCACCAAAGATTAAGCTTCGAGGGAGTTTTGTGCCCTGTGCTTGTTCTGTGGAAAGAGCTGAAGCTGGGCCCCAGAGGGGTGACCCTCTCCCCAGAGGAAGATCTGACCCCATGATAATCTTTGGGGTGGAACTCTCACCCTCAAGAATGCAGGGCCAAACCATGGCCTCCCCTACCCATGGCCAAGAAACTGAGGAAGAAAAGGGAAGCTCATGAATTCACTGGACCTCAAGGCCAGCCAGAGTCGATGCCCAGTCAGGATTGCTCCCCACCACCACCACCAGAACAGGAACAGCCAGCATTTATTAGCATCTTAAGGAGGACATTTTCATGTTGGATTCTCATAACCCTGCGAATTAGGTGCTGTTATTATCCCTGTTTTTACATATGAAGAAACTGAGGAAAATGATTTGCTCAGAATCACACAGCTAGACTGTGTCTGAGGTTGGATTTGAACTCAGGTCTTCCTGATTCCAGGCTCAGAAGGGAGATCAGATGATCACTTAGTCTAACCGCCTCAGAATTCAGAGGGCGCCCTATTCCAAATCCAGGATGCTTCCTACTGCTAAAAAGCCCCTCTAAAGCAAATTACATTAAGGCTGCTATGTACCACCCCCTCCCATACTGAAGTAAGCACTCTGGCATTGGAGTCAGAACTGAATTGTCAGAATTGTCACAGTCTCAGAATTGGAAGGCAGCCCAGAGACCAGTTAACCCAATCCATACACTCCCTACTGGGGCAGCTAGGTCTGGGTTCAAGAAGACTCATCTTTGTGAGTTCAAATCCTGCCTTAGATACTTATTAGCTGAGTGACCCTGGGCAAGTCACTTAACCCTGTTTGCCTCAATTTCCCCATCTGTAAAATGAGCTGGTGAAGGAAACGGCAAACCACTCCAATATCTCTGCCAAGAAAATCCCAAATGGGGTTATGGGGAATGCTCACCCAGGCTTGGCTTGAAGCCCTCCAGTGTTGGGGGAACTCATTGCCTTTCACAACAACCTATTCCGTTTTGAGATGGCTCCTCTCCTGGTTGGGAAATTTTTCCAGACATCCAACTTTAGGCGGCTCCTTTAACGGTTCTCTTCTGGGGCCTGGAAGAGCAAGTCTGTCCTTAGCTTCTGGCCCATAACAGCCTTCAGGATCTTGGGAGACAGCTCAGTTTGTCATCTGCCCAGGCCAAATGAACCCAGTTCCTTCAACTGACCCTCATGGACTCAAAAACCCTTCACCACCCACCTGTGCCTTTCAAACGGATGCCCACTAAGCAACATCTTTCCTAAAAGGTGGAGTGTTGACCACAACACTCCTGGCTGGGAGTCTGAGCAGCAGGGGATGGATGTTGAGAATGAGGCCACAAGGGACCTGGGAAGGCAGATTGGGGGCGGGGGGCAGGGGGGAAGATAGTGAAGCTCTTGTTTCTAAAATTTTACCTATGAATGTTTATTTTTTACACTACATTTATTTCCCAATTATTCCCCCATTTTATTCATATAGATAGGTGTGTGTGTGTGTAGGCAAAAACCTATGATACAAAAACCACAGCTGTAACACCGCCCCCTACCCCCCCACCGTGGCCCACTACCTCTCTACCTACAAGAAGGTCACGTTTCAAGGTCATTCATCTGGAATCAGTATTAAACATTGAATTTTTTTTCTGAGTTTTGTTGTCATTCAATGTTGTCGCCCTTTATTTTAGCTTAATTTGTGTATTATTACACGATCATCTTAGTTCACATATCATTCTCTTGGTTATGCTTCGCTCCCTACTGGTTCATACAAACTTTCTCATGTTTCTCTGGGTTGCTCCGATTTCTTCCTTGTGGTACAATAATATTTCACTCCTCTGATAAGGAAAGGGGGGAAAAAGGACAGCATAGGGAGGGGGTGGAGGCAGGAGGACCTGACTTCAAGGCCTGCCCAGGGCCCATGCCACCTGAGTGCCCTAGATAGCTCTGTTTCTCAATAGCTGGGCAGCTCTCTCTAGAGAAAGTGCCACCCTTCCTCAAATGATCACAGGATATGGACAGGCAGTTTCAGATGAAGAAATTAAAGAGCTACTTACAGTTATATGAAAAAATGCTCTAAATCACTATTGATTAGAGAAATGCAAATTAAAGCAACTCTGAGGCATCACCTCACACCTAGCAGATTGGCTAATATGACAGAAAAGGAAAATGATAAATGTTGGAGAAGATGTGGGAAAATGGTGGAGTTGTGAACTGATTCAACCATTCTGAAGAGCAATTTGGAACTATGCCCAAAGGGCTATAAAATTATACATACCCTTTGACCCAGCAATACCACTTCTAGGTCTGTATCCCAAAGAGATCATAAAAATGGGGAAAGGACAAAAATGAATGTTGAAAACTATCTTTACATGTAATTGGAAAAATAAGAATACGATTCAGGGCAAAAAAAAAAAGAGAAATATTGTAAACCCATACTAATGAAAATAAACAGAAAAGATATACTGTCAGAATAAAATGTACCATCCTCCTGGGCTATGGTACTAGATCCAAGCCTAGTTCCTACATCCACATATCAGTCAATCCAGCTCTTCAAAGTCATAGGTCACCTCATTTGTCTCCTTTCTCGATTTTGCAGAAAGTGCTGAAAGCAACTTTTTATTTTTTTAACATTCAGTATGGAAACTTCTTTCCTGTCCATAACATTGAGATATAAGGTCAGTAACGAAATTATTGGGTCAAAATTATTTTCTTTCCAAATTCCAAGTTGTTTTCCAGAATGATGGGCCAACTGGAAGCCCTACCAAAGTTTCATTACTATTCCTGATTTCTCACTGTCCCCTTCTCCAACTCAGTCTTTTTTTCATCCTTGAAAACAATGGGTTTGTGGAGAATCCTTGAGTTTCTAGCACTTGCAGTTCTCTAATTATTTGTGGTTTGGAGCTGATGGATTTCATTCTGTCTTTTGAAACCTGTTTCTACTGGGGAGGGGCTCTTAGTCTGATATCTTTGTGTCAATTCCCTATGCATTTTTGGATGTCAGTCATTTGTCAAATGTTTGACGCAATGCTTTTTTTCTCCCAGCCTATAACGTCTTCTGTTTAGTCCGATTGGATTGGTTTTGCTTGTGCAAAACCACAAATTTACATTTTTGGGCATTGAAATCAGCTATTTGAGACCTGGGATTTCCTATTAAAAAAATAAGGGAAAATAAGATGACCGTTTCTCTTTTCTCTAGTTCTAGAGTGGTCCCCCACCCGGACTCACACAATTACGGGGACTCTGGTTAGCTACTCTGCCACCCTCGGGCAGATCCTCCTATTATGGTTGAAACTGTTTATATCATATACACTTTGATGTGCGTTGGTTCCTGGTTGTGGATGGAGTCAAATCAAATGAAAAAGCATTTAATATACTTACTATGTTCCCAGCATTGTGCTAAGTGCTGGGATATAAAGAAAGGGGAAAAAAAATACCCCCTGCCTGGAAGGAGCTTACCATCTGATGGGGGAGACTACTTGTCAACAACTTTGAACAAACAAGCTATGTACAGGGTACATTAGAAATCACCTTAAAGAAGTGTTTGAATTAAGGGGGATCCACCAGGGCTGCTCAAGGTGGAATCTGAGCTCTATCCCCTGCCAAGAAGTCAAGGTCTCTTCCATGTCACATTGAAGCCTCATGAGATGACTGCTCTGAAGGGGAGTCGGGGGTTGCATAAACCATGATGGAAGACCACAAACTCTGGGCAACTGAGCTCAGCTCACAGAGGTTCCTCAAGATGAAAGTTTTGGCCACAGCAAGGTTTAAAAAAGTAAAAATTTTATTGGTTTTTCGGTTGTACTACTCTTTGTGACTGCATTTGGGGTTTTCTTGGCAAAGACATTGGAGTATTTGCCATTTCCTCCTACAACATTTTACAGATAGGAAATGGAGGCAAACAGGGTGAAGGGACTCACTCAGGGTCACACAGCTAGTGTCTGAGGTCAGATTTGTCATCAGTTCCGCAGCTCTGTGCACTGTGGCACCACCTAGCAGCCCCAAAGCTCTATTGCTGCCTTTACCTAACAGTCATTTATGGCTCTGCCCAACGAAATGTCACAACGATGATGAACAAGGTCTTATTGATCCTAGATTCCTAGGAGTGGGAAACCTGCAGTGGCAAGACCACATGCAGTCCTCTAGGTCCTCAAATACAGCCCTTTGACTAAATCCAAACTTCACAGAACGAATTCCCTTAATAGGATTTGTTTTGCAAAACTTGGACTCGGCACCCAAGGACCTAGAAGGCCCCAACATGGCCCTGAGGCTGCAGGTTCCCCACACTGTTAGACCCACAGCTAGAAGGGGCCCAGAGAGGCCATCTAGTCTAACTCTCACATTTTATAGATGAGGAACTGGGGTTCAGAATTTAAGTGACTTGCCCAGGGTCACACAGCCAGTATGGGAAGCAACTAAACCCTCTGAAGCAGAGATAGGAAGTGCGGTGTATCAGTCAGCCCCTGTCTCCACCAACATGGTGGTGCCCCCACCTACCCCTTTCTTCTCAGACAGCTCAAGAGCCTGGGTAATAGTGATGCTTGCAGCCCAGTGTCAAACTGTTCAACCTCTGAAATGATGGGATTTTATCAGTGGAAATGACACAAGAGGAGAGACCTGGTCATCTGCTTTGCTGCTGCTCCTAAGGACCATGGGACCTTCCCATCCAATTGTCCACATGCATTGAATCTGTTGTTTTTCCCACTGGAATGGGAGCTCCGGGAGGGCAGGCACATTCTGACTTCTTAGTTGGGGCTTGGTTCCGTGCTTGGTACATTCTAAGTGCTTAATAAAGGCTGTGTCATTCATTCAAGTGTCTGACATGAGATATGAACCTGGCTCTTCCTGACTCCAATGCAGCATTTTGTCCACTGCACCAACACCACCTTCAGGCCTAATTTTTGTGTTTTATTTGCCATATTGTTTGAATTTCCAAATCCTGTCCTCCAGGTCCAAAAGGCTGGTGTCTGCATTGGCCCCACACCAGTTAAGCCAGAGATCCTCCCTCCCACACAATGAGCATTATCCAAGCCCCACCCCTCCTCCACCAGGCCCTTGGCTTACAACAGACTCAGTAGTCCCATCTTCCTTAAGCTTGGTAAGGAAGAGGCCTCACCATTTGCTTCCTCACCATCTCTTTCCAGACTTTCTTTGCCCACAGAAGGGACTCCACAAGGGATGCCAGCTGAGAATCAGTTTAAGTGCTGTTGAGGGTAATGAATGTCCAATGCAGGGCCCAACTGCACAGAACCAGGCTCGAGCCCTGGGCCAGAGGCTGCACCAATGGATGGGGCAACCACGTTCAAGAAGAGGAAGGAATAGCCAGACTTGTTGTAAAAAGCCAACCATTTATTCCCCATAGTAAACATCAGTTCTCTCCACAAGTGCTGGGATAGCTGACCTGGAGTTCCCTGGGGGAAGCCTAGCTTGGGGCACGGATTCCTCAATTACACAGGGTCATGGAAATCAGAGTCTGCCTTTTCTCATTTGTGTGTAAACTAAGGACCAGAGAGAGACAAAACTTGTTCAAGGATAAAAGCTAAAAGCCCCCAAATGCCTCTCTCCTGGGGTGTTCCATTCCCCTGACCTCTTGAGCAAGCCTTCCTCGACTCCTAAGCTTCCACCTCAGCTGTGGCCTGCCATTCCCAGAGTGACCTCTAAATGGAGCTGCCTCACCCTTATCCTTCAGCTCTGTTACTGCTCTGCTTGCCTGTGGCTGCAGTGCCCCGTGTGGAGCACCAGGCACCAGGTGCTTCCTGACAGCTGCCATGTTGGAGATGTTGACTTGGGGTGGGGGGGTCCCACTTTCCTTGTGGGCTCCCTGAGGGCAGGGGCTGGGGGGCCCCCAAGCAGCGCTCAGCTCCTACTGTGTGATGGGCTTCCTAGCTTGCTTTTCCCTATGCCTGGATCCTGCTAGTGAGGCTTCCTTGGGTCCCTATTCCACGCCAATGCCGCTGTCCAGGGTCCTTCCTGACTCCCCAGGTTCCCAGTTCAGTTAGCACTTTGGCTCCCTCTGACATACTAGCACTAGCTTCATCTTGCATATATCCTATGTCATCTGTGAACATTCAGCCTCCCCTGGTAGACAGGGAAAGCCTGTCTCATTTTCCTTTGTGTATTCTCAGCCCCTCGCACAGTGCCCAGCACATAGTAGGCACTTTAAAAATGTACTTTATAGGCATATTTAAAAATGTTATTTGTGCTTGTGTCTTAAATCCCCCAAGGGAACTATAAAACCCCCAAATGCAGGGCATCATTTTCTTTAAACTTTGTCTCTCCTTCATGCATATTCTAGGTGCTTGATAAATGCTAATTGAACGGAATGCTGATCTCTAAGGAGCTGGATTCTCTGTTTTGCTCCGATACCCACTCTGAACTACAGTTTCATCATCTGTCAAATGGGGACAATGCCAGAAGTGTTCAGTGTTGTGCGTGTGGAGACTGTTCTGAGATGCTAGTGGAAGATCCTTGAAAACAGAAGGTACAAGCCCTCTGTAGAAGTGGAAAAGAGCATGGGATGGGATCCTGCTCAGGTGCTAAGTACTCCAGCCACAGCCTGGCAGAGGTAAGGCACCTTCTGCAGAAAAAGTGGAATGGTCTTGGCACATGTGACAACATAGACTACAAGGCCTGACTCTGACTTCCAGATGCTTCCCCAGGTTCCAGGGTGAGGGGGGCAGCCTTGTGTACTGGGCAGCAGGAGCAAGGTAGCAGGGTGCCAATGGCTGACACAGGTGGGTGATAGACATTCTAGACTGCTTTTTTCCCTGAGTCACTGACAAAGTTCTATCCCTACCAGTCTCTAGCACTCTGTCCCCAATATGTGCATATCTTTCCCTGCAGAATAGAGGCTCCTTCAGGACAGGGTCTGGGCCTGACACAGGGCCTGGCACAGAGGAGACCTCAATCAGTGACTGAGTTCCCCCTCCCCTTTCCTGCATTTCCCAACCCCACGAGCAACCAGAGCAATGAGGACTTCCTGGAGTAGGCCCTGGAACCCTGAAGTGAGGCCTCAGATATCACCCAGAGGTGGTGGCCACACCAGTCATTAACTCAGCTCACAACAGCCGCAAACTGGGCTCACCTTTGGCATAGACCTCACTAGTAATACTTCTGTGGGAAAGCAAGGAATTCAGGGCAAAACTTGGTATCACTTCCTCCCCTTTCTACCCACAGGCTCCCTTTAAAGTCTTATCCCAAAGAAAAGATCCCCAGTGAAATTCCCAACTTCACACAGGGCTAGAATGGGATGTCTAACAATGTCCAAGATAAGGGGTTCCTCAACAAAAACCTAGAGCCTCCAGAGGTCATCTGGTCCATGCCCCTGCCTCCAGGGCAGGTTAGCACCTAAATCACCACCCTGGTGGCCAAACAGCCCCTTTTAAGAGTGACTGGAGGGTTGCTGAGGGGCCTTCATTCACCTTCACAGCCTATTAGAAATCTGCCAAGTCATAGCCCTTCTTTAGCAGGTGAGAGCTGGTAGCCATTCCCTCCCAAGAATCCATCAGGGGTGGAAGACAGGTGTTGAGATCTTGTCTCCACTGCATCTGCCTTTTCTCATAGCCTGGTTTCTTCCTCAGTCACCCTTCTCTGACTTCCTCCATGTTCTCAGCTCTCTCCTCTCCCAAGCCCCTGGAAGGCTCCTAGCCCCACTCAAGCAGGGCGAGGAAGGAAATGGGGCTGTCTCACAACAGAGATTTGAAGAGGAAGGAAAGAGAGGCCCCACAGGAGAGGCCTAGGGCCAGGAAGAAAGTCATTAGGGCTCCAGCCACCTCACTCTCATGAGGCAGGACCTGCCTGCAAAGGAGGGGGAGACCAGCCATTAGAACAGGGGCTCGGCTTTCTGCATTCCCCACACTTGGGCACTCCTTGGTTCTGAGTCCTCAGGCTCCCAAGGTCCCTAGGCTTCCAAGGTCCCTAGGCTTCCAGTGTCTCCCCAAACCAGGCACTATCCTTCCCTCCAGGGGAGAACCCAAGTTCTCTTCTGTTACCCGATGCCATGTAGGGACACACTAGCTTCTCAGGTCCCTCCTAGCTCTGGCATTCTGGGGCTTATGATGTCTTCAGGCCTCTGAGGAAATCATCTTAGCTGTTCACTCACCCCAGGGTTATTCATTCCTCTGTTCCCCAGACAGAGTTGGACAATCCCTTGTATCTCCTCCCTCCAAGGTCTTAGCCCTTTCATGGAAAGGTAGGCCCTGGACCTAGACCAGACTGATAGCCTTTCAACCAGCAGACTTCTAAGGCAACCTCTCCAAAGGCAGGCCTCCCCATAAGTGTGGCTAGCAGGGTTTGGCAAGATGCACCTTGACCTCAGGGAAGCTGGATCTGCCCCCTCCAGAAAGGTGGACTGGTCAGCAAAAAACTTCCTCATGCTACAGCTGGTAGGGTGGGATCACTTAGTCCAAGCTCCCCCTCCCCCATTTTACAGATGAGAAAACAGAGGCCCAGGGGAACTAGGGAACTCTCCAACAAGAATTCTAAGTCCAGTAGTCTTTCCCCTGAACCATCTGGCCTCTCCATTAGAGGAATGCCCAGTGAAGAGCTCTTCTCTGTCCTGCCACCTCCCCCATTCCCTGCTCACCTGGGTGCCAGACACATGGTGAGAGACACCAGGTAGCCATTGGAGAGTGCAAAGAGCAGCATGAAGGTGATGAAGCAGGCGTCTTGTGGAAAGAGGACTGGCAGGTGGGAACGCTTGGGAGTGTGGCACAGCATGAAGAGGGGGACGAACAGGAACCGCAGGCAGGCCAGCAGTGGCAGCAGGCGGCCATCCCTCTCCGGCTGGGGGCCAAGACCAGCAGAGCACACCCTTCACCACCTCTGCCAACCCAGCCCAGACACCCCCCACCAGGCCCTCCCTGGGATCCCAGGGGAGAAAGCCCAGAGTCGTTGGACCCTCTGGGGGCAGTGGTGGCTTCATCCCTCGCTTTATAGGTGGAAGATCCCACTTGGTTCCCAGCCAGCCCAAGGCTCTTTGAGCTTCCCACAGGCCTGGGACACTCACCCACAGGAAGTAGGAGGTCATGCTTCTTCCTAGCCAGTCCATGGTGTTAAAGAGCAGAAAGCAGCAGATGGGGTTAAAGAACTGGCCTGGGGAGGGGAGGGCAGAGGGCCCAGAGGCTCAGGGGAGAAGCAGAACCTCATTCGGCCCCTCTTAAGTCTCATAGATCATCCATGGACAGATGGATGATCTGTCCATTTGACAGATGAGCGAACTGAGGCCCAGGCAGGGGAATGACTTGGACAGGGTCACCCAGCTGGCAAGAGTCTGAGATTGGAACCCAGGCCTTTCGGTCTCTGAGCCAACCTTTTGCCTGCTAGGCAGCTCTGTGGACCCAACTTTGTTTCCAGACCCTTGTCCCAGGTTTTGAGACTGGCTCTCCCTCCCTTCCCTGGTGTCCTCTTCACCCCCAAGTTCCCCTCCCTGGTTTCAACTGCCACTCCAACACTCACTCCACTTTCCGGGGCCCCTGGAGCTGGTCACCATGGCAGTAATGGCCGGGAAGACAGACAGGGTGACTGTGAACACCAGCACAATACACAGAGCCATCAGCCAGATCTGCAAAGCAGGAAAGTGGGCCTGTTGTCTGGAGGGATGGGAGGGGAGGCAGCAAGGTCCCCACCTATCCCACCCATTCAGGGAGGGAGTTTAGGCACAGCTACCTGGGAGCCTTAGGTCAAGCCAGACCTGGCTAAAGAAAGGGGGAGGGGGAGAGGGCAGGAGTCTCAGAAGCTCATGGGCCTTACAGTCTCCTTCTGTCCCTTTGGGGTGTGGAGCAAACCTTTCGGAGGACTGCCAAGACTGAAGGATTCCCAGGCTTGGGCTCCTTCTCTGGCTCTGGCTCCCGGGCCAGCATCGCCTTCTGGGGACTCCCAGGAAAGTCATTCTTCTCATCTGGGGGTAGAGGAGGGAAAGGGTCTTCCAGAACACTCCTACATCACCCATTGGATGTCCCGGACACCTCTTATTCAACTTATTCCAAACTGAATTCATTGCTTCCCTCCCTAATACCCTTTTCTCAAACTCTCCTGCTTCTGTCCAAGGTACCACCAGCCTATCAGAACTGGGGCACTGTCCGGCCTTCTCCCTTCTCCTCCCCGCACCTTGCTCACCAGCTGCCAAGTCTTGCTGTGGGTACTTTTGTACCATCTCCTGTATCTATCATGTCTCCCTTTCCCTACTGCAGCTGAGGCCTGAGTGACCTCCAGCATAGGCTGTACCAGCAGTCCCTCCGCTGATTCCCTTGCCTTGAGGCCTTCCCCATTCCAGCCTGTGTTCTTTTCTTGAGGATATAGTCCAACTCAGAAAAGCTGGATTCAAGTGCCATCCATGCCTCTACCTTGATGTTTGACCTTGGGTGACTCACTTAATCTCCCTAGGCCCCAATTTCCTTATCTTTTAAATTAGAGGGTTAGACTCAATAGTGTGGGGGGTCCCCTCGTGCTTTGACAGTCCCTGAGCCTACACTGGCCTGTGTTTCTATCCTGTGGGTCAGTGGAGAATTAATAATAATGAAAGCCAGCATTGACATAATGTCATGTACCATTTGGGCCTCTTAACAGTCCTGTGAGGCAGATCTATTATACTCTCCATATTACCAGTGAGGAAACTGAGTCTGAGAGATGTTAAATGACTTGCCCAAGGTCATATACCTAGTAAGCCTCAGGATAGGATTCCAACATTTCTGCAACAGTTGGGTAATTCCTAGCCACTTTAGGGAAAGTGCTTTCTAAGTGCCTAGGGTTGTCCAGACAGGAACACCAAACAGTATTGTCTGCTTCTTGGAGACACAAGGTGGGGCCCCCTCCCCTCACAATATAGTTGAGAAAAGAGGATTTATATATTAAAGGATAATGCAGGACAGCAGGTAGGGGGTGATGACGGCTAAAAGAGTATGAGTAATAATAAATTACAATAATGATAGTATAACATATTATTCATATTAAAATGTAATTATTAGATAATTGTGTGTAATGAAAATGATTTCTAATATTGTATTATTTATAATAATATGTTAATAACAATAGACCTCCTAGAGATCCTGTTTGGAAGGCAGTGATGGTATCATTATTAACACCATTTGACAGAGGCAGTCAATAAGTGCATCTCCAGCTCTCCTGACTCCAGGGTCAGAGCTCTTTAAGCATCCCAGGTTGTATTCATAGGTGGCTAAGAGGTACCGGTGGTGTGGGAAGGTGGCCTTCTGGGCTGAGGGGACCCTCTTGCTCCCACACTCCCACCTCGCCGTGCCGTCTTCAGACCTGAGTGGCTCACCAGCTTGGAGCAGTTCAGCCCTGGTCTCCAACTCATAGGCCTGCGGATGGGGCGTCTTCTTGTCCAGGTAGTAGCGGGCAAACTCCTGTAGTAACACAGACTCAATC
This sequence comes from Bettongia penicillata ogilbyi, assembly GCA_023548195.1. Lineage (NCBI taxonomy): Eukaryota > Metazoa > Chordata > Mammalia > Diprotodontia > Potoroidae > Bettongia > Bettongia penicillata. The sequence goes on from JAJHZJ010000590.1 coordinate 7,948,990, forward strand.
AGGCCTGTGTGAAGCACGTTGAGGCAACAGGACTGTGCTCCACACTGGGATTGCCTGTCCTCAGGGAACTCACAATCTAGTAATCTAGGGACTGAGGTTCCAGGAGACATCTCTGAAAACCAATCTGGTCATTGGGGTCAGCAATGAGACCATGAGAAGCCAAGAAAGAAAATGAGGCTCAGAGTGGAAGAATGACTGAGGAAGTCCGTGGCTTTCAACAAAGGGATCATAGAGCTAGGCCCAGAGAGGACCTTAGAGGTTATGGATTCCAGCCACCTCCGTCTAAGAGGGAAGGGACTTATCCCTCCAAGATCACACAGTAAAAAGTTCCAGAGGTAAGATTCAAACATAGGGCCCCTGACTCTAAAACCAGGCCTCTTCCCATTGTACTAAGTGTAATGGAGAAGACTGGAGGAGAAGGGGAGGAGGAGGCAAGGAAAAGTCCCAGAGTGGGCCGTCTCCCTCTTTACTTTGAACCAAATAGCTGTGTGTCTAACTGGGGCTCCCCAAGCTCACTCATTTTCAGGAGAAGGCAGGCTGCCCCTTCTTGACTCCACCTGCTCTGGACCCCCCAAATCACTGCCCCTGCAGTCTCTCTCCAGAACAAGAGAGGCCAGGATTAATTTCTCTGCCCTGCCCTCCAAGGTCAGGATGTAGCTAAGATGCTTCAGGGTGGGGGTAGGGGTGGGGTTAGAGTCTTCCAGGAGAGGTCCTGGACATATATGTTGGCTTACCAAGTGGGAGAGGGACAGATAGCAGACAATGGAGACAAGGATGCCCACACACGGGGTGATAAAGTACCCCAGGGCAGAGGTCTGGGCATCCACTCCACCTACAATGGGAACAGAAGTTGAGTGCCCAGCCCAGCCAGCCTGGCTCCCAGGTCCTGGATCCCTTCCTAGAACCTCACAGAGCCCTGATCCCACCCCTGGGATCCCAAGACTCCCAGCTCCCAGCCAACCAACTCTCAGCTTGCTACATTTTCTCCACCTACTACCCTGAACCCAGGAGTTCTAGCCCCGTCTTCAGCTCTTCCTGCCCAATATCCAGCACCTTCCCCAACCAGAGCCCAACATGGTGCCCACACTCACTGGCCATGGACATCAGCATAGCAAGAGCAGCAAAGGTCCCTGCTAAGCCTTGGCCACTGAGGAAAAGGGTGCTGTAGGTAGGAGGCATGGCCCCCAGCTGCCCAAAGAGACTGCCCTGGAGGATGGCACAGAAAGCTGAGGGGAAAACCAGACCATGGTCGTCACTGGGCATTGCCCCGAGGGAGCAGAGCGATGAATGCCCTGGCAAGGGGAGAGGCTGGGGTGGCCAGGAATGCAGGGTGGGGGAGGGGCATTCTGTGGCCAGGGTTCAAAGTCTTTTGCAAACTGGGGAATGCTCTCTGCGCAAGACAAGAGAAGTAGCTGCCCAGATACTCTTCAAGGAGCCCCAGCAATGCCTGTCCAAGCCCTAGAACCCTCAGGAATACACTTTCTTCCTCTAGGAAATGGGATGACAAAAGGATCCCAGCCCAGCTCTGAAATTCCAGGTTCTAAGGACCATTCCAGATCTGGCATTCCATATTCTATGTTCCCCCCACCTCTCACATTCGGGGTTCTAAGGTCCCTCCCAGTCCTGACATTCTAGATTAGGTTCTATGTTCTAAGTGTTGCCATTTCAGGTTTGGTTCTAGGTTCAAGGGCCCATCTCAGCTCTAAAATTCTAGGTTATTTGCTCTAAGGTCTATCTAAGCTCTGGCATTCCATGTTCTATGTTCAAACTTCTCTTCCAAAGCCTGGTATTCTATGCACTATGTCCCCTCCCAAAACTGACATTCTGGGTTTGGTTCTAGGTCCTAAGGATACTCCCAGCTCTGATGTTCCATATTCAAATGTCTCGCCCAGTTTGGACATTATCTCTGTTCTGTGCTCTCTCCTGGCCCTGAGGTTCCATGATTGCACCTCCAGACTTGGGCTGGGGAATCCCCAGGGCCAGCATGGGGAGGCAGGACTTCAGAGGGGAGGACACACATCACTCACAATTGATGAACCAGATGGAGGCCATAGTGATAGAGAAGAAGAGTTCAGGGTTCATGTCCACTTTGACCAGCGCGGCAGTCAGGATGAAGAGTGTCAGGATGCCCAGGAGGCTGCCGAGGATGCGCACCATCTCTGGGATGCTGCGTGTGACCAGAAATAGCTGTGGCTGCTATTCTGGTCTGGGTGACACTAAGAAAGAGCCAGCTTTGGAGAGGATAAGGAAGTGGCTGAGATGCAGTGTCCATGGCTAGGTGGGGTTGACTATGACAGAAAAGCAGTGTACATGACTGGGTGGAGCTGATGGAGGAGACCATACCTTTCTGTCTTAAGATCATGGCTGAGGGGACAATGGCTAATGGGACGAGAATATAGTAGGGGCCAAAGTGAGGAATAACTGTACATTCGGTGGGGTTGAGGCTCCCCAGGGAAGTAAAGCTCACCACTGGTAAAGGAAAGAGTTGAGGAGAGTGAACAGTAGTAGAGGCAGCTGAGAAAGGAGAGTCATCCAGTTGTTAAAGTTGAATGCATCCCCAGGGCTTGTGATGTTGCCCTCGGAGGGCTCCCCAGTGACATTGGCAATGGCCAGCCGAGCCTGAAAGTACTGAAGGGGGGATAGAGAACGAAGCCAGAGTCACCTCCAGCATAAAGTTTCTGGAATGGCCAGATGGTGACCTTGGCCAGTGTGCAGCTGGGAGCTAAACTTTGGTCACAACATGAGCAGAACCTAAAAATCTCCCCAGGGCCATAGTGTGGTGTAGTGGGAGCAAAAGACTCTAACTTCTCTGGTCCTTAGTTTTCCTTGCTGTAAAATGGGATGATTTGTCTGGAATGCCTCTGAGGTCCCTTGCCTCTAAATCTATGATTTCATGAATATGAATACTACTCACATCCCACCTCATCCAGGTCCCTGAGTTCCGGACCACCACCCTGTCCCCTGGCCTTGTCCACCTGCCTTTCTATTAGGCAGTTAATCTTACCGGAATGGCAGTGATAAAGAAGTTCCAGGGCAGCAGGGTCCCCAGGCCAAGGATAAAGAAGCTGGTCCCGACCAGGTGGTAGCTGTGGGGACCCAGGTGGGTGGGGGAGGGGGGAAGTCAGAAACCCGGAACGTCCCCAACCCCTCGGCGAGAGTGGGAACTACAACTCCCAGCATTCCCTCAACGCTGGCCTGGGCAACCCAGGGCGTGGGGCTGATGGGGATCGTAGTACGCTCTCCGCCTCACCGCTCCGGGTTGGGAAATTTCGGTCTTTCCCCAGGGTGTGGGTGCCCTACGCCCAGCGCCCGGGCTCACCCGTCCTCTGGAACGTCTCCTCGGGCCATGACGGGACGCGGGTTCAAGGGGCCAGGTCAGAGGGAGGGCGTGGATTCTGGAGCTGGGATGGAAAGGACCTGGGCGGGAGGCGCACCTGGAAAGGAGCCCACGTCGCAGCACAGGCGGAGTTTTGAGCTGGACACCGCGGGCGATGAGGGAACCGGGCCAGGGCCGCCCCCCGCGCTGCTCAGCCCAGGCTGCGCTCCGCCCCCCACCCCGTGGGAGGGGAGCTGCAGCGGGGTGTTGGGGGTGAGGAGCAGCTCTCTCTGGCCCGATGCCTGCAGCCCACCCCACCCTCGCCCAGCGTGATCCCGCAGCCTCAGCCTCCAGGACCCCAGCGTCGGAGCCCCAAGTTTTGTCCTCCTGCCGCCCCCCGCGCACTCACCTGGCTGCCCCACCCCCCGGGGCCCGGTCACCTCCTCCTAGGAGCCTGCTGCAGCAGCTGCTGCTCACCTGTGCCCCCCGCCAGGACCGGAGGGCACCGTGCCCCTGGGCAGGCCGACCAAGGACAGCGGAGACAAGGTGGCGGCGGCCGAGCTGCAGACTGCGGCCTCCCTCGGCCCGAGCCGCGGGGGGGCGGGGGGCACGTGACGTCGGCCCCCTCTGCTCCCGTGCCCACCGAGCCCGCCTCCGGCGGCAGCCCGTCTGCAGAGCTGAAAGATGCTCGGCTGGACAGCTCCCGGCCCCGCGGCGCTGAGAGCCAGCTGGCAGCACGCGCTTCGGATGGGGTCCTGGTGCCCTCCAGCACCGCCCCCCCCTCGAAGGGGACTAGGAGGGGCCGGGCCAGTTCCACCAGCGGAAAAGTTCAAACCCTCTTTGTTTCCCGCTTGGAAGTTATCACCCCACTGCTATGAAGTGACCCGGGCTCCTGGGGATTTGCCATCCGGTTCACGCCTGCCTCGGGAGCCTGGGTACACAGTAGCCTGCCCTGCCCAACACCCGCGCTAAGCCTAGTCACGGTCGGCCTGCTGACTGCTCCCGAGGCAGCATTCCATATCTGCCCAGGCTGTCCTCGCTGCCTGGAAGGCTCTCTCTCCCACCTCTGCCAGCCTCCAACTCTCTTCAGTCTTCAAATCAAGGGCCAGCTCCTAGGAGAGACCTTTTCTGCTCCCTCTCCCGCCAGGGGTTAGCGCCCCCACCCCTGGCACCGCGAACTCTTTTCAATAAGTTCCGTACTTATTTATATGTAAATAAGTCTATAGGTACCTCTTCCCTCCCCCTTACCAACCTGTTTGCCGCCCAGGCCCTGCAGCTTTCTGTGGGGGAAGAAATTGTGGAGGAAGACCCGAACCTTCCTCCTCCTCAGCAGCAACCCACCGACAAACAGAAAGAAGGGGAAGAAAAGGGAACAAGTAGTGATTGTGTTTACAATGGGCCAGGCACTGTAGAAATCGATTTACCAATCTCATTTGAGCCCGGGGAGTGGCAGCTGTCCCCCCACCCCCACTGGTCCTGCTTCTAGCCCAGCCCTGGTAAGTGTGCAGTACCTATGGAGAAGGGGGCAGCCAGCCTCACCAACAGCCAATCAGCTACCACCCATAGGGCAGGCAAGCAACTTAACGGAAACAACAAGGTTTACTGAGGGTGAGTCAAGTAGCAACGTTTGCCACATCAGCCAAACCACCCTCGCCACTTTGACCCCCATCTGGCCTCAGACTCTTATGGGGACAGCCAAGGCCCCTGAGCCCAAGAGCCTTGGGAAGAGCATCCTAATTGGGTTCCCCGTCATCCCCCTGGGCAAAGCCTGCAAGGTCTTGCTTCCAGCAGGGGCTGCACCCATACCTACTGAAAACCCAGAAAGTGATCTAGTTTGATCAATGAAAAATGACATTTAAAAAATGGCATTAAAATGATTCATTTGAGCATAGAGTGCTGGGTCTGAAGTCAGGAAGACTCCTATTCCTGAGTTCAAATCTGACCTCAGACACTTCCTAGCAGTGTAATCCTGGGCAAGTCACTACACCCTATTTGCCTCAGTTTCCTTATCTGTAAAATGAGCTGGAAAAGGAAATGTCAAACTACTCCAGTATCTCTGCCAAGAAAATCCCAAATGGAGTTAGGAAGACTCAGAATGTGATTGGATCACAGTATGACCATCTGCTTTGCTATTGTCCCCTAAGAACTATGGGTTCTTTCCATCTGACTTGCAGATGAAACCTTCCTTATGTGATATCTCCCCCTTAGTCCCTTCAGTGTAAGAACTCATCATCTATTGCAAACATAAAATTTAGCTCAGTACTTTGCTTGAGGTTAGTGCTAAATAAATGCTTTATTCATTCATCAATGTGACTGTATCATACCTACCAGTGGAATGTAAGTTTCCCGAGGTCAGGGGTGGTTTCATTTTTGTCTTTGGATTTTCAGCTACTTTTAGCTTAATAAACATTTGTTCAATTGTCTTTCAGTTGTATGGTGACCTCATTTGCGGTTTTCTTGAAAGAGATACTAGAGTGGTTTTCTATTTTCTCCTCCGGCTCATTTTAGATGAGGAAACGGAGGCAAACAGGCTAAGTAACTTGTCCAGGTTCTCAGAGCTAGTCAGTCAGTGTCTGAGGCCAGATTTGAATCAGAAAGATGACTCTTCCTGACTCTAGACTGAAAACTCTATCACTGGGTCACCTAGCTACTCTGATTGAATTGTTCAAAGTCCAAGCTGCTCCCATGCACAACTCAGTCTTTCCCAAGGGAATGGCTTCAGTGGGTCACCCTGTACTCAGGACACTGGGTGGTCTTCACATCTCATCGAGAAGCTGGGGTCTAAATCCAAAATGTGTCTGTGAGGATGTTCAGAGTGGCTACAGAGAGGCATCTAAATCCAGAACGATGGGACCATAGGTTTGGAGGGCACAGAGAAGTAAACTAATTTGCCCAAGGTCACACAGCTAGAAAGTAGCAGGGATGTAATTTGAATCCAAGGTCTCTAATTCTACCACAGTGCCTCTTGACCTATCCCCTCTTGGTTACCCTGTCCACAGATGTTATCTCCATTTTGCTGAAGAGGAAACCAAGGCTCTAAAAGGGGAAATAACTTTTCCAAGAACTCGTGATAAATTAGTCATAGATCTGTGTCTTGGAGTCCCCACACTCCAACTCCAGAACACTTTCCTAGCGTGCTGATGATAATAATAAAATCAAGAGGGATAGAAACCAGGCTTCCTTTGGAATGGGGAGGGCAGACAGAGAGGGATTTGTGACTATGGGCCGCACAAGAAGACCCACAAAGTCCCTTCCCAACGGTCAACTTAAGGTACAGCAAGTAAGCCTATATGACTGAATCATACTGTGTGTAGAAGGAAACAAAGTGAGCAGCTTTAAATGTTTAACAGAGGAGTTTATTTTTTAACAAAGGAGTTTATTTAACGAGCAGGGATGGGGGTAACATGGTCAGATCAGTTTTTCAGGAAAACCACCTTGGCAGCTGTTTGGAGAATGGACAAGAATGGGGAGAGGCTGGAGGCAGGGAGACCGATTGCAAGGTTACTGTAATAGCCCAGCAAGTAGTAATAAGAGCTTCAACTACAGTGCTGACTGGGTGGAGAAAAGAAAATGGCAGCAAGAGACATTAGGGAGGCAGAATCAACAAGTCTGAAACTGATCTGAGACATGGCAGGAGAGTGAAGATAAGGGAGAGTGCCCAGCTTGTGAACCTAAAAGAATGGCAGGGACCTTGAGATTCTGGGGGGATCCTTTCCCTTGATATGTGCCTTTGATCCCATCTCCTTCCAATTTCTCCAGTCGATTTCCTCCACTATCAGCTCTACTCTCTCACTAATGTTCAGGCTCTCAATATCTTCAGTTTCTTCCGAGCTGCCTGCAGACACACCCACGGCTTATCCTTAAAAAAAGAAAAGCCTCATTTGATCCAAACAGTGTCACTAACAATCAGTCTCTAACTCTCTTCCCCTTTGTGGATAAACTTGCACAAGTCATCCGCCTCTACTTCCTCACTTTTCTAAATTCTCATCCTTCCACTGGAACCAATTTTTTTCAAGTTATCAAGGATCTCCATTGCCAAACCCAGTGGCCTTTTCTTAATCCCGACCTTGATCTCTGCAGTGCTGGCCATTGGTCCAGTTCTCCTCTTTGGATTTTTGTGAATTTCTCTCTCCTGACTCCTTTTGTGTCTCTTAACACCCCCTCTGCCTTCTTCGCTGGTTTTCTCTACATGTCACATGCACAACCTTGGCTCTCCCTCATCAGCTCCCATGTGTTTATGAGTATCTGCATGTGTATGATTCTCTAAGAATCAGCTCTGATCTCTCCTGATCTCATCTCCTATCACCGACTGCTTTGTGAACATCTCCAACCAGTGGTGCCACAGCCATCTTCTGCTCCACACAGCCCAAATGGATCTCTTTCTCTTCCCCATCCGCAGTTCCCCAGACTGGCCCAGACTTCTTTATGACTGTGGAGGGCACTGCTGTCCTCTCGGGTCCCCCAGACCCTGAACCTGTGTTGTCTTTGATTCCTCCTTCTCACTAACTGGACATGCAGACACCAATCATTGCCAAGTTCTGCTGATTTTTCCTTCCTGACACCTCTTGTATTCCTCCCCTTCAGTCCCCCATGCAGCCATCACCCCAGCCTAGGGCCTCATCACCTCCTGCCAGGATTATGCAATGGTTTTCCACTCACTCATCTGTCCTGGTTCCAAGCCATCCTCTACTCAACTGCCAAAGAGACTGGTTAAAGGCCTCCTACTCAGTGTGCCCTGGTGGTTCCCTGTTACGCACAGGATCAAATACCAAGTCTTGTGTTTGGCATTCAAAGCCCTCCCTAATCTGGCCCCTTTCTCCCTTTCCAGTCTTCTTACTCATTCTCATCTGCTATCTATGTACTATCCAGTCTGGCTATACTGGCCCATTTGTTGTTCCCCACAGGTGATGCTCCCTCTCCTCTCTCTGTCTTTGTACTTGTTGTCCCCCAGGTGTGGAAAGCTGTCCTGGACCTCCCCTCCTAGAATCCCTATCTTCCTGTGATACTCTCATTCAGGGCCACCTTCTGCATAGAAGCCGCCCAGCTGCTAGGGCCTTCCCCTCCAAGACTACCTTCTTTCTGGGCAGCTAGGTCGTGCAGTGGATAGAGCACCAGTGGAGGAGTCAGGAGGACCCGAGTTCAAATCTCACCTCAGACACTTGATACTCACTAGCTGTGTGACCTTGGGCAAGTCACAATCCCAATTGCCTCATCTTGGGTCATCTCTAGTCATCCTGATGAATATCTGGTCACTGGATTCAGATGAATCTGGAGAAAAAGTGAGACTGGTGACATGCACAGCCCTCCCTCACTCAAAACAAAGTCAAGTGCAAGTCATGTTATCATTTCTCTGATGGCATGGCCTTCTTTGGCAACCCATGACATGAAGTGTGAAGAGCCCTGACTTCCTCTGAGCAGACCTTTATATGCCCATGGGTGCCTAGGAGGTCTTGCCATTTGGCCATATTAAGATAGGAAGCTGCCTCAACTTCTAGATGACTTGACCTGCAGTCACAACCAAAGTTTTGGAGATGGCTTTCTCATCTTTCAAGAAAAGAACTAGTCTAACTGGTATGAAGAAAAGGGGCATCTGAGAACCCCGGTAGATAGCAATCCTGTTACACAAGGCATACTGCTCAGTCTAGCAGGACACACAGGAACAGTTCCAGGCCCTACAAAAGAGCAGAGGTGAATGGCATCATGTGTAAAGAGGTGTCCTCAGGGTCAGGAAAATTAGGTGAAAAGAGGTGCCAGTGTTCACCGGTAGAGGGAGCTCCCACAAAGAGGCTTCTCTACTTTGAAGAAAAGATATCTCTAGTCCCCTTACAACCACCACCCAAATCAGAGCCCAAAGGAAATTTGCAGATTTTTAGGGTTAGAGGATCTTGGAGTAGGAAGGGTCCTTCTGACCAGGGGAATCTTTTTCCACAGTTTCTACCTTTCCAGTCTCATCCTGAATGAGATCATTTATTTTGTTGCATCAGCCTGACTTTGAACCTGTGGGCACAGAAATACCTTCATATCTATTTCTAATTTAACTAATGAGCTTGTTAAGTCAGTGCATCCAGGATCTCTGATTTTATCAGTGTGGGAATTTTCTCCACCAATACAGTCTAGGACACAATCTTAGAAAGCTGCTCAAGACTCACATAGGTTAAATGTGAATTGCCCAGGGTTACATAGCAACTAAGTGAAAGAGGGGGGATTGGTTCCCAGATCTTCCTGACTAGGGAACTAGTGCTGTCCCCTATGTTTGGACATTAGCATAATTGCTAGTAGAAAAATCACTCCCATAAATCAGAAATAAGAAGACCTTGATTCTATGTTCTACCATTTTGGGTGGAGTAGAGACCAGTCTTGCTCTGCTTCTAGGAAATGACAGAGTCTGCCTAACCCAAACCCAAACTGTTGGATTTTTTTTTGACTTGGCCTGGTGGGAGCATGTGCTGAGGCTGGGGAAGAGAGTTGGGTCTACAGGCTTTCTTATCATGATGGACAAAGCTTGTCTGGAGCCTTTTATAAGCCAGCCAGTCAGTCCCAGGAGGATAGAGGGGCCAAGAGCACATCAGTTGAGAGAGTGGTTCCACTGAGTCTACCCCTTTCCCTTCCCCTTGGGGGGATGTTTCTCCAAGGAACAGCAAAGGAGCCAGTTCAGAGAAAGCAAGGCACACCTGAGGAGGAGGAGGAGTAAAGCATAATTAGACTGGAAAGGGTGGCTGGAGGAAGATGGTAAATGGCTTTAAAGAACCAATAGAAAAATCTATATTTTATCCTAAGGGTAAAGCCCCACCTCACTCCCCACTGAATCTTCTACAGTGAGTGTCTATGTGGGATTGGGAGGGTGGGGATGACTGGTCACACCTGTCTTTTAGTGCTACCATTTTGGCAGTTGTCTACATTGATTCTACATTTACTTATTTGAGCAGGTTCTAGGGCTCACCCTCCCAACACCACTTACACCTGCAGGGTGTAAGGTGCCCGAGGATAGCTATTCAGTATTCTAGGGGTAAAGCTGAGGGGCTGGTGGTGCTTCTTCTATCATTCTTAAGCCTCCGTCTGGCATATCCCCCTTCTCCCTCAAAATCAGTTGGCCAAATTACCACCTATTAACCAATGAATGCCCATTAGGTTTTTATTTTATTTGGGAGGAAGGTAAGTGACTTGCCCAGGGATGTGAAGAAATGAAACTGAGGCCACTTCATTCTGAGTCATGGTTGGGACACTCCAGCCAGGGAAGAGAGAAAGCAGAAGAGGAGGGAGAGAGGGTTGTGGGGACCATGACTTCAGGGGCACTGGCCACAGCCACTGAGTGTTGTAGGACTAGAGACCAGCTGGACCTTCTGGAACCTGGCCTCTGGGAACAGATCTGCTTCAGAATCATGATGCCCAGGACAACAGTGCCAGGGAAGACCAAGGTACCAACAGCAGGAGCCCTGCCCTGGCTCTATGGGACTTCAGCACCCCCAGGCCAAGATCCAGCCACTGGATTCTCAGGCCACCATTTAGTGAGAATTAGATGAGATCATTAATATATAAGGCATGCTACAGATCCCAAAGGCTAGATAAATACTGGTGATAATAAGGTGAAGATGGCAGCCCAGAGGAGGGAGATCCCCAAAGCCAGGGCCACCAGCAGAATTCACACCGAAGGAAGTCAGGCAGGCAGAGGATTCAGAAGGGCTAGGAAACTGAACATCTCAAAGTGATGATAACAAGTAGATGATGTTTCCTTCTGAAACTCTTGGGAGATTTCTATGGAGATGTCTTAGAAGTGAGGCTGGCAGTGCACACACCAGATACTCCAACACCTCCCACCCCCTTTCCAGTCTCTTTTTGTGTCATCTTCCTTCATTACTTGGCACACTTCCTGAGGGCAGGGACTGGCTTAGCATGGTGCCCAGCACATAGTAGGTGCTTAAAAATGTTTATTGAATTGAATTGGTAACTCAAGATTCTCAAAGGCACTAAATACATGCTGGGTAACAGCTAAGTGGTGATGGCTACCCTCACCTCACTTCTTCCTGGGAATCAAATGTCCCAGCCAGGGCTAATTAACTCTTATTTCAGGACATTTACTAAAGTGGTATAGTAGACAGAGTTGGTAGGAAACATCCCCCCCCAAGTGTGGGACACTGTCTCATGTAATGGGTTCAAGTGAGAAATTCCAAGTGACAAGGATTCCACTCAGCTTCTTGATGCCTGGAAATCCTTTTCTCCATCTGTTCTCCTAAGGAACAGTTTTCTTCTTTGTCCTTACTTTCCTTGGGCTAGGAGTCGAAGAGAGGTTCAAAGCTTCTGATGTCTTAGGATCCTCCCCCTCCCTGAAAAGACTCTGTCTCAGGGGTTTGGCTGGAGCTGCTGCACCTAAGGTTGGAAGCACAGTTTCTGAAGCTGCTTTCCATTGGAGCCAAACCTCATGGGATGTGTGGCTGGTTCCCTTCTGAATACATTGTTCTGAATACGCTTCCACATAGGTTCCTCTTATTTCATCCAAAGGCATGAAGCATTTCCCTCCTTCCCAGATGGAACATAGTAGGACCTCTATAAATACTTAAGTCCTCCTCTCTTCTTTCTCCCTTATCCCACACATCTAATCAGTTGCCAAGTCTTGTCCACTCTAATCCCACACCATCTCTTCCATCTGTCCACTTTCTTCCACCCACAGAGTGGCCACCACTCTGATTCAGAATCTCATTACCTCTCACATGGACTATTGAATGGCCATCTGATTGGTCTGCCCTCTGTCTGATAATCCAACATTTGGTTTCCAATGAGTTGTTCTTAAATTGGGACCCCTTACTGTCCCAATTGAGACAAGGGCTGCATGTGATGAAGGAGTTTGGAAAAGGGGAGATTGGCTAAGTGTCTCTAACCCATTTCAATTCCTTCATGTGGGAGCAGATGTCTGTCCAAATGAATGATGATTTGTGTAGTAGCCCGAGGAGGGGAAAAGGAAGCTCTCACTCAACATCTCATTGTCCAAGGGAGATTTGATTTTTAAAAGTCTTTCTAGCCATCTGTTTAGTTTAGGTTCTAGATTAGAAGACAAAGGGTCATGGGAATAAGCCTTTCTATACTTCCCACTATGTACCAGGAATAGTGCTAAGTACTTCTTACAAATATTATTTGAAGTAGTTGCCAGAGGCAGTTGTGTGACTCTAGGCAAATCACTAACCTCAATGGTCCTCCCCAACCCTCCAAAAAAACCTAAACAAAAAATGAAGTAGGTACCATTATTATCCTCATTTTATCATTAAGGAAGAGGAAAATTAAGTGACTTGCTCAGGGTCTTACAGCTAGTAAATGTCTGAGGTCAAATTTGAACTCAGGTCTTCCTGACTCCATGTCCAGGCTTATCCACTGCCCCACCTAGGTGTTCCTCTTAGGGTATGATGTTTCAGCTAGAAGGACCCAAACCTGCCTCAGGCTCCTGTTAAACCGTATGGCAGGACACTCTGGTGGTCTCTGGGACTCACATTTCCATGGACCATTCTCTTCATAGCTAGAGCAACCCCTTGACCATTCCTTCCCTTTGACTCTCTCGGGGTTTACTTGTCATTCCCAGACTGAAAGGACAGCTTTTTGGAGGATTCTGCCTTCTTCCAAACTCCTTCACTTGGTCAGCCCATAGCGTCATGTTGCCTTAGGATGATTAATTTCAGTTCAGTTATTTTTTCATTCCCAACCTCCTTTGAGAATTGTATGTAGATGGACCCCTAGAAACAAAGGTGGGCATATTCTCAGGCAACAGCTTGGAGTCACATCTGGATTCCTCATATGCTTCTCGGGTAGGTCCAACCTCCCTCATTTTTTAGGGTAGGAAATGACTGTTTTCCATATGAAGTCTTCCCCGCTTTGCTTTTCAACATCTATCTCTTGGCCTCTGAAGATTTTCAACTTTTGCTACTATCTCCTTACATACATGAATTTCCAATACCCACAAATCCTAATGTAACCAGAGGGAGAAATATATGAAGGTAGTTGCATTTCTGAGGGTTGAATTGAAACCTCCCAGATCACAATATAGAACATTAAAATTGGGGGAAGGTAATGAGCAGAGCCACTGAGAACATTTAGTTTCAGCTTCAAGATGAGAAAGTGGGACTCCCTGGTGATGATAGTGGGCAATGATGGCAGGCTGGTTAAGGAGATGCTCTAGCAGGGAGGTGTTTGGAATGAAGGCCAAAGAGGTGGCTAGAGATCTCCATTTGTTGCTTCCCACTCAGTCCAGTTGCTGAGAAGAGGTGTATCACTGAAACCAGAGCATTGCCAAGGGGACATATTGTATGTATAATTGCTTCTCTACTTCTGTCTGCAGATGGCAGATTCACTTACAAAGTACTCTGTTCCTTAAGTTATTAATTCCTGACTTTTTAATATAAAGTTATGACTAGTCATAACTGCTATATTATCTGCACTATTCTTGATTATGTACAGAGAAGGTTACAATGGAGGAGGTCAAGGAATAGCTTGTAATTCACAGAACAAAACAGGACAGAGGTTTGAATCCCAGTCTAAATGGCTAGAGTTCTTTGCATGAGTTATAATATGAGTGAATCTTAGGGTTTTGATTTTTTTTTTATTAACTCTTATGAATACTTTAATAGCCTAGGAGGCTAAGTAAGTGACTCAGGACCAACCATCCCCTGAGGCTATTGAGTCACAAATAAACAAGTTTGAGGTAAAGAGGAAGGCTTTGGCAGCAAAGTCCACTCTCCTTTCTTTCCAGGCAGTTCAAACACTTCCTGCTTTTCCTGAGGGAGGGTGGGAGTATTGGACTCTGGACCCAGGGAAAGTCACATCTGGGAAGTTGACTGAAGGGAGAAGTGGAGAAAGAATTTTGTGGCAAAGATGGGGAACCAGAGGAACAAGTAGCTCTGGTTTTTGGTTTCCTTTATGAAGATGACCTTGTCAGAGAACATCACCTGCCAGCCCTTACTTAATATAGTTATGTGTGATTTATACAACATTGTAAAAACAAAACAAACAAAAACCTTTGAAAGTCTGAACTCCGATGAACTCAATGAGGAGCCAAAATTCCAAAGGACTAATGAAAAAGAATTCTACCCATCTCCTAGCAGAGAGGGAATGGACTAAATATCCACAGAGGGACACACATTTTTGGACATGGTCAATGTAAAAACTAATTTTTCTTTACTATACATATTTATCACAAGAGTGTCATTTTCCTTGTTTTCCTTTTCATTGGTCATTGTTGTTCAGTTGTTTCAGTTGTGTTGGACTCTTCACAACTCCTTTTGGGGTTTTTCTGGCCAAGATACTGGAGTGGTTGCCAGTTCCTTCCAGATGAGGAAACTGAGGCAAACAGGGTTAAAGGATTTGCTCAGGGTCACACAGCTAGTAAGTTTCTGAGGTCAGATTTGAACTCAGGAAGATGAGTCTTCCTCACTCCAGTCCCTGCACTCTACTGTACCACCTAATTGTCTTAAGTCTAGACAGTCAACCAAAAGCAATAGACCAAGCACTGATTTGTAGCTATTGCTGATATCTTCATTGTAAATGCTCCGCTTGAACATTTAAAAATGGGCTCTCTTGGAGAGAGTTGGAGTGGTCCCAGTCAACAACTTCAGAAGTCAGATCAAGGGGAAAGCATATAGCACTTAACCTTTTGTTGGAGTGGCCCCAAATGTTCAGGGACCTCCTCCAGTCACCTGCCTTTGCCTTCAATGTTTGGTATTGAAAGCTCTTCACTATGTGTCTCTACAGTCTAGTTCTCTGGACACTATCCTCCCATCTCCATCATGGTGACTTCACTTGGGCTGCTCCTCATCCTCTCTCCTAGCCCCATGCTTAGAATGCTCTCCCTCCTCATCTCCCCTCCTTAGAGTCCCTCACTTCCTCCAAGTCCCCATTCAAACATCCCCTCGTATAGGAAGCCTTTCCTAATTCTAATTGCTAGTGCACTTCCCCTGGAAATTAATTTGTATATGTACCTGGAGTTACATATCTCTGTTATATTTCATTTTCTTTCTTTTCCCTGGATTATGTACAATTTTTTAAAAATAGATAATAAATTCAACATGTTAGTTCCCAAACTTTTTGCTTGTCTTTGCCTTCCTTCTGTGTCTGAACCTTCTGTTCCTTCTGTGCATTTAAAAAATGTTTCATTGACAGGCTGTCCTTCCCTTTGTCCCCCCACCCCCTCTCACTCCCACTCCTTCATCCCTCTCTGGGCTCTACTCCTGACTCTCTGAACTTCTTTCTCCATCAAGTCCCAGTATCCTCACCCTGGAAGGTCCTTCACCCTGATAGTCCCTTCTTCTGAGAGGTCAGTCCCTCCCAGAACCTTCTCCCCTTCACTTTCAGCTTCTTCTCAAGCATTCTCTTCCCCCATTAGAATGTAAAGTTCTTGAAGGTTCCTGGTCTAGAGGAAACACTTCACAAAGGCTTATTGACTTGACTTGACTATCCTCCTCACCCCTTGCCAAAACAAAGTCCAAAATGATAAAAAAAAAAAAAATAAACCTAGTTAAGCAAAATAAATCCATGTATTGACCTGTTTGGTAAAAGGATATTTGTCCTTTGCTGAGTCCCTTATCCATGGCTCCTCTGCCAGGAGGTAGGAAGCAGACATCACCATTTGTCCTTTGGACTCATGGTTTAGTCGTCGCCTTCCTTGATTGTGGTATCTAAGTCTTTCAAAGTTGTTTTTCTTTACAATGTTGTAGCCATCCATCTTATTCATTGTTCTCCTCATTTTATTTTTCATCAGTTCATATAAATCATCTTTGTTTTCTCTGAACCCATATCTTCTTCCTTTCTTATGGTGCAATAATATTCCATTCTGTTCATGTATTCATTTAGTTGTTCCTCAATTCACAGACATTTCATTTGTTTCAGATTTTTCGCTACAACAAAAAGAGCTGCTATGAATATTTTTGTACCTTTGGGTCCCTTGCCCCTAGCTTTGATCTCTTTGGTGTATAGACCTAGTAGAAGTATTTCTGGGTCAATGAGTATGCACATTTGAGTGACTTTTGGGGTAGAGTTCCAGATTCCTTCTCAGAATTGTGCAATTCATTCACAACCCTTCCAGGGATGCATTAGAGTATATCCCATCTCCTCTGATGTGGGTTCCCCCCCCCATTTTTGCTTTTTCTTTGTATCTGCACTCTTTTAAAGTAGACACCAGATGCACCCTTCACCAAGCATACAGCCAGCATTTCATAAATGCTTGTGAACTGTCATCTTTTTCCATCTGACAAGTATAAATAGACCCTCAGAGTTGCTTTACTTTTCATTTCCCTTCGTGATTAATGAGTTGGAACATTTTTTATATTGTCATTGATAGATTTTTCTTTGAAAACTGCCCATTTTTATCATTTGACAATTTCTTTATGGGGAATGATTCATCCTTATATATTTTCATTTGTTCTTTATATTTGGGATATTAGACCTGTATCAGAAGTTTGCTGTGCACACCTTTTTCCAGCTGTTTCCTTTCTAATTTTCTCTCAATCCTTTTTGTTTATGAAGAAAACCCAATCTGGCTCTTGGGTCATAGTTTGCCAACCACTGCTCTAGAGTGTTTATAATGAGTCATAGCTAAGTCCTGAATTCATTCGGTATTTATTGTTGTGGACGCTTAGAGATGCTGGTCTAAACCTAATTTCTGCCAGATGGCATTCTGGTTTTCCCATCTATTCTTGTCCTATTTCAGAAGTTGGAGTCTTTAGGTTTACTGAACACAATGCTACTAGTATTGATTGTGTTTGGTTCTTGTGCACCTAATCTGTTTGATCATCTTTTTAATTTTTAACTGTATCAGAGAGTTTTGAAAATTACTGATTTTTGGTAAAGTTTGAGTTCTTGTAATATTAAACTTTTTCTTCCTACTTTTTTGTTATAATTTTCCCTGAGGTTCTGAATGAATAAAAACTGGCATTTATATAGCACTTTGAGATTTACAAACCGGAGAAAGAAGTGGCAAACCACTGCAGTATCTTTACCAAGAAAATCCTATGGACAGTATGGTTCACCAGGTCATAAAGAACTGGATATGATGACATGGCTGAACAATAAAAATGGCTTATAAATATTTCACTTGTTGCTCACAACTACACTGGGATGTAGGTATGATTATATTCCCATATTACAGATGAGGAAGCAGGCAAATAGATATTAGGTGACTTGCATGAGTCACACAACCAGTAAGTATCTGAGGCCAGATGTGAACTCAGGTGTTCCTGACTCCAGGTAATATTAGTAGTAATAAGTAACATTAATGTATCACCTACTACGTGCCTGGACACTGTTCTAACCACTTTGAACTTATAGTCTCATTCGATACTCACAACAACTCTGCAAGGTAGGTGCTATAATTACTGCCTTTTTGCAGATGAGGAAACTGAGACAGAGGTTAAGTTGGTCAGGGTCACACAGCTAATAAGTATCTGAGGCTGGATTTGAACTTGGGTCTTTCTGACTCCAGGTCCAGCGCTGTATCTACCGTGCCATGTGTTAGCTGCCTCTTACATTTTGTTTCCCCAGAAAAATTTTGTTATTTTTTTCTAGTTCTACAAAGTAACCAAAATCAATGTTATGGAGACCCAAAGAGTACCCAGAATGAGAGAGTGGTTGATGATACCAAATGCCTCAGGAAGGTCAAGAAAAAGGCTCATTGCTGAGTTATTTCAGTTGTGTCCAAGTCTTCATGACCCTATTGAGGGTTTCCTTGGCAGGGATACTGGAGTGATTTACTGTTTTCTTCTCCAGCTCCTAAGGAAAACCAGGTGAAGTGACTCACACCGGGTCACACAGCTAGTGAGAGTCTGAGACTGGATTTGATCTCAAGTTTGCCTGGACTTCTATCCACTGCACCACCTAGCTGGTGGTGCTCCAAGAAGGATAAGGATTGATTAAAGTCCATTAGATTTAGCAATTAAGAGATCATTGGTGACTTTGGAGAGAGAAGTTTCAGCTGAGCTGTGGAGCTGGAAGTCCAAAGGGAGAAGGAGAACCTGCATTTCTATTTATCTCCATCCACACTGACTGAGCTCATCCTCTGTCCCTCTAAACCTACCCTTCTTCCTAATTCCCCAGTTTCCGAGGATTGCACATAATCATGAAGGCTTGGAAAACACCTTTGACTTTCCCTTCTCCCTTAACTCCCGGAGGCACACTGGTTGGAGGCAAGAAGTCCTGGGTTCAAATCCTGCCTCTGACACTTCCAGTGTGTGTATGTGTGTTGTGTGTGTGTGTGTGCGTGTGCGTGTGTGTGTTTTAGCTGTGGTACCTGGGCAAGTCTCTAAATATATTTGAACCTCAGTTCCCTCATCTGGAGAATGAAGGAGTTAATCCCCACACTTATGGCACTGAACTGTTGTAAGGCTCAAGCAAGGTCCAATGTCTGTTAGGTGCTGTACAAACTTTAAAACTCCATGTCAATGATAGTAATAGGTGTTATCTAGTGCAAGGACCTGTTTCATCTCATCACACATGGCTGCTGTGCTTTAGGCTAGCATTATACCTAGGCCTGGGCAAACGGTCCTTTGCCTCAGGCTTCTGACCTTGGGAAGGGATATGCTGCCCCCAAGAGGCAACCCCCATTCCCAGACCCCCAGATTCTCCACCAACATGCCTCTCTGGAGCTGGGGGCCGCAAACTTCCTCCCAATGTCCTTTGTGTCCCAGCTGTTAACTCACCCCTGGGTGAACTTGACCCAAGTCCAGACTTCCAGCCTAGCTGGAAGACCTCTGGTCTTTCCACATGTTCTATTATCATAGCCTCCTACCAGGCCTTCCTGTCCCCAGGCTCTCCCCTCTCTGATTTCCTTCTTGCCACTGGTGGAATCATACTCCTAGGAGCAGATCACTCCTCTACCTTTATAGGTAGCCATTGAACTAAAAACAGTCAGAAACTTCCCATTGCCTTCCTTACCTTGGCATTCAGGGCTCTCTGCAGTGGGGCTCCAAGCTATCTTGTATCCTACTATTCCCAGAACCTCAGAATTTCACTCCATAGCATTTATGAAGCCAGGCACTGTGCTAGGGGCAGATGATACAAAGACAAGAATGGAACAATTTCTGCTCTCCAAGAAACAGCCTGCACACATGTAAATGCACAGAAAATCTATAGAGAGCAACGCCAACTACTTTTATTCAGGGATGTGAGACACCGGCTGCTCATCTGACATTGGATCCCAACCACTCCTGATAGGCATCGATAACAAAAAATCCCCTGGCAAGCAAACGTCCTGTGTCTGTTTGAAGACCTCCAGGAAGGAGGAGCCCACTGGCTCAAGGGAAAGGCCATCCCACTGCTGGAGAGCTCATATTAAGAAGCTTTCCCCCTTCAGGAGACTATGGTCCAACTCAAAGAAATGATGTATCCAGTCCTCTCCCACCTCCATGCCTTTGCTCAAGCCATTCTCTGTGCCTGTCATGGACTACCACCTCCAGCTGGCATAGACTCTCCTTTCAGGAAGCCTTCTCTTGAAAGAGAGTGGATAAAGAGTGAATAAAGCACAGGAAGTGGAATGAGGAAGAACTGAATTCAAATGTGGCTTTTGACACATTTTGAGTCTGGCCAAGTCATTTAACCTGTCTCAGTTTCCTTTTCTGTAACATGTGGATAAGAATAGTACCTACCTCACTGAGCTGTATTGACGATCAAGTGAGGTAAAAAAAAAACACTTTGCAAATCTCAAAATGATATATAAATACTAGCAATTATTAGTAACGTCTTTAGCTATTATTCTGACTTCCCAGCTGTAAATGATGTCTCCCTCCTCAAATTCCTCTGCCTGGATGCCTCTTTTATGTTGACATCACTATTTCTTGGATCATGGTTACTTGTGTATTTGTCCTTTTTCCTGACAGCCCCCACCCACACTCAAATTAGACTATAAACTCCTCAGAAGCAGGAATTGTTGTCATATCTAATTAAAGGAGAGAGTGCTGAATTTGTAGTCAAGGAGATCTGACTTCAGATCCCACCCAGAATCTGTGTGACTCTGTACAAATCACTTAACCTCTGTGTGCCTCAGTTTCCTTATCTGAAAAATGAAGGGGAATCCCATGGCCTCTGAGGTCCTTTCCAACTCTAAGTCTGATCCTGACAGTTTTCTTTTCTTTTCTTTTTTTTTGACTGGCGTGTAAATTAGATTTAAATGAGGCGGCACTGCACAAAGTTTTCAGCCTCATTCTCTCTTCCAGACACATTGGAGTTGAGTTGCAAGACAAAAGCCAGTATGACTGAAGATGGCCCAGGATACAGGGGATGACCTTGGCGTCTTTGATTTCTGACCAAGCTCTAAGCACTCCAAAGTGCCTGCTGACCACTGGAACAAACTGTTCTCATCTGCCCATTCCAGGGGGAAGTCTTCACATGCTTGGGATGGATACACCCCTAACTCACTGACAGGTTTAAGGCCCTGGTTTAGCCCTTCTGCCAAGACAGTCTGATTGAGGTATGGCCATTGCCTATGTTACAGCTTCTTGGAACCTCAAGTGAGAGGTGGATGAGCAGCTCTCCTACCAGAGGAACTCATCCTCCCTGAACACCCCATACACCCATTCTGATATCACTATCCTTCCAATGGATGAGTTTAGGATCTTGTACATAGTAGGTGACAGGGATGAAGATAAGAAAGGTCTCAAGGAAAGAATCAGTAGAACTGGATCATTGATTGTTTATGAGGGTCCGTGGGAGAGGGGAGAGGCAAAGTTGTCATGGAGGTGCTTAGCCAGGGGTAACTGGGAGGATGGTGATGCCATCACTATTGACCATGAAACTGTTTTTCTCCAACATTTACACCCCCTTCATTCCTATGATACTTCCTTGCCTCACATTCATACATTGGGATCCCCAATTAATTATACACCATATGGTTCTAGAGTTAAATCTTAGAGGTTGTGACTTCTATACTATTACTCATAAGCCCCCACCAGTGTGCTCTCCATTATCAATTAACCAATTGAACTCCAATAAGTTTTAGAAAAGGGGTTTACTGAGAAAACAAAGCAATAACAGTTGCTACAAAATATCTCTCCTCCCCATTTCCCTGACAATCAGGGTATAGAGAATACAAAACCCTGGGTGGAAAAATAGACTTTGAATGAAACAGAGGACTTCTAAGCACTCTTGATGAAAATACCAGAGCTTCAGAGAAGCTTTGAAGTACAAAAACAAGAATTAAGAAAAATATGAAAAGACAAACATGATCAAGCAATCCTAAGAGACTAAACAAGGATATACTGTTTATGTTCTAATACGAGGAGAGGATACACATATTCCTTTAGAACTCTATCATCATTAGAGGTCATAGAGAAAATCTAATTAACAGAGGGCCTGGGCATGATTCTGTTATGTTTCAATTATATTAAAAGATAAATGGAAAGGGAGGGGAAGAAGAAGCACTGTAGGAAAGGGGAAAGAGAGGAAGAATGGGGAAAATTATCTCACATATTTTGTGCAAGGAGAGGTCTACAGCCAGGAGGAAGGGGTGGCAGACGTGACTGACACTTGAACTTCACTGGTCAAAAGAGGGAAAAACACACAGAGGTGGGTACAGAAATATATTTCACTCAACAGGGACATAGAGGGAAAGGGAAGGGGAGCAACGTGAGGTAAGGTTGATTAAGGCAGGGCAGCTAGGTGGCATCATAATGCATAGAGAGCAGGACTTCTCTTCCTGAATTCAAATCTGAACTATACTCACTAGCTGTGTGACCCTGGATAAGTCACTTAACCCTGTTTGTCTCAGTTTAATTACCTGTAAAATGAGCTGGAAAAGGAAATAGTGAACCACTCTAGTGTCTTTGCCAAGAAAACTTCAAACTGGGTCACAAAGAGTTGGACAAGACTGAAATGACTAAATAAAGATTAAGGGTAGGATTAATCCTAAGGAAAACAAACCTGACTAACATGCAAAAATATTTATGGCAGCTTCCTTTGCAGTGGAAAAGAATTGGAAACTGAGGGGGCGTCTAACAATTAGGGAAGGGTAGAACAAAGTTATGGTATATAAATTTGATAGAATACTATCGTTTTGTAAGAAATGATGAAGGGGATGGTTTCAGAGAAATCTGGGAAGACTTCTATAAACTGATGCAAAGTAAGGTGAGCCGAATTGGAATGACCGATGCAGTGGCAAAGCTATTGGAAAGATAAACAACTTTGAAAGACATAGGAACTCTAAGACACGTGATGACCAACCATGATTCCAGAGCCTTCGTGATGAAACATGCTGCCTATCGCTTGATAAAGAGGGAATGAACTCAGAGGGCAGACTGAGACAATTTGGAGGGCTTGGCCAATGTGAGAATTTGTTTTACTTGACTATCTGTGTTTGCATTAGGGATTTTGTTTTTCTTTCTTCCTGGGGATGGGAAATGGAGTTAGAGGGAGAGAAAGTAGAATTTGTTGACTAAAAAATATAAAAATTAACTTTAAAAAATGGAAGTTGCCTTAGACATCTGTGAGACTAAGGGTTGATTGAGATGTCAAGATTATATATATATATATATATATATATATATATATATATATATATACACACACACACACACACACACACACACACATATATATCATCTTGATATATATGTATGTATATCAAGATGATAACCTGATATATCAGGTTAGAACACACATCATGTCTTCACTAGGTGTGAATGAAGGTGTACATACTTTTCTACATGTGTCAGGATGTCTGTTCAGATTGGATGAGGGACTTAGCCATGCCCTCTGGCGCTTGGTTAAATCATCAAGCTAATTAGAATTAGAGTTGAATGCTTGGTAATGGGGAAGAAAAAATGTTCTAGCTAAACCATGGAGAAGGAATTGCTTTGGGGACTGGTAAGGAGAACAGAGCCCCATGCCTGGCCTTTGATTTCAGATTCCTCCCACCTCCCAACCCAAACTTTGTCTTGATCTGTAAAAGGTCAGGAAGCTTTGGACTTTTCCCCAAGGGTCCTAGCAGTCTTCCTAGTATAACTGATGGCAAGGTCTGCATCAGAAGCCAAGGACAGACTGAACATGATGGGAAAAGCAGATTTGAGATTCTGCATAGAGCCCATAGTTAAGGGTAGTAATCTGGAAAGCTCAAGAAAAGGATTTATAGGAACTGTAAGTTATCCTCATGCATTGAGGACTCTCTAAGATGAAGTCCAATTTCCCCTAGACTCTGTGTGTATTGGTGGTTGACGTATCATAGATTTGTGAGGGATGTTACATAATACCTTAGTTAATACACTTTTGATGTGTGTGTATTTGTGTGTTCGTCCTTCATTGCCAAAGAAGACCATGCCATCAGAGAAATGATGACATGATTTGCACTTGACTTTGTGTTAAGTGAGGGAGGGCTGTGCAGGACCAGACTCCCTTCTCCTCCAGAGCCATCTGAATCCAGTGACCAGATATTCATCAGGATGACTGGAGATGACTCAGGATGAGGCAATTGGGGTTAAGTGACTTGCCCAAGGTCACGCAGCTAGTGAGTGTCAAATGTCTGAGGTGAGATTTGAACTCAGGTCCTCCTGACTCCTGCACTGGTGCTCTATCCACTGCCCCTAGTATACCTTTAAAAATTGGCTAACTGACATTTGTATGTGTACGTATATATGCCATGACAAAATGTCAGGGAGCACACTGGTAGGGGCTCAGAGCTCAGCTAGCTGGCAGAGTGGTTGGAACACTGGGTTCCAGGAAGACTTGAGTTCAAATCTAGTCTCAGACACTTATTAGCTATATGACCATGGGCAAGTCACCTAATCTCTATTTGCCTCACTTTCTTCAACTGTAAAATGGGGTAATAATAACATATACCTTGCAAAGTTGTTATGAGGATCTAATATTTGTAAAGCAGGGGTACACAGTAGGTGCTCTATGAATGTTTATTTCCCTCCCTTTCTATTTCTCATTGCATTAGAAAGATAACCCTAGGGCCCCATGAGGAGATTTAGCTGCTGTGTTCTTGGAATCTGACAAATTGGGTGCTAATTACTGCCAAATAGGTAAGTTCTGAGTCTGTGATATGTGTGTGTATGTGTGTGTGTATTCACTCGGTCCACTCTCCTTCCTCCCTCCAATTTTACAATGAAGTCTGGAGAAGCTGGGACATTCTCAAGGTCACCAGGTAATAAGTGGATTCAAACCCAGATCCTTCAATTTCAATGCACTTTGAAGGGTGCCTCTCTTTGCCTTTCCAGATTAGCCCTGAGCTGTGTGTTCCTAGAGGCTTCCTCCATTTGGACTTTGTTTCCCCTTTCCCTGTTGCCATCCCCCTTACACCACAAACTCTATCTTCCTGGGTAGGTGGGAAGGGCTCCAACGTTCGTCAGGCTTGTCCTTGAGACACAGTGGGAGGGCTTCTGAGTGACTGAGGCCTCTCAGCACTGGGGCTCCCAGGGCCCAGACCCTCCAGAGCCCAGGCTGGTTTTCCTACTCATCCCACCTTGGACACTGTGTTGCTCTAGGCAACTCTCCAAATCTATGTTGCAGAGAAGGTGCTGATCTGTATTAGCAGAGAGAATTTCCTCACCTGGAAGTTCCTATATCAATGAAAAAGGTAACATCCATTCCTAGACTATCATCATCCTCATAGACAGGGAAAAGTGCTGCAGACTGTTTCGTCATCTGCAGTTCCTGTAGAGGTCACGAGGTGGCACCCAGATCACATCACCGCCTGCTTGGCTCTCTCCATGAACTCAGATGTTTATCCTTGCCCAATGAGGAAGGCAGAGATAGTGGGGTCTCAAAGCCCTGGGGTCCTTTGGATTTCCTGGGAGGTCCTAGTGTGGGCTGAGGCTAGCTATCCGGGGAGGAACGTGGTAAGGAAGTCATTTGTTCTTCCATTCATTCAATCAATAAGTATTTCATATGTATACCTACTACATGCAAGGCACTGGAGTTCTGAAGACAAAAATGAACACAGCCCCTGACCTAAGGACCTTAGGATCGAATTTCAGGAGAAACAATATAAACACAGACAAATAAACACAAAATGTATAAAAATAATTTTGGGGTGGGATGGAGCATTAGAATGGGACCTCCTTTATGGCAGGGACCATTGTTGCCTTTATGAGTATTTGGCACAATGCCTGGCACATTGCAAGTGTTTAATAAATATTTGTTGACTGACTGATGGAATCAGGGCAGGCTTTATGTAGGAGGTGACTTTTGGGCTGAGCTTTGAAGGAGTTAGGAATCCTACAAGGCAAAAATGGGAGGGACTGCACTCCCACGATAGGGGACAAGCCTTGGCAAAGGAGAGGGATATAGACTGAGAGCACTGGGGGCTAGCTAGTTAAGCTCCTTCATTTTACCCATAAGAAACCAAGCCCCAGAGAGTTGGTTGACTTATCCAGGGTCACACAGGTACTGAGCTGCTGGCAGATCAAAGTTTTGAACTCAAGCCCTCTGGCCCCAAATCCTTGGTCTTTCCAGTGCACAGAATGTTGCTTGGATAAGAGGTCATCAGCCATTTTGGCCAGAGCCAACCGTGTGCTGGAGCCAGGTAGAACATACTTGAAAGCCAATTATTAAATTTTCATTATGAACATTTGCTCCTTGGAAATCAGCAAATGCTTCAAATCAGGGCTTGAGTTATTGTTGTGTTGATTATCTCAATTTAATAAATTTATGGATAAAATGAATATAATGAGATTAAACTTAAAAGTGTGTCAAGCTACACTTTTCTTTTCCTTCCTGGGACTCACATTACAGTGAGGATGTGGTCCACACAGGTGGGGACATGCTCTGCCATGACAGATCACGAGCTGTCTGTGACCGAGGAGATGACCTTTGAGAGGAGCTACATCCGAGATCAAGCTGGTAACAGGCACTGTGCTGACCCCAAAGAACATGGATGTCCTCAGCAAAATGATTCAGAAAGATGGAACTGGTTTATGGTGAAGAAGCTGGGGAAATGACAAATATATTCACACACCAGTAGGTGGAGCTGTGAGCTGATTCAGCTATTCTGGAAAGGAATTTGGAATTTACTTTTCAAAAGTGACTAAAATTCATAGATCTTAGATGTAGAGGGGACCTTCAGAGGTTATTTAGTCCAACTCTCTCATTTTACACATGAGGAAACTGAGGCTCAGAGGATTGAGTAATGGTCCCAAGGTCATAGAGTAAAAAAAGCATCAAAGGCAGGATTTGAATTCAGGTCCTCCAACTTTGGAGTCCATCATACAGCCTGCTTTGTTTGGGTCCTTTGACCTAGAGAGAGAAGCCAGCAATGGGCATATATCCCAAGGAAGTCAGAGACAGAAAGATCTCATATATACCAAAGTAATCATTGCAGTCCTTTTGGTGAAAGTAAATATTTCGAAATCAATGAGAAAGAAAGTATCAATTAGAGAACTGCTAGACAAATTATGGTCCATGAACATGAAGAATATTACTCTGCTATGAGAAATAATGAATATGAGTGAAGGAGGGCTTCGCAGGTCACCAGCCTCACCTCTCCTCCAGAGCCATCTGAATCCACTGTGACCAGATATTCATCAGGATGACTGGAGATGACTCAGGATGAGGCAATTGGGGTTAAGCGACTTAAGGTCACACAGCTAGTGAGTGTCAAGTGTCTGATGTGAGATTTGAACTCAGGTCCCTCCTAACTCCTGCACTGGTGCTCTATCCACTGCACCACCTAATGAATAGGAAGAATTCAGAGAAGTGTGAACTTATCAGAACTAATGAAAAGTATTAGAACTAAGAAATAAATATCACAACGTCTACAACAGTGTAAACGGAAAGAATAGAAGGGCTCAATCATCCTTATAACTACCAGTATTGGTCCTAGAGGGTTGAAAAAATGCATCTCCTTCCTTATCTTTGCAGAGGTGGAGGACTAGGCAAGCATAATGTTGCATAGATGGTTAAAAATGTGGTCACTCTTCCAGTTGGTTTTGTTGATCTGCTTTCTCCCCTCTTTTAAAAAATAATATTTGTCACAAGGGATGGTTCATTGGGTAGGGAGAAGGAGGAATATTTGGCAATGAAAGGGATAAATCAGTAAGTATCAATGAAAGTAAGACAAGATGTTATAAAAAATAAAGAACAGGATATGCTAGACTAACCCAACTTTTTTATTTATGGGATTTCTAGACTGGTAGATGGGACAATTATTGTTTAGCAAAACATTTGATAAAATCTCTGTTGTAGACAAGATTAAGAGATGTGGGCTGGACAATTGGTGGTTTCAAAACTGGTTGAATAGACAGATTCCAGCTGTAGTCATTAATGGTTCAGTCAGCTTGGAAAGAAGTCTCTAGAGGAGTGCCTTGGGGATCTTTATGACTTGGATAAAAGCAAAAGCTTATCAAATTTCAGATAACATAAAACTGGGAGAACTAGTGAGCCCTAGATAACCAAAGCAAGGCAGCACAGTGTGTAGAGTGCTGGGTCTGAGGCAAGAAGACATCTTCCTGACTTCAAATTTGGCTTCAGACGCTTACTAGTTGTGTGACCCTGAGCAAGTCACTTAAACCTGTTTGCCTTGGTTTCTTCATCTATAAAAATGAGCTGAAAAAGGAAATGACAAACCACTCCGTAGTCTTTGCCAAGAACACCCCAAATGGGGTCACAAGGAGTTTGAAACATGTGAACAAAAAAAACAGATAACATTCAGGAAACAAAAAGATCATGACTGGCTACAGTGTTGGGCCAAATCTGTTAAGATGAGATTTGTTAGGAATAAATGTAAAGTCTCAGACTTGGGTCCAAAAAATCAACTTCAAAAATAGAAGACAGAGGTACAAGTTTCACACTAAGGTGTCCATGAGAAAGACCTGGAGGATTTTGTGGATTGTAAAATCAGTCTGAGTCAGGAGTCTACTAGGGCCACCAGAAAAAGCTCATGAGATCTTAAGTTGCACCAAAAGGCATAGAGTCCTGGACCAGTGAGGATAAGGATAAGCATTTCTTAAATGTCAACTATGCACCAAGCACAATGCCGGGCACTGGGTTTAAAAAGATAAAAGCGAATATATTCCTGTCCTTGGCGAGGTCAGTAGTCTAACTGGGAGAAACCATGATGTGTACAGAAATAGGCATGTACAAATAGATTCAAAATAGATGGAGGTTGAGGGGGGAAGGTCCTAGCAGCTGGAAAAGAACCATGAAAAACCTCCATTTTGGAGAGAGGCCTCTTCATCCTGGGACATTCATCTGCCATATCAGCTCTCTGATCCCATTGGCAAGTTCCCTCTGGGTTCTCCATTTTGGAGAGGAGCCTGGACTAACCAAGGTTTATTCCCCTCCTGGTTGTGTATCCTACTTTCTGGACTTGAACATCATTACCCTGAGTGTAGGAAAGATAATGCTTTTTGTTTTGGAGTTTGAGATGTCTACCGCCTGTCGAGTTGGAATTGTCTAAGAGGCAGGTGGTGATGTAGGACTAGAGACACACGAGCTGGCTGTGGAAATTCGGGAATCCGGTACGTACAGAGAAATGATCATTGGACCCCTAAGCTCTCCGGGCTAGGTTCTCAGTCAGGAGACTCATTCCTTTAATGCCCATTCTTTCCTTTCCTGGTTGGAAGAGGTGGGACCTCAGCTGCCTGTGCCAGCTTCAGCGACCTGCCTCCATGGGCATCTTCAGGCTCGGTTCACCTCTAAAACGAGAGGCCCGGTTATTGGATTAGATAAGATCCCTCCTAGCCCTGGTCTTTTAACGTTCTCAGTTTTGAGTTCTAGAATTCTGCCTATGGTCACTGTTCTCTCCTAGCGCTGACATTCCAAGCTCCACTTCCCCAGGTCCCTCCTTGCCCTGACATTCTAGGCTCCATGTCCCTAGGTCTCTCCCAGAGCTCCTGCTGCCCGCCTCCCCCCTTTCTCTGCGGCGCCCGCCCTCCGCTCCACTCTCCTCCCATCCCTGAACACGGAGGGCGGGGGAGGGGGTCCCAGTGACGTCACGCTCCTCCCTCCTCTCTCCCTCCTCCTGCGGGCGCGCGGACTCCCAGCTCTTGCCTATTTTGGAAGAGAAGTCGCAGCCCAGCCTCGGAGCGCGCCGCAGCTGCCGCCTTTTAAAGGCAACGGGCATTTGGGCTTCCCCGCCCTCTCTGGCAATGGGGCCTTGGCCATGCAAGGCAAGCGGAGAGGAGCGCTAGTGAGCTTGGGTGTCCTCCTGCGGGAGGCAAGTGCTCCCCTCCTTCCGCAGCCCCCTCTCCTCCCCAGCCTGGGCTCCCCAGGTTCTTAGCTCTCGAGGCACTTGAGGAATCGGAAGAGGACCCTTAGTGCTCTTGGAGATCCTCTTGTGGATGAAGCCAAAGCGTCCCAGCAGGTGAGGAGAGAACCCTGGGCACAACTGCTCCAGCCCCCAGCCTCCACTAAGCCCCTCACCCGAAGGGCCCCCAGCCACTCTGCTACTGCTCCAGCCCAACCTAGAACTCAGGGTTCTTTTATAGAGCCCCTCCCTCAGGCATCTTTCTGGAGCTTCATGGGCTCATGTATGTAGAGCTAGAAGGGACTTTGGAGAACATTAGTTCATCCCCCCACTCCCTGCTTTTACATGTATGGAAATGGAGCACCAGAGAAGGAAAGAAACTTGTTCTAGGCCTCAAACACAGAGGCAGAATTAGAACCCTGGTCTTCTGACTCTTCACTGACACCAAAAGAAGGGTAAAGCACCTTCCAGCTACAACATCTGTCCTATGATGCTGTGATTGAGAGCGTACTGGCTTTTGAGTCAGGACACCAGTGCAGTATTTCCCAATGCTAAGCCTCCGTTTCCTTTCCTGTATAGTAAAGACACCCACCTCATAGGATGAGGGGGGGAAAAGTACTCTTGAGGCCTTAACTACAGCATTATATATTATGGAGTTATAAATGTTACCACTAGTTTTCTCCCTAAGGATCTCCAGGTACCACATCTTGGCAGCTCTGGGGTGAGACCCCACCCATTTGGGGTAGCACATTCTTTGCTCCCCAGTGGCACCTTTGAACCTCACACCAGCCTTGTAAAGATCAGCCTGGCAAATGACTGGTTATCTCCATTTTACAGAGGGGAAACCAAGGCTCAGATAAGCCCTGTGACTTGCCCAAGGTAGTTAAGAGGGAGAACCAGGACTAGAAGTCAGATCTACTGCTTCCCATTTTAGGGCTCCTTCTGCTGCCCTCCTGCTCTGGAGCAAGAGCTCCTGATCTGGGGTCTGTGAGCTTGTATCTTTAAATATTTGCTAACTGCATTGCAACATACTTCATTTCCTTTGTAATTCCATGTATTTTGTTTTGTAGCTAGCACTTACATAGTGCTTTATGGTTTGCAAAGTGCTTTATAAATATGATCTCTTCACAACAACCCTGAGAGGTAGGCGTTATTATTGTCACCATTTCACAGATGAGGAAACCCAGGGTTTCACTACTCTACGTGTCTGAACCTGAATTTGAATGCATGTCTTCGTGACTGTAGGTTCAGCACTTTATTGAGTGTGCCAGCCAGTTGCCTAGGATTTAAATTTAAATTTTATGCCTTTAAAAACAGTACTCTGAGGAGTTTCTAGGTTTTACCGGATTCACTGCCCAAGGACTCCAGGTCACAAAAAAGGTTAAGGTCCCATAATATAGAGAGATGGATGAAGGAAGAGAGAGACAGATGAAGAAGGAAGTACAGTTGGACCTCCCTAGAGGGGAAAGGGCCCTGAACAGAATTGTCTCTAAGACTCTTTTGATATACTGCTACAATCTCTGCCTTTCTGAAGACTTCCCTTCCCTAAAAAGATCAGCTCAGACATGTTTTCTCTGGACAGTTCCCATGATCCCTTCTTCCTTGGATTTTCCCAGAAAAACCTGCTGCATCTTTCCTCAGTTCCTATCTGTTAGCCCCTAACCTACACAATCCCAGAATCTCAGAGTAGGAAGGAAGCCTAGTTGCTTCAAAATCTACCCTGTACCCTGAAGGGCAAACGTCACTGTGAGGCATCATCACCTTATTTCTCTATATAAGATCTATCCTTATTTCGAGCAGTGGAGTTAGCCCTGGCTCTAGACTCAAACAATGTGGGTTCATATCTCTACTCCACCCCTGATTTTATAAACAATTGGACCTCTGAGTCTTAAGTTTCTTCATTTGTGAAATTCAAGAGATTAGTCTGAATGTCCTGGCAGGACCCTTGTAGCTTAAATCTGTGTGCACATCACTTCCATCAGTTTCATGAGGCCAGGGACTGTTATTTTGGGGTTTTGTGTCCCCAGTGGCTAGAACAGGCTCTGGCACATAGAAGGGACATAGTGAATGTTTCTTGAATTAAATTAGACTTATTCTAGCCTGAGTATATTCTATCCATGGTAGGTGTTTGGTCTGTGCTTAATTAGTATGAGGAGAAGAGGTCAGTAGATGTGGATATGCATTCAGAGGGAGGGGATGTTAGATTCATACCATCTTGGAGATGAGGAAGGCTATAAAGTGGAGGCACAGACTACTTTTGGTAGATTGGGAATGGGAGAGTGAAGAGCCTATGAAGTCAATGATAACTTGCCTTGGCCACTGCGGCTTTGCTCCATGGCATGTTCAACTGGGTAGGGAACATCCTTTACTAGGTGGCAGTGCTCAGGACCATTGGGTCAAAGGACGACACCACCACCCTTGCAGGTGCCATCACTGTCATACCACCTCTCTGGTGTCCCTCCTTTACCCTAACACAGATATGTCCAACAGGGCCTGGCCTGGGATGCTATCCCAAGCAAGATGACAGGGCTCATCAGTCATGGCAGCATGTCTATAGTAATCTAAGGTTACCTTCCCTTGAGAAGTATGATCACCTCCATTGTGTAATCAAGGAACCTGAGGCATTGAGAGGAGAAGGGAAAGGAGGAAAGGAAGTCTCCTCAGATTCCATTCTCTCCTGTCTTCCTCAGCTCCTTTGTTTGTTTGCTGCAAACAAACAAGAAGCCAGATAGATCACAGTGAGATACTGCTTCCCTATACTTCTTAGAAGAAATATGTTCAAAGCATCCCAAAAGCTCAGCTGGAATTGGCAGGGGTCTCAGCATATACCAGCCAGCCCCCAAACACCTGTTGTCCATCCCCTGCTGGGAGCCTTCCAACAGAACTGCCCCTGGCAGCTCATCCCACTTTGGACAGCTCTTAAGGCCAGGGGTATTGCCTGACATCAAACACATTGAAGAGAAAAAAGTCCCTAAGTTCAGGCCATCCCAGAGGGCCATTTTGAATTCAGCCCTCTGAGGTGGGGCCCTGGAACCTGCACATGGATGTGTTCGGTTCTCATCGCAAACAAGGGATATCCGGACCTGGTGGTGATAGGGGAGCAGAGAGACGAGCAAATCAAAGACAGGACGATGACTTACACATGGCAACTTGAGTGATTTTCTGTGAACCAATTACTCAGTGGTTGATCATCTCTGAGAAATATGGAAGTTGAGTCACCATACCCAGGGATCTTACTGCTGGGCATGTAACCTGTGTGGAAGGGGAAGGGCCCCATTTATACACCAGTATTCACCTCACCAGTTTTTTTGTTAATCAGCAAGCCTTTCTTTATGAAGCATATGTTCTATGCCAGATAACAGCTACAACTAGAATTACAAACGTTGTCTCACTTCATCCTCTCAGAAATGTTGGGGGCAGGAAAACTGAGGGAGATAGGGGTTAAGTGACTTGTCCAGGGTCACACAGCTAGTAAGTTCCTGAGGTTATATTTGAATTCACATCTTCCTGACTAGAACCCTAGAGTCTGGAGGACCTGGGTCCAAATCCAGCCTCAGACACTTATTGCTGTGTGAACCTGGGCAAGTCACTTAATCCTATTTGCCTCAGTTTCTTCATCTGTAAGATGAGCTGAAGAAGGAAATGGCCAACCACTCCAGTATCTTTGCCAAGAAAACTCCAAATGGGGTCACAAACAGTCAGACATGGCTGAAATGACTCAACAACCAGAGGGGACGACAGGTGTAGACTGTTACTATCAGTCTTAGAATCATAGACTTAGAGCTAACCCCTTCATTTTACAGACAAAGGAAATTTTTTCATGTAGCTGTATTTGTAAATTGTAGGTATTCCTGTTGTTTCCCCTGGTAGGAATTCACATCCTTCAAGGCAAAAACAGTTTCATTTTTTGTCTTTGTATTTGCAGAGCCTAGCACAGTTTGTGACACATAGTAGGTGCTATGTAAATGCTTATAAATTAAGTAACTTGCCCAAGGCAACACAGCTGGTAAGTGGCAGAGCAAAGATGTGAATCGAGGCTTTGAACTCAAATCCAGCATGCTTTCCTTTGCCCCCCACCCTCACCCGTCTTCTTCTGTCACTGCGGCAGCTTGTTTGGGGATCCTCAGGAGTTGATGCTGTACAAAAAACAATAAGATATCTACAAAATATTGGCATTGTATTTACATGGTGTCCAAATAGAGTCAAGGCCTCTCTTCTTGAACATCTCAGATTCCCAAGACCTTACTGGGACATATTTCAGGGAAGGGGGACATTCTAGGTCGTTGTTCCAGAGAATCTTGGGTTCAGGTGGGACCAGTGATCTGGTCTGAAGAAGCTATGTGACCACAACAATTGAGGTAAAAGATCCTTCACATCCAACCCATCAGATGGAAAGTGGATTCATTGAAATTCAAATCACCAGGATCCAGACATTGTTGGGCACTGGAGCTACAAAAGGCCAAAGAACTCCTCGTCCTCAAGGGGGTATGCTCTTGGCATTTGAGTGAGTAAACATGAAGTGGAGATAGAATAATTTCAGAAGAAAGTTAGCAGGTGCCCCCCTAACCCACCCCCAACCTTGGCACTTGGAGGTCAAGATAGACTTCCTGTAGGAGGCAGCCCCAAGCTGTCTTTTGAACAGGTTATAGAGTAGGAAAGGACCCAGAGGTCTATCCAGTCCAATTCCCTCTGATTACATAGGAGGAAACTGAGTCCCAGAGAAGAGGCAGTGACGACCAATATCTCAGAAAGCAGTGATGGATTTCTGTGTTTAAAGTGTAGCATCTCTAATTACTCCAATTCCTGAGTCAATAAATGACAAGATTATCTTAGAAACAGAGGCCTCAGGTGACTTCCAATTTAGCCCTTAAGCCTGATAGTGTATGGTATCAATAAATATTGAATGGAATTAAACAGAATCTTTGTCAAACAAGCATCCTACTGAGTACTGGTGAGATGCAAAGCTCAGGTAAGTCTTTGTTCCTTCCTCACAGAACTCCCTGCATGGTATATCTTGAAGGGCATTGGATTTGTTGCCAAGATCTACATTCAAATCCTGACTCTGCACTTAATGTCCATGTGACCCTGCATCCAGGGCTGTACACCCACCCCAGATTTAAAGTCACTGGAGCTCTTTTGGTCTCAGTTTCCTCCTTTGTATAATGAGGAGGGTTAGACCAGAGGACTTCGGAGACCCCCTTTCATTCTGTATTTCTGATCCTTTCATCTTGAGCACAAATAGAAATAGCTGTAATGCCTAACATGACAGATCAGAAAGAGGTCCCACGTGAACTCTGGGGGAAGACTGTTGTTTCAGCTGACAGAGGTTCAGGGACGTTTCATGGAGGAGGTGGACTAGAAAGAATGGGTAGAACTTTGACAGGTGAAGAGGGGGAGGAAAGACACGGAAAGAGCGTGAGCAAGGGCGCGGAGGCGGGATTACACGATCCTATTTAAAGACTGGAGACATCCCGGCTTCCCTAGGAAACTCAGCCCAGTGTTTACTGCCTTTGCAGTCTGGAGGGGGTTCCTTCCACAAACTCAATCCCTCCTCCACAAATCTCAGCCTGTGTCCTCTCATGCCATCCAAGGTGGAGAAGGAAAGAAACTGGGCGTCATCACCAGAAGATCTACTTCTGCAGCAAGCTCTTTAAAATTGGGAAAGCAAGTATAATCAGCCCCACTGCATAGATGAGGAAACTGGAACTGGTTGCCCAGGGTCTCAGGGCTATGGTCAGTGTTGCCACCAGGATTCTTACCTGATCTCCTCAGTCCAAGCTCAGAAGCACTATACCACCTTCTCTCATCTCCAGGCCTTTGGACAAGCTTTTCCCAAGACTGAAATTTACTTTCCTCTTTACCCTGTCCCCATGTTAGAATCTCTACCTCCCTTCAAGGCACACTTGCATCTCCTGATTCCCTCCCCTCTTCCAGTATTATTTGGTATTTGTTTTGTGTATGCTTACTATATACTTACCTCAGTAGAATGTGATTTCTTTGAGGATGGGGATTATTTCCGGTTTTTCCTTTGTGTCATCAATGCCCAGATTGTTGAATAAATGAATGAATGAACAGATGACCCAGTTTTAGTTCTTCTCAACATTTAAGCCTTTTGGCTATCTCCGTGGCCCCAGTGGCCTGCCATGAGTTCTCTTAATCTCATTTCCTGCCATCCTTGAGCCCTGGTACCTGTTTCTCAGTTTGGGGCTTAGGGAAGTGCATGCTGTGCTACATATAGTCCATTTCTCCAACTGACCTAGGTCTGGTTGAAGCCCCAGATTCAAAATCTACTCCAAGTCATTCTCAAAATCAAAGAAACAAGTCAGTAAGATAAGGAATCCAGACCTGGTTTCTGATGGACCCTGAGTGACAAAGTCCATGGTTGCCCCAAAACCCTTCTCTAGAACATGTCTCACAAATGGTTACCTAACCATTGCCTGAAATCTTCTAATGGTGAAATCTTCTAATGAAATCTTCTAAATCTTCCCTCTCTTTCTCTCTTCTCTTCTGCATTATCTCCTTCCTTCCCCACCTCTTGAGATGGCCCATTGTACTTTAGAACAGTTTATATTAGTAGGAAGGTTTTCCTGAATCCAGCCTCCATCTGCTAGTCTGCAGCTCTATTCCTCTCCCTCCCCATTTCTCCTGATTCTGCCCTTTGAGGCCAGGCAGAACAAATCTGATCTCTCATTTGCATGAAGACAGTGGCCACATCCCCACCCCCCAAATCGCCTTCTTCCCAGACTGTATAAACCTGCTCATGATATGGTCTCCAGTTATCTCCTGGTCCTATTTACTTTCAGAATGAAGGCAGCTTCTCACTGTCTTTCATAAAATGTGGGGCTTAGAAGTGGACACAGGACCACACATGTGGCCTGACAACAGGGCCATCCCTTCTAGAATGTATTTCTAACATTTGATTTTCATTGAGATCCTTTGTTTTTAAACTACCTTCATTTTTCAAAATATTCCTCCCTGATTCCCCTTTCCAATAACAATAATGCCTTGTAAGAGAGATTTCACAAGAAAGAGGAAACAGAAGCCCCTGAGTCAAAGCAGTCCATATATCGATTGTCTTGCAGTGTATGCACTATTCTAACACATTCCCTTCTGCCTCCCCCTAGGCCTCTCACTACAGCCTCAGTTGTTTCGGGAGGAAGCTTCTATGTCCTACTCACCACTTTGTGTGTTAATTGGCTCCTCATTTCTCCAGGAAGCCTCCTCTAACCATCTCATAGATTGCTTTCTTCTGGTCTCTCAAAGTCCCAAGTCTTGGCATGATAAAATTTGACCCTTAGAAACACATATTATATAAGAGTTCTTAGTCTCATCTCCTTCAACTAACCTCTAGGCACTGGGCCTAGTAGAATTATTTGAACTTAACACACATTGGATTCATTCTTGCTCCACAGTTTGGATGGGAAAGGGGTCTAGGGAAACTTCTCTATGGGACTTGTGTCAGATGGGAGTAATGGGGAAATTATGGGGTTTGCAGTCTGAGGACCTGGTCATGTGGTTTTCTGCAAGTTACTTACCTGTTCAGGCCTCATCTGAAAACAAGGGGGTTAGACTACATTTCCAGTGTGTGGTTGTGTCATCTTTTGCACATGCACCATTTCCCAAACCCAGAAGGTCCTTTCTCTTCCCTAATCTACTAACTGACCACCTCTTCCTCCTTTGGAATCCAGCTCCAACCTCACCTCAGGAAGCCTTGCCCAATCAAAGGCACCCAACTCAACCCTGTAAGTGTCTGAAGCTGTTGGAGGAAGTGGTTGTGTATTGGTCAAACCCTTTTGCATGCCTGTATTCTCTCCCTAATTAGACCACAAGCTCCTTGAAGGTAGAAGACCTCATATTCTGCATCCTTGGTTTTCCTGGGATACCCAGCGTGGGATCTGGCACAGTAGGTGTTATCTGCCTAACACCATTCTCTTGAGGAAATTTTTTTATCTAGAAATCAACCCCAAATCCCCAAGTAATGGGCTAGAAGATAGCTAGAAATCTCCCTCCCTCTAGAGGGGTGGGACTGGGTATGGTGGATGTTCATTGGCCAACCATGTGTCTGTTGCCATGGGAACAGGAGGCGGGGAAACACTCCTGCAGAGAGATGCTGCTGAGCATCTCTCTGCACCTCTGAAGGCCCTGGCCTCTACACATTTTGTGTACAGCAGAAAGGGCAGAGGAGATTTGAGTGTTCATATCTGTTTATCTCCTCTCCATGGCTTCAACTTTAGAAGAGGTTCGGAGATGCTGGACCCTAGAAGTCATCTTTTCTTCACCCAGAACTCAATCAGAGGAAGGAAGCTGAGGAAAGGTATGGTCTGCCTACAACCAAAGCATACATCAGTAGACAATGCCCTTCTATGCATGAAGAGAAAGAGACAAAAAATTCCTATTTGACAAATTTTAGAGGACAGTTTATACAACCTGAGCATGGGAAAAGTCCTTAGAACTTAGAATATATAGCACACTAGAGATGGAAGCGACACATAATAAAAATTGTTAAGAGTTGGGAAGGACCTTGAAACATTAAATGCCAGAGATGGAAGGAGTTTGAGAACACTGTGTAAACTTTCAGATATGGAGGGTACCTTAGAACATAGAGCATAGAATGTGCATCTACCCCAGCATAATTCACAGTTAGCTCAAGGTATTGAGGATCTTTGTGGAGCCTTGTTGTCCACTATCTGACCTGACAAGTCTATCTCAAATCTCAGTCTGAGCTGAGATTCCTGGACTTCTGTAGGGACACAAAATATAGAATGCTACATCTAGAAGAAAACTTAGAACATGGACTGTCAGAACTGGGAGGGACTTTAGGTCATAGCAGAGTGGAAGGAGTCTTAGAACACAGAGTATGAGGCATCTTAGAACAAGTAGCATAGACTGTTAAAGCTGAAAGACATTATACAGCCCAACCTCCCTATTTTACAGAGCAGGAAATACAAGACCCCAAGAGCAACAATGTCTTCCCAAGGTCCCATGGTAAGTTAATGGCTGTTAGGACCAAAATTCAGGTCTCCTATACACTGCTCTTTCCATTAATCCAAAATCTTGATAAAAAATAACTGACCCATATCTACCTGGTTTCCATATTCTGGGCAGAGATAGCTAATCACTGGAGTCATTATATTTTCCCAGCTATCGTCATCTCTATAGTTGATAAAAGCTACCCAGACTGTATCTTGAAAGCTACCCAGACTCAGAAGCTGTCTCTACCCTAGCATACCCTGGCGTGATGGATCTGTCCAGTTGGCTATTTGTGGACAAAACTACAGTATGAATCTCTGGGTTCCAGTCCAGGGTGATCCCATTTCTATAGTGAGCCAAGACCAGGAGCAAACCAGGGATTTAGAGCCATCAAAGCATTTGGCAGGAAAAGCTGAGCTCACACTTGAAAGTGATGTGGATTCAATGGCTTCCTGCCAACCTTGGTCTAGAGCTTTCTGGGTATTGGGGTTAGCTTGGGTCCTCTCTAGAGCTGTCACCTACATTCAGAGCTTCCTTGGATCGTGAGTTGAACCACACAGCCAGTAGTCTAGAGGTCAGTAGACTTTCTGCCTCTACCCCAGCATAATTTTCAGTTAACTCAAGGTATGGAGGATCTTTCTGGAGCCTTCTTGTCCACCATCTGACCTGATAAGTCTATCTCAAATCTCAGCCTGAGCTGAGATTCTTGGACTTCTGTTCAATTTATCTGTAATGCTACAGGATGTCAGGAGGTTAAACCTCCATTTAGAATGGGCATATCTGTCCAAGTTGACAGTTGAAGTATTCTAAAACTTCCCTAGAGATGTTTTGACTCTTCAAGACTCCAGGAAGCCCTGAAGCTTCCACAACCAGACCATAGCCCTCTAGAGAAAAAGATTATCATCCAACCTCCATTTCTCTCCAGAGAGGGTCTGCCTCACCAAAACCCCTGAAAGAGATTGGCCTCTACTCTTCCCTCCTTCCTAATAAGGTGGCCAGTGAGAAGTGGAGGGTGTTCCCCCAGGAACCCTCTAAAACCATTCAAGGCAGGAGCCAGGGACTGCATGGCCTGTTCTTGCTATAAAAAACCCTTTTTCGGGAAAAAAAATCAAAAAGGAAGAAATCAGCCAATCCCTCCCTGATTCCATCATCTCTTCTTGGTGAATTTTCGGGGAAGGAGTGGGCGGGTTGCCATGGCAACAGATGCGAGAGCTCGGCTCCGTAAAGAAGGGACCTTGATATTTTTTTCTCTTTCTCTCTCTTGGTTTTGTATATGTGTGTGTGTATGTGTGTGCACACTCCACAGATTTTTTTTAGATCTAAAGAAACCCCTCCTCTCCCTGCAGCACCCCAAATATGGAGCGGTGGAAAACCACTCACTCCCCCAGGCCAGGGAAGATTCAGGATGGCTCCAGGAGGAAGGGAAGCCCCCTTTCCTAGTATGGAAGGCTCACCCTCCCCCTAAAGGAGTGCATGCATTGGGGAGGGGTGCTTCCCAGAGATTTGAAAACTAATTGTGGAAATGGGATGTGGGGTGAGTGAGGCCAGGGAAGGGTTAGTGCATTGAAGGGTTGAAGGCCTGGGGTGCAGGGGGGTGATCAGGTAACACAGGAGACTGAGTTAGAGAGAGCAAAATGAATTGGTCTTGGAACTGCAAGGGCACACATAGCTTTTTACACATAGTCATACTGACATGCACAGACAGACAGACATACTCAAATACACAGACATAGACAAATGCAGAGAGATACACACAGACAGTTCCCCATACAGATAGATGCAGACATGCAGAGACAGACCCATATGCAGACCCAGATAGACATATACACATAAACACAGACAGACAAATATGGACAGAGTTCTATACATACACATACATATAAATCAACACAGACCCCCCACAAAGATAGACACAAACAGATGCACACAGATAAAGATGCACATAGATTCACATACATGGATGCACACACAGATCCACATATAAACAAACAGATACACAAAAGCAGCTAGATACACAGTTAACCACACATTCACATATATGCTCCCCTAGCCCCACTCCCATATAACCATTGCATATATAAGCACCCCCCATCCCAACACTAAAAGGCTTCATGAGTATGTGCAAATGTATTTGTGTTTGTGCATATTATTTGTGTATAAATCTCAAGCACTGAGCCCTCTTTCTTTCTGCCATCTCATTTTACTTGTTCCCTGCCCCCTTATCCTAAGAGCTTTCTTGCCTAGCCCTTAACTCCTCTTTTTTTCAGGAAAACTGGGGTCCCTAGTTCCTTAGTTTGCATAGACCAAAGCCTTTCATTCCTCAGTCCATCCAGTGCTCTCCCTCCCAGCCCAGGAACGGGGGTGACTCAGCTGGGGCCAGGATGACTCACTGCGACAGTATTTTTAGCCCCGGCCAGGAGCTCTCTAGCGGTGCCAGCCGCCCCCCTCCTCCTGCCTGCTATTTCTGAACCGTCACTGGTGATATAAATAGCTCCTCTCCCACGGCCTGAAGCTGCTTCCAGGTTATTTTTGGTTCTGAGAAGTTAAAAATAACTACATGAAGGTGGGAGGCCAGGGGGCTGGGGACTGGCCTGGGAAGAAGGGAGCTTGGGGTAACTAGATCTTCTTGCCTTGAACTAAAGTACACTAGGTTGATTCTACCACTCCCCCCAACACACACACACACACACACACACACACACACACACACACACACACACACACACACACCCTCTTTCAGGACCTATTGCCCTCCCAGATCCCAGACATCCTAACTGTCTTAATCCCACTCTCCTTTCAGGATCTCAGTAACTGCTCCCCTGGACCTCAATTCTCTTTCCATTCTTACTTCCCTTCAAGAATCCAGATATCCTGCCCCCCCCCCAGTCCCCAGTAGACATTTGACAGGCTGGAGAGGAAGATTCCTGAAGGTGGTGGATTTCCTAGTGTTTACAAGGTGGTATGGGGGAAGGAGGCAGAGGCAGGAGACTTGAATGGGGGCAGTCAGGAGAGGGAGCTGCACAGATAGGCAAACAAGTACATGAATACAGACAAATAGATCCAAATGGACAGACACAGACATAGGCACATACACAGGGACCCTGACTTGGGTTAGCAGGTTCTGGATCTGACTGACTATTTAGTCCGGTTTCTTCAAATAGAGCTGAGGGATCTTCAGCACCACGGACAGTGACAACAAATTTCCCTCCGTGATCCTGACAAATAACACTAACTACTCTGGGGGAAAGAGGAACATTTTCCCCCACTGTGAAACAAGCCTAGATTGTCCTCCATTTCTCCCACCATGTTTTCATGCACATCTGGATGGGAGGGTAGGAGGAAAAGGGGACAGTGACATCAGTTGAGAGAAGAGACTGAGACAAGGGTC
Source organism: Bettongia penicillata ogilbyi (assembly GCA_023548195.1). Lineage (NCBI taxonomy): Eukaryota > Metazoa > Chordata > Mammalia > Diprotodontia > Potoroidae > Bettongia > Bettongia penicillata. The sequence goes on from JAJHZJ010000590.1 coordinate 7,990,804, forward strand.
ATACAGAGAGATAGGTTTAAAGAGGAGGCAAATATAGTTTGGGATCATGGGGAGATGGATATAGAGACATCACATTTACAATGAGCTTCCCATCTTCCATCCAAACACAGAGACAAAAAGATAGAGGCAAAGAGACAGAAGTATCACACCTACCTATCCCTGTGGCCCTCCACCCCTTGACAGCACCATTGGAGAGGGAGGAGGGAAGGATGTGCCTATGAGGGCCTCCGCTAAAACACAGAAAGGTGTAAGAAACTTCTTTGAAACTAGGGTTCCTTAGATTTATCTATACATGGTCCTTGCTTCTGTGTACAATCCCCCCTCAATATATATTCTTCCTACAGGCAGTACTGAACAGTACTCTTGCCCCATCCCACCCCCCAAATTCCTGTTTTCATAATCAGATATTCAATTCACAGTCTATTCTATTTGCTCTTTATCAAACATCAGAGTTTATATTACACCACCATTCCCCTGAGAGATCCAAAAGATACCTCCCTTCCCTGTCTGGCTCCTTCCTGAATGGACTCCTCTCCCAGCCTGGAACTCCAACTTCCCAGGAAGAGGGTCCAGCTATTCAGCATCCTGGCCTCCTCTCCTCTTTTGAATCTAGGAGGCCCTACTCTTTCACCTTCCCAGGCCCCGGGGGAGAGAATCAGTTTCACCTGAGTAGGAGATAGTGTGGTCTACCCATTCTCCTCCACCTGAGAGAGGGTCACACAGGGAGGGACAGAGATGGAGACAAAGATACAGAGGGTGAGGCAGAACTAGAGACCCAGACAAACAGAAAGTAAAAGAGTGAGACAGATAAAGTCAGGAGAGACAGAGAAGAATGTAACAGAGATACCAAGTAATACACAGAAAGAGAGCGAGAAAAGACCGAAAGGAGAGACTGAATGATATCTCTCATGAGAGAAAGAGACATCAAAAATGGTGGGGGGATTTGAGAAAGAAATGGAAAGTGAAGGCAGAGACAGAGACTCAGAGACCCGAGGAGATTTGGAGACTGGAATACAGAGATTGGGGAAAAGGCTGAGGGTGGGGGGCGGGATGGAAGACAGCCAGCCAGACATACAGAGAGTAGTGGGGCTAGCTGAGAGCAGGGGCTCTTTCTTTGCGTCTCGCCCCCAGAGGCCCAGCCGTTAGGGAAAGGGGGCGGGGAGCCTTTAAAAGCAGAGAGCTGAAGCGCAGAGGCCCCGCCCCGCCGGCCGCGCCAGGAGGTTTCCTGCCCTAATATGGAGTTGGGATTCCCCCAGCTCCGCCCCCGCCCCCCGCCCCCGGCCCGGTGAGGCAAGGGGAGGGTGAGGGAGGGGAGGAGAAAGGCGCAGAGACGCCAAGACTGAAGCTGGGGGAAGGGGGATCCCTCCGGGTAGGGGAGGAGGGACCAGCACGGGCTGGGTGCAGAGATACCTGGGTCCCAGTTCTGAATCTCGAGGGTTTCTTTCCTTGTGCCTCAGTTCCCTTCTCCTCCGCACACCCCGAGGGTCCCTCTGTATTCGGGGGGTCAGAGAAGGAAAGACGTAGGAAATGAAAGTGCAAAAAAAAAATCCCCCATCAGTCAGTCAATCAGTCTATTGGTCCCATGGGGCGGGGCCTAGGGAGGAGGGATGGGGGCTTTGAAAAGCGGGCTCCAGGGGGCACCAGAGAGCCGGTGGGAATTCCTGCTCTGGGCAACCGAGACCCCTCCTCCTTCCCCTATGCCCTTCCCCTCTCAGGAGAATACTTGGGGCTAGGCGGGGGCTGTGGGGCCGCTGCACAGACTTTAGGCTATTGCAGAAGGCAGTACCCTGGCCCATATAGCAGAGAGCAGTCGAACCCTGGGCTGGGGACATGGAATCAGAATCAAGTGCTGGGATGCGGGGAAGGATAGGGAGACGAGGGGGGCCCTCCCAACTTCCAGAAGGGCCCTTCTCCAGCTTCCCGCAGGCCCCTGCAGTCTAGAACCCCTAGTTTTCCTCCTGCAAGGCGGCGCTGCGCCTTGGCTCCATCCCCTCCAGGCTCGGCCCCCTCCTTTGCTTCTCTTCTCCCCCTGCACCCCCCCCCGCAGTTCCCCCTCCCTCTCTTGTTCTACGTCATGCGGATGACGTCGGAGGCTGGGGAGGGAGGAGGAGCGGGGGGCCCCCCCAGCCGGCAGCTCCCCGTGCAGCCCGCTTGGCCCGGCCCACCGCTCCCCCCTCCCCCCTCCCCGTCCCTGAATCGCGCCCCCCACGCCTGACTGGGGCTATATAAAGCCAAGCGAGCCGGGCGAGGGGGGCAGAGCTGCCAGTCGGAGCCCGAGAGAGGGAGAGAGAGAGAGAGACCGAGAGAGACGGGGGAGAGACAGGAGGAAGAAGCCGAAGAAGGCGCGTCGGGGCGGGTACCCAGGTGTCTAAAGCGCCCGGGCGCGAGCTCCGCCGCCAACAGCCATGTACCGCTCCACCAAGGGCGCTTCTAAGGCGCGGCGGGACCAGATCAACGCCGAGATCCGGAGCCTCAAGGAGCTGCTGCCGCTGGCCGAAACGGACAAGGTGCGGCTGTCTTACCTGCACATCATGTCGCTAGCCTGCATCTACACCCGCAAGGGAGTCTTCTTTGCCGGAGGTGAGCGGACCGGGTTGACGGAGACCCTGCTGGGAGTCCGGGGCTAGAACTCCAGGGATCATTCCCAGGCTGGAAAAGGAGCCGGACAGGGAAGGAAGGGACTTTCTCTTTTGCTCCCCGAGACCTCAGGGTGCCTTCCTTAGTGTCAGCACGCTGGACAGGGAAGCTCCATGAGGGTAATAGTCTCCAGTCCACCAGAGCGCATCCCGTTAGGGGATCCCTTTTGCAGGGAAGCGCAGGCAGATAGAGCTGCCTGGAACCTGAGGCTCTGTCCGAGGTTCTGACGCTGCCGATAGAGCATCGGTCTTTGGGATCGGCGGTACTGAAGCTGAGGAGACTTGGTTGCGGGTGCTGTCCATGGTCCTTAACCTTACTGTGCTCAGCTTGCTCTCCCCCGCTAGAGCATTAAAAAATCCAATCAACAGGTCCCTCGGCCAGGAGATCGGGGAGCGGGGTCAACAGGTGGGCGCTATTCGTGGGGCTGATCCACTGGGATCCCTGGATTCCTGAAGATCAACTCCTCGTTTCTCCCTCCATATAACATTCTCTCTTCTGGAGCGTCCCCCCTGATTTCACCCCGTTTCTCTCTCCCATCAGGCGCCCCTCTGACTGGTCCAGCTGGGCTGCTTTCAGCGCAGGAGCTGGAAGACATAGTGTCGGCGCTGCCCGGGTTCCTTCTCATGTTTACAGCTGAAGGAAAGCTTCTCTATCTGTCCGACAACGTGAGCGAGCACTTGGGCCATTCCATGGTGAGTGACTTCTTATGATGGAAATTGACCAGGGCACAAGTAGATCCAACCAGGAAAGTTCTTCCCAGTCTAAAGGATGCTTAGACTAGCTGGGGCAGGGAAGCAACTGAAGGTCCAATTTTAATATTCAGAGGTTTTCTGAGGGTCCTGAAAACATCCCCCCTTCCCATCCCTCCCTCCCTTCTAGTTGGGAAATAGAATAATGTAGTTGAGAGAGCATGAAACTGGGGGCTAGTCACAGGTCTTTGCCATAGCTGGTCACAGAACCAGTGCTTTGACTTTCAATAGTCACTTCCCCTCTCTGGGCCACGATCTCTACACCTTTGCCATGAAGGCTTGGACTAGGTGATCCTGCATGTCTTTTCTAGTGGTATGCTACTACTCCATCCTGAGATTGTCCCCATGGTAATTACATGCATCCCATGGGACAGGACGGTGTTGAATACCAGGGCTTAAGGAACTGGGAAACCAAAGCTATCTAGGGTCACCACTAAGGGACTGAGGCTACTAGATACATTGAGTAGATGCTGTACAAGGTTGGATTTTTCCTTCATTCACTGATGATCCTTTCTTTACCCTTTTTCCTCCTCCCCAGGTGGATCTGGTTGCCCAGGGTGACAGCATCTATGATATTATTGATCCTGCTGACCACCTCACTGTCCGTCAGCAGCTGACTCTGCCCTCCATGCCTGACACTGGTGAGTACTTTGCTTCCTTCCCTCTTCTTTGCCTTCTCTTGTATTGGACAAGTCTTCTTTTTTAGTCTTTTTCTTTCTACAATTATCATCCATTCACCCATTCATTGACTCCCTTCTCTCTCCATTCAGATCGCCTTTTCCGATGCCGATTCAACACTTCCAAGTCCCTGAGGCGCCAGAGTGCAGGCAACAAGCTAGTGCTCATCCGTGGCCGCTTTCACCCGCACCCGCCTGGAGCCTACTGGGCAGGGAATCCTGTCTTCACAGCCTTCTGTGCCCCACTTGATCCCCGAGCTCGGTCTGGACCGGGCTGTGGCCCTGGTCTGGCCTCAGTCTTCTTGGCTGTGTTTCAGAGCCGTCATGCCAAGGACCTTGCCCTGCTGGATGTCTCTGAGAGGTGAGTTTCAAGTGCCTGGGCCATGAGGATAAAGACAGAGCTTTCTGCTACCGGGGATGGCATATTTCAAGAATCATGGGAGAGTCAGGGGCTTGAAGGAATAGGAGGGCTGGGGAGTAGCAAAAAGAGTTGGTGTCTGGGAGGGAGTAAGCTGGGGTTCCAGGGTGCAGGATGCTTGGATATCAGGATGGAATAGCAGAAAGCTGACCTCCTGCCTTCGCCCCCTCCCAGTGTCCTAGTCTACCTGGGCTTTGAGCGCAGCGAGCTGGTCTGTAAATCATGGTATGGACTTCTGCACCCTGAGGACCTGGCCCACGCTTCGGCCCAGCACTACCGCCTGCGTGAGTGTCCTAGTGCATCCATGGGGCAGGAGCAGAGACATGAGGGAGGCAGAGTCAGGAATGATCTGGGGAGGAGATAACCCAGAGGTGGAAGCTTTAGCGTGAAATTCTTCAAAGAAAGGCAGCGTAGTGCAGTGAAGAGGGTGCTGAATTTAGAATCAGAAGATAGGACTTTAGACCGAGGTCTACCACTTGCTACTTATGTGACCTTGGCAAGTCAGCTGACCTCTCTGGGTCTCAGTTTCCTCATCTGCAAAATGAGGACTTGATTAGATGACTACTAAGGTCCCTTCTGGCTCTAAATCTATGATCCATGAACCTATACAAGGGCAGGTTTGTGATAGGATTGGGATGAAAGATTATATCAGTTAGAATTCCAGGAACAGTGTATATGTAGGGGAGGGAGTTGAGTGCAACTCCCTGGTGAAGACTAGGGTAAATAAAACCAGGTAAGAGGTGGGCTGTTAGGGTGTTGGTAGTGGTGGTGGCCAGTGGGCACTGGGCTAACCTTCCATCCACTCTTCTTCCCTAGTGGCCGACAGTGGTGATGCTCAGGCAGAAATGGTGGTGAGGCTGCAGGCCAAGGCTGGAGGCTGGGTATGGATATACTCCCTGATGCATCCTGAGGGTTCTGATGGCCCCATCACTGCCAACAACTACCCAATCAGGTGAGCTGAAATCCAAGATTTGGGAAGGGGATGGACTACAGAGTTGGTTGGGTTGTTGGATAAGGGAACCAGGCATCTCACTCTAAAGTTCTCTTTTCTTTCTACCTAGTGACTCGGAAGCCTGGTGTCTCCGCCAGCAACTCAGTTCTGAAGATGCTCACCTGGCTTATGTTCTGGGCACCTCAACTGCACCAGCCACCTTCTCAGAAAGCCTCCTCTCCCCAGCCCAGTGTGCAAGCCCTGACCCGACCTTCACAGCAGGCTTTGGGGGTCCCAGAAGCACTAATTTTCCCACTGGCCCAGAAGTGGCATCTGTTTCCTCTGGAGAGCAGCTGCCTCAGCCTCCCAAGGAGATGGATTTCAATTACTTGGCATTCCCCACAGGCCCTGCATCTACATTCCAAGGAGATCTGTGCAAAGATTTTGTGTGCACCCCACCATACACACCTCACCAGCCAGGGGCGTGTGCCTTTCTCTTCAGCCTGCAGGAGCCGTTCCACACCCACCTCTCCACCCCTTCCAGCTCCATACAAGATCAGCTGACTCCCAGCACCTCCATCTTCCCTGACCAGCTGACCCCTAGCAGTGCCACCTTTCCTGAGTTGACCAGCCCCATTCAAGGCCAGTTGACTGACACCACAGCTCAGACCTATGAAGACCAGCTGACTCCTTGTGCCACGACTTTTCAAGAGCAGTTGATGCCCAACACTGCCACTTTTCAGGAGCAGCTGGCCAGCCCTGTCCAAGAACAACTGACTCCACCCAGTACAGCTTTCCCAACTCACCTGGCCAGCCCCAGCCGGACCTTCCCAGACCCACTGAGCCCTGACCCCACCAAACCTCAGTTCCCCCAAAGTGGCTGTGGTTTTCTCTATGAGAAGTTGCCTCCCAGCCCTAACAGTCCTGGTAATGGGGACTGCACTCTCCTTGCTCTGGCCCAACTCCGGGGGCCACTCTCAGTAGATGTGCCCCTCATGCCTGATGGCTTGCTTACCCCAGAGGCCTCCCCAGTCAAACAGAGTTTCTTCCATTACTCAGAAAAGGAGAGAAGTGAGATAGACCGACTTATCCAGCAGATCAGCCAGCTGGCCCATGGAATGGATTGCCCTTTCCCAGCAGAGCCTGAAACAGAGGGACTTGAACCCCTAGGCCAAAGTCTCTCCTTCCCGGGGGCTGGTCCCCCTCTATTCAGTTTGGACCTTAAATCTTGGAAAAGCCAGGAATTGGCATTCTTAGATGCCCCTGAGGACCAATTCCTGGAAGAGAAGTCTGTGGAAGACATCTTCATGGGCCTCTCCACCCCAACACCTCAGGGGGATTGGGGACCAGGGGGTCCTGGGACTTCAGGCCCAGGGGGAGCCCCGTCGCCCTGTACCGACCTGTCCCCAGAAGATCACAGCTTCCTGGAGGACCTGGCCACATACGAAACCGACTTTGAGACAGGTGTCTCAGCGTTCCCCTGTGATGGATGTACCGATGAGTTGTATCAACTCCAGAGTCATGTTCAAGACAGCTTCCACGATGGTAAGCTTGACAAAAAGACTGCCATCCCCCCGCCAACCCCTGATCTCCTAAGAACCTGAAGAGGGAGGAAAGAGTCTAATCCACAGATGAGGAAACTGAGGCTAATTGACTTGTCCCAAACTAACAACTCATTAGTACCGGCCCTGGGAGTAGAACATCTCTGTGTGTGTGTTGGGCAGGAGGGGGGCTGGAATGGGGTGAGGAGGGTCTTCTGATTCCTAGTCCAGTATTTTTCCATCAAGAATAAAATAGAAAAGGCACTGACAGAATGAGATTTCCACATTTGATGCCAGCCTTATTAGCTCAGACCCTTTCCCAGAATCCAAGCCTAACAATTCAGTTCATGCCATTTATTCCTGTGATGGAGTCTTCCATGTGCCCAGCAGCCCTGCTTGCAAGGAGGGGAGGGATCAGTTCTGTGGCCTGACCCAGGCTTCTCTAACCGTTTCCTTTGTTTTCTCTTTCTTCAGATGGAAGTGGAGGGGAACCAACGTTCTGAATAAGTCTGTGACTTAACGTTGTTGAGTATGGCATATTGTCATCATGGAGTGGAGATGTTCTCCACCACCCTGGGAACTTTAGTGGGATCCTTCAGGGCTTGGAGGGGATGTGTCAGATCCCTCTCACTCTGAAGGATGGGAAGGGGGGAGGAAGGGTGGTGGGAAGAAAGGGAAGGGGAATTATTTTTAGAATCAAGAGACTTTGAGCAATCCTAGTTTCCATCTCAATCTGTATTCACTCGTAGTGAGTTTCCTTGAATGGGATTCCATACAGAGAATGGGGGAGTCACAGCTTCCCTTCCATGCTGCCCAAGGGGCCTGGGGGGAATTCTCCACTCTCAGGGGCCATAAGGGCCCCTGGGCTTCTGTGGGGGAAAAGACCGGACCCTGGGCTAGCCAGCGCCCCATGGGGGCTCTTGACACTCACGTAGAATTGTCTACACTCCAGTAACAGGATTTCAATTCCTATGAACTTGGCCGCCTACCGCGGCTTTTCCTGTGACTTTTGCGCCCTGCGCCTGGGGTGGGGGGCGTGAAGCGACTCTATCGTTTCTTTCCGATGAAGGAAGACAGATCTGTCGTCACGCCGTGTGTGTGTATGTGGGCACACACGTGTGTGCACACGTGTGTGCGTGTGTGTATGTATGTGTGTGCGTGTGCGTATACAAGCAGACAGGGATCCCCTGGCTGCTTTGTCGGCCCCCGGGGCCTCCATATGCAGTGAAACTTGTGGTGCTGTGTTGACTTTGTAACCAACTTTATAATAAAGTCCGGTTCGCCTTTTTTGTAGCCCTGGTGTTGTTTGCTGAGGTAGAAGACAGGAGGGCTGGGGGCGGGCTGGGGGACCTTCAGTGGAGTGGAAGCCTCAGTCACTGAGACCAAGCCAAGCCTGGTCTAAGAGCACAGGCTGTGGGCTCTGAGCCTGGAGTTAATCCTGGCTACTTCCTTCCTGCAGGCTGTCACTCTTCTTCCTCATGGGGGTGCTGGAGGGGTAGGCTTCTGGGTCTTCAAGACCAAACCTAGGTCAAGTTTTCCTCTGGGACCAGCAGCCCAGGCTGATGAGACCTTGGATGATAAGAGAGCTGAAGACTCTGAGTCTGGGCTTCTTTCGTCCTTTGAGCTCTACCCAAGGCTGCTCACCTAGTTTTGTGTCCCCCAAAGCTCCTCAGTCAACAGCAGCTGTTTGGTAGTGTAAGCAGCAGCCCTCCATCAGGGTCCCCTAATGCAGGTTAGGAGCCTTGCCTTGGACCCAACCCCAATCTAAGCAAGCCTCAGTATCCCTTTGACTTTGCAGGGGAAGGATTAGACTTCTCAGGGAGATCTGTGTGCTAGTCAAGAGAAAAAACCCCCTTGCCTCACCCCTGCAGTGAAGGCCAGGAAGGAAGCAAGGATTCTGAGGTGGGCTCTCTCGCAGCTTCCAGCAGCTAAAGTCCAATTAGACCCAAGAGATCACTGTTCCTCCCACCCCAGATCCAGCAGGTGTGACCTGGGAACCTTCTGCATTCTCCCAGAATATTTCAGTTCTGAGACCTTCGGTGTCAGAACAGGTCCCTTAATTCCTTGAGGAAGTAAGAAGCCAGGAGACGTTCTCTATTGGAGTCTCTGACAGGCTCAAGTTACAGCTTAAATCCAAGCTCTTCCCTCCACCATGTGGCCCAAGTGTCCCCACAACCAAGCCCGCTAAACACTCTGGTGTTAAGATAGGATGGAGAGGAACTGGGGCCCTCTGCTGGATAGAGAGACAACATCCTTCCCTTTCCTTCCACCTTCCCAGTGGAAGGATAGTCATAGACTGAAAAAATGCAACAGGCCCCACGGCTGGCTGGGGAAACCTCTCATTTTCCAACCCAGTAGACACTGCTGCTCAGGATGGGGTGGGGGGTGGGGGAGAAGCACCTAATTCCCAGACTGCACCTGAGATTAACCTCTCCCTTTGTCATGGGGAGAAGTCCCTGAACTCAGATCCTCACCTCCACACACTCCAGGGCACTCCCAGATGCCCCAGACAATAAAAGCCAGGGGCTATCTTAGGAATTTACACCCAACCTGACCTGACCATCCAACCAGCCTCCAGGCCTCCCTGGCCCCTCCAGACCCAATATCCCCTCCAGTTCTGCCTGTGGCTACCCAGTCGGTGTCCTGTCCTGAGACACGAGGCCAGCCTTATTGGGCCAAGGAGGAATCTGAGGCCCAGCTATGAGGGCATCTGCCCAAGTTCACACAGGTAGAGAACCTCAGAGAAAAGATTTGAACCTATAGCCTCCTATCCAGAGCCAATATTTTTCTCCTGCTTCCCTCAAGTGTTCTCCCTTAGTGAGAAGAAGAGGGCAGATGAGCCCTGGGGGTACAGCTTGTATGGTGGTTGCAGGGTCCAGTCCACTGGGGGCACAGCTTGTAGGGGCGGCTGCCGGGTCCAGTCCACTGGGGGCACAGCTTGTAGGAGCGGCTACCAGGTCCCATCCAGCTCTGAAACTGCTTGAAGCTAATTTTCTGTCTCTACACTCAGGGCTCTTTTCCCTGCCCTGTCCTGCTGTTCTCCTTGTCTTCTCCCCATCATCCCCTGAGCAGCAGACAGACAAGTAAAACAAGGTAACAAATGACACAGTATTTATTGGGGTCTTTAGCCCTTTAAATTATAGACTGACACGATACATAAAAAGTAAAGTTGGGTCACAGGTGACCTCTCTGTCTCTTTGCTGCATGCAGTTAGTGATCCTGGGGAAGGAGAGGACGGCTGGGCAGGTGGAGGGCTCACTTTTTGGCCGCCTCAGCTGCAGCAGCTTCAGCATCTGCTAGTGCCTGGGATGCCAGGAACTGGGCACGCTCCTCCTGGAAGGCAGCCAGCTGCTCTGCACTGAGGCTGCAAAGAGGAAGAGGAAGGTCAGTGCCCTGGGAGTCCTCTGGTTCAGGTGTCTAGGCTCCCTGGTCTTGTAACCAACCCAGCCCACTGCTCCTGCAAGAGCTGAACACTACTTCCACACACAGACACACCACACCCACACCACACCCACATACACACCAGACACACACACATACACAGACCCATACACATACAACACACACAGACACACATACCATGCATACCACCCCCACATGTACCCCCCACCAGTCACACGTACATATACTACACCCACATGTCACATACATACCACACCCACACACTCCCTCATATCACCTACAGACATATACATACACCACACATACATATTACACACACCACATACACATACTCCCATACAAACACACCACACTCACATACCCCCACATACCACCTACAGACAGACATATACATACACCACACACATATCACACACATACACACACACTCATACATACAGGACCTCCTTCCTCATGCCTCAGTCCCCTCAGCTCGCCCAGAACCCTGCTTCCCAGGGCCACCTCACTCCCTGATCACTCACTCCTTCACCACGCTGATACCAAGTGAGCGGGCACTACCGAGGATGGAACGGACAACGGAGGACAGGGGGACGTCCTGCAAAGCAAAGGCCTTGTCCTGAGCCTTCACTTGGGCAATCTCATACACGTGCTTCAAGGTGATCAATCCAGCTACCTCATGCCCTGGAAGGGAGGAAAGAACCTCAGCTGTCACCACTGCCCACCCCGGCTGTCCACTGAACCCCACCAGCCCAGGGGCCAGTCCTCCCAGCCCCACCTCAGGTGCTGGCCCCATCACCTGTATGCCTGGCTCCCTTTTCTATGCCAGCAGCTGCCTTCAGAAAGTAGGAGACAGTGGGCTGACTAATCTTGAGCTCAAACGTCCTGTCAGGCTGGAAGAGGAGAAAAGGAGCCAGAAGTGGGGTTACCCCCCATCTCTGAGCCAATGGGATTTGCAGGGAGTTGGAGGAAAGCAAGTAGGACTGGCTATATAAACTGGGGAGTGCCCCTAATGATGCTGGACTATGGGAGTGTGTGAGATCACAGGGAGAGGGTGGGGAAGATCTCTCAGAAGGGGGGTAAGGCAGGATTCTCAGGTAGGAGGGGCGGCCAGAGAATTGGGGGCCGAGCCTGGTCGTCTAGAGGGAGGCACCGCACCTTCACAATGATCTTGGTGGGCAGGGGGATCCCCTCTTTGATGTCCTTTGTTTTCTCGTTGAACTCCTTGCAGAACTGGCTGATGGCGAGGCCGTGCTGCGGGCAAGGGGAGTGTGAGTGCCAAAGCGAGTGACCAGAAGCCCAGATGCTCCTCACCCCAATGCTCACAGGGGGCTCCTCCTTTGGGAGGCTGGTGCTCCACGGGCACAGACAGGTCTCTTACCGCCCCTCCTCCCCAGCGAGGCCCCAACTCTTATTCTGTTAGTGGGACTTCAGTGTTGGCTGTCCATCGCTATGGCTGGGGCTCAAAGGTCCATCCCCGGCCATCAGACCAGCCTCCTGGTTCTCAGCTGGGCCTCTGGACAGCAGACACCACCCATGCCCAGCTCAACACACCACACATGCCAGAACTTGTGGTTCCACCGGCACCACAGGATCACCTCCAAGTTACTGGGGAATGGACCGAGGAAGCTCAGTCACCCCGACTTCCCTGGCTGCACATTCTTGCAGTGGGAGGAGGGGCTGGGACACCCCTGGCCTCGGACCCTTCCAGCTCTGGACCTAGGACCCTATGGATCCCCCCTCCCCCCCATTATACAGAGGAAAAGACAACACCACGGAGGCCAGAGGAAGTGGCAGCCTAGTGCGGGACCTCGGTTCGAATCCAGCCTCTAAGGAGTCCTGTACGTGTGGCCTTGGACAAGTCACTGCTCCTTTCCCAGCCTCAGTTTGTGGATCTGCAAAACAGGTGCCATGCCTGCCCCTGGGGGTGTGGAACATGCTGGGAGGCAGTGGGCTTAAGGTGCTGGATGGCCGACTATTTTATCACAATTACTACTAAGTGTCACAACAGGTGCCGCAACTTCTACACGTCGGGGATGGTACTCGAACGCGTGACCCCAGACTCCAAGACTCAGCAGGGCCGGCTCAGGGTAGGGCTGCAACAACGCATCCGCAGTTGCGCATGCGTGATGCCCCCTCATACACCCAAAAAACCCCTCTGCGCATGCGCACCACAGCCGCGCTCCCCCTCCTACCTGACCCAGGATGGGTCCCAATGGCGGCCCGGGCCTCGCTTGGCCCGCACGCACGATGGTCCGGATGACGCCACTGCCCTCGATCTTCCTAATGGAGCGCGTAGCCCGGCTAAGCTTCGACATGGCGCGGACTGTGGGGCACAAGCAGGAACAGGAGAGGAGAGAAGAGCGGTAGCCTGGTCCCAACACGTCCTCCCGGCCTCACCGCAACCACGACCCAAACATGGGCTCCGCCATATTAGGTTAAAGGTCAAGGGTCCTCGCGGAGCGCCTTGGGTGCTTCCCTTTCAACACGAATCGAAGGAAGGGATACTGGAAGGGGGAAATAGACAGACCCGGAGATTGCAACAAAGGCCAGGAGCCGCCGTCTCTCGTCCGCCAGCCACAGACGAAGAAAGATCTCAAAAACTTCTCCTTTCCACAGGCGATCGTGAGGTCAGCTGTGAAAGGGGGGGGGGAATCTAATGACTCGCAGAGCATCTTGGGACTTGTAGTTTCATACCAGCCTCCCGCTTCTTAAGGCAGAGATTACGTCATGCTTTAGCGCCATCTTGTGGTGTAAAGGCAGCAGAGCACATTGCTGCAGCCTTGGGCTCCCCTCCAAAAAGTCACTACCTCCCAGAGGCCTTCCCAGATTGATGCACCTTAGCCAAAAATGTCCTCACTTGTAAAATGATGTTACTAGTTAGTATTAACTCCAATCCACTTCCGAGGGTTCCTGGGAGTGTCAAATAGGATTCTTTATGTAAAGTGCTTTACAAAGCTTTAATAATACCAATAATATTGACAACAAAAATACCAGCTATTCCCATTGATAGGAACTTAAGATGTAGAGCTGCCAGCTGGCCTTTCTGTTCCTCAGAAACAACATTCATTTCCCACCTCTCCTCCTTTGCCGGTTCTGTTCCCTGTGCCTGTAATTCTCTTCTAACTTCTATCTCTTAGAATTCTGAGTTTTAGTCTATCTGAGCTCCACCTCTCACATATGACTTTCCTGATTCCCCCCTTTGCCTCCTATTCATTTTGTATGTATTTGGTTTGGGTACATGTTCTTTATAGACTAGAATCTGTGGAAGACACTCATTCCCTTCTGCTTCTTCCCAGTAATCCGTATCTTAGAGGGTGTGATTTTTTTCCTTCCATCGTCACCCCTTTCTCCCCGTCCCTCTTCTCTGGAGATGTACTTTGGGGCATGTAGGTGGCACAGTGGACAGACTCATGGAATCAGGAAGACCTGAGTTCAAATTCGGCCTAAGACATTACTTGTATGACTTGTGTGGGCAAGTCATTTAACCCTTATTTGCCTCAATTTCCCATCTGTAAAAATGGTGATAATAATGCACACTTCCCTCCCAGGGTTGTTGTGAGATAATATGCGGAGAGCACTTTGCAAACCTAATAAATGTGAGTTGTCATTAATCAGCTACACCATTATAAGAGTTTTCTTTTGCTTAGGGATGACATAATGGCCCTCATGTTCACATGGTATCCTTCTCTGCAGTTTTATGCAGTTTATATCAGGCAGAAAGTCATTAATACTAATATAACAGCTTAGAGCCCCCAGTTAGGAAAATTCCTAACATTCAGACAGAGGTTTGGCTCTTGCGTAATTTCAGTTTGGTATTTCTGGCTGACCTCAAGTCTCATTATATTTGAGGCACAGTCAGTTTACTGGAGGTGCTTAGGTAGTCGAAGTAAGAGAGTAAATCACAGAACCAGTTACTGTACAGGTACAGGGAAAGGGAACCTGGAGATAGAGTGGACACGTCCCTCAGTCCTTGCAGAGGTGATTGTAACCAGCAATTTCATTCTGAATTCTCTACTTCCAAGTTCAACAGCCCACCTCTGCCACAGCTCAGCTCCCAGGTCGGTTTTCTCCTTTCAGCTATTGTCTCTTCGGTGTTCATTCCAACTGTATTCCTTAAAGGGGCAGCTAGGTGGTGCAGTAGATAGAGCACCAGTGCAGGAGTCAGGAGGACCTGAGTTCAAATCTCACCTCAGACACTTGACACTCACTAGCTGTGTGACCTTGGGCAAGTCACTTAACCCCAATTGCCTCATCCTGGGTCATCTCCAGTCATCCTGATGAATATCTGGTCACTGGATTCAGATGGCTCTGGAGGAGAAGTGAGGCTGGTGACTTGCACAGCCCTCCCTCACTCAAAACAAGGTCAAGTCATGTCATCATTTTTCTGATGGCACAGTCTTCTTCAACAAAGAAGGATGAACACACAAGGTTGGGCAGGGGATACAGTCTCCTCATGGCTACTGGTAATTTGCATAATCCTTGCTTCTCCCTTTTAGTCTACTCTCTTGTAGACATTGTTTGTCTTTTTTAAAATTGACTTTTTTGAGCCTGTGTAAACTAGGCACATGTGAAAAGATGCACTTTCCCACCTCCTGGCTCTCTTCCATCCTCTGGGTTCACATTTAAAATCTAACAGTGTGAATGAATTCCCTATAAAGTCCTCACTTTCCACAGATTGGTCTCCACTGATTGAGCCCCCAGCTCAGCATAACCCCCCAAATTCATTTTTTAGCACTTAATAAAATGGAATCCAGAGGAAACTGTTACCTGATCAGCATTCCAAGCAGCTCCAGTTATAACCTGGTACCTTTACAGAAGATCTGGGATCCCAATGCCTCTCACCATCTCTTCTACATCTGGGGTTGCTAGGAGATGCACAGTGCACAGGGCACTGCATCTGGGGTCAAGAATCTAGCCTCAGACACTGACTGCGGGGCCCTTTGGCGTCTGTCTCAGTTTCCTCATCTCCCTCTTGGGGAGATGTTGTGAGGAATAATAGGATAATATTTGCTTTTTTTAAGTACTCTACAAATACTAGCTACTATTATCCTGATGGCAAAGACAGGTGTTGCCCAGGTCTTTTTGCGAATGAGTTTAAACAAACCTTCTTGGTCTCAGAGACCAAAGGGAAACGAGGCAACAGGCATCTGTTTTAATCCTCAGCTTTTACCCCATCTCCCTTCATTACAAGGGACGGTCACCAACTTTCTCTCCCCTGATCTCTTCCCCAGGGGCTACCACACAGCTCCTGGCCACCTGAAAAGTAACTAGGGGTTCCGGGTGCACTGTGTCTCTTCCTGAAGTCAGAGGCCAAATGAGTGTGAGGGAACAGGAGTGAAAAAGAACCGAAGCCCCCATCTGCCCCTTAAAGCATCCCACCAGATGTACCCCAAGAAAGTGAAAGCCAGAAAGAAAGGTCCCAGAGGTATAAAAATGTGCAAAGCAGCACTTTTTATAGCACCAAAAAATCAAACAAAATGGACACCCGACGACTAGGGCAAGGCTGAACAGATTGTGAAGTGTGAGTGGACTGGATCATTACTGCAAAAGATGAGTCACTTGGGGCAGTGAGATAGAGCAGTAGAGACAGGAAAACCTGACACCAGCTGTGTGACTCTGGGCAAGTCACTTCACCCTGTTTGCCTCAGTTTCCTCATCTGTAAAATGAGCTGCAAAAGGAAAGACCAACCACCACAGTATCTCTGCCAAGAAGACCCCAAACAGAGTCAGGAAGAGTCAAACAACACTGAGAACCATTGAACTACAACAAAGGACAATCAACAAAGTGGAAGAATCCAGAGAAGGATGGGAAGGTTTACATGCAGGTGCTGAGGGAAGTTAGCACAACCAGGAAAACTGTAGAAGTCAACACTCACAATATGAATGGAAACAGAACTGAGCTGACGAATCAGCGTGGCGACCCAGTCTGACCCTAGAGATGAGATGGCAAAAGACATCTCCCTCCTTTCTTTCCAGAGCTGGGAGACCGTGCATGTGCAATATCAGAAAGAGTTGAAGGATGTGTCAAAGGAGAAGCAAGCTGTTTATGAGAGAGATTTGTAGATTCATTTATTATTTGCTTTTTGTCCATCGTCAGTGTTAAAAAGGCTCATCTGCTTTATTTTTTCTTATTTCTCTGTTACATGGGACAACTCTCTAGAGAGGGGAGGGGAAAGTGGTTCAGTGTTTAAACAAAAAAAATTTTTTTTTAATAAAAGTTTTTGAAAAGTGACCCCAGAATGCAGCCTCTGCATGATGACAGGCAGGCCCCCTGTGGCTACCCCAGCCCGGCTTCTCATTTCTACCTTACTTTGTGAGGAAAGACACAGAAAATGCAGGTGAGGGAAGAGACAAAGGAATAACTCAAGTGAGGAGTAATAGAAGGGGACTTTGTTCATTACTTTTGTTAAAGTTGAAATGGAGCCTGACTGACTCATCTTCCTGAGTTCAAATCTGACCTCAGATGCTTCCTAGCTGTGTGACCCTGGGCAAGTCACTTCACCCTGTTTACCTCAATTTCCTCATCTGTAAAACAAACTGGAGAAGGAAAGGGTATCTTCCACTCCAGTATCCTTGTCAAGAAACCCCAAAGAGTTGGACACAACTCAACAGCAACAGAGTTGATCCACACTTCTCTTTTTTGCAAAGTACAAATTATGGATATTTACATTTTTACATAGAAACATTTTCCCCTTGTTGGTTTGTTCCAATTATAGACTTCTCCATTTCTTCAAAAGGCTCAGCTCAGGTACACAGAACTTTAAGTAGCCTGAGCCAATAGGGCTTTACCTCCCTCTGCTTTTATCTGGGAGGTGCACTTCTCTCTGAGAGAGGATCTCACTCCAGTCCCCAGCCTTACTTCATGGTACTGTTATCCCAGCCTACAGACAGCACAGCTGTCCATGGACCACTGTCCTCCTGTGCCCTTCCCTAACCACCACCCCACCCCGTGTTTGAGGAACTCTGGTTGGACCCTCTGGAGGACACACATTTCTCTGCCCAGGTAGGGCTACAGCTGCGTTCAGGCTGTCCTCTGTTCTACTACCTGCCTTGAATTTCTCCCAGCCTCAAGAATTCTCCCATAGCCACAGAAGCTGAAGGCTTTCATGATTTCCTTTGTGACTGATTAATGCTCTCTTTCCCCTCAAACTGTAAGGTAGAAAACATGACCTGAATATAAGAACTCACATCATCAAAAACAAAGAGGGTGAGATCAGGTACCAGTCACCATTAAGTCAGTGGAGGATTCTCAGCCAAACAAGTGATAGGGGAGCTTATCAAAGCAGAAAGAGATTTTTTTTTTTTTTTTAATTTCAGTTTTCCCCCATTATCAACCCGCTTCCATTTTCTTGAACACATCACAGAAAGTCATCTCCTTTCTCAAGCAATACTGTATCAAGGGACCTCAGAGCAAGAAAATGACCAGAATAAAAGTAGAAAACAGCATAAGTAGAAGGTTGTATGTAGAAAGAAAGAGAAGAAAAACTCCTAAGAAATTCTGTTCTGTGTATTTTGTTGCTGGCTAACATAAAGGCAATGAATGCACTCTCCCCTCCCTCCCTGCCCCGTGGAGGGCTTATCTATAAACCTTGACGTATTAAGTTTACAAGAATTGGCCTATTATGTCAGACACATAATCTAGATATTGACTATGAAATTTACAAATTTTTGAACAAATAAAAATCAATAAAGACAGAATTAGAAGAGAGGTAATAGAGAGGAAAATGTGTCAAATATTACTGAGAAACTTATAGATTATCATCAATCATTAATGTAATGATTAATAAATTAATCTATTATTCATTAAGATAACTGACACTCATTTTTATACTCAAAATAGTCAGGGAATGGATTTAAGTTTTTGATCCCAAGATCCTTTGCCAATATATAAATGGTCAAAGGCTACATATCCTTTTTTTCTTTTTAATTTTCAACATTCCCTTCCATAGGATTATGAGTTCCAAATTTTCTCCCCATATCTCTTCCTCCCACCCCAAGATGATGTGTAATATGTAAAGAAGAATTAGAACCATACATATACTTTTCTAAATAAGAATTGCAGACTACAATGTCTGTATGAAAACATGCTCCAGGTTACAAGAGTGGAATAAACCCAAGTTAAACAAATAAGTGACTTCACCTCATACCCAGTGAATTGGCAAATATGGCAAAAGGGAGGGATAGTCATTGTTGATGGGGCTGTGGGAAGGCACACACTGATTCCCTTTGGAGCTATAAGATGGTATGACCATGCTGGGGTCCCATTTTGGAATTATGCAAGGAAAATGACAAGGTTTTCTTAAGCTCTTTCACCTAGTGATCCTGCCACTGGTGGTGGTATCGACCTGAATTGGTTAAAAAAGACAAACAGGCTGAATACATATTGTTTATTCCCTTAAAGCTAGCAGTTACATGATCGTGGAGCCAGAAAAAGTTCTGACTGCCTGATAGAAGAATGACCAGGCTTAAATACACTTTACCATGAGAAAGGAATTTTCTTAGTTGTATAAATTGTAAATTCAGTGAGACAAGACAATTAATAAAGTAGTGACAGTTGCAATTTATGATTCCAGGATATCTGACTTTCCTCTGTGATGCAAGATAAAGAAAAATCCCACCACTGGTTGCTGGCATCCTGTCATAAACAGGTCTTTGAAATTGCTGACACAGAAAAGGGCAATTTTAGAGCAAAACAAAGCAGTATGATTGATCAGTTCAGGCTCGGGCCCTTACTAAAGACTCCAAATTTATATTAAATGATTATGATGGCATAAACTCCAGAGAAGTCAAAGACAGTAACAGATCTGGAATTCATGCCAAAAGAGCCACAGTAGAACATTTTATGATAGCCAACAATCTTGAAAACAAAGTTAATGTCTCTTGGTTGGGAAATGGCTGAAAAAATAAGCAATGATAAATAAAGATAATGGAGAAGTAATGTGCCACAGAAATGTGGAATGTCAGGAATTCAGAGGAACCAGGAAGTTTTGCATGAGCAAACAAGAGAGAACAAGAGACATTAGACTTCAAGAATGTAAATGAAGAGGTTTCTAAAAAGGAGAAATGGAAAAACCCAGCAAGTTTTTGGAGAAATGATCTGGAGGTATTTCCTTTCTCTCTGACTACAAGAGAGATGGGGGGGGGTGACTGGGGCAGAATGGTATATACATTGTCAGATATGCTTTTGTTTCATTAGGTTTTTTTTAAATTGAATATTCTTCTGAACCTGGGAGGGTTCAATCTGGAGGGAGTGCCAGTGGAAATGATGGTGATGGAAAGTCGAAGAGCATCCATAAAAGGCATTTTTTAACAAGTTCTGTTGTTACCTGTTTCCATGTTATATTTCATCCCCCAGAGTATCAGCTTCTTGAGGGCAGTGCTCATGCTTAGTGTTTATTTTTTACTGCCTCCTGTGGAACGTTGTCCCTTATATGTAGTAAGTATATAATAAATGCTTTTTCTCACTGGAAGCCTTCCCCAACCCCTCAGAATTCCACTCACTACCTTCCCTCTATCATTTCCTATTTGTCCTGAGTAGAGCTTGCTCTGTAAATATGTTTGCTTGTGGGTTCCCCCATTAGTTTGTCAGCTCCTTGAGGGCAAGGACTGTCTTTTGCCTCTTTTTGTATGCCCCTCACTTAGCATAATGCCTGGCATAAGGCACACAGTAGGAGCTTAATAAATATTGATTGATTGAGATCATCTCTAAGATATATTTTGTTCCCTGACCTTCTTCCAACTTCTGCTGGGGTCCAAACCCCAGGACCTGGACTCTGATAAGTTTAGACTTCCTTTTGTCTAGAAACAGGCTGCTACCCCATTCCTTAACCATGTTGTCACCAGGCATCAGTCCCCTTCTCTAATCCTATCATCTTCCTCTCTTGGAATGTAAGCTCCTTCCTTAAAGGTAGGGACTGTCTTCCTTTAGACCCTTAGGGTTTGGCCCATTGTAGACACTTAATAGGTGTGCTTTCAATGATTTACTCCAGTGCCTATGAAACCTTTGGATCCATGAAACTGGGCAACAATGCATGGTGAAAATGATTTGTAAACCTTTAAGAGTTAGAAAGATGTCAATTACTCTCTTCTTGTCTTTCAGCCTCAATTTGCCCCCCTGTGAAATGGGTATGATAATTCCCACATCTTGTGAAGAGAGGACTTTGTAGAGTTGAAACATAGATAGGAATGCACCCTGTAGTGAATCCGTCCTCCCCTCTGCCTGAGTAAGCACCTATGTGACCCTTACAAAGTACATCCAGCTGATAGCTCCAGGATGATTGTGAACATCAGAAAACAGAGGTTGACCCCAGTTCAATTCAATGAGCATTTGCAAAGCCCTCACTACTTCTTGTGTACGCTGGGCACTGAATGAGGTCCTGGGGATATGGAGACATACATACCTGGAACCATCTGCATCTGTTTGCATTCTAACAGGCACAGAACTACCTTCAGTGTGCTTCATCTGCCCTCTGGCTGCTCTCCTCTAGGCTCCTCTGTCCTGCCCACAAGCCTGGCACCTTCTCCCCTTCCCCTTCCAGTTAACTTTCATGTACTATCTTCACTTTATCCACTAGAATGTCATCTCCTTCTGGGCAGTACTGGCTTTCTTTTTTAATTTGGTTCCCCAGCACTTAGATTGGTATATAGTAAGCACTTAATAAATGTTTGTTGACTGCTTGCCCACAATACGAGGTCTCAAACTTCTGGAGCAGAGTACACAAGGAGGCATCAGTGTGGGTTCAGGGAAGGCTCCTGATGAGGTCTGAGGGGTGCTGGGGACGTCAAAATACCAACATGCTGGGTCCTGCTCAAATGAATTCGACTCAAGCCTTCTTAAAGCCAAAGAAAGACAAAGTTTAATAAAGATTCACCATATTGGGTTGACTCTTAAGGAGCCTAAGCATTTGTAACACTTGTGTTCACAAACCAGCCAGACTCTCAGATACAGAGTCTGAGCTGGATTGAATCTGAGCGCCTTTTTGGAAGGGAGATGGAACTAAATACAGAAAAGATTGTAGGAGGAATCCGGGGGTGGTCTGGTATTCTAGGGTGATGGGAGGAGGGATTTAGGGAGGGTCTTGAGGAGAAGTCCAAGGAGGGGGGTCAAGGGTTGGAAACAGCTGGAGGCAATCAGGAGATATCAGACAAGGCAGGGTTTGGGTTGGAAGCAGGTGGGGCAATCCAGAGGTAACAGACCATGGAAGGCCAGGTTAGGCCAAGAGCAACAGGAAAGGCCAGATTAAGTGGGAAGATTCAGGGGGAAGCTGTCTGCAAATCTGAACATGAAAGGCCAGGTTGGGAGATTCAACAGGAGTTCAGGGATGTTCCCAGAGTCTGAATCCCATCACTGAGTTAAGAAGAGTCAGGGTATGGAAGGAGGCTCCAGCTCATTGCAGGCAGAGCAGGGAGCAGGGCTCTGAGGACTACACTTGCTCCCAGGCCACTTTCTGGATTCCCTAGAAGCTTTGCGGTGCGTTACTGAGGCACTTACTGAGGCTGGCTGACCCCTTGACCAAGATCATGGGGTCACTAAGATGCCATGGAAGACCTACAGTTGGGAAGACTTGAGTTTGAATCCTGCCTGAGATACTTACTGAGTTAGATGACCACAGATAGGTCACTCTCTCATCCTGTTTCCTCATCTGTAAAACAGAGATCAAAATGGCACCTGCTTCATAGGCTCAAAAGAGATAATGCATGCAATGTGCCATATACAGATCAGCTATCATTTTCTTGTCAATCACATTCTTTTACAGATGGGGAAACTGAGACCTAAGGAGGGTTAAATGACTTGTCCAGTTCTATATCCACCATGCCAGGTTTGGACACCTGAATTTGACCTCTGAGGTTCCTTGCAACTATGAGGCCTCTGGTGGTCCAGTGAATAGAATCCTGGGCTTAAAGTCAGGAAGACCTGAGTTCGAATCTAGCCTTATATGGTTACCTATATAATCCTTGGCCAGTCCCTTAATCTCTGTCTCCCCCAGTTTCCTCAACTGTAAAATAAGGAGAAAAAACAACCTGTAAGGTTTGTATTATTATCATTTCCATTTTACAGATGAGGAAACTGAGGCAGACAGCAGTTGAGTAACTTGCCCAAGGTCTACCTGACTCCAAGCCCAGAATTCTATCCACCAAGCTGCTTCATAATTGGAGGTAAAGAAAGGGTGACCTCTGATGGACTAGTGGTCAGTTGTGTGACTGCCAGGCTATGCTTAGAGCCAGGAAAACCTGGGTTTGATTCTAGCCTCAGACACTTCCTGTGACCCTAGGGAAGGGAATTGGCATTTCTGAGCCTCAGTTTACTCATCTGTAAAATGACAGATCCCCAAGACTCCTAGTAGCTCTAAATCTAAAATCCTTTGACTCCTCGACCTTGAGGGCTGGAAGAAACCTTAGCCATCACTTGGACCTTACACTTCATTTTATAAATGGAAAAATGAAAGCTCAAAGGGATAGCACCAAGGTCACACTAGGTGCATTAGAAGAGATTGTCTTCTAAAGGACAAGAAGGGTCCTTTAAATTGTATGTTTTCTTCCCAGTCTTTCTCTTCATACCTGCAAGGTACCCTGCTAGCTTAGGAATGAGTTTTCTCTGGAATTGTCCTCTCTCCTCTGGACTAAGGGCTTCTTGAGGGCAAGTGAAATGGGTGCACAGTAGGCACCCAGAAAGACTTTATGGAGCTGAGCACACAGTAGATACCTGGAAAGGCCTTGGGGGGCTGGGCATACAGTAGGCACCTGGAAAGGCCTTTGGGCCTGCAAAAAAGCCAATTCAGAGGGAGGAGTGGGTACAATAGCAAAGAGAACAGAAGAGGTGGAAAGCAGGAATGAGCTGGGAACAGAGTATGGGGGAGGCAGAGAATGAGTGAGAGCAGCCTTTGTGTTCAGTGTGGGCTTGCCATCTGGGGACCCAGGGGCCCTGGAGCAGCACCCAAACTAGCCAACCTCACACCCAGGACAAAAGCAGGTCACTGGGCCACTTGCCTGCTGACCTGTGGGGGCAGGGCTTTTGGGTTTTGTTTTTTACATATTTTACATATTTTTCTCCATTCTTAAGCTCTGTGAATGCCAGGCCAGTTCTTCTCTTGGTTTACCCTTGTCATTGCCCTGCCCTGAACTGACCGTGCAGGGTGGGCAAGAAGCAGAGGTGTTTTTTAGATGCTGCCCAAAGAGCTGGTCTTTTAAGGCTGATCACAGATATAAAGGAATCCATAGGCTTTCCTACTCTGCAGTCCTGTGATGCCCCATACACAGAGGGGTGACTTCTCAGAGCCCTCCCAGGAAATCATCATCTACTTCCCATGAATCTCCCTCATCGTGAAGGACACAATCCCATCAGGACCCACAGTCCCAGTGGTGAACGCTCAGGTCTGTCTACCCCTGGAATTTTTTTGTTTTTGCTGTGAGGGTCTCTCCGGGCAGGTTAGTGGGTGGTTCCCATCAACTCCAGAATCATTAGGGTTCAGCTCTTAGAAGTGGGGACCCCACACAGTGCCCTCTGTCTCTCCTCTCTCCCTCAGACTCCCACCCAGCTTCCTTCCTTTCCTGGGTTCACTCCTGCTATCCCTATAGGTCCCTGTTATAGAGCCCTCCTCATTCTGGATCCTCATTCTGGGACATCAGAAGCATCATTCTGTTGAGCATTATGGGAAAGAAAGTGCTAAAGTCATGCCCACTGGCTCCAGCTTATCCAGGTGCTCCTGAGGGTGCTGGGATTTAAGTACCAAAAGCATTCCTCACTTAACAGATGAAGAAACTGAGATGCAGAGGGGTTATATCAGTCACACAGGGGCACACAGCCAGGAAGGTCCAGCACCAGAATGAAAACTGATGTTTTCAGGTTCCATCACCTCCCTGGCATCTTGGGAAATGGGGGCACCTTCCCCAGCAGAACAGCAGAGAACATGGTATTATTCAATCAACAAGCTTTTATTAAGTGTTTGCACTGTTCTGGGCATTGGGTTTCATGCTCCATTGTGGAGTCTGCATAACAGATGAAGTGATTTGTGGTTTGTCAGGAGAGGCTTCATCAGGGAAAAAGGACTTCAGTTTGAGAAATGGGTGTGTTTGGAAGGGGGGAGGTGGGAGGGCCCAGAAGGGTGGGTAGGTTTGAGATAGGGGAGGTAGAAGGACAGGTAGATTTTGGATGGGGGAGGTGGAAGGGCTTTGGGGAGAACACTGGACGAAATAAAATGAAATTGTCATTCAATGTTTCATTCATTCATCTGGCAGATATTTCAGCCCCTGCTCTGCTCTTGATGGTTGAGGGCAGTACAAAGATAAGGAAGATGTGATCTCTGACCTTGAGGAGTTTACAAATTAGAGGGTTTAAGTCATATGCAAAGAGAATATTCATCAGCCCAGAGTTCTTAAACTGGGTCTGTAGATAGATTTCTTTTAAAAAAAAAATTATACCTGTATTTCGATAGATTGTGTTTCCTTTGTAATTCTATGTATTTTGTTTTACTTTATGCATTTAAAGACATTAACCTGAGAAAGGGTCAACTTCAACAGATTGCATTTTATGGCACATAAAAGGTTAAGAAACCTTGTGTTTGTGGTGAGTGGAATTGAGCACTATGGTGTAAGGATGTGAGAAGAAAGGATTACTTGTAATGGGAGAATCAGGGCAAATTTGCTCTGAACCTTATGTGTTTGCTGGTGGCGATGTTGAAGGCAGGGTTTTGGGAGAGCTGGTTCAGGTGTGAAAGAATTCACTTAGACCTCTTTTAGCCAATGGGAGCTACGTGAAAAAGCATCACGGGCCTCTTTAGCAAGAAAGATAAAGGAGACCCTGATATCTGGAGGAGTTATGCTTTTATAGAGATCTCAGAATGATGATGTAGTTTTAGAGGTTTTTATGGAGGTTAAAGATTAAAGAGAGGACTGGATGACATAGGATGAAGGAGACAAAGGGAATTCTTTATGGTTTAAGGATTTGGGGGTGGGGAGGATACAGACTAAAAATTAAAGGACCTGGAGAACCCAGGATAAGGAAGATAAAGCAATTCTTTTGGTACAAGCTCAAGACAAGGGGAAAGGACTTTAGGGAATCTTCAGGTTACAGAGTAAACTAGGGGCTTCATAAAGGGCTGGAAAAGCAGCTCAATATTATTTTTAACCCTTTGGGCACTGTCTGTATCCTGCATCATTTCCTCACTCAACCACTAGGCAGGAGAAATCTGTCGGGAAAGGGACAAAGGTCATTGTCTTCTTCTATCACTTTTCTGGCTGGTCACCTCCTGGTCTTACCTCCTATCTCATGTCTAGCTTGCTCCAACAGCCTCAAGCATTCTTTTCTACCTCATCGGAGAGATTCACAGGTCAAGTCTTATCTGTTCCTGCCTCTCTTACTGGTCCCCCAAAAGCCGTTTGCCCTCTGGTTCAGCCACAGGAATGGTACAAGACGCCTGATCTTTTCTAGATGAAGTTAGATTCTCCATGGATTCACTTTTTCCAGAGCTAAGGCAAGAGGCCAGAGTGAGAGGGGAATAGTTGCATTGTTTGCAAAGTATGGCATCAACACTAGGGAGGTGCTAACTCCTGGTCTGGCAGCATTGGAGGCTACATGTTAGGAGCCGAAGGTCACCGGAGGGTGTCCAGGGAAGCATCACCAAACTCTGGTCTAATAGGTACTATCTCTATGTAAACTCCCAGGCCCAGTATTATGTCTTCCCTATCCTTGTGCTGCCGAGGAGATCGGGATACATGGGGATGGTGGCCGAAGCTGAAGAAGAAAATTCTTAAGGAGGAAACCTGCCAACTGTGGTCAAACGTCAGAAAGGCCATCCTGTGAAAGGGGGGTGGTGTGTTTATTCTACTTGCTTCCAGAGGACAGAACTGAGTGCAAAGGCTCTGGGTTCCAGAAAGGACGATGCTTTCTTAGGCACCGGTGACAGCTGAACTCACTTTCGGCTCTGATTCTGTGACTGTGTGACCTAACATGGGAATTTGTGACAAGATACTGTGAGTTTGAATTATCTGTGTCTTTGTCCCCTCATCATCCCAAACTTTTAGTATCATGTCGGCAGGGACCAGTTCAAGCTTCTCCCCTCCTCCACCCCAGCCCCCAGGCCCAGAGACTACCACATAAATGTTCATTGCCCTGGTTGCCATCTCGGAATTTACCTATGTCATTCTCTCAGCTACATCAACATTTGCTGAGCCTGGATTGGAGACCATTCACTTAACCACCTCAGTTTCCTCATATGCAAAATGGGGATATAATAGCACTTACCTTCCTGGGTTGTTGTGAGACTCAAAAAATAGGCATAAAACACTTTGTAAACCTTAAAACACCATAGAAGTGGTGGGCCTCGAGACCAGCTGTGGAGAGCCAGACAAGGATAGAATTCAGGAACACTCAGTATAACTACCCTGAAATCAGAAAGAGGGACTTGACACTTCCAGGGAGGGTCCTGTTTCCTGTGTGATCCGTGGACTGGGTTTTCAAAGATGCTCCTCAGTTTCCTCCCCAGGGTTTGGGGAGGAGTTTTATGTCCCCTCCTCTCTCCTAGTCAGAAACAGATGGACTTGGGAATCTCAGTGTCCTGGTTAAGAACTCAAGCCCTTCCATTTTACAGACAAGGAAACTGAGGCCATCACATAATTTTCCCAAAGAAACATAGGGAGGAGCACGAGGGATAGGATTTGAATTCGAGTTCTCTAATTCCAGAGTCAATGGGCCAGGGCAGGGCCAGGTATGAGTCCCCACCCCTTGACAGCTGCTCTTTCTCTTTTCTAGGCACATCTGGGTTAGCCACCTTGGCTTTCCCTGAGACCTCCGCAGGCATCAGATCCTGGGGCCTCTTGACCTGTAAGACCAGAGAGCTGGAGGGAATGGTAGAGACCAGTTAGCATACCTTGCCCATTTTAGAGAGGGGAGAAGAGAGGCCCAGAGCCCTGAAGTCACTAGTTGGAGGTTACAGGACCAGCAAGGGGCAGAGATGGATTCCAGACCTCTGGTCCTCACGCAGGACCCTCTGACCCAGCCCCGGGCCCCGCTGCCCCCTTGTTCCCTCCATCCTTCCCCCCACATCTCTCTCTCTCTCTCTTTCTCTCTCTCTCTCTCTTTCTCTCTCTCTCTCTCTCTCTCTCTCTCTCTCTCTCTCTCTCTCTCTCTCTCTCTCTCTCTCTCTCTCTCTCTCTCTCATTCACACACACACACACGCACACGCACAAGAAGCGACAAGGGGCATGTAAGGGAAGGGGGTCCGCGAGCTGAGCCGGAGGAGGCGGGGAAGGAAGGAGGAGGGGCGGAGCCCCACGAGGAGGAGGCGGGGCCTCGGCCGAGGTGCGAAGTTTCGCCGCAGGAGGAGGAGCTCGAGGAGGCGGAGCCCCGGCCCGGGGGGGCGGGATCCGAGGGGGAGGCGGGGCCTCTGGGTGGTGCGCGTCCCCCTCCCCTTCCTTGTCCTTCTCGCCCTCCCCCCGACTCTGGGTGTCCCCGTGACGAGCCAGCGCCGTGGTGCCGCCGGGCCGGCCCAGCCCATCTCGGCCCGGAGCATCCCAGCCCGGTCCAGCCACTGCGGACCTGCCTGCGGCCAGGAGCGCCCTGGGGCTAGGTAAGGGGCAACCCCGGGGGGCAACCAGAAAGGTGGGCGGGGCCTGGAGGCGGGATGGGGGGGCCCTGGAGGGAGGGGGCGGCAGGGGTCCGGGAGTCCAGAGCCCCGCGGCTGTCTGGCAGGGCGCACGGTCTGCGCCCCGGGGCTCCCGTGGGGATCTGCGTAGGTGCCCTGCTCTCCCGCGGCTGATCCTAGTGCAGCTCCCGAGGCTGCTGCTGTCGCCCCCCCGCGGCGGCTGCGCCTGCCCGTCTCGGGGTGCGCGGCTCGGGCCCCCCCTCCTCTCC
Organism: Bettongia penicillata ogilbyi; assembly: GCA_023548195.1. Lineage (NCBI taxonomy): Eukaryota > Metazoa > Chordata > Mammalia > Diprotodontia > Potoroidae > Bettongia > Bettongia penicillata. Next base: position 8,019,007 of record JAJHZJ010000590.1, read on the forward strand.
CTCCCGCGCGCGTCCCCTGCGTGGCTGTGTTTCCCAAACAGGTTCCCTGCAGGAGGGCGAGTCTGCTGCAGCCTCAGCTCAGGGCGCACCGGGAGGGTCAGAGGAGGAGAGATGAGGGTGAGAACGAGCCCCCGCGCGTCCCCAAACACACCGGGACACACACACGCAGATGGGCAAATGGGCAGGGGGACCACCACTGGCCCAGGGGAAGCCTAGCCTGCTGAGGGCGGGCAGAGGCAGAGATAAATGGGGAGACGAGGAGAGATACGGGGAGAGACCTGAGGAACCCCGCAAGGCCAGGGGCAGAGACTGCCCGAAGTGCTCTGCCTAAGAGGGGGACCCCGAGGGCCGATGGGGCTGAGGGCTTCTTACTCCCTGGTGTCCAGAAAGGGGGAAAGCATCTTCTAAGGGGGAGGAATCTTGTCCAGGAGGAAGCCCAGATCCTCTCCTGTTGAGCCAGACTGGGACACATGTCTCTGGAGCCTCAGAGCTTCACCACCCCTGTCCAGGCATCCCCTTCCCTCTATCCCCCCCTCCCTCATTACCATGGTAACTAGGCAGCTGGGGGAGGCAAAGGCGGCAGTGTTACCATGGTAATGGGGGAGGTGAAAGGTCCCCCATTCAGAAGAGGGGGAGGCCAGGGGACTGGGGCCCAGATTGGATCCAACTGTCTGGGGGAAGCTGGGTGGAGGGGGAAGTCTGAGCAGCTTTCTCTCCCTCTCCTTGGATCTCTGGTAGGATGGTGTTGGAAGGCAGCACTGACGTGGGGACCCCAGGATCCCTGGGCCTCCGGCAGACCAGCGCCAAAACCCCCCGAATCCTTCCTGCTCCTCCTTCGGACAGTTTGCTGTTGGGCAAGGAGCCTGTCAAATATGGGGAACTCATCGTGCTGGGGTGAGGGCCTGGAGCTAGAGGCCTGGGGTGGAGGGATGGGAGATGAGGGGAGAGTGCCCAGAAAGACCTGAGGGAGCTCCACAGAGAACACACTGAAGAGCTAGAGCCAAGCTAGGAACTAACGTTAGAAAACATTCAAGGCAGAAAGGGAACTCGATTCATCCCCTTCACTTTACAGAGGGGTAAGCTGAGGTCCACAGAGAAGGAGTGCTGGGCACAAGGTTGTGCACTTCTCAAGTGGAAAAGCAAAGACTAGAACCCATGTCTCTTGGCTCCCAGGCCAGTGTTCTTTCCTCTTCCCCATGCTGGGACCTCTGTGCATCTTTGGAACCTCCTGGTCCCTTCTCTGGACTCTGCGAGGCATTCCTGGGTCCTCTCCCCCATTTCAGTGATATACAATGGAACAAACAGTACTTACCTTCCTGTTCTGTACAGAACCTTGTACTGGGCATGGGGAGAAAGAGGAAGTTGAGACAAGCACAGACCCTGCCTTTATGGAGCTTTTAGGCACAAACTCAGAGAAGTAGGAGACATGACACAGTATGATCAGAGAGGTGGAAGGGAGGTCTATGCTGACAGGGGTGATCAGGGCCGGCTCCCTGGAGGAGGAGGGGTTAGCATCAGGCTTTGAAGTGAAGGAGGGAGGGAAGGGCCTTCCCCAGGAAGGGATGGCAGGCAGGGAGGGAACAGAGCATGTAGTTTGGAGAGCATGGAGGGACTTAGGATGAAACCATGTTTAAAGGGGAGGGTGGGAAGTTGAATTGGAACTTTACTCAGTACACAGCAAAGACATGCCCAGATCTGGGTGTAACGAAGGTTATTCTGGTAGTGGTCTGAAGGATGGATTGGGGAGGTGGAGTGGCTAGGAGGCTGTCACAGGAAGCCAGGCGGGTAGCAAGCAAACCTGAGCAGAGGCAGAGGGAATAAAGTGGAGGACATTTGTGAAGGCTTTGATGGGAGGCAGCCTGAGGACCTACTAGAGCTGACTGGGAATGAAGAAGGAAAGGGAAGAGACAACCATGATGCCCAATTCCAGAAGAGGAAAAGCGACGGATGGCGGTACCCCAGACAGGAATCATGCCAGCAGGGCAAGCAGGAGCAGAGGGGAAGAGTAGCCAAGTAGTTTCCAAGGCTCTCAACAGCTCAGTGAGTTATTTCAAGGTCTTCCCAGAAGATGAGGTGAACCAGCAGCGTGCTGGACTGGATCAGCGCTCACTGGCCCTTTCTTTCCCCATAGATACAATGGGTCCCTGGCCAGCGGAGACAAGGGCCGCCGCCGCAGTCGCCTGGCGCTGAGCCGGAGACCCCAGGCCAACGGGGTGAAGCCTGATGTTGTCCACCATATCTCTACCCCACTCGTGTCCAAAGTAAGGGACAGCCCAGGCTCGACATCTCTCCTTGTCCCCTATCCCTTCTTTCCCTTTTCTCCTTGTAGATCCGACCATGTTCCTAAGGATGATGGCAAGACCATGGCTGGGGGCTGGATGAGAGATTGTCCTTTCTTCTCCCCAGGCACTGAGTAACCGGGGTCAGCACAGTATCTCCTACACACTGTCTCGGAGCCACTCGGTCATCGTGGAATACACCCATGACAATGACACAGACATGTTCCAGGTATGGCTTTCCCCCTTCCTCAATCCTTCCCTCATTCCTCCTTCTCTTCCCTCCCTTCCTTCTTCCCTCCCTCCCTCCCTTCCTTCCTTCCTTCCTTCCTTCCTTCTCTCCCTACTTTCCACACTTAATAAGTGACCTATAGTTTAGAGAGGACACAATCCCTGCTTTCCTAAAGCTGACCTGTTGGGGAACTAGGCTAAGAAGGTCTAGGTCTATGATCATGAAAGCAGGTTAGGAGGACCAAGGGACTCAAGAGTGGTGAAAATGTCTGAACAACAGTCTGGTGCTGAGTATTATGGGAGAGAGAAGAAAATTCACTTCAGTTCTCATTCAGTACCTGCTCTATGCTAGGCACTGGGTAGGGAGGGTAAAGACAAAGTCCTTGCCCTCACAGAGTTTATAGTCTAATATGCACAGATGACTGATAGAAGGCATTAGGTACAGAATCCTGGCAGTACAGATATAGTATGTACATACATAAAGATGCATATATACATATACACACACATACACTGCTAGGATTGTGGGAAAAGGAGAGTGCACGTCTAGCTGGGGAGATCAGGGAGGACTTCTCAGAGGATGTGTCATTAGAGCCAGGTCTTGTAGGATGGGAATCTTTGTTAGGCAGCTAGGCAGTAGCTTGGAGAGAGACCAGAACTGAAATCCTGCCCCAGACACTTAGTAGCTCTGTGACCCTGGGCAAGACATGAAGCTCAGCTTCCTCCTTTGCAAAATGAGATTATAATAGCACCTACCTCCCAGGGTTGCAAAGAAACAACACAACTGAAGTACTTTGCAAATATTAGATTATAGAGAAAGGGAGCTGGAAGAGAGAGTCTTCCTGTAGTCTAGAGAGTCCACTGTCTCCCTAAGCATCATTTCCTTTCTCTGAGCCTCGATTTCTATATCTGTCATATGAGGATAATAACAGTCTCACTGCCTGCCTCTTGGAGTTGGTGAGAGGAAAGCGCTGCATAAATCCTACCTCATTGGAGAAAGAGGAACCATTCTAGACAGTTTAGTAGAAAGAAAAGGATATTGAGAATCAGAGAACCTGAGTCCAAAATCCTGGCTTTGTCACAAAAGATAAAATAGATGATTTCTATTAGATAAAAAAAGCTGTTACACAAATAAAATCAATGTAGCTAGGAAAAAAAGGAAGCAGTTGACTGGGGAAAAAAACTTTTAATCCAATATCTCTGGTAGGGGTTTGATATATATGAAACAGACACATATAGATAAGACCAAGAACTATTTCTCAGTAGTTCAGTAATCGGAGGAAATGAGCAAAGACTTGTCAAATCCAGAGTTCACTTCTCATAGCTGTGTGACCTTGGGTAAGAAGCTTCAGCTCTCTGGGTCTATTTGCTCATCGGTAAAATGAGGGGGTTGCACTAGGTGACTTCTGAGATTCCTCCTAGCCTCCCTCCAATACTGATTCTAAGTCACCCTACAGCCTTGGGTCTCTCCCAGCCCCTTTAAAACCAACCCTGCCACGCCCTGGGGTAAGAAATTGCTGAATGGCTCCTGGTAGAAGGTGGGAGGTCCCAAGGGAGAGTCAAAGCAGTGCTGGACTTGGAGAGGAAGGACCTGGTCTCTTGCCTGTCTTCCTGTCCAGGTCTCTGTTGGGAGGAAGGACTCTGTGAGCCTTCACATCCCATAGAAGTGAGTGTTAGGTCAATGCTGCTGGTCCATCCTCAAATAGTCACCATCATTCTCTACCCCTCTCCCACCTGCTTCCCTGGTGGGCGGGTGGTGGGAGTGGGGACTCACAGATTGGCCGCTCTACGGAGAACATGATCGACTTCGTGGTCACTGACACAACCCCGGGGGGAGTAGCTGGGGAGGGCCCTACTGCACAGAGCACCATCTCACGGTACGCCTGCCGGGTCATCTGTGAGCGCTGGCCCCCCTACACCGCACGGATCTATGCCGCTGGCTTTGATGCTTCCAGCAACATCTTCCTTGGAGTGAGTGAGTCCCACAGGGAAGGACTCGGGGCTGGAGTGGGGGGTGATGTAGAGGGGAAGAGGACATGTGTCCCCTGGATGGTCTTGGAGGAAAATGGCTCCCACAGAGCAGAGCAGAACGAACTTGGGCATACAGATGGCAAAGGTCAGATTTGAAGGGTGGGTACCCTGGGATCCAGACAGGACCAATTGATCCCCCTTGGGATCCATGAACTCCAGTGGCTTCCTGTTACCTCCAGGGCCTAATACAAGCCCCTTCTTGGCATCAAATGCCCATTTAATCTTTCTTTCTAATCCTTGTACACCTACACACCCTCTAAGATCCACTGCCCCCCCGCTGTTCATTTCTCAACTCTGGGTCTTTGCCCTGATTGTCCCTCATGCTAAGAAACTCCCCCTCCTCACCTCTGGCTCTTACAACACAAACCCTTTCCTCATCTTCCTCCACTTATTCCCCACCACCATCACCTTGTTTTGTTTCTACCTACATAGGTGTAGCTTCCTCTCTAAGGCTTCCCTGATGGAATATAAGCCCCAGGAGGGCAGAGCCTAGTACAGTGTCTGGCACCAACAAATAGGAAGCTTCTATGTGTGTACAACACTGTGCTAAATTGTGAGGGAAAGTGTGCCAGTGCAAATGTTTAACTAAGTCCTGCTCTTGTGGAGCATGCCACTGAGCAGAGGCTGAAGGGCAAGGAGACATGTAATTGTGACCCATAACATTTCTCAAAAATGTACACTCTGTGAGGAGGAAGTGGAAGGTTGTTACTACCAAAATGGGGATCTGTCCTCCTTCTGAAGGAGACACACCTGAGCTTGGCCCTAAAGAACAACAGGAATTCAGCAGTACAGTTTGACATTTATTAAACTCCTGCTGTATACAAAACCCTTGCCCTCCAGGAGCTGTCCCTGTGCTAAGGGAATAGAACTGGCACATGTGTCAGGAAGTTTGCGATGGGAAGTGATACAGATCATAGAGACACGCAGCAGATGGGCATTGAGGAGGGGTCACAACAATCAGTCCACCCATAAATATATGTTAAGAGCTTACTATATACCAGGCTTGGTGCTAAGTGCTAAGGATGCAAATGGCAAGAGTCAGGCCCTGCCCTCCAGGACATTATAGTCTAATGGGAGAAAGGGGTCAATTCTGAGCATGCATTCACAGAGCTGGAAGAGGGAATGGGAAGTCCCGAGGATAAACAGCAGGGTCCCCCTGGACCAGGCTGAAAAGGGGAGGGAAAACATTGCAGACACAGGGGCAGAGGCAGCTGGCCGAAGCGGGGAGCTCACAGGGTGTGACTGCTTCTCCCTGGTGCCAGGAGCGAGCAGCCAAGTGGCGGACTCCCGATGGGCTGATGGATGGCTTGACCACCAACGGTGTCCTGGTGATGCACCCTGCTGGCGGCTTCTCCGAGGGCTCCTTGCCTGGTGTCTGGAGGGAGATCTCTGTCTGCGGAAATGTGTATACTCTGAGGGACAGCCGCTCTGCCCAGCAGCGGGGGAAGCTGGTAGGGGTCCTGCCACTGTGGATGGGAGTCTGTCTCTCTGGGCCCTGAAACTGCCCTGGTGACTGCTAGGATGCTTGCCCTCTGATCCTTCTTCTATCCTGTCCAGAGTCTAGATCTTATGTTCTCCCCGATGTAAGGCCCAGTGTGGGCAGGAGACAGCTCCATGGGGCTTGGGGAGGGGCAGAAAGGAGGCAATCCTTATGGGAAATCTCTCTCCTAAGTCCAAAGAGTAGGCTCAAAGCCCAGGAAACTCTGACAAGTGCTAAATACCCCATATTATTATTGTACAGAAGGAAAGAGGTCAGAGGTGGGAGGGGCCTTAGAATATGGAATATGAGACCGGAGAGCTAAGAACATAGAATACCAGAGATAGGAGAGGGACCTTAGAACATGGATTGTCAGAGCTGGGAGCGGCCTTAGAATATGGAATATGAGACCTATAGGGAGCTTAGAATATGGAATATCAGACGTAGGAGAGGTTTCTTAGAACCTGGAACGTTAGAGCTTGGAGGACAGGGAGAGGAAACTTAGAACAGAGGATGTTGAAGCTGGAAGGGGTCTCAGGCATCACCCAGTTCCAATAAAACACAGGATCATAGATCTAGTGCTGGAAAGGGCTTCAGAGATCATCTACTCCAACCCCTTCATTTTACAGATGAGGAAACTGAGGCCCAGGGAGATGAAGTGGCTTGTCCACAGCCACACAGGTAATGAGTTTCAGGGGTGGAATTTGATCCCAGTTCCATCCATCCTAGAAGGAGGAGCCCTTCCACTCTACTTTGCCAAAAGGGTGGGATTTCCATAGCACGAAGGACAACTGTGTTATGTGTCCTGTTTAAGGGGTGGTGTGGCAGCCTGGGCTCAGAACCAAGAATACCCGGGTTCTAATCCTGCCTTTGACCTTTACTGGCTCTGTAACCCTGAGAAAGTCACTCACCTCCCTAAGCCTCCGTTTCCTCCCCCCGTAAAATGCAGCTGCTAGGGGCAGTGCCTATCTCAGCGGGTTGTAGTGAGACTCAGATGAGACAATAAGGGGGCTGTAGAACTGTGGAATAAATAGTGTTAGGGTTCTCCTCACTGCTATGCCTCCATAAAAAGATGAATGTGCAGCCTGAGCAGGTGGACTTAAGACAGGGTGAGGTTTATAAGGAGTCAGAGCCTGCTAGTTTCCTGAGCTTTCAAGCTGGAAGATACTTTGAGAGAAATCTAGGTCAATCCCCACATCTTACAAATGAAGAAACTGAGGCCTGGAGAGGAGAGGGGACTTATCCAAGGTCACAGAATGGTGGAGGGGAAGGGACTTCAGCTCAAGCATGAAAGGAATCCCTTTAGAACATGCATCACATGGGGGTCACATCCAGTCTCTGCTTGAAGACCTCTCAAGGAGGTCAAATGAGGCCAGAACACAGGGGGGCCAACTCCACATTATTCTTGGGAGCTCTGACCCTTCTCAATGCAACCCAGCTGCATGCTCCCCAGTGATGGGTATGCATTCTACAATCCACTAAAAAGCCTGAAATCTTTTTTTTTTTTTTTTTTTTTTTACAAACTATTGGATGCAGGACACCCCTGCCCCCATCCTTGTGCAGCATTTTTAAACCCAGATATAAGACTTTATATTTACCCCTACTGAATTTTTTTATTTTAAAATTAATCTCTTTTTAGTTTTCAAAATGAATTTTTTAAAATAAGTTTTTATTTAAACTTTCTAGTGTTTACATCACCATAGTAGCCCATTATCCCTCCCCTTCCCTTTCACAGTGAACCATTCCATAACACAAATAATATTTTTTAAGAGAGAAAAAAATTAGCACAACTGACCAATACATTGACAAAGTCTGAAAATATGTGCAGTGGGAGCCCTGTGGACCTCCCATCTCCATGAAGGGGCAGGTTAGGGATGTCTTCTCTCTCTTGATCTGAGTCCCACATATCTATAATTTTGTTACACTTGCTTTTGATGTTTGATGTCCTTGTTCTTTCCATTTACATTGTTGCGGTCCCTGTGTAGATTGTTTTCTTAGTCTGCATCAGTTCTGATAGTTCCCAGATATCTTTATATTCATCACACGTATTATTTCTTCCAGCACAATATTCTTTTATATTCACATACCACAATTTGTGCAGCCATTCCTCAGTTGGTGGGTATCCACTTTGTTTCCAATTCTTAGCTATCGCAAAAAGCTCTACTATAAATATATTGGAATATATGGGGACTTTCTCCTTATTGATGGCTTCCTGGGGGTATAAGTCCAGTAAAGAGTCTCTGGTTCAATGGGCATGGACATTTGAGTTACTTTATTTGCATAATTCCAAACTGTTTTCCAAAATGGTTGTACCATTTCATAGGTCTACCAACAATGCATTAGTGTGCCTCCCTTTCCACAACATCTCCAACATTGAACGTTGGACCACTGGTTGGTCATTTTTGCCAATTGGCAGTGTGAGGTTGTTTTCATAGTTGTTTTGATTTGCATTTTATTATTAGTGATTTGGAGCATTTTTTCATGTGGTAGTGAATACTCTAAATACTTTGAGTTCTTTTAAGAACTGTATCTATTTTAAGAACTAACTATTCAGGAATGGCAATTAGTTATATATATGTATATATTATACACACATATACATACATTATACATACATACATGTACCAAACCCTTAACAGAGAAATTTGATACAAATATTTTTTTCCCCATTTAACCACTTCTTTTTCTGTCTTAGATGCATTAATGTTGTCCGAGCAGAAGCTTTTCAGTTACAGGTTGCCTCTTTTGCTATAGACACAATATTACATATCTTCAGTTATTTTACTTCAGTCTTGTTTTAGGGTGGCCTTGTTTCTCCTGGTTTCTTCTCCTATTCGCATTTGATATTTCCTCCCCCCTCTTCCCCTTCAACTAGTCTGTTCCTTAGTTCTGAAATTTCATTTTTTGTGCCTCTTTCTAACAAGGATTTCTCTCATTCTCTTCATTATCCATCTTTTCTTTCTGTTTGCTCTAGATCCTTGTTCTCTGATTCATGAGCCCTAGAATTATCTGGTTCCTCTCTTTTCTCTGTATTCTTCATGCAATCGAGGCTTCAAAAGTATCCATTCTGGGTTCTCCCCTCTAGGTGCCTTCCAACATTGCCTTGTAGGGTTTGCTCCATGGATTCCCCATTTCCATTTGTGCCTCATTTCCAGAATAAGGCAAAGACTACGGATGTCAGAGAGGACACTGTCCCCCCACCAGGTCCCTGATTATGGAGCCCATATTGATCTATACCTGCACTTTCCTGGAAAATTCCATATTCTCTTACTCTTTCAGATGCCAGGAACCCCAGGAGTTCCAATTCCCCTCTTCCCAGGACAGGTAGACTTTTGAGGGACCAAAATCCCCAGGCCTCATCCAGTATAAGGTCCTCATCTCCCTTCACCCATAGGAGTATTCATCAGTGGAACCCCCCTCCCACTTCCAAAGCAAGGTCTCCTTCCTTCCCTTTGCCCTTTTCAACCATTTTCTCTTCTTCTCACCTACTCTCCTGTAGGTTTTTTCTGAAACCACAGAGTTCTCCTTCTCCTTGTTGCCAGCATTTGATTTGAGCCTAGTACATCACTCCCTCCTCTCTATCACCTTGCTCCCCTCCCTTTTATCTACCCTCCCATGTTGTAATGTAGTCTCACAGAAGCAGCAGAGGATCTCCAGGTTCTGTCCATAATGCTCCTCTTTCACTATTACCTGTCAGATTTCTGTCCTCACCATTGTCTCCTTGTGGACCTTTAGGATGAAGTCTGTCTCTTCCTGAGCTTCCTGTGGTCACTGTTGCTTCTGCTGCTGGCCTCCCCCACTGTATTTTATTCACTCCTCCTATATTTCTGTGGTTTGGGGTGTTTCAGATACAAACCTCTTCAGTTCTGGTTTTCTTTCTAAAAATGTTTCAAATTCTTCTTTATTATTGAACATCCATCTTTGGCAAGCTCCCATTTGCAGGACAGGTCACCCTGGACTGCACCCTCAGCTTCACTGCTCTTCAAAACATGTTCCATTCTCTCCTCCTTTTCTAGTGGGTATAGAATAGTCTTGCTTTATTCAAATGTCCTTTCCTTTATTTGAAAGTCTTTCTCATAATGGCTTGCAGAACTTGTTTCTGGATTGAATTATTAAATTTAACCACTATGTATCTTGAAGTTTGCAGCCTTGGTTTGGTTTGTTTGGTTTTTTTCCTGGAGGCAATCTGAATTCTTTCATTTGGAATTTTACTTTCTATGTTCAGAATTTCTAGTTACTTTTCTTCTATTATTTCCTTTATTATGGTATTGAGATTTCATCCTGTTACATTCTCTTGGAAGACTTAAAATCCTTAGATTGTCTCTGCAACACTCAAGATGTGCAGATTTTGCTCGCATAGCGGGCGTTTTTTCTTTTAACGTTCTCATTCTTTTCTTCTACATTGTCTTTCTCTTTGTGTTTGCATTCTCGGTCTATTTGTCTCTCTTTTGTTTCTTTGGTGAGGTTTGCCATTGCAGATTCCAGTTTTTCTATTCTGTTCGTTATTTTTGCTGCACAGGCCATAAATTCTGTTCTCATCATTCTCATGTATCTTTTAAATCCCTTAGGAACAGCATGTTGCGGTTCCGTGTTCTCACCTTCTGCAGAGTCTTCTGTCTTGTCAAGTGTTGGATCATTTTCCTTTGTTTTGCAGTATTTATTCATAGATGTTTGAACTCATTCATCTGGAGGCCGTGTTTCTTTATTTGTTTATACTCAAGGTTTTTAAGTTTTCTTCTTCCTGAGATCTTTGATACTTCCAGTATTTTTCCCCCTTAATTTTCCTCATCACTCACTTCCTGACTCCCTCCCCTCTGATTGTGGTTTCCTTAGGGCTTGAATCTCAAAGTGTTTCAGCTCCTCCTAACTGGGCCATTCATAGTTCGCCAATATAGATCTGTGCCCCAGCTGATGTTCTGGGTGATCAGAACTGGCCCCAGCTGGATGCAGTGCTCTTGCCTCAGGCCTGGTGGAGTGCCTTGTAGTTTCCCAACACATGACACCCTGTGCTGGCGACCTGTCCCATCCTCTCTGTTCCTGTTATCTGACCCAGCACTGGTTGATCTGAGCTTTCAGCATTGGTATTCTACCCAGAAACACCCGGGGTCCTGATGGGCTATGCATGGACAAGCTAACTGCCAAGGTCCAGGCAAACTTTGGCAGCCTAGAGTTGGGGTACCTAGAACACTGGAAAAAGGGAAAGGGGACAAGGTGCAGGGTGGATTTTGATGTAAACATCTGTTGTGAGCGTGAGTCTCTGGCCTTAGGACAGCAGGTAGGAGCCAGCAGAGGGGATCAGAGAGAGTTGTCAGTGAGTATCAGCTCCTGGCTTGTTGAGTTGTGGTCTTGTTCTCTATTTTTTACCTTCCTTTGGATTCTGGGTGTCCTAGATGGGAAAGACTGATGTTGCTTTATCTTTGGAGCATCATGTCTGTTTTGGAGAGGTTTGAGAGGTCATGACCCTGAAGTCACCCATATTGAATTTCATTGATGCTCAAGCCTGGTTTTTTGGATCAGCATGTGGAAGAATTTAATAGACGAAGAGAAGAACAGAAAACATTCCAGGCATAGACAGTCCTATCCATGTAATGGGCAGAAAGGAATAATATGAGATTAAACAGGAAATAGAACAGATAGTGACTTGGCAGCAGCCCCAGGTCTACAAGCCAGGTGACTGAGCCTCTAAGTGGCCTTGGACATGCTCCATGCCCTTCCTCCAAGCCCAGGGCTCTTGCCATTGCACAGCCCCAGCCTCTAATGCTACTCAGCTACATCCTGGAGCTCCAACCTCTCTAACTCTGTCATTGCCTTCCCCAGGTGGAGAATGAGTCCAACGTGCTTCGGGATGGCTCCCTTATCGACCTGTGTGGGGCCACCCTCTTGTGGCGCACTCCAGCTGGCCTCCTTCGGGCACCCACCCTGAAGCAGCTGGAGGCCCAGAGGCAAGAGGCTAATGCAGCTCGGCCCCAATGCCCTGTGGGGCTCAGCACCCTGGCTTTCCCCAGCCCAGCCCGAGGCCGAGATGTCCCTGACAAGCAGCAGCCATGGGTGTATGTACGCTGTGGCCATGTCCACGGCTACCATAGCTGGGGCTGCCGGAGGGAGCGGGGTCCACAGGAGCGTGAGTGCCCCCTGTGCCGCCTGGTGGGGCCCTATGTGCCCTTGTGGCTGGGCCAAGAGGCAGGGCTATGCCTGGACCCTGGGCCCCCAAGCCATGCCTTTGCACCCTGTGGCCACGTTTGCTCTGAGAAAACAGCCCGCTACTGGGCCCAGACACCGCTGCCCCATGGCACCCATGCCTTCCACGCTGCCTGTCCCTTCTGTGGGGCCTGGCTCACAGGGGAGAATGGCTGTGTCCGCCTTATCTTCCAGGGCCCCCTGGACTAGGGCAGGAGTGTGAGTCTCCTGGCACCAGGCTGAGGTCCCCCAGCTCTGGGACCCAGGTCTCTTAGCTCCTGCTGTATCAGACAAGAGAGATGGGACAGCCCTCTGGGGCTGCTGTTGGTGGGACTGAAAGGCCCCTCTGGCCCTGGAGGCACTGACTCATGGTGTCTGTGAGACAAAGCAGTTCCCCCCCAGGACGTCTGCCTGGATGCTCGCTCAGACTGAGGGGGGTCCAGGTGGGAGGAGGGGTGCAGATCATATTCCCAGATCTGCATCAGCCTCCAGTGACAGCTCCTCTGGATTGGCTGGAGTGGGGGGTGCGGTCCCTGGGGCTGTCCCCCATTCACTATCTGATGGACAAAGTCTCTGGTGCCAGGATTTCCCCTCTTGCTTCATTGGATCCAACGTTTAGGCTGGTCCCGGGGACGCCTCCGCCCCGCACGTCCCCCATCATGCCGTGTAACACTGTGCCCTGGCGGCAGGGAAGGAGGGAGTCTGGGAGGGTGGCATCCCCTCCCCCCTGCCCTGCCGTGCTGCTCGCCCCCTGGCAGAAGAGCCGTCCCAGGCCTGAGCCTTTTGCAGTCTCCAGCTGCTCAGACCTTCCTGCTGCTACCCCCGGGTCTCTTTATAAACCTCACTGCTCGGCTGCCCTTCTCTGGTGTCCTGTGCTGCCTCTGGTCATTGAGGGGAGGCGGGGAAGCAGGGAGAGGGAGGGGTCTAGAGCCTGAAGCTAGTGAACCCCTCCCTGACCCCGAGGAGGAATCTATCCTGGGAACAGGACAAGACCATGGGAAAAGCCCAGATGAATGAGCCCGGCACCCTGCAGCTGATCAGGAGTGGAGAGCCCCCTTTCTCTATCCTCCCAATATGCAGTGGCCCATCTCATTTCTTAGGTCACATGGTGCCCAGGCTCCACAACCAGCTCTCCTTCAGGGGCACTTCCCCAGGTATGGCCAGGTTGTGTGCCCACTTCTGGGGCTGTGACCTGGCCAAGTCCATCAAAAAAGGGAGAGATGGGCCATCTCCCTGCAGAGGATGACTGATGGGGGGGTTGGCTGAAGGGAGTTATGTCCAACATGTACATGAACAAACAAGCCCAGCTGGCATCACCAGCGCTGGAACTGGACTAGACAGCCCTGTGTCACCCCGGGGCAAGGCTGGCTGAGCATCCTCAGGACTCAGCCAGTCTGGTGCTGGAGGAGGCGCAGGATGGCCTTAGACAGGGCTAGATCAGTGAGCCGCTTACCTGGTCAGCAGCTTTTGAGAGGAGGAAGAGTGCCATCTGCTCACTTCCCATGATGATTCTCGCTAAACACGTTTTTATTCTGTTGTCAAGTTATTTCAATTGTGTCTGACTCTCCATGACCCCATCTGGGGCTTTCTTGGCAAAGGTAACAGAGAGGTTTGCTGCTTCCTTCTCCAGCTCATTTTACAGATGAGGAAACTGAGGCAGACACAGTTAAGTGACTTGCCCAGGGTCACACAATTAGTGTCGGAGGTCACATTTGAACCAGGGCAAATAAGCCTTCCAGACTCCAGGCTCCGTGCACCATGGCGCCACTTAGCAGCCCATGTATGCTGACAAGGAAGTAAAAATCATGTCAACATGTAATCGTTTTTAAAATTGCACAATATTTCTAGACCATTATTTTAAATTGTTGCAGACCCTAAATTTTAGTGTCCTGGGACAAAACCAGTCACCCTTCTTTAGTTTCAGCTCCAGGAGGCATATCGAGATAATCAGATGCTGATATTTTCCTGTTACCATAATTTTAAGGCTTAAAAAGTTCCTTCCTCAGAACAGCCTTGTGCGGCAGTGCAAATATAACTACCCTATTTTAGAGATAAGGAAACAAGCAGATTGACTGTGGCCAAGTCAATCTTGGCTAAGTGATGTTGTAACATCAGGTCTTTCACCTCTGCCCTTTGCCCTCTTTGCTAAATAGGCCACCAGGCTGTGGCACAGGGCTAAGCCGAATGGGGTTTTTCCAAATGCTAAGATGGCTGTTTCTTCATTTGATTTCCACAACAACCCTGAGAGAAAGGTGGAAGACATTGTTCAGATGGGTTATTATTTTCTATATATAGGAGTAAGAGAGCTGAATTTGGAGCCCACGTTTCTGGGTTTACATTCTAGCTCTGCTGAGTAGCGATACCTGTGCAACCTTGAGCTAGTCACTTAACCTTTCAGGGAGTCTCAGTTTGGTCATCTGTAAAATGGGGAGTTAGATTGCTCTAGCCAAGAACTCATCACTCCATGGCCAGCATCCTGGGAGTGAACTTCTCCATTCTAATTTAGAAAACGGTCTCCAGTCTTGGACAGTTTGTTTCATCCTCTAAAACCCCTCCAAGGTGATAAGACTTACCTGTGCTTGCATTCCACTGGCAGTGTGGGGTCATCTCCATGTTATACTGAGCACCCAGAGGGGGATTTCGGGCCCAGAATTGAGTAAGGGGAGGAGAGTAGGCCAGGTGGCCTTTGGGATCTTGCAAACGTCTTCTAATGACCACCTGAAAGGAAGGCCGGTCTTTTTAATGCCAGCCTCTTCTGGAAGGGCAGTACCTGTCGGTCAGGGAATGCTATGATCTCTGAAAAGTAGAGATGTGAAAATCTGCCAAAGGCAATGGAGAGGACTATGGCAGGTGGGTGTCCCCCAAGACACAAGTAAGTGACCTGAAGGACAAGAGAGCCACTGGACAGATGGAGCACTCTGTATGTTCTAGACTTCAAGTGAAAGCATGGAAGGGCCACAGCATTTTGAATGTGAACTTTGGGGAGGCCAAGGACAAAGTTATACAGGATGATAAAGCATCATTAGTGGAGTTAGAGTCAGAAGGGACCTTACGGGTCACCTGGTCCAGCTCCTCCATTTTACAGATGAGGAAAATGAGGACCTGAGAAGTAGAGGAGAGCACAAGTCTCAGCTTAGGGTAGTTAGGGATTGCAGGAAGTATCCAAGAGAATGCCCAATTGCAAGATGAGATCCAAGAGGTCCATTCTAAAAAGATGACATATAATCAAGATAACCTAAAGTCTGAAACTTGGGTCCAAAAAATCAACCACACAACCAAGTGACATGGCTAGACATGCTCCTCTGACCAAGCTCTGACTTGCCCAAGGTCCCCCAAGTAAGTTATAGAGGCAGGATTTAAAGCCGGGTTGTCTTGCTCCATTCTGGTATCTTTCCTGTACAAGATGCTCCTCCATCATCCCAGAGAATACCCCCGGGGGAGGAGAGGGCAGTTAGCTGAGATCTAAAGTCCTCTTTTGTTACAGCGGCCCTCCCCAGTCTCTGAGCTTGTCCCTGCCTAAGGGAAGTCGATGACCACATGGTCAATGGGACCATAAGACCGTGGAAGGAGGGGATGGAAATCACAGAGGAAGGACTCTGGGGAGAGGAGAACTGAGAGCTCAGATGCAAGGGCCTCAGCGGTTACCTTTCTTACCAAGTGTCCTTTGGGTGATAAGGAAAGTGGGGGGAGGGGGTAACCAAAGCAGCCTGGTGGAGTGAGTGGTGAGAGCCCTGGGCTTGGAGATTTCTTTGGGTCTGTTTTGTTGGCTTCCAGCTGGAAGGGTGAGGACAGGGAGTGCTCGGATGGGCCACTAGCTGCCAGTCAGGGTGCTCTGCACCCATGCTGCCCACCCTGCCCGCGGGTGACTCGTGTCTGGGCTGGCCCAAACTCATGGACACGGACACGGGGCTGGGGGCACCACCAGCCGTCTCTACGGCTTCATTGCTTAGTTGGAGACCCGGGACTGAAGAGAGGGGGCGCGTCTGCACGTGCGTCCCACGTGCTCGGAGATCACTGCAGGCTTGGGGACCAAGCAGGGCTATGGGGGGCAGCCGGGGTCCTCCATCTGCGCCCCCCATCGGGGTGACTCGGGGAGGTCACCGGCCGTGCCTGGGCCTCAGTTTCCTCATCCGTAAATGGGCCGGAGAAGGAAGCGGCAAGCCCCCGCGGGGCTCACGGGGTCGGGGCGCCCAGCAATCATCTCCGCGGCCTGCTGCTTCTCTCACCCCGCATACTGCCGCCGAGGCCCCGCCTCAAGGAACACCTTTCATTTTACAGACGAGTAAACTGAGGCCTGAGAGGCCCGAGCCACCCCCAGGGGCGTAAAGGCCGGGAGATCCCGGAAGGGAGCGGCCGCGCGGGCCAATCCCCAGCAGCCCTGGCACCACGTGCGGGAGGGGGCGGGGAGAGGAAGGAGGAGGGTGGGGCCGGCGCCATGGCCCGAGCGATCATTGGTCGCTCGCCATGCCGGTCACGGCCAAGACGGACGCTGATTGGGGGAGGGGGCGGGCGTCGCGAGGCCCCAATGAATGAGCAGCCGGAAGCAGGAAGTGAGTGAGGTAGTGAGGGAGTGAGGGAGAGAAGCAGCTGGTGCAGGTGAGGGCACCCTGGCGGGGGGCAGAGGGCGCGGAGCGGGGTGCAGGCGGGAGCTAGGGACCCTCTCTGTACCCCGGCCGGGGTCTCCTAGCCCTGGAAGATTCTGATCAGAACGGAGCCAGGGGGAGCCCCGTGTGCCGGCAGGTGCCAAAACGCAACGGCCCTGGGCCCCCGCAGGAGCCCCCCCACTCCCCACCCAGGGAAACTGAGGCCCTGGGGTAGCGCTGGGACGGGAGCTTGGCGGGGCCCTCCAACCACCGCAGGGAACCCTGGGGGCATCGAGGGACGGGCCAGCATTTATTAAGCGCCTGCTGTGTTCCCGGCCGGCCCACCTTGTGACGATCGGAATGGCCCGTGCCCTGGGGGAGCTTACAGCCTAATGGGGAGGGAGAGATGTGGAGGAGAAAGGGGGCACCAGAAGGAGAGGGGCTCCGAGCTCCGGGCAACCTTCCCTGCGGCCGCAGGGGGGCCCCATGCCAGACCCTGGGGGAGACGCCAGAGGCTTGGCTCGGGAGGATGCCGCTTGCCCGGGGGTCAGGGTGGCTCCCGGACCATTGCAGGGCCGGGGGCGGGATGGACAAATGCCCTCTCACAGCAGAGGCGGCACCTAGGTCTGCGGGGCAGGCCTCATCCTGCCCCCCAGCTGCTGTTGTCACCCACTTTACAGACGGGGAAACTGAGGCAGGCAGCGGCTCCGGGAGAGTCCGACGCTCCTGACCCCCCCCCCCCCAAACCCCCCAGCAGCTCATCGGCCCCTTCTTGGGCAGTAAACTTATATCCTAGGAACTTCCCCAAGTAGAGGAATCCCTGTGTGCACCATTCCCTCCCCATGCCCACAGTGCCCCGCCTGCCTCATGTCCCAAACCCTTGTTGCCAGCCCTGAGGCCCCAAGTCTTAATGCTTTTCTCCTTCACATCATGTCGTGGGTGTTTTATGTGTGCGAGTGTGCACCTGTGTGTACGTGTGCACGTGCATGTGGTGTCCTCTGGCCAGAGCAGACTCTTTACAGAGCTTTGCTGACTCGTTTTTGCCCCCGCCTCACCTTGGCAGCCATGATGACGGACCCCCAGTACATCCTTCCCAACGACATTGGCGTTGCCAGCCTTGACTGCCGGGAAGCCTTTGGCCTGCTGTCCCCCACGGAGAGGCTCTACGCGCACCATCTGTCCCGGGCCGCCTGGTACGGGGGTCTGGTTGTGCTTCTGCAGACTTCTCCCGAGTCCCCCCACATCTACACTCTCCTCAGTCGCCTGTTTCGTGCCCAGGATCCTGAGCAGCTCCGAGAGTGTGCCCTGAAGGAGGGTCTCACAGAGGACGAATATCAGGTGTGCCCCACAGGTACCTCACAGTTAGGCTGACTCCTGCCCCCAGAGGCATCCTCATCATCAGGTCGGCAGCAGCCCTGCCTGTCCTGTACGCACACCCACACACACATGCACACACCCACACACACACACGCGCGCACACACACACACACACGCGCGCACACACACACTCACACACACACACACACACACACACACAGACACACACACACACACAGCCCTGGTGGTTCTCCCAATGCTGCAGGCCTGGCCCTCCTCTCTTGACCAATTTTCTGCCCCCTCAGGCTTTCCTGGTCTACACTGCTGGGATCTATGCCAACATGGGGAACTACAAGTCTTTTGGGGACACCAAGTTCATCCCCAACTTACCCAAGGTGAGGCAGGAAGTGGAGAGGAAGACTGGGGGTAGGGTGGGGAATTCCGCTGACCTGGCTTTTGAGGACTGTGAGCGCGCTCATCTGAACTCTAACCGCGTTTTTCTTCCCCCACTTCCCACCTACCTCATGTGCAGGAGAAGCTGGAACGGTTGGTGTTGGGGAGCCGAGCTGCCCAAGAGCAGCCAGAAGAGATTGAGGGGCTCTGGCAGATCTGTGGAAGCCTCATGTTCTCCCTGGAGCCCCAGCAGCGTCATCTGGGCCTGGGAAGCGAGGTGAGAACCTGAACTGGAGAGATGCCATGCCATTGGGCCGGGAGTCAGCAGGCCTGGATTCATGCCCCAGGTCCACCTTGGACTGTGTGTGTCTGTGTCTCCGTATGCACACGCACACATGTACTCACATGCATGTCTATGAGAGAAGCCATGTCTAGTTGGCACAAGACATCACAGTGCCATAGAAGAGCTAAGGATGCAAATTCTGCCATGGTCTCTTTCTCTGTCAGAAGAGGGGGGTGGACGAGGTCAGGGGTTCTTCCTCTGGGCCCCTGCTCACTGTCACGTCTTGTAGTTCATGTGATAATCGAAGGAAATGCTCAATTTCCATGGAGATGAGCAAAAACAGAGATGCTAGGTGTTTGTTCACAGGGCCCAGGCGAAGGTCTCCAGGGTCCAAAGTCCACTCCTTCTAGGGGATAGTGGGACTGGAGGGGAGGGAAGCCCAGCAGGGGACACTCTCCTTCCTTTCTGGGTGATTCTGTGGCTAGGAGCCTATGAGGGAGGGGGAGAGGATGAGGATGTGCTGGGGAGGGGGGGGTCCAGGAGGAGGACCAGAGGATGAAGGGGACTGGACAATTGGGTTGAAGATGTTCAGGAAAGAGAGAGGAAAGCAGCAGCAGCTGCAGGGTCACTGGTAAGGATGTGGAAAGAGGAGGACCTGAGTTCAAGTCCTGCCTCTAACATTAGATGCATGACTATAGGCAAGGCCCTTAATTTGTATGCCTCAGTATCCTCACACATTTGCAGTCCTCTGCAAATGGGCAGCAGGAAGGCTTACATGGAAGCTGTGAGGTATGAGCTGAGCTCTGAAGGAAAGTGCAAATTCCAGGTGATAGGGGTGAAGAAGGCAAACCTTCCAGGCACAGGGGACAAAGGCACAGAGGTGGGAGATGGACGTTTCAGGGGATTTAATTTAGCTGAACTGTGACCTTGACACAGGAGCAATAGGGGGCCACAGCATCATTTTGGATGAAGGAGGAATGTGGTCAGATCTGTACTTTAAGAAGATCGCTTTCCCATCTCCTCTAGAGCAGGAGGGGATCTTGGTTCCCTAAGGCTTTCCATCTCCTGCCTTCATGCCTTTGCCTCCTCCCTAGTTTCCTTCAGAGCTCAGTGGAGATACTCTCTGCTATGGGATGCCATTTTTGTCCCCTAGGACGTTGGTTCAACTTACTTGTACCCCTGTTGTATCTCCCCCACTACCCTGCCCCCAGGCCCTCCTGCCCTCAGGCCCTCCTGCAGAATGTTGGCTCCTTGTAGGCAGGGACATTTTTCATGTCTTTGGCTCTAACATGGCCATAGGGGCCCCTTACGGGTGTGGCTGTTGATGGTGGACCCTTCCCCCTACAGGGCACCACCACATATTTCTCTGAGAACTGTACTTTGGAGGATGCCAAGCTGGCCCAGAACTTCTTGGATTCCCAGGTAGGAGGCCTGGGAGGGTGGAAGCCCAGACCATCGATGAAGGTATGGGGATGGGCAGGGCCTCTTCCTCTCCCTCCACAGACTCCCACCTCCTGCTGTCTTCCAGAATCTCAGTGCCTACAACACAAGGCTGTTCAAAGGAACAGACGCAGACGGGAAGCCGTGCTTTGAGGTGCGCCTGGCCTCTATCCTTGGAGAAGGTGAGCCCCAAGTGGGTTCCTGGAAGGGGTGTGGGAAGGAGCTCTGGGAAGCTGGCCCTTGGAGCAGAGATGGGTCTGCTTCTTGACCTGGGAGGTGAAGACCAAAAGTAAGGGGGATGTTGGTAAGAGGCTGTGGAGGCCTGTAGTCAGGAAACACGTTTGGAGCTGTGCAGGCCCAGGATGGAGGGGTGCTCCCTCCACCTTGGTAGCTTTCTTCCATGTGATTCCCCTGTATGCTGTCAAGATGTTATTTTACATGTACGCACGCACATACACATACACACACACTGACCCACTATTATTTTACATGCATGCGCATACACAGACACACACATACATGTGTGTGCACACATGCATGTGCGTACACATCCTTCATCTCCCACCTCCTGTCCTTTGTCCTGCCTGTGCCGCTGCTCAAGCAGTCCCTTCAGCAGGAAGCCTCTTCCATCCCCCCTCCCTAGGCTAGTGCCTCCCTCCAGGATTACTGTATGCTTGTGTCCCTCCCATGGCCTTGATGTGTCCATGTGAATATGCATGTTCTTTCTCCCCCATTAGAAAGTCAGCCTCTTGAGGACAGGCCTGTTTCTCTTTTGTCTCTGTGTCCTGAACACTGATGAATGAAAAAGCACTTAGCATGTCCCATGCCCAGCACACAGTAGTTGCTTGCTGACGATTCACCAGTTTTTTGCTTTTCACTTCCCTGGGCCCCCTGTGCCTCTTCAATCACACCCTTCTAGGAAGTGGGGTCTCTGTGAGTGCAAGGACGTACCACCAGCTTTCCGCACAGTAGGTGCTTTTTTCATCTCTGATGTTCTCCGTTCCCTGCAGAGGCCACCTCGGACTCATGCATGACACCGAAGCTGAAGACCTACGAGTTTGAGGGCTGCCAGTTCCAGGTGACCCGGGGAGACTACTCCCCCCTCCTCCAGAAGGTGGTGGAGCACCTGGAGAAAGCCAAGGTAGTGACCCATGGGGATGGGAGAAGGCAGGGCCTGGAGGGAGCCAAGGCACCTCCCAGGAGACAGCCAGGATCCCTGTGGCCTTGGTTCTCCCACAGGCCTACACAGCCAACAGCCACCAGGAGCAGATGCTGAGTCAGTACATTGAGAGCTTCACGCAGGGCTCCATTGAGGCCCACAAGCAGGGCTCTAGACACTGGATCCAGGATAAGGGTCCCATCGTTGAGAGGTGAGAGTGTGTGGGTATCTAGGCTCCCTGGCCCATGGCCCACCTGCCCCCAGCTCCATCATTGCCCTTCTCTCCCCAGCTACATTGGCTTCATCGAGAGTTACCGAGACCCCTTTGGCTCCCGGGGAGAGTTTGAAGGTATCTCCTTATTGTGCCCTGGGCTTGTGGTCCTAGGCCCAGAGCTCATGATCCGGAAAGGACTGTTGGGCCCTCTGCTGAGAAGTGTCCCAGGCCAGACCCCAGGGCCCTTGCTAAGTGCCAGGGAGGTAGAGGAATGCCAGAATGTGGGCCTGTCCTCAGGGAGTTCCCAGTCCAGTGGGGTAGGGGCCCATTTGCAAACCCCTCCGTGTGGAAGATCCATACCATAGAAGCTGGCACTGAGAGGTTATCCTGAGGCCACAGGATCAGTTCAGAGAGGCCTTGGGGAGCATCTAGGCCAGTGGAGTAAACTCAGGCCCAGGGAGGGAACAGGAGCCAACCAGCCACCTAGGCTCTGCCTCCAGCCATCAGCACACCCCCTGCTGTGACCCTTACCTGCCCCATCTTGGGAAATAGAGCTGCCCCAATGCTGGGTGGGTGGGTGAGGCCTTCACCAGGGTGAGACATGCAGAAAGTGAGGGGGTGGGGATTCCAGCACCCCCAGCCCTCCCTTCCTGGGCCCTCAGGCTTTGTAGCTGTGGTGAACAAGTCCATGAGCGCCAAGTTTGAGCGCCTGGTGGAGAGCGCTGAGCAGCTGCTGAAGGAGCTGCCCTGGCCCCCTGCCTTTGAGAAGGACAAATTCCTCACCCCTGACTTCACCTCCCTCGATGTCCTCACCTTTGCTGGCTCCGGGATCCCTGCTGGCATCAACATCCCCAACTGTGAGTGGTCCCCTGGGAAGGATGCCCCTCCCTGGCATCCCCAACCCTGGGGACGATGGGGTATGAGGGCACAGGAGCCCCAGGGGAGGAGAGAGCATGGGGGCACAGGAGTACTGGAGGGAGGGGTCTGGGGGTGCCAATGCCTCAGGCCTCAGCTTCCTTGTAAAGGGAGGGGCCAGGCTGGCGATGTCCATCTAGGGGTTTGTGTCTTGGTGCCTAGAGGCTATTGTTGCTCTGTGACCTTTCTCCCTGCACTCCCAGGCCCTACTGGCTCTTGAGCTTCTGCCTTCCTCTTTGTTCCTCCAGCACCTGCCCCATAGCTGGTGTCCCCCCACTCCTTCCCCCTCTGCTGTGTCCCTCTCTCCACCCCTTGATGCTGCTTCCTCTAGATGATGACCTTCGGCAGCAGGATGGCTTTAAGAATGTGTCTTTGGGCAACGTGCTGGCCGTGGCCTATGCCACCCAACGTGAGAAGCTCACCTTCCTGGAAGAAGAGGACAAGGTGAGGGAGGGTGGTGTAGGGGGTGCCGGGCCAGGAGCGAGGAGGGGAGGACTGGGAGGACCTGACCTTCCACCTCTACAGGACCTCTACATCCGCTGGAAAGGGCCATCCTTCGAAGTTCAGGTGGCACTGCACGAGCTGCTGGGTCATGGCAGCGGGAAGCTCTTTGTGCAGGTGAGGGGTGGGCAGCCCTGGATGCTCAGGGGATCATGCTATGTTGTATATGTGGGTACTTCCTCCACAAGTGCAGGTAGCAGCCCATCTCCCCCTTCTCATTTTGTGCCATCTCCTATCATATAAACCCCCAGACAAGTGGTGTCTGATGTCCCAGGGAAGATGCCAGGGGGCTTGGCCCCCAAAGGTTAGTTATGAACCCAAGGAAGATCCACAGTGGCCTCTGTCCCACCTACTTCCCTTGTGCCTCCGTGGTGAGGGTGGGGGTGCAGAAGATAGGGCCACGTGTGTCTGGAGAAGGGGAGAATCTGGAAACGTCATGAAAGATTGTGGTGCAGAGATGCAGGTGGGGGGCTGCAGGTTAAGAGTGTCACATACTCTTTGGATCTTTTGGTTCTGCTTAACTGTTTTTGTTTGTTTCACGGGAGGGCTAAGTGATGAAACCAAAGGCTAATAGAAGGGATTTAGAAAGAAGGGAGGACCCTCTCATTGAGGCCTCCTGCCCATAGCCTGTCCTGCAGGCCTTGGATTTGGGACACTGGACATACCTGGGTGTGGGGATCCCATCCTTCCATCCAGTGCTTCTTCCTGTAGGATGAGAAGGGATCTTTCAACTTTGACCAGAATACTGTGACCAACCCAGAAACAGGGGAGCAGGTAAGAGCCAGGCAGGGGTTACCCTGAGACCCAAGGGAAGGGGATGTGGGGAATCCTGGAGAGTTCCTCACTGACTGGATGGGAACTGGGGATGGGGAAGCAGCTGAGCAAGCTTTCCAGGCGACCAGTTGCCTGTACCATCCCCCCCCATTCCAGATCAGGAGCTGGTACCGAAGTGGAGAGACCTGGGACAGCAAGTTCAGTACCATTGCATCCAGTTATGAGGAGTGCCGGGCTGAGAGTGTGGGGCTCTACCTCTGTCTCCACCCCCGCGTCCTGGAGTAAGTGTGGGCTGGGCCAGGACTACAAGGGGTGCAGACCAGAGGTGGGGCCAGGGGATTTGGGGCCCAGCCCAGGCCTGTGAGAGGTGTGGGCCAGAGGCAGGGCCAGGGGGTCTGGGGGCCCAGCCCAGGCCTGTGAGAGGTGCAGGCCAGAGGCAGGGCCAGGGGGTCTGGGGGCCCAGCCCAGGCCTGTGAGAGGTGTGGGCCAGAGGCAGGGCCAGGGGGTCTGGGGGCCCAGCCCAGGCCTGTGAGAGGTGCAGGCCAGAGGCAGGACCAGGGGGTCTGGGGGCCCAGCCCAGGCCTGTGAGAGGTGCAGGCCAGAGGCAGGGCCAGGGGGTCTGGGGGCCCAGCCCAGGCCTGTGAGAGGTGTGGGCCAGAGGCAGGGCCAGGGGGTCTGGGGGCCCAGCCCAGGCCTGTGAGAGGTGCAGGCCAGAGGCAGGGCCAGGGGGTCTGGGGGCCCAGCCCAGGCCTGTGAGAGGTGCAGGCCAGAGGCAGGGCCAGGGGGATCGAGGGTCCAGATCAGGCCTATGAGTGATGTAGGCCAGAGGCAGGGCCAAGGGACTCCGGGACCCACTGAGCCCTCACATGCTTCCCCCAGGATCTTTGGGCTGGATGGGCCTGACGCTGAGGATGTGATATATGTGAACTGGCTGAACATGGTGCGTGCAGGACTTCTTGGTCTGGAGTTCTACACCCCAGAGACATCCAGCTGGAGACAGGTAGGGGGAGTGTAGTTGTGTATGGTGGGGTGTTGGTGTAAATGTATGTGTATGGTGTGTGTGGTGGGAAGGGGAGCACAGCGACTTTAGGCCAGGCCAGGGTGGTGGGAGGCAGGGGGTCGGGGGAAGGAAGGTGGCCATGCCTGAGAACTGTTGGCCCAGGATCTCTGGCTGCCTCATTGAGCTCCCCCGCTATGGCGGCCCGCACACTCTGCTCCTCCATGGTCCCTTGGCCATCTGCCACCCCATCCCTTCCCACCGCTGGTGGTCCAGGCTGATGGAGAAGGGCAGTGGCCCTTGGCAGGGACCTGAACGGAATCCTTGTTGCTGCAGGCGCACATGCAGGCCCGTTTTGTGATCCTGAGGGTCCTGCTGGAAGCTGGGGAGGGACTGGTCACAGTTGTCTCCACCACTGGCTCCGATGGGCGCCCGGATGCCCGGGTCCGTCTGGATCGGCACAAGATCCGCTCAGTTGGCAAACCCGCCCTGGAGCGGTTCCTGCGACGACTCCAGGTAAGCAAAGGCTCCCTCTGCTCTGCACTTCTGTGGCCCTCCTGCGTCTGTCCCCCTTCCCTTCCCTCCTCTCTGCTCTTTGCCCATTACTTGAATCTCAAGCCAGAAGCCACCCGAAAGGGAGGAGAAGGTACTGGCCTAGGCTGCACAGCTGGGCTGACTTGGGGCCCTTTTCAGCCTTTCTTCAGACACAGGTCAAAATCTCATCTCCTTCTTTCACCCCTTTGCCCAGGCTGTCCCCCTGACCTGGATTGCCCTCCCTCCTCCCCTCTGCCTCTCAGAATCACTAAGATTGGCTTAAGCTCTGCCTTTCATGATGGCCCAGCTGCCAGGGCCCTCCCCCCAATCACTTGGCATCTGTTTGGTGGCACAGACAATGCCATCTTATGTTACCAGTGCTTCCCACAGTTCCTGGCATGAGTCACTGCTCAATAAATGCTTGTTGCCTTGAATTGAGACTTCTTTCCCTGATCTGCACCCCAGTTTCTTCATTTATAAACTGGAAGCACCTTCCCCTCCCATCCCCAGGTGCTGAAATCAACAGGAGATGTGGCTGCTGGGCGGGCACTGTACCAGGGATACTCTGCTGTCACTGACTCTGCCCCTGAAAACTTCCTTGCCCTCCGAGAGACGGTGCTGCTGCGGAAGGAGGCCCGTAAGCTGATTGTGCAGCCAAACACCTGTCTCGAAGGTAGCGTCCTTCGGGGCAGGGCCGACACCATAGCCAGGGCCTGTGGACTGCCCTGGAGTCCCTGAGTGCTTGGCAGCTTTGGATGGAGGGAGGGAGGTGCCGGTGTCCAGATGGATAGATCCTCCTGGAGGCTTCCCCGAGGACAGGCCAGCTAGAGGAGGGGCCCACCAGGCTGGTCAAGGCCAACACCCTCTTCTGCACAGGCCCCCCAAGGCCCAAAGGAGAGAATGACATGTAGATGGAGCCGTGCTTGTGTGCCAGGTGTGCTGAGAGCTGGGGATGGGACCTGGAGCCCACGCAGGAGCATCCCCTTGCTCTGCAGCCTCCCTAGCTGGGTCTAGGGGTGGGCCTCCAGGGAAGGCAGACCCCAGCCCACCTTTCCATTGTTCCACTGTTCCTGGTTCCGTCCCTCCCCAAGTGCTGGCCTGTGGGGCTGCCATCCTCCTTAAGCTGATAGGCACGCACTTGGGGTGAGTTATCTATGTAGCCTCTGTCCTGTGCAGTTCATAGGCCCCTAGGCCTAGAGTGCAGAGGTCCTGGGGGGTTGACTGTCTTTCCACCAATCCACAAACTGAGGCCTGGACAGCTGATGGGGTGTGCCCATCCGTTCTTCCTGCTCTGCTGCTTCTCCTTTGTCAGGAGGTGTGGGTAGTCTTGTTCCTGAGGCTCGCTGGGGCATCTTCAAGGGGACTTTGGGACAGGTGCAGTGCGAACAGGCAGGCAGATGTCGTCTCCCCTGAGGATGCTCTCCTCTCTCTGTAGGCTCTCAGGTGCAGCTCCTTGAGTATGATGCCTCAGCCGCTGGCCTCATCCGCTCCTTCTCCGAACGCTTCCCTGAGGATGGGCCCAAGCTAGAGGAGGTGCTCACAGGACTGGCCAAGGCAGATGCCCATTTCTGGAGGGGCCCCAAAGAAGTGCCAGCCCTCCAGGCCTGAAGGAGGTCCCAGAAGCTCTGCCCCACCTGCTCTCCTCACTCAAGCCCGTACTCCCTCCCTCTCTAGGGGTTTGAGGAGGGACATGGGCTGGGACTCGTGCCCTGGATGTGGTCAGGGCAGGGGGTGGCAGTAGGCATGACTTGGTCACCAGAGCTGACAGCCATCCATCCCCCTGCATCTCCACACAAGGATCAGGCCAGAGTGGCCTATGAGGAGGCCAGCATGTCTAGGACACTTAGGAGCTGTCTAGGGACCCTGGCCCAGATCTCTTCTCTCAGAGCCAGTTCCCTCTTCTGTGCCAGGGATGGTGCCACCTGCCTACCTCTCACAGGGTTGTTGTGAGGAAAGTGGTGTATAACTTTTAAAGAGCTATCAAAATGGGAGCGCTGATGGTCCAGCTTCCTTTCCCCCACATGTGTCCTGGGCACCACAACATCCTGTGGTTTGGTGATGGTGGTGGGAGCCATGGAATCCTGTGGTTTGATGGGGGGGCATGGCATCCTGTGGTTTGGTTGGGGGACCATGGCATCTTGGGATGTGGTGGTGGTCGACATGGCATCCTGTGGATTGGTAGGGGGGCATGAGATCCTGTGGTTTGGGGGGGCCATAGCATCCTGGGGTTTGGGGGGGAGCCATGGCATTCTGTGGTTTGGGGGGGCATGGCATCCTCTGGTTTGGTGGTGTGGTAGGGCATGGAATTTTGTGGTTGGGAGGGGCATGACATCCTGTGGATTGGTAGGGGGGCACAGGATCCTCTGGTTTAAGGGGGGCAGGTGGCATGGCATCCTGTAGTTTGGGGGGGGTGCATGGCATCCTGTGGTTTGGGGGTGGTGGCCACAACATCCTGTGGTTTAGACCACTTTCTCCAAGTGTAACCAGTGAGAATCGGGGGAGGGCAGCACAGCACTTAGAGATGAGAGAGACTCTAAGATGTAGAACATGGAATGTCAGAACTGGAAGGTTAAGTCAGCAAGTATTTATTAAGTACCTACTCTGTGCAGGCACTGTGCTCAGCTCCAGGGACAAGGACAGCCCTTGCCCTCCAGGTGCTGCCAGTTTAACAGGGAGACAACAGGCTGACAACTACATACAGACAAGGCTAAATGGAAGATACATCCAGGATAAATGGAAGATAATCAACGGGGAAGGCTGTAGGATTAAAGGGGAGGCAGAAAAGGCTTCCTAGAAGCCAGATTTTAGCTGAGCCATGAAGGAGGCCGAGAGGTGACCATAAAGACAGTTCCAGGCTTGGGGAGCTGGAAGACCAGCCTCCTGAGGACAGCGAGGGTAACTGGAGAGAAAACTGGGAGGAGAGTCCAGCGTGAGAAGACTGGAAAGGGGCCGGCCAAGCAAAGGGGTTACACTGGACCTGGAGGGCAGAGAGAGCCAGGGGAGTTGATTGATTAGAGGGATGGCCTGATCAGAAGTGCTTTTAGTTTGTCCTGAGCTCAGGGGAATACGTGCTGGAAGAAGGAGAGAGGGCGCCTGGGAACACAGCTCATGGAATGACAGCTGGGAGGGACTTTAGCACTTAGAACAAAGGATCTCTGAGCTGAGAAGGGCCTTAAGGCTTAGAACATAAGATGCCAGAGCTGAGGACCTTAATGCTTAGAACTTAGGATGTCAGAGCTTAGAAGGCTTAGAACATTGGCTGTCAGAGCTGAGGACCTTAATGCTTAGAACTTAGATGTTGGAGCTGGGCCCTTACAATTTAGAATATCGGAGCTAGGAGGTCCTTTATAAAAGAGAGTGCTGGGATAGGCCCAACGTAGAAGGCGGTATGTCAGAGCTGGGGAAGCCCTTCCACCTTAGAACCCAGAATGTTAGCGGGGGACGGGCCTTAACACTTGGAACACTGGCTGGCCTGGAGACCTGGAAGGGCCGTTAGAGCGGGGAAGGTGGGCCCGGCGCTCAGGGCCGCTCTGGATCACAGAACAGGGGAGGGTCACCTGCCCAGCGAGACTTGGGAAGGCGCTTGGGAGCCAGGACTGGCACCTGGAGCCCAGAGGGCACCTTTCGCGCAGGCGCACTCTCGCCGTGCCAGCCGGCGGCTCTGCGGCTGCGCACAGCCGTCACCGAGGTTCTGCCCGGAACCTTGGCGCGCTGCTTCCGGCGCCTTCGGACTGCTTTGGGAGGGCGCCTCGAGGATGCGCCCGTTGTCCGGGGTTACGGTGGATAAGATGGCGGCGAGCGGGGACTCGGCAGGCAGCCGCATTGAAAGGTGACCTCCTCCCTGCCCGCCAGCGGTGCCTACCCCGAGCCCCAGCGGCGGCGGACTCGCCCCGCCCCCTGCTTAGTTACCCGGGGGGCGGGGCCGGGCGTCGCAGCGGGATCGCCTCCGTCCTGGGGTGTTGTAGGGGATCAGCGCGGGCCTAGAACGTTACATTGTAGCAACTATGGGGCGCGCTTAGAACTTTAACAGTGTAGCCAGGAGAACCCTCTGCGGGTTAGAGGCGGAACGTGGGCGCCTAGAACATTAACTAGCATTACTATATCAGAACATCAGAAGTAGGACATTTGTTGGAGCCTTAGAACGTTACAGGGCGGAGAGTTCTAGGCCAGAATGTAGAGCCTCAGAGGATTTCTGCAGAAGGTTGGCCACGTTGCATGTGACTTCTGACCATCATCCTGAGCTCCTCCTCTACATGATGAATCCCCCCTGCTTTCTCCCCCTTGTTGGCTCTCTGCAGCCATCAGTAAGCCCTGCTCCTTCAATAGGCTCCATCCCTACCTCTGCCCCCTCCCAGTGATGCTACCCTACCAACTCCACACTGTGTTTGGGGTCCTTTCCCTAACCTCCATGAGAGCCCCTTCCATCCTTCCTCTCTCTAGTACTGAAGTCAATTCCAAATGGCTGGATGCCCACTATGACCCCATGGCCAACATCCACACTTTCTCTGCATGTCTCGGTGAGTTCTCTGCTTGCCTACATCTCTGGAAAATTGGGCAGATGGGCACCTTTCATCAGGAGCATAGCTTGGCTCTGGGGCTGTGCCCTACTGAACACCTCTCTCCCTACCCCCATCCTTATGAACCACTCTGTGTTTTCTAGCACTTGCAGATCTCCATGGGGATGGCGAGTACAAGGTGAGCCGTTCTTGGGAGGACCTAGCGCCCAGCCTCCCACTTCGCCTGCTTGCTAAGCATTTCCTGATGCAGGGTTAGCCCAAGGCTCCTCGGAAGGCACTGAAGAAACTGCAGAAATGTCAGGGGAACCAGGGTCCTGAGCCCACTCACAATCACTAGAATTGAGGAACTCATCACAAGAAGGAAGCCCAGTAGTCATTTAGCCCGGGCCCTTGGCAAAAACTAGATTTAGAGAGAGCTTCCCAGTGGGGTGAACCTGGGTCACAAAATTGAGAACCATTAGACTGTGTCCCTCCAGGGGTCATTGAATTGAGAGAAGCCAGGCCTCCTGACTTGCCCATCCCATCCCGTATGCTCAAGGTTTTAAGCTGGGAAACTGAAGGGGATTCCCTTAAGGATGATTCCTCCCCTTATGGGTAAAAAGTACATTAAGCTCTGAAACTCAGTCTTCCCTTCCCCTACCATAGCCCCTGTTGGAGCCTTTAAGGGGGCCTGAGCGAGTGAATGAATGAAAATGCATTTCTTCAGCACCGTGCTAAGGAAATAAAGTCAGACAGTGCCTGTCCTTCAGGAACTCCCACTGTGCTGGGGAAGGTTCAGCTGCCAGTCAGAAGGAAATATCCCTTTGTTCTTAGGGGGCAGAGGTAAGCATTTTTATTCCTTGATTCTTTTCCTTGTAGCTGGTTGTGGGGGACCTAGGTCCTAACTGTCGGCAGCCAAGACTAAAGGTGCTCAAGGGACCATCGGTGTTGACTGAGAGCCCACTGCCAGCCCTGCCATCAGCTGCCACTGCCTTTCTCATGGAGCCCCACGAGCCTCGGACCCCAGCACTGGCACTGGCCTCTGGCCCCTGTGTGTACGTCTACAAGAACCTTCGGCCCTACTTCAAATTCAGCCTGCCTCCCCTGCCTCCTAATCCCCTGGAACAGGATCTCTGGAATCAAGCCAAGGAGGTGGGTGGGAGACAGAGGAAGCAGGTGGATTGGGGGTGGTGATATAAAGGTCCCAGAGAACAATCTAGAGAAAAATTATGGTTTTGGGGAGAAGGAAGCTGGGACTGAAGGAAAAAGGGGATCCTAGCTCAGGGGGAATTTGTACCTGATATGACAGTATCACAGGGGGCCCATTGAAGAAGAGGCCAGAGCATCTTTATCAGGGTTTCTCCTAAAAGCAGATGCTTCCTCTTTCTCCCCTCCATCCACAGCCCTCAGCTTCTGATCCCACTGAGGCTGGTTCTTTGCCTTGGTTTTTCTCACTTACAGTCCACCTTTTCCAGCAGCATAGCTATTGAGGAGGGCGTGGCAGGGGCTTGGTTGTGTCCTTTGGAGGGCTGAGGGACACTCCTTACTGGCCCTTAGCTCAGTTCTACAGTGGAGATATTAGAAAACGGGAGAAAGCTTTTGCATCTTAAGAAAAATGAGTGCTTTGGATGGAAAAAGTAGAGACGTAGAGAGGGATGAGAGGAAGCCTGTGAGGAAAAGGGGGTGAACAGAAGAGGGGTTGTAAAGGAGGAGGATAAGGCTACTGGATGGGGCAAGGTCATGGTTGAGGAGGTTGGGAACACACCAGGGAGGACTGGGATAGAGCAGGGTAGAGTGCTTGTGGACAGAAGGACTGCATTGCCTTGTGGGAGTTGTGAGTGTTTGGGCTGCTCAGAGATCAGCCCTGAGCTATGGAGTCTTCTCCCTTTTGGCACAGGACCGGATTGACCCTTTGACCCTAAAGGAGATGCTGGAGGAAATCAGGTGAGAAGGCTCTCCCTGTCACCGTCTTTCTGCTCCTGGTCTTTGTTCTTTCACCCAAGTGATTTGAGCGTCCTCTCCTTACAGGGAGAAGGCTGAGGTGCCTCTGTCTTCGCAGTCCCTCAGGTAAGGCTCCTTCACCGAGCCAACACCAATCCCTGAAGAGCTCTTATGTGTGCAGAGCCCTGAGCTCCGCTTTGGGATCAATGCAGCTTAGATGTCACAGAATTAGGGCACTAACTATGACCTCAGTGGCCCTCCTGAACTGCCCATCTGTGAAATGAATCCCCACTTTGGCAAGTCCCACTGGTGGCTGTCCCAACCCTGGTTGGAGACAGCAAATGCCCCCTACCTACTTGGAGGAGAAGCAGTGGCCCATATGACCATTATCTGGGAGTGTCAGGTAGTGGAAGGAGTGCCATGCTTGCACTTGGGAGACTTGTGGTCCAGTCCCACCCCTACACTAATCCCCTAGCCTCAGTGAGACCCAGCTCCAGCATGTAAACCCTGAAGTATCCTGTCACTAACATCTGCTGTTCTCCAAATGCCTGAGATTACACAAAAAATACCATCAGAGATGCACAATGAGGTCCCTCTGAGGAGGGAGGTAATTTCCAACCCCCTAGATCCAGAAAGACTCCAGGAGGGGGCAGCCCCTCCCTGTACTCAGAGCTATCTCTTATCCAGTTCTGGGGGAAGGAAAGCAGGGCCTGGCAACAGAGGGACAAAGGGGAGGGAGGCACAGAGCTCATGGGGAAGGGAGCTCAGAGGCCACCCAGAGAGGGCATGGCTTTGGCCTCCTTCCAGGTGGGGGGAGGGAAGAGTGCCCACCGCCTCCAAGACCTCCACTGGGGAGTGTATCCTCTGTAGAGCCAGGGTATCTGAGAGGTATTTGACATTTAGGTTCTTACATCTGGAACTGGGAGAGATGGAAGCCTTTGTGGCTCAGCACAAGACTCAGCCCATCAAGCGACAGGTATAGACAGTGGGGGGAGGGCAACTCTTCACATCCCTCTGACCTGGCCCTGCCCAGCTCTGGGCAGATGGTTCATGGCTCCTTGGCCACCAGACAGTCATCACAACCATGACCGTCCTGAAGAAGAACTTGGCTGATGAGGATGCTGTGTCCTGCCTGGTGCTGGGCACCGAGAACCGGGAGCTCCTGGTGCTTGACCCCGAGGCATTCACTGTCCTGACAAAGGTCAGCCAAGCCCCCTACCTCAGGAAGGGATCAACTGGGGGGTAGGTGAGGAAGGGCATGGACGAGGCGAGCCCACCAGAAGCCAGGCAGGACATTTGGCTCCTTTCCATCCAGATGAACCTGCCCAGCGTCCCTGTGTTTCTGGAAGTGTCAGGGCAGTTTGACGTGGATTTCTGGCTCACGGCCGCCTGCCGAGATGGTAACATCTACATCCTGAGAAGGTGCCAGGGTTCATTTAGGGATTGGGGAACATCAGGGCCTAGGAACTGGTTCTGGATCCCAGCATGTATCTAAGCAGGAGTAGGAGAGCAGTTGAGAGCAAGCCTTGGACAAGAGACAGGAAGAAACATGGGAGTTGAGGGAGGGTCCTTCTGGCCCAGAAGTCTGATGTCCCTTTTCCCACAGGGACTCTAAGCGCCCTAAATACTGCATTGAGCTGAGTGCCCAGCCTGTAGGGCTTGTCCGGATCCACAAGACCCTAGTGGTGGGCAGCACCCAGGACATGCTCCACAGCTTCACCCACAAGGTGCTGGTCTCCTTCCATGTCCTGCCCTCCCACCATGCCTGCATTTTAACCTCATGCAATATCCAGCCTCAGACTTTCTGACTCCTTGGCTCACCCACAGGGGAAGAAGCTGTGGACAGTCCCCATGCCAGCGCCCATCCTGACAATGAGTCTGTTGGAGCAGCGTTCCCGTGGTCTGCAGGCTGTCATGGCTGGATTGGCCAATGGGGAGATGCGCATTTACCGAGATAAGGCCCTTCTCAACATCATCCGTACTCCTGTGAGCCCTCAGAGTTCAGGGGAGTGGGAGTGCCCCCAGCCTGAGTTTTTTTCCTGATGTCTCACACCTGCTATCTTCCCCTCCTCCTTCCTCAGTGGTTCTTGGTGTCTTCCCCTAGGATGCGGTGACTAGCCTCTGCTTTGGCCGCTATGGACGAGAGGATAATACCCTTATCATGACAACCCGAGGTGAGGGGGAAAGCATGACCTGAGGCCATGAGTCTTTTCGGAAGGGGCAGTGAGGAGGGGGTGAGCCCCATAAAGCAGGATTTCAAAGCATCAAATCTGGGCTAATGGGGGAGTTCACTGCTATCCCTCCCCCCACCCCAGGCAGCTCTGGCCCTCTACCTCTCCACTAGGTGGGGGCCTGGTTATCAAGATTCTGAAGCGAATGGCAGTATTTGGGGAAGGGGCTGGAGAGGCAGGCCCCCCCCTAGCCCAAGCCCTGAGGCTCAACGTGCCTCGAAAGACCAGACTCTATGTGGACCAGACTTTGCGGGAGCGAGAGGCCGGTACTGGTAAGGCTTAAGGCCCAGGTTCGTCCCTCTATTAATGTAGGCATTTTAACGGTTATAGGTTTGGGGGAGAGTCAGGGCACGTTCAGTGTTCTGCTGGCACCCACCTGACTGCCTTCTCTTGACTCCTTTTCCCCCTTTGCCCATATTCTTGGTGTCTGGAAGCTGCCCTAATCCTGCCACCCTTTGGGTCCCATTAAACTCCTCCCAGAATCCCCCCAAAGCAGCTTCCTTGGGCATCCTGATGCCACCCACCCCTTTGTGCCCCAGCCTTGGACATCCTGATTCCATCCCACCTCCATGTGCCCTTCCTTTTGCAGCCATGCACCGAGCCTTCCAGATGGACCTCTATCTGCTCCGACTCAGGGCAGCTCGTGCCTACGTGCAGGCTCTGGAATCCAGCCTGAACCCTGTGTCCACTACCCTCCGAGAGCCCCTCAAGCTACATGCTGTGGTGAACACGGGTGGGGAAGGGGGTGGGTTTGAGGAGAGAGGTCAGTAAAAAATTAGCAAGGGGGTCTGATGCCCCCTCCCTCCAAGTCTGCCCCAGCGCTTCCCCAAGGCAGGGGGAAGGGCTTCCGGCCTGCCAGGTCCTGCCATTGGGTAGGTTTCACTCTCTCAAGGACTCTCTGTCTGATGTGGAGCCTGACATGGCAGTCACTGAGAGCTCTGTCAGTGAAGGCCCATTTCAGTCCTAAGGAAGAGGAAATAACTCTCCTCTTGGGGTATCTGGCTCAGAAGGTCCCAAGCAGCCATCGGGGAGAGAGTACACACTGGACCAAAAATCACAAGAAATGCCATGTGACCTTAGGACAGAGCCTCATCTGTAAAATGGGCAAAATCCAGTCTTCCCTGCCTACCTTTCTAGGGCATGATGATCAGCTGGGAGGAGGGGGGAGGAGGGCATACTTAGTCATGCTTAAAATTTGAAGCTGGAAAGTTCAGGGGAGAAAATGCTAGCCTGGAAGTCACAAAGACCACAGCTAACCCATTCTGGCTGCGTGACCCGGGGCAAGTCTCTGGACTTCCAGGTGTGGTCCTGTTCTGGTGGAGTGAGGTCCTAGAAATCCCATGTTTATCCGTGAGAAGTTTCTGGGGGTGTGCAGGGGCAGTGAAAGCTGGAAATTCAGGTGGCTTGAGAGCAACTGAGGATCAGGGGTCACCTGGGCAGCCAGCTAAGAAGAGGGACAATGTCTAAAAATGGGGGCAGAGGCACGAGGACAGGGAGAAAAGTCACAAAGAAATTGGCTCAACTTTTGTTCAAGGAAACACTTTCTGAGGCTGAGCCCCCACCCACCCACCCCAGGATGTAATGAGCCCCTCCCCAGTCCCTGGATGTCTTCATCCTTCCGGGGGCATCATGGGCATGGCTCAAAGTCTGGATTAGACTCGATGCCCCTGCTCAAGGGTGGTGCCAGGGGTGTGTCTCACTTGGTCTGGAGTCCCCAGTTTAAGAGCTTTGTGCCTCCTCCAGGTTCAGGGCTTGGGGCCCACCTTCAAGTTGACCCTTCACCTCCAGAACACATCTGCTATCCGCCCTGCCTTGGGCCTGCTGGTCTCCTTCCTGTACAACGAGTCCCTCTATGCCCTACCCCGGGCGTTCTTCAAGGTGGGAGCCCTACCTTCCCAGGGCCTACTGGAGACTTCCACCTCCAGTTCCCCTTACTCATGCCTTTGGGAGCCTCCAGGTGCCATCTGACCAGGAGCTACCACCGTACATAATCTCTCCCCCACTCTAGGTTCCCATGTTAGTACCAGGCCTCTGCTACCCCATGGAGACCTTTGTGGAGTGTCTTAGTGATAAAGGCATCTCAGACATCATCAAGGTGGGTCACCCCTGGGGCAGGCTGGGCACCTCTGGGCATTGGGTCTCAGGTGGGGCCTAGGAGAGGAGACTTGGGGTCTCTGAAAATGATGGCTAACTCACCAGCTGCTGGGGCCCCCTCTCCTATCCTTCCTTCCCACTCAGGTGCTGGTGCTTCGTGAGGGCCAGAGCGCACCCCTGCTGAGTGCCCACATCAACATGCCTGTGAGTGAGGGGCTGGTAGCTGCCTGAGCCCAGGACCAGCCAGGAGCAAACACTAGTTAGGCATCGACCTTTATGTAGAAGCAGCAAGTGAAAGCCAGCCCTGTGAGGAGCTCTGGAGGCAGTGGGCATCAAGACCCCCCAGCTCAGGGCAGTTCCTCCTGGAAGTATGGGGAGGATCTCACCTCCCAGAACATCTCCCCCTCCCTGTAAGGCCTGGTGAATGTTATCATTAAACAAGTGAGGAGTCTCCAGGCAGCCTGGCCTACTCTCTCAGGATACCAGCTTCAGTAGGCTCCACTTCCAGACCTCCTGCCTGCGTGTCCCTTCCCCATTCTGGGCTTTGCCAGGATGACCTGAGGCCCCTTGTGGCTCCACACAGGTGATCCTGTGATGGCTCCCATGGGTTGACCTCTGGAAGCCTCAGGGCCCCCTGCCTACTCCAGGCTGAGCCTTGTTCCAGCCAAGCCCTGTGGGGAAGAAGAGACTGCAGCATGGAGCTTTTTCCTTAGCCTTGGCATCAAACAGCAAGCATCTATTAGGCACCTTCTGTGTGCCAGGCACAGGGCAAAGCCCAAGGGAAGAGCCTGCAGCCCCATGCCCACCTGCCCACCAATTCTCAGGAACTGCCCCTGAATCAGGCCTCAACTGAGGGGTCTCCCATGGCAGAGATGCTGCCAGGAAAGGCAGGGGTCCCATGGACAGAGGGAAGTAAGCCCAGCACAGGCTGCCCCTGAGTGGGGCCTCCCTCTCTGGAAAGGTAGAGCTTTAAACCAGGTAGACTGGACAACCAGACAACAATGCAATAAAGCCCTGGCATGGTACCACCAGAAAAGTGCGTGTGCTTTGCGAGCTCACCATCGATTCCGGGCTCACAACTGGAGGTGGCTGGGGGCGCCACAGGACACAGAATGCTGGGCCTGGAGTCAGGAAGTCACTTGCTATGAGACCCTGGGTAAGTCAGTTCATGTCTCTGTCAAACAGGGATACCAGCTCCTACATGCCCGGGTCATGAGGATCAACCGAGATTGGTGAAGCAATTCACAAACCTTCAAGTGCTCTCTAAATGTGAGCTTTAATGATCCTCTCTAAATGTCTCTCACCACATCTACCTAGTGCAGTGCAAAAAGCCAGCCCCTAGGTCTGAGTGTCACGTCTGCTCACCCACTTTTGTGAACCTCAGTGAGTCAGAGGGCCTCTGAGGGTTCACAGGTCAATAGTAACCCGGGATCCCTGGACCCCAACCCTCCTTGTCTGGCTCAAGGACCCTCATCTAGAGTCTCCAGGCTACACAGAGAGGGGTCACTGGGTGAATAGAGATCTGGGAAGACCCAGTGAAGAACCTCCCCCACCAATTCTTAACTGATAAGGCCTGTCAGGCCCACAGAGGGTCTCCAATTAAATGGGAATCCAGGCCCCTCCTCAGAAATACCAGAGAACATTTGACTGCCTGACCTAGGGGACCAAGGGAAGCTTTGAGGAGTTAGGGGATTGAGGGCTGAAGGTCTGCCTGCCCACCCTCCCTCCAAGACTTGGGGGGCAAGCTACCCTGCCAGGGGGAGGCCTGGTCTCCACAGTGGAGCCCTTCCAGTAAAAGCCACAGCCAACAGAAGCAGGGTGGCTGGTCTGGCCCCCCTCACCTCCCTGCTCCCCTCTCAAGCTGCTGCTCCACTTCTAAGCTTAGGGAGGTGCAGACCTTTAATGGAAAGGAAGACCAGCCAGAAGCCCCTTTGGCCATCATGATACTGATGGGGAAACTGAAGCCAGGGTTGTGGATGGATACAGATGCTGGGCCTTAAAAGCCCTGGCCTTCTGGGCAGAATGAGAGCCCTGCATCCATCTCAGCAGCCCTAAGGTTTGAGGACAGGTTCTCCAGACCATCCCCAGGTGTTTTTCTCCTCAGAATCCCAGTAACAGTTACTCCCACTGGACAACTGAGGCAATGCTCCCAGTGAGAGTGAGTTCTGAAGTCAGGAGAGCCACTGCTCCAGGAGCTGTGTCACCCTGGCCCAGTCCCTTGACCTCTCTGAGCCCATTTTCTCAGCAGTAAATTGGAAGGAACAAAAGTCATGGCAAAGATTGCCCGGTACCTCAGCTACGCGGTGGACACTGGCCTCTCCTTACTCTGACAAGGTCTTGCCCCTACCAGCCAGACCCCCTCCCCAGGACCTGCATTCTGAGCACAGAGCATTGGGCCTAGCCTTGGAGCAGATGTTCTCCAGAGTCCTTCCAACCAATTCGTTCCCCAGGGCTGGGAGCTGCTCAGTCCCCTTGGAGCCTCGACCCTGCCCAACACCCAGGTTCAAATCCTGGCTCCCTGACTTGACTCTGGGCCTTTAAATGACCACCATGGTCTGATCCAGGACAGCCAGAGGGGCTTCATGCAGCAGCAGGCCAGAGTCCAGATCACTGACAGGAGGAAATAACAGAACCCCAAGTTACATCAAGACTTTATTATGGGGGGGTATGAAGCAAGCCCAGCTGGGCCCAACAGCCCCACCCTCATCGTAGCCTTGGGAGAGGGGTGTGCCAATGGAGACACATTCCAGGGGCCCACGGGCCAGGAAGGAAAGGGGGAACGGGAGGGATGATGGGGGTGATGAAGAGTTTGATCCCAAACCTGTACAGTTCAGGCGGGGGGATGCCTGCCTGCAGTTTTTGATGCTCCTCAGCTCCCACTCTGTCAGTCTGTTCTTCTCCTGTGCTCCTCCTCAGCCTGGGGTTTGGAAAGCGATCCCATCCCCAGGCAGTGGGGAGGACAGGAAGGGCCAGAGCCACACGAGGGCCCAGCGGGAGCCCAGCGCTGCCTCCACGTTCCGCCAGGGCCCCAGGTCATAAAGGCGCTGACCATGGGCCCACTCTCGGGTGGTCTGGCCCCGCAGCAGAAGCATCCCATGGAAAAGCAGCCCAGCCCCACAGAGCAGGGCGCCGGCCACACACGTGTCTGCTATGAAGGCCAGGGTGAACTGGGCCAGGGACACACTACCTGAAGGGAGCAGATACCAGGGTGACTACTGGGGAAGGACCCTCCTAAGCCCCCGTGCTATGCTCCACCCCACTCCGTGCCTAGTCCCCTCACCAGTGAGCAGCATGAGCCAGGGCAGCAGCAGCAGCGCCACGGCGTGCAGCTGAGAGTGGGCCCGCAGTAGGGCGCCCAGGGCTGGGCCCAGGAGGGCCGTGATGTGCAACAGCAGGCCTGCTCCATGAAACAGCAGGCACAGGAATGGCCGGTAGTTGCTGAAGCCAACACAGCGCCCCAGCAGCACGCAGTGGTGGTCCCGGCGAAGGATGCAGACCCTGCAGGCAGGGCAATGCCCACTGCGCGGAGGGACCTGGCTCTGGCACTGGTAGCAGTAGCTGCAAGGGAAGGGGAGGCAAGATGAAGCCCAGCTCTGCCTGAACCAAGCCGCCTTCCCCACATCTGGTATCTGGCACTGGTGTCCATCCTGCAAAGCCCAGTTCAAAGGCCTCCTTCCCCAGGAAACCTTTTCATGCGTCTGCAGCAAACTATGAGTCATTTCATGAGGTTCAGCATCACACAGCTCATAAAGGTGGGTGAGGGTCTCCGGCCTCCCAAGCCTGCCCCCTCCCCCACCCCCCACCACGAGGACTTTGCCATCCCCTTGGGGGCCAGAGGGCAGCCTGTGCTGGGAGTCAGGCTGGGCTGCACCCCAGGAGCTTGCGCCCAAGGGGCCCCTGCCCCTTCACCTCTCCGTCTGGGGAGGGGGCTTCCAGGCACAGGCCCAGAGCCCTTTGGTGCACTGCCTCCTCTGGGCCTGATGGGACCAGTCTCCTTTTATAGAAGAGGAAACTGAGGCTGAGGGTGGCTGGCTAGGCCCGGCTTTGTCTAAGGCATCATCTGAACCCCTATCTTCCCAGGCCCAGCTGGCTGCCCTGGGGTCACTTCCTGCTCCAGCTGGGCGAGGGGCGGGGAGGGCTTCCCTTAACCCGAGAAACGAGCCCCGAGGGCGCGGGGCAGGACCGGGGCGGGGATTAGGACTACCCCCCCCCCCCCCCCCCCCCCCCCCCCCGGCCTCGCGGCCCCTCCCCCCTCGCCTCCCCTCCTCCGGGTCCGGGCGCGCGCATGCGCACTCACTCCCAGCCGCGGCCCAGCACCCGGCCCGCCAGCAGCACGCCGCCGATGCCCGGGTCCCGGAGCACGAAGAGGGCCGCGTTGCCCAGCACGTTGAGCAGCTGGAAGGAAGCCAGCAGCAGGTGCAGGGCCCGCGCCAGGGGCCCAGCGGCCGGCAGCCCGGGCCCGCGCACCAGCACGTAGGCCAGCTCCAGCGCCACGGCGGCCGCCCACAGCGCCGTCAGCAGCAGCGGCAGCCGCGGGCCCCGGCCGCCGCCCGCCGCCCACACGGCACCCATGGCCCGCTGCCCGTCGTCGCCCGAAGGGCCGCCTCCCGCGGCCGCAGCCAGCGCAGCCGCCCGGCCAGTCCCCGGTAGCAAAGGAGCCGGCCGCGCAGCCCGGAGGCCGCGCCAATCAGAGCCCGCGGCGCCGCCACCAGGACCAATGAGCGGCTTCCGCCCCGAATCCAGCGATCTGATTGGACAGAGGGACGAGCCAATGAGGGCGTGCGCGAGCTGAGCCCGCGAGCCCAAGCTCCAATTCCTCCCTCGTCTTCCAGAGGCCCCGCCCCGAGACTAGGGCCCCGCCCCCAAGTCTCAGCCTCTCCCAGCTAGAATCTAGTCCAGACCCTACCAGGTCTAGAGGGAGGGGTGTGGGGCCAGATCTCGTCCTTGCCACCCCCGGGACTTTGGGACAGTCCCCAGACCTCAGGCTTCTTTCAAGTGCCACCAAACATCCCAGCTGTGCGTCCCCACTGCCCAGCACACTGCACACAGCAGGCGCTTAATAGATGTTTATTGACTCCCCTGTAAAATGGGCTTCCCTTCCAGCCAGAGATGCCTGCTGGCAGAGGGGCCATCCAGCTCTGGCCAGGCGGCTGCTGCTCTCCGTAGCTTCTTTGTTCCCCTTCTAGATAATTTGGGAGAACGACTAGGATGTTTTTTCCTTCTACAATATTCTAAAATCTTCAATCTCACCGATGTGCGAAGTCTCCACAAACACGCAGAGGCGAGCCAGATGGGCATGTCTGCCCATCCTCCAGGGTGGGCGTTAGAGTGGGGGTAGAGGAAGGAGTCTTTCTCCAGAAGCCTTAATGTTGCCTGGACATCAGTGAAGCATTTCATCTGTTACCCCAAGATCTCTTGTAAAACAGGGATCAACCACCAGTACCTACATCAAAGGGTTGAGAGGATCAGATGAGCCATGTGTGAAGTGCTTTGCAAATCGTAAAATGTCATAGGAATCCCAGCTATTATATCTCACCAACTGAGCAACCCAACTTCTTTTCACTCTGTACACATTTCTATTGACATCCTTCAGATCAGAGGCATCAGACACACTGCCTGCCAGCTGCACAAGACCCACGATACTGTGGAGTGCAGCCTGAATCAAATTAAAATGGGAAAATTAAAATTAGAATGGGAAATATTGAACAAAATGAATAAAAATACACTAAAACATAGATAATGTCCATGGGTGGTTTTCTACATCAATATGAAGCCCACTGGGATTCTTATGTCCCATTCGGTGGCCCCAGTTTCTATCTGAATTTGACACCACTGTCAAAGTCTGAGTCTGAGACTCCCTCTCAGTCAGTGGGCTCAGTACTTTTCTCTCATGTTTTTTAATAATGTACTGAATCCTGCTCACAACCACCTCACCCTCACCCTTTGGATGATGCTCAGCTTTAGTCTTCAGAGACTGTGGTAGTCATACCTTGTTTGTCCTTCATTCTCCAAGAGGACCATGACATGAAGATGGTGACATGACTTGCAGTTGACTTTGACTTGAGTGAGGGAGGGCTGTGCAAGGTCACTAGCCTCACTTTCTCCTCCAGAGCCATCTGGATCCAGTGGCCTGATATTCATCAAGAAGACTTTAGATGGCCCAGGATGCAAGTGAGACCTTGGCCCTTTGAAGCTTTGAGTGAGATACACCCATTCAATGAATATCTTAGCCATTCCTTCCCCTGGAAGAGGTTTTTTTTTTTTTCCTGTTATTTACATTCATTCCTCCAGATTCTTGCCCCTTAGAGCCAAGTAGAACAAATCTAATCAGCTTCTATGTAGCAGCCCTTCAAATAAGGGAAGACAGCCTTCATGATCTCCCTAAGTCTCTTCTCCAGGCTAGACATTCCTTGTTCCTTGGACTCATCCACACTGGACATGGTGCTCAGTAATCCTACCATCTGAGTTCCACCTTCTCCAGAGGGTCTTCAGCGTGTCAACATGCTTCCTAAAATGTGGTGCCCAGCACTGAACACAAAACCCTAGAGTTGGTCTCACTAGAACAAGAGTGGGAAACCTGCAGCCTCAAGGCCACATGTGGCCTTCTAGGTCTTTGGGTACAGCCTTTGGACTGAGTCCAAGGAAGTTTAGATTCAGTCAGAGGGCTGTACTTGTGGGGGCCATATGTGGCCTGGAGTCCACGGATTCTCTACCCCTGCACTAAAGCGATTATCAATCAATTGACCCTGCAATAAACATTTATTAAGCACTTGCTGTGGGCCAGGCACATTCTTGTTTCCCTAGCTGGATGCATTAAATAGAATGTAAGCTCCTTAGGGGCAAAGACTATTATATCTCTGTATCCCTGGTGCCTAGCACAGGGTAGACATCTGGAAGAGACTTTAGAGACTACCAAGTCTAGCTCCTTCACTTTACAGGTAAGGAAACAGGTTTTGAGGGTCATTAGGTTCCTTTCATGTGGCAAAGCACCTGGTGCTGATTCTATTCCAGCTGAGATTCACAAGGTAGGGGGACCATTGCTCATATCAAAGCTGACTGAAATTTTCCAGGTTATATGACAAGAGGAGGTTATCCCCCAGGAGTTCAAGGATGCCTCCATTGCCCATCTTCATAAGGTAAAGGGAATAGATTGTCCTGCAACAGTCAGAGGGGGATCTCACTCTTAGTCATTACTGGCAAAATTCTTGCTAGAGTCCCCCTTAAGGCTGATCCTTCACTTGGAAAATGGTCATATACCTGAGAGTCAGTGTGGTTTCAGAAAGGGCTGAGGAACAGTTGATATGGTGTTTGCTGCCCGACAACTCCAGGAGAAATGCCAGGAGCAGAACAGAGGTCTGGACACCTTTGTAGATCTGACCAAGGCCTTTGACACTGTTAATCATGAGGGCTTATGGAAAATTATGTTAAAATTTGTTTGCCTGGAGAAGTTTACCAATACCGTACGTCAGTTTCATGATGGCATGCTTGCCTGGATTCTGGATAGTGGACACTCTCATGCCTTCCCAGTCACCAGTGAAGTGAAACAGGACTGTGTGCTTGCTCCCATGCTTCTTAGCATGATGTTTTCAGCCATGTTGACAAATGCTTTCAATGAGGATGAGTGTACTGATGGTAAGTTCTTTAATTTGAAAAGGTTACAAGCCAAGACCAAAGTGTTGGGAGTGTTGGGTCATGATTTTCTGTTTGCAGATGATTGTGCACTCAATTCAGCCTCTGAAGCTGAGATGCAACCAAGTATGGATCAGTTCTCTGCTGCCTGTGCTAATTTTGGCCTAATAATTAACACCAAAAAAACACAAGTGCTCCATCAACCACCACGACATCATCCATATGTGGAACCATAGGTTACAACAAACAGAAGTTTTGCATGTTGTGGATAAGTTCACTTACCTTGGTAGTGTACTTTGCAGGGATGTACACATTGACAATGAGGTTGATGCACACATTGCTAAAGCTAATTTAAGAGGCTCTGAAGAAAAGTTTGGAAGACAAGAGGTATTAGACTGACTACAAAACTGAAGGTCTACAGAGCTGTTGTGCTGA
This sequence comes from Bettongia penicillata ogilbyi, assembly GCA_023548195.1. Lineage (NCBI taxonomy): Eukaryota > Metazoa > Chordata > Mammalia > Diprotodontia > Potoroidae > Bettongia > Bettongia penicillata. The sequence goes on from JAJHZJ010000590.1 coordinate 8,063,135, forward strand.
TCTCATTGTTATATGCTTGTGAAACATGGACAGTCTACCAGTACCATGCCAGGAAACTGAATTGCCTCCACTTGAACTGTCTTAGGAAGATTCTGAGGATCACCTGGCATGACAAGCTACCAGACACTGAAGTCCTTGCTTGAACTGAACTGCCAAGTATTCAAACTATGCTTCAGAGAGTGCAACTCCAATGGGCTGGCCACGTTGTTGGAATGCACAATGTACACTTGCCAAAAAGACTATTTTGTGGAGAACTTGCATGGGGCAGGTGATCACATGGTGGCCAGAAGAAACAATACAAGGACACTCTCAAAGTCTTTCTCAAGAACTCTGGATTTGACTGTGCAACATGAGAGACATTGGCATAGGACTACTCAGCATGGTGCCCGCATCAGAAAAGGTGTTGTGCTCTTTGAGCAAAGCAGACTTGAGACAGCACAAAGTAAATGCAGGATGCACAAATTTGGGATATTCACCCCAAATATTCACATGGACTATCTGTGCCCAACCTGTGGTAGAGCATTCCGAGCTCATATTGATCTGATCAGCCACAGCTGGACACACTGAAGTTTCACTTTACAATGGTGATGTCATTTTGGTCCCAACCAGCCAAGGAAACAGGTTAAGTGACTCACCTAGGGTCACACAGCTAACACTTACCTGAGGGAAGAGATGGCATCAGGTCTTCCTGACTCCAAAACCAGCTCTCTAGGCACCACAGCCCCTGTCTGATGCCTCTCTTAATGGAAGACTGTCTCTTTTAGCTACCCTGTCGTATTGTTGACTAGTTTCCAGCTCTTAACTCACTAAAACATCCAGACTTTTCTCAGATGATTTACTTCTTGCCACCTGTCCCCCATCTTGTACTTGTTTTACACCAATTCTAAGACTTTACATTTCCCTCTATCACAGTTCATCTTAGTTGATTCAGTCCTTCATCCAAGCCTGTCAAGATCCTGGGCATCCCTGTTCTTAGCTACCCTTTCTTTATATGATCTATGCTTTCACCCAGGTCACTGATTTTTAAAAGTACTCTGATAAAAAAAAAATTTTTTTATAAGTTCTCTGATCCCTGTGTCACTCCACTGGAGACCTTCCAAGTTGACACTGGACTGGCCATTAAGAGCTCTTCTTTGGCCTTCAACAGTCCTAGATCACCAATCAGTTTCAGTCCCACCTAATTGTTCTATGCTCTAATTGGCAATTCTTCATCTATCATGTCCGCAAATGTTATCAAATGTTTTTGTTAAAATCCAGATAGCCCGAAACAAAGTCTTCCCCTGATCTGTTGCATTGATAACACTGTCAAAAAAAGAAAATGAGTAAGTCTGGCCTGTCTGGTGCTGCAACATTGGTGGCTCTTTGTAATCACTGCTTCCTTTTCTAGACATCACCAGTCATCCCTTAGATGATTTTGTCAGGAATGTATGCCATGCTTCTGGTCTCCAGTTTGGAGATTCTACTTCTTTGAAAATGTGAGTGCCTTTTCTCCATTTCCAGCCTTGCCTGACCTCTCCTTTCTGAACGCTCTGTCAAAGGTCGCTCAACAGTCTCATGGGCCAAATGTGCTGGTCCTCTAGGCTAAGATGGAGGTGTATTGAGGGCAGCTATATGATTTCACTAAGATCCTTTATCTGAGAGCTCAGCCCACCCTTCATTCCCCTCCAAGGCAGAGGGATGGAATTGCAACTGAGTGCAGGCCTTCACTGTCTCAGCACATTCCCCGGGTCACTAGCCCCAAGCCAGAGCAGTATTAATAGCCCCAACTGCATCCAGCTGGCTCTTCAGTCATCCCCAGGATTAGCGCCCAGGCTCTGACTTTCCACACCTTCCCAGACATTCAGGCCTCTCCTGCTCCAACAAAAATGCAAAACCCACCCCCAGCATTTCTATATGCCTCGATTTCTCTGTCCAAGAAGTGGGTTGATGGGTCGTTTCCCCACACACCCCAGCTTGGATGTGTGAAGGAAAGGGGATTAAGCAAAGCTTAGCCAAACTGAACGAACCCTAACCCCGGGACTTCGTGGCACCAACGATCTCAAAATACTTTCAAGGCGACTGGATCCCCAAACATTTTGGACGTTTTTCTGGGCTTGGGAAGAAGGCCGTCAGGGGATTATCTGCCTCCCAATTCTGCCCTTTCTCCTCCATCCCTAGCCTGCTTGGGACGCAGACATCCTCGCTCCCTCCCTTTCCCTCCTGTTAGCCCCTCCCTCATTTCCAAATTTAGCGGGAACCCGATCCGAGCCCTGGGAAGTATTTATGGGGGCTGCCGTCGAGGGCCCGGGGCCGGCCGAGCCAGGGCACAAGCACAGGACGTGGGCACGATGATGGTACTGCAGCCCGAGGGCCTGGGCGAAGGCCAGGTTCACTATGAGAGCGGGGGGTACATGGAACAGGAGGAGGACTGGGACCGAGATCTGCTCCTGGACCCCGCCTGGGAGAAGCAACAGCGGAAGGTGAGGGGCACCGGGCAGGGGCTGGAACCCCGGCCTCCGGGGTTCTTGCGGGAGAGAATGAGGGCCAAGGCAGCGTTCGGGTAATCGGAACCATCCCTCCCCTCCCCTTCGAAGGGTATTCACAAGCCTGCCTCGACGCCCTTTTTCTGTACAGTGGGACGGGACTGTCTGCCTTCCCATCTTACAGTCAGGCCAGACTTTACTCTTTCAGGAGTTCTCCCTTACCGTGGAGGAGCCTAATTTGCGGGTCTGAAGGGAAAGGCTAGAGCAGTAAGAGGATGGCCCCTCCCTCCCCCCAAGTTAAATCTATCCCTCTCCCCCACCTTCGAAGGTCTCCGACTCTAAAGTCACACCCCACCCCCAGCCTGGTATGGAAGAGAGAAAGAGCTCCCAGGGCTCCGCTCAAAAACCACTCCCCCACCCTTGGTGGCCTGCCAGACCCTCTCCCAGTCCCACCCAGCGCCCCGCTGCTTTCCATCAAAGCCATCTCTGCTGATATCCTCCTGTCCTGGGGCCTGGGGTGGTCCGTAGAATAGAGGAAGAGAGTGGGCAGGACGTTAGAATTCTGGATGTGGAGTGGCTGAGCCAGGAGGGTTCTTAGGGGCAGACCATTTAGTCCAAACCCCTCATTCTCCCGAAGGGGAAACTGAGGTTCAGAGTGAAGTGTTCTAGGTCTCATGGCTAGTCAGTAGCAGAGCCAGGAAGAAAATCCAAATCTCCTGCCCCAGGAGCTACGTTCTCTTTCCAGCACTCCCTTGCCCCAATCCAGGGATCCCAGCTTCCAGCTCTCAGTGCTCCCTATTCAGGGCTGGGTCGGGGGAATCAAATCTCCTAGAGGTAGAGGCTGACAGAGAGGGGATGCCTGGGTCTCCTTACGGAGTAACCTGACCCTCTGGCCAGATGGACATTTTTCTGCTGAGGCAGCGACTTGGGGGAGCCTAAAGAAGGGGTGTAGAGATCACTGCTGAATCTTGACCTTTTAGGGTAGTTAGGAGGGTGTCCCCAACTCCACCCTCAGGCCAAATCTGTTTCCAAAACAGTCTGAAGTTTGGAGGTGGGGATTCCCTTGCTCCATGGTTTCCCTCAAATCCCTTCCCAGGAAGTGACCCTGCTAGGCCTTTCACTTCTAAATTAACCCAAGGTGATTCTGGGGCATGGATGGAAGCTGGTAGGGGATGAAGCAGAGTTGGACTGAGCCCATTGCTCTGTACAGAGCACAGGGTCAACCCTCAATAAATGCTTGTCTGTGGCCAGCCTTCCTCCCTTACTTATCTCTGTCTCTGGGGGACTCCCCCTCAAAGGCCAGGCCTGCCTAGGCCCCTGGACATCATCCACTTATGTCCAGAGCCAATTTAGCTTCTCCCTATTTGATCCTTCCCAAGTCCTAAGGCCAGCAGATTCCTCCCTGACTCCTCTAATCCCTGTAAATAAAGATCGGCAAACCCTCCCCCAATCCAGTTTAGTTCTAATCTTCTGCCCCCCAGCCCCTCCCCATGAACCCATCTCTGATGAGTAAACTACCCTTCATTCTGTCCCTTCATCAAACTCCTAGTGCTCACAGCAACCTAGCTTTCTCCTGAAGGTCCTTGTGTCCCCAGCCCCCTCTTCCCAAGGCTGGCTATGCCTTTTCTCATACCCTTGATACACAGGTCCAGGTGTCAGGGTAAGTGTCTGGGGCCACCTCCCCACCATCACTTTCAGACCTCTGTTCTTCCCGTTCTTCTCCTTAATACATTCATTGTCTGGACCAGTCTTCTCTACCCAAGCCCAATCCCCTTTGAAAGACCTGGCCAGTTCCTTGGCCCCTTCCACTCCCATGACCTCTGCCTTCAGAGACACTCTTCTCAGCTCTATGTGCCTGCTTGCTTGAATCTGTCCTAGATATCCTTGTTTTGACTCGGGGGTCCAGATGCAAATGGACCATTTGCCAATTAGAAAGTCAACTCTGGGCTAGCGGGAGGAGCCCTCCATTGCCAATCACACCACCCTCTGAGTCTTCAGGCCCGCTCTGAGAACTGCCTCTTCCACCAAGCAGGTGATGCTTGATGGATGAATTAAATTTCTGTGTTCTACCCTCCAGTCTGCAGCCGCCTTGTCCTACCCACTAATCAAGTCTTGTCATTCCCCAGCCCTAGACTGCCACCTCCTCCACTCCTATTCACAGGCAGCTGAGCAGAATCAGAGGAAGAATTCACTGGGCCTGTGTTCTCCAATCTCACATGGACACTCACTGCTGCTAGGCAATCCTTGGATTTCCCCTAAATGATTCTGCCTCTTCTCTGCTGCAGGGAAGCGAAGTCTCTTCTTTCCTCGAGCCTCCTACACCTCCTCTTCAGCTGAGGATCTGACTGGTACTTTCTGAGAAAAGAGGATATACTATTTTTTTTACCACAAACTCGCTCTTTTCCCCTTCTCTACACCTTCAATACCACCCTCCATTCTCCCCTGCTTTATGGCAGCCTCTGACTAAGGCGGCTTTTCTCCTTACCACGGACAGCTCCTTTACATGTGCCCTACATCCATGTCCTTCCATCTTCTCCAGCAGATTGTCTCTTCAGCCACCCTCCCTCTTTCCGACTCATTGCAAACATGCCTGGATCTCATCTCTAAAAAACCTTTACAAGACTCTACCATTATCTCAAGCTGAAGGACTGTATCTCCCCTCCCTTTCTCAGACAGACTCCTTGAAAAAAAAATCATCCCCCATTCACTGCTTCTGCTTCCTTTCCCCTCACTCCAACCCTTAGCAATGGAGCTTCTGATCTCATCACCTAGATGACTGCTCTCTCCAAAGTTGCTATCCATCTTTTAATTACCTCATCAACTCCCACAGGTTTGATTATCATCTCCCCATCGAGGACTCTATGACAGTGCTGAGTAGAGGCTAGGGTACTGGGCTAAGATCAGGGCTCAGAGCCTACTTCATACACTTCCTGGCTGCATGATTTCCCCTCCCCCATAAGACTTTAATATCTGTGCCTTTCCTATTTCACCTGTAAAATGAGGGGACTGATTTTGGGCTCAGTGACCTATGGTCCTTCTAGCTCTATGGGCAGCTACATGGCGCCATAGCACACAGAGAGGAGTTCAGAAGACTCTTCTTCCTGAGTTCAAATCCAGCCTCAGACATTTACTAGCTGTGTGACCCTGGACAAGTCACCTAATTCTCTTTGCTTCAGTTTCTTCATCTGTAAAATGAGCTAGAGAAGGAAATGGCAAAATACTCTGCCAAGGAAACCCCAGATAGGGTCATGAAGAGTCAGACACAACTGAAAAATAACTGAACTTCAACAAAAGCTCCTTATCTGTGATCTTATAATTCTCAGATTCCTATCTCCAGCCCTAACCTCCCTGGTATGACCCACTGACTCCTGGACATTTCCAATTTCCTATAGATTTCTCAGACTCAGCATTTTAAAACTAGAGCACATTATCTTGGCTCCAAAGCTCACCCCTCTTCTGAACTTGCCTACTTAATGCTAAGGACATTCCCAGGTCCACAGATGGGGAGTCATCCTCAAGGGCCCAGCGTGCTCAGTATGGTCTCAGTCAAGCCTCACCTTTAACATGACTACCCTCCTGGGCCCACTTGCTGCTTGTGCGTCCTCCCCAAGTCACTTTATAGCAAATATACACATACATATATATATATATATATATATACATATATACATGCATGTATATGTATATGTATGTGTATTTATACATATATAATATATATTTATATGTGAATACTTTTCTTCCTGTTTCCTCTCCTTGAGGGCAGAAAGTAACTCCACCCAGTCTTTCTCATGCAAGAAGCCCTCACAGTGCTGGCACATATATAGTGATTTTATACACCCTGGCTTAGAGTCCCAGGTTGACCACTCCTGAGATCAGGGGTATCAAACTGGAGGGGACCTTAGATGGGAAAAATGAGGGCCAGGACACTCACTGGCCTGCTGCAGGTCACCCAGGTGCTAAGTGGGAGAGCCAGAAGAAAAACCTGAGTCCTGGGATGACCTGGGACTCAGGGCAACACTTTTCCCATCTTTGAGTTTCAGTTCCCCATCAGTCCAATGGGTGCTAGCACTCATACTAACTACATCTGAAGGCTATTGTAAGGCAAGCGAGCCTCATGCACTGCACTGTCTGCCAGTTAAAAGGTCCAAGCCCTCTTCCCTCTGTTCCCAGACCTTCACAGCCTGGTGTAACTCTCACCTGCGCAAAGCCGGGACCCAGATTGAGAACATCGAAGAGGATTTCCGAAATGGCCTTAAACTCATGCTGCTCCTGGAAGTCATATCTGGTGAGGGGGCTGGGGGTGGGGGTTGGAGGGGCTGATGTTCTCAGAATCTCAGAGATCCTCTGGGCAGAAGGGCTGAGACCAGTTCAGGGATGGCCAAGGTGGGGGAAAATGGGGTGTGGAGAAGTGGGGTCAGAGCCACCCTGCTCCTTGGGGGCTGGAAAGTCAGGAGTCCACTGGAGGGGAGGGGGATGGATGGATATTAAGCCCTGGGCAACAGCTCTTACCATGAAGATTCCTCACATTCCAACCCCCCTACCCCACCCCACCCCGTGCCAAGAAGGGAAGCAGATCCTACCTCAGTGGTTTAAGTAGGCTGCCCTGGCTGACCTCTTCTATCCACATAACAGAGAGGTCTGGCCTTGGGGTCAAGAAGACCTGCCTCCAACCTGGACCTTGAACATGCCCCGGGAACTTCTCAACGCCCCCAGGCAACTTCTAAGACTCTCAGTTATAGAAGAGTCATCAATCTGCATGAGTGGAAGGAATATCCACACTGAGAGCTCCCCGCAGTGAGCAGCAAATCCTAGCTCTGTGGTTTCTGAATTCCCACCCAAAAATACAAAAGAAAAGAGTGATTTTCTTTTCTTCCCCTCCATTTGGTCATTTCCACCCTTGTCTCATAGTTATTTGGGCAATATCTATTTTAAAAGTTTATTTTATTTAATTCAGTTGACAAATATCCACCTGCTCCTCTCCTACCTCTCTCCACCCTCTATTTAAAAAGAAAGAAAAACACAACCCTTGTAACAAGCATACGTATCAAATGCGCTGTTATTCAGTTGTGTCTGACTCTTCATGACCCCATTTGGGATTTTCTTAGCAAAGATACTGGAATGGTTTGCCATTTCCTTTTTCAGCTCATTTGACAGATGAGGAAAGTGAGGCAAAAAGGGTTAAGTGGCTTGTTCAGGGTCACAAAGCTACTCTGGGACTCAGTTTTGAACTCAGATCCTCCTGACTCCAAGTCTGGAGCTCTTTTTACTGTGCCACAAAAAAAACAAAAAACAAAAAACAAAAAAAACCTTAGCTTTCTGAATTGTCCACGTCCAAAAAATATATGCCTCCACCTGCACTTTGAGTTCATTTGCTCTCTATCCAAAAGCAGGTAGCATGTTATATCACGAGTCCTCTAGAACTGTGGTGAGGCATTGTGTTGATTGGAGTGCTTGAGTCTTTCAGAACTGATGCTATTTATAATATTATTACTGCCTGATCATTTTCATCATTCTCCTTGCTCTCCTCTGCATCAGTTCACACAAGTATTCCCAGGTTTCTCTGAGACTATTCCCTTCATCATTTCTTATAGCACAATAGCATCCATCACCTTCGTATACCACAACTTGTTCATCAATTCTCCAATTGTTGGGCATTCCCTCAGTTTCCAATCCTTTGCCACCGCAAAAGAGCTGCTATAAATATTTTGACGCATAGTTCCTTTTCTTCTTCTTCTTCTTCTTCTTCTTTTTGATATTTTTAGAATATAGACTTAGTAGTAGTATCCCTAGGTCCAAGGCTATGCACAGTTCAATGGCTTTTGGGCCATAGTTCCAAATTGCTTTCCCCGAATGGCTAGACTAGTTCACACCTCCACCAAAGGATGAGTTCAAGTACCTGTTTTCCCATAGCTTCTCCAGCATTTATTTTCCTTTTTGGGTCAACTTTGACAATTTGAGAAATGTGGGGTGATATGTTTAGTTGTTTTAATTTATATTTCTTTAATTATTAGTGATTTAGAGCTTTTTTTCATATGGATATTGATAGCTTGGTTCTCTCCTCTGAAAATTTCTTGTTCATATCCTTTGATCATTTATCAATTAGGGAACGGCTCTTTTTCTTATACATTTGAATCACTTCCCTATCTTAGAAATGAGACTCTTGTGAGAGAAAATTGATGCAAAAAATTTTCCCCAGTTATCTGCATCTCTTCTAATTTCAGATGAATTGGCTTTGTTTGTGCAAAAACATTTAAACTTTATGTCATCAAAATTATTTTAATCTCCTTTAATTCTCTCTGTCCTTTTGGTCATGAATGCTTCCCCTATTCATACATTTGAAACATAATTTTTTTCTTTGCTCTTCTAATTTGTTTAGAATGTCCCACTTTATATATTTAAGTCATGTACTCATTTACAATTTATCTTGGTTTATAGTGTGAAACCTTAGTGTATCATAGGTTCCCAAAGTGGGCAATACTCCCCACTGGGTAGTGCTGGAATGATGGAGGAGGGGAATGGTAGTAGCCTCGAATGAAACTGGGGGATGTTGAATAAAAAGAAAGGTTAACCTAATCTAATTTCGGGGGGTGGGGAAGGAAATGAGTAATTTTTTTTAAATTGGGTGATGGGTCAAATAAATTTGGGAACCTCTGGACCTAGTTTCTGCCAGATCACATTACAGTTTTACTTATAATTTTTATCTAATAGTAAATTCTTGCCCCAATAGCTGGTATCTCAAATGCTTGAATGCTGTGCTCATTTGCATCTCTATATTGTGCACCTAATTCATTCCATTGACCAACCTCTATTTCTTATTGGATACGGAATTGTTTTGATGATTGCAGCTTTGTAGATAGTCTGAGATCAGATACTGCTAAGTTTCCTTCCCATTTTTTTCCTCATTACTTCCCTTTAAATTCTTTACCTTTTGTTTCACTGGATGAATTTCATTATTATTTTTTCTTTCTCTATAAATTAATTCTTTAGTAATTCAATTGTCATGGAATCAAATAAGTAAATTAATTTAGTAAGAGTGTCATTTTTACCATATTGGCTCAGATTATCCATGAGCAATTAAGATTTCTCCAGTTATTTAGATCCATATTTATAGAGACAGTGTTTTGTCATTGTGTTCATATAGTTCCTATGTGTCTTGGCAAGTAGACTCCCATCTATTTTATATATTATCTAATTATTTGCATCATTTCTTCCTCCTCCCCCTTTGAAGAGCAGTATGACATGGTGGATAGAGTCCTATCTTTGCCACATATTGGCTGTGGGACCCTGGGCAAGTCTCTTCACCTTCAGGGGTCTAGACCAGAGTGTCAAACTCAAATAGAAATGGGGGCCACTAAACCGTACAAACATTATCTTTGTTTTATTGGTTTTTTAAAATTTTGTTCAGTACCTCCCAGTTAGATTTTTTTGGTTCCAACAGCATTCAGGAGTGTTGTGGGCCTCATGTTTGACCCCACTGCTCCAGACAGCTCTCCAGGGCACTGTTATAGAGAAGATGCCGACAGGAGCTATTTCCTTCTCAGCGAAGTTCCTGACACAATTAAAATAACAGGCCCAATCTCCATCTCTTCCATTAGAATGGAAACTTCCTGAGGGAGGTCACTGTCATTTTTTTCATCCTTCTAGTCTTAGTGCCAAGCACACAGTAGGTGTTTAATAATAACATTTCTGAATTGAGCTAAAAAGTCTGTGGTCCTTGGTGGCCTCCTGTGATCTTGGCTCTCTCCCACATCCCAGGGGAGAGGCTGCCCAGGCCAGATAAAGGCAAGATGCGCTTCCACAAGATTGCCAACGTCAACAAGGCCCTGGACTTCATTGCCAGCAAAGGGGTCAAGCTTGTATCCATTGGGGCTGAAGGTGAGGTGCCTGTACTACCAGGGGGAGGGCAGGGAGGGAAAGCTCTGGTTAAATCTTCTCTCTCTCTGGGCTGCCTCTCCCCCAGAGATCGTGGATGGGAACCTAAAGATGACGTTGGGTATGATTTGGACCATCATCCTTCGCTTTGCCATCCAGGACATCTCTGTGGAAGGTAAGGCCCAGGCTGAGTGGATGAGGCTGGCCCTGCTGACCATCTGCCCTGCTCCCACAACTCTCCTTTCCTCTGCTTCCTCCCAGAGACCTCTGCCAAAGAAGGTTTGCTTCTCTGGTGTCAACGGAAGACAGCACCCTATCGGAATGTCAATGTGCAGAACTTCCATACCAGGTCACTGCTGGGGACAGAGGGACAAGCACCCAAATGCTACCTTGCCTGGATCACTGTCCCTGAAGTGCCCTGTGAGGGAGTTGGCTAGAACCATGGAGAGCTAGAGCTTGGGGGCCCTTAGAACCTGGAATGTTGGAGCTGGGGGGACCCTGAGAACCCGGAACATCAGAGCTGGAGGGCCCTTAGAAGTTGGAATGTCAAAGCTGGGGGGCCCTTAGAACTTTTAATGTCAGAGCTGGGAGGCCCTTAGAACCTGGAACATCAGAGCTGGGAGGCTTTAGAACCTACAATGTCAGAACTGGGGGGCCCTTAGAACCCAGCATGTCAGAGCTGGGGAGGTCTTAGAACCCAGAATGCCAGAGCTGGGAGAACTCTTGGAACCTGCAACGTCAGAGCTCAGGGGGAGGAACTTAGAGGTTATTTAGTTCAATCTTGTCATTTTGCAAATGAGAGGGGAGACTTTCCTAAGCCCATGCAGTGACTCCTTAGTGAAGTCAGGACCTGACCCCAGGTCTCCTACTTTGGGCCACACAGTGCACTGGGTGCTTGATGGCCCCTCTGCTACATGGGAATTATGGGCTGTGTCTTTAATGTGTGGGGAGGACTCCAACCTCTCTTTCTCTGTCCCCCAGCTGGAAGGATGGCCTGGCCCTCTGTGCTCTCATCCACCGGCACCGCCCTGACCTGATTGACTATGCCAAACTGCGCAAGGTGGGGCCCTGACCCAGCAGCATCTGGCTGGACACACTAGCTACACACTTGGGCTTCTCTATCGCCCCGTAACTGTATTTCACTGACATTCCCCACCTTGAGCTTGACCTCTGACCTGCCTCTGACAATTGCTCTCCTCTCAGGATGACCCCATTGGCAACCTGAACACGGCCTTTGAGGTAGCTGAGAAGTATCTGGACATCCCCAAAATGTTGGATGCTGAAGGTGAGAGGGATCAACCAACCCATGCGGGGTGGGGGGTGCCTTCCCAGAGCATAGGGTCTGCTGCGGGGAGGACTGACCCAATGACCGATGAACAAGGGACAAGACACAGTGAAAAGAGCCCGAGGGTCACAGGTTCAGATCTCGCTCTGACCACCAGAGAGTATGACCTTGGGTGAGCTACTTCTGCTTCTTGGGCCTTGGTTTCCTCTGTTGTGAAATGAAGGGGGTTTGAGGCCCCTCCCAGGACCCAACTCTGTTCCACTTAGTACTCCTGGGACCTGAGGCTGTCACCTCCCCTCACCCACTGCTTAGCACCTTCTGGGGCCTTTTCTTTCATTTTATTAGCTTGTATTTTATTCAAATAAAGCTAAGAATTTAGGAAGATTTTTAGAACAACACAGAAATCTTAAATATAAAAGAAAAACACAAACTAACACCAATAATCATGGTGCCTTTCACTGTTGCAGAAAGGGACTGTGAGAATGACTGGTCTGACCCTCATTGTTTTACAGTTAAGGAAACTGAGGCCTAAAAAATTTAAGTGACTTGCCCAAGGTCACACATTTACTAAAGGTTAGAGCCAGGGTTTGATCACAAGACTTCTGACTCCAAATTCAGCCCTTTCTCTCTCACCCCATTGATGAAGGGGAATACGTGATGGAGGTGGGTCATTTTGGCATTTTCTAGCCTGCTATACTTGTCTGCTGAGTCACCAGGCCTCAGTTTTCTTTTCTGTAAAGTGAGGAGGTGAGCCCATATAGTCTCTACAAGACCCTCCAGTTTCAAATTCAGTGCATTTGAAATCTCATGATAAATTAGAAGCCACCTCCAGGCAGGGCCAGGCACACACTACAGACAACACACATGGGTTCCCCTTACAGGCAGCAGTCAGTCCATGCCACAGAAGATGCTCTAGGACCAAAATAGGATGTGCCACTACGGAGGGAAGGGGCCAGGAAAGGCTGCCAGGAGGAAGTAGGAGCCTGGCTTCTGGGTATGGAGAGAGCAAGTTGGAGAGCCCAATGCTGGATGATGCCAGAGAGGCCATTGCTCCAGAGCCAGGAGGTGCCGCAGAGCCCATCTGACCACCCCTTCTCATTTTTACAGAAGGGGAAACTGAGGCCCAGGGTTGCTATTTACCTAGAGTCTCATAGAGGTCATTATCATAAACAAAGTTGGAACCCAGGTCCTTTTGCTCCAGACCTAAAGGTCTTTGCACAAAGATCTTTGCTCTGATGACTCCCTAGGTGGGAAGGGATGGTGTTAGGTAAGAGAGGGAAGGAGAGAGAGAAATAGATAAAGAGAGGAAGAGACACTAAGAGAGAGGGAGACTGGAGGGAGAGACAGACAGACAGGCAGACAGAGGGAGGGAGAAACAGGGTAAAGAGATTTAGAGACAGAGAACAAGGGAAAGAGAAACAGAGAGAGAGAAAGAAGGAGGGTGAGAGAAGAAATTGAGAGAGAGAGAGAGATTGGAAGAGGAAGAGACATAGAGGAAAGAGATTAAGAGACAGGGAAAGAGAGAGGGGCAGAAAGACAGAGAGAGAGAGAGGGAGGGGAATGTGATTGAGAGACAGAAACAGAGGTGAGGGATGAGAGGGAGACAGCATTTTAAGCACTCCTCCTTTCCTGCCCCCTCAGATATCGTGAACACCCCGAAACCAGATGAGAAAGCCGTCATGACATACGTATCCTGCTTCTATCACGCCTTTGCTGGGGCTGAGCAGGTGAAGGGACCAGGGGCTGAGGTGGGGGAGGGAGGAGAAAGATATGGGGATAGAGTAGGGGGAGACTGGAACTCCCTGCCCACTGGGACAAGGGCAGGTCAGCAGCAGTGGGCACAGAACAGGTGTTGTTTCCAAGTTCTTGGGTTCAAATTCTGGGATGCTGGGAAAGCCATTACTTTTTCTTTCTGGGTCTCAGTTTCCTGATCTGTCAAATGGGGAGAATAAACTTTTCAGTGCCCACCTCACGAGGGTGTAGTAAGAGTTTTGAAGGCTGCAGAGCATGACTAAAGGTGAATGAATATTCATGCTAATTGATCAATCATTAAACACTGGAATTAATGCCTGCTGGGTCCCCTTGGCATCTAAAGCAGGGCATGTTAGCATCACTTCTCCAGTTTCTGGGAAAGATGACCAGCCCAGAAGTAGTTATGGCCACATGTCGCACACTGATGATACAAACACATCTCTAGCCTGGTGGGACAGGGTAATGGAAAGAAACCCGAATGCAGTCTGGAGACCCGAGTTCAAATCCTAAGTCTAACTCACCAAGTGACTGGGAAAGTAATTTCCTCTTTCTCGGCCTCTACTTGCCTCTGTGAAGTGAGGGAGTTGGAATTCTAGAGGTAGAGTGAGTCTATAAAAGGAGATGTGAAGAGGCTGGGCTGACCCCCAGAACCTTCCCTGCTCCCAGCTCCTGACTACCAATTACCCACCATGCTCAGCCATGGGTTCTGGGGAGGATCAGCATGGACACCACAGCTGTTCCCAGGATCTCCAGGTTAGGGATGGATTAGGGAGGTCTAGCTCATCCACCTCCATCCTGACTACTTCCAGCCTGGTCCCCTCTCAAGGACATGGGTCCCCTGCATTTTTCCTACACTGTGTGAAGTGATACTAACACCTGTTTCAGATCCCAAGGGGACCCTGCAGTGCCAGGACTCAGGTTCTGGGCCATGAGCCCCCAGCCCTCCTCTATTCCTTCACTCAAAATCAGCAAACACTTACTAAGAACCTACTGTATGCAGAGCACTATCTCCTTGAGGAAGTTGGGCCTGGTAGGGAGTTAGGCTACAAGGACCATTAGGAGACACAACATTAAACAAGATTTCATAGACCTTGGTCAAAGAGACTTGACTATTTCACAGAAGTCCATTGGTCAAGTCCCTTCCCCTCTCTGGGGTCCTCTGTGGGCTGGCCTTGATTGACAGTCTTGGAGGTCACTTCCTGGGGCAGATCCAGGATGTTATGACCTGAGGGGAAAGTCAAGTCAGCTCCACATAGGGGAAGAGAGTTGACCCTGTGATGGGAAAGAAAGGGGATGCCTGTCCAGGAAGCAGGCTTAGGGAATCTTGATCCCCAACCCTTTCCCCACAGGCTGAGACGGCCGCCAACAGAATCTGTAAGGTACTGGCTGTGAACCAAGAGAATGAAAAGCTGATGGAGGAATATGAGAAGCTGGCTAGTGAGGTGGGTGTCTTTGGGGTCCTGACAATTGGGGGGTTCCAACAGCTTCCTTGCTTTTCAGAGTCTGTAGCTTCTGGCAAGCTTAGAGTCCTATTTCCCTTTCTTAGACATCCCATTCCTTCTTGGCTGAACCATTGGCTGGTTCAGCCTTCTTTCTGACCCCTCTAGATTTAAACTGCCACCCATCTCCCACCCTCCAGCCCCCAGTCCTCAACCCTGTGGAGATCCGGGCAGGAGGAGAGATGTCTGAGGGTAAACCAGGCACCTTCCTTGTCTGCCCATCCTTTCCCAGCTGTTGGAATGGATCCGCCGCACAGTGCCCTGGCTAGAGAACCGGACCAGCGAGCCCAGCATGAGTGCCATGCAACGGAAGCTAGAAGACTTCCGGGAGTATCGGCGTCTACACAAGCCACCCCGCGTGCAGGAGAAGTGCCAGCTTGAGATTAATTTTAACACGCTGCAAACCAAACTTCGGCTCAGCCACCGGCCTGCCTTCATGCCCTCGGAGGGCAAGCTGGTCTCGGTGAGTTCCAAGGTCCAGGGTCTGCTGGGGTGGGGGACACCCAGAGGGCCAGGGCTGGCCAGGGCTACAGAAGAGCTGCTCTCTTTCTCCTCAGGACATTGCCAATGCCTGGCGGGGCCTAGAACAGGCGGAGAAGGGTTATGAAGACTGGCTGCTGGCAGAGATCCGGAGGCTTCAGCGCCTACAACATCTGGCAGAAAAGTTCCGACAGAAAGCTACCCTGCACGAAACCTGGACCCGGGGTAAGGGCCCAGATGGGATGGACTCAGGAAAGTGTCACAGGAACAAACTGATCTCCTGAGCAGGTGTAGGGACCTCACATAAGGTAGGGCTGCACCTTCTCTGCATTTAGAATCACCTAGAACAATGAGTATTTTTAACATGTTAAGGTTTGCAAGGACTTTACATGGGTCATTTCCTTTGATTCTCACAACAGCCCTGTGAGGTTGAGACTACAGGTATTATGACCCCCATATTAGAGATAAAACTCAGAGACTTTCCAATAGCCACACAGCTGATAAGTATCAGAAGTGGGGAGGATTCGAACTCAGGTCTTCCCAGTCCTTCCAAGCCCATAGCCCTATCCATCTGTGACTTCAGCTGAGTCATTAATAAAGATGAGGACTGTTGCACATCTCTGACTCCAGTCTAACACCAGGATTCCTGAGGAATCAGATATCAGAGGGAGATCTAAGGAGTGGTTAGGCCTGGGCACCACAGTTCAGGAAGGATGTGGATCCGCTGGGTTGTGTCCAGAGCAGAACAGCTAGGATTGGGGAGGAGCTGGGGGTATTTAGTTTGGAGGTAGTGAGGGGTGGTAAGGGGTGGATATGATGGTGACCTTCAAGCATCTAAAGCGCTTTCATGTAGAAGAGGGATTAGGCATCTTGGCTTTGGCCAGCAGGGCAGAGCCAGGAGCTGGGGGGAGGAAATTGCAGAGAGATGACTTATTATTGCTGGCAGGAAAAACTTCCTAACAAAGCCATTACAAAGTAGAAGTGAGCTCTCTGTCACTGGAAGTATTCAAGTAGAGGTGACATGGTCTCTCTTTGGGGAGTGTATTGTGGGTATTTTTTTCTGGACATGGGTTGGCCATTGAGGTCCTTCTGGCTATGCACGTCCATGATTCTGGCTATGTTTCCATACCAGCTGATGGTTCTGATAAAAATAACTTGTAAAATAAATAACAGTCTAGATTGCACAGGGAAGCGGGGAGCCTCAGAGAAGGCATCAGGAGGCCTGGGTTGGGGCCCCACCACATGGTGTTGCATGAAGAGTCCCTTCCCCATGCTGGGCCAGTGTTTGCCTCTCTGTAAAATGGCAGGATGGGACTCTGTGGTATTTAAAGTCCCCTCTGGCCCCAAGCCCTCTGACTTTTCTGACATGGGTGGCTCCCTGGGTGACTGGGGGGGGCCTGGGGGCCACCTGTTTCATCCTCCTCCAGGAAAGGAAGATATGCTGAGCCAGCGAGATTATGAGTCGGCCTCTCTGCAGGAGGTGCGGGCCCTGCTGAGGCGGCACGAGGCCTTTGAGAGCGACCTGGCTGCCCACCAGGACCGGGTGGAACAGATTGCGGCCATAGCCCAGGAGCTCAAGTACAGGATGTCCCATTCTCTCCTTCCCTACTCCTCCACAGGCTAAATGAAGCCTTCTTCTTCCTGGACTACCAGGATTCTGGTTTCCATCTCCTCCCAGGACTCCTGCCTCCAGCCTCAGCTTGAGGAGCTTCCCTGGCACCCCCTCCTTACCCTTCTTTCCCTGCATTAGTAACCCATAGACTTTGGGCTGGTTTCTCTATCCTTTGGGGGAAAAGGGGTTATAGTAACTCATCTACTCTTGCTGGGCCTTCTCAGGCCCTCCTACATCCAGAAGGTAGTAGAAAAATGCATTGGACACAGAACTTGAACTCAGATCCATCTCTGCCAGCTATATCCTTCCAGGAGAATGTAATCTCCTTTAAGGCAGGGACTTTTTCAGTTTTGATCCTCAAAGCCTGGAACACTGTCTTGTGTCTGATAAAGTCAAATTCAAGTTGAAGGCAGGAGTCCCAGACCCAGCTCTGCCTTGTCTGACTGGGGCCCAGCCCTGGGATTTCATGGGTGGCAAGAACTACCATGGAGGAAATTCCCTCCACCAGTGCAGATCACCACCTTCTCTGCAAGACCTAGCTGTAGGGAGTACTGGGGCACTGAGTGGTGAGAAACTTGCCCAGCATCATGCATCAGGATATGGCAGAGGCTAGCCTTGACCTCAGGCTAGTTTGTCACCCACAATGCCTCTTTGCCACCACTACCTAAGTATCACCTATTTTTATTATCACCTGCATTTTACAAATGAGTAAACTGAGGGACCTAGAGGGAAGTGACCAAGGTAACAAACATTTTTAAAGTGCCTACTGTGTGCCAGCCAGGCACTGTTCTTACCCATGGGTGCCGAAGTCAAGTAGCACTTCAGCACTTACTGTGTGCCAGACTTGGCACTAAGCCAACACAAACAGCTTCTGTCCTCAAGGAGCTCTCATTTTAGTAGGGAGACAACATGCAAACAGCTCCAGACAAACAAGCTGTAATAAGACAGGCTAAACTGGAGTTATCAGCAGAGGGAAGGCATCAAGATGATGGCAGTATGGGAAAGGTTCCTAGCAGGAGGTTAACCTGGACCTTGGGACCCTGAGCTGGAAGGCACCTCAGGGCCTCCTAATCTAAACTGCTCATTATACATAAGAAGGTAAGGGTTAGTAGGTGACAGAGGCAGGACTGCAACCCAGGTCTGTCATTCTCAGTGTCCCAGAGGTAGTCCTGCACCGGTGTTGATGGGGGATGGGTTGCTATAACCATGCCCAGGGTAAGACAAAGTGAGTCTCCAAGGCCATTGCCTCTCCATCAGCCTAGAAATTCTTGAGCAAGAGGGGGAGGGGGCTCAGGGGCAGAGCTGGGGCCACCCTAGACCTGAAGAGTCAGTCAATGTCTTGCCCCTTTCAGTGAACTGGATTACCATGATGCAGCCTCAGTGAACAGCCGCTGCCAGGCCATCTGTGACCAGTGGGACTCCCTGGGGACTCTGACTCAGAAGAGGAGGGATGCTTTGGAGGTGACCGAGGGGCCGAGGGTGGGCAGCGGAGGGAGGGGACAGTGGAGCACACCTAACATTCTGGCCAACCTCTCCTCTGCCCCTTCACCCTCAGAGGATGGAGAAGCTTCTGGAAACCATAGACCAGCTGCAGTTGGAGTTTGCTCGCCGGGCGGCCCCTTTCAACAACTGGCTGGATGGGGCAGTGGAGGACCTGCAGGATGTGTGGCTCGTGCATTCGGCGGAGGAGACCCAGGTGGGTCACTCAGAGAGGAGACGAGCTGTTCAGTAACAGGGTCCCAGAAATAGTTATAAAATACTAAGGGAGAACACCTTGCTCTCTTTCTCCTTCCATCAACGTCATTGGCTGGCTGAGCTTTCAGTCAGTTGCTCTGGATCCTTGACTGTCCTGAGACTAATCAACAGCTCAGCCAGCCTATGATGAGGGTGCTTAGCTTTCTCCTACCCCTCCCCTCTACTAATGCGATACAGTATAAGAAACTGGTCCCTGGCAGCACCTGAGGTGATACATTGCATCTGCGGGAGTTCTGATGGTGCTGCTGACCCTAAGCATCTCTCTCCACATCCCTTACAAATGGGGATGGGGGAGTGGGGGTGCTCTCCCCTAAGGGCATGGGCTTCCCTGGGTCTGGGAAGTAGAGAGAAAGAGAATCCCCTTGCCCAAAGACCTGCCATCCCTCCTAACAAACTTATCTCACCCTCAAGGTTCCTCCTGTTGTCCCCTGAAGGATCGATCCTCGGGCCTCAAAGGGCACCTACTCCCACCCACTTCCCCCTTTGGATTCTTGGGTGTCAGGAAAGGCTGGGGGCAGAGATGTTTGGCTGGGGCCAAATCTTCTAAGATTCTGTCATTCCTGACATTCCTTAGAGCCTCATCACAGCTCATGACCAGTTCAAGGCGACTCTACCTGAGGCTGACCGGGAGCGGGGTGCCATCCTGGGAATTCAGGGGGAGATTCAGAAGATCTGTCAGACCTACGGGCTGCGCCTGACCACCTCCAACCCTTATATTAGCCTCACACCCCAGGACATCACTAGCAAGTGGGAAATGGTAAGGCCTTGGTCACCTTTGGCTGAGTCCTCAGTTTGAACCACCCTCCTATCCCAGCCCCCACTGGCCTGCCTTCGGGATTTGGGGTCACTCTACCCCTGCCTTTCTCCCCCAAATCCTGCTGCCAGTCACCTGCTTATATTGCTCTTTTAAAAAGAAAGTTTAGTTGGGTCCTTTTACACTATACTACACTTCACAGTTCACAGAGCACTTTCCCTCACAAACAAACATTTGAGGTAGGGCATATGAGTCTTACCCTCACTTAACATGGGCAGACTGAAGCTTGGAGAACCTATGGCTCACCCAGGGTCAGCTAGTGAGTGAGAGGCAAAACCACAACATCTGTACCCATCTCATTTACCCCCTTGCCACTCCAGTCCAGCAGGCGCTACCCTTGAGGACAGGGATCGTTTGGGTTTTTCTAACCCCAATAGCACATAGTAGGTGATTAATAAGTGTTTCTGGATTGGTTGATTGATTGACAGGGAGTGACTGTAGCCCAGAGGTTTGTAGTCTATTGAAGGTGAGCAGGGTCATCAGACTGGGTTCCAGTCCTCAAAGCCTAGAGAATAAGGTTCCCTACCCCTAAGCCTTCTGCCATGGGTCGACAAGCATTAATAAAATGTTTATTATGTGCCAGCCATGCTACTAAGTGCACAAAAGCAAATACAACAAAACCTCAAACCCAAAGTCCTACCTGCAGAGAACCTACATTCTAATAGTACACACGCAGACATATCCAAGCTCCAGGCAGACTATGCAAAGCACACCTGACAAAGGGAAGGCATTAGCAGCTGGGGGGCCTGGGAAAGGTATCCCCTTCCCCCTATACCCACATGCCCACCAGGGCCTGCCCACAGTGTAACCAGCCCACTCCCTTTACCCCCAACCCACCTAATGGCAGCCTTCTGATTGCACAGGTACGGAAGCTGGTGCCCAGCCGTGACCAGTCCCTGCAGGAGGAGCTGGCCCGCCAACAGGCCAATGAGCGACTCCGCAGACAGTTTGCAGCTCAGGCCAATGTTATTGGCCCTTGGATTCAGGGAAAAGTAGAGGTGAGGAGAGCTGGGGCCAAAGGGTGTGTGGGGATGAGAGCAAGGTCCACCCCAACCCTTCTTTGAAGGGAATGCCACACAAAGGTGGGCTTCCTCCCCTATAGGGAGGGATGTGGGTCTGGGGATGCAGCAAGGATGTAAGGGGGAATTTTGGTGGCTCAGGAAAATTCAACTGGAGAAGATCTGAAGATAAACCTCAGACCTGAGGACCCAAAGTCCTATGCAGGGAAAGACCTCAGGTGGTAGAAAACAGAGACCTCAGGACAGCCCTCAGGAACAAAGACCTCAGGACACAGAAAGAGAACAAGGGCAGGCTGGTCCTGGGAAAGCCTCCAGAGATGCAGGAAAGATTCATAATCACTCCCAGGAAGCCACACCCCCCCATTCCTGGCACCCCACAAAAGGTTTGCTGTAGGGGTCCAGGCCTGGAGCTGTGGCATGGAGTAGAGACCCAGTCAGGTGAAACCACCCAGAGAGTCCAATTCATGATCTGATGACATTAACTATTCCATGGGAGCAGGTAAAGGCAGGGAAGGCAATAGGCGGGGAGCATGATAGCAGAAGCATCTGCATGGGAAGAAGTGCCCCTTCTGAGGGCAAAGCTCTAGTTGCCCCACCCTAGGTACAGTTCTGATCAAGGTGACCCTGTCTTTGGCCCCTGCAGGAAGTTGGACGACTGGCAGTGGGGCTGGCTGGCTCCCTAGAGGAACAGATGGCAGGGCTGAGGCAGCAAGAGCAAAACATTATCAACTATAAGAGCAATGTGGATCGGCTTGAGGGTGACCACCAGCTGCTCCAGGAGAGCTTGGTGTTTGACAACAAACACACCGTCTACAGCATGGAGGTTGGTGTGGCAGCAGAAGGACCTGCAGAGCCAGAGGAGGGTGTTAGAGGAGGAAGGAGATGGGGAGGGAAAGGGGGAAGAGGAGGGAGGGAGAGGAGGAGGAGGGGGAGGAGAGAGAATGGAAGGGGAGGAGGAGGGGGGAGGTAGAGGGGGAGAGAGAGAAATGAGGGGGAGGAAGAAGAAGAGGAGAAAAAGGAGGAGGGAGTAGGGGATTAAAATAGGCCTGGGTGGGTACCAGGGAGAGCATCATCAGTTTTATTAAGGCCGACACTGAGCAAATACTACAGTTAAGCATGAATCTTTAGAGAAAACTTTCTTTAAAAAAGTTTTAAGCTCTTTTTCTATGCCACAGTAATTTCCCAATGATGCATTTCCCTCCATAGAACGTGCCTTTGAAACAAAAACTGCTAAGCCAACTGCTCGCTGAAATCAGCGTCAGACAGGATAGTCAGCACCCGTAGCCCCATCGCCTCTCTAAGGAGGAAGGACACAGGGGTCACCACCTGCCTCTGGCACTAAGATTGGGTCTCGGTGTTGTCCTTTACGTTCCTGTATATGGGAACTGGGAATGTCAGGGCAGGGAAGGGCCTTAGAGAACTGAAGCCCAGAGAAAGAAATTGACTTGTCCAAGAGGAGGAAGCCTGAGGAAGCACAGTCAGAACTTGAATCTGGATCTCTTGCCTCTAGGGATTTTAGAGCTGGAAGGGATGGGGGCATCTGCTCTCCCCAGTCTGCCTTGCTTGCTGAGGACCACAGTGTCTTTCTCTCCCTTTCCTCTCCTCCCTCTAGCATATCCGCGTGGGCTGGGAACAACTACTCACTTCCATAGCCCGGACCATCAATGAGGTGGAGAACCAGGTGCTGACCCGAGATGCCAAGGGCCTGAGTCAAGAACAGTTGAACGAGTTCCGGGCCTCTTTCAACCACTTTGACCGGGTCAGCAAAGGGTCCTGGTGGGCGCAGTGGGCAGGTCGCCAGAGCAGGAGGTGGTGCTCTCCCAGCAGGGGGAACAGGGGAGGCCCCAAGGTTCAAAGTCTGACATTTTCCTTGCCAATCACAGAAACGGAACGGGATGATGGAACCTGATGATTTCCGAGCCTGTCTCATCTCTATGGGCTATGACTTGGTGAGCGTCTCTCCAGGGCCTCTGGAGTAGAAACCAAAGGCAGCTTATCCCATAGCCCTCCTCCAGCTGACTGTGACCACATCCCTCCCTCCTGCTAGTTTCTAGAATAAAACAAACCTGTACTAACTTTTACCTCTTCATAACCTGACTTTCCTGGCTTATCACTATTCCTCTCCTCCATATACTCTCTATTCCAGCCAAACTGAACTTCTGTCCATTCCCCACACATGAGTCCATCTCCCATCTCCAAGCTTTTGTAAAGGCTGTGGCCCTTGCCTAGAATAGTGCATGAATTCCTTCACAGTTTAGTCAATAAGCTGCCCTCTAGATGAAAGCCTTCAGCCTCTAATGCTTCCTCCCTCTTTGTCCACATTGTTGCCACTCAGTAGAGTATAAGCTTCTTGAGGACAGGGACTGTTTCATCTTTGTATCCCTATTGCCTAGCACAAGGTTTGGAATACAGTAGGTTCTTAATAAATGATTCTTAAAAGTGAGGAACAAATGAATGATGATGACTGGGAGTTTGCTTCTTCAGGGGGAAGCTGAGTTTGCCCGCATCATGACCATGGTGGACCCCAATGCAGCGGGGGTGGTCACCTTCCAGGCCTTCATTGACTTTATGACTCGAGAGACAGCTGAGACAGACACAGCAGAACAGGTGGTGGCCTCCTTCAAGATCTTGGCAGGAGACAAGGTATGTGTCAGGGGCAGGGGGCTGGGGCACCTTGACCTTGGTCCTGTAAATCCTCTCCTCTCTGAGCCATCCCCCTTCTCTCCCGCAGAACTACATCACTGGAGAGGAGCTGCGGCGGGAGCTGCCGGCAGAGCAGGCCGAGTACTGCATCCGCCGCATGGTCCCCTACACTGGGCCTGGGGCTCCCTCGGGGGCTCTGGACTACGTAGCCTTCTCCAATGCCCTCTATGGGGAGAGTGACCTCTGACTCCCCACCCCTTCCCCTTGAATCCCCCAGGAGTGCTCATTGCAACATCTGACCCTCTCCTCTTTGGGGCAGCAAGCTGACTCCCGGATACTCTCTCCCCAATTCTCTTGATAATGTCCTTTGACCCTCTCCTCCTCCCAAAGCAAGGGACCTGGGAGTCCAGAAACACCTATCCCCTTGGACATCTCCCCAGTGGCTGTACCCAATAAAGCTCTCTTTTCCCTGGCGGGGACCCTATCTTTATTGTATACTGGAGAAAGGAGAAGATTGGAAGCTCTGTGGGGCCAGAGCATAGAAAGGGTCCCATTCCTCCCCCTCTTTATGGTAACCCCCAGAGTCATTCATCACCCATCTAAGCACCTACTCTGTGTCTGTCACTGTACTAAGCCCTAATGTTGAAACTATTTAGTGAGCCAACCTTGTCTTAGGAATATACAAAAAAGAGTCCTTTTTTGTGAGAGGCCATCGCAGCCAGAGGGGAAGGGCAGGGACTGAGATCTGCAAAGGTCTAGTAAGAGGCAGCTGCCCCAGGCTGGGAAGGAAACCAGGGGTTTTAGGAGGCAGGACTACGGTAGGTGATGACCCCTGGCTAGACCCACTAGGGAAGGGCTTCAAATGCTGAACCAAGGAGCTTGCCTTTGATCTTGGAGAGTTAGGGAGCCACTGGAATTGATCCAGTAGGGGAGTGGCGCAGTCAGACCTGTGCTCTAGGAAAGCCTCTCTGGTGACTGAGCAGGCCTGCAGAGGCCTGAGACCCAAATCAGGCTATGCTCCTGTACTATCTTAGGGAAAACTTCCCTCACTCCAGGATGAGGCTGAAGCAGCTGCATCCAGGGTCTGCCTGCGTGCGCCCTGGATCTCCGTGGACCCTGGTGCAGGAGCAATCACCCAGACACAGGGAGGGTCTTATCTTTATTGATTCTAGAGGGTAGTTGGGCACAAGCCTTCAATTGTAACACATATGGTTTTCATCTCAGTCAGGGGAGGAAGAATTCACACCATCATAGAGAGGGGAAAACTGAGATTCGGAGGAGGGCCTTTTCTGCAGTGGCTGGGAATGTGACAGAAGAGGGCTTCAGTTCGGAGGCAAGCAGCAATCCTTGAACTCCCAGAATGGATCCCAGGGGTCCTGTCTCACTTGAGGGGACCCCTTTTCTCTGTCACCCTCTGACATCCTCCCGTCCTTCCTGCTCCATCTGAGCCCCCAGCTGCTCTTGGCTGGTGCCAGGCCCTCAACCCTTTGCCTCCCTCCCCACACCAAACTACTTGTACTCAGACAGCCCTGGGCAGGGCTGAGAGAAACTACACCCACAGAGAAGAACCACACTAGCCTAGGCTAGTCTAGGGGGTCTGAGTTTGTGAGCAAGGCTGAGCAGCTGCTGAGACATTGCCTTGCCCACAGCAAGTACTGCTGTTACCAATTCCAGACCCAAGCAGACTCTCTAGTCCACGATAGCAGAGCTGGCCATGACATTCACTCCGCAGGCCCGGGTCCCTCGATATAAGTAATAATAGCCCTGTAATGAAGGAAGGGGGTGGGAAAAAGAGCTTGAGTGAGAGAATGGGTGGAGAAGGATGGGATGGGGAGGAAGGGGAACAGTTACTACTCACATCCTCGCCCCAGTCACGGCCCCAGCTGTTCTTGATGGCCCAGAAAGGGAGGCCAGAACCTAGGGAACAGAAACCCGTGATGGCACAGAGAGCCAGGAGGGGGCCCTTGGAGGGCCCAGCCTTGACCCCAGAAGCCCCTATGGGTTCATCAAGAGATTACACTTGAATGTACAGGGTACTGTCCACAGGAAAGGATGTTTGAGCTGGCATTTCTCCATCATGAGACACCCTCAATAGGCATGTCATTCAGACATGGGGTCTTGAAAAACCTGGTCTGATTCTCAGTGGCTGAAACTATTGGGGAAGACAGGGATGGTGCCAAATTGTCTTGAGTTAGCCACCTCCGCCCCACCCCAGTCCTGTCCATCCCCCACCCGCTGCCCAGGGGATGCTGGCTGACTTACGGTTGCCATAGCCCACAATCAACACAGCATGGTCAATGAACCAGGGACTGCAGAGGGGGCGGAATGGGTGGGAGACCCCACGGCGATAGAACTGGAGAGAGAGTAGAAAGTTTGGGCCCAGGGAAGGACCTGAGGTTCTTGGGGAGTGGTGGGACAGGAGCCAGAGTACCCTTCCTCACCTGCATGGCGAAGGCATTAAGAGCGATGGAGATGGGGCCATTCTCTGCCAGCCAGGCAGCGAGCTCTGGGATGAGAAGGAAATAAACAGGGCTTACTTACCCAGGGCAGCCCCCAAAGGCAGCTGAGACGTCAAGGGTCTTCCTT
Organism: Bettongia penicillata ogilbyi; assembly: GCA_023548195.1. Taxonomy (NCBI): domain Eukaryota; kingdom Metazoa; phylum Chordata; class Mammalia; order Diprotodontia; family Potoroidae; genus Bettongia; species Bettongia penicillata. The sequence continues at coordinate 8,088,914 of JAJHZJ010000590.1, forward strand.
AAGACAGTTTCCCTTCCAGCCCACCCTCCTCTACCTTCTTCATCTCGGCTCAGATCCACGGAGCTGTTGATATAGGCCCTTGCCTTGTCCGGAGAAAAGCTGCAACGCTTTTTGTGGCCCTCATAACTGTAATCTTTCTCTGTCTCCAGCCCACCTTGGGGAGCAGAGCACAGGTTAGGAGGAGGGAGGGGGAGGCAGGCAGGGCCAGACTGAGAAAAGCCAGAGCCAGAGACCCCTCCCTTGGCAAGTTTCCTCCTCCCTCCTCTGGTACCTTCCTCCCTTGGTAGGTTCCACCCTTCCCCTACCGAGTCTCTCAATAGCCATATAGGCATTTGAGGGAAGGCCTCCACCACAGGCATGGTCCAGGGTATCACAGTCCACCAGCTCTGCAAGGAGGAATAAAAAAGTCACGAGGTACCCAGTGGTCAAGGCAGGGCCAGGGAAAGGTCTCAGGCTAGAGCCATCCTTACCCTGCTCAGAAAGAGCCACCAAGGTCCCACGGCGTAGAAACCACTGCCCTTCCACGTTGCCTGTGACAGAGAAGGCCCAGCAGGACCCACACATGCCCTGGAGAGGGAAAGAGACTCAGTGAGCTCCTTGGGGCCCACCCCCCCCACCCACGGTTCCCCAGCTCCTCTGACCCTTTAGCCCTGGCTACTTCCTCCCTGGCTGGTCAGCCTCCCATCCACTCTCGCCTCTCCTCAGGCTCTTCTATTGCTGGTGTTCACCTGATTCTTGACTTCAGTGACGGCCCCGTGATCCCTCCAGTCCCAGGCAGCAGGGGCTGGCCCTTTGGCAGGTGGGGCTGGCCTTAGAGCTTGACCTGGGAGGCTGTTTAACAGGGGGTTCAGATAGAAAGTCCGAAACTCCTCCTCTGTGGGGAAGGAAACAGATACTGGAGGAGGAGTAGCCCTATGAGCAGCATGGGAGCAGGGCTGGGTGAAGCAGAGGCTGCTAAGGGCGGCTCATGTCAGCAATGCCTGGTAGACCTTACTTCTCCAGGGGAACCACTCTGACCTACAGCCCCCTGCGATCCCCTCATACCTGTGAGGTCACTAAACTTGGTGACTCCATACTCAGCGGAACCCTGGTCCAACTCTTGCATCTTCTGGGCCAGCTCCAGGTTCTGGGCAAAGATGCCCAGACGCCGCTGCGTCTCTGTAGATGAGGAGGGGGTGTTCACCAAGCTGTACTCTGGGACACAAGGGCATTGGGGCACATGGCTCTCCAGGAATAGTAGGCTTTACTGAATCAGCTCTGTTGCTGCCCCCAAGGATCCTAGATCATCTCCCTCTGACTGGAGCTGAAGCCTTCCCCTTGTGTCTCCTCCATTAGAGGGGAAGCTCCTTGAGGGCAGAGGATTAGCACATTGCTTTGCACCTAGTAAGTGCACCCCCTACCCCAGGGGTGGGGAACCTACAGCCTTGAGGTCACATGTGGCCCTCTAGGTCCTTGGGTGCGGCCTTTTGTCTGAGTCCAAGTTTTACAGAACAAATCCTTTATAAAGGGGATTTGTTCTATGAAGTTTGGATTCAGTCAAAGGCCACCCTTGAGGAGTGAGGGTCACATGTGGTCTGGAGGCCATAGGTTCCCCACCCCTGCCTACCCCTATGCCCAGAAGGTTCTCTGTCCTCGCTGCCTTCTGCAGAGGCCTTTCCCCGTGCCCTGCCCACCATGCACTCCTGCTGGGTAGCACCTCCCCCTCTCTATGACATGGCCTTTATCTTGCATGTTCTGGAAGGTGTAGGGAGCTCCTGGAGCTGTCTCCTTCCCATGGAGTGCATGGAGGAAGGGCTTGATAAATGCTCTGACTCTAGGCTTCCTGACTCCAAGGAAGAGGCTATTCTAAATATAAATCATCCTCACTATCATTTTGCAGAAACTGAGGCTCAAGGGGCTAAGTGACTTGCTCAGGGTCATCCTCCCAGAAAGAATTTGACCCTGAGTCTTCCTGACTTCTCAGACACCATGCAATGGGGCAGAAAGAAGCCTGGACCTTCCAGGACCACAAGGTCTTGCTTTGACCTGCAGGGTTATGGCTCTATCCTCACTGTAAAAATGCCAGCTCTGACATGACTCCTTACTTCCTGGGCGACTCTGGTCCAGGAACCTAACCTCCCTGGGTCTCAGTGTCCTCATCTGTAAGAAGGGTAGAGATTGGATGGGGGTGAGGGAGGGTCCACAGGCAGGCAGACCTCACCTGTGGCATTGGCATAGCTCTTGTTGTAGGTGGTGAGGAAGTCCTTGAAGAGGGTGATCAGCTGCACAGAGTCAGCCTAAAACAGAAGACTTCACTGCCCATACCATCCTGAGCAGAAGGAGCAGGGCGGGGGAAGCACAAGCACAGGCAGGGGACCCTGAGAACAGCCCCAGGAAGACCCACACCTAGACCACTCTGGTCTCTCACCTTCGATGGGGGAATGGGAGGCTGATGGCTGGAACTCCAGGGAAGATTCTGGGCCCCTAGCCAGGGTGAAAGGAAGAGCAGCCATTTAGGAAAGCCTGGGTCCAGACCCCCTCCCACAAGACCCCAACCCACTCCTCAGGGATCCAGGCAGGGCTCTCTCTTCTCACCAGGCTGGTCACAGTCTTGCTTCAGCAGCATCTGCTTGGCCCACATCTGGTCCAGGACTTCAAAACGACAAAGCTAGGGCAGAGGAATGGATCTGTGCTGGTATGGAAGATCAAACTGCCCTTGGGAACTGGGGAGCAGGGGAAGGGCTTCAAGAAGCTAGGGGTGCAGTACGGGCCCGTTCCTGGAGAGGTAGCTCATTTGGGCTCAAGAAGACTGAGGTCTCAGGGTGACCTTGGGCAAGTCCCTTCACCTGCCTGAACTTCAGTTTTCTCATGTGTGAGAAGGGGCTGGGTTAGACTGGAAGGTCTCTAAGGGCCCTCAAAGGGCTGGCTCTTCCTCCTCAGGCTCTCTAGGAGCTCTTTGCCCCAGTTTTTCCTTTGTACCATCATCATCATCACCCCCATCTCCTTTAGGGCAGGGATAAAAGGCATCTCCTTTTCATCTTTGCATCCCATTGTCTGGAACATAGTAGGTGCTTAGTGAATGCTTATTACCTGAAGATATCTGTCCATAGGGCACTGGGCCTGAACTTCAAAAAACCTGAATTCAAATATGACTTCAGAACTTACTAGCTATGTGACCCTGGGCAAGTCACTTAGCTCTGTTTCCCTCAGTTTCCTCATTTGTGAAATGGGGATAATAATAGCCCTTCACTCCTAAGACTGTTGTGAGAATAGTATAGTGCTTGGCACAGGGCCTGGCACATGGTGCTATATAAAATGAACTACTATAGTCAGTATTATAGAGCATGCATTCTATCACCCAGGCTTGGTCTTTTGAGGCTGCCTGACCCCCCTCTCCATCCAACAGAAGAAGGAGCTAGGGGTCTTCCCCAGGGTCTCTCAGACAGCAAGTAGCAGAGGGAGTTCTGAAGTCTGACTTCTTCCACCACACCAGATCCTCCACACTGCCTTTCCTTGGGTCCTCACAACAGCCCTGGAGGCAAGTGCTGTTTCCCTCACAGATAACGAAACCTTGAGTCTCAGAGAGGGTGAGTGTGTCTGAGAAGAGGTTTGGCCAGAGCAGGCAAACAACCTCAGTGCCTGTTGAAGCCTTCCTAGCAGGTTGGAAGCCCTTGGAGGACAGGACTGCCTCTCTGTACTTTTGCACATCAATAGTACTTAATAGATATCAGTAGGCCTGGAATGGAGAAAAAGGGGCTTCAGGAGGTGAAGAGCCCAGCAGCTACTCCCCCATCTAGAAAGACTAGGAACATTGAGTAAGGTCCCCTCAGATGTCCTGGAAGAACCAGGCTTTGAACCGGATCCCCAAGTGCCTGGAATGACTCAGGGTATGGTTGTTTATTTCCTGAGAGGTGAGGGGGGCAGGCCCTAGGGTAACCCGTGACACTCAACAGCTGAGTCAGCCTTACTGTGGCCATGTTAGGGCTAGTCTGGGCTAAGGAAAGTCACAAGACCAGAGCCAGGCTCAGACCAGACTCAGCTTGAGGGTTCAGAGCTTACCAGGGTCTCTGAAGACTGGGGGTCCTTGCAAGTTGTGGAGGGACTGCAAGGCAGCTCAAGTAATATCACTTCTAGGGAGTACAGCACTCCCTGGGCCATCTGAACAAGAAGGAGGGAAGGGTCAGAAGGGGAATTGGGAACCCAGGTCCTGTCCCCTGAATCCAGCTCTGGGGCTTCACTCTGCCTCCATGGCCTCACCCAGCAGAGGACCCCCTTCACTGTCAGGCCCCATCCACAGATGCCAGCTGGAAGCCTGTGACCTTCCTCTTCCCCACCCCAGTCTGCTTGCCTTCCATGGAGAGGGCCCTGAAGGAGCCTTCCCCCTCCCTTCCCTTCCCCCAGGCCCCTCTTCTCAGTGCCCGGTCCGGAGGTGTCAAAAGTGCTGCAGATGGTCCACAATGCCTAGGGCAGTGCAGCCAAACCAAAGTAAAATGTAATTGGGAAATACAACAAAACAAAAATACAAGAAAACAGGTAATGTTATATTTTAACGCTACGTCATGTGGTTTACAGGCATCCTTACGTACAGTTTAGCGACTGTCCTCAGATAAGCCCTTCTGGCTGGGTCCCAACTCTTCCCGCTCCACCCAATCTGGGCCCATCTGCCGTGCCAGTGCCCCAAGGGCCCTGGAGTCTGGCCATGTGAACGCCTTGGCTTTGCTGGCTTACCAGCTGCGACACCCTCTGGACCCGGGGTCTTTCCTGCTTCCCAGAAGCGGAAATCTCCAAAGCATATCGTCTCCCCTCATTAGATTGTGAGCAGTCTTGAAGGCTGCTTCTGCATCCCCGCCCTGGGAAGCCCTTAGGGAGGCCAGCCCCACAAGCCCACCCTCCCAGGGGGGCAAGCCCTTGGCCCCCAGCCCCTCCAGGCAAGGGGAAGGATGAGTGGAGCCCAGATAGCCCTCACCGGCAGGCCCCACCCTAAAGTCAAATTACACTTAGTCCCCGCCTCTTACACACAGGCTCCTCCCCCACTCTTGAGACCCTTAGATGTCCCGCCCCCAGATCCACCTCCAGCCCCTCAGGCCCTGCCCCTGAAGCCAAATCTCCCCTTTAGCCTTATCTTACACAAAGCCCCGCCCCACCCCTCAGGCCCCGCCCCTCACCTTCAGGCTCCGCCCCTGGACGCTCTGCAGCACCGCCGCAGGATCCCGGCCTCGGTTGTAAATCTCCGTCGCAAACTGAGCCGGGGCCTCCAGCGCGGGGTCTGACGCCAGCGGAAGGCGCCAGCCGTCCCCCGCCGGGAGCAGAGACGACAGCATCGGGAGGAGCAGCAGCCGGGCCGCCATGGCCGTCTGGGGTCAGGCTCCGAGTCTGGGCCAGCCACCGAACGCAGCGCTCGACTGCTCTGGAGGACCAGCGCGCCCACCAGTGAAGCCTTCTGCAGCGAGCTGCCTGGAGGGGCGGCCGCTTGACTGACCAATGGGCGTGGAGGCCGGGCCGCGCCTGCGCCTTAGCCTGTTTACAGGCGCACGTGGGGCGGGGCGGGCCCTGCGGGGCGGTCCTCGGAGCCCCAGGCTCTCCACCCCCCTCCCCTCCCTCCCTCTCCTCCTCCTCCCCCCTGCCCTCCCCTCCCTCCCTCTCCTCCTCCTCCCCCCTGCCCTCCCCTCCCTCCCTCTCCTCCTCCTCCCCCCTGCCCTCCCCTCCCTCCCTCTCCTCCTTCCCCCTGCCCTCCCCTTCCCTCCCTCTCCTCCTCCCCCCTGCCCTCCCCTCCCTCCCTCTCCTCCTCCTCCCCCCTGCCCTCCCCTCCCTCCCTCTCCTCCTCCTCCCCCCTGCCCTCCCCTCCCTCCCTCTCCTCCTCCCCCCTGCCCTCCCCTCCCTCCCTCTCCCTCTCCTCCTAGGTTTTTCCTCAGTTGGGTTTCTCCCTGCATTAGACTGTGACCTGTGGGTAGCAGGAACTGTGTTTTGCCTTCCTCCGTATGCCCAGGGCCTGGCACGGTGCTTGGCCCAGCCCTGACTTGCCCAGGACCTCACAGCCAGTGTGTGACTGATGTGGAACTAAAACTCTAGGCCAGCCCTCTCTCCACCACGCGAACTTTTCTCCCTGGGCTCCCGACGCCCACGCCTCCCTGGGAGGGCCCCAAGCAGGCGTTAGACCTATCTCCGCAGCGATCATCCCCCCGACCCACTTCGGTGGGAGAATGGGGGGGGAGTGTTCTAGTCCAGGGTGAGTGACTTCGGACTCACCCCCTCCGCGAGACACCCCCGCCCAGTCGTTACTGCCTTCGCCCCAAATCGATTTGTATTCTCCCTATAGAAGGTAAACTCTTGCCTCGCCAGCACCCAGTCAGTACCTGGCACATAATAGGCACTGGTTGCTGATGGAAAGCAGGTTCCTCTTCTGGAGGGGAAGGAGGGAGGACTTTGAGGGCAATGCCGTCCATTTGCAGGGGAAACTGACATGGAGTCCTGGTGGATGGCATCACGTCTAGGATTTTTGACATTTAGGGGAACGTTCCTTGCCCGGAGAAGCCTCACAGGTCAGAAGTAGAGAAACCACTGAAGAGATGAGACCTGCGGGTTCCCCCTTACTCCTCCCGCTGACTTCTGGAGGGGTGGGGGCCGCCTCAGAGTGACTGAAAGAGCCGAGACTTTGGGTCTTTGGGGAATGTGCTCGAAGGTGGTGTGCGAGAGCTGAAAGGAGCCGAGACCGGACGGGTCAGCAGCCTGGGGTGGCCGCCTTCTGGGGTCCCCTTACTTAACCTGCCTTCATCCTTCCTCCCTGCAGCACTCCCTCCATTCAACTCCAAACAATTCAGTAAATCTTTATTAAATGCCTACTCTGTGCTGGGCGAAAGAAAGAGAAAAAATAAGTCTGTGTCTTCCAACACCTCCTGACCTAACTCAGCCCCAGTAGCTGACACCCCATATCTCTAAACTCCCTGAGAAGGCTCCTTTTCTTCTTAATTTTCTACCACTTGGCTTCCTCTGTTGGTTTTATCCAATTTATTTCCTTTGATTCTCCTTTGTACAAGGCTGTTTACCTGTCATCTCTCCCATTACACTGAACTCCAGGGCAATGAATTGCCTTTTGCCTTTGTGACCTGGAGTTTAGCTCAGGGAGAAGGGAGCTGGACAGAGAGAAGGCTGGAGGTGGGCAGTCATCAGAGGGGAGCTTCACCCACTTCACAGCCAAATGTGTGTGGGGTAGGTGAAGACAAGGTCCCTGGTGCCTGGATGGCAGCAGGGAAGACAGAGGGCAGAGGAAATGGGGGTGGGGAGGCCTCAGGAAAGACTTGCATCAAGGACCAGACACTCTTGGGGGAAAAAGAGACCTTTGGACAGAGGGACAGTCCAGGGGGCAGTAGTGTTCAAAAAAGAGAGATGGGAGAGCTAGTTCAAAATGTGAATGAATTCACTTAGACCTTCTCAATAGCCATTAGCGGGTCCCTGAGATTATCAAGGAGCTAAACAAGGGCAAAGATATAGGAAAAGGACCAGGCTTATACGGGCTGATTTTAGGGTTTCCTTGTGGGGTCTGGAGATCTAGGATAAGTCTTGCAAGATAAAGAAGTCTTGCAAGATAAAGGCACAGGGAGAGGACTATGAATGCACAAGATAGGAAAATCCCATTCCCCAGGAGAAGGGTGGGGACAAGGAATTATATGGTCCAGGATAAGAGGAAGTTTTGCGTTAAGGGGAGACTTTAGGGCACCAAGGACTTCACAAAGTAAATATTATATTAACTCTTAGGGCACTTTCTATCCACATCATTTCCCCACTCAGGTACTAGGTAGGAGAATTCTTTAGGGAGAAAAGGGATAAAGGTCATTGTCTTCAGTAGCTGCTTCCTCCTGACCAGGGAACAGGGGTGAAGAATCCACTTCAGGGACCAGAATGGGGGTGATCAGCATGGGGTGCAGAATGCAGCGCCAACTGAATCCAAGGTGGAAAGAGGCAAACCACTTGGTGACATCAAGGGCAGATTTAGGCAATCCTAAAAGTTGCTGTGGGTGAGAAGACACAAAGCGAACCAGGAAGTTAAACAAGCACAAACCTAGTATAAAAGCAGGTAAAATGACAATAGGGTCACAATGAGGGGAAAGAAGAGAAAGAAACCACGATCCCCAGGAGGAGGTAGGGGTTGATATTAGGCTGGAGTGGATGTCTTACATCCAAGAAACTGCCTGCAATATCTTTTGAGTGCTCAAAGGAAAAATTCCATGTAGGACCTTTAGGGAATATAGAGGGAGATCTATAGGGAGCCAGCCATCATGTACTCTGCCCACCCCACAGAGTTCCTTATTTGAATTAAGGCATTAGACTTCCAGTCCCAAGGAAGGATGCCTAAGCCTTGGTACAAGGTAGACACCAGGAATCAGTGGCCTAGAAACAGAAGTGGTTCAAGGTGGGGTCCAGAACACAGTATATAGCTAGAAAGCACGCAGGCAAGTCCCCAAGGTGAGGGACTTCCAGGTATACTCTTTTCTGGCTAGTCAAGTCCTACATCCTGCTTCCTGCTTGCTTCTCTTTCTGCCTTCATCCACTCAAATGCTTTTGAGAGAGGGACAAAGGCACTATCCCTGCCTGAGTAGAGTTGGGGAGGGAAGTAAAATGAAGCTGAAGCAGCATCCAGGGGATGAGGGAGTGTAGAACAGGTATCCTTGTTGCATGACCTTCTGCAGGCAGGCAGGGTAGTCTAGGAGACACAAGTCTGATAAACAAGTTCAATGGGCAGACCCCAAATGGAAGGAGCATTAAAAGTGATTAAAAGAAAAGAGGAAAAACAAAGAAACCAAGAGTTTCGCAATACTCTTATTTACTTTTGACATACAGGATTTTCTGATCTTGTTATTTTCTCCAAAGTTTCCATTCTGATTCCAATTCCTTTTGGAGAATCAGATGCTATTGAGGATCCAACTCTATACATGGAAATAAGTAACACTTTGCAGGTAGAAGCTTTTCTACCCTTGAGCTTAATATTTATACAGATGAATTACTTAAAAGAGACTGACTTTAACTCTATTTACCATAAAAGAGTTGGGAGTATCCATAAGTAATTAATTCCAAAACAGTGCATAGCAATAAGTTGCTTATAATAAAACATGTTTGTACCACAGAACAGAGAATCCACAGTATCAACAGGTGTTATTTCCACAATAGTAACAAACTTTGAAGTTGACTTTTCCATTAATACAAAAATATTCCAAGTTACCTCCCTCTAAGAAAATTGCGCTGAAATTCTTTTCCTCAAACTGAAGATGTTTCTGATCTAGTGTTTTGGGGTTTTTTTCAGTAATTAATAGAGTAGCAGGCAGGTGCCTCAATCAGTTGTATGTTAACATCATTTTGAAACATTTATGTACCTTATTCCATATAGACATATATCTAGTAACAGGCAGATGACTGGGCCAAATAGCCTCTTACTAAATTGTTTAAAGGTATAAAAAGGAATATAACCTTAGGCTGACTAGCCCAAATCTTAAAGACACACTTTAATGTAGTAGCTCAGATGTATCCCAGCCTTAGTCTACGGCATAAAGATTCAACCTTGTGCTTGCTCATTTCACAAACTTCCTTTCCCTTTGTCTAATTATTTCCATATCATTCAGAAAGATTGTTATATTTCAGGAAATTAATTTTTCACATGGTTATGGAGTACTAATTTACCCAACTAGGGTATAGAATAACTACCCATTCAGATTGACCACTTGCTTTGATTACATAAATTTGCCATAAAAAGGAAAAGCAAGGACATGAATAGATAAAACATCATGGTTTTGCAAATATATAGTATCAATTCCAGCTCATAGCCAGACTCAGGAATACTCAGGTGGGAAACATTCCTTTTCAAAGGAATGCAGTAGGGAAATTGAGCCAGGAGGTTCCCATCCTAGGCAAAGGCTAGAATTGTCCTCTCAGCTGTTGAAGAGGAAGATCTCCATCTCAAATGATCTGTGAGTAGCTTGTGGCATTTCTCTCAGATGGTGGACTACTGACTATTGATTATTGATGGATTTTTATGATCCATCAGATAACTCAAAACATAGTTCATTATAGTCCCAAAAGCTTTTACCTCAGATGCCAAGTTCCGCTATCAAAAATTTACCAGGGCTCACATCTTAAATTTTAAATTGGTCCTGGTGCAAAAGCCAATTACTAGAGATCATTTTTATGTATTTTCAAATTCTCATCAAAATAAATTCCCTCTTTAAGGAACTCCATGAATCAAACAAGTTCCTTAGAACTGCTGGGGCTGTACTTTTTCCTTTCCACACATAGGCACAAAATGTACCAGGTTTAGGTTTTAGCATTAAAAGTATAACAACAAACTTAAAATTTTCATAAGTGAGAACCAAATTGTTTTAGTTGTAAACACTAACAATAAGCTTCAGATGACATCAGTTGCGTTTCCAGATCATATAAAATTTATAAGGATGAGCTGTTTTACCAAGTGCAGGCAGTGAATGGATGGCTTCCTTTTCTTGACCCATCCTCCTTCATTCATCCTCTTGACTCAAGGGAAGGGAGTGGGGTAAGAGAGTGACTGAGGTCATAAGGAGAAGTTCCTTAATGAACTTCCAGAATCTCCTAAGATCCTAACTTTTCACTTTTATGTTCACCCTTTAAAAATTTAGAGTGGGGGGGGCGGAGCCAAGATGGCAGAGTAGAAGGACGCACGTTTACAAGCTCCGAAACCAAAGCCCATAGAATTAATGTAAAAAGAGACCCCCATAACTTCTGGGTCAATACAAGGTGTGCAGAAACGGAGTGGAAGAGATTTCCGTGCCAGAGAGCCCTGAAGAGCCATCCCCGGGGTCCGTCGCGCCCCGGAAAGCGGACCCCACCCCAACACTGCCATGGCCACGGCCCCAGAGAAGCTGACCCGAGCAGGCTTCAGGGACGGAAGCTCCAGCAGCCGGGAAAGTCCCTCCACCCACAGAAGCTACAGGTCAGTGAGAAAGAAGGCTGGGCTAGAGGAGGGGAACGGAGCGTCTCCGTGACTCGGGCCCCCTTGGGAGGAAGCGGCGGCGGCAGAGACGGGGGCAGGAAGCGGCGGAGGCAGAGGGGTGGGCAGCGGCTGAGGCGGCAGCGGCCCGAGACTCAGGAATCCCCCAGCAGCAGGCAGGATCTTCATTATGGAAGGTTTCTGCATAAAACCTGAGGGAGCTGAGCCTGGGAGACGGCCCTGCCCCCACCCCACTCTATTACTGAAGGCCTCTGCCTAAAGCCCCTGAAGGAACTGAGCCTGGGAGGCGGGCCCCCCACCCCGCCCCCACCCGCTCCATTCCTAAAAGTCTCTGTATAAAGCCCCTGAGGGAACTGAGCTAGGGAGGCGGCCCTGCCCCCATCCCAGCGCCAGAACTAAAGCGTGCTGCGGAAAGCACATTTGGATCTCAGAGGCCAAGCACTAGCTGGGCGGATCCAGGCGGGGGTGGAAAGGAATCTCAGAAGTCAAGTAACTGGCTGGGAAAATGCCTAGAAAAGGGAAGAAAAATAAGACTATAGAGAGTTTTTTCCAACAAATGCAAATGATCCCGACCTTCGGATCTGATGACGAGGACGTATTCCTGCCATCAGGGAAAGACGTGGAGGGCGGGGCCTCAGTACCCCAGACACCCCAGGGGGGGGCAGGTGGGCTCAGGCCTTGGAAGAGCTCAAAAAGGATTTTGAAAAGCAAGTTAGACAGGTGGAGGAAAAACTGGGAAGAGAAATGACAGAGATGCAAGAAAAGTATGAAAAATGGGTCAATACCTTGCTAAGGGAGACCCAAAAAAATGCTGAGAAAATTAACACCTTGAAAAATAGGCTCACTCAATTGGCAAAAGAGGTTCAAAAAGCCAATGAGGAGAAGAATGCTTTCAAAAGCAGAATGAGCCAAATGGAAAAAGAGGCTCAAAAGCTCACTGAATTTAGTAGTTCTCTCAAAATTAGAATGGAACAGATGGAGTCTAATGACTTTACAAGAAACCAAGAAATCACCAAACAAAACCAAAAGAACGAAAAAATGGAAGGGAATGTGAAATATCTCATGGGAAAAACAACTGACCTGGAAAATAGATCCAGGAGAGACAATTTAAAAATTATGGGACTACCTGAAACTCATGATCAAAAAAAGAGCCTAGACATCATCTTCCATGAAATTATCAAGGAAAACTGCCCTGACATTCTAGAACCAGAGGGCAAAATAAGTATTGAAAGAATCCATCGATCACCACCTGAAAGAAATCCAAAAAGAGAAACTCCTAGGAACATTGTGGCCAAATTCCAGAACTCCCAGCTCAAGGAAAAAATCTTGCAAGCAGCTAGAAAGAAACAATTCCAGTACTGTGGAAATACAATCAGGATAACTCAAGATCTAGCAGCTTCTACATTAAGGGATCAAAGGGCGTGGAATAGGATATTCCAGAAGGCAAAGGAACTAGGACTCAAACCAAGAATCACCTACCCAGCTAAACTGAGTATAATACTTCAAGGGAAAATATGGTCTTTCAATGAAACAGAGGACTTTCAATCATTCTTGATGAAAAGACCAGAGCTGAAAAGAAAATTTGACTTTCAAACACAAGAATGAGAAGAAGCATGAAAAAGGAAACAGCAAAGAGAAGTCTTAAGGGACTTACCAGAAGTGAACTGTTTACATTCCTACATGGAAAGACAATATTTCTAACTCTTAAAACTTTTCAGTATCTGGGTAGTTGGTGGGACCACACATACACATGTACACGCATGCATACACATACACACATGCACACACAAACACACATGCACACACATACAGAGATAGAGAGCACAGGTTGAACTGAATAGGATGGGACCATACCTTAAAAGAAATTAAGGTAAATGGTGAGAGAGAAATGTAGTGGGAGGAAAGAGGGGGAAATGGAAGGGGGTAACTATATGTCATTTAAGAGGCAGGTAGGAGTTTTTTTTAATGGAGGGAAAAAGAGGAGGGCTGAGAAAAAAAAAAAAAACAAGAAGTTTACCCTCATCACATATGACTAGACGAAGGAGTGAAATGCACACTCATTTTGGTATGAAAACCTATCTCACAGTATAAGAAAGTGGGGGAGGAGATATTGCAAGGGGGGGGATGATGGAAGGGAGGGCAGGGGGAGGAGGGAGCAATTTGAAGTCAACACTTGGGGAGGGACAGGATCAAAAGACAGAAGAGAAACAATGACGGGCAGGTTAGGAGGGATGGTAATCCAGTTAGTCTTACACAACACGACTATCAGGGAGGTCATTTGCAAAGCTACACAGATGTGGCCTATATTGAATTGCCTGCCTTCCCAAAGGGAATGGGTGGGGAGGAAGGGATGGGGAGAATTTGGAACTCAAAGTTTTAGGAACAACTGTTTAGTATTGTTGTTGCAACTGGGAAAGAAGACATACAGTTAAGGAGGAATAGAAAGTCATCTGGCCCTACAGGAGAAAAGAGAGGATGGAGACAAGAGAAGGGAGGGATGACAGAAGAGAGGGCAGATTGGAGATAGGGAAAATTAGATTGCTTGGGGTATTGGGGTGGGGGGAGGGGATAAAAGGGGAGAAAATTTGGAACCCAAAAATTTGTGAAAATGAATGTAAAAAGTTAAATAAATAAATAAATTAAAAAAAAAAAATTTAGAGTGGGGCATTGAACCTTTCAGCCCTTCATTCCCAAGAGTACCCTTCCTTAGGATACCTGAAGCATGAACCTGTTTCTCTGAAAGAACCTGTTTAAGGACACAACAAACCTAGGAGTGAAACTTAGAAAACTCACGGTTGGTTTGGATATGTAACTGTTATCAGTATTAAGTAGTAGAAACAAATTAGCTTGCAGATGGGATTTAGGAGGCCTTTAGAATCTCAGAAAGAGATTTTTGTCAAGCATTTCTTTGTAAAAAGTATTTCCCTTTCCAAAAAGCTCACAATTCATCCTGATACTAAAAGGGATAATGACTAAACTTTCATAAAGCAAATTAGTTGGAAACCTTAAAGACTGGGATTTATGGAAATCAAGTTGGTGCAAAAATACCTTTTAAGTATCCCAAATCCCCAAAATGCTATAAGACCAAAATTCTCAATAATCACATATTCGTGAGTACCAAAAGGTGTTTTACCTTGGGGAGGAAGTTGTTTTTTGTCCCTAAGACAAGAACATAACCCAATCAAACTGGCCTTATCACGATAAATGTACCAGGCCTTTAAAAATTTTCTCAGTAGAACTCGACTACACAGAAGACTACACAGGTTTGATTAGATTTTATGACTAGATGGTTCCAAAATTCTGGTAGTTAAGAACCTCATAACCTGATTGTAAGAGAAGTTGGTTTTCTAACATAGGTAATACAAAATTGTACAATAAGAAAATACAAAAATATAACCATAGCACAAGCATGTATTTAAAACTTTATTGAAGCAAGAGCAGTGGGCCTGAGGTTAAACAAGGAGCTAAACAAAGGCAATGATAGAGAGAAAGGACCAGGCTTATACAGGATGACTTTAGAGTTTCCTTATGGGGGTTGGAGATCTAGGGTAAGTCCTGCAAGATAAAGAAGGCTTGAAAGATAAAGGCACAGAATGAGGACACAAGATAGGGAAATCCCATTCCCCAGGATGAGGGGTGGGGACAGGGAATTTTATGTTCCCCTCCCCAGGATGAGGGGTGGGGACAAGGATGGTCCAGGATAAGGGGAAGTTGAGCTAAAATCTCATCTCATTCACTCTTGGGTATTCTTTGGTGGGTTCTAATCTCTGTAACCTCTTTTGACTTCTCCTGATTTGTTTTGCTCAGATAAATGGGTTTGCTCAATACTCACTAGCTATGATGGTCTTTTATGGAACCAGCCTTTGATAGGAAGCTGGTGAACATAAGTGCAAGGCCACTCTCCCCTTAAGAGTAGTAAAAGAAGCTTATTTAGACCCTATCCTCCCTTACACTATCAGGATTTGAGAGAAGAAGATGAGGAAAAGGCACCCCACCTTACAGGGCTTTCTCCTGAAGCCTGCTTGCCCCACTCCCCAGTTTGGGTGTGAGTAGTAAAGGCCTGGCCCTCCTCCTCTTCAGAGCCTATCTGTGCCATCTGCCAGCCACGTCTATACATGTAGACTATTTGTGTGGACCTAAGTATTACATATAAAATGAGAGGGTAGAACTGGAGGGCTTCTGAAATCCCTCCCATTAAAACATAGTGTAGTAGAGAGAATGATGGATTTGGCTCTCCTAGAGTTAGGTCCACTATGGGCCTCAGTAAAAGCAGAGCTTGGGCTGGGGTCTTCCATTTCTAAATCGATGACTTTTTGGCCCTGATATTAAGCCAAGAAATGCTCTAAATGGGTGTGGTCCTGAGAATGGGGAAGATCTGGTCTTAATTTCTGCCTTTGACACACACTACTTACTACACACTACCACAAACTACATACTGCCAATTAATTCCTCAGTGTCCCCAGGCAACTGATAAAACTGAGAGTTACCAGTGAATTACTGAGATGTTTTGGTGGAGGAAGTTCTCAGACCAGGATTTCACCAGAAAGATGATATTACTTGTCCAGACCAAAAAATAAAGTGTTTTCAGGTACATTTTGTCTATCATTGTAAAATATATTTTCTTTAAAAAAACCCAATATTTTGTTTATTCCAACTACATGTAAAGACAATTTTTAACATTCATTTAAAAATTTTTTTGACTTCCAAATTTTTCTTCTCCCTCCCAAAATAGTAAACAATTTCATATAGACTATATATATGCAATCATGTAAAACATTATTTCCATATTAGTCATGTTATAAAACAAAAAACAAACCAAAAAAAAAAAAACCCACAAAAAAAATAAATGAAAATAGTCTACTTTGATCTGAATTCAGATTCCATCAGTTCTTTCTCTGGAGATGGATAGCATTTTCCATCATGACTCCTTTGGAATTGTCATTGTATTATCATGGAATTGGAACATTGTATTGCTGAGAAGATCTAAGTCATTCATTATTGATCATTTCACAATGTTGTTGTTACAATGTACAGTGTTCTCCTGGTTCTGCTCATTTCACTGAGCATCAGTTCATGAAAGTCCTTCCAGGTTTTTCTGAAGTCCACCTGCTCATCATTTCTTATACCACAATAGTATTCCATTACATTCATATACCACAACTTATTCAGCCATTCCCCAATTCATGGGCATCCCCTCAATTTCCAACATTTTGCCACCACAAAAAAATAAATTATACTTATGGGTCCTTTACCCTTTTTTATGATCTCTTTGGGATATAGACCTAGTAGTACTATTGCTAGATTAAGGGGTATGCACATTTGATTGCCTGTTGAGCATAACTCCAGATAAAATATATTTTTCAGACCATTTATTATTGGTTGGACTAAAATTAATCTAAGATATTGAATGTGCTCCATTTTAGCAGTTGGCAAAGGGCACAGGCTAAAAGCACCCTTTACAGGATGTTAGCATTGAAGCAGAATTTCTATCAGGTTGTAGTTAAGGAAATAACTCCTTGGGTCTTCATCATGACAAAGGGACATTTCTTAGACTTCAAGAGTCCATGTTTTCATCAGTGAGGGACTCCCTTCCATCACGGGGGGTGTCGGCCTCTCTGGGGCTCAGCAGACCAACTTACAGAATTGCCAAAGTCAAGACAATTCCTCAGTTGGTGGTCAGCTCTACCCTCCACTCAGACAGCATGCTGCAATGGAGTCAAGGGAAAGCTGAAGATACCCGCTGGGTCAGGATACAGAAGAACTGTGTGATCCTGACTTTTCTCAGCCTCATTTGCTCCCATTAAGAACCTAAACAGCAGAGCAGTTACATGCATTAGTGAAGGGAATTTCTGCACAAGGACTACACTACACTAATGAAATCAACTTGCCCTGCCCTCCACACACACATACATGTTAATTCTGCTAAACTGGACTGTGGTAAAATATAAACAGATAGGAATGAAATGTTTTTGTTCAGTCGTGTTTCATGCTTTGTGACTCGGGTTTTCTTGGTAAGGATACCGGAGTGGTTTGCTATCTCCCTCTACAACTCATTTTGCAGACGCAGAAACTGAGGCAAACAGGGTTAGGTTCAGTGTCACACAGACAGTATCTGAGTCTGGATTTGGATACAGGTCTTCCTGATTCCCATTGTACCTACTGTGCCACCTGGCTGCCCTGAATTTTGACCAGAAGATACATGAAACTAGGACAAAATTGGAGCTTTCAAAGGTTCTGAGTTGCAGGACAGTTGTTCCTCTGGATATGGAGAGAGGGAGTATTCTCAGTAAATCTCTTATATGATTGCACCAAAGCAATCACAGTTTCTGTCTATAATAACGTATACTTGATATGTGCATGTGTACCTAAGGATACACATATGCCATATATATATATACATAAGCATATATAAGCACATCTTTGCACACATATACATCTCTATCTCCATATGAATATAGGAGGCTGCCTAGGAAAGTGAACTTGGAAAGCTTAAGAAAGGGCTGACCCCCCCCCCCCCATTTCTCCACTGATACACACTGACTGTGGGACCCTGAGCACATCACTTAGGAAAGCTCACTATGCCAGCTCTGCTGCTGCCTACCTGGGCAACTTTGGAAAAGTCACAGGGCCTCTGGAGACCTCAGTTTTCTTATCTCTAAAATTAGAAGTTTTGGACTAAATGACTTCTAAGGTCCCTTTTAGTTCTAAATCTATCAAATGACTTCTCAGTGCCCCCAAGCAACTGAAACTAAGTTGTAGAGGAGGCTTAAATCTACATTGTCAGAGAAAGTTCCTCATTTGATGAAATTACAGATTTTGTAACATATACATAAATACCTTTGTGTACCTTGCCTTAAACTCAAATCACCCTGGTCAATAATAGGTCCCAGGTCAAGCCCCACTTGGTCATTGTTTGGGCCCTGATTGGCTCAGAGTGAATGTAAATAAAAATTATTTTTGTTTAGGCCAGAAACCCTGATTGTCTTCCCCTCCCAGATTGATCTTTTTTTGGGTAAAGAAGACATTCTCTGCCTCATTTCTTTTTTTTTATCATTGTTTTATTGTTTTCAGTGTTCTGTAATCACTTCCATACAACTTGGATTTCTTTCCCCCTTCTACTCCCTCCTTCCCCCCTCCCTCCCCTCTCCCTCTCTGAGATGGCATACAATTTTATATAACTTCTACATATACATTCCTATTAAATATTTTCACCTTAGTCATATTGCATAGAAGAATTAAAATTAATGGGAGTCATAAAACAAACCAAAATATAATACAAAAGAAATTGATCTGCTACATTCTGTGATCAAATTCCAAAGTTCTTTCTCTGGATGTGGAAGGTATTTTGCCTTAAGAGACCACTGGGAATTTTTTAAGTCCTTACATTGCAATAAAATTCTAAGTCTACCAGAAAAAAATCCTTGTATGCTGTGGTTGTTGCTGTGTACAAAGTTCTCCTGGTTCTGCTCCTTTCACTCAGCATCAGATTATATAAATCTTTCCAGGCCTCTCTGAAGTCTTTCTATTCATCATTTCTTATAGCACATTAGTATTCCTTTCCATTCATATACCACAATTTATTCAGCCATTCCCCAATTGATTGGTATCCCCTTGATTTCCAGTTTTTGGCCACTGCAAAGAGTACTGCTATAAATATTTCTGTACATGTGGGACCCTTTCCCATTTTTCTGATCTCTTGGGGATACAGTCCTAGAAGTGGTATTGCTGGGTCAAAGGGTATGCACATTTTTGTAGCCCTTTGGGCTTAGTTCCAAGTTGCTCTCCAGAATAGTTAGATCAGCTCCACCAACAATGAATTAGTGTTCCAACTCTCCCACATCTTCTCCAACATTTATCATCATCCTGTTTTATCATGTTAGCCAATCTAATAGATGTGATGTGGTATCTCAGAGTTGTTTTAATTTGCATCTCTCTAATCAGTAGTGATTTACTTTCATATGACTATAGATAGCTTTAATTTCTTCTTCTGAAAACTGCCTGTTCATATCCTTTGACTATTTATCAACTGGGGAATGACTTGTATTCTTGCATATTTGAATCCGTTCACTATATATTTTAGAAATGAGATCTTTATCACAGATGCTAGTTGCAAAAATTCTTTCCCAGTTTTCTGCTTCCCTCTTAATGTGGGTTGCAAAGGGTTTGTTTGTGCGAAAACTTTTCAATTTAATACAATCAAAATTATCCATTTTGTACTTCATAATGTTTTCTATCTCTTGTTTAGTCAAAAATTCTTCCCTTCTCCATAAATCTGATAAATACACTATTCCTTGCTCCTCTAGTTTGTTTATAGTATCAGTCTTTATACCTAGATCATGTACCCATTTGAACTTTATTCTTGTGTACAGTGTCAGGCATTGATCCATGCCTAGTTTCTGTCACACTGTTATCCAGTTTTCCCAGCAATTTTTATCCAACAGTGAATCCTTATCCCAGAAGCTGGGGTCCTTGGGTTTATCAAAGAGTAGATTGCTATATTCATTGACTACTGTGTCTTCAGTACCTAACCTATTCCACTGGTCTACCCTTCTGTTTCTTAGCCAGTACCAAGTGATTTTGATAATTGCTGCTTTATAATACAATTTGAGATCTGATAGAGCTAGGCCACCTTCCCTAGCATTTCTTTTCACTAGTTCCCTTGATATTATGGAAAGAATTATCTGATACTTTTATTGGTATGGCACTGAATAAGTAAATTAATTTAGGTAGAGTTGTTATTTTTATTATATTGGCTCGGCTCACCCCTGAGCAACTGATGTTTTTCCACTTACTTAGATCTGACTTTATTTATGTGAAAAATATTTTGTAATTGTGTTCATATAGTCCCTGGGTTTGTTTTGGCAGGTGGACTCCCAAATATTTTATAGTGACTACAGTAGCTTTAGATGGGATTTCTCTTTCTATCTTTTGCTGTTGGGCTTTGCTGATAATGTATAGAAATGCAGAATATTTGTATGGGTTTATTTTGTAACCTGCAACTTTGCCAAAGTTGTTTATTATTTCAAGTAGTTTTTTACTTGATTCCCTGGGATTCTTATCTATCATCATATCATCTGCAAAGAGTGATAACTTAGTTTCTTCTTTGCCTATTCTAATTCCTTCAATTTCTTTTTCTTCTCTTATTGCTACAGCTAATATTTCTAGAACCATATTGAATAATAGTGGTGATAATGGACATCCTTGTTTCACCCCTGATCTTATTGGAAATGCATCTAGCTTATCCCCATTGCATATAATGCTTGCTGAAGGTTTTAGGGAGATATTGGTCATTATTTTATGGAAAGTTCTCTTTATTCCTATGTTCTCCAGTGTTTTCAATAGGAATGAGTGTTGTATTTTGCCAAAAGCTTTTTCTGCATCTATTGAGATAATCATGTAGTTTCTGTTAGTTTTGTTGTTGATACGATCAATAATGTTAATAGTTTTCCTAATATTGAACCAGCTCTGCATTTCTGGTATGAATCCTACCTGATCATAATGTATTATTCTTGTGATAAGTTGCAGTATTCTTTTTGCTAAAATCTTATTTAAAATTTTTGCATCTATATTCATTAGAGAAATTGGTCTATAATTTTCTTTCTCTGTTTTGGCTCTTCCTGGTTTAGCTATCAAAACCATATTTGTATTATAAAAGGAATTTGGGAAGACTCCTTCTTCTCCAATTTTCCCAAATAGTCTATATAGTATTGGAATTAATTGTTCTTTAAATGTTTGATAGAATTCACTTATGAATCCATCTGGCCCTAGAGAGTGTTTCCTAGGGAGTTCATTGATGACTTGTTCAATTTCTTTTTCTGAGATGGGGTTAAGTATTTAACTTCCTCTTCTGTTAATCTGGGCAATTTATATTTTTTAAAACAATCACCCATCTCATTTAGATTGTTGAGTTTATAGGCATACAGTAATTTCCTCCTTATTGGTTCACCATTTTAATTTTTGTTATTATTAATTTGGTTTTATTCTTTTTTTATATCAAATTGACCAAAAATTTATCAATTTTATTATTTTTTCATAGAACCAACTTCTAGTTTTATTTATTAGCTCAATAGTTTTCTCAATTTCAATTTTATTCATCTCTCCTTTGGTTTTCAGTATTTCTAATTTGGTATTTACTTGGGGATTTTCAATTTGTTCTTTTTTGAGCTTTTTCAACTGCATGCTCAATTCATTGATTTCCTCTTTTTCTGTTTTATTCGTGTAGGCACTCAAAAATATAAAGCTTCCCCTAAAAATTGCTTTCTCTGTATCCCATAAAATTTGGTAGGTTGTCTCATGATTGCCATTCTCTTAAATGAAGTTTAATTTGTTGTTTAATCCATTCATTCTTTAGGATTAGATTTTTTAGTTTCCAATTAGTTTTTGGTTTATGTTTTCATGGCTTTTGAGTACACATAAGTTTTATTGCATTATGATCCAAGAAGGATTCATTGACTATCTCTGCCTTTCTGAATTCTATTATGAGATTTTTATGGCCTGGTACATGGTCACTTTTTGTATATATGCCATGTACCATTGAGAAAAAGATATATTCCTTTCTATCCTCATTCAATTTTCTCCAGAGATATATCATATCTACTTTATCCAGAGTTCTATTCACCTCCTCAACTTCTTTCTTGTTTAATTTGAGGTTAGATTTATCAAGTTCTGAAAGGGGGAGGTTGAGGTTCCCCTCCAGTATAGTTTTGCTGTCTATTTCTTCCTGTAACTCCCTTAACTTCTCCTCTAAGAATTTGGATGCTATACCACTTGGAGCACATATGTTTAGTAATAAAATTGCTTCATTGTCTATGGTGCCTTTTATCAGGATATAGTTTCCTTTCTTAGGTCTTTTGATTAGATTTATTTCTGCTTTTGCTTTGTCTGAGATTAGGATTGTTTTTTGTGCATTAGCTGAAGCACAAATACTCTGCTCCAACATTTTACATTTACCCTATGTGTATCTCCCCATTTCAAATGTGTTTCTTATAAACAACATATTGTTGGATTATGGTTTTTAATCCATTCCCCTATCCATTTCCATTTTATGGGAGAGTTCATCCCATTCATATTCATAGTTATGATTACAATCTGTGTATTTCTCTCCAACCCATTTCCCTTTGTTTATGCTTTTAGTTCTCCCTTCCCCTCCACAATAGACTTTTAATTTTTGATCATTGCCTCCCTCAGTCTTCCCTCCCTTCTTTCAGTCCCCTTCCTTTTAAATCCCCCTTTCCCTTACTCCTTCTTCCCTTCCTTTTATCTTCCTCTTCCTTTTCTCTTTCCCTTCCCTTCCTATAACCTATAGAGCTGATTGTATTTCTATATTTAACTGAATTTGTTGTATCTTCCTTGAATCCAATCAGATGAGAGTACCTCTCAAACACTACTTATCTCCCTCCCCTCTTTCCCTCTACTTCAATATATTTTTGTGCCTCTTCTTGTCATGGAATGTATTTTTATTCTGCTTCCTCCTTTTCACATCTCCCATTACAATCACTTCACACCTTAAATCACATTTGTTATCATCACATCATTTAATTTATACCCACTCCCTCTATCTATGTATGTCCCTTTTACATTTCATAATAAATATACAATTCTCAAGATTAAAAAATATCATCATCCCTTATAGGGATATAAATAGCTTGCCCCTATTGTGTAACAAGTTCCCCCCTCCCCATTTACCTCTTTATGCCTCTCTTGAGACCTGTGCTTGAAGATCAAATTTTTTATTGAGTTTCTGACCTTTTCATCAGGAAGGTCTGGAAATCCCTAATTTCATTGAATGTCCATCTCCTTGCCTGAAAAATTATGCTCAACTTTGCTGGGCAATTAATCCTTGGTTGTAGTCCCAGCTCCTTTGCCTTACGGAATATTGTATTCCAATTCCTTTGGTCTTTTAATGTAGAACCTGCAAGGTCCTGTGTGATCCTGATGGTAGCTCCTTGACATTTGAATTGTTTCTTCCTGGCTGCCTACAGTATTTTCTCCTTCACTTGATAGTTCTGGAATTTGGCAATGATATTCCTTGGTGTTTTTAGTTTGGGGTCCCTTTCAGGAGATGAATGATGGATTCTTTTGATGACTATTTTGACCTCTGGGTCTAGGACTTCTGGGTAATTTTCTTTGATGATTTCTTGGATGATATTGTCCAGGCTCTTTTTTTCACCATGGCTTTCTGGTACACCAATAATCCTTAGATTTTATCTCCTGGATCTATTTTCCAGGTCAGTTGTTTTTCCATTTAGATATTTTACATTTTCCTCTATCTTTTCATTCTTTAGATTCTGTTTGACTGATTCTTGATGTCTCACAGATTCAATAGCTTCTACTTACCCGATTCTATTTTTTATCAAATTGTTTTCTTCAGTTAACTTTTGCATCTCCTTTTCCATCTCTTCAATTGTTCCTTTTAAGGAGATATTTTTACCAGTTAGGTTTTGTTCTTTTCCATTTGTCCAATTTTCCTTTTTAAGGAGCTATTCTCTTCAGTGAATTCTTTTTTCATATTTTTAATATCATTGACCAGTTTTTCTTCTATATCTCTAATTTGGGTTTTAAAATCCTTCCAGAACTCTTCCAGGAAGGCCCTCTGTGTTTCCAACCAGTTCATATTCCCTTCTGAAGTTTCAGGTGGGAGTACAGTCTCAATGTTGACCTCTTTTGTATTTGTGTTTTGGTCCTTGTCCCCATAGAAAGATCTATGGTCTTTTCTTTTTTAAAAAATGTTTATTTATTTCTAGTTTTGGACATTCATTTTTGCAAAATTTTGAGTTCCAAATTTTCTCCCCATCTCTCCCCTCCCTCAATCCGTAAAGCCTTGCATTCTGATTACCTCTTCCCTCAATATGCCCTCCCTTCTATCACACCCCTCTCTTCCCTTATTCCCATCTTCTCTCTTTTCTTGTAGGGCAAAATAGATTTCTATACCCCATTACTCTTATTTCTCATTTCCCAGTTGTATGCAAAAACGTTTCTCAACATTCATTCCTAATACTTTGAATTCCAATTTCTCTCCCGTCTTCCCTCCCCGCTCATCCCCAATGAGAAGGCAAGCAATTCAATATAGACTATATATGTATAGTTTTTCAAAAGACTTCCATAATAGTCATGCTGGATAAGACTAACTATATTTCCCTCCATCCTATCCTGCTCCTCATTTATTCTATTCTATTTTTTGACCTTGCCCCTCCCCATAAGTGTTTACTTCTCCCATTTGCCCTCCCTTCTATCATTCCCCTAACTGTACTTGTCCCCTTCTCCCCTATTTTCCTGCAGTGTAATATAGGTTTTCATACCAAACTGAGTGAGGGTGTTATTCCCTCTTTAAGCCAAATGTGATGAGAGTAAGCTTCACTTTTTCCCTCTTACCTCCTCTTTTCTCCTCCACTGAATAAGCTTATTCTTGCCTTTTTTATGAATGATAATTTGTCCCATTCCATTTCTCCCTTTATCCTTCCAATATATTCTCCTCATTCCTTAATTTCATTTTCTTAGATATCATCCCTTCCTATTCAACTCACTCCGTGCTCTCTGTCTATATGCGCGCGCGTGCGCGCGTCTGTGTGTGTGTATAATCCCTCCAACTACCCATATACTGAAAAAAGTCTCAAGAGTTATAGATATTATCTTTCCAGGTAGGAATGTAGACAGTTCAACTTTAGAAAGTCCTTTATGATTTCTCTTTCTTGTTTTCATTTTCATGCTTCTCTTGATTTTTGTGTTTGAAAGTCATTTTTTCTATTGAGCTCTGGTCTTTTCATGAAGAATGCTTGAAACTCCTCTATTTCATTGAATGACCATTTTTTCCCCTGAAGTATTATACTCAGTTTTGCTGGGTAGGTGATTCTTGGTTTTAATCCTAGTTCCTTTGACTTCTGGAATATCATATTCCAAGTCCTTCAATCCCTTAATATAGAAGCTACTAGATTTTGCGTTAACCTGATTGTATTTCCACAATACTTGAGTTGTTTCTTTCTGGTTGCTTGCAGTATTTTCTCCTTGACCTGGGAACTCTGAAATTTGACTATCATATTCCTAGGAGTTTTTCTTTTTGCTTTCAGGAAGTGATCAACGGATTATTTCAACATTTATTTTACCCTCTGTTCTAGAATATCAGGGTAGTTTTCTTTTTTTTTTTTTAAATATTTAACTTTTTACATTCGTTTTCACAAAATTTTGGGTTCCAAATTTTCTCCCCTTTTATCCCCTCCCCCCACCCCAATACCCCAAGCAATCTAATTTTCCCTATCTCCCATCTGCCCTCTCTTCTGTCATCCCTCCCTTCTCTTGTCCCCATCTTCTCTTTTGTCCTGTAGGGCCAGATGACTTTCTATTCCTCATTAACTATATGTCTTATTTCCTAGTAGCAACAACAATACTAAACAGTTGTTCCTAAAACTTTGAGTTCCAAATTCTCCCCATCCCTCCCTCCCCACCCATTCCCTTTGGGAAGGCAGGCAATTCAATATAGGCCATATCTGTGTAGTTTTGCAAATGACTTCGATAATAGTCGTGTTGTGTAAGACTAACTGAATTACCCTCCATCCTATCCTGCCCCTCATTGTTTCTATTCTGTCTTTTGATCCTGTCCCTCCCAGAGTGTTGACTTCAAATTGCTCCCTCTTCCCTTTGCCCTCCCTTCCATCACCCCCCCCTTGCTTTTCTCCTTCTCTCCCACTTTCCTATACTGTAAGATAGATTTTCATACCAAAATGAGTGTGCATTTTATTCCTTCCTTTAGTCAAATGTGATGAGGGTGAACTTCTTGGTTTTTTTTCTCAGCCCTCCTCTTTTTCCCTCCACTAAAAAGTCTCCTACTTGCCTCTTAAATGACATATAGTTACCCCATTCCATTTCCCCCTCTTTCCTCCCACTACATTTCTCTCTCACCATTTACCTTAATTTCTTTTAAGATATGGTCCCATCCTATTCAATTCACTCTGTGCTCTCTGTCTCTGTATGTGTGTGCATGTGTGTATGTGTGTGTGGTCCCACCAACTACCCAGATACTAAAAAGTTTTAAGAGTTACAAATATTGCCTTTCCATGTAGGAATGTAAACAGTTCACCTTTGGTTAAGTCCCTCATGACTTCTCTTTGCTGTTTACTTTTTCATGCTTCTTCTCATTCTTGGGTTTGAAAGTCAAATTTTCTTTTCAGCTCTGGTCTTTTCATCAAGAATGCTTGAAAGTCCTCTGTTTCATTGAAAGACCATATTTTCCCCTGAAGTATTATACTCAGTTTAGCTGGGTAGGTGATTCTTGGTTTGAGTCCGAGTTCCTTTGACTTCTGGAATATCCTATTCCACCCTTCGATCCTTTAATGTAGAAGCTGCTAGATCTTGAGTTATCCTGATTGTATTTCCACAATACTGGAATTGTTTCTTTATAGCTGCTTGTAAGAGTTTCTCATTGACCTGGGAGTTCTGGAATTTGGCCACAATGTTCGTAGGAGTTTCTCTTTTTGGATCTCTTTCAGGTGGTGATCAATGGATTCTTTCAATACTTATTTTGCCCTCTGATTGTAGAATGTCAGGGCAGTTTTCCTCGATAATTTCATGAAAGCTGATGTCTAGGCTCTTTTTTTGATCATGGCTTTCAGGTAGTCCCATAATTTTTAAATTGTCTCTCCTGGATCTGTTTTCCAGGTCAGTTGTTTTTCCAGTGAGGTATTTCACATCATCTTCTATTTTTTCAGTCTTTTGGTTTGCTTTGTAATTTCTTGGTTTCTCAAAGTCATTAGCTTTCATCTGCTCTGTTCTAATTCTTAAAGAACTATTTTCTTCAGCAAGCTCTTGAACCTCCTTTTCCATTTGGCTAATTCTGCTCTTTAAAGCATTTTTCTCCTCATTGGCTTTTTGGACCTCTTTTGCTATTTGAGTTAGCCTATTTTTTAAGGCGTTAATTTCTTCAGCATTTTTTTATTCTTCTTTAGCAAGCTGTTGACTTGTTTTTCATGGTTTTCCTGCATTGCTCTCATTTCTCTTCTCAATTTTTCCTCTACCTCTTTTACTTGATTTTTAAAATCCTTTTTGAGCTCTTCCATAGCCTGAGACCATTGCATATTTATTTTGGAGGTTTTGCATGCAGAAACATTGACTTTTAGGTCTTGCTCTGAAGATCTAAATTATTCCTCCTAATCCAAAAGGATGGAAGAAAATACCTGCTCATCAAGAAAGTAACCTTCTATTGTCTTATTTTTTCCATTTTTTGGGCCTTTTCCAAGCCAGTTACTTGACTTTTGAGTTCTTTGTCAGGGCCAAGCTCAGGCTGAGACTTAGATCAGCTGCTCAATTCCCCCAGGGGCTCTAGGAGGAGGGCTCCAAAAGTGGAAGCTACAACTGCAGTGGCTGCTGCTGAGGTCCAGACCATGCTTCCCTCTTCTGGGTGACTGAGCCCTCCTGCTGTCTGAGGCATTTGGGAGTTGAGCAATCTGGAAACTGCTGCTGCCTGTGGCTCCCTGAAATCTGTTCAAGGTCCTGTCCTTGCCACGTTGAGCTGCACTGTGTGCACTCCATGTTTCCTGGGCTGCACTGCATGCACTCCACTCTATGGTCTTTTCTTTTCTGCTTTACATCTTACGCATGATAATAACCCTTTTACTGGCTTTTAGGGTAGATCTTCGTGTCTGTGGCACAGGGAGCTCTGTCCCACAGTTCTTGGGCTTAAAACATGAGGATTTTTGTGTTGTGGCCTCTGGTTCTTTCAGCTAGAAACTAAAATGCTACAGCTTACTTGGTGCTGAACTGGCTGGTATTTGAAAGCAGAGGCCAATTAGGTTTTTTTGGGTTTCCCTGCAGTTACCCTGGAGCTAGCTCATTAAGTGTGGGGGATGGGTGGTCTGGACACCAAAATCTCCTCTGCTGAGGTAGAGTATAGGCAAGATCAGCTGTCTGTATTAGTGTCTTCCAGATTCCACTGGGGTGCTAAGGCATGCCTGAGGTCCTGGTGTTGGTGATTGCTGGCTTCATTTCCCTGGGGTTCAGGATCTTCTCCCAGTTTGTTGAGGTGGGGCTGTCTGGAACAGCTCTGATCCTGCACTGATCACCTTCAGCCACAGAAAGAGGAACCCTCCTTAGCGATCTATCTAGCCTCCCAGGCTGAAAGTCTGTTTACCCCTTCTGCTGCTCCCTTCTGCTATTCCAGGCTTTTTCTTGGGGAGATATTCTCTGGATTCATCAAGGTCAACAAGGGGAGGGAGATAGCAATTCCCAGTCACTCTGCAATCTTGGTTCCCAGAACTGGAAGTCCTCTCTGCCTCATTTCTTACCTAGCCTTAATAACTGGCCATTGCCCCATTCAAACTGAGACCTATCAAAGACCTTAGCTTAAAAATGTCAAGGTCTCCCACTGCATCTGGGGTCATCTCCAGTTATCCCAGATCTCTATCTTGCTATTGGCCCCAGATGACTCCAGAGGAGAAATTAAGGATGGTGACTTTGCCCAGCTCTTCCTCATTCAAATCCAACTCACCTGCACATCATGACATCACCTCACTGATGTCATGGTCCTCTTCAAGAATGAAGAACAAAGAAAAATATACATGTACACACATTACACACATATGTACATATAGATACAGTTTACATGTTTGAAATATGTTTTTATGTGGAATTTTGACTGGTGAAAAAATGTTAAAATTAGACTATATCAGAAAATTAAACCTTAGATGTTCAGGGCTGAGTGTCTAGTTACTTGTACAACTGCATAATTTCATCTAATTGTAAATAATAAAGAAAATTTGAATCTTTCCACTTGACTTGTTCATTTACTCCTTTAGGTCTCACAATAAAGCTGATAATGAGATAGTCTATACTAGGGAGACTGGGTCATACTATCCAAAGTGAACCAAGAAGGAGGTTAGGGAAAGGAGTCAGGTTGAAAGCATATTTCTACTCCCCCTTCCAAATTCTGACTCAGGTGGTCAGTGAACCTCTTTCCTCATTACTAACAGCCTCTATGAAACTTTCTCTAATTAAAAAAAAATTCCCTGCCACTGGGGCACCGGATTCCTAGTAGAGGTGTAATTGGCTGAGTATCCTAACCTCATTGTTGGACATTCTCCAAACCCAGCCATGGGGGATAGAAATGGGGGAACTGTGGGATTGAAATCTGTGAGATTCCCTTGGACTTCTATAGTCCAAAAAAGGCTCAATGGATTCCTGTCAGAGGACTTCTGCCTCTTTGAGGAAAAAAGTCAGGGTCTCTACCTCAGGCAGAAGTGTAAAAGCTGGCTAAGTGTGTTGTCACCCTTTTCATTCTATCCTCAGATCCTCAGGGACTTTATGCTGCCTGCCCCCCTAAGCTCCACTGGTAACCAGGTCTCCTACAGACTCTTCCTTTTCAAAACCCACTCCCAGCAAAGGTTCGAGATGTTCCTTTTTATCTTTGGGCTCACTGATGGTGTCAACCCTACTCTTGATAGGCCCAAGAGAAAGAAATACAGCTCTAATAGTGATATCAGTTGTCAACAACAGTCTGGAGACACGAGAGTAGGATAGGGTCAAGTCCTATCCTATCAGCTAGCCACAGCCACAGTAACTGCTGATTAAGCCAGACCTGAGAGAGATCATCAAAAAATTTCTTCTTCAGCAACTAGACTCAAACCAAGCATCCCTTAGAAGTGGAGTAGAATGAGTGGCTAAAGAGTTTCTCTCTCTTTTGTTCTACCTGGAAAATCCCATTTCACCAAACACTAAGGTTCAGACCCAATTATTTTGCTGTACTAGAACTTGACCATATTGATGGAGAAGAATTTGGAATTAGCTGGCTGACTTGGGGCCTGCAGAATCTTTTGTAAAATAGCAATTTTTATCCTATAGCTACAGTATCTATTATAATAAAACATGAACTCAACAAAGATCTCTCTAATTAGAAGTCATATGTTCCTAGCCCCCTCCCACTCCCCAACCATCACCCCCACCTGGGGCCTGGATTTCTGTGATAGATTTCTTCAATTTCTATCACCACGCTGACTCATTTTGGGGACAAATGGGTATAGGAACCGGAGAAGGGGAAAATGTTTGCTGTTTAGACATTTCTGGGAGAGGGAATGAGGTCATTTTCTGAGTTTCCTTTGTTTTTAGGGTTAAGGGAAGGCA
Source organism: Bettongia penicillata ogilbyi (assembly GCA_023548195.1). Classification (NCBI taxonomy): domain Eukaryota; kingdom Metazoa; phylum Chordata; class Mammalia; order Diprotodontia; family Potoroidae; genus Bettongia; species Bettongia penicillata. The sequence continues at coordinate 8,118,963 of JAJHZJ010000590.1, forward strand.
GTCGTGAGCCCTTTTGGACCCGGGCCAGCTTCTTGGCTCGCCTTTCCTGCTGCAGCCAGTACAGCATCTCCACTTTGTCCCTCTTCATCTTCTCCAGATAGCAGCGCCCCTTGTATGTCACTGACTCCCCAAAGGCAATCTGGATATCTCGCAGGAGCTTGGTCAGCAAGGTTTCCACTCTACTGATCTTTGCATATAAGTCGCTGCGGATCTGGGATTCTTCTGTCCAGCGCCAGAGGTCATAATCGACCTTCAGGTAGAATCGGTTGGGGTCAGAGGCTTCTTGCTCAAAGCGTTCCAGCTCAGCCAACAAGAGCTCTCGCTCCTGGATGGGCTGCAAGGCCTTCTCCCAGGCAGTCACCAGGGCAGGAAGCTGCCCCACACGGGCATTGGTGCTGTACTTGATGGCCATGTCCAGCCGATCTTTGTCTGGCACCTGCAGGGCTGCCCAGATTCTCTCCAGTCGTCTCTGGAGTCTCTTCACCTTCCTGTGGTCCCCCAGGGATCTGCTCCCTTCAGCTCCCAGGCCATCCTCTAGGACTGAGTTGGCATCCCAGATCCCTGGCACAAACTCCCCAGCATCCTCCTCCTGCACCAGCGGAGGCAGGGGTGGAAGTTCCAAGGTGTCTTTGACTATAACAGGAATCTGAACAGGTTCCTCTTCTGGATACATGTGGAAGATCACATGGAGGAAGTCACAGTCCTGAGTGGCTAGGTACAAGAAATAGTCATCTGGGGTCAGTGTGGCCCTCCACCAGTGCATCCACGAGGCCTTCCTTTTGACCCACTGCTTAGGTGGGTGGGGAGTTGGTGGCGGGGGGAATAGGTCAAAGTTTAAGGAATGTATTCTATGCTTTCCAATGCCATCCAGGACAGGGTTGATGACACGATACTTGGGGTCTCTGTACAGTAAGGTTGAGGCCATGAGGCTTGACCAGTCCTTGTCTGAGGAGGTCTCCACAAACGGCCCCCTATCAAAGAGTAGATAGTCAGCTGAGACTCGACTCAGAAGCTCCTTGTAGATCTCCTGGATGCCAGCTCCAGTAAAGAGGACAGCATCCAGGTCTTCCAAGATTTTGCTGTCCAGCTCTCCTGACAGGTGGTTATAGAGAACATTTTCCTCCTTCACAAAGAAGCTGTCGTGGAACACCCGCTCAGAGATTCGCACAGCCGCAGCCTGCAACACTGTCTGATCCTTCAGCTTTAGGGCCACTGTAACTGGTTGGGGATGCACAGCTACCCCCAGGGTGGGCTGGTAGTCCCACTTTCCTGAGGCTTCTTCTTCTTGGAGAGTCTTTAGAATCCTCTCCAGCTCCTCCACTCGGTGGTTGCCTTTTGGGCCTCGGGTCAGGGCTCCGAGGAGAGGGGGCAAAGCTGAGGTCTGCTGGGGCTTCCTGGACAGCCCCACCTCAAAGGTTTTCATCATCTGCTTGAGGTCCTCTGCAGCTGATCCATCGAAGGCTTTCGTTTGGGTCTCCCAACCTAGGATCAGTGGGGTCAAAGTTCGAGGGGGAGGCGAACGTATGCCCAGTTCATTGCAAAGTTTCCAACCTTCTCTCAGGCTAGGCAAAGAGCGACACTTCCTCGGGTTATGCAGCCTCAGGAAAGTCTCCAAATCCAGATGTTCCGCCGAACTCAAAATCCCTGAGAGGCCACTCTTCTGGGCAGAGACAACCTCAAGCTCCTTGGAGGGCTTAGGGGCTAGATTGGGCAGCCAGCGCAGGTACTTTCTCTGGTCCAGGTCTGGGATGGACCGAAGCCCTTTTAAACGGTCCGGACACGGCCTGGCTACGAAGTCTGCCGGCCGGCTCAAATGAATCAAGTAACTCATGTTCAGGGCCGAGCACGGGATCTGGGAGAAGCCTGTGCTGTGCGGCCAAGGCAGAGGGCAGTGCTTGGATGCCTGGAAGGTGCCAATGGTTTGCTGTGGAATGAGGGCTTGCTTGCGCAGATGGTCCCCCGAGCCCTTCTTCAGGAAGGAGCAGAGGCCCTGCAGGTCTTTGAAGTCGGAGACCAGGCGGCGGTAGACGACCGGGCTGGTGAGGAAGCGGGAGCAGTCGGAGGCCAGGCAGGCAGACAGGCGCGTGAGTGTGGCGGGCTCGGTGAGCACCGACTCGGGCACAGACAGGGTGATCAGCAGGTGCAGATAGCGCACGAAGAGTTGCTCCGAGGATAGCACCACATGCGTCTCCACGCGCTGCCGTAGTTTCTGCTGGTCCCGTGCGTTGAGTCCCGGCTCGGGCTGCGGCATCTGCCAGCCGTACTGCAGCTCGGACAGGATGACCTCGGCCAGCCGGCGTCGGCCCTCCAGGGGCACTTCGGGCGCGTGGCCCACGCGGGACAGCCGCTCCGACACCAGCAAGCACAGCGAGCCCGGAGACAGTTGTTCCATGAAGTAGGAGTCCCGGCCCACTCGGGCATCACTCCTGATCTGCGTAGACGTGGGCAGCGGCTCGGGGCTCGCCGGGCTCTGTGCCTCCTCGTCGGGGAACAGCGACAGCGGCCGCAAAAGTTGATGGTACAGCCTCTGGAGCTCCGGGTCCGCGGTCCTGTCCGACGGCGGCCGCCGCCGCTTCCTTCGCGCCATGCCGTCCTTCCCGCGCTCCATTGATGTGGCTGCTGTTTGACCCCCGAGCGCTTGGGGAACCTCGGACCCCTGACGCAGGGACTCTCCCACCTGATACCCAGCAACAGGGCTGGCGGTTTGGTTCCGCCCCTCTAAGCCGCCGGGACGCGTCGCTATGGCGACAGACACAGGAAAAGGAAGGGGTAGAGCCGCGGGGGCTCTCGAGGCTGACCAATCAGGTTCGCAGTCGAGAGGGCTGAGCCTATGAGCCGGGAGGTGGAGGATACCGCCCCCTCAGGACTCTTCTGATTGGTGAGTGGAAAACCGTAGTCGGGAGGAGGAAAGGGGCGGAGCCTACGAGTCTGGACTGCGACTGGTGGGGGTGGGGCGCCGGGTCTAGTGACTCCGTCTCCTTTCTGCAGACGTCTGGTGAGTGGCTAACTGGAGTCGCGAGGCGGAGGGGTTGGGGGGGAGAGGGCGGAGTCTAAGCCCTCCTGTGGATACGTAAAAGGGCCAAAGGTTTCATGGCCCCTCCCTATCAGTTGACTTCCGGCATCACCGGGACTATCGTACTGACTTTGGGAGGCTGAAGATGGCTTCTGCTGTAGCTGCGCCTGCGCAGGTTGGGGACAGCAAGACAGCATGCACGGTGAGGGGGCACGCGGATCCCGGTGGGGAGGGCGGCGGGGCCTGCCCGGGGCGCCCGAGGGAGCTCTTGGAGGGGAAGCAGGGAGGGCTGGCTAGAGTAGCTACCGGGACGGGAGCAGAGAGTCACGTGGGGTTGGGAAGCACAGCCCCTGTTTGCCATAGCCACACCCCTCGCTTCTGTCCCCGCCCCATCGACCGGTCCCAGCCCTATCGTCGGCGTATCCCCGCCCCCGATCGGCATAGCCCCGCCCTTCCACTCTGTCCACCCTGTGTCAGCGTAGCTCCGCCTCCTGCCAGTACAGCCTTGTCTCCCACAGCTGGAGTTTGCTGTCCAAATGAGCTGCCAGAGCTGCGTGGACGCGGTGCAGACATCCCTGCGTGATGTGGCAGGTAAGGAGTGAGGCCCGGGTTTGGAGACTGAGGACTTGGGTTCGAATCCAGCCTCTTGCCTTCTCCGAGCCTTAGTTTTCCCATCCGTAAAAGTTCAGTGACCTGGCTGGATGGCCTCCAGGGCAGCTCCCAGGTCTAGGCTCGTGTTCTCAGGGTCTCCCCTGCCAAGTGTTTTTCTGGAGGCTTCATCACCTTGACCTTTTTGCAAACCTTGACTCTGTCATTGCAACCCATCTGCTCTTGTCTGTCCCCCTTCCCTATCTTCTTTGCTGCATGTCCCTCCCCCCATCCCCAGGTTTGGGAGCACCCCAAGTCTTTGCCCTCTGGCCAACACGTCTGCCGCACCCCTCTGGGGTTCAGTCCATCTCTAACAGACTGCTGGACACCTCTCTGATCCGTCACTTACCCCAGCATCACCTCTGTGTCTGCATAGGCATGCCCCCTGGAGCAATGCCATCCCACCCTCCTCTGCAGCTTACATCCTGTGCTTCTTTCAAGTTCGGCTCAGGGCTGACTTCCCCTAAAGCCTGCTGAATTCCTGGCCTGGGCAGATGCTCAAGCAGCCAGTCTCCCCTTCTGTTCCCCCCTCTCCCCCGTCCCCCTGCTCCAGGCAGGCCTCAGCACCATCTCCCTGGATTAAGGGGCTCTGTTTGCAACCTTGCCTCTCCAAAGTCCAGTCTCCATGTGGCTGCCAAGAGCATCTTCCTGAGAGGCTGGGTCTGATCACACCTGTCCTTTAGTGTGCTTGCTCTCTCCTCTTCTCTCTCTCACCTTTAAGACAACTTCAACTCCTCTTTGGCATTAAAAGTCCTTGACACCCTGATTCTACCAGCCTAATCGACTGGATCTTTTCACTCCATAGCCTATGTTCCAGCCAGATGGCCTCTTTGATACTCTTCCATTTTCCTGTCTCCATATCTTTGCACAGGCTGTCTCCCCTGCCTGGAATGTTTCCCCTTCTCATCTCTGGCTCTTTGAATCCTTATAAGTTTCAGCTCAGTTACCCCATTGTTCTAGAGCCTTCCTTGGTACCTCAATCCCTTATTCTCCCAAGTTAAGTTTATATTCCTCTTGTACCCAGGTACACAGATACAAAGGCAGGGCTAGATTTAGTAGGTGCTTAATATAAATGTCTACTGAATTGAAGTTGCCCAAGAGTCTGGCATCATGGGTCATAGAGATGAGGCTGGAAAGGGGCCACCCTCTCCTAGTCTAACTAGAGTCCCGAGGTGGGGCAAGTGGGCGGAGTCTAAGCCCTCCTGTGGATATGTAAAAGAGCCCTTCCCTGTCTGTCGACTTCCGTGTCCCTGGGAGAGTCGTACTGGCTTTGGGAGGTTGAAGATGGTTTCTACTGTAGCTGCTGAGGTTGAGGACATCAAGACCGCATGCACGGTGATGGGACAAGCAGATCTTGGTAGGAAGGGAGCCCTTGGGGAGGGAAAGCTGGGAGGGCTGGCCTTCTCTCACTGCTCTTGAGCCTCAATTTCCTTTTCCATAAAATGAGGGAGTTTGCGGTCTCTTCCTGTCTGGGCCAGGGGAGGACATTGAAGGTGACAGAATCTTAGGTGAGTCCAAAGACAAAAGATACTTGTAGACCACATCAGCTTGTACAGATGAGGCACAGGAAGGGTGAGGGGTAGCCCCAAGTCCCCCATACCCTAGAATCCTTCCCTTCCTATCCCAGGCTGAATTCACCTGGAGGAGCCTGGTCTGGGGGTAGGGAGCAGGCCCTGCAGCCAGGCAACCCTGGGCTTCTTTCACCTCCCATACCTTCTGGCTGGCTGAGCCTGGCAATCAAGGGGCCATGCCCTTGAGGGTTCTCAAGGCTGCATTGTAAGGCCAGCTGACCAGATGCTGAGGGAGGATTCATGGGTCTGGTCTGAAAAACAACTGGAACTGTGAAAAAGATCTCCTCACCACAGCCTTGTGAAATTTTTGAAGGAAACTAAGGCCAAGGTGATTGCGAATAAACCATCCCAGAGTTTAGTTATGTAACAGCCCTTCATTGTTCAGATGAGAGAACTGAGGCCCTGAGCAGGCATGGGAAGGCCTGCCATGGCCAAACAGCTAGTTAGTGCCACGTGCCTGATTTTCAGCTTAGAGCTTCACTGGCTGAACTACAGCGCCCCCCAGTTACAAAAAGACAGTAGCTTCCTAGGCTTATCCTCATGCTCTCAGTGGACCAGGTCAGGAACATGGAAAGATTAGGCCTCTCCTGGCCCCTTAACAAGGGCTTCCCCAGGACACCAGGAAAGAAGGAAGATCCCCTAAACCATCATCCCTTAACTCCTTTCCTTCTCCACACCCCCTCCACAATCCTGAGCCATGAGGCTCCCTGGTATCTGAAAGGCAGAGGGAGGAGAGGGGCCTGTGTGACTCCTCAAGGTCTGCTGGGAAGGGGAGCCCTTTTGAGTTAAAGCTGTAGTGGCTGGGCCTTCTTTGGCCCCCTGGGCTGGACTCTGCACTGTTTTTTCATGCCTCCTGCCCTCCCTCCTCTGGACTTACCTTGTTTCCTTTTTGGTTCTGGTGGTTCTGGACACAGCTATCTGGTTGGACCCCCCAGAGTAGTCATCACTGGTTGGACAGCAGTTTGGAAAGCAGTGTGCCCAGGCCTCTGTGTGATGTGGGGCCATTCAGCATTTCTTATCAAAAATCAAAATAAGAGCCGTCCCTTGGAAGGGGGTGGAACAGGCCTGAGGAAGGCCGAAGGAGGGAATGCCTGGTCCAGGGGCCCACTGAGAGTAGCTGGTTGTGTTGGCATTGGAGCCTCAGTGTCTGTCCCAAGGCTTCTCCTGAAACATGGGCACTGCCTCCCCAGTGACCGTGGGGACACGTATCTGTGCTACAGGAAAGACCACCATGCAATCACCGGACTGACTCCTCCACTCTTCTCCCCTTTGTTGGTGTCTTTTCCTCATTCTCCTTTGTCCTCAGGTATCCAGGGAGTGGAGGTACAGCTGGAGAATCAGAGTGTCCTTGTGACTACCACCTTGCCCAGCCAGGAGGTGCAGAGTCTCCTGGAGAACACGGGGCGCCAGGCAGTGCTCAAGGGCATGGGCGGCCACATGCTTAGTGAGGACCCAGGTCTTAGGGTTGGAGTGGGGAGGGAGATTCGGGTTCTGGAAAAGAAGCAGAATCAGAGAGAGAGGAGGGCATACTTAGGGGCTGTGGAAAGAGGACTTGAGGCCTGAAGGGAGCTTGGGACAATGGTGGGGAGAATGTTCAAGGCCAGAGTCTTGGCTTCTGAGAAGGAAGAAGTCTTTGGGTACCAGAGTTTCCACATCCTGGGAATAGAAGGGCTCATCATTGCTAGAGAAAAGGAAGCTTGGACTGGGGGTGAGGGGGTTGGGGGTGGGGGAGAGGGTCAGCGTGGGCCGGGGAAGGCGGTTCATCTGTCATGATCTTACAGAGAACCTGGGGGTCAGCCATGGCCCATGTTGGGGAGGTCAGGGTGGGCTGGGGAAGACGGCTCACCTGTCATGGTCTTACAGAGAACCTAGGGGCAGCTGTGGCCATGTTGGGGACGTCTGGGGCCGTGCAGGGAGTTGTGCGCTTCCTACAAGTGTCTCCCCAAAGCTGCCTCATAGAAGGGACTGTTGATGGCCTGGAACCTGGACCCCATGGCCTCCATGTCCATCAGTATGGGGACTTGACCCAAAACTGTGCTAGGTGGGTAGGAACCCTTGTGGATGACTTTCTATCAGCTGTGTATCCTCCTTGTGCCTTTCTGCCCTTTTCTCTAAGCTCTCAAATGCCTTGGATAGCTGGTAGAGTCTAGAAAGAGGACAGGACACATAACCTTCAAACTCCCTTAAGAAGTCATTCCCGTAAGGAATTTCATTGGCTCTCTATAGCTGCCAGGTTGCCACACAAACTCCTCTGGCATTTCAGGCCTAGCCTCCCTTTCCAGACTGGTCTCCTTCACCCATTCACCCATTCAGCCAAAGTGGCTCATCTGGAGGTTCCCAACACAGGACATTCTGTCTGCCATCTTTGCTGTCCACCATACCTGGAATGCCCTTGCCCCTTGCAGTTCCCACTTTTCCTCCCTGCCCTCCCCTCCTTGTTAGCATCCTGCCTCTCTGTCCAATCACTTTCTGTTTATTTGTATGTGGACTTGATTTATCCATCTGTGAATTTGCTGCCTCTCCTCCAAGACTGGAGGCTCCCCCAGGGTGGGGGATGTCCCCTTTTCTCTTTGTAGTCCGGCCCCTACACAGGCCCTGGCATACCATAGGAGCTTAATAAGTACTCGTTGATTGCTTGCTAAAGAGAGATGTGCCCAGAAGGCCCCTGAGACTTTGTAGTCCTTGCTGAAAGGCAGGTGCCCCTGTGGTATTGGGAGTGAAATGGACATCATAATGGGGGAGGGGCCAGGGGCCAGCCAGGAGGAGGTAAAATGAGGAGAACTGTTCACAAGCCCCTACGGGACCAGATCCATCCTCCAGCCATATCTTCAGCTCCTGCACATTTAATGCCAGGGACACAGATCCCAGGAGTAGCTGAAGTAGGTGGGGGTAAGTGGCATCCTCCATGCCCACAATATGCCTTTGGGTTGTAGCTGTGGAGATCACTTCAACCCTGATGGAATGCCCCATGGTGGCCCCAAGGACACCCACCGGGTAAGTGCTAGTGCCTGAAAGGGACCGTGGGACCCTGGCCTTAGGGATGGAAGGGACCTCTGAGGCCATCCAGGTGAGGATGCTGTGGCCCAGGGAGGTAGTGACTGTTGCTAGCCTGGGGCTGGAGCCCAAGTGTGGCAGCTGGTCAGCAGGAGGGGGAGGAGACACAAGGTGCTGGTAGCTTCCTCCTGCCCTCCAGCTATTTTGCCCCTCCTAGCACCTGGGAGATCTGGGAAACATCTATGCCAATGCTGATGGGAGAGCCACCTTCAGGATGGAGGATGAGAGGCTCAAGGTAAGGAGCCTGCAGGTGATCAGAGTGGGGGAGGGGTTCCTGTCCAGGCAGGGCCTAAGAGCTGGCTCCTCTGCAGGTGTGGGACATCATTGGCCGAAGCCTGGTCATCGATGCTGGGGAAGATGACTTGGGTCAGGGAGGACACCCACTCTCTAAGGTCACTGGAAACTCTGGAGAGAGGTGAGAGGTGAACTCTTCTCCTCTGCTTGGAGCCTTTGGGTGTGGGAAGGGCCCCTTCGGAGCCTGGCACAGCAGTCCTTCTCTGTCTCCCAAAGGTTAGCCTGTGGTATCATTGCTCGCTCGGCCGGCCTCTTCCAGAACCCCAAGCAGATCTGCTCCTGTGATGGCCTCACCATCTGGGAAGAGAGGGGGCGGCCCCTCGCTGGGGAGGGGCGAAGGAAGCCTGTGCAGACCCCTGCTCACCTTTGATCTGCTGCTGCTGGGATGCCTTGAGTCTTTTCAGAGTTCTCCCTGAGAGGCTCCAATAATGCCTGTCCCTAATCAAGTCGAATTGGAATGCATCCCTCCCTTCTGGGACCAGCCATCCAAGGTGGCCATCCATCCCAGTGCCAAGCTGGCCAAGTTGCTCCAGAGGGGCTTCTTCTCTGTCTCTTCAAATTAAAGGTTTATTTTCCTATCAAGCGTAATGCTCGACTTTGTTCTTTACCTCCCCCCTCGGCAGAGGAAGGATATAACTAGTGTCTAGCTTCTTTCCTGTTTCCTGATTGATGTAAAGTCGATTTAATTTGTATTGGTAGGTTTTGTTTGTAAAATATCTTCATTTCTGAATAGACCTTTTCTCTTTTCCACTCATCAGCTTAGTCTGACAGCATAAATAGTGTTTCTCACCCTAAGGAGAGAGCGTCTAGTTCTTTAAAAACAAACAAATTTTTATGGACATAGACAGTTTCTGGATTGATTTTTATGCACATCAGTTCTTCCCCCACCCCACTTAGGTTTTTATAGAGATAGTCTTCCCTGTGACCTTGCCATTGCCTCCTCTGCCAGGGTTCCATTTTCATGTTCATGAGTTCTGAGATCCCTTCATCTGAGCATAATCTTGGATCATCCCATCTTTCCTCTGCCTTAAGACTCCTAAGCTCGTTCTCCGCCCTCACTTTCAATACCTCCATCCCTCAGGACTGACTTCTTGCTCCTTTGCCCAACTTGACCTCTTGGTGATGGTCCCACTTTGAACTGTTCTCTCCTCTCCTGGCAGTGATTACATCTTGCCGGACATCAGTCTGCTTGAAAATCATGAGCCTGGAGTATGTGAGTGGACTACAGATTTGTGTCATCCAACCCCAGTGGGACTCTGTGTGGCGAGACAAACATCCTCTTCCTAAGCAAATTCACTGTCCCACTCTGCACGGAGACTGTTCTTGACATTCTCCTCTCTCCTCAAGCCTTTCATAGAACCTTGTCCTCACCCTCACCTCTTTCCCAGAAAACTAATGCCTTCTCCCACTACCTCCTCTATACCAAAAACAAACCCTCAGCATGCCTTTCAGTCCCATTTCATCCTGTTTTCTGCAGATCAATCCCTCTGCCACCCCGACTCGCTAGTCTCAAAAGCTACCTGTCTGCTTATGGTTTCTAGCCATCGATGAACATGCCTGTGTCTTCCTCATTCTCAACAAACCCTCGTTTGGTCCAACCGTCTCCACTATCTCCCTCCTGTCCCTTCCCTTCCATGGCTGAATTCCTGGAAGAATCCTTTGATGGTCAATTCATTTGTCCTTCCTATTCTGCCATCTGGCTTCTGACTTCATCATTCAACTGGACCTGCTCTCTTGGAAACCACTAGTGCTCTCTTACCTGTCAAATCCTGTGACTTCCCTCCCTCATCTTTCCTGACCTCTTTACAGTCCTCACCACTGTTGGTCCCCTTCTTCACTTAGGGGCACTCCCTTCTCTACATTTTCTTGCCACTGCTCTCTGGGTTTACTGTGCCCCAGCCCCATTTGCCAAGTCTTAGCTCCCAGTTGACTGTGTTTGTCTTCCAACACTCTACCTCTTTTTTTTCCCTGTATTGCCTCATCAGGATCTCAGCAGCTCCCATGGGTTCAGGGCAGATACTTCCTAGAGCTTTAGAGCCAGCCCTCATCTCTCTACTGATCTGTAGTCTCAAACTGTAAACCATCCCATAGACAGCCCAAAGTCAGCACTAGTTACCCTTCCCTCCATTACCTCTTTCCAATTTCCTGCGCTTTATTAAGGAGACCACCCTCCCTGCAGTCAGCCAGGCTCACAACCCTAGTGTCCTCAATTCCTTACACACAAACCATCTATAATCAGTCTGTTGTCAAATGTTGTCATTTCCACCTTCAAAACATCTCTCACATGTGCCCCTTTCTTCTGACACATACCACCCTGGTGCAGGCCCCCATCATCTCACACTCAAAACTCTTAGGTCTGACCATGTTATTTACCTGCTGAATAAACTTCAATTTAAACCCCCAATTTTTGGCCTTGTAAGTCCTTCCCAACCTGGCCCCTTCCTAGGCTGCCTTTACTTCCCCATGATCATCTCCCCAGCCTCCCTGCTGTTTTTTCACAAAACTCCCATCTCATATCTGTGTGGTTTACATTGGCTCTGCCCCCTCACCTCTTTCTTGGCTTCTGGGGCTTACTTCAATACTCAGATTCCTCTTTTGGCTGGAGCTCTTCCCTCTGAGATGACATCCCCCACCTGCTTTGTATACATCTTGTACTTAATTGAATTTGCACATTCCCCTCAACACATCAGAAAGTCAGCTCCTTCACGGCAGGGATGTTTTTGCCTCTTTTCTATGCCCAGCACTTAGCATGGTGATTAGCTAATAGTAAGTGGTTAAAGAGGGATTGTTGACTGACTGACCTCTGCTCCATTCTATCCCTTCCCCTCTCTCAAAAGAGAGCCATCCTTCATAATAAAATACAGTTATCCCTTCCACATTTCAGAGATTAGCAGTGTGGTGCTCCCCTCCCCACCATGATCTGGAAAAGTCACATGAAATGTTCTGGTCTTCCTTTTTTATTGGAGAAGAAAAAATGGTGTATATTTATGGTACTAGAAGATAAAATATGTTGATATTATACATACTATAATATACATATATTTTATGCATTTCTGAATTTATAAACTTTTTCTGTCATCTGCTGGCCTTGATGAATTGTCTATGGCTTCTGCAAAACTCCCAAAAATTTCCCATTAATTTCTTATGTCAAATTTTCTATGCAGTATGTCAATGGAGAAGGGGAAAGTCTCGATGGGGAAGGGACAACTATATACAAAAAGAGATAGGACAAAAATTGTACAAAACTAAGTAACAGAAGACAAAGCCTGATTGTATATGCTGTGCCCATGGGCCCCTTCCTGCAAAGGAGCTGAGGGAGGTGTTTCTCTTATCTCCTCTTTGGAGTAATTTCATGGAATTCAGGTTCTATTGTCTTGTCGTCTTTTCACTTATATTGTTGTAGGCATCATGGATATTGTTTCCTTAGCTTTGATGTCTCTTTATTCATCATTTTTGCCAGCACAGTAATATTCTATTACATTCACGGGCCATACTTTGTCTCACCATTTCCTAATCAATGGGTATCTGCTTTTTCTTTTTTCAGTTCTTTGCTGCAACAAAAAGTGTTGCTAAGAATATTTGGGTGTACATAGAACCTTTTTTCTTGATGAAAGGTCAAGAATGATTTCACATATATAATATAGTGCTTGCCTTCTCAAGGGGTAGGGGAGGGGCAGGTAGGAGGGAGGGAGAGAATTTGGAACTCAAAATTTTAAGAATGAATATTAAAATTTTACATGTAATTGGGAGATATTTAGCCAAATATATAAGTAAAATATATAAATATTTTTATACATAGAAATATGTATATTTATATTATAAATATTTAAATTCTCCTAGTGGCAGTGCACACAGCACTTGGGCCTGGAGTCAGAAGACCTGAGTTCAAATATGACTTCAGATACTTCCTAGTTGTGGGACCCTGGGCAAGTCATTTCACTTGTTTGCCTCAGTTTCCTTACCTGTACAATGGAGATTACAATTACTTTCGCTTCACAGGATTTTTGTGAGGCTCAAATGCTTGTAAGGTGCTTAGCACAATGCCTGTGTACATAGTAAGTGCTTTAAAATACCTGTCCATAGTAGGTGTTTAATAAATTCTTATTCCTTTCCATTTTCTTCTCGTCCTGGGGACATGACTTGTAGTGGAATCTCTTCAAACAGGATGGACAGTTAATCAGTTCAAGGGTATGTGACCTCTGAAGAATGAATGAAAAACCTGGGGACATAAATATTAAAGAGAGATAGCTCCTACTCTCAAGGAATTTAATGTTTTTTAAAATAATTTTTTATGGTTTGTTTTTTTACATTGCCTCAACATCCCCTTGTGTTCCTTCTCTCCATTTTTTTAAAAAAGGAAAAAAATTTCAGCCAATCCTAGAAACACATTGAAAAAGGCTGACATCCTCTGGAAATGTCCCACTCCTAGGGACCTCTGCCCTGTGCAAAGAAGTACGGGGAAGCATCTTGTCAAAACTCCTCTTTGAGGCTATAATTACTCTTTGTAATTTCCCAACATTCCTTTTCAGTTGTTTGGTGATGGTTGGTTTTTTAAAAATGTGCATTGTTGTCGTGTGTCTATTTTTTCTTGACTGTGTTTTCTTCATTCTGCATCAATACATGTAAGTATATCCATGTTTCTCTACATTCATCTCATTCATCATTTCTCAAAGCACAGTAATATTGTTACATTCATGTATCACAACTTATTTAGCTACTCTTTAATCAATGGGGGTCTCCCTCTTTTTCTCCTCAGTTCTTTAGTACCACAAGAAAATGCTGCTATAAAAAATGTGGTGCATAGGCCTTTATTTTAAACAATGAACTCCTTAGGGTACCTGTCTAGTTGTGGGTCACTTTGGTATCAACGTATCATTTCCATCTTCCTTTGATCTCTTTGGGGTCATAATCACAAAAGTTGAGATGACACACAATTTAGGGGGCATAGCCTCAAATAACTTTCCAAATTTCTGGGCCAGTTCTCAGGTCTAACAGCAGTGCACTGATTTTCCTGAAAGCCTATCCAACAATTGTCATTTTCCCTTTTTGATAGGTGGGAAATGGAACCAAAGAGATGTTTTAAATTGCATCCCCTGTTGTTAGTGATTTGGAGCAGCTTTTCATATCATTGTCAATAAATTAGTCTTTTTCCTTTGATACCATTATCAAGAAAGTTGCTGCAAAGATTTTTTTCCCCTAGTTAACTTTCCCTTCTAAATATAATTATTAATTTTGTTTGTGCAAAGACTTTTGAGTTTTATGTAATCAGAACTGTCCTTTTGATCTCCTATGAGCCATCAAGAAATCTTCCTCTAAAATGGAAATTAAAACAAGATGTCACTTTATATCCATTAGGTTGGCTAAGATGACGAAAACAAAAAATTATAAATGCTGGAGGGTATTTGGGACATAGGGATACTAATACAGTATTGGTGGAGCTGTCCGCTAGTCCAACTACTTTGGAGAACAGTTTGAAGCTATATCCAAAGGAAGGAAGGAAGGAAGGAAGGAAGGAAGGAAGGAAGGAAGGAAGGAAGGAAGGAAGGGAGGGAGGGAGGGAGGGAGGGAAGGAAGGAAGGAAGGAAGGAAGGAAGGAAGGAAGGAAGGAAGGAAGGAAGGAAGGAGGGAAGGAGGGAAGGAAGGAAGGAAGGAGGGAAGGAAGGGAGGGAGGGAGGGAGGAAGGAAGGAAGGAAGGAAGGAGGGAAGGAGGGAAGGAGGGAAGGAAGGAAGGAAGGAGGAAGGGAGGGAGGGAGGAAGGAAGGAAGGAAGGAAGGAAGGAAGGAAGGAAGGAAGGAAGGAAGGAAGGAAGGAAGGAAGGAAGGAAATAATTGCAAAATTATCCTAAAGAAGAGTTATGAGAAGACACCTCCCCCAATCCTTTGCAGAGGTGAGGGGGCACAGTGGGGAACATTGCATATGATGTCAGATTTGTAAAAATGCACTAGTCAGTTTTATTTATTTTTTTCTTTAAAAAATATTTTTTGAAATGGCTCTCTGAGAAGGGAATGGGATGGGGAAATCTAGGTAATGTACAAAATGAAAAATATCAGTACAGAGTCTCTTTCTCCAGCCAGCTAAAGGTTCTTCTTTGAGCTTAACCATGTGAGAGTGAGAGAAGTCTCTCTTGGTCTCCCTTACTTGCTTGATGAAATTTTTCAACTCTTCAGTACCCCTGCATGAACCATTGAAAACAACTATTTTGCAGTGTTAAAATTCAGTTCCCTTGTATAAGCCGTGGAGGTATGGAAGATGAACAGAGTCTATTTTAAAAGTACATTTCCTTTGCCTTTTCCTGTCTGCAATAAAGCATGTTTTCACATTTTTTGGTTTTGTTACTTTGATAGTTATGTGATTTCTTTGATGTGGGCATGTCTCTCTCGGGAGTGGTAGATGGCAGTCCCTGCATACTGCCCTCTCTGTGCCATTCTGCCTTATATTTCCCCACAAATCCTCTATAACAAATCTCAACACACTGGAGCTGTGTCCTCTATTGTACCAATGGGTCACTCCACTTTTCTGGTTCTACACTCCAATAATGTCTTGGATGCCACTTTTCTGATTTATTGTTGACAATGTTGTTAACTGCTTTCTTTTTTCTTTTTTAAAATTCAATTTTCTTTTTATTTTCAGTTCCAAGTTCTCTCCCTCCCCTCCCCATTGAGAAGGCAAGAATTACAATATCCATTCTATGTATGAAGTCATACAAAATGTATTTTTGCACTAGTCATGATGTTTTTTTGGGGGGTGGCACAAGAAAATGTAAGAAAGAGGATGTAAGAAAGAGAAAAAATATGCTTCCATTTGTACTGTGAGTCCATTGGTTCTCTGTGTGAATGTGGATGACATGCTTCTTCCTGAGTCCTTTGGAATTGCGGTGGTTCATTGTGTTGATCAGAATTACTGAGTCTTTCACAGTTGATAATCTTGACAAAATAAATGTACTGCATAATTTCTTCTCGCTTCACTCTGCATCAGTTCATATAAGTCTTCCCAGATTTTCCTGAAACCATCCTGTTCACCATTTCTTATAGCACACTAGTATTCCATCACATTCATGTACTATAACTTGTTCAGCCATTCCCCCAGTTGGTGATTATCCTCTCAATTTCCTCTTTGCCACCACAGAAAGAGCTGCAACAAATATTTTTGGTTTCATATGGGTCATTTTCCTTTTTATTTGGTTTCTTTGGTGTATAGAACTAGTAGTAGTATTACTGGGTCAAAGGGAGCTTGGGGGCATAGTTCCAAATTGCTTTCCAAAATGGTTGGACCAGTTTATAGCTCCACTAATAGTACATTAGTGTGTGTGTGTGTGTGTGTGTGTGTGTGTATATATATATATATATATATATATATATATATATTTTTTTTTTTCCCCCAGAATTTGTCATCTTCCTTTTCCTAGCCAATCTGATGGGTGTGGGGTGATAGGTTGGAATTGTTTTAATTTGTATTTCTCTAATTATTGATTTATTTGTTCATACCTTTGATTTCTTCCTCTGAAAAAAATGCCTGTACATATTCCTTGACCATTCATCGACTGGAGAATGGCTCTTATTCTTATAAATCTGATTCAATTCTTTATATATTTGAGAAATGAGACTTTATCAGAGAAACTTGCAACAAAAATTTCCTCCCAGTTTCCTGCTTTTCTTCTAATTTTAACTGCATTGGTTTTGTCTGTACAAAAACTTGGAAATTTTATGTAGCCAAAATTATCCATTTTGTGTCCTGTAAATCTCTCTGTCTCTGTCTCTGTCTCTCTCTCTGTCTCTGTCTCTCTCTGTCTCTGTCTCTTTCTGTCTCTGTCTCTCTCTGTCTCTGTTTCTCTGTCTCTGTCTCTCTCTGTCTCTGACCCTGTCTCTCTCTTTCTGTTTCTCTCTCAACTAATCTGTCCCTCCCTTTATTCTCTCTTGAGCAAATGTTTTTTAAAACTTAGAAAAATGAAGGTGTTGGTAAACATCTGCATAGTCCAGCAAAACAAATTCACATACTGGTCATGTCCGAACACCTATGCCTCTTCTGTACTTTAAGTTCATCACCCTTGATCAAAAGGCGGGTGAGATATTTCATCTTTATCCTTTTGGATTTCTGACTTCTTATTACATTTCTCAGAGATCTAAATTCTTTCAAAGTTGTTTTTCTTTATGATGTTCTTATTGTAGAAATAGTTCTCCTAGTTTTACTCAATTTAATCTTCCCAGTTTCCTCTGAAACTTTCCATTTTATTATTTCTTTATTTATCATTAATTAATTATTATTTCTTACGGCCAAGTTGGGTCAAAGAGGAGGCACATTTTAGAAACTTGGAGGGCATATCTCTAAAATTCCTTTCCAGAATGATTGGACTCTTCACAACTCCACCAAGAGTACATAGTCACTCCAATGGATGTCATTTTCCCTTTTGTTCATCTTTGCCAGTCTAATGGATATGAGGTAGAACCTCAGGGGTGCTTAAATATGCATTTCTTGAATTATTAGTAGATTAGTGCATTTTTTAAATTTTTAATTATTGATAGCTAGCATTTCTTCCTTGGAAAATTACTAATTCATACTTTGACCATTTACTTAGTGGGGAATAGCTCTTTGTTTTGTAAATTTGAATCAACTCTTTATATATCTTGGGAATAGGAAGGATATTTATCTGAGAAACTTGCCACAAAGTCTCATTTTTACTACATTAAATAGGTTTGTACAAAAAAAATTTAAATTTTCATATAATCAAAACTCTTCATTTTATCTTGTGTAAGATATTACTTATCAGTCATCAACTCTTCCCCCATTCAGAGAAACAAAGATAATTTCTTTCTTACTCCTCTGATTTGTTTATGATGTGACTTTTTATATCTGCAGTATATATCCACTTGGAATTTACTTCAGTAAGTGGTACAAAGTGTTGATCTAAACCTAATTTCCTCCAGATAACTAACCAGTTTTCCTAGCAGTTTCTTTTCTCAGTAACTAGCGTCTTTGGGTTTATTGAACACTACTGCTACTATGTTTGTTGGTTTTTGTATATCATTATTCATTTATATATAATTTATATATATAAATATATATTTATATATAATTTTATATATTTTATACTTATATTATAATATATAATTATCATTATATACATTATATACTATAATTAATTCTATTATATATTAATTGTATATTTATATATTAATTATATAATATATCATATTATATAATAATTATATATTATTATATAATAAATATATTATATTTATTTATATGGAAAATATATATATTATAAATAATTTATATTTATATATCTAGCATTTATATAGCACTTGAAGGTTTGCAAAATGCTTTACAAATACTAGCTAATTTTTGCAACAACCTGGGAGGTAAATACTATTATTATCTCCATTTCACTTGTGAGGAAATTGAGACTCCCAGAGATTAAGCAGCTTGCTCAGAGTCACACAGTTAGTAAGAATCCAAGTCTGAGATTTGAACTCCAATCTCCTGATTCCAGGTCCAGCACTCTATCCACTTTGCCATCTAATTGTATGTTTAATTCATTCCCTGTCTTATTTAACTAGCACTATGCTATTTCAGTGATTACTACTTCATAGTACAATTTGATAATACCTACTAATAGAAGCCCATCCCACTTTTTTCATAATCACCCTTGAGATTCTGGACCTTCTTCCTTTACATGACTTGGATTATTTTTTCTAGCTTTACAAAACACCCCTTTGGTACTTTGATTGTCATAGCACTAAAAAAAGGACATTAAATAGTATCATTTTTATTATATTAGCTTGATCTACTCAGAACAATTTATGCCTCTCAGTTACTTAAGTCTGTTTTTATTTCTGAAAAGAGCATTTCGGAGTCAGATTCATATTGTCCCTTGAATGAAACTTGGTAGCTACATTCCAAAATATATTCTAGCTTTTGTGGTTGTCATTTATAATGAATTTTCTTTTTCTAGCTCTTCATTTCATTGATTACATTCAAAAATACTGATAATTTATATGGATTTATTTTATATCCTATAACTTTGCCAAAGTTATTTCAATAATTTTTACTTAACGTTCGAGATTCTCTATGTACATTATCTGTTCCATCTGCAAAAGGGGATGATTTTATTTCCTTTTTGTCTGCAGTTGTGATTCCCCTTTTATGGCACACCCCAGCCTTCTCCATACATGCCCTACACCTTTCCGTTGACCTTTGGACTACTTGTAATTTAAATGCCTTATGATTATCAAGTTTTGTAGTTCAAGAAAACAACCCAGGATGATATCAAAGAGGGGAGTTTTGGTAACAGTGAATAACTGAGGATCCTTGAGAGCTGTGGGTTTTTCTTTTTCTTTTTCCTTTGCCCTGGCATCTGACTCTTGGAAATAAGTGTAGACAGCAGGGGTCACTGTGGAGCAAAGTTTGGCTGGGCACCCTTAACTCCTTCCAACCTCCAAGAGGAGGAGCTGATGCCTTCCACACCATACCTCTCGCCTCCTACTCGGTGCCCAGAGACGTGGCTTTCCCTTTGGGCCCATTCTCTATGCTGTCAGCTCTGATCCAAGGTTTGATCGAGGCACATGCTAAGATCCCAGACTCTAGTTAAAGCAAACTTTACCCTGGAGGCAAATTGATTTCATCCACTTAAAGGTCCCCTCCACTCCTCTCCTATACCCCCTTCCCTCTCCTCTCCTCCCTCCTCAATAAAAGACATTACCATACAGCAAGTTCCTATCACACGTAGAACCCTGGAGCTTCGAGGCAGGAGAAACCCCATTATTTGCTTAAATTTTAATTATATCCAGCTAGTTACTGGCATCCTTCATCTGGCCCACAATTAACATAGCTGGCATGCTTTCAAAGACATAAATTGAATCAAAGCTACAAGCAGGCTTGAGGCACAGAACACAAGTTAGGAGTAAAAGAAGGGGTAGAGCGAAGTAGAGGGAGAAGGGGCATTTGAAGTTTTTCATTGGTTGTGGCCATCTCTGGGAGACAAACAGGATGGCCAGTCATGGATTCACCTGGGGACCTGACTTGGCTGAACATGCAGTCACCTCCGCAACATGCCCTTAATTCCCACTCAACACACAAGCAGGGCCATGAAAGGAGAAAAGGGCAGCATTCCAAGGAAGGCGGTCTAGACTAAGGAGGAGCCAGAAGTGGCAATCCTGTCCTTTTGGTCATTGGTACCAGAGAGCATTGGGAGGCAGGAGAAGAAAGCATGAACAGATTCATCAGGTGAATGGATAACCTTGAGATCCTACTGGGTGCATCTGGGAATGGGCCTGGGAACTAGAATTTTTCTGGTTGAATGGGAAAAATGCGGTTACTCTGCTAATGTTGGCTTTCTAAAACACAGTTTTCTACAAGTTCAATAGAAAGAAGAATTAAGGAAGGAGCATCTAACACTAAATTGTAGGATCTGAAATTCTACAAGAATTGCCGACATACAAGTTCTCCTTTCAGAGAGGATCTAGAAATAGTGTTGGTTTAAAGAAAACAAAATGAGGATAAATTCCCTGGACAAATACCATTTTCTTTTTGGAAAAGGAGGACAGTATCACATTTAAGAGTAAGTCAGAGAATATGAGTCTGCTTACTGGAACGTGGTAGTGGGTGCACATATTTAATAGTTGTACTGGAATAGTGAGAAATCATAAACATGGCAATTGATTTTCAGAAATTGACCAAAAATGATTTTGAATATATTTTATATTTGAAATGTAAATACCTTCTTTAATTTTAAAAATTAATTTAAAAATTAAATTTTAAAAAAAGTTTAAAAATGTTGAATCATTTAACTCTTGAAATAAAGGAATTTTGTAGTCTTAAAAAATAAGGTGAGAATAAAGTAGGTGTTTTTCATGTTCATTGTTTCCTTAACACTGTCCATCTCATCCTCTGCCATCCCTTTTTCCTTTTGTTTTCAGTCTTTCCTAACATCATGGGCTTTTCTGACAAATCCCATCTTCTTATTATATGACCAAAATATTTAAACTTCAGTTTGAGGATTTAGTCCTTCCAGTGAATAGTCTGAATTAATTTCTTTATTGACTGATTTGCTCTCCCTGCTTTCCAATGGAGTCTCAAAAGTCTTCTCCAGCACAATATGATAGCATTGATTCTGCAGCTGTCAGCTTTTCTTAGAGCTGAACTTTCTAGTCGTACATTGCTACTGGAAAACCATAGCTTCGCTTCTATGGACTTTTGTCAGCAGAGCAGTATCTCTGCTGTCTGGTGTGCTGTTCAGGTTTCCTTCCAAGGAGCAAGCATCTTTTAATTTCATGGCTGCAGTCACTGTCTTCAGTGATCTTTGAGCTCAAGAATACAAAGTCTGACAGTGCTTTAATTTTTGCTCCCTCTATTTGCCAGGAAATGATGGGACCAGTTGCTGAAATTTTAGTTTTTTGATGTTAAACATCAAGTCAGTTTTTAGACTCTCCTTTTTCACCCTTATCAAAAAGCTTCTTAATTCCTCTATACTTTCTACCATCATAGAAGTATCATCTGCATATCTGAGATAGTTGATGTTTCTCCTGGCAACTGTAATACTGGCTTTTGATTCATCCCATCTGGCATTTCACATGACGTATTCTACATATAAGTTAAATAAAGAAGTTGATGATATACAGCTTTGCTGTTCTCCCTTTCCAATCTTAAATCCATCAGTAGTTCTATATTAGATTCTAGACCCACATACTGTTTCCTCATGAGATAAGAGAGATGATCTGATACTTCGAACTCTTCGAGTATTTGCCACATTTTATTGTGATTCACACAGTCAAAGACTTTAGTGTAGTCAATGAAGCAAAAGTAGTTGTTTTCCGGGAACTCCCTTGCTTTCTCCAAATCCAGCAAATGTTGAC
Organism: Bettongia penicillata ogilbyi; assembly: GCA_023548195.1. Classification (NCBI taxonomy): domain Eukaryota; kingdom Metazoa; phylum Chordata; class Mammalia; order Diprotodontia; family Potoroidae; genus Bettongia; species Bettongia penicillata. The sequence continues at coordinate 8,140,391 of JAJHZJ010000590.1, forward strand.
AATTTGGTCTCTAGTTCCTCTGCCTCTTCAAAAACCAGCCTGTTCTGGTAATTCTTGGTTCACATATTGCTGAAGTCTAGACTGCAGAATCTTAAGCATATCCTTGCCGGTATGTGAAATGAATACAATGGTACTATGGACATTTCTTGACCTTGTGTTTCTTTAGGACTAGGATGTAAACTGATATTTTCCAATCCGGTGGTCACTGCTGAGTTTTCCAAATGTGTTGGCACATCGAGTACAGCACTTTAACAGCATCATCTTTCAGGATTCTAAATAGCTTAGCTAAAATTCTGTTACCTCCACTGGCCTTATTGCTAGCAATGCTTCCTAAGACCCACTTGGGGTCAGATGCTGGTAACATGGTGCAGGAGACAGCCACAAAAAAAAAATCCCAAAGAAAAAGACAAGCAAGAAAGCAAAATGGTGGTCTGATGAAGCTTTACAAATAACTGAGGAGACAAGGAAAGGGAAAGGAGAAAGGAAAAGCCAGTATGTCTGTCTCTAGATCAGTAACCACACCATTGTGGTTATTGGTCATTAAGATTGTCCTTGTATAGTTCTTTTGTGTTTTTCTTGCCATCTTTTCTGCTTCTGTTAAATCCCTGTCGTTTTTTCTTTTATTGTGCCCATTTTTGCATGAAACGTTCCCTTGATATCTAATTTTCTTGAAAGATCTTGTCTTCCTTCCCTGTTCCATCGTTTTCTTCTATTTTTTTTTTTTTGCATGGCTCATTTAAGAAAATCTCACCTCCCTTTACTATTCTCTGGAATTCTGCATTCAGTTACTTATATCTTTTCCTTTCTCCTTTCCCTTTCCTTCTCTCCTCAGTTATTTGTAAAGTCTCATCAGACCGCCATTTTGCTTTCTTGCTTGTCTTTTTCTTTGGGATTTTTTTTTTTTTTTTGTGGCTTTTTCCTGCACCATGTTACCAGCATCTGTCCATAGTTCTTCAGGCCTTCTATCTACCAGATCTAATCCCTTGAATTTAATCATCACCTACATTTCATATACGTATGACCTATATGATCTGATGGTTTCCCTGCTTTCTTCAATTTAAATCTGAATTTTGCAATTAGAAGCTCATGATCTGAGTCACAGTCAGCTCCAGGTCTTGTTTTAACTGACTGTGTAGAGCTACTCCACCTTTGGCTGCAGAGCATATAATCAATCTGATTTCTATGTTGACCATCTGGTGATGTCCATGTATAGAGTCACCTTTTGGGTTGTAGAGGAATTATCTTTGCTCTGGCCAGCGAGTTATCTTGGCAAAACTCTATTAGCCTCTGCCCTGCTTCATTTGGCACTCCAGGGCCAAACTTTCATGCTATCCCAATTATATTTGATTTCTTACTTTAGCACTCATTAGTACTACAGCTAATGGTAATTGTTCTCACCTCCTTCCCAGGAGCATATTGGACACCTTCCAACCTGAGAGTTGTGGTGGCATCTCTTTGATCATTTTAGTACTGTCCATGGAGTTTTCTTGGCAAACATACTGGAGTGGTTTGCCATTTCCTTCTCTGGGGGATCACCTTTAATCAGAACTCTCCACTGTGCCCTGTCCATCTTGGATGCATAGTTCATAATTTCATTGAGTAACACAAGCCCCTCTGCCATGACCCAACTCCCACTCTGGAAGGGGTGTGTGTGATAATGGCAATTTCTGGAGGGCAGTGTGGAGCAAAGGGGGAGCCCTGAAATTGCTTGTGTAGTAAGCAAAGAGGATTTGCTTCATTCTTCTTTCAGGGGTCTTTTACTTTACTCCTGTCTCCCTGTTTTCTCCTCAGTACCTCACCCCTGCTGCCCCTGAGCCTACTCCTCCAAACCAGCAGCCCTCCAGGGTATGCTTCCTTTTCTTCCATTCCTGTCCTGGGAAGCAGAATCATGTTACATCAAACTACAACTGATAATGCTCTATGACTTGCCAGGTTATTTTCCTGTGATTCATGGGAAATCTTTTGAACTGAAAGAATGGATATTTTGATTGGAGTGGGGGGGGATTTTTCTGGGGAAGGCAGACCTAGGTAGAACCGGATAGTATGAGAGCAGTAGGTACCTACCAAGCAAGAGATGTGTGTCTGAAGTCAGGTGAGTGCCCAGGGAAGGAGAAGAAGGGGGCCAAAGACAAACCTGCCCAAAGGCCTGAGTGGTTGGTAACCACGGGTCCATTCTGGGCCACTGAAGATCACCTCCCATTCTACAGTTAGCCAGTTATGATTTCCTGTGTCTGGTGGAATGTAATGACACATTAAAGACCCAGATGCCTCTACCTCCACGGCCCCCATGAACAATGTCTCAAGTATCTTGCCTTGTGCTCCATGGAGGTCAGGTATCAAGTCACTCAGGAAAATGAGGATGATAATGACAGTAACAGCAGTGACCCCTAGGGTAGGGTCATTCCCTTTTACATACCCACAAAGTCATTAGTTCCTCCTGCTCGTTGGACAGGAAGGGGACTCTGTCTCGGCAAAGCAGAATGCACTTCAGGGCTCTTCACTTGAGTTTCTGTGTGTTCCCTAGAAACAAGAGAGTTTTCTGCAAGCTTCTGGAGATGGCTCCTCTAAGGCCATGAATGAATTCATTATCACCCTTGCTTCTTGCCCTGTCTCTGGGACCTAGAATAGCATAGTAGGTACTTAACTAGTGATTGCTGAGTGGTTAATGGGGAAATATGTTTTGCATGACTTCATATGTATAATGAGTATCTTATTTCTTGCCTTTTCAATGTGTGGGGGAGGAGCAGGAAGAAGGAACCAAAAATAAAATTAAAATTAAAAGCAAACAAAAAAAAACCCTTTAAGTAATAGTTGAATTGAGCAGCTCAGTCCCTGTGCCTGAGGAACATTGGCAATGAAGTGGCATTGAAGGAAATAAACCTGGGAAGAGGAAGGATGCAGAGAAGTAGCCCTTACTGAGGTAACACAGGCTGTTGTTTTTTTTAAATCAAGGTCATTTTAATTTTTCTATATCATATTTTTTTCACTCAATGACATGTTGAAAACAATTTTTAACATTTTAAAAAAGTTTTGAATTCCAAATTCTATCCCTCCTTCCCCCTATCCCCCCATGCCCTTCCTGAGACAATAAGCAGATACTGGTTATACATGTGCAATCATGTAAAACACTCTAGTCATTTTATTAGTTATTTTGTACAAGAAGACTCAAAAATTAAAAAGCATGAAAGAAAGTAAAAAAGAGGATGCTTCAGGCTGTATTTTTTTTAACTAGGTAAAAGAGGCCATTCGTTTGCCTCCTTTCTCACCTAACCTTCATCACTGTATGGGCACTGCCCTAGTCAAAATAAGACCTAGGAAAGACCTTAACTTAAAAAGACTAAGATCTCCCACTGCATCCAGGGCAATCTCCAGTCATCCTGATCTATATCTTGCCACTGGACCCAGATGACTCCAGAGGTGAAAGTGAGGCTGTTGACTTTGCACAGCCCTCCCTCACTTAAATCCAATTCACTTGCAAGTGAAGACATCATCTTCCTGATATCATGGTCCCCTTTGAGAACGAAGGCCCGACAACATTCAGACTGTATCCCTTCTTTCGATGGAGGTGGATAGTAAACTTCCTCCTTAGTCCTTCGGGATTGTCTTAGATCATGTATTCACAATTCTGCATCTTATAATATTACTGTTACTGTGCATAGCATTCTCCTGGTTCACTTTGCATCAGTTCATGTAAGTTATCTCCGGGGTTTTTGGAAATCATCCTGTCATTTCTTATCATATAATAATATTCTGTTATGACCACATACCACAGCTTGTTTAGCCATTCTCTGATTGGTGGGTATCCCTTGGATTTCCAATTCTTAGCCACCACAAAAAGAGCTGCTATAAATATTTTTGTACAAATTGGCCCTTTTCCCTTGTTTTGTTTGTTTTTTTTAAAGTCTTTGGGATATAGACCTAGGAGTGTTGGATTGAAAGGTAAACACAGTTTTGGACATAGTTCCAAATTACTCTCCAGAATGGCTAGATCAGTTCACAACTCCAGCAAGTGTACATTAGTGTCCCATTTTTCCCAGATCCTCTCCAACATTTATTTTTTTCTTTTTTATCGTATTAACCAATCTCATAGATATGAAGTGATACCTCAAAGTTGTTCTAATGTGCATTTCTCTAATGAATAAGTGATTTAGGGCATTTTTTCATATAACTATAGATAGCTTTGATTTCTTCATTTGAAACCTGCCTGTTCATATTCTTTGACCAATTAGAGGAACGCTTGCATTTGTATAAATGATTCGGTTCGCTATATATTTGAGAAATGACGCCTTTATCAAGGATACTTGTTGCAAGGATTTTTTTCCACGCTTTCAGCTTTAATTTTGGTTGCAGTGGTTTTGTTTGTGCAAAAACTTAAAAATTTTATAAGATCAGAATTAGCTATTTTACGGCAGGTTTTTAAAAGCACTGAGGAAATAAGTTTCAAAATATCTGAAAGAGGGGAATTAATTGAACTTAATAATGGGCAAGATTAGAAGGGAACAAGCATTTTTTTCATTTTTAGTGTGTTTTAATTTTGTTAAATATTTGCTAATTACATGTAAAAAAATTAATCTTAATTTTTAAAAATTGAGTTCCAAATTCTCTCTGTCCCTCCTGCCTGTGCCCTGCCCCTTGAGAAGCAATAGGTTATTAACGATATGTGTGAAGTCATGCAGAGTCGCTTGCCCTATCAGCCAGGACTGGCGTTTCTTGGGCACCTGCTGCGTGCCAGCCTTCTTGGGGGGTAGGTGCCATCGTTGAGTAAACCGGGGGTGACAGTTACGTGGCTCTCAAGGTCACAGCGCGTAAGTGTCTGAATCTGAACTCAGGTCCCGCCCCGCCCCCCAGGAGCAGGCTCTGGGCCCTGCGGCGCCCCCTCGCGGCACGATGCCCTGCGCTGGCTCTCCCGCCTGCACAAACTCTTTATGCGCCCGCGAAAGGCTCCGGAAAGAGGGAACAGGCGCATTTCTGCGGATGAGTTTCCATGGCACAGCGCAGTGCCACGTGCTGCGGCGGCGGAGGCCCTGGGTTCGAATGCGGCCCCTTTCCTGTGCGCGGCTCCGAATGGCGGGGCCAGGAAAGGGGCGCCGGGTTCCAGGCTCCGAGCCGGGCGTGGAATGCCGATGCCGTTGGGGGGCAGCGGCTCCGGAACGTCGAGGGCCAGGGAGCCGAGGAGGCATGGCAGGCCAAGCGGGAAAGGTACGGGCCCGGCCGCGGGCTCTGGGGAAGCCCGGGAGGGCCGCGGGAGCGGGGACGGGGCTGGGCGGGGCCGAGCGGAGCCGAGCGGAGGCGGGCCCCTGCCCCCCGCTCCGAGCCCCTGCCCCCGCTCCGAGCCCCGCCCCCGCTCCGAGCCCCGCCCCTCCGCCGAGGCAGCCGGGCCGCGCCCTGGGGTCGGCGGGGCGGGGCCCTCCGGCTGCGCTCGTCTTCCTCGCTCGCTCCCCCTCCTCCCCGCCCCGCCCTTCGCCCCCCGGCTCCGCTCCGGGCCGGCGTCCCCAGCGGCGGGGGAGGGGAGGAGGGAGGGGGAGGGGAGGTGGGGCGGGCGGCCGTTGATCGCGCGCGCGGCGCCGCCCTCCCCCTTTCCGAACTCTCTCGCCTAGCGGGCGGGCTCCCCGGCCGCGGGGATTGGCCGCCCCCCGCGCGCCGCCCTTTCCGCCGCTCTCATTGGCCGGCGGTGGCGCGGAGCGCCGGCTGCGATTGGCTGCGCGCTGCGCCTGCGCGGCGGGGTTCTCGTCCGCCCTCCATTCCAGGGGAGGACGGCCGTCAGGGCGGACGTCTCGCTCGTCGCTCAGGGAGAGGCGGGGGTCCGAGCTCTTAGCCGGGGGCGGCGGCGCCATGAAGATCTTTGTGGGGAACGTAGACGGGGCGGACACGACTCCGGAGGAGCTCGCGGCCCTCTTCTCGCGCTTCGGCACCGTCATGAGCTGCGCCGTCATGAAGCAGTTCGCTTTCGTGCACGTGCGCGAGGCCGCGGGCGCGCTGCGCGCCATCGAGGCCCTGCACGGCCACGAGCTCCGGCCGGGGCGCGCCCTCGTGGTGGAGATGTCGCGCCCGCGGCCTCTCAACACTTGGAAGATTTTCGTGGGGAACGTGTCGGCCGCGTGCACGAGCCAGGAGCTGCGCAGCCTCTTCGAGCGCCACGGGCCCGTCATCGAGTGTGACGTGGTCAAAGGTAACGCGGGGGCGCGCCCGGGGGGAGCCGGGGCCAGGACCCGGGGGCGCGTGTCGGGGCCGCGCCCGGCGGCGTCGGCGGCGAGGACGCTTTGAGCCGGTGACCAGCGGGGGGACGGGTGCGTGTGCGCGGCCGTGGCACGCCTTCCCCTCCCCCTCTTCCGGGGGCGGGGTGGGGCGGTCGCCGAGCGGTCGGAAAGTGTGGGGAAGTGACGGGGACACGCCGGATCTAGAGGCGCGGGGGCCGGCCCCCTTGCCCCCTCTCCGCCCGCCCCCTTCGGACGTCGGTCAGAGGCCAGGGGTGAAAGGTCAGGGCTCTGGGCCCGCCGGTTCCATGCAGACGAATGCGCCGGAGCGGAAGGTAACGGGGCCCTGAAGTCTCTAAGGAGCCGGGCCTCCCCGGAGCCCAGCTTTGCAGCCACGGACGTGCGGGGAGAGGAGGGGCCCCGCTCTGTAAACTGGGGCCTAGCCCCGGGACGAGGTACGCGTGCTGTAAGTCACGGTTGGTGCCTGGGGCCTTTGTTGCCCTTCACAGCCTTCCGGTAGAGGAGGCTGCCCCAATTAACTGGAATGATTTGCCTTTCCGGTCATCTGCTCGGGGTGTCCTGAAGCTCAGTGATATTCTTTCTCTCCTACACAGCCGATGTTCTTTTTTTTTATACGTGCTTATTTATTTTTCTATTTATGTAGTATTTTACTTTTTTCCATCATGCGTAAAAACAATTTTTAACATTTGTTTTTAAGACTTCGAGCTCCAAATTCTCTCCCTCCCTCCACACCCCCCTCATTGAGAAGGCAAGCAATTCGATATAGGTTATTCGTGTGTAGTCATGCAAAACATAGCCATAATAGTCATGTTGTGGAAGAGAAAGCATAGATCCAAAAAAGCCTCAGGAGAAATAAGAAAAAGAAGTACGTCTGTATTCAGACACCACCAATTCTTTCTTTGGGGATGAATGACATTTTTCAGTATAAGTCTTTCGGAGATGTCTTGGATCATTGTATGGCATAGCAGATATTCTTGCGTAATTCAGGCAGTCTCATTTGCTACTTTGTGTTAGACTGGACAGTTTGTCCAGAGTTATGTCATCTTTGGCAGGAATTGTGTAGTTCAACATCTTTCCTAGATGGGCTCAGGTTAGCTTCTCATGATCATGTGCAGAAGTCACAATAATTTTCTTGGATCTCAGAAGAGAGGGTGGGATGTATTGGGACTCAGAGAGAGACATGTTAGGGAGAGAAACCCTCTGTGTGATTTCTAGATCTGCTGGTTTGGTCAGGGAAGGTTCCTCCTTGATGGATCTAGTGCAGATTTCATTTGGCCTTCTGCTTCTGAGCAGGAAATAGCCTTCTCATCCTACATTGATATTGCATTCTGTTTTCCTTAATTCAGGTTATGGAAGTCCAGGAATGTCCGGATCCAGGCCCTTCTGCTAGGGTTGTGGGGCAGGCTATGGGGTTTGCCATTTGCTTTTGTTTTGAAGGAAGTGGGGAATCTGTGGCTACTGTTGGTTTTTACTTGATGTCAGAACTGCTGCTTCTGCAGGGTAGGCTCTGGGTGGAACTGAGAAATTTGGACCTTTGAGATTAGAATTGCTGTGGAATTCATGGGATCAAGGAACCTTCTTTGCTTAGTGTTTTCTCAGAAGCCAGGTAGCAGAGGGAATGTCATTGCATCATTCACTATTGCTTGCTTAGGCTGAAAAGAAGTGGGGGGCTGGGAGGCACCTGGGATTTCCTGTTTGTGCACCTACAAGCAGAAATGTGTTTATTTCCATGTCAGGTATTTTGGAGGTATTTATTCGTAAATTGTTTGATTTAATCAACAATTGATAAATTGTTTGATTTAATCAAGAAAGACATATGGGAGCCTCTTAAATACTGGAGACAGGAGGAAGAATCCTCTTCCATGACTCCATGAAATCCTTTTTCCATTGGCTGAGAACAGAAGTTTGGACAGGGAATGTCGGAAGGGAGGAGGCAATGTAGAAGATGGCTAGGAAAGAGGGAATGGTTTTTCATTATCTACTACTACATTGACTCTCATCTTTACCACTTAAAAACCAAAGACCTACTATTTTGGGGGGAGTTGGTCCTTCTTTCGTGCAGCCTGTGGCCTGGGTGAAGGAAGAAAAAAGTAGCTTGGTGACCATCTATGACTCAGTATACTACAGGGGCAGTCTGGCTGCCCAGAGAAGTGCGGAACTTTGAATTGGCCTCTATCTTCAAGACCCGTCATCAGTTTTTGAGAAGCGTAGGAGGATTCTGAGGAGATACTACTCCCACTTTACACTTAGGACCCACTGAATAATGATAGTCATTGTGCCTTAGTAGCAGAGGGAATTGTGCAGTGATTCTGGGAAGCCAGGATTGCTTATTTTCCCTAAGCAAAATGAGTCTTCTCGAAAGTTGTCCATATCCCATCTAATTTGGAGGGCTAGCTGGGGCTCTTAGTGATTCTTGACTTTTTAGGTTTTTTTCCTTATCGTGTTCTTGGAGAAACTAGGATGTGGTCTTTTCTGCTGGCCCCAGGCCCTTCCTTTAGAGTGGCTTTCTTTCTTGAGTCTAGTCGGGCCTGTAGTTCCCTGGGCCAGCCAGGCAGATGCTTTTATCTGCTTCTCAGGAGCCCCATGCAGATGGGATGTGATTGTAATCCAATGATTTTTTTTTTTGTCCAGTTGTTTTTAATGTGGTATTTTATGTGGATTTCAAGGTAGTTTGCAACCTGACTCTTAATTTTTTTTTATTAGTGGACAAAGTTGGACTATAATTAGGGGACCTGGGCTTCAAACTTCCTAGTGCTTACTGGTTGCTTTGGGCCAGTTGCACCCACGTCAGGCCTGATTCTCATTCAGGCTTTACTTCTCTCTACCTCGGGGCAGCTGGCTTGCTCTCCTCTAGGATTCTCTTCCCCACTTTTCACCTACCCCCCTTCTGCTTTCTGATTCCTCCCCTTTCCTTAGGCCAGCTTTGAGTGCCTTCCTCCTTCCTCTCCTCTGTGTGTGAGGTATTTCTCTCCTCAGGAAGAGGTGAGATTGTGTTTTATCTGGGTCTGGCTGTGGGGTGTGAAGGCAGAGGTTTGTTTTCCTTGATTTTATTGTTCTGTTAGCTCTGTTGGGTTCTAAGATCGAAAGTACAAGGCCTCTGCCTCTTTGCTGAGAGTTCATATCTGGAGGGAATTTTCCTGAACAAGCGTGGGGAAGCTTGTACATACAGTATAACGTGGCACTTTTAAAAATGTTTAAGTATTCCTTAGCTCAAGGCAGACTAGACAGATGGGGCAAGGTCAGGAGACTTTCTCAAGGTCACTCACTAGTGGTGCTCCTGAAGCCCACTCATCCTCCTAGTCTCCCAGTGCCATTTAGGTTATTCCATGTAGGCGTTTCCTTGCGAGTTGTGTTTGAGTTTTGATGGTCTTGTGTTTGTTTGGAGCAGAAAATTCCATTGTATTTGTGCACTGATAAGGTTCCACAGTATGATCAGCTTAGTAATGAGAAGCGGGTACCTTGCCTCTCTTCCTGATGTTGTGGGCAGTGAACAGGCTTAATTCCTGTATCTTCCCAGAGACAGATTGGGCTGTTGGGATTTCTCTGACTCCTTTCTCTCTAGCCTGCTACTTTCCCCATACCCTCTTCCTCTGGTCCCTAGTGCTGGTGGGGTCAGATTCATTGTTGGAAAGTGGTCTGATGTCATCTCCCCAGTGACCAGTGGCATAGTCCTGAGTGCCCCAGATGAGGGGAAACAGCACCAAGTGCTTTGGGGACTCTCATGGTTTCAGCCACAATGATTGGGACTTGTCAGATCAGAAGTCTCCTGTAGATCAATCTTCAGTGTCACAGAGGCTTAATGTGGGGACAGGTTTATCTTGGTGTTGGGAACAGGAAATGGCAAAGCAGGCATGAGCCTGGAGTAGAGGGGTGCCTGGACTTTTATTTCCTACACTTTCTCCATCTCCTTTGGTTTGGTTACTATGTGACCCTCCCCTCCTCATGTCTCAGCCTATGGGAGCAAGTGAGAGGTTTTGGTCTGGGGTGTGCTGTCTTTGAGGTTTCTGAGACCTCACTAATTGGAGCAGAAAAACCATGGGATTGGATCCAGGACCCTTGGATTTAAGTCTAGCTCTGCCCCTCATTTGTTATCTAGCCACAGGAAAGTCTGGGCCTCATTTTCTTAATCTATAAAATAGAGACAGTGATCCATGACTTCCTCCCTTAATAGGCTGTCAGGGGTGTTTTTCTAAAGTGCCTTACAGATGTGAGAAATTCTTGGTCACAGTCGGGTCATTCCTGGAATTACTGGTTGCTGGTTACCCCTATCCAGTAAACCTTGGTTTGAACTGGTGTGCTTGCTCTAATTAGGCTCAGTGCCCCCCCAGGGTAAAATAAGTGATTCTCAGCATTTGGAAACTGATGCCTGGGTATAAACTCAGGTGAGTGGCAGCTGTAAGAAGTCTGAGTCTGGAGCTTGTTGGGTGTGCTTTATTTGAAGATCCCATCTCTCCTTTGGTCTGATCTGACAATTTAGGAAACTTTTTTATTCACAGTTTTGCTGGAATTCCTTTTACTAGAGCTTCTCTCCCTGCCCTGAGGCCATTGGCAGCTTTCTGGCCTGGGCACTCTTCCTGAGTCCAGGAGAAAAGTTTTGGAAGCATATGGAAGTAACTGGCAGCAACCATTGTCATTGGGAGCGTGGGTGTGTGTGGGCGTGTGTGCATGTGTCCCCAGTTTGGGGCTTACCCCCTAACCGCTAACCCCTCTGTCTGCTGCTTTATCAGACTATGCATTTGTTCACATGGAAAAGGAAGCGGACGCCAAAGCCGCCATCGAGCAGCTCAACGGCAAGGAGGTGAAGGGCAAGCGCATCAACGTGGAGCTTTCCATCAAAGGTCAGAAGAAGGGGCCAGCGGGCCTGGCGGCCCCTGGGGAAAAGGCCAAGAAGCCAGGGGCTGGCGACACTGCATTCCCCGGGACTGGTGGCTTCTCTGCCACCTTTGATTATCAGCAGGCCTTCAGCAACAGCACTACGGGCTTCGATGGGCGGCCCCGGCAGCCCTCCCCTCCTTTCTATGGCCGTGACCGCAGTCCCCTGCGCCGCTCGCCCCCCCGAGCTTCTTATGTGACCCCACTGACCGCCCAGCCAGCTACTTACCGAGCCCAGCCTTCAGTTTCCCTGGGGGCGGCCTATAGAGCCCAACCCTCTGCTTCCTTGGGTGTTGCCTATCGGACCCAGCCCATGACAGCCCAGGCAGCCTCCTACCGGGCACAGCCTTCAGTGTCCCTGGGAGCCCCTTACCGGGCCCAGCTGGCCAGCCCTGGCTCTCAGCCTGGGGGAGCTTCCTCACTTGGCCCCTACGGAGGTGCCCAGCCCTCGGCCTCGGCCCTTACCTCCTATGGGGCCCAATCAGCTGCAGCCTCTTCTCTCACCTCCTATGGTGCACAGGCCTCCTCCCTTGCCTCATATGGTAATCAACCAGCTTCCTATGGGGTGCGGGCTGCTGCCTCCTCTTACAATGCCCAGTCGGCTGCTTCCTCCCTGACCTCTTATGGGGCTCAGGCAGCTTCCTATGGGGCCCAGCCTGCAGCATCCTCACTTGCCTATGGGGCCCAGGCAGCCTCCTATAACACCCAGCCTACTGCGGCCTCTTATAATGCTCAGCCCACGGCAGCCTCTTACAACGCCCAGTCTGGCCCATATGCAGCCCAGCCAGCTGCTTCGTATTCTGCCCAGCCTGCTGCCTATGTGGCTCAGCCAGCTACAGCTGCAGCCTATGCTGCCCAGCCAGCCGCCTATGCAGCACAGGCTGCCGGCCCCCTTGCAGGCTCCTATGGCGCCCAGCCAGTCGTCACAGCGCAGCTGAATGCGTATGGAGCTCAGGCCACCATGGGCCTCTCTGGCTCCTATGGGGCTCAGTCAGCTGCAGCTACCGGCTCTTATGGGGCGGCAGCTGCTTACGGCGCCCAGCCCACCGCAGCAGCCCTGGCTGCTCCCTACCGCACTCAGTCGTCGGCCCCGTTGGGTTCTTCCTATGCTGCCCAACAGCAGCCTCCCCAGCCTGCTGCTGCTTCCTACCGGGGCCAGCCAGGTGCCACCTATGAGGGGGCAGGTCAGCCATCCGCAGCCTACTTGTCCCTGTCCCAGGGGGCTGTTGCCAACGCCGCTACCAGCACCCCGCCGCCCTATGAACGTACCCGCCTCTCCCCACCCCGAGACAGCTACGACGATCCCTACAAAAAGGCCGCCTCCATCATGTCAAAAAGGTACTGTATGCCCCCAGGCTCTGCCCCATGGCTGGGGCCTTGGGCGCGGGGCTAAGGTTAGGATGGGAGGGAAGCTAGAGCCCATGACCCTCACTCTCTCCCCTCACCCTGGTGCTCCATGGGATGCTTTGAGGCCAAGTGGTAGGTCTTTTTGCAGCCTCTGATTTTAGATGTGGTTTTAGACAGGAACCATATGTGGCTTGATTTAGAGCCAGCCACTTAAGGCTATGAGAGGAGGCGCCTGTCTGGGTCAGCCCATGTGCCACTGGATACCTTGTTGGTGAATTGGTCCCTGATCTTTCCTACCATCTTGAACGTCCCCTAATGTGTGACATGGCTGTCCTGGCTGTGATAGCTGTGGCTTTGGAGATGGGGAGGTTGAGGGCACATAGATCTGAATTAGTACCCTGGTGGTCAGTATTGCGCCTGCTCTGGGGGACGTTGGGCATCTTGCTGGCATTCGCCGTTCCAAAGCAGCCAAACTTGGCTCTCCGGCCTGGACCTTTCACTGTGGGGTCTCCCCCCAGGTGTTTTTTGTGATGTAGTAATGAATGGTGGCCAGATAGCATCTTGGGCCTGGACCCTAAGGGAAGGTGTCAGTGAAAGGCTTGGTTCTCCTCCCCACCCCCCACCCTGAAGTCTATCCCAGATTGGATTTTTCTTACCCTGTTAACAGCATCCCTGGGGGGTGGAAAGCACTCACATAAGACCCCTTTGTTGGAGACTTGCCTGGCTAGTCTAGCCCCTGTTTGTTCATGGCCATTGGCATCTCCCTCCCTACCCAGCTGGAGCTCCTTTCCTCGACAACTGTTTCATTCACCAACTGTCTTCTTCTCTCGACCAGGTATGGTTCCAACCGGCGCTTAGCCGAGCTCTCTGATTACCGCCGTTTATCAGACTCGCAGCTTTCGTTCCGCCGCTCGCCGACAAAGTCCTCGCTGGATTACCGTCGCCTGCCCGATGCCCATTCCGATTACGCTCGCTATTCAGGCTCCTATAGCGAGTACCTGCGGGCAGCGCAGATGCACTCTGGCTACCAGCGCCGCCTGTAGGGCCATCCTGCGGGTGGGTGGGAGCAGAGTGAGGAAGAGGGGGAAGTGTATGGGGGCCCGTTCGTTAAGTGCGAGTTTGATTCCCCTTTCTCCAGTGTGGTTCTGCCCCAGGCAGCCGAGTCTTTGTAGTGTTGCGGCAGTAACCTTTTCTTTTATTCCTCCGCCTCAGCAGTAAGTCTTGCCTTTGGCTCCAGACGGTCGGCTCCCCCTCCCAGTTCCTGTTCCCTAACCCGACCTTCCACCTTTACCGAGCAGGAATTTCTCTTTACGTTTTTATCTTTTTCCTGAATTCCCTTGGATTTTTGTGCGCGGTGTTTGAGGTCGTCTGGACAGGAAGCAGCCCTCGGCTGTGGTCAGCGGCGTCTTTTTCTTTTGAGAGATGAGGAAGGCTGGGGACAGGTTGGCCCCTTTGCCCCCTGTGCTCCCTTGACCCCATCCCTGCCCGCATGTGGCTTTGGAGGTGGGGTTCCTGGTGACTGTAAACAGAGCTGATGTTGAGCAGCACACACCCTGGCCCCTCCTTCCCATCTTCCCCAAGTAGGGGGTGTTAGAAACCTCATTTTTTTCTTTCCCCTTTTGTATGGACTATGAATAAAACTTGGGGCAATTTGCAGTTTGGAAACCTGGTTGTCATTGTCTTGATTGAACTCAGTATCACCAAGGAGCCAGTGGTGACATCCAGAAAGATGTGGCATTTAAAGTGAAGGAAATCCAAAGGGGCACAATCATTAGGCTGTAGGGCAAAGGGGGCCATGGTTAGTCACCCGTTATTTCTATAGGAAGGTCACTAGGAGGTGATCGACCTCCTTGGCACTCATAGCTTCATGGTGTCTGTCCATGGGGTGACAGGAAAATGACGTGTTTTGGGGTGGATGGGAAGGGGAAAGGATGGCATAGGGGGCAGCTGGCTTAGGCACCCTGCTTGCTTCAGTGGAGGGTTCCTGCTCCATTGTGCCACTGCCGTCACCTGCGCCTGTCTCCTAATTTTTATGGGGCTCTGGGGTAGTCTTGTAGTGGCCTCTGGGCTTGACGTAGGTTTGGTAAGTGGAAAGCAGCAAGGACTGGAGAGCTACAGCTTTTTTTCTAGCCTTGGGATGCAGGAAAAGGAGGCATTGTGAGGAGGAGGCCTTGGGACTTTGAGATTGGAGTCTGGCCAGGGGAAAACTTGAGCCAGATTTCCACTGCACCTAGGAGGGTGGAGAGGGGGCTTTCAGAAGGCCTTGTTGCAGTGGTGTGTGTTTGGGATACTGTCTCCCCCAGCAGACAGTGTGCTGGGATGACCGGTGGAGGCAGGAGCAGTCAGTGCTTGATCTCCTCTAGCTCAGGGGCCAGCTCTTCTATTGAGCTCTCAGGGCAGCGCAGGGCTGCCTAGGAACATCCAGGCTAGGATGCACTCCAGGACGTTCTGGGCTTGATTCTCTTTTCCTGCTTGTTTGTACTCTGTTTTTCCTTTATTCTTTGGAAGGGACCTGGGGATGAGTGAGGTAGGGTGGGACAAGACAACTCATTCACTGAGCTTATTTGTAAGCCTTCATAGAGGGCTCAGGCTCTCAGTGGGTCTGGTGGGTTATGGATTTTATTTTTATACACTGGAACATTGGAGGGTTGGGTGTAGTTCTAGGATTGCAAGAACATTTCTTTCTTGTCACTCAGATTTCCTGTCTTCTCTCTTTTCTCCCCTGGTCGGGGGAGGGGGCGGTGTCTTCATTGACTGTCCTCATTGCAGCTCAGGGCAAATAATTACCTGGAACCACCTGGAGCCTGGATGAGCACCCTGACTAGGCTCTGACTCCCAGAATCCCTCAGCTCTGCGAGTTCCTTCTTGGCTAAGAGGGACAAGCCACAAGCAGGTCTGCTGCCAGCTCTTTCCCCACCCTGGCCTCTGTCCCTATCTCTTTCCCTCCCAGGAGAGTCAGTGGCTGGGCAGGTGGACCATTATCTGTCACCTCTCTTGTTTCTGTTGTGTCTTTCTGACTTTGAGGGTCCCATCTCCTTGGAGGAGGTTGGAGGGAATTGGTAGCTTGGGGGTTGGGGACAGGTGTGGTCAGGTGTTGGGAGGAGCCCACTATCACATGCACTTTGTATTTGGGGTGGGGGGGGAGTAGAACCAGATGGAAGGGCTCCCTACTGGCCATCCCTGTATGGCATTTGTTCACACCTTGTGCTTCTTGCTAAGTTCTCCATGCTGCCCTTGGTGCCTCCTTGGGATGGTGACCAGGTTTGGGGGAAGTTGAGGAAATGGGCTGCAGCATAGACTGATCCAGGCTTCATTAGACCACTTTGCCTTTTTGTCTCTGTCGATGGGACTTCATAGCATGTTATTTTTTTACAGACGTCTTTTTAGATGGCAACTACCCTAAAGGCACCAACCAGTCCAATTTTGGGCCTGTAAGCTTTGGATTTAGAGGCCCAGGGGTTTAGAAGGAGGGAACTTCGGGAGCCACAGGTGAAATAGTAGGGATTTGGGTGGTCACACACTTCTGTTATTCTGCAGTTGAGAGGCACTTAAGTGTTTAACTGAGAAGCTGCTTTGGATCCACGCAGGTTCTTTGACACTGGGTTCTGATTTGAGGCAGTCTCTGTGTGCAACCTTGGTGGACCAAGCATCCTCATGGGTGCTGGTCAACAGCAAACCTGTCTGAAGAGCCTCCTGTGTGTAAAGAACTCCGCTGTGGTGGGAGAAATGGGAAGTACCCAAGGCACAGGCCTGCCTCTTAGGCTACAGTTGCCGTTTTAGTTGGCAAGATGACTATAGAGTCCCCAGGCCAGTTAAATTATGACAAGAGAGGCGAGTCTTTCAGTGGGAGAATGGGAGGGGGAACTAACTTTCCCTTGCACTTTTTTAGAGTACACTGACTTGCTCTATCAAGGAAGGGGCACACAGGTACACACGGGATGGTGAGCTGACATAACAGCAACGTGAGCCTTCAGATAATGAGACTGGACATAGCCTCTGTAATTCTTGTCCACAGCCAATTCCTGGGGACTCTGGTGTTGAGAGGAGATTGGCTGTGGCCTTTCACTGGGTCCCTTTCCTCCTTCTGTGATGGGGTAAACCTAGATCAGGAATTCCTAACTTTTTTGTGTCCTTGACCCATTGGATTGTCAATTTGGTGAAGCCTGTGGATCTTTCAGTGATGTTAAATTTTGAATGCCCAATTATATCAAAATAAAGATGTAATTCTTCCCCCTATCCAAATTCATGGGTGCTCTGAAGTTACCCATGGAAGTGAACCCCAGATTAAAAAATGCTGGTCAAGATCTCTCAGGTCCCTCTTGGTTCTGAATATTCTTGTATCTGATCCAGAGTTGAGTCAGTTCTCTTAGGGGTGACAAATCAGCCAGGGAAGGGGCTGGCTGAAAAATGAATGTTCTGAGACCACCAAGTAGTGGGGAAAAGAGTTCTTTCTGAGGGGTGGGGGGGTTGGGGGTAGGGAGTTAGAGAGTATGATAAAAAATTACCTGGGAAGTTTTTACAAAGCCTTTGCACAAAGGGAGTTAGAGAGTATGATAAAAAATTACCTGGGAAGTTTTTACAAAGCCTTTGCACAACAGTTGGAAGGGAATTGCTTGGGGTGGGAGGGAGTGATTTGTCCAAAGTCAAACAAATTTTAAAAGTGGAACACCATGGGACACCTCTGGGCTGTAAATTCAGTGGCTTTGCTGGCCCACTTAGCTGGGCCCTGGGAGACCTGATGCTTTTTTGTGACTTGGCCAGAAATGGAGGTTTAGTGACCTCTTTACAACTCACCATAAAATCCTGGTTTGGGTTCTCTTCTAGGGAATGGCTTGTGTCTGTTCTAGATGGTCCCTGGGTCCAGAGTGATTTATTAATTAACCACCCAAATGACAACTCCTAAGGAGTCTAAATTCTCCAGCTTCTTCCTTACTTCCCAGGAACAGGATGATTGATCATAGCTTTCGCTTGGGTTTGATCTGAGGCGCTTCCCTGGGTTAGCATTTTGGTGTGGTGATCTTTCCTACAGCTCCATCCTGGCATTACTATGGGAAAACAGGAGACTTGACCACCCATTCTGGAGGGAGGTTTTTCCTGGCCAGGCAGTGGGGTCACTGAAAAGGCTAAAATGAGAACTGGTCACCAAGGCCTGAGTCTGGGAACTTGTTCACTATTTTGACAACTGCATTTCAACCTAGTTGGTGTCCTTTTCTGTCCTATGTATTTTGTGCTTTTCACAACATTCTGAGAAGGGGTCCAAGGCTTCACTAGCCCCAGAGGATACACACAGACCCCTAAGCTAATCCAGCCCTCAATTTTACAGAAGAGGAAAACAAGGTACAAAGACAGCAAGTGTCCCCTTACCCAGGGTCACACAGACCCTCCTGTCTGGCCCTGCAGTTGCAGCATGTTCTCAAAGCCAGGCTGACGGGATTGTGCTGTTACCTACTTTGGGCTGATGGCTGTCCTGCAGGTGTGATTGGGACAATTTAGAAGGGACTCCAGCTTCATTTAGTCCTTGGGTGGGCTGTTTGTCAGATTAGGGGCAATTTGATTTAGGTCATGTGGGACTCAGACATCTGACTTGTCATTCTTCAACATTGATGCCAGGATTTCAATTTGTTAAAAACCATTAAAATCCAGCTTCTCTCTTCCCCGCTCCCTCTCTCTTCCCCGCTCCCTCCCTCCTCCCCCCAGAAAAACTTACTTCCAAAACAGCATTATCTAAACTGTAAAACAAAGCTGACCACTGTCACCGGGGCTGAATTGCTCCATTGCTTTGGACTGTGGGATTCTGTGCCCTGTGTATATTGGGGTCCAAGCAAATGATTTCTTCCAGTTCTGGTATTACATATACAAAGTCTCCTTCCCACTCTGACATTGCCTGTTCCAAGGTCTCTTCTTTCCCTTCCCCAGTTTGGGCATTCTGTGAACCTTGCCAGTTCTGACCTGCTGAAAGTTCCCTCCAGGCCGTCAGGAGCCTGGATGTAGGTGATGCAGAAATGGTAATCCGGTGTGGGCAGAGCCAGTTTTTTTGCACACTGACTGGTTTCTATCCTCCCGGTAGGGAGCCAGCCTTACTTTACTGCTCTGTACACAGCAGGGGCTTAATAAATGGTGTGAATTAAAAGTTTGGAAAGGAAGTAAGGGTGCATGAGAGAGGGAGGAGAGAATTTCACCGCATGGATTGCCTGGGCCTGGTGGGGCGCTTTTAACCCCACCTTGACTCAAAGGAGGCTGCTGTCAGTTGTTAATTCTGCCCACTTTCTGCACCAACCCACTTTGTGTCTTTGCTCGTTGTCTGAGCTGCACTGTGCCTACTGTGTGTAAATGTCACATTTGGTTCTCCTGATATCCTCATTTTACGTTGGAGAACCCTGAGACAAAGGTTAAGGGACTTATCTAGGACCCTGCCAAGGGCCTGAGGCGGTCAAGGTCCAGACCCACCTCCCATCGGATTGGCCAGATTTTCTCCCTTAGGGCGCTGAGATGTGCAGGTCTCCCTCCTTTCCCCCGCTCTGCTTCTCCTTCCGAGGTGTTGGCTGCTCCCTCTTGTGCTTTAAGCCCTTCTGTCTGGATGTCTTGCTTTAAGTGTCTCCGAGAGTGCTTTTGTGAAGCTTTTTCCAGCGCTATCTAGGCCGAGATTGTGCCCGGACCGAAGGTGGACTAGCCCAAGGAGCCGCAGGATGGTGCCAGCCCGGGAAGGATGGAGAGGCCCGCCCACCCACGCGTTAATTTGGGGATTTTAAACCCGGGTCCGCAGCCCGCGGGGCCGGGGTGGGGGTGGGGGGCGGGGGGCTTAGCCGTACCGATGCTGTGTCGAGCTCGATCTAGTCTGGAGAAAAATAAAAATGGAACCGGAAAACTTGGTGCCTTGCACGTTTTCTTGGGAGGGGTCTCCTTTCCTCTTCCCCCATCCTCTCTTCCTTGGGAGGGGGCGGCGCTTTCTCCCGGAACTCCCTGCTAAGTCCAAAGGTTGCACGTGACCCTTGTGCCCACGCGCTGCCTGAACCCTCGTCTCCTCGGGCAGAGGGAGCAGCCCTGGCCCTCGGGTAGGAGGGGGTAAACCGAGACCAAGTTACCGCTACGAGCCGCCCACGTGTCCCGAGTCTGCCCGGCCGTCTTGGTTGCGGAGCTCCGGGCTCAGCTGGCGGCCGCCCCGACACGTCTAGGGCAGAAAGCTCTCAGAGAGAGCGGAGCTGCAGGGAGGGGTTGGGGGAGGTGCGGGGGCCGAGAAAGGGACCCCAGGCGCAGGCCCCGCTCCCCCTCCCACCCGCCTTTGCGTTTCCCGTTTGGCCACGCCCCGGCTCCGCCTTGCCCAACCGGCTTGCCCCGGCTGCGTCCAGGCCGTCCTCATTGGCCCGCAGCGCTCACTGACGTCTCCTTCTCCCTGCCCCCTAGGTGACGGGCGTGTTTCGTAACCAACGGGGAGGAGGGCCCGCCTGGAACGCCGGCCTCCCGCTCGGCGGCGGGACCAATCGGGCGGCAGGCTGAGCCCCCAGTCTTCGCCCGGAGTCGCCGCTGCGGCCGTCGCCATCTTAGCGTTTTGTCAGAGGCGCGAGGAGGAGGCCGCGCCGCGTCCCGTGCGGGTGAGCCGCGAGCGCTGTCTGCGAGCCCCGAGCCCCGGCGGGCGCCCCGGGCCCCTGTCCAGAGCGGGCGCGGCGCAGCGCGCGGCCCCCTGGAGTCCCGTGCCCCCGGCCCCTGCCCCCGCGGGTCCCCCCGGCCCCGGCCCCGCCCCCCGCCCCGAGGGTTCCTGGCTTTGTCCCCGCCCGGACGCCGTGCTAGCCCGCTGTCTTGCAGGCCCAGTCGAGATGGTGAAGCTGTTCATCGGCAACCTGCCCCGCGAGGCCACGGAGCAGGAGATCCGCGCCCTGTTCGAGCAGTACGGGAAGGTGCTGGAGTGCGACATCATCAAGAACTACGGCTTCGTGCACATCGAGGACAAGACGGCGGCCGAGGACGCCATCCGCAACCTGCACCACTACAAGCTGCACGGCGTCAACATCAACGTGGAGGCCAGCAAGAACAAGAGCAAGGCCTCCACCAAGCTGCACGTGGGCAACATCAGCTCCACGTGCACCAACCTGGAGCTGCGCGCCAAGTTCGAGGAGTACGGGCCGGTGATCGAGTGCGACATCGTCAAGGACTACGCCTTCGTGCACATGGAGCGCGCCGAGGACGCCGTGGAGGCCATCCGCGGGCTGGACAACACCGAGTTCCAAGGTGAGGTGCCCCGCCCCGGCCCCTGGGGTGCCCCCGCAGCGCCCCCCCGGGGTGCCCCCGCAGCGCGCCCCCCCGGGGTGCCCCCTCAGCGCCTCCCCCCGGGGTGCCCCCGCAGCGCCTCCCCCCGGGACCAGTGTGCGGGTGCCCAGGGCCTTGCGAGGCGGGGCTCTCTGGCTGAGCTTGTTTTTTTTTTCCTTTTTAATTGGCACGTTGAGAATTACTTTGTCAACAACTCCTAACGAGCAGTCTGCCCTGCGGAGTTTGTGGTAAAGGTTGACGTTTTGAGAAATGCTGCTTCTCCTTGCCGCTTCCACCCCTTCTGGGTGGGAGAAAACAGGCTCCTGCAGCTGGGCTGGGAAGGGGAAGGATCCCTCAGGACAGCCCGAGGCTCCTGCTCTGCACCCCGCAGCAGCTGAGCTCCTGCTCAGCACCCCCGGGCTGCTGAAAGCTCTCCCCGTGTTTGTTAAAGGCGGTTCCCGTTCCCTAAGTTTCTCAGCATTCTGTAAGCGGTGGTCTCGTAGCTTTTGCCTGTTTCATGTTTTTCAGATTGAGGTTTGCCATTTAAAGTGAGAGTTTATCTTTTCTTGCCCCTTGAGCCCCTGCTGAATTCTGGGTTCAGGACGTTTCGTTTTTAAAAAGATTCCCCAGCTCTTCTCTGACTTCAGAACAGCCGGAACGAAGAGAAGGCAGTCCCACTGTGCTCTTCTGGCTCCCTCTGGCTTTTGCGCGCTTTCTGCCCAGAGTGGCCCCAAGCCAAGATGCCAAAGACTGGCTGGCACTCCAGGGAGCCCCTGCACACAGCTAGTGCTTCAGCCTGTGGCTGCCTCTGGGCCTCTCCCCAGGCACGGGCATGTACCCTGTTTGCATTTTGTCAGAGAAAACCCCTTATCTCCACAGCCCTAACTTGGGAGTCTCTTGGCTGTCAGTTAGTGTTTCATTGACTGTCCCCTTAGGAACCAGCAGACTCTTCCCTGAAGCTGAGTGTTCCAGGTTTGAGGATCACATGCTTCTGTAGTGGTTGGTGGTGAATAGAAAGTCTTGCTGACCTTGGATCCCCTTGGATTTTTGTGTATTAGAGCACCTCTAAGGGAGGATCTGCACTTCAGAGAAGCCTGTTCTGGGTCTTTCCTGCTCTAGAACACCTTTTCTCTCTCTGACGGTAAAAAGTTCTGCATTTCCTCTTGCTTTATTATTAGACCCTGGTCTGCATTGGTTTTCAGACATGTTGTTCTTTTCCATTTCCACGTTGTAACATTTCTTTCTAAAGCTTTTACAGTTTTTCCACAAATGGTGTTTAGGCTCTCGGGTTGATGAGTTTCAGAGAAGCAAAAGTCATTATTACTAGGTTTCCCCTGAGGTTTGATGATCAGTACTTTACCTCGCCTTGTTCTCCAGTTCTTGTGGCCTCCCCCCATCTCCTTCTCTGTCTCCACTCCCCTTTTCTCTAATTTGATAGTGTTTTCCTCTGGGAAATCTTGGTTTTGTGAAGGGCCTTGTTGTCTTTCTGCCTTTGGTACAGCTCCAAACTGCAGGTCACTAAAATCCAGTCACCTGCCCCTTGACACAGCAGACTGCTTACGGATCCTTGAAGTGGTAGACAAAAGCCTGGGAAAGGGAAAAGGGAAGGCTCCAGCTAGAACCTTTCACAAAGGATAGTCTGTCACATAGCCCCAGGCTCAAGGAGGGAAAAGTACTCTGGGCTCCTATGGGTCTCACCTAGAAAACCACCTCTGACAGGTGCTCACTTTTTCTGTGGCATTTGAAGGTTGACAGTTCTGTGAGAGTGAGGTTGCTGTCAGGGGCACTGGTTGGCACACAGCTGCTAAACATCCCAGGTGGGCCTGGCACCCAGCTCTTCTGTCTGGAAGACTCATGCTTTTGGCTGCCTCTTGCTAACGGACATTTTAGATAGATGTACCTTGGGTAGCGTAGATAGACCTTGGGAAGCAGCGGGTGCTCAGCCATGGTGTTTGAAAAGGCTTTTTGAGGTTAGAGCCACTTGCCTTTCTGGCCTGACAGATGACTTTTAGGATTTAGAGCTCTTCCTCTAGTCTCTCACCATGGTGGTGGCAGTGGGTAGGGGTGTTGGCCACTCTGCTGGATGTTGCTGCTCTGGGGGACGCTGGGCCCGCTCCTTTGGGGAGCATAGGAATCATGGGGGTGGACCGGGATGCTGATAGCTAACTTGAACAAGGGGTGCGGTGGCAGGCAGATCACTCACCAAGGACTTGACAATTCTTTCTTAGGACAAGATTGGTTTTCCTTTCCTTGATAATGGCTGGTTAACCAGTCTAGTGGAGAGCCTTCTTAGCCAGAAACCCTGATGCTGGAGAGAGACCTGGCCTCTCAAGTGAGTTCCTTGTGCGGTGCCGTAGATGGTTAAGTGTCTTTCTGATGCTGAGCTTGGCCTGCTTCCAAGATGGCTTCCGGTAGCTCTTGCTGTGGTGGAGGAGTCTGGGGCTGGGGCCCGGGGCTGGGACTGACTTATAGCAACCCTTCTTGCATCTGTCTCTTCAAGGAAAACGAATGCACGTGCAGCTGTCCACCAGCCGGCTCCGGACCGCCCCAGGGATGGGAGACCAGAGTGGCTGCTATCGGTGCGGGAAAGAGGGCCACTGGTCCAAAGAGTGTCCGGTGGATCGGACAGGCCGCATAGCAGACTTGACCGAGCAGTATAATGAGCAGTACGGAGCCATTCGCGCGCCATATGCCATGGGCTATGGGGAGTCCGTGTATTACGGTAATGCATATGGAGCGCTTGATGCCTACTACAAGCGATGTCGAGTCCGGTCTTATGAGGCGGTGGCGGCAGCAGCGGCAGCCTCCGCATACAACTATGCGGAGCAGACCCTGTCCCAGCTTCCACAAGTCCAGAACCCAGGCATGGCCAGTCATCTCACCTCCACCTCTGTCGACCCCTATGATAGACACCTGTTGCCGACCTCAGGAGCTGCTGCTGCCGCTGCAGCTGCTGTCACTGCAGCCTCCACCTCCTATTACGGACGGGACCGGAGCCCTCTGCGCCGTGCCCCCACAGTCCCAGCTGTTGGAGAGGGCTACGATTATGGCCATGAGAATGACCTGTCCCAGGCCTCTGCAGTTGCACGGAATTCTCTGTATGACGTTACACGGTACGAGCGGGACCAGTACACGGACCGGGCGCGGTACTCAGCCTTTTAAAACTCAAGGTGAGAGCAGTGCGATTCCCCCATTGGGTTTTTTTAACTCTGGCAGCCCCAGAGTCCAGGCTGCAATGTTGCTTTCCCAAGCAGGAGTGGAGTTGCCAGTGAGGGTGGGGGAGGAGAGGGAGGGCAGAGATGAATTCTGGCTGTCTGTTGCCTATTCCTTAGTGCTGTTTCAAGTCCCTGACCTTTGTGGTAAATATCCTAGACCCTGCTGCTGTTGGCATGGCAAAAGTTAATCTTCCCTTTTGGACTGGAAAGAGAGCAAAGCGAGGCAGTACCCCTGAGTCTCCTGTCTCGGCTGCACATCTGCCGGCTTTCTCTTCTTAGTCTCTGCTTTGTAATGGGAGGTCCTGGGGGGAGTCATTGCAGCGTTAGGACAATGACTGACAATCCTGCCCTCCTGAATGACTTGCTGACAGTAACCCCCCAGGAGTGCCATCCCTTCAGACTCCATGCAGGATTTGCCTCAGGGCAGTATCAGGGGGAGAATGAATGCAGTGAGGGTCCCCTCTGTGTGGGAACAAGGCAGTCAGAAAGATTGTTCTAGTGAACAGTTTGGCCAGTTAGGCTGCGAGGTGGGACGTTTCCCTCACCAGCTCAGCCTCGTTCCCTCCCCTCATCATAAGATCTTGGGATTCTGCACTGGGTGCTCCCGAAGTCTTGGTTTTAATAATTGACAGTGGCACTCAGACCTTCAGGGCACCCCATGTGCAGAGTCCCGTCTTGTCTTTCTCAGTTTTGTTATTATCTTATCATTCTTGGCACACTTGTGATAGTTACCTGTTTTCTTCAAAGTCATACGGTTTCATTCATTTAAGATTGTAGTTTGGATAACTCTTTTAGTTTTAATTTTGTATATGGTAAAACTCAGGATGTTGTAATCTCTGGCTCTGAGATCTGTACCCCAAAGATGCTTTCAGAGCTCTTGACTTTTTCTTCCACTCTGTTCTTTGGGCCCTACAGCCCCTCTGGCCCTCTCCTATTTCTCCACAGCTTTGGGACCCCAGACTCACCAAAACATCCTTGTTAGTTCTCTTTGTTCCAATCAACTCATTGCATTTTCTAGAACCTCATTTCCCCTGGACACCCTGATACAGGGAAAGGAGAAAGCCCCAGGAATCACACCCAGGCCCTGAGCTCCACCAGCGTCTTCTCCAGCAGATGTGTTCCCCCTTAGCAGCCAAGGCGCTTCCCCTTGGGGAAAGGTCTTGGTGGTCATCCTTCATTCCTAAAGCTGCCATTACTTGAAGTCCTGACAGCTTGAATCCTGTTCTTGACCAGATCCTAGAGGTCTGCTGGCCAGGCTGCGCCTTCTCTCACTTTGTGGGCATCCTGGTGAACGTAGGGCTCCCTCTTTTACTGGCATCTGAAATGGTCGGTTGTCGGTGTCTCCCCGTCCCCTTGTCTGGGACCAGATTTTCTGAGCTGTCCATTGCTTTCTGGTTTTTAGGCCTTTCATCTTGTGGGAGGGTGAAGGCTGCAGTGCTCTGAGAGTGGGGGAGGCTTTGAAGGCCATCCCAGGAGGGCAGGGAGGAGATGCCTTTTCACAGCCACTGAGCTTTTCTTTAAGCCCATGTATTGTGCTTTTTTTCAGGTGGGATGTGTGGGGGCTGAAGCCCGGGCTGCGGTTGTGCATGAGAATTCACCCTTCGTGGTCCCCCATCTTCGGGATGTTGTCACGGCTTTGTGCGTTGGGTCCCTGAGGAACCACGGACCTTAATTTAACCTTACTAAGTTGAGACTCTCCTCTGCTCACCCCGCCACCCCCCTCCTGCCCTTTGTTGTTCAGTACCTTCCCACTCCTGTTCTGTCCTCCCAGTAGCCTTGGCAATGGCCAGCAACTGGTAGGGCTTGTGCTGTCTCCTCACTCATCCGCTTTTGTTGGGTGTTGAATTGGGGGTCACCACAGTTGCAGGGGGGCTTTGGCTCCTTCACCGTTTTGCCCCAGTGGCTTGTGATGGGTAGACATGTAGAGTTGGTCACTTTTTTTTTCCAGTGAAATAAATGTTTTTCAATTTAGGGTGTGTCTGTTTTGAGAGAGTCCTTATCTGGGGGTGAGTTCTTGGGTCCATTATCTTTCTCTGGAAGGGAAGTGGGAGGTGATTAATCTTGAATCATTTCTAACCACTCAGCTGCCCTTGGTGAGCTTAAGAAGGGAGACTAAGGCAGAGAAAGTTAAAGAGAAAGGGCTTCTTCCTCAGATAGTAAAAAACTGCTTTGTGCATCATTTACCTGGAGGCTTGACACTGTGGCTCTCTTGCAGATTAACTGACCTGGCTCTTTCCTTTGAATATTGGCAGGCTTGAAAAGGTAACCTTCACAGATTGATTCAATACTGTGTATAGGTCTTTTAGTTCTATGTGCAGTCTCATAGTGACCCTGATCTGGAGGCTGGTCCTCCCATACTGGAGTCTGAGGCCATCTTAGGCCTTAGGATAGAAGCATTGCTTAGACATTTAATCAGACTGCATCATAAAAGTTTGCTTGGCTTCAGCCAAAGAACAGGCATTGTGAGCAGCCTTGACCTTGTTCTGCAGGAGTCCCAAGGGCCCTGCTGACTCTGAACTGTGCCAAAGCAGAGCCCCAGGCCTTCCCTGCACATTCTACTCAGATCTCTTCTTTGCTGCCACTGACAGTGCCACAGCTAACAGACTCTAGGTCTGTGATTAGCTTGTCACTGCCCAGTCTTGGGGTAGGTGAGTCCTTTGACTTTTCAGTGCCTGGCTTAGTGTTCTAGTGGTTGACTTGGCGCAGATGCAGAGTCTAGAAGACTGGGCGGTAGATGTCGGGGAGCTCAGATGATGTGATTTAGACAGGGCTGGTTTTTTGTTCTGTTTGTTTTTTAAAGAATTATCGACTGTCGAGTCAAAAGGCTGGAAGTCACATAGTTGGTTTTCTAGCCATGTTACTAATTTTCTAGAACCAAGGGAAGGTGTCATCTGAAGCGTGACTGTCTTTGCTAACCCCTCCCCCCCTACCCCCAAAGGTGCTCCCAAAGAGACACTCCATGAGAAGAAATGGGATGCTTGGTAATACAGGGTTTTAATGGCCTTTAACCCCAAGCCCGGTCGAAGGCATGCAATGACCACGTCTCTTAGCTGGCATTTGATTCACCCATTGGAAAGGCAGACTAAGCCAGTTGACTCAGGTCCCAGCTCAAGGCCCTCAATGCCTTCTCGGGACAAACACCAGTGGAGGTTGGTGGGGCGGATGGTGAAAGGATTGGGAGCTGATGGGGTGAGCAGAAACTGCAGGAAGTCAACAGTTTGGAGTGAGGTATCTCAGACATGGCTGCCCTTGACTTTGTGCTGCTCTACGTAATTTTGTTGGTGATGTAGATGAAGGTGCCAGTGATGCTTGAGCTGAGAGAGAGAACCAAGTCATTGGATGATGGAGCCAGCATCTCAGCAGGCTGGGTCCTGGCTGAATCTTAACAGGGTGAAATTTACTAGGGAAAACATTAACGTAGGTTCACAAAATCGGTTTCTTAGATATAGCACAAGAGAGTATTATGTCCGAAAAAGCCCCAGGGTTTCAGTGTATTTTGAGCCAGATAAAATTGTTCAGTCATATTAGTTGATTCTGACTCTGCAGCCTCTTTTTGGGGTTTTCTTGGCAGAGGTCCTACAGTGATTTGCCATTTCCTTCCCCAGTTCATTTTATAGATGAGGAAACTGAGGCAAATGAGGTTAGACTGTCCAGGGTCATACCATTAGTAAGTGTCTAAGGCAGGGCTTGAACTCAGGTCCTCCTGAGTCCAGGCCTGGCACTCTGTCCGCTGCACCACTCAGCTGCCACCCAAAATAACAGCACCTCTTGAAGATGCATTGAGAGGCATCATGGACAACAGAGGTATCCAAGACTACGCCCTCTGTCAAATCCCTGGCAGAGGGCCTCATAAGGACTTTAAAAACCCTCTGTTAACAGGACCTGCGTTCTGTTGTGTTCTTACGTACTTTGTCAGATACTTTAGTATGGTTCACACTGCCCTTGGAGCCCAGCCCTGTTGGCCTAGCCTAGCCTAGCCTCTTCAGTGTAGGAACCTGTAGAGGGGATCATCCTGCTCCATTGGTTAGGACATACCTGGAGAATTGCTTCCATTCAGGGCATGATGCAAAGCACTCAGAGGACTGTAGCGGGCGTGGTGACTGGCACGGTAGACAGAGTACCTCAGACACTAGCTTCATAGCTCTGGGCAAGTCACTTAACGTCTGTCTGCCTCAGTTTGTTCCCCTGCAAAATGAGGGTGCTTAACAGCACCTACCTTGCAGGCTGCTGTGAGGTTCGAGTATGGTAATATTCAATATTTTTTTACAATACATTTTCCAAGTATTGCAGTGTCTGACCTATGTTAGTGCTATATAAATTCTTATTCCTTCCCTAGCCTCTTCCCTACTATGTTGCCAAGCTCTGGAGATAGAATTACAAAATCAAAGACAATCCTTGCCCTCAAGGAGATTATAGTCTAGTAGGGGAGCCAACACATAGGGAGGGGGTGGCCAGGGAGGGGCACTTGGGGTCTGAAAATTCTGGAAAGATATGTGAGAGATTACCAAACCTGTCCCCCTCATAACTGTGGAAGGGTCAGTTTGGTCTTCATCTCATAACTAGCTAGGAAGGGGTACAGGTGTTGGAGCAAAGTAAGATGGTGGGCAGGGAATAGGGAGGGATGGGGACTGTGGTTGGGGCTGATCCAGAAGTGGTCTAGGTGAGACACCCTGGCCAATAAGATCAGCTGGGTCTCTAGGACAGAAATTTTGGAGATGAGAAGATGAAAATGTCCAGGCTTGTTCTCGGATCTCAGTGACAGGGTCCAGAAGACTGTGTTCCTGTTGAAGGCACTTGGAGTCGGGGTGGACAGAGACAGGGAAGCGACTGTCCTTGAGTTGACAGCATGGGGCAGAGGGATCAGATCACCGTTTCAGAACTGGAAGGGGTCTTAGGTTCTAACTTCATTGAACGGAGGAGCAAACTGACACTCACAGAGATGGACACCTAGTGGGCACTCCGTGCCTTTTACCTTGTGCTGTGGGGCCCCAGAGCCTCTTGTCATTCTGCTCAGCCCCTGAAGCAGGAGGCAGAATTTTGGGGGAGGTAGGCAGTTGGACAGGATAATCTGCCGTCTTCAGACCGAGGCTGGATTCTCTTTCAGCTTAGACTGGCTGTCTCCAAGGCTTTTCTACTTTTCTGCTGCAGAGCCTGGTAGTAATTACAGCTATAGAAAACTTTGGGACCTTGCTGTTCTCATCCTCCCCTCTATTATGGAGAACAAAAACAAGAGGAGGTCCGCTGCTCACTGCCTCCCAGCTGGTGGGAGGCCAAGGGGGAGGCCTGGGGTCTTGGCTAAAACCCTGCTTCTTCCTCTGTCTACTGCTTCCTTCTGCCCTGGCTGCCTTGGAATCTCTTCCTCTTTGCTTAGTTTTCATCCTGCCCTTGTGGTGGAGGGAATAAATCCATCCCAGACTGGTGGAGCAAATGCTTTGCTGGGCCCTGATGGTGGTGGACAGCCTTGGACTTGGTCTTGCAGCACTCAAGGTCAGTCACAACCCAAGTTAGACAACACCCAGCCGACATGGTCAACTTTTTAACATCATTGTCAGTTGGTGGGGAACTATCCATTTAGTCTGAGCCCCTGACCCCGGAAGATGAGGCCTCTCCCGGTGTCAGTCAGCAAGGCTGGCACCAGGAGGGAGGGTTTGCAGCTTTCTGAGGCTTGGTGTGGGAAGGTATGACTGGGCTCTGAGTAGTTTCATCGAGGCAGTACCTTGGCCTGGAGCTAGAAACAGATTGAACTTGACTGGTTGATGGCCTTGACCTGGCCCCTTCAGAAGAGGAGGATCAGCTTAAGAATGGGGATGGCAGGATTCTCTGGATCTTCATTATTGGGGGGCAGAGGGTGGGGGAGGAAAAACAAAGAACGAGCCTTCCTTCCTTTTCTGGGCTTTGATGCTCATTGGAGTCGCTGTCACAGAGCTTTGAAAGTGAAGAGGGGAGATAATCCCTTTTCCTCTCAGAAGTGCCAAGCCTTTAATTTAGACTTAATGAAACAAAATAATGCTGGAGTAAAATTAGTGCATGGAAATAGCAGGTCAAGAATAACTCTTCAGGAAGTGGGATGTGGCTGGGGTGTTTGGGCCCTCTGGGAGATTTAGTTTGTGTAGAGAATAATGGGTGTGGAAGCTCCCTTCCCAAGGGGCTTAGGGCCTTATTACACCCCCAAGATGTGTGTGGCAGCCTCTGGATTCATCCACCCTCCACTACAGCAGGAACCCAGGTCCCTCATAATGAGTGCAGCATCAACTTCGTGACGGCCTGTCTGGGCTGCATCTGACCAGGGCCACTCGCCCCAGCTTCAGACCGGAAGGCAGAAGGTTTTCTGCTACTGGACCACCCAGTTTTTTAAGTTTTACGGATACTTTTTGCTTTTATGTTGCTCTCATTTCTGAATATATCTCTTCCTTCTCTCCTATCTAGTAAGCTTTGCTTTGCAACATTTTTTTTAAAGTTCAACAAAACTGGGCCAACAGCACAGTTGTGTATTTCTTGTTCCTTTGGATGCCAAGGCAGCCTGAATGAATGAATCTACAAGTATTGATTTTTTCTTTGAACAAGAAGCTCTGGATTTTGACCACAACATTCCTAGGAGTTTCTATTTTGAGTTTCTTTTAGAGTGTAACCAGGGGATTCTTACTGTTCTAAGAGTTTGGGGCAGTTCCTTTTAAGATTCCCTGAAGTAGGATATCTA
This sequence comes from Bettongia penicillata ogilbyi, assembly GCA_023548195.1. Classification (NCBI taxonomy): domain Eukaryota; kingdom Metazoa; phylum Chordata; class Mammalia; order Diprotodontia; family Potoroidae; genus Bettongia; species Bettongia penicillata. Next base: position 8,170,978 of record JAJHZJ010000590.1, read on the forward strand.
GTTCCTTTCTTCTGGCCTTCACAATCAAATTGTCCAGTGATTCTTGAATTTTTTTCTCCTTCATCTGTTTTCCAGGTCAACTGTTTTTGCTATGAGATACCTTACATTGTCTTTAATATTTTTAGTCTTTTGCCTTTGTTTTAATATTTCTACTACATGTTTATTAAGCACCTCCTATATGGCAAGCATTGTCAAGGGCTAAGGATTCAAGCACAGGAAGCAATCCCTGCCCTCAAGATGCTCACATTCTGGTGGGGAGAGACGATACACATCTAAATATATAGAGAATCTAAGCATGAAGAGAAAAAATAAAAATGAATGCAAAGTAGTTAAGTACAAGTTTGTTCAGGAAGAGGGAGGGGAATGTGTAGAAGTTAAGCACCTGTGAGTTTAGTGGGAGAAGGAGAGGTGAAAGGGCCTTGAAGGCTGGCCAGGCCAGAGGCAGAGAGAGGACCAAGACTTCTTTCACTGTGAATGGACTGTAAAGCTTGAGAGAGAGCGAGTCACATCTAGGGAGACTGGAAAAGGTGGTTGGGCCAGGTCGGGGAGGGCTCTAATCTAATCTAGAATCTAATCAGAGAGTGAATACCTGAACTGATGGAGTTGGGAGTGACGTGGTCTGAGACGAACTTGATGGACTGAAGTTGGAAGAGGTCAGCAGATCAGTTAGGTCATTGCAGTAACCCTGGTCATGTGAGTAGAGAGAAGGGGGGTTAGTTGTGGAGATGGAAACAGCAGGATCTGTCTGTGACTGGTGGGTGATGAGGGCAGGGGGAGAGAGAGGTGAACTTGGACTGCAGAAGTGTGGGGATGGCTTTGACAGAAATAGTGAAATTTGGAAGAGGGGAATGTTTTTTAGATAAGCTCATGTTGAATTTGAGATGCCTTGGGACATCTCATTGAAATGTTCAGGTGAGGGTGCGAGGCCTTGAGAAAGTGCTCCCGGGGGTGTGGGACCTTATCAAAGGAGACTTTGCAGGAGGGCTTAGACAGGAGAGGGAACATAGAGGAAAACGTACCCGAAGGAGAGGCTGGATGGCTGGCAGAAACCTGGCAGAGAGCAAAGGGTTGGGGAAGGGAATGAGCATCTACAACATCTGTTCATTTGGTGGAGAAAGCGAGGGGAGAGAAAGACTGGTAGCTTGACAGAATGGTGGATTCTAGCCAAGGTTTCTTAGTGATGTTGGGAGACTTGGGCACGTTTGAAGGCAGTGGGGAAGAAACATGCAGATGAATGTTTGAAGATTAGAGGCGGGGCAGCAGGCAAGGAGAAGGGCCATCTCCCATCCCTTGGTCACAGACAGAAAGTTGAAGTTTCCAGAAGATGGGGTTCAGCTCGAATGACCTCCGTTTTCAGTAAAATAAGAGGCAAGGGCCTCAGGTTGGGGAAGGAGGTGGAAGGGAGGACCTCAAACCATTTCTGTGGGAATGGAGATTGAGAACCTGTCAGGGAAGGATGAATGGATATCTTGCTTCCGGAGAGACCTGTGGACCCTGGAGTCCTGGCACACAGGGGCAACAGCTTTGACAGAAGTCTGAAGGGGTCACCATAAAATTGAAAGGAAAGCAAGGGAAAGGGTGCTGTGTGGGTCTCCATGAGGATAAGGAATAGGGTAGGTGGGGCCAGGCCCAGGGAGAAAGGAGGAACATGTTTGATTAAAGAAGCAGAACCCTTGTGGGTGTAACCTTCCTTTTGTGTGTCTGAGGTGGGGTTTAAGTTAACATCGATGAGGATATTGAAGTCCCTAGGACAACAGCAGGAGCTGGAGTGGAAGAGGAGGCCACAAGCCATGTTTGGCCTCCTTGGGGACTGGTTCACCGTGGTCAGGATTGGCGAAGTATGGCTACTCCTTGGGGCCCTGTATGAGCACACACCTCCTTGTCCAGGTGACTTTGGAAAGCTCAATCTCCAGTCCGTCCGCTGGAATCCTATGGGCTTTCCTGTGAGTTTGACTAATTCATTCTTGCTGTCAAGCTGAAACCAGAGCCAGGGTCCGAAAGGCCGTCGCAGCAGTGGATGAGGCACGACCAACAGCCTGGGTCTACTTGTGACATTTGTTTCTGCCCACTTTTTGGAGTGTGAGTGGCTCTCATGTTAGTGACCACTTTGCCTGTTTTCACAGAGCTGATGACAGAGTGCACTTCGGAAAAGCGAGGAGATCAGCTTCAGCCCAGGGAGGAGGACAGCCAGCATCTCCTCTCGCCCTCCCCTTCTCATCTCCTGCACAGATTTAGTAGGGTGGAGTTGGGAACCTTGTACCCAGACATAGCTCAGGAGAGAGGTGCCATTAACAAGTCAGGGCAACAGGCAACCGTTAGGTTCCACTGTGTGCCAGGCTCTGTGCTGGGCATTGGAAAGGATAGTTGAGTGCCCTCAGTCACGTATGTGGTCAGTGGGCGAGTGAGGACGAGAGCCCAGGTCTTGGGTCAGCTCGTCACTCAGCATTATCTCTGCCTGCCACCCTCTTGGCAGCTGCCAGAGGAAAATAAGGATCATTTTATTAGAGGTCAGAAGAGTATCGCATCCTCTTTCACCGACTCCAGTGAACAAGATGTTTCCTCGGCTTTGCTGAAAAAAGCCAGATTAGAGCAGGCAGGATTGAGAAGTGAGGGTGTTTCCCACCCATGTCTGAACAGCCACACTATAATTACCTCAGGGAAGGATGGGATAACTGTAGAGACCGAGCGCCAGACAAGCCAGGGCCTTCACTTGTGGGAGCATCGCCCACACTGAACTGGGAGGGGACACCCAGAGACTGGAGAAATGGGGGAAGGGGCGCTGCTGCACCTGGGAGGAGCACATGCCTTGGGTGCAGGGAGGGGAGCCCCGCTTGTTCATTGTATCTCAGGGCTAAGTTTATTCACCTCCCCACCCCTGTGCAGCCACTCCAGGGTGCCTTCCCATCTCTGCCCTTTGTGGGGCTGTAGCAGATTGCCCCCCATCGAGTTGAAGGGCAGACAGCTCTACTGGGACAAACCTTTCTAGTTTGGCTTCCGTGAAGAAATTCTCCAAGACCTTTATCTTGGAAGCTCCTTCACCTGGCCCTGCTTTTTCCTCACATCCTCCCCTCTCTCTGTGTCCTATTTTGTATTCCTCCCTCTGGCGGGGTTCTGCACTTTACTGGACCACGTGAACCTCAGAGCTGGGCCCACCCATTCAGAAACTTAAGGGCATATTTTCATCTGTTCACCTGTTTGCAGGGTAACATCTCCCACCTTGAAGAAAATGCTCCGTGTGTGTGTGTGTGTGTGTGTGTGTGTGTGTGTGTAACTTGAAAGAAAAAAACTAATCCATACTTCACAACTTTACTATTTGGAAGACATGACTCCAGGGAATTTTTTGTGCCCCAGTTTTGAGAAACAGCCCATCTGAGCTTGATCCTGAGGCACAGACAACCTGTTGGGAAGGGGAAGGGAGGATACCCCAATGTTGTTCATTAAAGGTCACCCACTGTCAGCTCTCATCTTCTCCTGGAAGCTGGGGCCCCTTCTTACCATCTGGATCGGGGGGGGGGGGGGTCTTAGCTGAGGGGGGACTGGTCCCCATCCCCTTGGTGAGCAGGCCAGCCCAGCTCCAGGCATTCCTCAGCTTTTATCCAAGTTTGGAGCCCCAAACAAAGAGTTTGTGCCTGGGGGGAGGGGGTGTCTTCCCCAGGGTCTCCACTCACCGGCTCCATAATTTCCCAAAGATCTCTTTTGAGCTACTGTTCCCCTCCTGCATATCCCCCCATTAGGCTGTAAGCTTCCTGAGGACAGGCATTGTAAACTCTCATTCCTTCCCTCTTTAGAGTAAATGAGACTCTTCACCTGCCTGACTGAGTGCATTGAGAGGCAGGATGACCTCGAAGCCAGGAAAAGCTGGGTTCAGGTTCTGCCGTGGTTAGGAAAGCTGATGGGCACAGCATCAGTGTCTCCACTTTAGGTCAGTGATGCAAACACATAGAAGGAATGCTGCCAGATCAAACCTTAAGGTCCGTATTGACTTAGAAAACCACAAATTAACATTATCCATATTTTATTTTGTTAAATATTGTCCAATCTTATTTTAATCTATTTCTGGTTCTCAGCTCACAGGTGATGTTGGATACCTCTGCTCTGGGCAGATTTCATTGGTGGAAGTTTTGTCCCTTGGCTAGTCACTCCCTGTGCTGAGGAAACAACATCCCCCGAGTATTTCCCCTCTCACCCTGCTCCTGGCGGGCACTCCCAGACACCTGGCTCCCTTCAGGAACCCTTCTGGACCTCCAGTCCTGCCCTCACTGTCTCCTGCTCCCACCACTGACCCTGACACACTGGACAGGGGGTGATGAGGATTGGCACTGGGGCTTCATTGGGGAGATGCTGCCGAGGTGACATTGACAGGCCTCAGCATCATATGGGATCTGGGGTGCGAGAGGGAGGGAGGGCTCCGGGGTCACTGCTATATAGTGATCCTTGGGCACAGGGAGGACGGCATTGCCCTCTGCTGTTTGTCCTTCTTTCTCAAGGAGGGCCATGACCTCAAGGAGGTGATGCCGTAACATGCTGGTGAATTGGATTTGAGTGCTGTGCAGTCACCAGCCTCTCTCCCCCCAGGAGCCATAGGTCAGGACAACTGATGGCCCAGGATGAATTGGGGACCCCTGGCCTGTTCAAGTTAAGGCCTTTAACAGGCCTTGGTTTGACTGAGGCAGAGCTATTCAGGGATTAACTAAAATGAAGCAAAGAATGGCCTCTTAAAAAAAATAGATCTGGGAGGGGAAGACCCTGAAGTTTTCTGGCCAGAACAGAACAGTTCTTATTTGGTTGATTCTGAGTCAGTCAGGCCCAGAGGACCCAGGCTTGGCCTGGAACCAGAGTGATTTAGGGCTAAAACTGCTTTTTAAGAGAAACCAAAAACAAGTGTCAAGAGATTCAAATTTACATTCCTTTTGTCCAGAGCACCCGGTGGGAGGTTTGGGGGGAGAGATAAGGAGTTTAGACACCTGGAAAGGCAGTGGTGAGCCTGAGGGAGGGGGAGGACTTCTGTGGGCTCCTACCTGCTAGAGCAGCTTAAGGCCTAGGTCCAGGAGAGGGAGGGAACATCCTTGGAGGGTGGACCCTCCCTCACCAGAATATGCCCTGGCCCTCCCCCTGTCCTGTGGCTCCATGATTGGTCAGGTCATTTTGGGATTGCCGGGGTCTCCATTGCCTTCCCCCAGCAGCCCCAGGTGGGACAATCTGGGTGTTCTGAGTGAAGTTGAGGTTGGGCTAGCCCCTACATTCACCAGCAATGGATGTCTACACTGGACCTGTGGTCTGCTGACCCCATGGCCTGTCTTTGTCACTGAGGTCTTTGTCTTGACGTCCCAGCTTTTCCTCATCCCCCATTTCCCTTAAGCCGTCTCTTGGGGCAAAGAACAGTTAGGCAAAAGCCTCCCATGTTGGAAACACTTCTGAGAGAGCATGCACTGTTGTGCCCCTGGAGCCCCTCACCTCTCTGCCTCTCCTCCCTGGGAGCTTGGTTGGTTTTTCCCATTGATCAGAGGGAAGGGAACAACTTTAACAGCTGGCTCTCCAAGATGCCAAAGTTTTCACCCCCACACATAACCGCCCTACTCAATAAACTCCAGTAGTTCCCTCTGACTTCCAGGCTCAAATACAAAATTGACGTGGTATTTGGAGCCCCTCACAGCCTGACCCCCTCCTCCCTTTCCAGGATGCTCACACTTCACACCCTGATAGTGGGATCCTTCTTGGATCCAGGGACCAACCTCCTGGCTGTTCCCTTCCCTATCTCCCTTCAGGTTTCAGCGAAAATCCCACCTTCTTCAGAGGGTTCAACCAGCAAAACTTTGGAGTATGGCTGAACCCAATTAAAATGGAATTAGCAAATGCTTAGTAAAACAAATGAAAACAGAATAAAACCTAACTAATGTTGATTTGTGGTTTTCTAAGTCTGTGTGGGCCCTCAGGAATCCATTTCTCTTTGAGTTTGGAACCCCGCCCCCCCCATTTCATGTCCATGGGTTTTTGCCCGTTGTCTCACCCCTTGGACTGTGAGAGCCTCCTGGGCATGGACTTCTTGCCTTTCTTTGCTTTTTGAGTACCTAATAAGGTACCTGGCACACAGTAGGCACTTATTACTTATCGACTGACACTTATTGACACACTGACATACTCTGCATGATTAACTAACATTTTCTCCATCACTTTAGATCTAGAGAAACAAGGAAACAAGCCCTGCTGTGCAGCATTTGCCGATATCTGGCGCGTAAAGGCTCACACTAGAGCTGCCTCTAACACATCCCGACACATTTTTGCAGAAATTACCAGAGAATATTTCCCTGATATACTTAAAATGAATTTGGACTCAGAGGCACCCAGGTTCGCTTCACAAACCTCTTCTCTCAAATGAAAGAATTGGGCGGGGAGAGGGGGCCACCCACCTGTGTGTATGGTCCCTACAAGCCCACAGGGGCTCACACTGTCACATGGGTCTTTTTTTTTTTTTAATTGTTAAATATTTCCCAGTTACATTTCAATTTGACTTGAACCCAGTTGAGGTGTTGAAGACCCCTCTCGGCCAAATGACTTCCAGGGCCCCTTTGACCACCAAGTCCATGACGGTCCTTCTTCCAAGAATCCCTTGGTGCTGGGCTACTCCTTCCAAACTACCCTGGTTGGCTTGCTTGAGTGCCAGTCCAATCTGTCCAAGAGAGTAGTATGACTTCTAGGCTGTAGGAAATACAGACGTGAGGTCTCCTCAGGGCAGGGCCTATTTTGCTAACTTCATATCCCCATGCTAAGCCCAGCACCTGGCACATGGCAGGTGCCCAGGAAGGTCTAAATTACTATTCAACATTGGTACTAAAAAAAATTTTTTTCCAAATTCAATTTGGCCCTTTCTTTTCCTCTTAAACAATGACACGCCCATCTCCTTGTCCATCCAAAACCGACAGACTGATGGACAAATTCTAGGGGTCACCCATTCAGTTGCTCCCCACAGGCTGGGCAGCAGAGATTTGTCATCCATTTGGCTCTTCTTGTGTGTTTGTTGGGGCACTTGGTGGATAGAGCCCAGGGCCTGGAATCAGCAAGGCCTGAGTTCACATTGGGCCTCACACACATAGTAGCTGTGTGACCCTAGGTAAATCATGTAACCTGTTTTCCTTCATCCACTGGAGAAGGAAGTGGCAAACCACTCCAGTATCTTTCTCAAGAAAACCCCATATGGGGTCACAAAGAATCCAACATGGCTGACCAAACAAACAATATGGAGTCTATTAGACTGATCTCTTTTTAATGGCCATCTGTGTAGCATAACCAGTACATTAATCAAGGAGTACATTTGTGGGACCAAGAAAGAATTTGTACAGAAAGTCATGACTAAGTGTATTTTAAAGGGAGAGAGGGACTTATGAGACAGAGGTGAGGCAGGGAGTCCATTCCAGTAATGGACATCCAGTGTGGGCTACATGTAGCCCATGGACCAGACAACACCAGTACTGCCCATGGTGTTTTCTTGGCAAAGATACTGCAGTGGTTTGTCATTTCCTTCTCTAGTAGATTAAAGCAAACAAGGTTAAGTGACTTGCCCAGGGTCACACAGCTAGTAAGTGCGTGAGGCTGGATCTGAACTCAGGGCCTGTGAGACTCCAGGCCCACTGATCTAGCTACTGGGACACCTACCTGCCTGAGTCTTTATGAGGAGTCTTAAACTTTATGAGAAATCTTTATGAGGAGTCTTTATGAGGGGTCAGTGAACTTAAAAAAATATTTTGAAAACTGTATTTTAACGTAATTAACCTCTTTTGTAATCTTAAATATTTTATTTTATGCCTTAAAAGCTTTTTTCCAAGAAGGGGCCCTAGACTTTGGTAGCTAGACCCCAGGGCAGGTGGGGGTGGGAGTCCAGGTGTGTGTGAAGAGCCTCCCTGCTCTAAGACACCAGCTCTGGCCCTTCCATCCAGCTCCATAGCTCAATGGTCTTCTGCATCCCCTGGGTTCTTACGGCTTATTTATGGTTTAGATCTCATTGTGGAGGCTCTGCAGGATCCAGGATCTGTCCTTCATTTGAACCCTGGGTCTCCACTGCCTTGCCTGGTACCAATAATCAGAGAGAGGGTCATCTCTCTGACAAGGTCCTCTCTGTCATGGAGAGGCAGCTCGGAGTAGTGAATGGCCAAAGCGTTGGGACCCACGTCAGGCTGACCCCAGTCCTTATCTCCCCTGTGACCCTGGTCAACAATCTTTGCCCTTCTCAGCCTCAGTTTCCTCTTCTGAGAAATGGGGATAACAGCACCTACCTCACGGGGCCATTGTGAGGCTCAAAAGAGATAACCTCTATGCAGTCCTTTGTAAATCTTCAAGTGCTGTATGTTTAATAATTGTTATCATTCTTGTTGTTTTCCATAAGGAATCTGCATGACCCTCCTGTGTGAAACCCAACGGTTCCTTTCAGCCTTTGGGATCAAATATAAACTGTTCTGCTTGACCTTATGATATTAAAAAAAAAAAAAGGTCCCTTTTTGCTTGTACTTTGTAGAGTTTTTAATGTAAAAGTGTTATATTTTGTCAAAGGTTTTTTCTGCACCTTTTGAGATGTTCATGTGATTGGGGGTGTTTGGGGTTTTAATATAATCATATTGTTAATGTTCAACCATCCTTGCATCCCTGGTACATATCCTACTTAATCATAATGAAGAATTTCTTGGTTAACTTGCTGTAATCTATTGGATAGGATTTTGTTTAAAATTTTTGACTCAATACTAGTCCTATAGTTTTCTTGCCATGTTTCCTTTCTTCCTGACTTACTTAGTAGGTCTCATAACAGGATCCCAGTAGGATTTTTTCTTTCTCAGTTTTTGAGAATACTTTCTGAAGTAGGGCACTAACGGTTCTTTAAAAGTTTGATAGAGGGAGGAGCAAAGATGGTGGAGTAGAAAGATTCACATATGCTAGCTCCGAACCCACAGCCCATAAATTACCTGTAAAGAGGAAATCCCAACAAATTCTGGAGCAGTGGAAGCCACGCAGCAATGGAGTGGAGGAGATTTCTGTTCCAGAGAGCCCTGAAAAACCGACCCCAAAGGTCCATCGTGCACCGGACCCGGAGCAGAGCCCAGCCCTGCCCTGGCCGCACGGCACTGAGAGGAGCAGATCCGAGCAGGCTTCAAGGATGGAATCTCTGAAGGCTGCGAAGGTCCCTCTGCCTACAGATACTGAAGGTCAGTGAAAGAGTCTTTTTGGCTGACCAAGAGGGGAGCGGGGTGTCTCCATAACTCAGGCCCCCTCAGGAGACAACAGTGAGGGAAGCAGCAGACAGGGGCTCCCAAAGCATTCAGGACCTTGGTTCCATTGTTGAAGGTCTCTGCATAAACCCCCTGAGGGAACTGAGCCCTCTGAGGCTGCCCTGCCCCCACCTGAGAACCTGAATTTAATCCCACTGAATAGCAGCCCCACCCCCACCCCCACCCCCGCTGAAAGCCCTGAGGCTGGGGAGCAGCATTTGAATCTCAGACCCCAAGAAGTAGTGAGGTGGGGATGGAGAGGAATCTCAGAAGTCAAGTAACTGGCTGGGAAAATGCCCAGAAAAGGGAAAAAAAATAAGACCATAGAAGGTTACTTTCTTGGGGAACAGATATTTCCTCCTTTCCCTTCTGATGATGAAGAACAATGCTTACCATCAGGTAAAGACATAGAAGTCAAGGCCTCTGTATCCCAAACATCCGAAATAGATATCCAATGGGCTCAGGCCATGGAAGAGCTCAAAAAGGATTTTGAAAAGCAAGTTAGACAGGTGGAGGAAAAACTGGGAAGAGAAATGAGAGAGATGCAAGAAAAGCATGAAAAACAGGTCAATACCTTGCTAAAGGAGACCCAAAAAAATGCTGAAGAAAATAACACCTTGAAAAATAGGCTAACTCAGTTAGCAAAAGAGGTTCAAAAAGCCAATGAGGAGAAGAATTCTTTCAAAAGCAGAATTAGCCAAATGGAAAAAAGAGGTTCACAAGCTCACTGAAGAAAATAGTTCTCTCAAAATTAGAATGGAACAGATGGAGGCTAATGACTTTATGAGAAACCAAGAAATCACAAAACAAAACCAAAAGAATGGAAAAAATGGAAGATATTGTGAAATAGCTCATTGGAAAAACAACTGACCTGGAAAATAGATCCAGAAGAGACAATTTAAAAATTATGGGACTACCTGAAAGCCATGATCAAAAAAAGAGCCTAGACATCATCTTTCATGAAATGATCAAGGAAAACTGCCCTGACATTCTAGAACCAGAGGGCAAAATAAGTATTCAAGGAATCTACCGATCACCGCCTGAAAGAGATCCAAAAAGAGAAACTCCTAGGAACATTGTGGCCAAATTCCAGAATTCCCAGGTCAAGGAGAAAATATTGCAAGCAGCTAGAAAGAAACAATTCCAGTATTGTGGAAATACAATCAGGATAGCACAAGATCTAGCAGCTTCTACATTAAGGGATCGAAGGGCGTGGAATAGGATATTCCAGAAGGCAAAGGAACTAGGACTAAAACCAAGAATCCCCTACCCAGAAAAACTGAGTATAATACTTCAGGGGAAAATATGGTCTTTCAATGAAATAGAGGACTTTCAAGCATTCTTGATGAAAAGACCAGAGGTGAAAAGAAAATTTGACTTTCAAACACAAGAATGAGAAGAAGCATGAAAAAGTAAACAGCAAAGAGAAGTCATGAGGGACTTAACCAAAGGTGAACTGTTTACATTCCTACATGGAAAGACAGTATTTGTAACTCTTGAAACTTTTCAGTATCTGGGTAGTTGGTGGGATTACACACACACACACACACACACATACACATGTGCACACACACATACACATGTGCACACATGCATACACGTGCATGCACACACACGTATACACGTGCACGCACACACAGAGACAAAGAGCACAGTGAATTGAATAGGATGGGATCATATCTTTAAAAAATGAAGCGGTGAGAGAGAAATGTATTGGGAGGAGAGAGGGAGAAATGGAATGGGGCAAATTATCTCTCATAGAAGAGGCAGGCAGGAGACTTTTTAGTGGAGGGAAAAAGAGGAGAGCTGAGAGAAAAACATGAAGTTTACTCTCATCACATTCGACTAAAGGAAGGAATAAAATGCACACTCATTTTGGTATGAAAATCTATCTTACAATACAGGAAAGTGGGGGAGAAGGAGATAAGCAGGGTTGGGGGGATGATGGAAGGGAGGGCAATGGGAGGAGGGAGCAATTTGAAGTCAACACTCTTGGAGAGGGACAGGATCAAAAGAGAGAATAGAAGAAATGGGGGGCAGGATAGGATGGAGGGAAATATAGTCTTACACAACTTGACTATTATCGAAGTCATTTGCAAAACTACACAGATATGGCCTATATTGAATTGCCTGCCTTCCGAAAGGGAATGGGTGGGGAGGGAGGGATGGGGAGAAGTTGGAACTCAAAGTTTTAGGAACAACTGTTGAGTATTGTTCTTGCTACTAGGAAATAAGAAATACAGGTAATGGGGAATAGAAAGTCATCTGGCCCTACAGGACAAAAGAGAAGATGGGGACAAGGGAAGGGAGGGATGATAGAAGAGAGGGCAGATTGGTGATAGGGGAAATTAGAATGCTTGGTGTATTGGGGCAGGGGGAAGGGACAAATGGGGAGAAAATTTGGAACCCAAAATTTTGTGAAAATGAATGTAAAAAGTTAAATAAATAACTTTATATATTAAAAAAAAAGTTTGATAGAATTCTGTGACTCTGTCAGGTCCAGAGGATTTTTTTTTCCTTTGGTCATTCCTTTACAACTTGATCTGTTTCTTTTTCTGAGACTCGGTTATTTAAGATCTTTATCTGGACTTCTGATAGTTTGAATATCTTATAGTTTTGAAAGTATTTCTCTATTTTTTTGTTTTTAATTTTATTAGCATATAACTGCATAATTTATTCTGATGATTCTTTTAATTTCTTCTGGTTTTGCTGTGACTTTTCTTTGACCATTTGCTATGTTACTCATTTGCTTTTTCTTCTTTTAAATCAGTTGAGATAATGGTTTGTCAATTTTATTAGTCTTTTCAAAAAACTGGGTTTTAGTTTTATTTTATCATTTGTGAGATTTTTTTTGTTTCCAAATTTTCTATTTTTCCTCTAATTTTTAGCTTCTTCTCTTTTGTGCCTATTTTGGATTTGTCTGTTGATTCCTTAATTTCTAAAAATATCTGTTCAGTTCGCTAATCTTCTCTTTTTCTATTTTGTTAATGTATAATTTTAAGGATGCGATCTATCTCCCAAGGATTGCTTTTGTGCTCCAACACTGAGTCTTCCTCGGCCACCAGGCCTGCCCACCCATCAAGGATCATGCTTTGGTCTGCTTCTTCAGGTCCCGGCAGCCCTCTTGTGCAGTCCCCAGTGTCAGCCCCCATTGTTTCAGGGTCAGCAGAGTGCTTCACTTGGACTGTAATTGTGCCTTGTGTTTTCTTCTCATTTCCTTGCCTCGTTTTCTAACAAACAACCAAGTTGATATGATGCCCCTATCAGTGACTAATGGTTCTTGGCAGCTGATTTCATTGTTTTGTCATGTTGTTCAGTGTTCACCACACTGAGACTTCCTGATTTCAGAACTGATCACAAAATCTAGCATTTATGTGACCCATTCAAGGGTCCAGAGCACCTTATAGCCACCCTAGCAGGGAGGTGATCTCCATTTACAGATGAGGAAACTAGGCTGAGTATGGAGCTGTGGGAACACAGGAGCAAGAGTGAGAGCAGTAACAGGTCAGGACTGAGATTGCTTCGGCCAGTCACACACTAGACACGTGGGGACAGGGATGTTGCAGATTCCCTCCTTCTCCTCACAGCCCCCACTAAAGACCACAAGAAAATAATCCTGAATCTCCTTCTTCCAATTGAACTTTCATGGATTTGTAATCTTTCCCTGTGAACCCAGATAAAATCAAGATGCCTTTATTTGTTTTGGACATATATTTTGTCTTTATGCACAGGGTTAATCACAGGCCTTTGCTTGTCCAGTTACACTTATTGGAAATGAAGCTGGAAGAAGGTAGTTGAGGGAAGAACATCTGCAGAGGAGAGACAAAAAGAGAGGGAGAGAGAGATGGAGAGACAGAGATAGGCAAAGAGAGACAGAGGGAGGGAGAGAGATGGAAAGACAGAGACAGAGAGACAGGGAGAGAGATGGAGAGATGAGAGAGAGAGATGGAGAGACAGAGAGAGATAAAAAGAGGGAGAGAGAGACAGAGAGAGAGAGATATCTAGCACTGTCTTGCTTTGTCAGAGTACTGCCTGGGGGCTCAGAGCTAAAAACAAGAGAATTACAGACATTTTGATGAAACTTTCCAGAGCAAAAGTAGAGCGTTGATATTGAGAAGCCATCCCAGGAGTAAGTCAGTAGTGGAGAGAGGGGTGTCCAAGAGATGGGAGCTGTTGAATAGCCCTGTCCGGTGTCTCCCTCCCCCATTGCCACAGTGTTGGTGACACCTTTGGCGGGCCTGTGCAGGACTGATAAGGAATCTTCACAGATCATAGATGCTTTGGACATACCTTGTTGGGGGGGGAGTTTTGAGGCTGCCTAAGGTTTTCTGGTAATCGGCGAGCAGCTGATGGTCACTCTATCAACAATATCCATTACAGTCCTGTGAGCAGAGCCTGTGACAGGCACCAGTAGAGAGAGAAGTATAGATAAGTTGGGTCTCTGATCCTCAAGGAGCTTACTGTCCAGCAGCACAGTCTCTATGATACACAATATTACATGATGACTCTGAGAGCTTTAGGACCAGGTGCTCAGGGATGTCTGGGCTGGGGAGCAGGAGGGATGCTTGTTGCTGGCAGGCCAAGAAGGGGCAGTTGTGGGATGGGCCATTTCTTGGCACCTACCTGCCTTTGTGTCTGTGGGTCCCCATGTCTGGAATGCCCTCTCCTCCTGCCTTTGACTCCTAAAAACAAAGTGTTTCCTTTGAAGAACAGAGGAGAGGACTGAGAAGACCAGAGTGAAGTAGGTTGATGGATTATGTGCTGTGGGGATGGGGGCAACCCTGCCAAGCCAAGGGATGAGCTCATGTAGGAGTGTGGGAAAGTAGCCAAGTGGCGATGGGCCGCGCACTTATGGGAGCTTGTCGATTCCTATGTCTCAGGGAATTTTGTGACAGCTAGAATGGGAAAACCATTGTGGGAGGCAAGAAAGTTCTGTTTTCCACATTCCTACGTGATAAGGGTTGTGACCTAGCAGGGACAGGTTAGAGGTCAGAAACTAATGTGCAGGCCCAAGGAGCTGTGTGAGGAAGGTGCTATCAGAGAGAAGAACATGGAGTCACATGGCCAAGGTGTCATGGGAAATCCAAAGTTAGAAAAACAGTATAAGAAGCCCAACCTTTCTGCATGTGTTGTAGTCATCCTGTAACCTTACTGGGGAGGCAACCTGTCCATTCAGGGGGAATGGGCATAAAGGTTAATAACAGCTTTCCTGATTTCACAACAGGCATTGTTCTTTGTTTGATGTGAGCATGTTTCTCACTGTTGTGGACTTGTTAGGCTCACTTTTAACACCGTCTTGGAAGACCTGCTGGTCTCCTTCCGCGCTTATGTCCTTGGTGACTTGTAGATTGGACAAAGTGGTGGCTGATGCATCACCTAGTGGATAGATGCTTCACGTTTGTTGAACCAAGCTGAATCAGTGATGGAGCTTTTCTCCTTTTGGCATCTGAGAATTCCTTGACAATATGTCCATGACAGCGAGTATCTTTAAAGTTGAATTACCTCCAGCAAGATTTTGTTTGTGTGTTTGTGTGTGTGTATGTGTTGTGTCACTTCCCTCCTGCTTTCTCACTGCTCTCCTCTGAAGGTGGGCTGCAACATCACCTTCTCAAGGGAAGCTTCAAGGCCCCTTTTCCAGGCTTACCTGTGAACGCTATTTGAATGATACAGGTTGATTGGAAGTCCTGGCAGCCTTAATGCAAGCTCATGTCCACCTCCCCTCATTTCCATTGTTTGCAGGAAGAGATAGCTATGTCTGCCATCCCCCTCAAATACCTTGCCGGTGTTGTTATAAATGGTTTTGTAACCTCCTGCCAGAGGTGCTTTCTGGGCTGGTTTGGGCATGAGAAGCTGGTTTATAGCAATTAAATTCCTCTAAGAAGTACTGACACTCACAGCCAATGTCTTCACTTCCATCTGTTTCTCAGCATCTTGTTTAGGTTGGGTTAGTGCTGTTGGGACTGCATGGTTCGAGTAACTGTGGGGTAAATACCTGCTCTGGACAAGAAAGTGAATTGTCTGCCCCAAGGAGCTCACATTCTATTTTTTCTTCCTTCTAACTCACAGCTGAGCCTGGCCTCCCACCTAGCCCTGGTGATGCAGTTGCACAGACACCAGTTCTGAAATCGATGTGTCCAATTTTGGATGGGTGCGGGTCCTTGTTCCTTGCTTACCAGCCATAGCCCCTTTGACTTTCTCCTTGAAGAAGGTAATAATGATATGTGGACACAAGGCTTCAGAATATTCAGCAAGCCTCTGGCCCCTTTCATTTCTTAGTCCTGAGCTGTTTGTTTGGGGTTTTTTCTGCCCCTGCCCCTTTTCTATCCTTGAACATCTGTTCTGGGTATATGTCAACTTAGTTTGCAGATTTTTGTCAAAGTCCTCATAGAACATCTGTACTTTCTTCAGTGTTTCACTTATTGTCTGTGTATTCCTAGTATCAAGCATGATGCTTGGCATGGCATCGGCAAGTGCCCATTGCATGCCAGGCCATAGGCTTATAAGCATGCCAGTGATTCATCCTCCATCCTTTGCAGTTGATGTTGTGGACAAGCTGCCGGGATCTTCAGAGGTATCTTCTAGCTTGGCCTTGTGGGCATCACAGTGCCAGGACACCATGAAGTTCCTCATGCACTGTTCTTTCCTGTGACCTTTGTCTGTGGTGAACCTCCTCCCTTTTCCATCTGCACTCTGCTGGAGGCACGAGGGGACCCCCAGATTGAGAGCCATTCTGTATGTTTGTTTTGTGAATCGCTGTGGCCAGTCCTGGGCTGGGCTCGGCCTCACACAACATATAGTGCCACTGGTGCAGTGCTTTTGGGCAGCTAGAGGGTGCCACGGTGCACAGAGCCTGGGGTCAGAAAGACTCCTCTTCCTGAGTTCAAATCTGGCCTCAGATGCTCACCAGCTATGTGACCCTACACAAGTCACTGAATCCTGTTTGCCTCAGTTTCCTTGTCTGTGAAATGAGCTGGAGAAGGAAATGCAAACCACCCCAGTAGCTCTGCCAACCAAAACCCAAATGAGATCACAAAGAGTGGGACATGACTGAACTGCCCCTGAACCTTTATCACAGAATCACTATATTTGAGACCTGGAAGGGATGTCATCATCCTTCTAACCCTAACCCACACCCTCCTTGGACAGGCCCAGCAAATGGTTGTGGAGACTACCTGAACACCTCCACAGAGTAGAGCCAGCAGTAATGAGGCCTGTCATTCATCTGGCACTTACTCTGGTACCTTTAACACTTGAGAAGTAATAGTTCCTTTGAGCCTCAGAACAAGAAGGTAGACACTATTATCTATCTTCATTTTTCAGCTGAGGAAACTGAGGTAGGCAGCAGTTCAGTGACATGCCAGTGTCTGAGGCTGGATTTGAACTCTCATAGATGAGTGTTTCTGACTTGAGGTGCCCCAGCTGCCCCAGCCTCCCCAGCCGCTAGCCTACTACCTCTC
Organism: Bettongia penicillata ogilbyi; assembly: GCA_023548195.1. Classification (NCBI taxonomy): domain Eukaryota; kingdom Metazoa; phylum Chordata; class Mammalia; order Diprotodontia; family Potoroidae; genus Bettongia; species Bettongia penicillata. The sequence goes on from JAJHZJ010000590.1 coordinate 8,187,686, forward strand.
TCATCAGTTAACCCAGATGCTGTCAAGATGGCTGATTCCCCTTTTGGATAGTTCTCACTGGTAGGAAGTTTTTTCCTGAAAAGACTCCAAACTCTTTAAATTCATCCATTTTCCCAGCTAGAGCAAGGGAGAAGGAAAGCAGGGCTTTGTCTCAGGCCCTCAATTTTAGAAATCTTTTCCCACTTCTTCCCCAGCCTGCCTTTGTAGACAATTAAATGACTGGAATCAGCTGTTAAACCAACCAAGGGCATTTCCTTCTGCTTCCCAATGCACTGGCCTTATGGGGTAGGCGAGGAAGAGATGAAGGGCTGCCTCCTTCACTTTGCCCAGTTGTCTGTTCTGGATTCTCTTCAGAGCATGCTCCCCATTCTACTGTTCAAGAAGCACAGTTCAGAAACTTTTCATAGCAAAGCTTTTTAGAGTGAAAAGCTCCCTCTGTAGTCAAGAGAGTGCAGGAGAATGTTTAACACCCAGCTCTGCAGAAGGGAAAAATGGGCACAGGATACACTTTTAAGTTTCATTTGCATCATTCACATTCTCTCCAGTCATTTTCTGAAGCCTAGATAATCCTCAACAATAAATCAAGTTTTAATTTGTAGCATTCATGATTTCTGAGGTGCAAATACACATGCAGAAAATTTAACAGCTGGTTCTCTTAGCTGGTTAGAGATGGCTCCACACACTCTTGCCTGTATTTCATTACATCCACAGTCCATCCCCAGAGTTTTCATCCCCTTTTCCCTACCTGGACTGAGAAGCCATCTAGGTGTCTTCACATCTTAGGAAACCATTTCTTCCAGCCCCCAAGAGCCAACAGCCAGGAGATCTGCAGAACGGATTTAAAACATCATCATCAGTGATGATCCAGGGACAAACTGGCCAAAGGAGGAGGAGCCAGAGGGGGCAAAATCTCCTCCACTGCCCCCAACAATATGTATATACAGAGTAAATGCAAGTTCATCTGGGAAGGCAGCAGCTCACAGAAAAGTCCTCGTTTAGAACCATGGATTCTCTGAAACCATGGCTGTCCCCTCTAACAGTTACCAAGTCCTGTGGATTCCATCTCAATGACACACCCTCCTGTGGTTGCCACCAACAAAAATGGCACCTTCAGAAGGAGAGGTTTGGGGGAAAGATTATAAGCTTGATTTAGAGAGATTGAGCTTGAGGTGCTAGTGAGACCTTCCCGGGAGCTGGGAGTCATCCTCATCAAGATAAAGCCAAAGCTATTGGGAGTGGAAATACATGAGTTTCTCAGGGAGAGAGGGTGTAAACAGAGACAGTGGGCATGAGGGATGGGGCCTTGATGTATGACCACGTACCAAGGGTCCCCACAGATGGAGTGACCCGGGAGAGACAAGGGTCACCTCAAGCATTCTTTTCCCATAAAGTCCTCCCAAACCAAAGGTGTTCTTGCTCTCCTCTTCATCTTTTCTAGAACATTTTGTCTGGATATCTCCCGTTGTCCTATTCAACATCATGTAGTGGACAGAGACCCAGCGTCAGGGTCAAGAAACCCTGGACTGGTCCCAGCAACTTTTCACAATGTATCAGGCAGCTTCCCTAAGACTCTGAGTCTTCGTAAGTTGTTCATGGAGGATGAGCCCCTCTGGTGGGCAGGCTGCTCATCCACCTTTGGTGTCCCACCTTTACCCAACTCCTACCTGTGGTACCAAGAAGCTGTGGTATGTGCAAGTCCCATCTTGGCAGAGGGATTAAACCAAGTTGAGGGTAACTGGGGGACCTCAAACCTGTCACTGAGTGAAGGGGGTATCCCAAAGCATGTGAAGACTTCCACTGGCAGAAGGAGCAGATGAGAACTGTTTGTTCTAATGCCCCGAAGGTGGATGAAGCAGGTGCTGTGGAGCACCTAGAGCTTGGTCAGATGCCAAGGTCATCCACTGCATTCTGGGCCATTGCCAGTCTTCCTGACTTTTGTCCTGCCTCTGGGCTTTGATGACTCTGGAAGAGTGAGGTTCTGCCTCACTTAAGTCCAGTTCACTCACACTCCATGATGTCATAGGTTCTCTTGGACAAGTAAAAACAAACTATGACAATGTGGATGGAGGGAGTTCCCTCAGGCAATGATATCATAGATCCCATCCCATCAATCTGCCCAGTACTGCTCCTCTGGTTACCTGTTGAGACCCTCCCCTTGTGTTAATTTTCATCTTTATATCTGCCTTGCAGATCCATAGCATGTGAGAAATGCTGAGGTAATTTGAATTTGGTGCTTTCACCAAAGATAACAAAATAGGGGAACATAGTCCGTGTTGGAGGAGCTATGGAAAGGCAGTCATGTTAATGCCTTGTTGGAGGAGCTTTGAAGTGATCCAACTGATGAGGTTTAGGGGTGCTGGGGACCCCAAAATACTGACACGCCAGGTCAAGTCTTCCTAAAGCCAAACAGAAACAAAGTTTATTACAGATTCACCATTTTGAGCTGACTCTCAAGGAGCCCAACCATTTGTAATTGACAAGCGGGCCAGAGAGAATCTCAGTTAGTCTGTGCTGGATTAAATCTGAGCCCCTTCATGGAGGCAAGATAGAACTTCAATACAGAAAAGACTGTAGGAGGGATCTGGGGGTGGTCTGGTAGTCTAGAGTGATGGGAGGAGGGGTTTAGGGAGGGTCTTGAGGAGAAGTCCAAGGAGGGGGGATGACTGGTCAAGGGTTGGAAACAGCTGGAAGCAATCAGGAGATATCGGACAATGGAGGGTTTGGGTGGAAAGCAGGGGGGACAATCAAGAGGTAACAGATAATGGCCCAGATTTCAGTATGAAAGTCCAGGTTAAGTGGGGAGATTCAAAAAGTTTAGAAGGTTCCAAGAGTCTGTACCCCATCATTCCCCCTTCAAACAGATGGGACCCAAGGTAAGGGTCAAAGGTCTCAGCTTCTGAAACTGCTTCCTGCTGGCAAGGGGTATAGAGCTGTGTCTGCCTCGATGGGTCCTATTCAAGGGGACAGACTTCAGAACCTGGGCAGTGCCAGGTCCAGTGGGCTGGAGACCTTGGATTCAGTCAGAGGTTGGTATATAGCCTGGGCTGTCATCTGGAAGTGGATGACTCTTACCCTGGAGGAGACAAACCTGGCAAGGATGTTAAGCAGACAAGGACCAAATAGGTACAAAAGGACCATAGCCAGCAGCAGAATAAGAATAGGGGGAAGTAAGGAAAGAAGCCAGGATTCCCATGAAGAGGATGATTTGGGGGCACTGAAGTTATTATGGATTTCTCACATCCATTGTGCCTTTTCCAAGATACGTTTAGTATGGACCTCTACTTGTCCCGAATTATTGATGTACATACAGCAAGATGTGTTTGCTAGAGCACACACCCCTCCACTGGAGGCAAGCAGGTAGTCTTAAGGCTATTCTATTATCCAGAACCACTTTTGCTAGGAAATCCAAAGATTGCTGGATTTCCCGGAGACCATAAGCTGTCTCATTTTCTAATTGGTGAATGGTCTCTGTAAGGTTAGAGAGAATGAATTCATGCTGCAGGTGACCATACCAGGGCATGAGATACTGTTCCCTTCTTAAGGAACCAGGTGACGTTTCCCCAGAATCTGCTCTTTGTTCTTTTTGATTTGGAGACCCTGGATTGTGTGGCACTGAAAATGGAGAAGGGGGATGCTAAAAATCCAAGGGTGCACATCCCAAAATTCTTGTAAGGGGTTAAGCATTGACTGGTCAGGATAGTAGTTCTGGGATCTTGCCATGTGTGGCACTTCATTTCACCTCTTCCCCAGGACACTTTTTACTTGGTTCACCAACCCCGCAAAGGAAGGTATAAACTTTAGGGGCACAAATGGGGTGAGTCTTTAAAAGGTTCTGAGTTTGGATGCCCCAAGGAACAGAATGGTTGCACATTAAACTCCCAGTTGAAAGGGGTGTTTTTAAGAGATCAATAAGGGTTTTGTAGCTAGAAGGAGCTGTGGCATTGTGGCTTAACTTAAGAGTGAGACTTAGAAAGGGATGACCTACTACTACTAGAAGAGTAGAGGGAGGATGCGGTCACAAGTGCAAGTAGGAAATGCTCCCTGGGAGCAATTGGTACAACTGGCCAATGTAAAATTCTGGAGGCATCTATCACTTTTTGTATCTATGCAGGTGGTGCTGGTTAAATGATCAGCTGAGATTTATACAAGTCCTCTCTTAACAGAGATCTCAACTTGTTCAGTGGCTGTGGAATTTATACAGGAATATTCCCCTGTGAAGAAGCAATATGTTAAGATGGAATGGGTAGCCCATAGCGGGGTGGCCATCATAAAAGGAGCGGCATAGACTTCTGAGGAAGTCATATTGGAAAGGGAAGCTTTTGCAAAAACAGCCCTTGGTGGCAGGTGAGTGTTGCCTTGTGGGGGTGAGTGACACACCCAACAATCTTCAGTCCTCTCCTCCACCTAATGAGTTTCCCAGTTTGACCCCCACTTTCGGAGGCCAAGTGTATTTGAAGTATCAAGAAGCAGGAGGAAAAGGATTAGTAATATCATTGTCAATTTAAAAGGATAATAGTTTTACAAGAGGGAAAGAAAAAAATTCTTCAGGGGGGCAGGGTTTAATTGAAGATAAAATGGATGAGTATAATTTCATCTCTTTTTATCCACCTGCTTGCTGGAGGAGGCTGGGGTTTTCTAAACAGTAGCTTGAGATCCTCCAAGGGTTCGCAGGTATATTCCAGAGTTTCTGGGGGGAAAACAAGAGGCGATACTGGTTTAATCCTAGGATGAGTCCAACTGGGGAGGCCCTTGAGTTTCACTGCTGTTGGAGTGGTGAGTGTGACTTGGTAGGGTCTCTTCCCCTTGACATCTAACTGTTCTCCCCTTTGGGTGTTCCCTGACTTTAAATAGTCCCAGTCTGCAGGCTGAACTGCCACAGGACACTCCTTTTCATTGTCAAGAGGTTTTGGAAGATTCTCATTGGCATATTCCATTAGGGCATTTCTGAAAGCACCTAGTTGAGTTGCAAATTGGGTGATTAGATGCTGTTCACAATCTACCTGGATGTCTGAGGTTAGGAAAGGCCTCTCATATAGAAGTTCAAAGGGACTAAGCTTAATTCTTTCCTGGGGTGTTATTCAGACCTAGTCTGAAACTGTCTCCCACACTTCCACGGGAACATGGGGAGGTCTGGTAACCAGAGGGAAAATGGAAATGGGAGACATGACTAGAGAAAACTGGCTCCCTAGGACAGAAATCTTCTGGTTTTTATACATTTTGCCATGAGAAAGAAACTTTCTTAGTTGAACAAATCTTAAATTTTGTAAGGCGAGAATTAACAAAGGAGTGTCCGTTGAGTTTTATGATCCCAAGCTGTGTGAGTCATCTTTCTGCAGCATGTCTCTGTGACATAAGATAAGGAGAAAATCCCATTACTCTGGTGACAGACATCCTGTTCTAAACAGGCCCTTGAAGTTGGGGACACAAAAAAGGGTATTTTTAACAGAGTGGACAAAGTTGGAATTACAACCCAAGATGTGTTTTTCCTTACACTAAGATGCCAGGAGAAGGGTCTGGCAAGGAAGTCCCATTTGCTTACTGACACCAAAAGGCATTCTCTTGAGTTTATTTAAGATAACAAAGGAGACTATTAAGTCCAGACTCTTCTTAATTCAAACTTTGGCCCTTATTAAAGTCCAAAATTTATATTAAATATTATCACCCCTATGCTCATGTTTCTGATAATCACATCCTGGGTCAGTAAGGGGAAGAGCCACTGTTCCAGGGGATATTTCATGGGGTCATTTCTAGCCAAGCAATCTCCACACTTCTGGGCTTGCTCCCAGATTCTCCTCTTCAGCTGTACGGCAGGTAGAAAAAAGAATATGTAGATCATTCCAAGAAAATTCAAATTATAGGGATGTGTCCCTAAAACCCTCAGCAAACTTAGTGGGATCTTCCAAGTATCTCCCTAGTTTGTCTTTAATCTGAGTGAGAATGGAACATGTACCCTGGTTGTCCCACCGGTTGAGGCAGGCACTTCTCTCAAGAAAAATAGGCCTGATGGCCCAGTGGGGACAGACGCTTGGGGAGGAAGATGGGAAGTCCCATTTCTTATGAGGGAGGGGCTGGGGAATGGCTACTGAACTGGATGAGGCTGCAGGGCAGGGCATCTGACTGGCAAGCGGGAAGATCAGCTGGCATCTGAGGAGGCAAAGGGGTTAGAGGGAGAGATACCCCAGAGACTGTCATGGGGGCGGGTCCTGAGGCCTGAGTGAATGTTGCCCCAGGGAGAGGGGCTGCAGAGAGAGGCACCCCAGCAAGACCCGTGGCTGGGAACTGAGCAGGGGTGGCCAAACGGGGCGGGTCCATAGGAGGTGATACAGGATAGGAGACTTAGAAGGCAAATGAGGCAAAAATCGAGGGGGTTGGGGTAGAGGGAAAAGGAAGGGAAACCAAGGGAAAGAAGGGATGGCCAAGGAGGGTGAGGGGAAATTAAGTGGGGAAATTCAAGGAGGTTCCAAGTGTCTGTACCCCATCACAAGCATCCTGGGAAGCAACCCAAGGTTATGAGAGGATGGTGACTGAAATGTCCAAACTGTCTGATGCTGAGATTCTCCTGCTCCACATGTACCTCAGGAGGGTCAGAAACAAACAGAAAGACCCCCCCCCCCCCCAAATACATCAGAACACTTAAAGCTGCACTTTTTGTAATGGCAAAGACCTGGAGACCCATCCTTTGGGGAGCAGCATAGGAAGACTGGCAAACTGAAGCAGGGTGAAGACAAGAGCGTGCCCTGTGGCCACAGCTGTGCCAATGGAACAAATGCTCCAAAATTCTACTGACTGAGCCTGCTTCCTCTCCGGTTTGGGGACGACTCTGGGCCTTTTGAACATAGTGGTTACTTTGGCTCATCTGACTGTTTCCTCCTTTAGACTTCATTAGAAAGGCTGGTCTTCTGGGAGGGGGAGGAGGAAGGACTCTTGAGATAGGAGGGTGATGTAAAAACAAGACCTCAATAAAATCCACTGGAAAAAATAAATCGAATGGAGCTCAGCAGGTTTGAGGAAGAGAGAGGTGTTGAGGAGTTTCCACAGTCTCAGCGAAGTTAGCTCAGCCTGCTGTGAGTGGGGGATGGAGGCTGGAGAAGACGTTTCAAGCTGTCACTAGAGATGGAAATTACCTGGGGAGTGAACCAGTGACCTCGAGAAGCCCTCCACCCCCACCCACTCTGAGTAAAAGTCAGCTTTCCCCGAGTTCTCTTCATTTGCCCCCATAGATGCTTGCATTGTTTGAATTCTTTTATCACGTCTTTTGTTTGGTGGGGAATGCAGATTGAACCAGGGGTTAGATTTCCGCCCCCCACTCGCCCAGCCAACGCATCTTCCGTGAGCTCCGTGAAGGCTGGGGCTGTGTGCTCAGTCCAGCATTTACTTGAGGACAAACTGTCGGGGGTTCTTGCGGGGGGAGGTGTGGGGGAGCACGGAGTTCTTCATTGTTTTTATGTTCTGGACCCCTGGGGCAGGCAATCTGAGGACCCCTTCTCAGAGGAAGATTTTCAGAGGCATAAAATAAACTACACAAGATTATAAATGAAGCCAAGGCTATTGAAATACAGTTATCAGAAGATTAAAAAATTAAAGTAAGTCCACAAATCCTAGGTTAAGAATTCTTGCTTCTAGGGGACAGCCTTAAATTGCATGACAGGTAGAACAGAGTCTCAGGGCTGAGGTTTTACCAGGCTCCTCTGTCTCCCTCTCCCTCACAAGAGGATGGCATTGTGGTGACGGATGTTTCCCGAGAGTCACTCTCCAATGGGATTTCATCAGGCTAGCACACAGCACAGGTGAGATCAAACTGGGACGCACTCAAGTTTCTCTAATTCCAAAGTCTCAGTGCCAGAGAATTGATTTCCAGTCACAAATTTGACAAAGAATTCCCTGATTTCCAGTGAGATTACTCCCCCAGCCTTTCCTTCCATATCCCAGTGCTGCGTAAGGGATCATGGTGTCAGGAAAGCAGGAGGCACCATCTTAGGTCTCTTTTCTACTCTGTCCACCTGTGTGTTCCAAGCCAGAGCCAGGCTATGCTTGCATGCCCCTCCTCACCAGTTGACCTCTGGTTGCTGCTCCTAGACTTTACCATCCTTCTTTTGGACCTCAACATGGTTGAGGAACAAGAGAGTTGCCTTGTGTTAGCAGGAGTCCCACCCCAAGGTGGGACTTGGACACTGGTGATTACCCTGAAAGATCTAATGCTTGGGGGCTTGAAAGGATCTCTTCTAACTACAGCCCTCAGACCCGTGGGTTAAGATCATGACAGCAACAGTGGAAACTAAAAGAGCAAAAAGTCTCTGGACCACGAACTAGTAACGTACACCGAATATCTTTTTAAAGCCTCATTTTCATCTGTCTGCCGCCAGACTGGACCTTGAGTAGTCTGGAGTAACTCCAACCACTGATGCTGTGACTGGACTCAGCCCTCAGCTTGTACTCTCCCTGTCCCAGTGATTCTGGTGTACCACCTGTTCCCCATCCCCAGTGGCCTGGCTCCCCGCTCCCACCCACCACAGCCTTGTCCTGCAGCATCTTATCTGGACCTGCCAGTCCCTCCCCCCTCTCCTTGGGAGCTCATCTTCCCTGATTAACAAACTTCTTTTCTTCTATTCTCTCCTTTTGCCTTCCACTGAGAGGCTGCAGGAATAGGGAGCAGCGATAGTAATGCCACCTTCTGGCCACCCCCTCTACCATCCTTGCCCAGCAGTGACTCCTCCTCCCTTGAGGTCCAAACTGTCCACGCTGACCAGCCACTTCTCACCTTGGCGTTTGTGACCTCCCTCAGCCTGGCTCCTTCCAGGTTCCCTTAAGCACCCTTGGCCACAACTTTGGGCATCTCTGTTGACAGAGATTCTTTTATCTGGTCTTAATACTGCAGATATTTTAGAGGGAAAATCTTTTGTCCATAGAATCTGGTTCTTCATCCACTATGTGTTATTTTCCATAGTTGTACAGTTGAATTTCTGCCCTAAGCTGGATCAATGTCTTATTTTTTCTCTACAGGCCAGTAGGAGAAGGGAAAGGAGAACTACAGCTAGATCCCAGCTTTTCTTTCAAGCCTTTGAAAGGTAACTGAGCAAAATCTTCACTACAAAGCTGTGATGGGTAGGATGGTTTTTCTACAGAGAAGGAAACTGAGGCTGGGGGAGCTGCCTGTGAGATCTCAGGCATTTTATTTAGAGGTCTGAGTTTGGACCCAGTAATTCCAAAGTCAGAAATATATCCTGTGTTATCAAAAACAAAAGAGAAATACTGCCTCTTTAGACATCCCTACAAAATGCTGGAAGCAACCCAGATGTTTAACCATGGGGGAAGGGTAAGATAAAGCAGGTCAGATAGACAAGAGTGAGGAATATGGAGAAAACCGGAAAGGCCTAGATGAAATCAAGCAAAGTGAAAAAAGGCAGCAAATGAGAATCACCTTCGGACTATGGAAACAGTGCTTACGGAAGAATGGATTGTAAAGAAACCTGGCAGACTTGGAGCAGCTAGTTGAGGAAGCGTCTGGTGGGTCAGTCTAAACAGTTACAGGACAAGTATGTTTGTATGGATGTTGGATGTTGTGTTTTTAATAAAATGCTTATTTTTTTAGTGGTCGAAGATGGGACGTTTATTGGGCGCTGGGAAATGCGTCTCAGAGGGCAGTTTTTAACTTTCTTCATGGATCCCTGCCTCCCTTTGTAAAATAGGGAGGGCCCATCCCCCTTCCCAAGATCTCTGACCCCTATGGGGGTCTTGTGAGGCTGGGCCAGAGCACCCTGGGTCCTGATCCTTCCAGATGCTTCCTGCCTGGCACTGATTCTCTATGCACCTACACACCTGTCCTGAGGGCAGGGGCCAGTCTGACCTCTGATCGCTGGGTGTCAGCGATCATTTGTCTTTGACTTCCTGACTAGCCTCAGGCATTTTCTGGTGGCTGTAACCTGCCCCTTCCACTGTCATCCATACCCCACCCACCTCCAGGGTGGGCAGTGGCAGCGAACACCTTCTGTAGGAAATGGGGGAAGACATGGTCACAGTCTCTTCCTCCTGCCAGGGCCAACACCACCAGGGGCACCTCTCAGCACTGAATCTGTGCCAAGTACTCTAAGGTCCCAAGCTAAAAAGCCATCCAGGGCTTGCCCTCAAAAGTATGTTCTGGTGAGAGAGTTAAGGCAGTGTCCAGACATATCTGATACAAGCACACACAATTAAGAGATAAGAACCATGGGGTGGAGGGAGAGGCTTCCCAGCCTCTGCCTGATATGCCCACCCACCCCCATGTGCTTTTCTACCAGCCAGGCTGGCATTGTTGGTGTTTAATAAATGCTCAATAGAGCTGGGGCAGAGCTCAGGAGCAGGCTCCTAGAACTGCAGGAGAGTAGGTCATATTTTCCCTTAGACCCCTTTTTTTCTGGGACCCTTTGTTCCTGTGATGAGCAGTCCAAGCATGCATTCTCTAACAAGGCCCTGGCCAGAGACAGGTTCAGAGACAGGCTCAGAAGTGGCCAGGTGTCTGAGGGCTGGGCTCACACAAGGTGGGGAAGCGGATGGGGGAATGATGGTGGGGGCAATACACACACACACACACACACATACATGAAGTGCCTACTGTGTGTCAGGCACTGAGTTTCCCTCAAGAAGCTTACAAGCTAAGCAAAAAGGGGATTATATAATTCACTACTTCTAAAGGGCATCTACCAAGTGAAAGGGTTAAACTATACACAGATTTAATAAACACCTGTGTTAAGGAAATTATAGATCCTTGATCTCCTAGCTCACGAGAGAACACAGATCAGAGAATCATGACGTCAATGGCAATAACTTTTAAGTAAAAGGAAGATAGTTTGGAAGGAAAAGTGGACCTTCAATTTGTTGGCTGGTCCAGGTTAGCAACAGAATCCTCTCTGAGTGAGATTACGTGAGCTGTTGGGAAAAGCCAAGTTCTAATTCAGCCGCAGACGTTTACCGATTCTGTGATGCTAGGCAGCCTCTCCCAACCAGGGACTGAGGCAGTAACTGTAAAGCCCCTGCAGAGTGCCCTGCACACAGCAGGAGCTCCTCACCATGGTCTCCTCCCAGCTCATCACATCTCTGCTCCTATCTGTGTAATGTCTTCAGTATCACTTACATAGAACGGGATGCTGGATTGTTAGAAATGTTTATTTGTTCAAAAAGGGGACGAGGGAGAGGAGAAGATGATGAGGCGCCTCCAGCACATGCTGGTACCATGATCAGAGGTCATTAAAAAAGTGGCCACACCCCCCAACAGCCCCCTAGCCCAGCCCCCCCCAAAAGGTCAGCTGCTGCAGTGTGACAGTCCAGATGGGGTGGGCTATCGGACACCAGACAGTCCCAGTAAAGGGCCAGCAGATCCTAGTGCTGGGGGCCAAGGACAGGAGCTGAACTCCCAGGAGAAGCCAGGGAGGGAGGAGGGCTCCAGGTTCCCTCAGGAGGGGCAAGGCCAGCAGGGTCCTTACCACAGCCCGGGCTGATCAGAGGCTGAGGAAAGAAGGAAATGTTGAATGAAAAGTTACACAGATGGTTTGTTAGCAGGGAGGAAAGAGCCACCTTAGAAGAATTAAATTAAGGGGAAAAAAATAACCACAGTTGGTCACAAACTCCTTTGTTTACTGAAACATGAAGCAACGGGAACATCCCGGCAAAGGGGACCGCGCGAGTGAAGCAGTCCTCCCATACGACCGACCGCAGCCCGAGGGTTCAGCCCGCAAATAGCCTACCTGAAAGAGAGCACAACACAAGAGGCTTAGACACTGGCCGCAGGACGGTGGGACTCCGGCTGCTAATGCCCTGGCTCCCATCCTGTTTGTTGAGAGAAAACAGAAAACAAGTGTCAATCTGGGACCCCAGCCCAGGGTGTGGGCACTCTGCTGGGGTCAGGGAAGAGGAGGTGCCTCGGAGGCTCTGCAAAGATCCAGGCAAAGCCCCAGTGCTGACACCCGGGTACACGACCAGTTGCACTGGGGGGACTGTCTGTCACTCCCACTGCTCCCAGCTGATAAAGCCTGAAACACTACAAAATTTCTCAGAAGTGAGGAACAAACGGCTCAGACATCAGGGAGCAAGTCATTCATCCTGCTATTCACAGCCCACACGTCCTGTTCTCCCCTAGATTTCTGCCAAATCTCAAGGAGCCATGCCTTAAAATTCTAGGATTTTTCTGCAGCTCCAGATAGTGAGAGCTAGGAAACTGTTAACTCCTACCAGGCTCCTGTGTACAAGTGACAGACCCCGAGTCGAGCGCTGGGAGTTCATCCTGGCAGCCTCTTTACTGTTGGGTGTCTCAGGGAACACTAAAAGGCCCCTACCATAAGTGACTCTGAGGGGTGCCTGGCAAGGGGGCAGTCAAGTCCTTCATCCAGGGGTGGTGGTAGGTGTCTCTGTAAACAGGTGACGACTCTAGGGACTGTTTCCAAATACCACTTCTCTTTCTACACAGGTATAAAAGAGTTCTCCTGCACAATCCAGAGACCACAGCACTTCACTACTCACAGGGTAAATCTCTATAAATCTCTTCTGCCCTCAGTTTACACTGTCTTCTTGAGCTTTTCTTTCAGTGGCTGGTACCCTAATTACACGGTGCTGCTGCCAAGAAAACGGGGGAGCCCATAGCAGACACAAGGCTGTTTGTGCTCCACCACTAAGGACGCGCACAGCCGGTGGCAGGTCCCCACTAATCTTGTCATCCTCATTCAACCTCAGGGAAAAATCTCCATTACCAGCAAGGGTGTCTCAGAAAATGTGGCCAAGGACTGTGAAGTATTTGAAACAGACTGATGTCTCAGGCTGAGTTGGAAGGAAATCTCAAGGGACTCAAGATCCAATCCAATCCTTAGTTTAGAGGGATAAGGGACAAGTTGGCCAGCATCCTGTGGAAAATCTCCTCCCATTCACAGCCCAGATCCAAGACCTGTGTTAATTAGCTACCTAGAACTAGATACTCTGGACTTCTGGTAAGGGGAGCACTCCAGCGTGAGGACAGACCCACAACAAGCAGTTTTCGGCAAAGGGTGTAGAGGGAGTCTTCCCACACCAAATGGTGTGACTAGGACTTTCCTGTCAGCCTATGAATTAAACCGAAGGACTTCTAGAAGTCTTTACCCCTGTGAAAGGCTCTCTCTTTGTCCCATGACCACGTACCAGGTGGTCCCTGGCTTTAGCAGTCTGCCCCCCTCCAATAGTGTTTCTGGCTTTGGAAAAAAAGTAATTCCTCTCAGAAAAGATGGGAAATAAGAATCAAAGGAAAAGAAATGTTAAAAGGCCATGGTGACCCTCCCACCTTGAGCCACAGAGATAGATGAGTTCAAAGTGTAACTTATACCTTTGTGAGGCTGTTCCCGCAGGAAGTTGGCTTTCTTCTCTATAAAGCACTGGTGTCCCTTTCACCTCAACTAAATCGAACCTCTCCACCATACCCACCCCACTCTCACCTCGAGCTTTAAAAGGCTGAGTACCGCGCCCGGTCCGTATACTGGTCCCGCTCGTACCGGGCCACGTCGTACAGAGAATTTCGCGCGGCTGCCGAGGCCTGGGACAGGTCATTCTCATGCCCGTAACCGTAGCCCTCTCCAATAGTGGGGACTGCAGCTGCAGCTCGACGCAGGGGGCTCCGGTCCCGCCCATAATAAGAGGAGGTAGCTGCAGTGGCAGCAGCGGCAGCAGCAGCCACAGCAGCGGTGGCAGCGGCAGCTCCTGACGTTGGCAACAGGTGTCTATCATAAGGGTTGAGAGAGGTGGAGGTGAGATGACTGCTCATGGCTGGATTCTGGACTTGTGGGAGCTGGGAAAGGGTCTGCTCTGCATAGTTGTACGCGGAGGCCGCTGCTGCTGCTGCCACCGCCTCATAAGACCTCACCCGGTAACGCTTATAATAGTCGAGCGCTCCGTACGGATTGTTGTAATACACGGATTCCCCGTAGCCCATGGCGTAGGGTGCGCGAATGGCTCCATACTGCTCGTTATACTGCTCGGTCAAGTCTGCCATACGGCCCGTCCGATCCACCGGACACTCTTTGGACCAGTGGCCCTCTTTCCCGCACCGATAGCAGCCACTCTGGTCTCCCATCCCTGGGGCGGTCCGGAGCCGGCTGGTGGACAGCTGCACGTGCATTCGTTTGCCTTGAAGAGACAGACGCAAGAAGGATTGCTTTAAGTCAGTCAGAGCCCTCACCCCCACCACAAATCAAAATTGAATTTGGATAGGAGAAGACGCACACAAGAACACGCGTGTACACACACACGTACACACACACACACACACACAATTCTCCTTTGTCACCAATCTGCCCCATGGAAGAGCGCATATGAAGTTTAAACCAAGTGAAGAGGAGGAGGAGGAGGAGAATTCCCTTCTATTTACCCCAATGGCAGAGCCAGGACATCCCCTCCCACAACTTTCCCATTTCACTCATACACAAGAAATATATTTTTTACAGGTTTCTACTTGTTACTTTTAGGACTGTAATTAATTGGAACAAGTCAAATTCTGCCACTGATATTTCCAAATTAGTTTTTCTTAAGTACCTCAATTTGGAAAGATTTGGAAACCATCTTTCCAAGTTTCTGCCCCCCCAACCCCCAATTCTGGCCACACACAGTATAACATAGACTGCAGCTTAGTAAGCGGAGCTGTCAGCTTCTTTCCATCTTGTGGTAGTTTAGAGCCCAGAAAGGCGTTTCCTCCAGCCTTTCCTTTTGCAGGCTGTCACCAGAGGGCTCTGAGAAGTTGGGTGTACCAAACATAGCTGGCTCATGTGCTTCACTGTGCATGAGGGCTGGGAGTAAGACACACTGTTCCACATCCCAGTCACCCCCTCTTCCTTCAGAGGTAAATCAAGGCCCACAATGCAAAGGAAAACCACTTGTTTGCAGTCCCTCAACAAATGGAATCAGGACAAAAGAACTTGAAACAATACCAGTTTTCTGGGGACAATAAACTTGTCCCATTGTCCCCATAACGGAGATGTTCAGCATTTCGTCCTGCAGTGTTGCCCCAAAAACTTCGCAGGGGATTATCCACTTGGTTAAAAAATGCAGCATTTGCTTGAAGGCCTCTGGGCACCCAGACAAACATGCTACATCCATACTTCCCAGGAAACAACCATCTTGCCCAGGGACCCTCACTGGAAAACATCCAGGCTGCTCAGTGGGGGCCTGGTAGAAAATGGGCACTTTCCAGGATAACTGGGTCCCAGATTGCATGAGACTTTGGAAATCAAGGCAGCCCAGATGAATCCAGTGCAGAATGCAGAAAGCGGGGCTTAGCATTAGGATGACTCACATAAGGGCTGCTTAGAGCAAACCAAAGTGCATTTGTCCCCCTCCATGATCAGCGAGTTGCTACCTCTTTAACAGACCTTGTCGTGGATGCAGCTATTCGACAGGAGGCCTCGTGCTCCACCATCCTGTTGGAAACAGCCCCGCTTCAGAACGGCAGCCAGAACTGCGCCATGCACTGACCCTGAGAGGGGAGTGGGTTAGTGCAGGAACATCACTTTAGTAGAACTCATTCATGCCACAATGTCTCATGACCTCTAACAACCCAGGCCTCTTCTAGTCCCTGCCTCCTCCGACTCAGAAGAATGAGAGAGCTCTGGCACCAACACCAACAAGATATGCAAAAGAGAGATTAACTAGAGGTCATTAACTACGCTCTGAACCTTTTAGGTTTGGACCAGATAGTGAATTTTGCCATTTAAAAAGAAAAGTTGCCCCCATCTTCAAACCTGGAAGTTATTAAGGGTCCTACGATACTAGCTGAGCTTGGAACAGCTCCATCACTACAAACTCAAAATGGACAACATTGATTTCGATACATGAAATTTGGACTAAGTGATTCTAAACATGGTATTCTGATTCTGGTATAAGAGAATAGCCGTGACCAGCTTTTTCAGTGCAGCCAATCAGAATGACACCCAGAAGCTCACTCGGAAGGCTTGCCCTGCTAGCCAGGCTTTTCCAAGTCTGTGAGCCCACAGAGGCTTTCTATTCTTATGGCTGGTTCCAATCTTCATCCCTGCCTTCACTCCCTTTTGGTGATTTGTAAACCATCTATGGCATAATCCATTTCTGTAGTAGCTGTGATAAAGTAGTAGGCAACTAACTGTTTACCTGGAACTAACACATCTGCAAAAACTGAAGACTTCCCCATTTATTTCCCTAAGTTTTTGGAAAAGGTATAGGTGGGGCTTTTAATTCGTGATTCCTTGAAAGTCTTACTAAGAGCATCTGGAAAATGTCCTGCTTCTCTACTTTTACCATGGCTTAGGGGACACCAAGGCAAAGACACCTGTAAGAAGAACAAGATGGTTAAAAACTGCCCCTCCCTGCTCCATGAGGCATGGCACAGCCTCCATAAGGTTGGAGGGGTGGGGGAGCTCCCAGCCCCCGCTGGAGCCTCAGCAGACTGTCTTTCAGAGCTGCTGTGGCAGAAGAGTCACTGCCCTCTAGCCAGCCTGGTCATCAGCTCCTCCCAACTTAGCCAGGCAGGTTCTCTAGGCACCAGGTGCCTGGACTTGACAGCTGGCCAGCCATGCCTGAGTTTGTGCTCTACTGGCATCATCTTGACAACCCAGGAGTTCCTCTCTATACTGTGAGGAGGGGGAAGCAGAGGGAGCTCTGACACCAACCTCCATCCGGAACACTAGCCACACAAAAAAATAATTGTTTTGAGGGTAGGAATATAAGATAATACTGTATCATCACTGACCAAGGGGAGACCTGCAGGCTTTCACTTTCTCAGCTCACAGGGGGTTTTCCAGGAGTCCCAGAGAAGCCAGGGACACAGCTGGCAAAGCAGAACTTCCAGAGAACTCATTTAAACGGGAAAGGCTGTACACCTGAGCCCTTGCACATTATACTCAAAACAGCAAACTCTTGTTTACTTAGAGATAGCTTCTTTAGGGATTTCCAAGGCTATCTTTTTTGTATACATGTGAACCAAAAGACCTGTTTAAATATCTAGGCAAGCAAGGAAGCCCACTTTCCTGCATCCTTCTCCTACAAGGACAGGGAAGTGCCTTTATCCTTAAGATGCCATGGAGCTATCTTGGACAAGGCTTTCTTGAAGAAGCTTAAGGCTTTTTCCTTTTTCCCCCTGGACACATTCTTCCAAAGGAAAAGTAAAAAAAAGCTTTAAATTGCCCAGAATAGATGAATGAAAAGCTACTGGGGGACTTAACAGTTCCCACTCTCCTCACCCATTTGGAAATGGTATGGTAGAGAACTGCCAGGATCTTATAAATGATATAACCCAGAACACTGCACAAATTAAAACATAACCCTTCTTTTGGCCTTCACATTTGGGAGTGGCCAAGCAGACTTTCCTAAGGAGAGGGCAAAGACAATGGAATGCGCTGCAAGCCTGGATATGCCACCTCCTTTTGGAGGGGCCAGCTTCTGAGCCTACAGAAAAAGAAACTTCAGGAGCCAGCCAGGCTGCCAGCTCAACAGGCCAAGGAGAGACTGTTCTCAAGTTTAATCGGCTAGCTTAGATGGAACCTAATTTGTAGACTGTGCCAAATTTCTAACTTCTACTATCTATGCTAAACTTTTTCTCATCATCTGAAAAACACAGCAGAATTGGTTATGAAAAAACCTCAGCTGATAACAACAACGGGAAGTCTCTTTCCTGGAGGGATGATGTGGGATTATCCTCTTCTGGTGGAGTTTTTGTTCTAGACTCAAAGAGGAAGTCTCTTCTAAATTTTTAAGCACCTCAAGCAGTGCCTTTGGCACCAACTACAGAATCATTTAAACATTTTCACCTCTTCTCCCTCATCCCCAAATGCACACATAAGTTTCATTATTCATAGCTTTTTAATCAAAGAATTTAAAATTTTTTTAATAAAAAAAATGCTGTGAACATGGTCATGCATGGTCACAGAGCTTGCTCCCAACTTTTCTTTTAACTAAAGTATTTTGCAATTTTTTTAAGAAAAACTCCCAATTCCCCTCATCCCCCAAAATCCCACATACACAAATTTTCTTACGAATGGGAAATTCAAAAGCCATTTTCCAGAATGTCAGCACAAGAAAAAAACTAAGGCAGCTTAAGCCTCCCACTTAACAGCTTTGCAACCATGACAGAGAACTGGCTGTTGGACAGTAAGGATCCCCTTGCATCTGGAAAGGCTGCTAGTCAGGACAGAGTTACAGCTATTGTCTCATTTCATCTGTCAATTCGATGAACATCGATTAAGCATTTGCTCGTGCAAAGCCCTGGATATCATCCTGGTGACAACTGTGAGAGGCCCAAGCAGGTCGCATGGCAATGCCGATTTTACAAACAGAACAAATGAGGCACTGAGAAGTTCAGTGATCTGTCCCGATTCACAGAGCTGGTCAGTAGTAAGACTGGGACCCAGAGCCGCCCTGAGCCCTTTCTGGGAGAGCAGGAGAGGTGCCACCTGAGTGCTTACCTCCCGTGGGGTCTCCCCTGGAGCTCACCAGTCACAAAGCATCACCCCCCAGAAAGCCACAGAGAACCCAGACTTGGGTGACCTGAGATTGTTCACGGAGGGAGCAGAACACTCAGTACCTTTCCCTATTCTCCCAGAATCTGCCTTTTCCCCACTAAGTCCACGGCATACCACAGTGGTGACACAATGTGGTGACACTCTTGGTGACCCACGCTAACAGTTATCAAAACGTACTTTCACAAGGGCTCCCGTTAACGTCCAAGTCTACACTTCTTATTTCAGCCATAAAGAAAGAGGGGTCTCAGAACCTTCCCTCACCAGCTCTAGTGACCTGAGGGGGGCCTTGGGGTCAGCAGGAACAGGCTGGACAGAGTTCATCATGGGATCCTGGCCAGCCCCCAGCTCTGTGCGGGGGCACCCCAGGGGGGCGCTGCGGGGGCACCCCGGGGGGGCGCTGCGGGGGCACCCCGGGGGGAGGCGCTGCGGGGGCACCCCAGGGGCCGGGGCGGGGCACCTCACCTTGGAACTCGGTGTTGTCCAGCCCGCGGATGGCCTCCACGGCGTCCTCGGCGCGCTCCATGTGCACGAAGGCGTAGTCCTTGACGATGTCGCACTCGATCACCGGCCCGTACTCCTCGAACTTGGCGCGCAGCTCCAGGTTGGTGCACGTGGAGCTGATGTTGCCCACGTGCAGCTTGGTGGAGGCCTTGCTCTTGTTCTTGCTGGCCTCCACGTTGATGTTGACGCCGTGCAGCTTGTAGTGGTGCAGGTTGCGGATGGCGTCCTCGGCCGCCGTCTTGTCCTCGATGTGCACGAAGCCGTAGTTCTTGATGATGTCGCACTCCAGCACCTTCCCGTACTGCTCGAACAGGGCGCGGATCTCCTGCTCCGTGGCCTCGCGGGGCAGGTTGCCGATGAACAGCTTCACCATCTCGACTGGGCCTGCGGGAGAGGGGGAGGGGCGTCAGGGGCCCTGGGGGGCCGGCTGGGACGGGGACCCGAGGGAGAGGCGCCCGATCAGCGACGCCGCTGCCGGGGCAGAGCGAGGGGCGGAGCGCTCACTCCAGGCTCAGTTTCCCCGCCAGGCCTCGCCCGCGGCGCCCCAGCCTCGCTTTCGGCCTCCGCGGGACGCGCCAGGACGAGTCACCTCACAGGAGGCCTCCCAAGCCCCGCCCCGCCCCGCCCGCGGCCCCGCCTCCCAGGCGGCGGAGCCCGCCCTGGCCCCGCCCCGCCCCGCCCGTACAGGACTCGCCCCCGGCCCCAGCCCTCCCCTCCCGCGCCCCACTCCCCGGTCGCACCTCCGGGGGCGGCGGCGGCGGCTCCCGCGTCCGTCAGAGACAACCCGACAAAATGGCGACGGCCGCTCGAGCCTCAGCGCGACCTCCCGACTCCGCGCCCGCCTTGCGCCGCGGCCAACGCACGCACGCACGCACGCACGCAGGAGGCAGGCACGAGCCCGGCGCGAGCGCGCCCGCCCGAGCACGAGCGCTCTCCGCTGCTGCCAGCCAATCCTGCCGCCGCGCGCAAACAGCGGGAGCCGACGGGCCGGCCCCGCCTGCCTTTCTCTCCGCCCACGGGGCGGGGCCGGACGATGACGGCAGAACGTCCTGCCGGCGAGGCCACGCCCACAGGGGCCGGCCAATCCCTTCCCGGCAAAGCCCGCCGGTCCTCTCACGTCAGAAGGAAAGGGGCCGGACTGAACCATTGCGGGCTCCTTTGAACGGCGGCTGGGGGGGAGGTGGGTTATTCCACTTGGCGCCCCGGGAAAGTGGACCACGGAGCCTACGGCCGCGTGTTGGTCTACCGGTGTCCCGAGGGCCACGCTGGGGGGAGGGGGCGTTCCATGGAAAGCCTGGAGGAAGAGGTCGCCTGGAGGAAGAGCCTGCAGACCAGCCCCGGAGCCCAGGGGCCGTGCTGTAGGCTGCTGGCCCAAGTTCTTCACAATGGGTCGTGCCATCGAGACCGGGCGGGGGTGACAAAGGCTGAACGTGTAAGGGCGCGGGTCGGAAAGGAGCCCCGGGAGGGCGCGCTGTTAGCTCCCCGTCCGGAAGCGGCCTTCTTCGTCTTATGCCCGCCCCTGCCAGGCACCTCCCGGTGCCAGGCGCTGCCTGGCCCTCTCCTGCCCATTGCATCTGAAGTCCCCTGACCTAAATCGAACGTCCACGCGGGGACCTCGGGGAGCGGAACGAGCCAGGGTCCGAGCTTGTGCCCAAAGGCCGAGCCCGGCCCCAAGGCGGCAAAGCTTAGCCCAGGGGGTGCGGTTGGGTACTAACGCGAAGCCCCGGACGTCCACAGCGTTTAGAAAGATGGTTTGGGGCGTCCAGGCCTAGGTCCGCCCCAAGCGCGACCTGGGCTGTTCCAGGAGCGTGCCCGCCGTAGAGGACAGCCCAAGGCCCTGCACACGCGCTGCCCCCATGCCATCTCCATGCCCTTCGCCGGCTGCTCTGGCCCCCCCGGGATCTCCCGCACACCTGGCCCAGGATCCCGGACAGCCCAGCTTCCCCCACTAAGGCTGGGGAAAAGCCAACCCCAGGAACAGCCACTTGCGTTATTATAGACGTGCCTTGTTCGTTGGCCGGCTGATCGATCGGGGCCCTTCCCCGCGGGCTGGAGGCCTGGGACTGGGAGTTCGCTTTCACACGTGTTTTCGTCACTTTCGTGTAACTGACTGACTCTGTCATCCTTGGGGGGTTATTGGGTGCATTTAAAAACGTGGTTCCGAGAAGAGGGCGAGGCGTCGGCAGCCTGAGCGCCGCGGCGGGCCGGGCCCGGAGAAGGCGAGGAATCCCGGGGCGGGCCGCCTCTGGCACCTTCCGAACCTCCAGCCCTTGCTAGAGCTGGTGCAGACAGGACGCCCCCTAGTGGCCCAGGGGAACCGTTACAGCGGATTATTTCCAGGTGGGATTGTTACCCTGGATAGTCCCGCCCCAGACACTTTCTAGCCGAGTGGCCCTGGGCGAGTCACTTCACCCTGTTTGCCTCAGTTTCCTCATCTGTAAAAGGAGTTGGAGAAGAAAATGGAACCACTCCAGTATCTCTGCCACCAAGAGTCAGACACCACTGTACCCCAACAGTCATAGGTCATAGACTTAAAGCTGAATCGTAGATTTAAAACCTCATCTAGTTTAACTTCTCTATTCCAGGCAAACTGAGGCTGAGACAGGTCACATAAAAAGGGGGATATGAACCCAGGTCCTCCAACCCCTGAGCTCCCTACAAAGTAAAGCCAATTCAAGTATACTGAGGCAGATGAGGAAGCCAGGGGCATCTTGGGAGGCATCAGGAGGGGCCAAGCTTCCAGAAATGAGGAGGCAGTGGGCACACTGTGCTCCAGCCTGGTCAGACTCTGCCATGTTCTGTTTAATGCTGGGAGCCAAAATTTAAGAAGGTTCATGAGGAAGGGGCTGGAGTCATCAGTGGAAGGAACTGGATATGTTTATCCTGGAGAAGACTGGGGTGGAGGTAGGGGTGGGGAATCTCCGTTGGTCAGTTCTGCTCGGCCCCAGGAGGCCAAGGGAGGAAAATTGAGTCTGGATATCGGAGGAAACTTCCTAAGAATCTGAGCTGTATGAAATTAGGATGGGCCAACAGACTCAGCCGGGAAGATATGGGTTCAAATGCTGCCTCTTGCACTTACTGCATATCATCAGATTTCTTGAGGGGACCTCAGCATGCCTTTGCACAAGTGAGACAATGGTTGCTATAAATGGAACTGAGTCTGACTCTAACCCATCTCTGAGGACTGGGTGATCTTGAAGCCCCGTTTCTGCTGCAACATACTGTGCAGATTTGGGACTGCAGGAGGTGGCAGTCTCTGCCCTCCCTCTCCTTCCTCTCTGCCTTCACTGTGACCTCAGGCCTCTCCTGGTGCCCCCTTACCTCTTTCCTTCCCAAATATCTTGATCTCCAAGCCTGCTGCCTTCTCTACCTCTAGGAATTTCTCATGTGGTCCCTGCTGCAAATGCCCAATTCAGTGTCCTCAGAACTCGGCTAGCTCCCTTCTGTCCTTGGCATCCTGTGTTCCTGGAGCCCCATGGCTGACAGCGCATGCTCCTCAAGACCCCTGGGAAGGAGGTGTTCTGAGCCTCATCAGCCCATTTTATAGATGGATAAATGAGAGCAGAGAATGAAGCCACTTGGTCAGACAGAGGAGCAGCTATCTGTGCTGGGGTTCCAGCACTGCATGCTCCTTCCCTCATGCCAGCTCACCTCCCTGGCTGTCCCACCTAGCCTGTACAGGCAATGTATTACCCTCCACCCCCCAAGACTCCTGTATCTAATCAGTGACCAGTGGTCTTGGACAGATTTACTTCATCCAGTTTTGGGGTTCATATTCTTAAAGGCAAAAGTGGCATTTTGACATAACACTGCCCAAGTGGAAAGGGCAGCCCCAGGAGGTGGTGAACTCCCCATCCCTGGAAAGCTTCAAAAAGTTGTTGGATGACCATTTATGAGGAATGCTTCCTCAAGTAGGGTATGGCATAGTGGATCAAGTACTGGCTTGGGAACCAGACAGCCTGGGTTCAACTCCTGCCTCTGATGCCTCCATTACCTCATCTGGTAAATGGCAGGGGTGGGAATCAAGGTCCTTGTGCGCCCTCAAACTCAGGGACTGGAGTAGATCCAGGATTAGCTGCCTCTGGGGTCGCTTCTGCCTCCAAAATCTGATAGCTCATTTTTTCTTACATTTTGTCTTCCCTGTAAGAATGTTTGCCCCTTGAGGGTAGGAACTGTCTTCCGCCTCGTGCGTAACACAGGGCTTGGCACATAGTACCCATGTAATAAACACTTATTGGCCAGAATTGCCTGCTTGATAGTAACCCTGTGAGAGAAGTACCATGTAATTATTAGAAACTCTTTGCAGAAGAGGGAATTGAGTTGCAGAGTGTGAGTGACTTACCTAGGGTTACAGAGCTAATTCTCAGGCAGGATGATTTGAACCCAAGTCTTCTGCCTCTAAATCTTTCCCCAAAAGATCATTTATTTCCACAGACAAAGAACAAGAAAAGATGACCTTGGGGTTAGGTTTAGAAGCTGCAGATCAGTGGGAGGGGCCCTTGACTGGGTTTGGGGAAGTTCATCACTTTGACCTGTTTTTTTCCCAAAGCTGCCCTGGTTGTTCTGGGCCTTTTTAATGCTTCTGGACCCTCTTTTCTTACTTTTCATCCACAATTCCCAGCATTTTCTGTTCATAGTGGATGGACCCTTAATGAATGTTATCACTAGCTCAGGGGAGTGGTTGTATTTGCAAACACACACACACAGGCACGCACGCATGCCTGCACGCACACACACCCACCTTCTTTCACTTTCTTCTCTCCTTGCAACTTTAGTAAATGGGAGAGGAGGGAGTCTTGCAAACAGCTCCGGCCCCTTGATTTCAGCATGCTATTTACAGGCCCCAGGGAGGCTGCCCAGGTCACACATTAAGGAAGGGGTGATTCACGGTGCCTGCCTTCCACTTGCAGGATGGGCAAGTAGTGCCAATAGGACAATCCATCCATGGGTCACTGGCCATGGTCACAGCCAAGGCTCAGCCAGATCATATGCTCAGATAGATGGATATGCTGGCCAGGCTTGGCAGCCCTATGCCTGTCCCTACCTGACTTGTAATTCTCCCACCCACATCTGAGTCTGGGCCAGTGTAGACATGCCTTCCAGGGGGCTAATTAACCTATGAGTGCTGTGTGCTGTCATCTTCCTGCCCAGGTCTCCACGTCCAGAAGGAGGGGGTGCTTCTAGAAAGGACCCCATCTTCAGCATGGTAGCTCACCAATCTGCAATCTCTAGGGGCTGTCAACCAAGGGAAATGTTAGGCTCTGGGGCCCCAAGATCAGATAGCCAGCCCTTTTTTCCTACTTCTAGCCTAAAATATTCTGCACAAATGGGATCTCAGGCACTGGATGACTTCACCCTATAAGTCCGTGAACTAGAAGGGCCTTTATCAGCCATGGATCTGGCCCCAGGCTTGGGTCC
This sequence comes from Bettongia penicillata ogilbyi, assembly GCA_023548195.1. NCBI lineage: Eukaryota > Metazoa > Chordata > Mammalia > Diprotodontia > Potoroidae > Bettongia > Bettongia penicillata. Next base: position 8,212,078 of record JAJHZJ010000590.1, read on the forward strand.
TCTGGCCTCTAACAGCCTGGGAGGAAGGAGAAGGGATGTGTGTGTCATTTCCTGGGCATCACCATGGAGTGAGTCATGTTCTAGTGAGGGGGATGAAGGTTTGTGGAGAATCTGGGGACAAGGGGCATGTAGGAAGCGGAGGTGAATGAGGGGCCAGGAGTGGCCTGCATCAGTGGAAGAACCAAGGCTGTTGATGCCAGGGCACCAATCCTGGCTCACCCATGGGTCCAGAAAGGCATGGTTCTGGCTACTGCCTTGAAGGGGAGCACTTTCAGGGGGTGTATTAGAAAATGGGACAAAAACCAGAGAAGGAAGGTATTAAAGTACACAGGAGGCCAGGAGCACAAAGGGAGCTGAGCAGTTTAATTGTCTCCAAGGCCTGACGTGGCTGGAGACCCCAACAAGGAGTCCCCACCCTGGGAACACACAGGGTGGCATTTCAGGGCTAGGGGAGAGAGGAAGAAGGGCAAGGGGTGGGCACGTCAGCATCACCGGCTCCATCTCTTAGCGCTCCTGTCTCCAAGGCCTGGCTTCAGTTCCAACATGGTCCTGCCTGGTTCCTAGGAGACACAGAACCAGAGGGAACCTAGCTGTGTTGGGAGAGGAGAGCCCCAAGATGAGGCAGAGTGGGGCAGTGAGGCCCCATTTGGCATAGGGTTACAGGGAGACTGTCCCGGGCTCCATGGGGCAAGGGGAAGGGCAAGGTCTGGGGAACCTGGAGTTGAATGGATGAGGAGAGGATTGAGGATGAGTTGGAGATTGCCTGGGCCCCATCACCAGTCTGGAAATTAAATAGAAGAAAAGGCCGCTCTTGGGAACCCTGGGCGTCTCCAGTCAGAGTTCCTGGGAATGGTGCGCAGTGTAGCGCAGGGGGCTGTCCTGGCACCAGTCCCTGGGGGCTGCTGCCCATGGGCCATGAGCAAAGGCCGTGATCCGGTGGGGTGGCCTCCACCTATTTGCTCTTCTTGAAGAAGCTGAAGCGTTTTTCTCGATCCCTTTCCTTGCCCTCCTTGCTACGCATGACAACAGGCCCCTCTACGCTGGCGGGGGACACTGGGGGCATGGTCATGGCTCGAGTCATGCCCCGGGAAGCGCTGGGCACCACTGGCTCCTCAGGTTCTGTGGAGGCTGGAGAGGCCGCAGCAATGGCAGCATTCACTACCCGGAGCCACGAGCTCATCTCTGCCTGTGGGACAGATAGATGCACAGGTCAGAAACGGGGCCAAAGACCACAGACACAGGATGAACAGAAAAGCAGCCAATGGCTGATGGACTTCTAATAAAGCCGCACCGGCCCCAGTGTTCTAACTTCCATATGGACCCCACTGGAGAAGACATGTCCAGATTAACCACCCAACGTGGCTATAACCGCTCCACTGGCCCCCTCCCCAACATCCTCACTGCCTCACCACAACAGCAGGCGTGTCCATGAGATGGGATCCCAGCCACTGCCCCCAGACCCATTCCTCATATACTCCACAGAAACAGCAGGTATATCCATGCACTTGACCACAACCACACGGACTACCCTGCTCAGCCAATCAGAAAGCACCACCAGGAGGCCGTGTGGCCCCCAAAACAACAGAAGGGACATTCTCGAAATAGGCACAAGCCCAGTCAAAGCATAGGTGAACTTAGGAAGAGGCTTTGTAATACCCTGATCATACCTACTTCCTTCCTGCCCCCCCAGTGGGTTTTTCTGTATGCATTGTGGGGAATCATATATACAGTTCCATTGAAGCCGGGACCCCTTCCCATTACCTAATCTTTTAACAAAACCCTCCTACCTTTTTAATATTTATAATTTCTGTAAATGTGTCTGTGTTGTCTCACTAAGTTGCTAGTTCCTCTTGGAATTCAGCCCATTGGAGGCATCATCCCAATAAATGCCTGTACTTGGATTAGAGGTGGTCTGTCTCTCAATTCTTTGAGACAATCCCACAATACACCATGAAACCGCAATAATTGTTAAAAAAAACAAAAAAACAAAAAAAACAAAAACAAAAACCAATATGTGATCAAGACATCCAGACAGAAGTGACAAGGAATGTGCTCAGCTTCCTGGTTCTGCCTCATGGCTCATAGGCATGAACAGATAATTTGCAAAAGACCAAAAAGGAGAAGTCATAAATAATCCTTTGCAATGATGTTTTATCTCACACACACAAAAAAAAATCTAAGAATTACAAAGCAAAACCTCTCCAAAGTGTGACTTTGCCCTTAGAAAAACTGGCAAAAAAAAAAAAATCAACCAAGATGACAGAACAGCGTTGTCAGGGCCACGGAGAAGCAGGCGCAGATTTCCCAGACTGTCCCCAAAACATCGGGATGCTTTCACTAATGAAATATGGCTTCCTCTGATGGAATACCTGATCACTTTAATCAGAGGCCAGAGAAAGGTCCCACATCCAGGATAAATTAGGAATTCCCACCCATGTGTGACCGAGGGCCAAGAGCTAAGAGATGAAGATAGAATGATCATGGCAAAGTCTGCTATGAATCACGTGGGAGAAGTGAAAATGAGAACAGCTTAGAGGTTTCACCTCCAGCCTAGCCAACTGACAGGAAGGCTAGCACTGGTGAGAGAACAGACCCTCTGCCTGAACCCCACTGGGTGCACCCCAAAGCTGGAGTGGTGCTCAGTACCTCTAGGACAAAGTACGGTGTCTCTGAAGCCCTGAAGGCCCTCCACATCTGATCCAAATCTCTCTGGGAGGCCCTGAAGGCCCTCCACAGTCTTTCTAGCTTTCATTCTGGCCCTCACAATGCAGTTGGCCCCCATTCCAGACATTCCATCTCTAACTCCTCAGCTCCCTCCACTAAAGTACCCACTTTTACACAAAGAAGGCTGATCCGTCCCTTGTTCTCCAGCCGAAATGACTTCTGCATTTACTTATCCTTTACTCAGAATGGAAGCTCCTTCAGGGCAGGGATTAATTCTTTTTTTATCTTTTTGTCCTCAGAGCCTAGTACAGACTTGGCACATGACAGGTGCTTAATACATGGTTGGTGAATTGAACTGAATGGGTCGTAATCTGCGCTGCTGAAGGGACTCACCACATCATTGAGATCACAAAAGGAAACATTTTTGTGACTATTCTTTACATGAACTAGCAGCACACTGCAAGTGGTTGACAGATATGAGAAATGGGACGTACAGAACACAAGGAAAGGAAGGGAGAGGCAAAGAAAAAGGGAGAAGGGGGACCAGAGGCCATGGAAATGGGAGGGGAGTGAGGGGGGCTGAGGGCAGAGAGTTTGCTCACCTCGTCCTTGGCCTGGAATAAATACTCCTTGCCATCTTGTAAACTGCAAGGAGAGAAAGACCCTTAGGGCAGAGCTTGGGTCAACTGTTTGCCAGATATGTCTTACTGGACATAGGACTGGTAAATCGACTGAGAAGCAGCCAGGGCAGCTGGGCCAGGCAGGTGCTTTCCTGCCCATTTCTTACATTCTGTAAGACCATGGGGTGTGAGGAAGTGGGGAAAGAGCCCATGCTGCCCATGCAGACATCCCCTCCAATGGGCAGAGGGGCAGGCCTCATCGGGATACACCGACTGCCCTCTCTCTAGCACCTCTGGAAGAAGGCTGGCAAAGGGCAGGTCTGAAGCCCTCTTGGGGCCCCACCAGGCACAGTCTGTCACGTTCTCCCCATCATAAGATGTCTGCCTAGCATCCCTTACCCACCTGCACTAACATCCCCTCCCCCTGCCCCTTTGGTCCCATGGCCCTCACCACAGCCCCCTTGTACCACAGTTGTTGGCCCCCTACCCCAGCTTGAAGACATGCTTGCGTTTCCGGTAGTCCAGGGCCACGCTGCCCTGTGCTCTGGCCAGGCTGACTGGCACTTCTCCATGGTAGGGCAGCCCGATATTGGCGGCTCGGGCATCCTTGTAGAAGCCGAGGGTGCTACGGCGTAGGACACAATACACAGTCTGCCATGACCTGGGAGGCACAGGAGGCGTGGATGAGGACCCTTTATAGTAGGTACCTCAGGATATGTCATCGGCATGCACTTAGGGTCCAGTTCCTATCTCTAACCTCCTGACTCCCCCCACCCAGGCCCACAGGACTGCAGAGTCCCCTCATCTCAGACATGAGCCTGGGGGCAGGTAGGTTTGGTGGCATGTGCTGGGAGTGCTGCACTTGAATTCAGGGGATACACCTCCCAATCCAAAGAACAGATGAGGGCCTCCACAAGCCCTGCCAGGAGGACTGACACGTAGCCCCAAGCTGTGCACTCATCTGGGACCTCTGCAAAGCTCTTTTTGGTCCTGGGGTCACAATTTAAGAAGGGAAGTAAGGAAGGGAAGAGGCTTTGGGATCATGCCTGAGATTGAGTACACAGAGCTGTTTGAGCATCTGATAGGCGTCATTTCATCTGCTCCCCTGGGCCCCGGATGACTGAACCAGGAGAAGAGGAAGATAGACAGGTGCTGACCCTGAAAGGCTGCCTGTAGGGGTACCAGGCCCCTGCTGGTAGAAGGCCTTGAGTAAGTCCCTGGCCTTTAGGGTCCTCAGACTCTGGAGCTCCTGACTCTCTACTTTTAGTGTGTGCTACACATCCAAGAGGCTAGCCCAGGCCACCAGCCTTGTTCCCTACCTAGCATTCCGCAGATCCCTGGGGCCAGCTCTGCCCGGGCCCCCAGTACCTGTTGGCTGCCTTCTTGCCAAAGGTTTCCATCTCCTGTTTTCGGTTGAGCAGGCCCTCCATCTGCTCCTGGGCAGAGAGCTCAGGGCCACGAGAGGGCAGCGTGGCAGCATAGGATGATTCAGATGCCCTGCCCTGGGGCATTGGTGAAGGGGCAGGGCCTCGAACCCGACTCTGTCTCTCTCCCCTGGGTCCATTGGCTGCTTCCCCTGCCCCAGAGACCTATGGACAAAAGATGGATTTCAGTCACTGTGGGTGAGATGCGACAACCCCAAGCCTGGAGCTCACAGGGAGCACATGCGTAACCTGACAGACATGGCCCCATGCTCTCCCCGCTTGGCCTCTCTGCTCTCCTGTTCCTGGAAACTCCTCATCCTTTGCCCCTTTATTCCCAACCCAGGGTCATCTACGGGGCAGACTCACAGGGCCTTCCAGGGAGCTGCTCTGGTCCAGTCTTTGTGATTCTGATGGGGGCTGCAGAAATGAGAATGAAGAGGGAATGGGGAGGGAACGTGGGCAGGAAGGTCAAGAGCCTGAGGGGGTGTGTGCCAAGGTGCAATGGCTTACCTGGGAGGGCTCTGAGTCAGTGCAGACACCATTGACCGCGACTGGCTCCCCTGAGGATGGCAGCCGGGGGTGGGTCCTGGGAGAGCAAGAGATGCCAGTGTGACTGTCAGCCCTGAGGGTCCTTTCCCCATTCCCTGCCCACTCCTTGCCCGAGTCCCAGCTCTCACCCAATCTGTGAGGCCTCAGGATATGGCTGGCCATCTACATGATCCCTGTGGGGAGGTGCTGCTGGGCAAACTGAGGCCGGAGGCTCCTTCTTCCTCCGCTTTTCCTCCTCCTCCTGCTCCCGCTGACGCCGCTGCAACTGCTCCTTCTCCTCTAACTGCCGGAAAGCCAAGAGTTCACAGGGTGAAGCCCCTCCAACACCTGAAGACCAAGGGGGTTCTGGTCTGGTGTCTCCAAAAGCACAAGAGCTGCTGGTCCTCTGGATGTTCACTCATTAAGGTTGAGGGATTCCAGAAAGGCCAAAGGAGGCGAGTAATTATCATTTGGGGAAGCAAAAAACACAAGGGAATGATGGATGGAAAGGCTCCTCCATGTCCACCTAAGGAAAGGTACCTGGGGGGTGCAGCAGAAAAGGCTGGGGTGGGGCGGGGTGACCCTTCCGACACCAGGGGAAAGGCCTGAGGCATGGCGGTGGGGGAGACCTTCCTAACTTACCGTGGTGAGCTTTTCCAGAGCACTGAAGCGCTCCTCCCAGGAGGCCGCTGCTTTCTGGAAGGCCTCATGTCTCTTGATGAGGCTCTCTACCTCATCCACAGTGCACCCCAGCTCAGCACTTCGCACCAGGGGCTCCTGGCTGCAAAGCCAGGCCTCGGCCACACCAGCATCTCGGCCGAACACCAGCACTTCCAGAACTGTGAGAGAGGGGAACACTGGAGGGTCAGTGTGAGTCATGGACAAGGCAGGGGGGAGACACATCTTGTGTCTGGTGCTTCCAGCTCTGGGACATTGGGTCCCCAGGACTTAGTCTCCTCCCCTGTAGGCCAAGGGGCCCTGTATTCTTGCACACCCCCAGGCCTCGGGCTGCCTGTGCTGCCCATGAGAGGCATCCAGAACGAGGCCGTGCCAGTGGATAGCAGGCTCTCAGGGAGCCATCTTGAGACTTGGGGTCCACCATGACTCACCGAGCTGAAGCCAGTTCACCTTCTCCTGCCACTTGTCAGATGTCTCCTGGCGCCTTGCCTGCAGCTGTGACAGCTTCTCTGAGATCTGGGGGCACAAAGATGACTGAATAGGCCTTCTGCAGGCCCCACCTGGGGCCCATGAGATCTCAGAAATCAGCTCAAACCCCACTTCTGCAGGTCCCCCCTGACCCCCGGCCTGTTCCCAGGGCCATCCCTTCCATGTCATGGCCCTAAGTACTGGTCAGTTGTCTTCCCTATCAAAACCCAAGCATCTTGGGGGTGGGCTCTGTGGCAGCTTTTTCTCTGTATCCCCAGAGCTTGGCAGAGGACCCGTCACACAGTGAGAGCTTAATAAATGTGGGCTGACTTATGCTGGGGGAATGTCGGCCCAAGTTCAAGCCACAGAGGGCTGTTACAGGAAACAGCAGCCCTTGTGTCGGGCCAGGCAAATGCAGAGCTGGGGAGGGAAGTGACTTGTCCAGGATGAGCCCTGGTGCTCACCTCCTCAGAGGCGTAGTGGTTCTTGGCCAGCAGCTCCTGGCCCAGGAGGATGCAGGAGGAGAAGCGGTCGGCTCGGGCCTCGATCTCAGCTTTGATGCTCTGGTGATGCTTGATCATCAGGTCAGCGGAGGACACATCCCTAGGGAGTGCACGGATACTAAGTCTCCTGGGCCCCCAGGGCCTCACACGGGCTACGGGCCCAGCCCTCTATCCCGCAGAGCTCACCGGGGCCGCTCCTGGGCATCCATCTGCAGGTTCACCCCATCCATCCAGAGCATGAGCTCGCGGACAGCCTGCAGGAAGCGGAACTTGTCCCCGGTGTCCAGCAGCAGCTGGCGTCGTCCGGCTGAGCTAGCTTGTAACTGGGCCCAGGCCTCAGCCACTGCCTGCATGTGGCGGCCAATCTCCTCCGCCTTCTCACCTGCATAGGCCTTCTGTAGGCGGTGACCATCATCCTGCACCTGCTGTACCTGCAGAGGCCCAAGGCAAGGGTCAGAGCATCCCCTCCCCTCCTGGTGCCCACCCTCGGTCACTAGCAACATCCTAACCCTGTCCCACAGTATCAGCAGGAGGGTGAGGGCAGAGATGAAGGGGGAAGGGAAGGCTCAGGTGGAGCCTGGGGTTTGCTGCCTCTGTCAGGCCTGATCCTCCAGAGGGCCTTCCGAGGCCCTGCCCATGGGCTCCTCGCTTCCTGGGAGCATACCTGGGAACTCAAAGCCTGGATGTCATGTTCGTAGGCACAGTGTCTGCGCTGTAAGGCCTCGGCAGAATTCAGGTCTCGGCCAGCTCCATCAGGCAGCTGCTGTTGCTTGTGCTGAATCCGCGCCAAGGCCTGCCGCGCCCCATGGAGGAAGCGCTGGAGCTCATGGGCAGCAGCCAAGACCTGGCCCCGGGTGTCCAGTAATTCCAGGAGATCGGCCCAGGCCTCATTGAGCCCATCTTTCCACTCAGCCACTGTCGCCCGGGCGGCATGGCCCCCAGCAATCAGCCCGTCAGCCAGGGCATTGGCGCTGTCCACCCGCTCTTGACCAATGGTGCTGGTGTCTCGGGAGAACTCTCGGAACTTGTCCCGCAACATCTGGTACAGAAAATATAAGCCTTAACAAGGCTGGCCCCAGTGTTGCAGGGGGGAGGTCAGAAAAATCCCGAAGCTCTCTGACCACCTGCCTCAGCCCTTCAGGGCACACCTACCCCAGAACATCCTCAAGGGTCCTCACACCAAAGAGTCTGGAAACATCTCCCAAGACTCCAGACCTCCTCATGCCCCCCAGGCCCACCCAGCCACCTCATCACTCACCGTGACGTGCTCATAGTCCTGGCCCAGCTCGTGGGAAGCGGCCACCACCTCCCGTTCCTGGATCCACTGCTCCAGGTCGTCCAGGTCCCGCCGCAGCTGGCACAGCCGCTGGTGTTCAAGTAGCCGTCCACGCCTCTCCACAGCCAGCTCTTTCAGGCTGGCATACAGCTTCTCCACCTGAGCTTGGCGTATTGTCAGCCGGTCACTACAGGGGAGGAGGAAAGGCTGGAGATGAAGGGCAGCCTGGGCCAGCTGAAGGCTCTCCTCTGGTTCCCCCTGCCCCTTCTCCTTCAGTCACCATCAGCCACATTCCAACAGCACTTCCAAGCTCACTAGAGCCTTGCCCACACACACATGATTGTGTTTAGTCTTTCATTCGGAAGGAACCTACCCAGTGAGGCCAGGGAATTGGCCTGGGGCCATGCAACTTCTGAGGGACAGAGCCAGGGTTACCTATCTTGGCACTACCATGGCTCCATTCCCCAGGTCCCCAGGCCCAGCAGACGGGAGGACCAACAGGCAGGAAGGCGAGGTCATCATGCCTCACCTCTCTGGATGGTGGCCGTCAATCATGTCCTGGCTGCTGGCAGCCAGCTGGTGGACGGTGTGCGCGTAGTCTGCCAGGGCTTGCTCCAGGACCTGGTGTTTCTTGACCTCTGCCTGAGCACTCAGCTCATCCTGAGGGAGGGAATGGATAGTGGGGAAGGGATTGAAGAGCCTGGGCCCAGGGTCCTTGGGAAGCTGGGGGTGCGACCTCCACCCACCTTGGCTCTTACCTTGGCCTTCTCTTGGCCCATCATGTGCAGCTCCTGCTCACCCATCCAGGCCTCAGCCTCTGCAGCATCTCGATAGAACTGCTGGGCCCTGAGTGCGTCCTGGAGGCGAGCCCCGCGCTGCTCCAGCTCCTGGCCCAGGCGCCTCCACAGCCCCTGGAGCTCCGCCACACGGGTTGCCAGGTCTGGCCCCGCGGCTGCCCCCAGAGCTTGCTGCCGCTCCCGCAGATCTGCAATGCGGGGTTCATGGCCCTGGACCTCCTTCTGCAATGTCTGTGCAGGAGAGGAAGGAGAGAAGCCACGTTGTCACAAGAACCTCTGGACGTAGTCCATGGCCCAACCTCTCTCCACCCTCCAGAGTCGGGTTGGCTCAGTTTAGGCCCACCCCCCAACCCTCAGCACTGAGCCTGGGGAGACACTTGCCTGGTTCTTCTTCATGAGTAGCTGGACACTAGGTAGGTCCTTGCCATGCTCTGTGGAGCTGGCCATCGGTAGCCGCTCAGTCACCCACAGCTGGGGGAGAAACATGCAGTGGCATCAGGGGATGACACGGGGGGAGTGGGGCACCCTGTTCTTGGGGGAGTGGTAGCAAAGCAGAAGGTGGTCCCAGGAGTCACCGGAAGATACCAAGGCCTAGGGGAGGCAGCCCCCCTCCCCATGCCCAGACTGAGGCCTGATCTGAGCTGTGACCAGCTGTGCATGGTGGGAAGCTGGGCCCCCATACCAGGTTCCACAAGGACTCACAATCTCATCTTCCACATCACGATGGAATTGGTGCTGCTCACGGGAGGCCAGCAGGTGGTTGCAGCGCTCCTTCAGGGGCTTGTACAGGGCCCGGAACTTCTCCTCCACGGCTCGGGAGGTCCTCTCCACCTCTCCGGCCCCGTGCTCCTCCTGGGCCAGTGCCTTGGCCTGAGCCTGGATGGCCTCCACCTCCTTTTCCCGGACAGCCATCTCCCGTTCCAGCATCTGCCAGGCCACAAGGTGGGCAGCTGTGAGTCCAGGGACCTTTGGGGAGTCCCCCCACCCCCTGGCCCTGGGTCTAGGCCTGCCTTGGCCCCCACCAGCACCTGCTGCTTCTTCAGGAGGATATTGACGCTGGTCAGGTCTTTGCCGTAGTCATCCGAGTGCAGCTGGGCCTGCAGGGTGCCCATCCAGCTCTCCAGGGCTGAGCAACTCTGGGAAAACAGCTCTGCTCGGTTGGCATCGAAGAGGCTCCGGGCCTTGGCCTGGGTGGTGTTCTCGAGCTCTTCCCATCGCCGGTGGAGGGCCTCCAGTTTCTCCCCTACCAGGGGCTTCAGCTCAGGCTTCTCCGATGTCAGTACCTGCCCTTCCTAGGGCAAAGAATTAGAGGCCATCACGCCTTAGATCTGAGTCACAGGGAATCGGGCTTAGGGCTCTGTTCCAGGTGGGGAAACTGCAGCTCAGGGAGGGGAAGACACGCAGGGAGGAAGTGGCAGAGCTGATATCCTCCTCTAGTTTCTCTAACTTCAGACCCAGTGAGCCTGCTCTAGACCTGCAGTAAAGCTGTGCCAAGAGGACACGTTGCATGACTGGTATGGGGACCAGTCCTAGGGACTTGAACAGAGTTTGTCTGTGTCTGTCTTCAGCATGTCAATCCTCCTCTCTGCCGTCCTTTAGGGCCTATCTCAGCTCCTTCCTCGAAGGACCCTTGCTGGGCTGTTCGAGTCTTTCTTGACACCGCCCCCCCCAACTTGCTTCCCTGGACTCCTGCATGACATAGCCGCCAAACCTTCTTGCCTATCTGATCCCAGATTGCTTCAGGCATATCCATCTGGTAAGGTCCTCCTAGTCTTTTGTATCCCTAAATACCCCTCAGAGCGCTGAACAAAGAGTAAATACGCATTAAATTGGACCTAACTGTAAAATGCCTTGAGCATTTGAGGCGAAGGTGAAATACTTGGGTTGGGAGCTGGGCCGTTTTCCCAACATCCCCCCTTCCCAGGATGAATGAACAAGCATTTAGTAAGCACCTGCTGTATAGCAGGCACTGCGCTAAGAGCTAGGCGGTGCAGTGGAGGAGCCCTGGGCCTCAAGTTGTGAAGACCCAGCCAGATCTGCCTCGGACACTACTGGCTCCATGACCATTTGTAAAATGGGAATGATAGCAGGTCCCAGCTCCGAGGCTGTTGTGAGCATCTGATGAGATAATATCTGCACACCTTCAAACGCACCACTGGAGAGGCCTCTCCCCAGCCTGCCCTTGTCTCCTCCACGCTCCCAAGGGTTCCCCACTTACCCGGTCAATCTTGTCCAGCCAATCTTTGTTCGCTGCCAGCTCCGCCATGAATGCCTGGTGTTTCTGCCACTTGGTGTGCAAGTTTCGTGCTTCGTCATAGGACACGTCTTGGGCTGTCAGCATCTTCTCATCAATCCAGAGTGTCAGCTAAACCAAGCAGAACAGAGACATTTAGGAAGAGGGCAAGAGGCCCCCCGGTCAGGAAGGGCAAGAAGGCGTGTGCATTGTAAGGGAGAGACCCAGAGGGGACAGGAGGCAAGAAAACAGGCAGACGGAGGTGGGTGTGGACAGGGGCACCATTACCAGCCACTGGACCAGGTCCTGAGGCTATCCACACAGAGAAGGAGACAAGGGGTTTACAGTCTTTTGGGAGGAAAGCCTAACACAAATGAGACATCATAAAGTTAGTGAGGCAAGGAGGACTCAGTCTGTGTCTCATGTAGGAGGAGGAGCTAAGCCCTGACAGGCACCAGGGATTTGAAGGGGGTCAAAGCAAAGAGGAAGAATGTTCTAGGCATGGGGGACTATGAAGGAAAAAGCCCAGAGGTGGGACTGTTGTATACAGAGAACAGCAAAGAGATCTATGTAACTTGGACCCAGTGTGTGTGAAGAGGGAGGGGAAATGTGAGAGAAGTTGATTTTCTCTGGACAAGAAGTAGTGGCCCGGCTGCAGCCAGGCTTTAGAAGATCACACGTGGGGAGGGCAGTGAGAAAGCCAAGGAGTGGACAGAGAGGGGCTAAGGTGAGCAGAGTGTGACTGGAGATAGGGAGACTGTCCAGAACACCCCCAGAGCTGTTGGGCACCCACCTCATGGCACTCCTGTAAGAAGTGCTGACGCTCTCGGTTGTCGTGCAGACGACGGAGAAGCTGCTTGGCGGCCTCCTGATTTTTGCTGTGCCTGTAATGACAACCAGTTGCCCATGACCTCCTGGTCTGGCACTGAACGGGACATCAATCCAGACAGACCCAGAACCCTTCTTCCTGCTGGGCTCCTGGAGTAGAGTGAGCTGTGGGCCCTAGGATCCCAGGCCCACCAACTTGGGGCACTCTTGGGCCTTCACCCTGATCCCCTCCACTTCCCCCACTCTCCTCCCAGGCCCAGGCCCACCCACCTCTTCTCAATGGAGTCTGCCTTCTCCTTGATCTTCTCTGCGTGGATGTTGCCACCTGCCACCAGTTGATGCCCTGCTTCCAGGAGTCCCCGGATCCGCTCCCCGTTGGCATCCATAGTGCTCATGAAATCCTCCAGCTTTTTGATGGCAGCATCGGCAGCTTGAAGGGTCCCTGGCATCTCCGTGTGTGACAGCACATACTCCTGGGGGGTGAGAGAAGCAACATCAGTGGCTGCTCAAGCCTCCTCCAGCCTTAGAAATCCGACAGGGGCCTCTGGAAATGAGCCATTCAAGAGGGTGGGGAGATGGATTCATTTTGAGGAAGGGGAGTGGGGGTGGTGGTGGTGACTGTGCCTTGTCTGGGAAAACCTCAAAAAGCAGCATGGAATGTGGGCTCTACAGGTCCCTTCTGATGTTTCTTCACACATGCTAGAAGGGACCTCAGATCCTCACTCCAACCCTCCCCCACTTTGCAGATGTGGAAACTGAGGCAGTGGTGAAGTGACTTGCCCAGGTCCTCCTGACTTCAGTCTGCATTGCTTCTTCTTCATTTCTGCCTCAGTACAGCTTGTTTCCAGCAACCTCTCCCCCTTCCCTCATGCAGCCATCCCAGATCCCCTTCTCCTCTTTCTTCCTTCCTCCCATTCCCCCTTGGCAGCCTCGGCTCACCTGGCTGCTGAGCACGCCCTCAGCCTGCCGAGCGTCCCGCAGAAACCCTTGCAAGCCGTGGGCTTGGGCCAACCGGGCCTGGCGGCTCTCCCACATACGGCCCAGTTCCTCCCAGCCAGTCCCCAGAGCCTCCAGGCGCTGCCTCAGGAAGAGACACTGGGGATCAGCCTGGTCGCGGGTCACCTCTTCACCCACAGCTCGAAGCCGGCTGTACTCGCCCTTAGCTCGCTCCACCTCATCCCGCAGAGCTGCGTGTTGGGCCAGGAGCGCCTCTGCCTCAGGAAGGGTGGCTGGTCCTTCTTCAGAGGCCACAGATGTCTGGGTGCGGCCCAGCCATGCCTGGAAGTCATCCAAGCTCCGAAGAAAGTCTTGCAGTCGCCGGGCCTCACCCAGTGACTCCTCCCTACGACGCATAGTGGCACGCAGGCCCTCCCAGCCATCCTGGACCTCACGGAGCCGGGCCTCAATGGCAGGGGCCTGCGTGGGGTGGCCAGCAGCCAGGGCGTGCGCCTCCTGGGCAAGGGTTCCCACTCGGGTTCCGATGGCCTCCAGGTCCCGTTCGGTGCCAGCCAGCTTGCGCTGCAGGGCCAACACTCCGGCCAGGTCATTGCCCAGGCCCTGGGTAGACTCAATCACTTTTATCTTCTCCCTCATCCAGGCCTGGGTCTCTGTGCACTCCAGGTGGTAGTTCTGGATGCTCAGGGCGGAGGTCAGGGCTGCCTTCTTTCCATCTGCGAGGGTCCGGAATTGCTGCCACCTTGGCGTAGAGGGGCAGTTGTTGGTGAGCTCAGCCCCAAACATACCTCTCTTGCCCCATCAGGCACATTTGGGAGCACCCGTTCTCCCTCCCTCAGCTTTCAGCTTCTCCTCTTTGGCTCCAGGGGCTTAGGCTCTGGCTCTGCCCTTTCCCTTACTCCCTGCCCATCCTTGCCTGCCCCTGATCCAAATGCCCCACTGTCTGCCTATTCCAGTCAGTTCTCAGCTCCTTCTCACTCTGATCTGGTCTGCTCTCAGCAGCCCCAGCCCAAGTCACACCTGTGGTTGAGCTGCTTCTGGGTGGCAAGGATGCTATCCCTGCCAGGAGGTTCGGCCTCCAGCAGCTGCTGGGCAATGCTATTGACCGCAGTGACACGGGCAGCCAGGGCATTCATTTCGGGCTCCAGAGTCTCAAACCTGCCAAGAGCAAAAGCACAGACTCTGACTTTCCTGGGACTGGCTGTAGCCCCTGCTGAGCTCCCACCCCTCTCATAGGAACCAGGGTCTCCGGGGTGTGAAGAGTGCCCGTTGCAGGACCAATGTCCAACCCCCCCATCCAAGTTTAAAGCTGTATGACTGCTCAAAAAGGAGCCGTGAGGCTGCTGGGAATGAAGTGCTAACCAGGTTGACAGGGGTTAGCAGGTGGCTGGGGGGCAGTCCATTAGGAGCTTACCGCTGCTGCACCACCTCCAGGTCCTCCAGACGCTCAGGTAAGGCTAGCCCGTTGAGCCACTGCTCCTTCTCGTCCACCCAGAGCCCACAAGCGCTCGCCTCGCTGAGCATGGTGTAGTGCGCAAGGGCGGCTTCCAGGGCCCGGGCCCGCTCACCAGCTCGTGCCTGCAGTTCCTGATAGCGGCGCTCCAGTGCGGGCAGCCAGCCCTGCACCTCAGGGTTGTGGGCCACGGCAGCTGGCAAGGCTGCAGCCTGTTCCTTCAGCGCATCCAAGGCAGCCCGGTGGCTCCGCATCTCCTCCTCCAGGGCCCGGTGTTGCTTGGCTAAGGCCTGGGTGGAAAACTCGTCATGGCCCAGCTCTGGACTGGACACCAGGCGCAGGGCATCCACCAGCCATGTCTCCATGTCATGAGCCTCTGCCTGGAACTGGTACAGGCTGGAAGCCTGGGCCAGATCCTGGGCCCGCCTTTCCGCCAGGGCTTCAAGGCGCTCCCACTGTGCCTGCAGCTCAGCTCCACGTGTGGCTGCCTGCTTTGCTCCTGGATGGCCTTCTGCAACCAGCTGATGACCCTGCTCCAGTGTGAGTCTCAGTGGTCCCAGGCGGCCGCTCATTTCATCTCGGAGGGCCGCATGCTTGCTGAGCAGCCGCAGGACACCAGTGAGGTCGCGGCCAGGCTCAGCCGATGCCAGGAGGTGCTGCTGCTCCCGGATCCAGGCCTCTGCCTCTCCCACTTCCCAGAGGAAGCGCCAGAGGCGGCGGGACTCCTCCAGCTGGGCCCGCCGTGTGGCTGCCAGCTCACACAGGCCATCATAGCTCTGCTGAAGGGCATCCACACGCTGGGACACAAGCTGGGGGTCACACGGCTTATAAGCTGGAAAGGGGAGGGAGAGGAAAAGAGGAACCACTCATCACCTCTTCTCCCTCCCATGAAGACCCAGGTTTCTCTCCACTGTCACCCCCTCCAGCCTCTCACCTGCCCCAGCGTCACTGAACCGAAGTGCTGAGGTGCTGACTGCCCGGACCCGCTCAGCCTGCACAGCGATGTCGGCTTCCACCAGCTCATGCAGCTGGAGCAAATCTTCCACCCCAGCTAAGTGCTTGCCCAGGTCCTGAGACTGCAGACGGCCCTGCCAGAGATACAGGATGCAGAGCCTGTCACCCTTCCCTCCCAGCCTGGCCCATGCCCTCAGTCTGCCAAGCCACCCTGGGTCTGTTGTCCTGGAGAGGGGTGACCATCCTGGCATCTTAGGGCCTTCCCTTCTGTCATCTCTCATTCCTCTAGCTCTGGCACTTTCCTGGCCACAGGGGTCAGTGCCCACAGCCCCAGGTCCTCAGCCATCCCTGCCTCAAGTGTTCTCCCTGTCTCTGTCCCTGCCACAGGGGCACAGGCAGTCAGTGCCTGCCACTCTGGGCTCAGCACCCCTTGGGTGCTGCCCATACATACCCTCATTTCCTCCATCCAATCCATGAGGTAGAAGAGGTCTTGGAAGACTTTCTGTAGTTCAAGGTTAATGAGCAGCCGCTCACGCCGTGCTGCCACCATCTGCCGCAGGAAGTCCCACAGCCGAGCCACATTGTGCTGTCGAGCTGCCACCCGCTTGATATCGTGGTAGCGCTCCGCGGCCAGCTCTGCGGCCACGGCATCCACAGCTTGCACACGCCCGCTGTAGGCCACAATGTCAGTCTCAATGGCCTCATGCTTCCGTACTGCGGCTTCCACGGCTGCCAGCTCGAGGCCAAAATTATCCTGCAGGAGAGAGGATAGGGATGGTAGTCCCTGGTCCTGCAGCCCACATGCCCTGTCTCTTGCTCCACCTTCCTGTTGGTGGGCTGACCACCTTCTCTCACCTGCCCCCCCAGTCCCTTTCCTGACTCCACTGACCTGGGCCACAAGGCGCTGATTTTCACTAAGCCAGGTCTCCCGCATAGCAGCCTTGCGGTCGAAGCGGGCGGCCAGCTGTTCCAGCTTTTCCTGGCGGATAAGCTCAGTACGCAGCGCCAGCTCCCGCTCGTGCTCTGCTTTCTCCAGGCGTTCCCAAGCCTGCAAGGATCAGAGCCCAGTCAGTGGCAATGGAGGGCAAGGAAGGGACACAGAGGACCCTGGGATGGTCACCAGAGAGTCTCAGTGAACAGGTCTGGGGAGCCTAGCCACTTGGAGGCAGCAAGCCTCCCGTAACATGCTCAGGGAGGTGGGTCTGACCAAGGACAGTGAGGAAGTTGCAGGAGAGACTGACTGTGTACCAGGAGCCTGAGGAGTCAGACTGATGAGTCTGGGAAGGGCCACGCAGGCATATGCACCTTGTTGATGTCTGAGACAAGCCGGCCCTCTCGTGGGGCATACACCTTCTGGTTGTTGGCACGGAGTTTGCTCTGGATGGTGAAGAGCAGTACCTCCAGATTCCCTTTCTCGGTGAACCTGGGGGCCGAAGGGAGAGGACCGTAAGGAGGTGAGGCCCCACCATGCTGGGACCCTGTGACTTTGACCCTGCCCAGGGCAGGGCACCTGGCTATGGGTGGCTTACTTGGGTGGCTTCTCCACGGTGCGGTAGGAGTTGAAGGACTGTAGCTGGTTCTGCACGCCACTCAGGGAGTTGGCGAGCTGCCGGTCATTAAGGGTCACAATGGTCTGCTCGATCCACTGGAGCAGCTCGGAGGCCAAAGACTCGTATTTCTCCACTAACCTCTCAGCTTCCAAGGCATAGTCCAGCACCTGGGCAGAAAGGCAGAGAGGGGCTACACAGGCCTTCCTCAAACCCCTCCCTGTGCCCCATGACCCCAGGTACTCCTTCTCTGGTCAAGCCTCTTTCCGTCTCAGGGCAACATACCTTCCCAATCCGCTTGCCTTCCACAGCAAGGGCCTTCATCTTGGAGAAGTAGTGGTAGTACGTGGCCACATAGGTAATGATGGATTTTTCATCAGGCTGGTCCACATTCACATCTGAGGAAGAAGATAAAGTCCAAGGCCTGGCCCTTGGTGGAGAAGGTGGGGTCACCTGTTTCCAGCAGGAGGGAGTCCGCCTCCCCCAAGAATCCTGCCCATTGTCCTCCCTGCCCTCAGCCAACCCTTCAGGCAGAACTTCTAGGCAGTATTTCATAGGTCAAATTGGCAATTAAGTCATTCAGCCTGAAAGGTCTTAGACAAGTTAACAGACATTATTTTCTCAGGGCTTTTGACTCCTGAGCAGTTCCCCAACAGCCTTGAGAAAGGAGCCTAGCATCTCTGGGTTGGGAAGAAGGATGAGGATGTTTGGAGGCAGCCAGAGGGCCTGTGGCCTCCAGGGCTCTGCAGCCTTCTGGAGCCTCAGTCTAGGACAAAAGAGGGACTCATGACCCAGCTCCAATGTCAGGGTCTGGTTAGGGCTCCTCCCTGCCTCCAGACTAAATGTTCAGTAGTGGGATGAGGAAGGTAACTGACCATGACTCCCCTGTAGGGAGACACTGGAGGACCTTACCTGGGCCCAATCTGGACTCTCAGAGATGCTGGCAAAGTAGAGGGCAGAAACCCTTGGAGAAGGTAGAGCACTTCTGCCTTCCCAGAAAGCCTTGAGCCTGCTATTGTCTCTGTGGCCCCCAGACCTCTGTCCCATAGCGCTCCTCGAGTAGGTACAAGCTCCCTCCTTCCAGACCCAGTTCCTTCCCCTATCCCACCCACCTTCTGGGTCCAGCAGCTTGGTAAGGCCCAGTTCCTTCTCGGCTAGGTTGAAGACATTCTGGAGGTTGTAGTGGGCGTTACACTTTCTCAGAGACTCAAACTCCAACAGGTCTGGCCTGGATCATGAGGGAACAAGAGCCCCATGAGACCGTGAAGACAGGGTCTCAGCATGCCTGAAGCCACCAAGCTCCACCCTTCCCCTGTTCTTCCACTCCACTCCCTCTGCTCAGCGACCCCCCCTCACCGGTGTTTGTGCACGATGGCATTGAAGGCTAGCCCATCCCTCCAGCTGGTAGTAAAGTTGTGCACGTTGACATTGGGGTACCTGTGAGCAGGGACCAAAGAGAAGGGAGGCACTGGCTGGGCTGCCTTCCTTACCTCTGTGTTAGAAGCAGGGAGGCCGCACCCTGGTGCCCACTGTTGCACCCTGACCCCTCCTCACCCTGCCGTCTTCATCTGGCACCACAGCAACAGGGCATCCTTGGCTGATTTCTTCTCCTTGTTGTCTTCTGTCTCCACACTGATATCCTGAATCTGAGGGACAAAGGGTGGTCCTCAGCCCTGCCTGGGGCCAGGATGACCACTGCCCTTCTCTTGGGGCACAATGCCCTCTCTTGGCTGAAGTGGCTCAAATAGAGAAAGGAAGGGCAATATGTGATGAACATGAGGCCAGACCTAGACATGGACACTCACAGCAGAGATCAGCTCTGGTACTACGTGGGCATGGGGAAACCAGAACTGGGCATTTCCACATGGTGAGAACAGGGTTTGGGGGAAGGCAGGAGAGAGTAGGAGAGCTGAAAGTATGTAGGTGTGGTAGTACTTGGGGCAGCTGTGCATCCAAGGGAACCCAGATGGAACTGTGTTTGTGCATGAGGCTACGCCTGCCTCTGGGAGTCTGTGTCCAGCCTTGTGACTGGAGCTGGCAGACTGATCCATCTAGAGCCCAGCTCTGTCTGCATTACTCCCCAGCTCATGGAACCTGTCTGGATCCCATGGATTTAACAGCTGTTTCTAGGCTGAGGATTCTCACATCCGCCTTTCCTGTCCCAGCCTCTCTGCTGACCACTCATGGCCTTTCAGACATCTCAGACTGAACCAGTCCAAAACAGAACTCCCCCCCTCCTCCCCCAGCTCTGTGTCCCTCCTCTCACCTTCCCTATGATGGTCAAGGGCATCACCCCGCTCCCAGATGCTCAGACTCCCTACCTAGGAGTTATCCTGAATCCCCTCATCTCTCACCTCATGTCTATGGAGATTGCCATGGAGGTCACCTCTGCAGCATCACTCAAACATGACCCCTTCTCTCCTCTGACACTGTCCTACCCCGGTGCAGACCCCCATCATCCCAGGCCTGGACCATTGCAGAAGTTGCTGCGGGCGGGGGAGTAGACCGCCTGCCTTAAGCCTCTCTTCATTCCAGTCCATTCTCCATTTAGCCACCAAAGGAATTTTCCTGAAGCTCAGCTCTGACCATGTTACTCTCTCCTCAACAAACTCTAGGGGCTCCCTATGACCTCCAGAATCAAACACAAAATGCTGTTTGCCTTCAAAGCCCTCCATAAGCTACCCCCTCCCACTGTTCCTGTCTTGTCACACCTCACTCCCCAGCACATCCTCTTCAGTGATCCCGGCCTCTTGGCTGTGCCACAAACAAGACCTTCCATATCCTGGCTCTGGCCATCCCTTGTCAGGCTCTCCATCTTCCACTCTAACTACTGCCTTCCCTGGCTTCCTGTAAGTCCCAGCTAAAACACTTCTACAGGAAGCCTTCCCTCTGTTAACGATTTCTCATGTATCCTTAGCTTACTTTGTATATATTTGTATGCTGCTGTCTGTCCTGTTAGATTGTGAGTGAGCTCTTTGAGGGCAGGGTCTGTCATTTGCTTCTTTTTGTAACCCAACCACTTCACATGATGCCTGACACACAGACAGACCCTTGTTTGTGTTCAGTCATTTTCAGTCCCGTCTGACTTCATGATCCCATTTGAGTTTTTCTTGGCAGAGATGCTGGAGTGGTTTGCCATTTCCTTCTCTAGTTCATTTTACAAATGAGGAAACTGAGGCAAAGAGGGTGAAGTGAATTGCCCAGGGTCACCCAGCTAGTGTCTGAGGCCACATCTGAATTCAGAAAGTCGAGTCTTCCTGACTCTAGGCAGTGTGCTCTATGTATTATGGTGCCCCCAGCTGCCCAATGGGGACTTAGCAAATGTTTCCTAACTGACTGGTTCCCCAGTGCCAGGGCCCTGGATGCTCTTCGTCTCCTTCCCTTTAAGGCTTTGCTCAGTGCCAGTTCCCACCAATGCTTGTACATTGCCTGGCATTTCTGCAGGACACTTATCTGTGTCCATCTTATGTCTTCCTAGAAGAAGGGAAGCTTCTTGTGGGCAGGGCTATTTTCATTCTGTCTCTATCTCCCCCACACTTGGCACAGCTCCTAGCATGCTATCAGAGCTTAATAAATACTTTCTAAATTTCTCTGAATTAAGGAATGCCAGGGGCCAATCGATCAGCAAGCCATGGTTGTTGTGGCTGCTATGTTGCCTGCCTCTGAGGCTCTCACACCAAAAACAAAGCACAGGAGACTGAGAGGAAAGGTGGCTTCTGAAGGAGCCTTGAAGGCTTCCACAGGGCCACCGACGAGGCAGGGACATGGCAGAGCTGTCCAGCAGTGGGGAAGGCCAGTATCAGGCCCGAAGGCCAGGGTGGAGAGCAGAGAGAGAACCCGGTGCTTGGAAGGCCAAGAGTATGCTGCTTTAAGAATGATAGGGCAGGCAAGGGGGGACAATAGGGAGCCATTGGTGTTTGCTGAGTGGAGGAGCACCCTGGTCAGTCCTGGGCTGTAGAAATATCACTCTGAGAAATTAGGAGGCAATTACAGGTGTCTGGGTGAAGGAGGATGAAGCATGTGATGACCCTGAGAGCACAGAGCAGGTGTCACAGGTGGAAGGCGCGCCTGATGGGATAAGGGAGGATGACACCAAGGGCACCGAACTGGCTGAGGAGGAGGCTGGCGGTGCCATCAACAGTGATGGGGAAGAGGCCCATAGGTCACCCAGTTTGACATCACCAACACCCAGGGCTGAAGGGGGAAGTAGAGAGACTGAGGTTGGGCCTGTCTGAAGTCTTAGTGTGCCCGTCTGTGTACCTGGAATCGTAAGATGATGGTCCAGACCAAGCCGAGGGTCAAGCGGTGGTTCCCGTCCACAATGTCATGGGAGCCCATGTTCTCCAAATGCACCTTCTGCTCCTTCAGGAACTGTAAGGCCTTGTCCACATTCTCCAGGCAGTGGATGCGCATGCGCCCTTTGGTGGGTTTGGGCTAGTGGCACAGGAAGGTCGGGGGATGGAGGACAAAGTCCTCTCGCCTGAGCATGTACGGCACCCATCCAGTCCCTCTCCATCTACCCCCTGGTATTCATTTGCAAAAGGAATATCTGGGACCAAAGCTGGGATTTGATGTGGGCTTGGGGGAAGATTAAGATTCCCCAGGGAATTAACAGATTTTGGCCTGTGTGGGAAAGGAGTTTGGCTCAATGGGGCCGCTGTTCTTGTGGGCACCCTTGCTATCTGGGGGCCTCCTGTCCCTTGCTGTCCACTTTCTCTCTGGGGCTGCCCCCTCTCCAAGGGCCATCCCTTGGGGACTCCTGGGCCCTGTCCCTACCACTCACCAATGTCTCTCCAGAAAGCACCTCAAGCAACCTCAGCAGATTGCGTCCATCCCGTAGATCACTGTACAGGTCTCCCACGCGACACGTGACTCTTGCCAGATGGGAGTTCACCCACTTGGTGAAAGTTTTCTTCTGCACAGCCTCTCGCTCATCTAGAGGGCACCAACATGGGGTCAGTGTGGCCTATCCCACCCTTGACCCCCCCCCCCCCCCAACTTCTAAACCACTGCTCCCAGGCCATCCCTCAGGGGAGCAATCCCAGAAATAGCTGAGAGAGTCAGGAGAAGGGATACCTGACAGCCCAGCCTGGGCTCATGGAGCTTATGGAAGAGAGAGGTGAGTAGAGCCAATAGACTGGCCATTTTCCCTGCCTCCCCCACCATGACCTCAGATCCTGGGAGCCTCAGCTCATTCACAGGATTCTAAGCAGCTGAACCAGAAGGAACCTTGGGCTGGCAGAGTCAACCCCATCACTATAGATAAAGAAACTGTGGCCCAGAGAGGGCCACTGACTGGTCATAAGCATGCAATGCTCAATGCAGTTGTTACCACCTTCAGCTGGTCTTTCCTGACCACTCGACTCTGGTTCACAACACCACAGGCCCACAACCCAGGCAGTGGACAGTCTTAAAGGTCATTAGGTAAAATGACTTAACTTGACCAAGGTCAGTCATTTAGTGGTGAGTACAGACTCCAAATCTGAACCCAGGACTCTTGACTTTGAGGCCATCACTTCATTCCATCAAAATTACTTTGCATGTGTTTGTGTATACACTGTGTCCCCCCATGGCCCACCCTCACCCCCACCTCACAGACCAGAAGCCTTCCATTTTTGTCACCTCTACAATGCTTTGCATGGTGCCTGGCAAACAGCAGGTGCTTAATAAACATTGATCTCAAAAAATAGAAATGACTGAAAGGGTGAGAAATAAGCTTCATGAGGGAAAATTCAAAGGGAGACCAAGAGAAATGATTACATTTCTATAAGTCTGTAAATATGTGAAGGGAAGGGGGATACTGCGTGAAAAGTGGCACACTTGGTGTCAGCAGAAGTCCTGGGTTCAAATCTCTGAGACAGCTTCAAGAGATGTGCAACCTTGGGCAAGTCATTCCTCTTCCTGAGTCTCAGTTTCCTTATCTGTAAAATGGGAATAATCATACCTTTCTCCCCTTGATACCAGGGTTGGCGTAAAGCTCAGATGAGATAATCTAGGGAAAGTACTTTGCAAACCTCAAAGCACCCACCAAAGGGGGCTATTAGGCTCTAAATTATAAGGGGCAGCCAGTCATTAGGGATGTTGTCAAACAGGGTCCCAGGAGAAGCCACAACCTCATTTTTCTCCAGACATGTTCCCAAAGAGGATCCCCTACATGCTCAGCCAGGGTTTTCGAGAGGATCCTCCAGCTCTGGGATGTGGCCATCCTGGGGATGCTGGGGATGACCAACGGCAAGGGGCAACATGGGGCCCCTCAGAAATCCTCCTTCCCAGGATGCCCTCCTCCAAGGGGATGGGGGTGAGGTATCATCTCTGCTGGGTCTCTCACACACACACACACACACACACACACATACACACACACACGAGCTGTCACTAGGATCGGTCTCAATTCCCTCCTTGTCTTTAAGAGTCTAGAGTAAAGGTCAAGGGGCATTCTGGTTTCCTTCTCCAAGGTCCGAGTCCCCATGATCTCAGAAGCAGCGTGTGCTCTGGAATCCCATCATTTCTGGCTCTCTGACCTTCACTGCTGAGCCTCAGTTTCCCTCTCTATAAAAGGGTGGGGCTAGACCAGTGGCTGACCTCTGAGGGCCCTTCCCCTCTAAAACAATGGTCCTGTTTATCCTGCTCTCAGAGCCCTGAAAACCCATCCATCTCTACCCGTCTCCTGACCCCATCCATATGCCAGTCCAGAGCCCCAAGAGGAGACATTAACCAAAGTCTGACCAAGACCCCTGCCTTCCCCCACTCTCCCACCCCCATTTTCCCTTTTTGTGTTCTGAGCCCCAGCTGTCCTTAGCCAACCTGGCCTGTCTGGGTCGGGGCCAAGTGAGTTTACTAAAGGAGAGGAAAAAGCCACACAAACCCATGGGTCCGGAAGGAGGAGGGGCAGAGTCAAAGCCCTGTTTCACCAGCAAATCTACATACACTGGGAGTCTTCCTAGGCCGACAGACACACCCAGAACTCCAAGTACACAGATGTCAGACTGTGCCCAAGGCTCACAGAGACCACCTCTAGTGAATCGGATATGGAGGCCCTCAAGACATGTGCCTCACCCCAGCTTCAGACACATGAACACACACACACACATACACACACACACACACGCAGACACCTGCACACCCCCACACAACCCTAAATTCTCCATGACCCCCTTTATTCTCACTCACATGTGGCCACCTACACACAGAACAGAAACACACGCTCACCCTTACACACCCCAGCCCACTCAGTGGGCCCTCCATCCTGCTGGCTTCCCCACAGCAGTGCCCTGAGTTCCCCCAAGCCTCCCTCCCACACACACACACAAGGTGCTTTCTTGCCCTCCACTTTTGTCACCAGTCACTGGATCAAGCTATGGTCCTTTCCCACTGACGACCCCCACCTGTCCTTGCCATCAGATGGAATAGTATTTGTAAAGTGCTTAACACTGTGTAAGGCACACAGCAGGCGCTTAATAAAAGCTTCCCCCTTCCTCTCCTTTTCTCTCCAATTAACCCAGTCTCCCTTCCCTTTGACCCAGCCCAGCTCCTCTCAGGGTCTGCCCCCCAGGCCTGTACACACACACACACACACACACACACACACACACATACACACACACACATACACACACACACACACATGCCCTCCTGCCTGGGGATCCTCACCTTGAAGCTGGACTGTACACACACACACACACACACACACACAGACACACGCCGTCCTGCCTGGGGATCCTCACCTTGAAGCTGTTTGAACCGTCCTTCCAATACGCTGGCATACTGGGCAGAGTTAACGAAGGCAGCAGGGGAGAGCACAGGGCTCCCTGGGCGCTGAGTCCCCTCCAGGGCCTCACAGTGGGGCTCCCCTGCCCCATTGAAACCATTCCCCATGAGCCCGTTCCCATTCATGTCTGCTGCTTCCTACAGAGTCGAGAGCCCAGAGTCCATCTCCCCCCGCCAGGGGCCCAAGTTCACGGTCAGCCCTACGGGGATGGGGCAGCCGGGGGTCCAGACGCAGGGGGTAGCAGGGCCCGAGGACTCGGGGGACTTCTGAGCCGCCAAGCTCTGGCACTGGTGCTGTGCTGTCGCAGGGCCAGGCAGAAGGGGGCACACCTGGCTGAGCTGTCTGGCAGGCAGGGGCAGAGCCAGGGGACGCTCCAGACAAACAGGTTGGACAGCGGCGGGGGAGGGGAGGAGGCGGGGCAAAGGGGCTGGGGCCGGGCCAGGCCCTGCGGGGGAGGAGGGATCTCAGAGCACCCTCCATGCTCCTCATTGGAACAGTCTGAGATATCTGAGGAGACCTCGAATGAGCGGAAGTAGGAGAGGGTTCTGAGACTCCCACTTTCTGGCCTGGTGTTGGCAGATGAAAGATGGGCCTCTCTTGGTAGCCCTGAGGACCCCTTCCCAGGTCGCTGGCTAGCTCTGCTCCTGAGGCTTCCACAGTGGGGCAGGGGAGGGAACTGTGGGCGCTCAAAGACGCTCACATTCTGGCCAGGGGAGCAATCTCCTGCCCTGGCCTTGGGGGAAGGATCCCCCCCATAGGCATACACACCACTTTGCGGCTCCTGCTCCACCCAGCTGTCTGCCCTGGCAGAGCCCTGCCCTGGCCTGAGGCCCTCACACTTGGGGCCACTCCCCTGTAGACAGACAGCAAAGGAGCCTGGGACAGCCAGCCTCTTTTTCTTCCCCCTGCTCCCCCACCTCCTGGGAGAACCAAAGCCTTCCTCATCCGTGCTGCCTTCTCCCAGACCTTTCTTTTTGCACTGCTCAGATATAAGCAGAGGGGCAGTGATGGAGGGTGGCCCAAGGGATACCCCAAGGAGCGATTCCCACAGTGTGATCCTTGGACTTGACTCCCTGACAGTTCAAGCCTCCCATGAGAAGGTCTCCTGCAGGAGGCCTGGGAAACTAGGCCAGTCAGATGGGGAAATGGGGGCTATAGGGGCCGGGGTCTGGCATTGTCAGGTAGCATGCTCTCATTGTCATGACAACTCGGCCCAAGAACGCAGAAGGGCCCGTCTGACAGGTCTGTGGGTATTTGGAGGAGAGGGAGGGAAGGGCAGGAACCAGGGCAGTCAGAGTACATCAGAGAAAAGGAAGAGGAAAAAAGGAAGAGGCAGCAGGCAGGCCCAGGGCATGTGAAGCAGGGACGGGCAGAGGGATAAGGGATCAGGTGGGGAGATGAGGTGAGGAACCTAGCAGGGTGAATCAAGGAAGAAACAGTCAGGGGCGGAGAAAGAAAGGGAGAAAGGCCAGGCCCCAGAGCTAGGCAGAGGGCTGGGCCCTCCCCATGCTCGCAGCAAGGCTCCTTGGTCTATGCAGGGGGATGGAGCTGGGGAAGCCAGCATCCTAAGAGGTTGGATGTGGGCAGCATCTGGGGATTGCCTCTTGTGAGAACCAACTTAGAGGTCGGCTCTTTCTCTTCCCAAAACACCACTAGAGTGGCACAGTTGGCTTCCACCTTCCTACCTCTTCTACCCTCTGAGGAAAGATAACTGAAAACCCACCTGCCAGAGCCTTGATCCGGGAGCGCTCAAAAAGCCTGGCCGAGCTGCTCTCATTGTCCCAGTCGACGTCAGGCAGCTCCCAGCGGTTGTTGACATCACTGTACTGGCCTTGGATCTCCAAGCTGTCAAAGTCTGTGGGTGACTGCAGGGTACTGCTCATGATGGCGGAGGCACAGGCCTGTGGGGACAGTTAGTGATGACAACTCACACGCTGCGCCTGACATGAGCCTCGCAGCAATCCTGGGGAGACGGCTGTCTTCCACAAGTGGGGAGACAGCCTCAGAGAGATGAAGAGACTTGTCACAGGAAAGATTGAATCCAGGTCTTCCTGACTCCATCCCCTACAGAGGCCAGCCCACACATGACCCAATCTGGTAAGAGAAAGAAGGGGGCAAAGGGAGTATGAGCAAGAATTAAAGTATTTAGTAAGCCCTCACTAGATGCTTAGTGTTGGGGATATGAGGAGACAAGTCCGACAGCCTAACGGGGAGTCAGCACACCCCTGAGAAGGTCTCATATGGAGAAGTGCCATGGCCCTTGGGGGCAGCAGCTGAGCGGGTGGTCAGGCCTCTTCTTTAATGCCATTTCCATGATAAAATCACACCCACTGGATAGGACTGAGGACTTTGGCGGCCACAGCTGAATCATTATTATAATAAATAATTAATCAGTTAGTCTTTAAACTTGTATCTCCCATATCTATTTATTCCTCATCTACTCTCCATTTTTAAGTCTTAAGTACTATGTTCATGGGAATTATTATCTTCATTACCATACTGGACTCATCTGCTTAGTTGCTAGTATGAAATAAAGACAAGATATCACTTCTGAGACAATGGTGCCAATGGGGCGGGATAGGGTGGGACTGGGATGGTGGAGGTGAGGCAGTGCCATGGCAAGACTGGGGAGTCTGGAAGCGAGAGAAGAGATACAGAGGCCTAGGCTGGCACAGCACAAAGCTTGCGGCAGAAGGTGAGGGACAGAGCAGTTAGTGGCATTAATGGCAGTCCAGAGCAAGGAAGGAAGAGCCTATAGGAAGCTTCTGGGATTGGAGAAAGCCCAACTCCCAGAGACTGATGGACCTGGGAGTCCATCAAAACAAAAGTGGGGAATGTGCGGTCCTTTTTTTCATTTTTGTTTTTTTAAAAAATATTTTTCCCCCAATGACAAGTATCAACCTTTTTTTTTTTTAATGTGACTCTCTCTTTGGGAGCTACAGGGCTCTTCCTCAGTAATCAGGGTTTGTGGTCTCTTCTAGGATCCCAGGCCTATGATGCTAATCAGTAAATAGTATGGCCATGGTCCTGCCAGGGTTATTCAGGACTTTACTCAAACAAATATTTTTCTCCTCAAAACAAACATGGGAATTTCTGCCACCCCCACTAGTTCATCAGATAGTGCCTCCAAAAGTCCAGCATAAGCCATCAATTCAATTCAAACACTTATTAAATGTCTAATGCATGGCAGTCATCATGCTAGAGTCTAGGGCTCAAAGATAAAACAGGGACTGACCTCAAGGAGCTGACAGTCTACCAGAGATAGAGGTCCCTAGAAAAATAAAGACAAGATGATCTGAGGAAGAGGGCGAGAGCAGTAGCAGGACGCACTGGCAACTATGGGGAATCAGAGAAAGCTTTCTGTCAGGATGAGCCTTGCAAGTTCAGCTCCATGGAGGGAACCTTGGATCTCCCTGGAACCCTGAGTCTGGGACCTTACTCGTCCCTCCGTGAGGAGTGAGCATTGTTTCAAGGCTGCCCAAACATGAGAAGTAAGAGTCAGGGTGGCAGAAAACAGAAAGGGATAAAGGGAAGACTTTCTTGAGGTTTGGGGGAAAGAAAGGACTAGTCATGAGAACAGGCTGTGTGAGAAGTTGGAAGGATATCAGAAAACAACATGTACCGAGACAGGTGACTCTCTGTTAGAACCTGACCCTCTCCATGGTTACTGGTTAGTGGCAAGGTTGTTTTGGCAGCAGCTTGAGTGAAAGGACTGCTATTTCATCTGTCGGCAGAGGGCTACCCAAACCTGGGCAGGCAGGAGACTGAAGAGTACCTTTTCTCCCCCAAATCCACCATATGTCCTAGGGCTGTGCCCTCTGCATTTGATCTGTAAATATTGACACAGAAATCAACATCAGGCAAGGTTGAATCACTCTGAGCAAAGGGTGGAGGCATGGGATTGACAGAAAGGAGGATTCACATGATGGATCTATATGGTTATGAAGTCTTAAAGGGAAACAATCAAACCTCTAGGCACAGTCTTAAAGTAAAGCGACTCTGGTGGAGTCCTTCAGGTTAGGGCTACACAAGCAAAAGCTTTATTTCAGTTCAAGAAGCTTCATTAACTCCCTGTTGCCACTAGGACAAAATGCAAACGCCTCTATTTGGCATTGAATGTCCTTTACATCCTGGCCCAGCCTCTCATTCCAGGCTCATTTACACAAACCTCTTCTTCATACTCTCTACATGCCAGGCCACTGGCCTAAGGCCATTCCTTTTATGTGATATCTGTCTCCTGCCACCATGCCTTTTTCTTTCAGAACCTCATGTTCCAAGATTTTCTCTCCTTTTAAGTATGTGTATCTTAGTCTTTTGTGATCCTGACTGCACTTCCTTGGCAATCTGAACTCAATATTGTTCCCAGTATTTTGTTTTAAACCTGGAAACTGTGGATTTTGACTATGTTGTTTACAATTTGGAGAATCTTTTAGGAGGTGACCAGTGGGTTCTATTTTTAATTTGCCCTCTTCTCATAGATTTGGACAGTTTTCTTTTGTGATTTCTTGAAACATTCAGGGTTTTTTAAAGTCATGATTTTCAGGAAGTCTGATGAGTCTTCAACTGTTTCTCCTGTTTTCCAGGTCAGTTGTTTTTTATGGTAGATACTTTACCAATTCTTCCAATTTTTCAATCTTTTGACCCAAACATTTCTTGCTGCATCAACGAATCACAGAGTTCTGTTTGCTTCATTCTCTTAGGGTTAAAGTGTTCTGTCTTTTGTTCTAAGCTATTTATTCTCAAAGGTACCTGCCTTGTCTTCTTTCGGATTTACCTCTTGGGTATCTGTTATTTAGTCATGTTTCTAGGCTCAGCTACTGGATTAGGACTTTGCGTGTGGGCCAGGCTCCACCCCTTCACCTACTGTTAGAATGGATAGATAAGCCCTGTTTGCCTGTTTGGTTCTGCGCCCCCCCCCCATCTGGAGGGGGTAGTTGAGATTAGGCCACACCCTTTACCCAATCCATGACTCGATCTGTGTCTTCTGATTGCCTAGGATGAGTTCTGGCCGTGGCTTCTTGTCTCCTTCTCGCTCCATCCCCTGCCCTGCTATTGTTTTGACAGATCCCAGTTGGAAGCTAAAGATCACTCCCTTTTCAGATCTCCTCCAAAGTCTCCCCTACCCCCCACCCCAACTGTGTATTGGGTCACTGAGCTGGCCCTTTCTTTTGCTATGGCTACAGATGCTCTGAGGCATGCATGCACTGATCACTCCTTTCTACTTGGCCCAGTGGCCTACTGGGGTTTGGCTCTGAACCCCACTTGCTGCCCTGACAGGCAAGGTCTGAAAGCCTGCCAGAGATCAGGTGGGTTGCCCCTAGTGGGAACCCACTCAGGGTTTTTAGACCCTGTTTACCCCACCTCCCCACACACACACTCCCCTGGAAAATTCTATATCCAAGCACCTGGAGCTCTGGGTTGCCTTCTTGTGCAGGCCAGGGCAAGACAGAGGAGCATACTGAAGTTTCTCTCTGATCTACCGTTCCAATGGGTGCCTGCTTGGCCCTGGTGTAGGGCTATTTAAAGGAGAGCAGGGCTCTTCTAGGACCTTTCACCTTTGTCCTGATTTTTTCCCAGGACTGGAAAGCTCTGCTCCCTGCCCTACACTCTCCTATCTCCCCTTCTAAGAAGCCTTTCTTTATTCTCCCTGGTGGAAGGAATGCTCCCCTCAATAAACCATCTTGTATTTTCTACTCTATGTACATTATCCTGTACCTGCTGAGCGCCCCCCCCCCCCCCCCGCTCCCCCCGGCCAACAGCACAGATCCAGAACTAAAAAGGGCCTTGGAGATCTTCCCATTTTCCAGATGAAGAAACTGAAACCCACACTGGAGAAATGACTTGCCCAAGATCACACAGTGATTAAGTGGCTGAACCTGGATTCAAACTCTAGGCCAGTCTCCAAATTCAGGGCAGGTCTCACTAAGAGCAACACTAGAACCCTAGGCTTCTCTGGCCAGAGGACCCATGAAGACAGATTTGAAGATAAATGTGTGATGGTGGCCCCTAAGCAGGTGGGCAGACCAGGGCTCTGTATCCCCTTCACAGACTCCATTGAACACTGTCTTCCCTTTCCTGGAGTGGGGCAGCAGAGGCCAGGGGATCCTGGACACAGCATCTGGATGCAGCCCAGCACCCCCTTGGGGTCCCAGGGGTCTGAGGATAGAGGAAGGCCCCTGCCACTTCTCTCAAGGGATGGGGCAAGGGACTTGGCTGGGCCCAAGCATCCTAGTGCCAATTCTCAGAAATATTGGAGAAGCAAACAACCCAGTGGAGCCTTCCTGCTGTGTGTGGAGCCTCGGGGGCATGATCGGGTCACTTGTATATTTGTGCACACACACGAAATGATTAAAACCAAGTAATGTGGGTTTGGAGTCAGGAAGCCCTGAATTCAAATCACTACTCAGCCACTGACTATAGCATTATAGCCATTTCATGCCTCAGTTTACTCATCTGTAAAGAATAGTATTCAAATGTCTGTAAGAGTCATTCGCTCTACATCTGTGATCCTGAGTGCAGCAGATGAAGCACCGATTTTGGCCCTGAGTTCTAATCCTGCCTCGGATCTTACTGGCTTCATGATCCTGGGCAAGTCACCTCACCTCTCTTGGCCTCGGTTTCCTCTTCCATAAAATGGACATAATAATAGCACCCACCCCCCAAAAAAACTTTTGTGAACATCAAATAAGATAACGGATGTGAAGCACCTTCCAAGTGGCAGTAAACTGTTACGATTCCACTGTCTCTCACACATCCTTAGTCTGACCCAATCTGCCTCCTTGCTCTGACCTGCTGGGTCTTCCGCCTTGGTGGCTCTTTTTTACCTTCTCTTTTTCCTTCTACCTCTTGGGACCCCAGAGGTGTCCCCTCCCGCAAGAGGCCTCTCCTCATTTCCCCAATTTGGAGTTGGTGCCCTTACCAGGCTCTCCAAATTACCTTGTAAACCTAATATTTTTCCTTATTGGTGTACAGGCTGTTTGGCGCCAGCAGAATGTAACCTCCTCAAGGTGAAAGGCCCCTGTGCCTAGCACGCAGTTAATAAGGAAAAGGAGGGTTGCTAGTTCATTGCTATTACCATGACCCCGACAGGACTTGGCTCTCAGATGCTTCAAGCCCCTGGCTGCCCGAGAAGGATGTGTCAGGGACAGCCCTAGTCTGCTGGTGCTCCAGGCGCACCCCCACACCACCCTGTCTTTGTGGTTCTGTGTGTGTCTGTTTTCTTGGCCCTACTGCTCAACACTCCCCCTCTTTCTATGTTCCTGCTGAAGTCCTATGTCCCTGTGGTCTTCAGATCTGTTACTCCATGCCTCCAGAACCAATCTGTATGCATCTGTTAGCGAGAGCTCTGGCTTTTCCTCACAACATTTTCTACATCTGTGTTTCCATGCAGTTCCAGATTCCTAGGGTTCTTTCTGTGCCCATATTCTTACATGTCTACAGCTCTCTTAGGGAATGACAGACTGCAGAGAGGGCAGGGTTAAACCTGTCTCAAAGAAAATCTTTTTCTCTTTCATTGTCTCCTCCCATTTTCCAGGACCACCGAGTCCTCTCTGCCCTTCACCAATCCACATGCCTGTCTGCTCCCCTATGAACCCTCACCCTGTGTGTCCCCTTGGCTTCTGGTGGTTTACAAGGTACTGCCTGCTGAGTGGACCCTGCCAGGGCACACCAGCTAATCCAGATTACAGGATCACCAGCACCTTATTCTTAGCCATCAACCTCAAGGCTGGACCTGAGTAGCTTAAACTCTTACAGCTAGAGTTAATTCCACCTTCTGGCAATTTGCAGGCTCAACAATTCTTCCTGAATCTACACCCCAGGGATTTAGATGGAAGCCCTGCCCACCTGTGTTCCCCGTTTCCAGAGACAATTCTTCTCCATTCCCTTCTCCCTGGCTGGCTTTGTCAGAGATCCTGCCTCCCAGATTTAGAAGTCAGGCTGCCCTGAGCCCCTCTGCGCTTCTTCTCTTCTCCTTTTGCTACAACTTTGAATTCCTTCTCCATCGCCACATTTCTTCGGGTCCTCCCCCCATCAAATACTTTATTTTTTATCGACTTATTGGTGTACCTCTCCTCTCTTCACAGTGCTCCTTGAGGGCAGAGTTGGGTTTTGTTATTTTTTTAATTTTGCATTCTCAGTGCCTGGCACAGAGTTGGTGTATAATAAGTGCTTGATGAATGAATGAATGAAATGAATGGGAAGGAGTGAAGGCTGGTTCTGAGAAAAGGCCCTGCTGAAATAGCCCCGACTTGCATATAACGATTCATAGCAACACTTTCAGGTAAGTAGTACAAGTACTGTTATCCTCATTTTACAGAGAAGGAAACTGAGACTATGCAAAGGAAATCTCAGAACTGAGTCCTAGGAAGATGAAAAGCAATTCTGTTTTGCTTGGGGGAGCTTCGAGGTTCGAGCCCACATAAGCCCAAGGTGGGAGTGTGCTTCCGTCATTCCAGGGGTAACTTCCAAAGCTTTGGTTTTCAGTTCAGGTTGTCCCCTAGGCTAAATGGGTGCAGAATTTCTGTATCTGCAACTTCAGGATTCAGAGTGATGATGGAATGTGCCAGAGACATACTGAGCCAACACTGTGCCAGGAATATCTGACAAGGAGAAAGAAATGGAGTTTATGAAGTCTAAAATGGGATCCATATCAAGAAGGGAGGAGAGAGATGGTGATGGGGGGGTGGGAACAGGAGCATAACAGCCTTAGGAAGGACTAGGTGGCAAGAGAGATGTGGAGGGTAGGATGAGGGCTAGGCAGGAGCAGAGGGCACCAGCAAGATGGAGAGCTAAGGACAGTTTATTTGACTTGAAACATAAGCTGGTGGGAAGAGAAAAGGAACGGGAACTAGTGTCCTAGGGAGGAATCCAAAGCCTGAAAGTGGAGGGGGGGGCTGCAGAGGAAGGGGATGAGGGAGCTTCTTAGAGCCCATGGAGTCCCAGAGCCCACTTCTGAACTCGGGCAGCCAGCCTCCTCTCCTGAGCCATTGCGATCCCTCTCAAGAGGGCACCCCATGTGCTTTGCTCAGCTGCCCCAGCCCTTCCCTCCCCTATCCTTTAATCTTCTCCAGGGTGCCCCAAAGTTAGCTAGTGGAGGGACATATTTAGAACTCACTGCCCATTCCACTCTCAACCCCCACACCCATTTAGATGACCCAGACCACACAGAAACTGCCAGTTCTCCTGCCCTGGGAAGGCAGCTGGTTTTGGGGTGGAGGAAGGCAGCTGTTGAAACAGCCTACAGGAACACTGGCAGCAGGTTAGGGCAGGGTCGAACCTGCACCTAAGAAAGGCCGTCATGGGAGCCCATGGGGTGCGGTTTGGGAGATCTCCCAGAACTGTAGCAAAAGTGGATGAGAAGAAACGATTGTGGCACCGGACTTGGCAGCGGAGAGGCCATGCCCAGGGGCTCCCTACCCAGGCACACACATAAAGATCTCCTTTGCCAGCTCCTTCCCACAGAGGCAGGGCCTTGACTTTTCCAAATAGCTTGTCCCCCCTTCCTCAGCGAGATTTGAGGGCAGATCCATCCGGCAGGATCTACTTGCCCTGGTGGAGACGGCAGCGTCTCCGATTGTTCCCCTGGACTGCTGACAATGCCTGTCATAGCCGCACGGCCAACCTGACACTAGCTTGAGGGGTCGAGGTGGAGCGGGGGATGAGCGCAGGCCCGGAGTCACACGGATTCACACATGTCTCCGGTAACCGGAGACGAACATGTCGCCAGCGGAGGCAGTCACAGCCTCCCAACGACAAAACCACTTTGGCATCCCTGGCAGAGGCCCGAGGTGAGAGGTGAGGACCGCTCATCCCGTCTCACCCTCTCCATGGAAGCAGTCACCAGTGTCCTCAAGGCCCGCCCCATGATCTCCGCTGTGTGCGCTCCACTCCCTGGCAGGGAAGCCCCCTTTATCTAAGAGGAGCCCTGCGCTGCCCTCCTCCCCACCCCCAGCCCCGTCCCTCGCCGGCCGGCTCCTGCCAGCTGGGGCTCGGCGCCCCGCCGCCGCCGGATGCACAAAGCTGAGCTCATCCCCAGCACCATCACCGCCGCCGCCCCCTCCTCCCCGGCCCCGCACCGACCCCTCCCTCCCTACCTCGGAGGCCCAGCCAGGCCACGATCGCAACCAACCGATGGGACGCCGCGGCCCGGACGGGGCGGTTTTGGGGGAGCAGGGGACGGTGGCCGGTCTTCCGCGCCGGTGCGGCCGCGGGCGGGGGAGGAGGCGGAGCGCCGGGCAGCGGCCCGGCACACGCGCGAGGCTGGAGCGGAGCGGAGCGCGGGGCTGGCAGCGAGCCGCCGGCGGGCGCAGGGTGCGGGTGCGGGCGCGTGGCGGCGGCGGTGACGCGCGGGCCGGGCGCGAGCGGCAGGAATGCGGCGGCGGCCCGGCAGCGGCAGCAGGACAATAGCCGCCCCCCGCCGCCAGCCGCCCGCTCCCTCGGGATGCGGGGCGCTCGGCACCATCTGGAGCCCCGGCCCAGCCCCCCGGCCCAGCGCCATGGCAACCTGGCGTGCGGGGGGGTCCCGGCCCCCCCAAACCGACCACCCGGGGTCGCCTTGGCCTGGGGGGACTTACTGGAAGCCTGCCCCCCGAGCTCTCTTGGGGAGGGGGCCTCGATTCTGCGTTTCAGAAGCTCTCCTCCGGCCCCTTCCTCCGGCTCTGCTCCACCGATTATTCCGGGAGGCTGTGCAGGCGGGCGGGCGGCCGGGCTGGCTGGGTTCTCTTCCAGGGCATTCCCACTAACTCCCCCCACTCCCCATCCACCAGCCTCTCTGACCTGTCCTCACTCACTGCAGCTTCTCAGCCCCACTTATCAGCCCAGGGAATTGTGGCCCAAAGGCGGCCCAGATTTCTGGGTCTGGGACAGGAGCATGCTGACATCAGACCCTTCTGAGGCTGATGCTAGCAGGCTGTCTCTCTGACGGAGAACTTTATTCGTTCCTAAGTGGCCTGCGGCCATGAGCCAAGGCAGCTGGAACTGGGGCTGGAAGGGACCCTCGAGGTGGGAAAGGCACACGATTGTAGGATGGAGAATCTGGCTCCAGCTTTCTGCATTATGCTGGCGGCGCTGGGCGTTTAATGGAACAGAATTCTAATCCAAAAAACCTTTCATTTTTAGATTCTTCTCCTTATGGTGGTTCACATGTTTAGAAGTGTATATGATATGGAGGAGCCAAAGTGGTTTTCATCTCTAATTTTCAGTATTCCTGTGGCACCCCCCCCCTTTTATTTTTTTAAAGATTAAAGCTACCAAGGGAAGCCACGGAGGAATCCTATGAAGCAGCTGGATAAAGGCAGGGTGGAGTCTGGCTTTCAATCCAGCCTTTGTGGAAGGTGCAGCTGTCACCACCCCCACCCCACCCCCACTCCACTCAAGTCCCAGTCAGGAGGGAAGCTAAGTGACCCCAGTGTTTCACAGGGGTCTCTGACAGAAGTTATGGACGACCCACCAATGCAGCAGTAGCCAGGGGTCCTTTCTGGCTCTACATTTGGGGAGCAGGAATTGGCTGGCCAAACAAAACCTCTTCCAAGAACCTGCTGCTGTCGGGGCCAGGGCTGTGCTTGCTAACTCTTACACCTGTTTCTTTCCTTTATTTTTAATTAATTATTTGTTTTTAGTTTTCTACAACCACTTCCATATATCTTGGATTTTTCCCCCTCCCTCTCCAAGACGATGTGCAATCTTATATAGGTTTTATGCATACATTCTTATTAAATTCTTAGACCTGTTTTTAACAGCAACAACTTCCAGCCAGTTGGACCAAACCATCTAAGACCAAAGGCACAGCAGCTCATTAAACACATAAATTTATTTGAAAAAAGACAAAATGCCGTGTGCTGGATGACAGGAGAGTCAAGGTGATGTGGACTGGCTTGTTCCATCCACATACAAGATGGCCCTTGCAGCCACCTCCTGGTGTTGGCCTTTATCAGGTGGGGGCAGGATAATTAAAGCCACAGCGCCCCTGCCAGGAATATCCTGGGTCTGGGTCCGGGTGATGGAAAGGGATGACGTGAGGCAAGAAGGGCCTGCAGAGCACAATCCCCACGACCTGGGAAAATGCGCTCTAGAGACAGCAGCACTCACAAAGGCAAAGCCAAGCCTGGCATCTGGCCCTCCCAGTTCCACACTGCTCTGCCCCCATGTGCACATGATGCTCTCAAAGGCATATTACACACACACACACGTATTATTCTATATCTTGGCAACCTCCTCTTAAGTGATCTTTTTGATAAAGCCCTGAATGAACCCTTTGCAGACATTTCAAACAATCAGAAGGCAGTTTCCTGGAGACAGTATATTATTTTAAATGTCATGGCATATTTCACTTACCTTGAGGGAATTGCGTTTGCTTAGTGGTACTAATGCAAAACAAGTTAAACAATATTCCATAACATGTATCACGGATTTCCTTCAAATAGGAGCCAGACTGGAGAAAACAATGTGGCAACGTGAATGTGGGGCAATCACCTTTTCTCCCCTCCACTGAGCGGGCCGGCATGAGGCCTCCCAGAGTGTAGCTCCTCCAGGAGAAATGACTAGGGCCCCCAGGGCAGAAAAACACAAGTCTGGGAAGTTTTTGGGTGAAGGATGGCTTCCCCCCAGCAACCTGAAAGCCTGATGACCTAAGTAAGAGATAAGGGGTCATGTCAATGAGGTGCTCTTGGCATAAGAAGAGAAATCCTGCCATTGAGGAAGTGGACCACCTTAGCTTCTCCTCTACAAAGAGCAGGTTTTCTGAGTGGCTCTGAGTTGCCCGATGTAGCAACTGTATGTAGCAGGAGCTCAGTTAAAGTACCAGACTCATTAAGTATTCTGGAGAAATTGAATCTGATTTGTCAGGAGACTTGTATTTCTGTCCAGTTTTGGTTCACAACGTTCCTTATCCGTACATGTTCAATGTGTGCTCTCAGAGTATAACCTGCAAGCCTGAAATCCTAACTAGAATTGGGCCCAGAAATGTACTATCAGGAGGATGACTGGAAAGACTTGGCTACACCTGGTGCAGGCTGGGACCAAGCACAAATCTGAATGATTTCTAATGCAAGGAGTGAGTCAACCAGAGCTTAATCTTCAGCCCAAGAAAGCTGGTGCTTTACTAGGCACAAAATGTTCTGGGCATTTCTTTGTTTCAAGAAACTCCAATCACGCGTCCTTAGGAACATACGGGACCTTGGAAAAAGACACTGCCCCCAGGACCTGGCTGCAGCCTTGAGATCTGTCCTCATGCTCCCTGTCAGCCAGAGCTCAGTGCTGAGAGGCCTTAAACAACCCCTGAAAGAGAGGTAAGGAAGGAGACTCAGCTAACTGGGCCAGGGCCATGGTGGCTGCAGCTGAGAGCACTGAAGGCGGAGCTGGATCAGAAATGGCTTTGCAATCCCCTTTTCCCCATCTTAGTCTGCTCCTTGGGGTTGCCGACAAAAGCCGAGGGACAAATGTGGTTCCAAGGAGCAAAGGCTGGGATTCAAGGCAGAAAGGGCTGGGTTCAAATCCCACTTCAGAAACACACTGGGAGAAGAAGAGCAGGCTGGCCCATAGCGCCTTCCTTCTAGTCACCTGATCTATACAGAGGAGCAAAGAGAAGCCCAAGGGGGAACTGTGACTTACCTAAGGTCACGCACACACACAGGCCATAATCAGAATCCCTTCCACAGCTCTCGCAGGAGCTGGAATGCAGTGTGTGGGAACCCCAGCTAAGGGATCTTTAACCATTACCTTTCTTTTCTAGCTTTAACATACTCTGATCTAGTTTTGCTTTATCCTTCCCAGTCTCTTTGGAAGGGAAAACAAAAGGAAACCGAGGACAGGGGCAGGCCTTCCTGCCATCCTGACCCAGAGTCCGCCCCAGCCTTCAGAAGCAGCCCCTCTCTCCTTCTAACTCAGTCCTGCCCTGGCTCCTTCCTGGTGGTGAGCACTCCCGACCTGGCACCGTGCAACAGAACAGAGGCATTCCTTCTCCATCACCTCCAAAGGCCAGGAACTCCAGGCGCCTCCACTTTGGCCAGATTCCTCATTTAAAAAACATTATAGCAATAGCTCCTTGATCCCAGGGCTGGGGGTGGGAGTAAGGAGTGCAAATGAAATGAGATCACATTGTAGACAAAGAGAAGGCACTGGACCTAGCACTGCATTGATAGCGGGACTTCCCAGAGGAGGAAATTCCCTCCATGCTGACACTGTGACTTGCCCAGGGTCACTCAGTCAGTGAGCGTAAGAAGTCCAGCCTGAGCAGGGCCTCCTGCCCCTGGGCATACCTGCTATTCCCAAAGCCTTACTGCCTCTCAGTGTACAAGAAGCTGAGCCCACACACACAGCCCCTAGATGTCTCTGCTTTTCTTCTGGCCAGACCTCACTGGAACAGCCTTTCAGGCTGATTTTGGCGGCTGGTGGTACAGGGTGCACGACCCCCAGGGTCTTGTTGTCAAGAGGGGCCTTTGGGGGAGTCCTGTTGCACAAATTGTTCGAACACAGAGGAGACATGTGGCATCTCAAAAGCGCCAATCTCTTATCTGTAATGTAGCAATCCTGATCGTACTGGTAACTTCCCAGGGTCATGAGAACCCAGAGATGATTGTGCCACTCCTCCAGCTATCCTCAGACCCAGTTCTGTCTCACTTTAAGCAAACCAGAGTTTGCCTGACTGGAAGTAAATTAAAGGGTGATTATTTGCTTAATGATTTTCAATTTCATGAAAGAATGCAATCATTTGATTGAATGTGACCCCTCCTTAGTGCATTTTCAATATAGCTGACTGACAAAGGAGCAGCTCACACACCAGGCCATCTCTATCGCTAGAGCACCTGTAACGCCATGAGCCCCAGGGGAGGGCAGTCGGCCACATTGGCGATAATAACATGCTCAGAAGTTCTTCTCTTGCCCTTTCTCTGACTATCTTGTACAATCTTGGTAGATCTGATTCTTATCACAGCCTATCCCGGTAAGAAAGTGTCCAGGAAATGAACATCCTTCTTCTAAGAGGGAGGCAATCTGGCATAATGGGTATCTGAGCCATAATGGCTTTGAGCCTGCCTCTGGCATACACTGGCTGGGACCCTCACCACCAGGCTCTAGGCCTTGGGGAGCACTGGAGGAGTTCCTGTCCCCTATGAATGAAATCCCCAGTACAGACTCTCCTAATGAGGAAACAGGGATTAGGGCAAGTGAACAAGGAGGCAATAAGGCTCAGGCAGCTCTGCTGATACCCAGGTACCCAGTAACACTGCCCCTTAGCTGCTTTTTTCTGGATAGTAGCTTATTCAGTTTTTGGTAAATATACTTTTATTTGGCATAGCAGAGGGAGACTGAAGGTTGGTGAATTGAAGGACAGATCTCAGAAGGCAAGAACTAGTGAGAAACAGCTGGGTGGGGCAGTGGTTAGGGCACTGTGCCTGCGTGTTGGACCCTTCTTCCCAAGTTCAAATCTGGCCTCAGACATTTCCTAGCTGGGTGACCCTGGGCAAATTGTTTCATCCGGTTTGCCTCAGTTTCCTCATCTGTAAAATAAGCTAGAGAAGGAAATGGCAAACCACTCTAGGATCTCTGTCAAGAAAACCCCAAATGGAGCCACAAAGAGCTGAACATGCCTGAAATGACTGAACGATCAACAACTCCCAACTCAGAGAAGCCAGAAGGAAAGAAAGCCTCCCCAACAAGGCTCTACTCTCTACCCTTTCCATCTGCAGCTTCAGCTCCAGAGAAGCAGATGCAAATCTGCTGGAGATGGCTGCCCTGCTCTAGCTCACAGACTTGCTCCTGGCTAGCATGGGACCAGAATTTCCTTAGCTGCACATTTCCAGGGGCCACATTCAACAAAGAATACCTCCTTAAAAGTCAGTCACAGAGAGCAGAACTACCTGGTGATGTTTCTGATGGTCTCCTAAGTCAAGTCAAAATTAGAGATGGAGATGGGGACGGAAAAGGTCACCGGATCTGAGCCCGTCAAGCTAGCCACCTGTGGTGGACTGTGACAGAATGAGGGGGAGAAAGACAAAAGCACCGTCTGGCCTTCCCCGAATTCAAGCACAAATGTTGGAACCACCCTAGCCCTGTGCTGCTCCCCCATGATCCTTTCTGGAACCCCAAGGAAATAGCTCCTTCTGACCCCATCAGCAAAGCAGGGGTAGCTGAGTGGTTTGTCTGCCCTAGATTCTAGGCTCCAGGCGGAGAGGGCTTCAGGAAGGTGAGGGGCTGAGCTAATCTGAGCAGCATGGCCCCATTTCCAGGGATGTGATTAGTAGAGAGGCATCTGGGACTTGCTCCATTTCAGGAAACCCGGTTATGTGAAGTGGTGGGGGGCAGGTTTTGCTCAGGACCTGATTCTGTTAACCCCTTCCAACTCCTGGCAGGGATATGAGGCCTCACTCAGTCCTGAGGAGGACCTCCTCTTCCTCCACCCCAACCTTTCCTGGTCAGTGTCCTCAGAAACATTTCTCCCTTCCTGCCTTAGACTCTTCCCTGGGGATCCAGCAGGAGAACAAGGCTGGAAGAGGGCAGCAGGAGACAAAAGGGGAGTGTCTAAGGGGGAACCAAGGATTGAAAAAGGGAGAATTCCAATAGAAAAAGGTCCAGGGAAGTCACATCCCAACTGTGCTATGGGATGTGATAGCTATGTGACCCTGGGGTACCTCAGTTTCTTCATATATGTGCTAATTGTGAGGTTCAAATAAGATGACTTACTGAAGGGTTAATAAACACCAATGACTGCCACAGGAGCAGCTTAGGGAGGAGGGCTAGCTGTGGTAGCCCTGCATGTTCCCTGGGAGGCTGCTGCACCTCCAAGGCTCCTGGGGGGGGGGGGTCCTTCTATCATTGGCATCCCCAGGGGACGCTCCCACGACAAACTTGGCAGAAAGACAGAACCCTGAATCCTTAGACAAGGAGGCACATCCTTCTCAGTAGTGCTGGACTCAGCTCCACTTGAGGTCAGAGCCACCAGGGAGATGGAGACCCAAGACTTTAGTGACCTGGGTTCTACTCTACCCACCTGGCACTGCAGCGGATGAAGCCTGGGCCTGGAGAGGGGAAGATCTGAGTTCTAATCGAACCTCAGACACTTACTAGTTGTGTGACCCCAGGCAAGTCACATAACCTGTATGCCTCCATTTCCTCCTCTGTAAAATGGGGCTCCTAATAGTACCTTCCTGCCACGACTGTTGGATCACATGACAACAGCTGCAAAGTGTGCAGCTTAGTGCCTGGCACATAGTAGGGACTTTCTGAATGTGCCTTTCCTCTCTGGGTCTCCACCTCAATGTCACTATCAGGGGAAGATGGACTTAAAGATCCCACCTAGAGCCTGAGCTTGGATGGCTCAGCTCCGAATCAAGAAGCCCTGGGCAGAACAGAGGCCAGTGTTGTGCTGGACCCCAGGATCGAGGAGCACAGAGCCGGGGATGAGGAAGAAATCTGGGGCAACCATTCAGGAAGCTAAGAGCTCATTGTGAAAGGCGGTCACCGTGCCCTTAGCTCTCATCAGCCTGGTAACATTGCCAGGAGAACCAAGAACCTCTTCCTGGGCCAAGTGCCCCTGGGGTGGGCATGGATTAGGGCCACCAAGGGCAATAACCTTGAAAAGGCGCTTCACACTGACCCCGCTGGATTGGCACAGACTCCCTCCTCCTCCCAGTTCTGGGTGGCCAGACCCCTCTGGGTACGTCAGGGAGGCCCCTGAAGGGCTGGGCGCTTTCCGAACTCCCCCCAGGGCAAGACTTGGCAATCAGGGCTGATGACTGCCCCTTCTCCATCGGTCCCTCTCCTTTCATCCCCCCTTTCCCCTCCTCCCCATCCCTCCATGTTCTCCTCCCTTCCCTCCCCTCCCCCTCCTCCATCCCCCCATAGCCCCGAGGTGACACGAGTTCAAGTCCTTCCTTCCTCTTCCTCACTGACAGCCCGGGTCCAGGACGGGGGAGGGGAGGCTCAAGACCACGTGGGGAAGGGGGATGGAAGGAGGGCCTGGGTGCAAATCGTGCACGGCCCGGACGCGGCCGGACCGACCCCTCCCCCCTCCAGGGGCGCGGCCTCGCTCACCTGGCACCTGCTGGCGGCGTCACGGGTCACGGGTCACACAGGTCACTCGGGTCACGGGTGGCGCCGGTCCGCTGGGGCCCCTCGCCCCCGCCCCCGCCGCCGCCCGCCGGCGGCCCCCAGAGCCAGCCCCGGCCGGCGCCCGGCCATCCCTGCCCCGGCCCGCGGGGCCCCCTCGGCGCCGGGGCTGGGCCGGCCCGGTTCGTCAGCGGGCGCCCGCGGAGGCGGGCTGGTGGGCGGAGCTGCGGGGCGGCCCGCCTCCCTCCGGCCCCCGCCTCCCCCGCCTCCACCTCCGCCTCCGCCTCGGCCTCGGCCTCAGTCGGGAGCTCGGGCGGGCGGAGGGGAGTGGGCAGGGCGGCGCTCGCGAGAGGAAGAGCCGAGCGCGCAGGCGCGCAGAGTCCCGGCCGCGGGGGCGGGGCGTCAGAGGCACGCGCTGGAGTCGGCCGCCAGTGCGCAGGCGCGGGCGAGCGGCGGGAGAGACGCCCGCGTGAGGAGGCGTCGGCGGCGTCGTGGGCGATGGAGGCGAGGGCCGTGTGTGAGGTGACGGTGGCGCGGCGGGGCGGGGGGTGGGGACGGGAGTCCCTCGGCTTTCTTTTCGCACGGGTCCGTTTGGTTGGCTTCTTTGGCCCTTACGTCACCTAGATCCGCCCGCCCCCGCGAACTGAGAGGAGAAGCAATCTGGGCCTGGACAGCGCCGAGCACGCATGCGCGCGCGCCTCCACGGGGTTCCAGGAGTGGCGTGCCCAGGCGCCCGCTGACGTCATCTCTTCTCCCAAACTCCCATCACCCTAGGCGATGGGCGGCTGTCTGCTGAGTGCTGTGGGGAAGGGCTGCCGCGAGTATTGTAAAGAAAACGAGCGACTTCATTGAGGTCTCTGCCTAGCGCGGCACTCACTCACGCTCCACCAGCGACGCATTAGTGTGCCCATCTTTCCACTTTTTTAGCCGTTTTAAAAAAATTACTTGTGCGCACCTAAGCTTCAGGTTACAACTTTTACAGCTAATTATCACCTCTTAATAAGTTAATAATATCACTCAGCTTCCTTTTTTTTGAGTCCCAGTCTCTCGACCCCCTCCTCCCCCTCGCCCCTCCCCTCCCCCTTGCCTCCCCCACTCTTCTTCTCTCCCTCCCCCTCCCTCCCCCTCTCCCTTCCCTCCCTCCTCTCCCTGCACTCCCTTCCCCCCACACTCCCCTCTCCCTCTCCTCCCTCCTCTCCCTCCCTTCCCTCCCCCTTTCCCTCCCCTTCCTCCCCCCACACTCCCCTCTCCCTCCCCCTCCCTCCCCCTCTCCCTTCCCTCCCTCCTCTCCCTGCACTCCCCTCCCCCCACACTCCCCTCTCCCCACACTCCCCTCTCCCTCTCCTCCCTCCTCTCCCTCCCTTCCCTCCCTCTTTCCCTCCCCTTCCTCCCCCCACACTCCC
Organism: Bettongia penicillata ogilbyi; assembly: GCA_023548195.1. NCBI lineage: Eukaryota > Metazoa > Chordata > Mammalia > Diprotodontia > Potoroidae > Bettongia > Bettongia penicillata. Next base: position 8,256,218 of record JAJHZJ010000590.1, read on the forward strand.
CTCTCCCTCCCCTCCCCCTCCCTCCCCCTCTCCCTTCCCTCCCTCCTCTCCCTGCACTCCCCTCCCCCCACACTCCCCTCTCCCTCCCCTCCCCCTCCCTCCCCCTCTCCCTTCCCTCCCTCCTCCCCCCACACTCCCCTCCCCCCACACTCCCCTCTCCCTCCCCTCCTCCTCCCTTCTCCTCTCCCTCCTCCCCCCTTCTCCTCTCCCTCCTCCCCCTGCACTCTCCGCCCCCCACACTCCCCTCTCCCTCCCCTCCCCCTCCCTCCCCCTCTCCCTTCCCTCCCCCTTCCCTCCCTCCTCTCCCTGCACTCCCCTCCCCCCACACTCCCCTCCCCCTCTCCCTCCTCTCCCTCCCTTCCCTCCCTTCCCTCCCCCTGCCCCTCCCCCTACACTCCTCTCCCCTCCCCCACTTCCAGCCTCACACCAGCTTGCTCTGGTTTCCCGCTTTCCCCCCAGGCCGCCCTCGTTTGCCGCTCTCCCTCGCCTTGCCCAGCTAAGGGTGTACCTCCTGCGTCAGGGCTCGGCTCCTCCCTGTTCCTTAAAGAGTTGCCCGGGGCGGATCTGGGCCCGGAGGTCGCTGTCACGAATCCCGCCACACTGGGCTCCCTTACGTTCAGCCTCCCGCCCCACAGGCCCCTGCCCGGCTCCCTTCTCGTTACCGCGGCCGTCTAACAGGCCCCCCATTTCCAGCTCCACATGTCTCACGGCAGGCCCAGAGAGGTCCGGCCCAGAGAGGTCCGGCCCAGAGAGGTCCAGCCCAGAGAGGGCAGGCCCAGAGAGGGCAGGCCGCCACGGCTCCCCCCATGGAAGCCAGGGTGCGGCACGTGGGGAGCCCCGCCTTCGGGGAAGGCCTGGTGGCATGTCATAGCTGATGAGGACGGACGGTGAACCCAGAGTTTGCTCCCGTGAGAAGTGAGAATGCAGATAGTTTCAGAAATGACGTCAGAGACCAATGGCACTGACACGTATGATACAGGCCTTGTTCGTTCTTGGATCCCTTTCCTTGTTATCTTCGGTCCCTGTCAGGACTGGTGCGCTGATGGCTTAGCTCAGTGGGCTGCGTGTGTTCCAGCAAGAAACGTGGGCAGTGTGCTTCCTTCATCCTAGTGGTGGTCTGCCTTCCTCTGCCGAGTGTCCTGTTGAATGTAAAAACTGAAGCTGAATGATATCTCTCTTCTTGTCTTAGTGCTGTGGTATAAGAATGTAACATATTACACAAATGATAATAGTGTTGAACATTCTGGACCTGTATTAACTTTATTTTTGAAAGACTCAGTGTTTTATCGGAAAAATCAAGAAGGATCTGGAAATTATAGCCATGGTCTTTTTTTAAGAATGGAATCAGCTCATGTTTTGTGTAAATGAGTTGATGCTATGAGAAATAATAAGTGACTAATTGTAATATACCCATGAGGGGTGGGTAGGGTGATTCAGAGAAACAATATTGATGATCACAACACTGTTCTATCACTTGTGTTACCCTTAGTTAATAGTAATAAAAAGAATTTTCAGTTCCTTTCTTCCTGCTCATGACATCCCATAATTGTTGTGACCAGATAAACTTTTAAAACAAATTAATTTTATTCCGTTTCCTATACTTTGGGACTGTGATAAACACTCTTTCATGTCTCAATTTCTTACCATCTCTGCTCAGAACTGATGCTGCTGGAGCTTGTATAAACAGATAGTATAGTAGTGGAACTCCAGGTGTTCTTAGTCCATCTTTGGAAATGTTAGACTGTACCAGTTACTGTTACCCTGAGGTCTAATACGAGTTAAGCCCTTCCTCTGAGTTGTGATCTTTTCAGGTTTTGAAATATATAATTATTCACTGGAAAATGGAAGCAGCAGAAGTAAGCCAGGAAGCATTGTTGGAAGGGGAGCTGTTTATTTCCATAGAAGAATCAAGTTCAGAACATCCAGCAGACCCTTTTCATTACGTGACAACCAGTAAGTTAAGCAGAAGGAGCTGAGTTTCTGTGTTTCATGCTATTTTACATTTTATTTTGTAACAATAACTCTTAAAGTTTATTTTGAGATTTTTACCTTAAGTCAGCCTCAAATTGCACCTCTCTATTTTCGATGCTTATGATGGTTTCCTGATATTTGGTCATGGGATATTTGGGTATATTCCTCAGCATAGGATCACTTACCTCAGTGCTTTAGCTTGGAGTAGCCCCTTCAGAAGAATGACAAGCCTCAGGCTAAGAGAAGGAAGAGTGGAGAGACCATCAGTTCACACAGTGATCATGTCTAAGTGCATGCCATCTGTTGGAGACCTGTGGTTTGCACAGTCCCTGTCCTAAGTCATTGGTTCCTGCCCCACTGCTTTGCTGTGTGCCTCACAGACTATGATCTCTACCAGTTGGTGACTCAAACACTTCCAAGCATCTTTAGCCTTCAGGAGACCAACCATTTCATGCCTACTCCTTTTTTGACTCTCTCCTTAGGTATTCAATAGGAGTACAGTGAAAGTTCATTTTTTAGAAAGGTGTGCTTATGGTGGTAATAATAAGTACATAGTAGTTCCAGGACCAGATTATTAGAATGGAGAATGGACTCCAGGGACGTGTCCCAGGGCTGTTTTTTCCCCTTTATTTTTATGCCTAGCCATTACCCTGTGCTTGGCACATAGTGCTTCATCAATGCCCAGTGCCAGACTGAGCCACCCCTCTTAGGGGCGAGGGACAGCTAATGAAGACTGTATGAGATAGGGAGCCACTGAAACATTCCCTCAATGGAATGATCTACCCCAAAAGAACTGGGAATGGGGTATATTCTCTTTTCTTGCTTGGTAATACTGGCATACTTTGACAGATATCTTCATTAATGTCTTTCAAAGCAACTAGCCTGCTGATGGAGTGTTATCTTTGTGCACATTGTGATGTTAGCGTATGGTCTCAGAGTTGCAAAGGACCCTGTGAGACCGTATCATCTAGTCTGGGCCTGAACAAGAACGCAGAATTCTGATGACCTTTCCACGGAGGGAACACATGAATTCTCTCTTCTCTTCTCTGTTCCCTGATGCTGGAGCCCAGGTCTTTTGGGATTTGTAGGGTTCATTGGGGAATACTCACTAAAGGATGCTGGGATAGAGTCCTGGGCCTGCTACTTACTGTCTCTTCAACTGTGGGCAAGACATTTAGCATATTTCATTTATAAATAAGAATGACCACATCTTCATTACTTTTTGTGGTAGGTGGTTGTGGGAATCAGATGAGATCATGTAAGTCAGTCTAGAATGCTATATATGATGGTTATTAACAATATTATTTTAAGGGCCTAGAGGCTGGCCAGCTTTTTCCCCTTAAATATCTAGGCAGCTTGGAGGCCACATGTGACCCTTTGACTGAATCCAAACTTGACAGAACAAATCCCCTTAATAAAAGGATTTGTTCTTTAAAATTTGGACTCAGTCAAAATGCCGCACCCAAGGACCTGGAAGGCCGCATGTCACCTCAAAGCCAAGAGTTCCCCACTCCTGGTCTAGGCTTTAGCCTAAGTTTGAGTACATAGCAGAGACTTCTCCCCCTAATAATCTCATCGAATAGTTTGCCTTCCAGTTCTGAAAGAATAAAGCTGGTAGAGAGACATACTTTATAAATTTGTTTAATAGGGATTGTCTTATTTTCCACCTACATAATTTGGAAATAAGGGCCAGACCCTTACATTGGCTATCATCCTGGAGTATTGTCTTGGGAGTGAAATGCTCTGGTGACTGGCTACATGTTGCAGTTTTCCCTGAACCCTTTAGTGTCTGAAAGAAGCAATTAAGGCTTTGAACTTGAGACCAACAGGGGTCATCCCCACAACAGTGGTCTGGCCAAGACTGTGTTTGTGGTTGGTACACAGGAGGTCCATACCTCAGGGCTTAACATAAAATTGGAATTTTTACTTGGCAGTTCATTACTTTATGTGAGCGCTTTAAATTACTCTATGAATGTTGGCCGTTATGTGTCTCTTGTACTTAGAATAATTTCTATGTCCATTCATTTTGCTGCTTTAAATAGAACCAGTTTCAAAGTTCCTTTCCTGATGATGTTTTGTGTATTTTGTGCATTTCTTGCAGTTGCCTTTGCAGGAAGCATGTGTGATGACTTAATGTCCAAGCAGTTCCTAAAAGGTAAATAACAAACTCCAAATGCACCTCTCCCTAATGGTGGGCTCTGTTTCTGATCCCTCAGATTTGGTCTATATTTTTGATGGGGTGAGGACTGTCTGAAATGGGAGCTTGACTGCTGATTGTGGTCTTTAAATGAGTCAGAGCTGTCTTACTGATTAGAATAGTGACATTTAAGTCTGGGCTCCACAGAGAATTGCCTCCGTGAAAGACTTAAATCAAGTTTTGCCAGAAGTGACGCACCGCTAATAGAGTAAACTGACTCCTTATCTCCTTCACAGAGTAGTTGAGGGTGAGATCATGTCTGTGAGGTGACATTAGCTAAATAAAAGAAGCTGCATTTTGCTTACTTACTGCATTCCAAAGAAGGGATGACCTATGACCTTAAGAACGTCTGTCTTTTTCATCTCAGTATTTCATTGGGTTCTACTTTGAAAACAAACTGAGAGCTGATAGAACTAAGATATTTTTCTCAAACATTTTTATTGATATCTTTTTAATGAACTCATTTTAATTTTCCCTTGCAAAAAGGAATTAAAAAAAATCACTGGATCATAGATTTGGAGATGAAAGCAACCTTAGAGATTATCATATCCCTCTCTTGATTTTACAAATGAAAAAACTGAGGCCCATAGAATTAGGGTAAGGGTCTTCTCTCAGACTACACAGTGTAGGAAGTGGAATTTGAACTCAGATTTCCCTGACTCCTAAGACCAGTACTCTATCTTCTATTATGAGCTGCCTCCCAAGTAGGAGACCAAAAAAAGAATAAGAATAAGAATTCAGTAAAACTGATGAACATCCAAATTGGAAAGCATGTGACATTCCATGATCACATTGCCCAGCTCTGCAGAGACAGTGGAGAAAGAACTAAATATATTACCTAGGACTTGCTTGAGATTTCATTTGATCAAAGTGCTTAAGTTTTGACATTTGAAAGGAATACGGTTTACCAAGATCAAATACGACTAAATGGAGTTTATGAGATTAATAAAATTTCATTTTCTGCTTACCTCCCACAATAGCCTTGTTGTTAAGGCCTTTCATTGTTTATCGCAAGTGTGCCCTGTTTTTAAAAAGCCTGAGAGCTGTGAGAATATGAGGCTCCCCCAAACAAGACCTGCTATGGTGATATTTGAAAGGTTCTTTCTACTCAATGAAATAATATCAAAAAAAGTGTGATGGTAAAATACCCAATTAGGTGATATTGTGGTATGAAGGAAAGAGTTCCAGTTCAGACCAGGGGACCTAGACTCCAATCCTGCTTCTCTCTCTCAGTAGCCATGTGAGTATATAGAGTCATTTCACATCTGGGCAGAGTTTGCATTTCCTCTCCTGGGAAACCAGGAGGTTTGGCCTGGATGACCTTTGGAGTCCCTTCCAGGGTGATCACACCCAGGGTCATGCAGGCATATTTGTGTAGGGGCTGTGTGACTCCAAGAGGGCTACGCCTCTGTTGAGGTTCAGGGGTGTCCGGGGCCCTGAATACTGACATGCCAGGTCCTGCTCGAGTGAATTTGACTCAAGCCTTCTTAAAGCCAAAGAAAGACAAAGTTTATTAAAGCTTCGCTATATTGGTTTGATTCTTAAGGAGCCTAAGCATTTGTATTCACAAGTGGGCCAGAGAGAATCTCAGCTAGACAGAATCTAAGCTGGACTGAGTCTGAGTGTCTTCATGGAGGCTAGATGGAATTTATATACAGAAAGTCCTTGGGAAAGATCTAGAGGTAGTCTAGTGGTCTGGGAGGAGGGTCTAAGGAGGATCTTAATGCGAATGGGGTAACTAGTCTAGGGTTGGGAGCAGCTGGAGGCAATCAAGAGATAGCAGAAAATGGAGGGTTTGAGTGGATAGTAGGTGGGACTATGGAAGGTCAGGCTAGGCCCAGGATAACAGATCTGAGTATGAAAGGCCAGATTTAGTGGAAAGATTCAAGGGGAGTTCCTGGAGGTTCCCAGAATCTGAACCCCATCACCTCCATTATCATCATCGTCATCCTTTGTCCTGAGGCTGTTAGGAAGGAGGCAGCAGACTGCTGGGTAAACCTTCATTTATTACACTAGCACAAGTTTATGACTGTTCACTCTCTCTTTTGCCATCTTTAATCTATGCCTACATATCTGGAATTTCATATAACTAGTATTTAAAGAAAGTGCTTTTAAAAGCTCAAAGCAATTTCATTCATGACATTTTCTGTTGTCACAGTATGGATGGGAGTGGGTGGTGTAATGGCTGTATTGCTGAGGTGACCTGGTATACTGAGCATTAGCTGGGGATCACACTGGTAACCCTTGGCCTGAACCCCGATTTCCTCATTCTCACTTTGTGCCTGCTCTTTGCTCATATTCATTTGGACCTGAGCCCTGCTCCTTGGGAATGGGGTTTGTGACACCTCCGCATGCTGAACCCCACCTCCATGTGCCTGGCCATTTTTCCTCCTGGAATCATCAGCCCTGTTATTTAGCATTTCTGTGACGTTTAATGTGAAAGTACTTTAAAGTAGCTCATTCATCAATCCTTCCCATTTTAATTAGCTTGATCAGGAAACTTTGGTGTCTGATTCATTAACCAGCAAGTTTCCAGGTCCCCACCAAAGCCTGCAGTCAGTCTTGGAGCTTCTTGCTTTATTGTATCTATACCTGGAGTAACAAAGCGAGACTTTGCTCTAAGGGAGCTGATCTGCTGCAGCCATCCAGCTGGTAATTTTCATTATTCTTTACTTTAGCTTTCACTTGTGTGTGTTCATCCTTTGCTTTTCCAAGAAGACCATGCCATTAGAGAAACGACGACATGACTTGCACTTGACTTTGTTTTCAGTGAGGGAGGGCTCTGCAAGGTTACTCTCAAAGTTATGTCAAGCTCCATTTTTTTTTTTTTGATTGGAGATGCCTCAGATTCCTTTACAGAATACAGTCAGTTTCCTGAGTATTTTCCTGATTTAAGGTTGAATTTTCAAGACACAGTATTTTCCTTGTGTTTCTGTTCCTCAGACTTTCTCTTACTCTAACTTCTATGATTGTCATTTGACCTCATGCTTCCCAAATATGGATGTGTCTGTAGCTTTGTCTCTCCCTTAGAGAGATTGTCTGCTTTCAGGGCTTTGACTCTAACCTCTTTGTCCTGACTCACAAATCTCAGCCCAACCTCTCCCCAGAATTAACAGCAAGGACCCCGGCATACACAGGAGGGCCTGCTGTCTAGGTTCTTAGATCTGCTTTTCCAAAAGGAAAGCAACTTTTGAGGGGGTCAACAATCATTTTAATCAAACATGTATATCATTCACTTAGTTCAGGGGAAAATGTCAGCCCCCTGAACTTCAGAGAAAATACAAACACATAAGCCATACACACATAGTCACCAGAGAGAGAAGCACCAGCATCTGGGTTTTCAAAGTCGGGGGAGAGAGGCTTCTTAGGGGCTCCCCAGACAACATACACTTCCAGTGAGTGAGCCCCAAAGTAGAATCTCACCACTGAGTGTTTATATGCTTTTAAGACCCAGAGGGCAGGACCCTCTGACCCAGGGCCTCAGTAGAAATTAGCAGAAGGTATTGAAGCCTATTGATGGTGGGGAAGATCTTTAACTCTTATCCCCACCCACTATTCATCTTACATTAACGTGCTGTTCACTTTCATCTCAAACTTAAAGTATCTGCCTCTTCCCTTTACTTTGCCTTTCTTCTTGCCTTTGTTTTTTTCCTGGTGGCACCATTGTTCTTCCAGTTATCCAGGCTGGAAAGCTGAGTCATCTGGTTACATACCTTGCATGCTCACATATGTGCTTATATTATTTCCTCTGATAGACTTTAAGCTTCCTGGTGGCAGGATTTTTCATTTTTGTCTATGTACTATGTACTTGACATGTGCTTAGTAAATGCTTTCTGATTGATTGACTAGCTTATATTGTTTTATGGTTGTTTAATATGTTTTTATATTACATCATCCACTCCTATACCAAGGTCATTCTCCAGTGATCTCCTGTGGTATAATGGTGATCTGGGATCTCATTAGTTTGTAGACTCCGGCAGGTGCTACTCACCATAAAAGACCATGCCTAGGGGCCCATCTACAATGAATGATATGGTGCTTGTCGTTCAGAAATGAACCTTGCTGAGTTTGAAGAGGCTCATCCCTAGAAGACTGGCCATAGTAACACCTGTGTTAAGACATAGAGTAGTTGGGTTGCAGCTTGGGGTTGGGAGCTCTCATCCCAGTAAACTCCCAGATCTTGGGAGTAACAAAGTAGATATGCTCAGCTAGGATGTAAAGGTCTGAAAGTCAGGAACCCAGCACACAGAGCATGTTTATTAAATACTTGTTGACTTGGAATATTTTATGACAATTGAGAAAAATGGTCTTGTGAGAAGGGACCGATTGTTAGATGCAAACTTCCCACAGTATTAAACTCATCTAGAGCAGAGGCCGGACAGAACGCTTCAGTGGGTAAGGAATTTACCCTGACCATGTAGGTAAAGAAAATGTTGACTGAGGGAAGGGTGAGATAAGTGACTAGAAGATTTGTCCCATTGGTTTATTAATCAGCTTTCTTTGATTGTGTATTTCTATGAGTGATTTGGTGCCATTGACAGTGTGTACAAAGGTTAGCTGTAAAAGAATATGACAGATTTTCTCTAGTGTCTTAAACTGGTCCAGAAGGCAATTTCAGGAGTTCCCAAAGTGTTTAGGGTAAGGAGAGCGTCATCGAAAGGCTGTTTTACAGAATAAATATGTTTTTGGGTTTATCGGAAATGCAGCTTGAATTTGTAGTCCTGTCTTTGTGTTAACCCCTGTCCTGCATCATCTGTAATAATGGGTCTTTCATAGCAAATATCTTCTTGGTAAGAGTTGATATTTAAACCTGTTTGTCTTAGTGTTTTATTGTTCTGTTTTCCCCATCTCTACCTTTGTATCTTACCCTATTTCATTGTTAATTATTATGGGTATAATCTAGTTATTGGATGCTTTTTTTAATTCTGCTAATCCCTACTAAACCAATTTTAGGAGTGTTTTTCCAAAATCAGAGAAGAACTTGCCTTCCTTTTTTTTTTGTGTATGAGGCTGGATTAGCATGTTAGCCCTTGAAGTAGTAGTGGATATTGAGTGGCTGAAGGTATCTGGTTCGAATAATTTGTTGCTTCCCTTCTTTTCCCTGTAAGCTATTCCTTTGGCGCTGTCAGAGAGTGCTTTTTGTTATTTTTCTCTTGCTGGCCGAGGAAGCTAGGAGTGGTGCGTGTGGTGGTTAGCGTTTAGGCAGGCTCAGGCCTGCTCGCCAGAGGATGAGAAGCTCCCGGTGCTGAACTCTGGAATCTGCTTGAAATGTCGCTACCCTTGCAAAGGGAGACTCTGTTAGTATATGGAGCACTTCCCTTTCCTCCTAGAACTCACTTTGTAAACATTGTCTTGTTCTTATGAGGTAGGTCAGAAACAAGTGTCCTCACCATTCCTGTAATTTAATTTCATAATTGAGTCATTGATGGAACAAGGACTTGAATCTGGGTCTTTGGGCTCCTAGGATACTGTGTTAGCCATTAAGTCCTGTGTGATCATACCCAGGTCTCAAGCTTCTGAGGCTTTAATAAAGAGTTCTCTTGCTGTTATATTTGCCAGAATATATTGGGGATTTCAAAAGAATATCCTGTCAGAGAAGATGGAACATAAAATGAAAGGCTTTCTTTTTTTCTTATTCATCCTCCCTCCACCCCCTATGTTCACTTACTTAATCGATGCTGGAGGTGTGTTAAGGATTTGAAGTAAGGAGATAAAGTGACCAGGAGTGGTTTTCTCCCTCTTTAGCCATATTCCCTCCCTCCCCTTCCCTTTGAATTTTGTTGAAAAACAGAAGAAAAAGAGACAGTCAGGGGCAATGGCTCGTGGAGGCCTTGGGAATTGACTGTATCCCAGCTGGAGCCAAGTGATGTACTCTTACCCTACTAAACAGGCAGTTGGTGGGCACCTGCCACCTCTCACTTGCTCTGACACAAAGTCTTGGCACTGTAGTCATTGCCCAGTTGTCTGGAAGCCAGGCCACCAATCCACCTATTGCCACCTGATGCAACTCTGCTCTTTTAACTCTGCCTTCCTTCTGGATTTACCATCTTTGAGGTTCATTTCCCTTGCTAGGCAGTTGTCTCTTTTGGGAGGGGTGATGGTATTGAAGGGCACACAGTCATGTAATGCTTGATGTTTTTAGAACGTGCTTTGTGTTCATTTTTTAGTGTGAGTCTCCTTACAAGTCTGTGAGTTTGATTTTCAGATTAAGAAACAGGCCCAAGAGAGGTAATGATCTGCCTAAAGTGGCCCAGCCAGTCTTGAAGCTTTGCTGTTCTGACTGTGATCTAGTGTCCTCTGCCACAGCCAACTCTTGTGAAGGCATCAAAGGGCCCCTATGAAGCACTGCCATTTTCCTCATTGGCTTTATTTGACACCTAATTCACAGTTATCTTAGCTGCCTTTTGACAGTCTCCTTAAAGACTTTTCTATTCAGGCTCGTTCTGAATGCATCTTCATATCTAGTACCAATTGCAACTACGCACTTAGTAGGAGTTTAATCAATGTTTGTTGAATTGAACCAGATGTTTAAGACCCTCTCACATCCTGTTTTCACGGTTTTTAACCTGTTCCTTTGCAGTGACTTTTTTCTCTCCCTTGAATCTGGGTTGTGAGCTCCATGAAGATGGGGGCCTTGTTTCATTTAATTTTTGTATTGATCCCAGCACAAGGTAGGGAGAGCAAGCTATTTAGATGGTCTCTAAGACACCTTCTGGCTCCAAATCTATTAGTCTATAATCTCTAACTCTGCCAGTCTTCCCTTTATTTATAATCTAATTAGTTCCACTTGTCCCCTCACTCTTTGTCCATTTGGTGAGTGCCAGCCCTTTACTAGCTTCATTTCTTTTCTTACCAAACCTGCGTGCCCTATGGTTAGCAATTTGCCCCCCTCTAATTCCTTGCTGCCAATCTTGCTCTTTCTGCCCCACTAGTCAGGAACCTTATGTAAGCCACCTGTTTGCTAGGTGAAGTCATAAAGCCATGTGCACTGGCTCCCCCTCGCTTTGACATGGCATTCATTACCTCCATGGGCCTTCATTGCCCATTATTGATCATTTCCCTTCTAGTACCCCGGAGCCCCTGACCTTTCATGCATTCTTCAGGATGCCAGTCCCCTTTTCCACCCCAGCTTTAATGATAGAATCAGAGTGGCCCAGTGCGAACCACTCCCCCATTCCCAAAGCATGAGTTGTACACAAAGCGCGGTATTCACAGGACTTGGCTTTGTATCTCAGCCTTGCCCTCTGTACTTCACTTTTTGTGAGAAGAAAAGCTTGTTCCTTTCTGTAACCAAACTTGTCGTAATTTTACTTTCTTATGAAATTATTCTCTGAATCGTCATTATATTTTTGAGCATTTACAAAGGCATAGATAGGATCATGGATTTATAGCTTGAAGGGACCCTGTGACCAAGAGGCCCACTGAGTACCAGAGTTCATACAGGTAATAAATGGAAAAGCCAGGAATTACCTTCATATCTCCTGATTTTAAATCCATCACTCCCCCCCACCCCCCCACATCTCTTAGACATTCTGGCCTAATCTATAATCAGTCTTGTTGAAATGGATAGAATTAATAAGTCACAGGCAAAATTAATTGAAAATTTCGAGCGTGTCATTTATTAGCCAGGCTGGCGGCTGCCTCATGTAGAGACCCAGAGAAGACAGCCCCGAACTGAGGTGGGTGAGTGCATTTTAAGAATTTTGGTGCTACTCGGTACAGCCTTGCGGTTTCCACAACAGAGTTCTGACAGAGCAAGAGGGGGGCTTGCTGCTAGGCAAGAACCCCCAAACAGAAGGTGGTTGTCAGGAGGCTACTAGACAAAGGATCCCAACAGAGGAGAGGTGCCAGGAGAGGTAGCCAATCAGGAAGGGGGGGGGCTCAGCAGAAAGTGGTTACCTGGCTAACATTAGGCGGGGCACACCATGCAAATGGACTAAATAAAAAATGGCTGTTAACAATTTATCAGATATTTCACAACCCAAAGGGGAATAACATTTTGACAGGGGCCCAAACAAGAAACCTGTTGCTAGGCAGATTATCCAACCCTGCCCAGTAACCTAACAGATATCTCTCAGCCTAGGGGGCCAGGGAGGAATAATGTCCATTTTACTGTCAGTCAGTAAATCGTTACATACCTACTATGGGCCCAACTAACACAGCTTACTGTTGTTCTGAAGGGAGACAACGTGTACATGTTGTGGATAAATCTGAGGCAGAGTAAACATCAGATAGTTTCAGTGTAGGAAAGGAGGACACGCAATCAGATATTAGGAAACACCGTCAAATATTAACACGGACTCCTACTGGACTCCTCGAAGTCCTCCTTTCTCTTCCTCTGTCCTCTCTCCCTCTCTTCTAGCCTGCTGGAAAATCAGTCATTAAGCATTTATTAAGCACTTACGGCGTACCTGCCTTCAAGGAGCTTACTTTCTGTCAGGTGAAACAAGTACACAGCTAAAAACCTGCTGTCAGCAATAGGGACCACCACCTGTGACTTGGAACTGACAACAGTTTGGCCAAATCCTATCACTCCTGGGCTCAGAAATCTGCAGTTATTCCCCATTGCTCATTTTTTATTATCATGCAGCTTTTTGTGATCCCACTTAGGGCTTTCTTGGCAGAGACGCTGGAGGGGGGGGGCCGTTTCCCTCTCCAGGTCATTTTACAGAGGAGGAAACTGAGACAAACAGGGTGAGTGTCTGAGGCTAGGTGTGAAGCCTGTGCTCTGTGCACTACGGCGCCCCCTGGAACAGTCTGACATCCTTAGTCTGGCCTCAACGTTCCCTTCTTGTTTATCCAGTTCTCTGCGGCAGGTTCTAGATGCTCCAGTCAAACTGCTTCACTCACGGTTTCTTTCTCACTATACTTTCCCTACTCTGCGTCCTTGCTACTGTCTCCCTTCCCTCTCTCCATTCTCTCCCTCTCAAGTCTACTTATTCTTTGATGCTCAGCTCAGATGTTCCTTACTCCATAATCCTTTCAATCTATTTTAAAATTACTTTGAACCTCGGTAGTGCTTTTTTTTTAAGCCTCTGTCGTCCACCCACCAACCTGCCCTCCTCGAGATCATTTTTGCTGTTTGGGGTAACCATTCATGTGCTTATGACCCATGTGCTATCTGATCTGACCTCTATTTCCAGACCATACAAGAGACACATAAATAGAAAGCCAAGGCATTTAACACAAGGTAATGTAAATGACAACAATAGTAATGTGAATAAAAGTCTGTTTAGGGTTTGTAAAGTACTTATAAGGGCCCTGTGAAGTAAGTATTATTAGCCCCATTTTACAGGTCAGGAGAGAGGTTTGCCCAAGTTCACACAGGTGTCTGAGGCAGGGCTCATGCTCACATCTTCCTGACTTCTGTCTATTGTATCACACAGTTACCCCTGTGAGGAAGGGGGAACCAAGTCATAAAAACATCCTCTTTACCTGCACATAAATCAGCTCAATCTCCTGAACATCCAAAGGAATCATTGGAAGAGGGATTAGATTTGTGCCTCTTGGCCAGAGAGGGCAACCTAAGAAGAACAGGAGGACGTGGCCATGAGGCAGATTTACAGTTGATGGAGGGGAAAACTTCATAGCAGAACTATCCAGCAGTGAAATAGGCTTGAACACTTTCCTTTCTCCTCTTCCTCCATCCCCTCTTAAAGAGTTTGTTTTCCTTCTGATCAATCTCTCCCTCCTCTTAATGCCCTTTTGGGTACTAGGAACATCTTTGCCAAACTGTGTACAAATGTGTACTTTTCCTCTGAACGGTTCAGATGAGAATGAAGCAAATGTCACCCACTCTGCTACTCACTCTTCCTTGTTGAATAGTCTTCTCCTTGTGCATCTTATTTGAAATCATTTTCTGGATTCTTCCTCTCTTTTCTCCCTCTCTCAGCATGTTTCTCTTCCCTACTTTTCAGTTCTTTTTTTGAGGTCATCAAAACAAAACATAGTCACTTCTAGGTCCTTTGTGTAACTAGACTCCTGCTGTGACCCTTAGTGATGAGAGAATTCTGAGAAGCTACATAGATCATCACCACACATAAGAATGTAAATGGTTGAACCTAAGTCAGTCTTTTATGATTACTCACTTGTTTACCTTTTTATACTTCTCTTGACTTCTATGTTTGCATGTCAGACTTTCTCTTTAGTTCTGATATTTTTGTCAGGAATGTTTGGAAGTCCTCTATTTCATTAAAAGTCTGCTTTTCCCTTATAAGATTATACTCAGTTTTGCTAGACGAGGTAGTCTTGGTTGTAAGCCTACATCTTTGCCTTTGTAATATCCGGTTCCAAGCTCCCCACTTCTTTGAAGTGGTGGCTATTAAATCTTGTGGGATCCTGACTATGGCTCCTCAATACTTGAATTCTTTCCTTCTGGCTGCTTGCAGTATTTTTCCTTTGACCCAGAAGTATGGATTTTTGCTATAATGTTCCTGGGAGTTTTCATTTTGGGGTTTCTTTCAGGAAGTGACTGGTGAATTCTTTCAGGTTTTTTTTTTTAGAACCCTGTGGTTCTAAGATATCTGAGTAATTTTTTTCTTTTATGATTTCTTGAAATACTATGTCTGGCTTCATATGTATAATTGATATATTGCTTATCTTTTCCAGGGATGGGGAGAGACAAGAAGGAGGGGCGGAATTTGAAACCTGAGTTTTTTTTTAAATGAACGTTAAAAATTTTTTTACATGTAATTGGGAAATATTTAATGAAATAAGTTTTTAAAAAGATGAATCTTTTGTCTAGGCCATTTTTAAAATTGATGGCTTTCAGAAAATCCAATGATATTTTTAGTGTATCTGCCAAGAAAATCCCAAATGAGGTCGAAGAGACATGCCTTTGACTGAAACAATTGAACAACAAATAAAATGTGATCTAAATTTTAAAGCCCAGTCAGTTATAAGCATTTATTAAGCACCTACCATATGTCAGACACTGCGCAAAATGCTGGGAATACAAAGAGAGACAAAAACATGTCACTGATCCGTGTGAGCTGGAATTTGTATTGTGGAGGATGACTGCCCCAGTGATGCCTGGCACACAATGCCAGGCATTGTGGCTCGTGCTCATTAGACTTCTCTTATGACATGTTTGTTTTGTCATATGCTGCTTTTTAACTAAAGTTCATGTGCTGCCCTTTCTTCCTTATTACCAGACTGTAAATCTTTTATTTATCCTTGTGTTGCTCTGGAGCCTTGCACATAGTAGGTACTCAGTCGATGTTTGCTGCGTGAGAAGTCTCCTCTGTAACCTCTCACTTTAAAACACAGGGCCTATGGCAATTTCTGGGCCAGTGACTAAATTCAGCTTCTCTCTAGTTAAGCCAAGAGGCCCTGTACTAATAGCATAACAGTAGTAACAAATTAAGATGAAATAAGAGAGTTCCTGCTCTTAGAGAGGGTATGATCCAGCAGGTGACAGAGCAAACACTGGGTTTAAATCAAATTCTAGCAAAAGCAGAAATAAAGACTTTTAAGTACAAAATAGAGCTAAGGCACCTGAGCTGGGGTCAGCAGCCTATGAAATGTCTGCAGGTGAGACTGAGGGTGTGTGTGTATGTGTACATGCATACAAGCGAGTATTTGTGTACTTCTGTGGGAAACCTAGAGGCTGGGGGTGGGGGTGGGGGTGGGGGTAGGGGAAGTATACAGAAGTTAATAGAATAGGCTTGGAAAAGGAGCACCTGCCCCTTGCCCCAACTGACCATTTGCTCCCACAAGGGGCCTAGGACTTGTGCCCTGGCCGGCATCCGCTGTGTGGATTGTGCCCCTGGGCCTCCCTGCTTGATCTTGGCCAGGATACTCTAGCAGCTTCCCCACCACTGTCATGGCCCTTTCTGACGATCTCCTGAGAGAGTCTCAGCCCATCCTCTGGACCCTCCCTTTAACTCCACCCAAGAAGGGAATGAAAGAATGAGGATTTGGCTGACTGCTCCCAAAGGCTCCTGCCCTTTGGGCTGAACTGCCCTGACTCTTCTCTGGTGAGTATCGAGGGTTGTCTTACACGGCAGAATTGGTGCATAAGCATTGGACAACTGGCCTGCTGGCCCGCAGAGCTCCCCAGACTGCTGCGGGCTCTTGGGCTGTTGGAAAGGAACGGAAGCTGCAGGCCTTTCTGCTGATATGGTACGATGATTTGTCCTGTAGTTTGGCTTGGCTTCTTCGTACCGCCGCGCCTCGTAATCAGACTTCTGAAATGAAGTTTTGGGAGTGATATTGTCATGGGCAGGTTGTGATTTTCTAGGCATGACATCATAATGGTTTCACTCAGTGTAGCTATTAAAATGCTCAATGGTTGTATTGCATCCAGAATGCACATACCTGCAACTCTCTGTGATGTCCGGAAATGAATGAACAGGTTTGGGGATCAGTTGTCCTGAGTAGCTCTTTTCTCTTTCCCTTTTCCAGTGCTCCCAGAGTTGTACTAGAATGCCCTAGTAAAGGAGTTGTAGTATCATCCATTTAGGGCTGCAGAGGTCATCTAATTTGGATTCATTTTACAGATGAGGAAACTGAGACTCACAGAGGGTGACTCAGATGGATAGTTGGCACATGGCAAAGCCAGTGTCAAACTCCAAGTCCTCTGGACTGGGAGAAGAGGATCATGGGAGCTTCCTTAAAAAGCAGAGAACCCTTATGAGTGTCCTTTGGATGCCTGGCATGTCCCTGACACAGTTCTTTACTCTCGAGAAGGCAAAGCAGCGTGTCCATTGGATACAAAGACTCAGAATTCCTGGCATTTTTAGTTTACTTCTATATTTTCTCTTTACCCTAATTGAAACCAGTTTATGTTCAAAGAATCTTCTTGTTTTCTTTTAAAAAAACAAAAAAACAAAAATCAACCAACCCAAACCAAAAGAACCCTGCAGATGCAGTGTCTCTTGGAGACAAAGTGATTCTGCTTTGGGAACGTTAGAGAAAAGCTACATAGTGATGACGAGATTTTAAAAATGTAAACAATTTTTGTTCTAAGTGTAATAAACAACAAATATATATATATATATATATGATAAAGAATAAAACCACATTCTGATCTGTTTACATTTTAAAAAGAAAATAATAAAAACTTTGGTGAAATAATACAATAGCTTATTGTCTTCCAATATCTTTACTTTTACTCTCAATTTCACTGTTGTTTTTAAATAATCATTATCATCATTGCATATGTCACTTTTTGGTTCCATTTCTTTGATTTTTATTCATGGTGATTTAGCGGCAGCTAGGTGGTGCAGAGCATAGAGCACCAGTGCAGGAATCAGGAGGACCTGAGTTCAAATCTCACCTCAGACACTCACTACTTGTATGACCTTGGACAAGTCACTTAACCCCAGTTGGCTCATCCTGGATCATCTCCAGTCATCCTGATGAATATCTGGTCACTGGGTTCAGATGGCTCTGGAGGAGAAGTGAGGCTGGTGACCTGCACAGCCCTCCCTCACTCAAAACAAAGTCAAGTGCAAGTCATGTCATCATTTCTCTGATGGCATGATCTTCTTCGTCAAGGAAGGATGAACACACACACACATTCATGGTGATTTAATTTCTGTCTGCTATTGAAAAGTCATCTCAAGAAGAAAAAATAAAAATTGTTATTCCTATCCTGTCTTTTCATCCCCTTTCTCATGCCTTATCCCTTCCTCCAACTGTTCAGTGAATGTGGAAAGGTGGATATTACCAGTTGAGACTATCTCGCATGTTTGGCCAAATAATCTGGACTTGGCTATATTTGTTTACCACTTCACATCCTAATTTTCTTTGAGTATTTGAGTCATTCAGTGAAAAGTATTTTTAGTTTAACATTTAAGTTCAGAATTCTTTACAAATATTTTCAGAAACCTTCTTAATCCCTAACCTGGCATCCTGCCTTTATAGAGAAGCAGTAATCCGAAATATGCTTCAACATTTTGTAGGTGAGGCAAATTCCATCATAAAATTTTGCCTAAGGTCAGAAAAGAAGTCAGTGATAAAGCTAAGAATTTATTTGCTTCTCATCTAGACCCATTAAATTCTCCCTTAACCTGCTATAATACTGCTCTCTTTTGTCAGATATTGAATTAGGTCTTAAAAAACTAGTCCAGTTATAAAAAAAGTAAGATTTATCCCTATTCCCTAAGGACAGGAACTATGTGTTCTTTCACCTTTCTGTCCCTACCACCTTAAATAGTTTCTTGTACATTCAGTTATGTCAGACTCTTTGTGACATTTGGGGCTTTGTTGGCAAAAATACTCAAGTGGTTTGCAGTTTCCTTCTCCAGCTCATTTTATAGTTGAGGAAGCTGAGGCAAACTGTTAAGTAAGTGACTTGCCCAAGGTCATACAGCGTGGAAGTACCTGAGGCTAGATTTGAACTTGGGTCTTCCTGACTCCTTGCTCAGTGCTCTACGCAGCCCTCTTTGTATATAGTAGGAACTTAATAAATGTGTATAAAATGGAATCTAGCCCTATCTGTATTTCCTTGAAATGATGAGGATTTATTAGGTTATTTTGATTTCTTCATGAGAAAGGTATATTGTAAATTCAAGGTAAATTTTGTTGTTTCTTGATTATTAAAAGGTCATTAATGCATTATGACATCATTGGAGGTCTCAGATTCACTAGCTTTAAAATTTTAGCTGCAATGTTGTATATATAATCCAGTCAATTATCTGTACTAATGGAAAAGAGAAAAAGCATAAAAATATACAAAATGGGTGATTAAATCATTACATTTAATTTTAGAATCTATCCTCTCTTGTTCTGATGCTCTTAGCTTGATCCTGCCTTCCACTGGTCACCCAGGGCTGAACTGAGCCTCTGGGGAGAGGTTTGACATGGAGTCAGTCAATAAAGCGCATAATCCACAAAATGAAGAAAAGATTACTCATTAAGAACTTTACCATCACCCAAGTGCACTCTAAGTGTAGTCTCTGGGGGCACCTTCACTCTTGTTCAAATTTCCCAACTTAAAAGCATTCAGTTGGCTAGCCTACTGGTATAATTGGTGGTTATTCAGTAACAAATTAATTCAGGTGAATCAGCCTTTCAACCATGAGCTCTTACAATTCTGGCACTGGGATATGACCTTGTAGCTATTAACTGAAAATAGAAATTGATTAAGTAAATGCGTCTATAAAGGAAGTATATACGTTGTGACAGTATGCTGATGCAGTCATTTTGGAAATCATGGTGAAAATGTGCCCATTATCTCTTCCCGATAGGAAGGGACGTTGTAGAGATCTATCCTGAAACCCTGGTCTTTAGCCAAACTTTTTTCTATTTTATCATTTCTTCTTGTGCAGAAATCCAGTCACTGCTGTCAGGATTCTCTGGGAAGCTGACTTGGCCGTCAGAGGAAACTAGCTGTGCCCAGGACCTGGCGGGGTTGGCCTCCTTCCAGATGAAATCTGAGGTAAATTTGGGAAGTTCTTCTAGAAATTATTTCTTGAGGATTTTGTCTTTACTTAAAGAAAAAAAAAGACAGTTGTAGTTACGATTATGAGCAGTCTACCCTTGAGAAGAGGTGAAGAAATCTCTTTTTTTCTACTGAGCAGCTGCATTTGACACTGCTGCCCATTCTCTCCTCTCTGGGTCTTCCTGACCCCAGTGTCCCCTCTTCTGGCCCCTTGTTCGTATCACTCCCCCTGACTGTGGGTGTTCCTTTGTCCTAGGCCCTCTTCTCTTTCTTTCAAGGGTTCTTAACCTGGGATATGGAAACTTGTTTTTTGAAAGATATTTTGTTAACAGTATTTCAATATAATTGGCTTTCCTTGTAATCCTATATGTTTTATTATATGCATTTTAAAACCTTACTTTGAGAAAGGGTCTGTGGTTTCCTGCTTCAGGATCCCTCAGCTGCTGATGTTCCTGTTTCTCTTGAAGTGACTTTCATGGGTTTCACTATTGTGTCTCTGAAGAGATGCTTAGGTCTGTCTTCCTAGCTCTCATCTTTCCCCTGAGCTCTGGTCTTACACCAGATGTTGTCTACTGGATATTTCAGACTGGTTGTCTCTAAGACATCTCAAACTCAACTTGTGCCAGACCTCACTCAGCTTTCCCTAAAAATCCCTCTCACAACTGCCCTGCTTCTGTTGAAGGGACAGCCATTTCCTTAATTCTCCCGTTTGCACTCTCAGTGTTGGCCTCCACTCATCATTCTTTACCCGACATGTCCAGTCACTTGCAGAATCTTGTATTTCTACCTTCATAACATTTCTCACATTCCCATCCCTGAACAGTGGATGCTGTTGTTATTCTCAGGGTTCTGTTGTATGAGAAAGGGGCTCCACTGGTGTGCTCTCCACTTACAGTGAACTAATCAAATTCCTTTTAGAAAAGACATTTACTGAGGAACTAAAGCAACAACAGTTTGGTGCAAACATTCTCCTCAAACTGAGAGTGTTTTGTCCCTCATCCATCCAAGTTCCCTGGGGAAAGAGGGCACCGATTGAAAGTACAACTGTGGTGAGAAACATGGGTAGGGAATCCGTGGCAAATGGACATGTCACGGTTCCTCCCTTTGAGGAGGGGAGCTCTCCTCAGATAAGGCTCTCTGCCACATCTGTGGGTCCGGGCCCCCATTGAGTCTCTAGTTGGCACGCCTTTCTTCCACAAAGGATCTCTCTCCCTGAAGTAGTTGCCATTCTTGGATAACTATCCTGGTATGGCCTTCTGTAGAGACGTCCTCTCTCACCAGTAATAACTGCTGTGGCCATTCTCACTTCTTGATCACTGAGATTCACTTGAAACTCCCATCTCAAATTACACATTTTCTTAGTATCAGGGAAGAATAAAGACAAAAGCATCCGAGGCGCCATACGCACACAGATTCATGGCGGCCAGGTGAAGGGATTTGCCCATCAACTCAAAGCAGTTCTCACTTGGAGCTGTCAAAGAGTAGTTCATACCTTACTTCTATGCAACCGGTTCTGGCTCAGCAACTCCTGAGTCATTAGTTTTTCTGGCTCTTCAGCTGATTAGAAAACTTTTTGTCATCACATAGCACCAACTGTTTCTGTCACTAATGGCTGGAAACCAGTTCCCCAAAGTTCCCATGTGGTTGTATAAGAAGTATTCAGTACGTGTCCTCACAAGCTCAAAGGATCGAGTCCAGGCAGAAATCTGTGCATGCTTCAAGGCCTGGGAAGCAGATCCAGAATATCTAGGCCTACTTTAAGGACCACTTCCCCTAGACCAGGCCAGCCAGCAGATTCGTCTAGGAATAGAAGATTTAGGGGAACATGGTAGCTGTTTTTAAGTATTTGAAGGATTGGAAAGTAGAAGAGGGATTAAGACTTCTTTGCCCTGGCCCCTAACGGCAAAATTGGCAATAGTGGATGGAAATGGCAAAGATGCAAATTAAGGCTCTAAGTGAGTAAACACTTCCAAAAAAAATATCACTCCATAGAAGTAGAAAGGGCTTCCTGGGAAGGTATTAGGTTCCCTCTCACTAGACATTTCCAAGCAAACAATGGCAGACTATTTGTGAGGATGGCCCTCAGAGCCTTGCTCAGGGTAAGGGACTGGCAGTTTAGTACACCTGCAGGAGTACTGGTTCTTGAAGTCAAGGTTCTCGTTTCAGATCTAATTTCTGATGCTTATTATATGACTTTTCTTCATCTATAAATTGAAGAGGTTGGACTCTTCAGACTCAGAGATTCTTTGGTTCTATGAAAAAAAAGAGCTTGACATCTCTTTCTCTACCCTAACTGAATTTCGAACTTCTAAAGAAAAAAGTTAATAAAGATCCTTGAGCAATGATACCTATTTTGGTGTTTGTTAATAATAGTTCACATTCCTGTAAGGGTTTAAAGTTTACAAATCCCCTTCCTCAAGACAGCCCTGCTAGAGAGTTAGTATGATTATTATTCCCATTATAGAGATAAAAGAAAAGTTCAGAAAGAAGAAATGATCTACCTGATGTCCTGTAGCCAGGAAGTTCACGAGCTACACTGTGACCCCAAGTGAATTCCACCTTGATTTCAGGGCCAGGATTCTCTTCAGAGTCTTGTATCATCACCTTTGGAGCCATATTGCAATGAGGAGAGGCAGAATGATACAGTGAATAGAATACTGCTCTTGGAGTCAGGGAGACCTGAGTTCGCGTCTTTTCTCAGATACTGTGTAACCCTGAGCAAGTCACTGAGGAAATGAGATCATGCTTTTAAAGTGCTTTGCAAATCTTTAAGTGCTATGCAAATATGAGCTACTTAACCGTGGCCAGTAGTTCCACTTTCAATGGCAGAATTCAGAACTCCCAGAACAGTGTAAAACTTGGGTTCTCAGGCATATGCAGGAATTTTCTCTCTGGGAATTTTTTCTCTGAGTTTAAATGGATCAAACATTGAGGAAGCTTTTGGTAGCCATTCCTGGCAGACTGATGATAATAGACCTATGAAGGCATAAGGACAGTGCTGAGCAAATAGGTATTCCCTGCTGTGACTTATCTCCTTTAGAGGAATAATAAACAGTAAATATAATTGCCGCAGACCTCCGTAGGCATTTCTAGGAAAAGAGAGTGTGTGCTTTTGCCAATCCAGGTTGCTACAGAGACATACGATAAGTAAAGTAAAGGTTCCCAAGGCATTTGTGTTAGTGGTGGTGTCATGAGGAGTCATCCAGAGTGAAGGTGGAGCCTGCAGCCAGCTAGTCACTTAGCTATTTAAGAGAACTGATCCTATTGAGAAATGTGCTCAGTCCAGTTCAGAAGAGCTTGTTTCCATAGTGATGTCAAGCCATTGGGGTTCACTGGAGATAGTATTCTCTACCTGGAAAAGCTGTCTTTTACATTATCCTCAAAGAGTTGATGTATATCCTTTGAGTCAGCAATAATATAAAAGACTCGGGGAGAGTCTAAAAGCTGAGGGGGTGATTGGAACTTGGAGTGAGAGAACTCCAGAACCCAGAAAAACTGGAGGCTGTGCCTTACCAACACTGATTCTTTTTTAAAAAATTATATATATATATATGTGTGTGTGTGTGTGTGTGTGTGTGTGTGTGTGTGTGTGTGTGTGTGTGTGTATTTTGCCCCCCTCCCCTTATTTGAACTTCGGAGATGACCACAGCTCTGGTGTCTGCAACCATCTTCGACTTGAGCAAAGTTTTATGCAAGAATAACAAGATGCTCAACTACAGCCCCTCCAGCCCAGGGGGCTGCCTGCTGGACAGGAAGGCAGTGGGCACCCCAGCAGGTGGGGGTTTTCCCTGGAGGCACTCGGTCACCTTGCCCAGCTCTAAGTTCCACCAGAACCAGCTCCTGAGCAGCCTGAAGGCAGGAGAGCCATCCCAGGCTCTCAGTTCCAGGGACAGCCGCTTCAGGGACCGCTCCTTTTCAGAGGGGGGTGAGCGACTCCTGCCTCCTCAGAAGCAGCCAGCGGGAAGCCAGGTCAACTCCAGCTGCTACAAGACAGAATTATGCCTCCCCTTTGAGGAGAACGGTGCCTGCAAGTATGGAGACAAGTGCCAGTTTGCCCATGGCATCCATGAGCTAAGAAGCCTCACCTGCCACCCCAAGTACGAAACAGAGCTGTGCCGTACCTTCCACACCATTGGCTTCTGCCCCTATGGCCCTCGATGCCACTTAATCCACAATGCTGAGGAGCGCAGGGCTTTGGCAGGGGGCTGGGACCCCTCTGCTGACCCTCCCCACCTTCACCACAGCTTCAGTTTCTCTGGCTTTCCCAGTGCCGCCACCGCTGCTACCACGAGGCTGCTGGACAGCCCCACTTCTATCACCCCACTTCCCATCCTGAGCACCGATGACCTCCTGGGCTCGCCCACCTTGCCCGATGGGGCCAACAACCCCTTGGCCTATTCCAGCCAGGAGCTGGCCAGCCTTTTTGCCCCCAGTATGGGGGTTCCTGGGGAGTGGCTTCCCAACCACCTTCCTCTTCCAGCCCATGTCAGAATCCCCCCACATGTTTGACTCTCCCCTCCATCTCGGACCAGGAAGGCTACCTGAGCAGTTCCAGCAGTAGCCACAGTGGTTCAGACTCCCCTACCTTGGACAACTCAAGGCGCCTCCCCATCTTCAGCAGACTCTCCATCTCAGATGACTAACCAGGGAAGGGAGGGTTCCCCCTTCCTATTTTTCCCCTCAGTTCTCTCCCCTCTCCCAAATTCTGCCCTCATCAATTTCCCTACAACCCTTTCTACATTAACAAGGTTAAGTTCACCCCCTTTCCCCTAGCCTTGGAATACCCCCCCACTCATTGCCCCTTTTTTGTCCCACCTAACATAACAAGTCCATTTGTCTGTAGCCTTCTCTTTGCTCCCTTCTCCCAATTCCTCATCAATTTTCTACCCCATTTTACATAAAAGACAGAAGTCCCAAATGTTGGTAGTTGCCTTTCTCTCTGGCTTAAGCCTTAAGTGCCAAATCACAAAAGCAAAAAGCAGTAACAGTTTACAAAAAACAACTTAGTGCCTTTAAACCTAACTTTTTTCTCCACTGTTGACTACATTACCTCTCTAGCTGCAGAGGACTCCAGGGGGCCTTCTTGACTCTGCCCTTTTGGTGTAAAGGAGAAGGAGGGGTGAGAGGCTTTGGGGAGTGGAAAAGGATCTTTGAAATCAGCAGCTCCCTCCACTGGCCAGGAGAAACTGGACCTCTATTTCAGTCCCCCCTCTCCCCTCAATCTTCTTCCCTTCCTCTCCCTGGGACAATTCCTACCAGGCCTGCTGCCTGTGGAAAACTGGCAGCATTTGAATCCTTGCCCCCTCCCATCCCTCCTATTCCCCTTGTTGACTAATCTTGCCTGGGTCCATGCAGGTCAGCAGGAAGGAAGGCTGAGAATGGATAAAGATTTGTGACATAAGTGGGACTTTAACAATTTAAAATTTTATTTTATTTTATGTTTTTTTTTAGTGGGGAAGGATGGTAGGTGGACCATAAAAGACTTTTGATTTTGGTGCTAAAAAGTTCCCCAGTATATATATGACATCTATAAAAAGAAAAGAAAAAAAGGAGAAAGTATAAGGGGTGAGTGGTGAATGGTATTCATTCCATATACAATTTCTGTGTAAAACAATTTCCAGTAGAAGTAGCTATAATGGTTTTTGCTCTAGAGTACGTTAAGTACATTAGGACTGTTGTTATAGCACTCATGCCATGCTTTTTTTTTCTGGGTTTTAACTGTATAACTTTCAGAAATTGGAGAGCAAAAATTTTGCTTGTCACTGCACACAATATTAAAAAAAAGCTTATTTAACTTATCAAAAATGTATTTATTGCTAAACTATGCTTTTTTTGGTTAATTTTGTTCATATTTATCGGGATGACAAATCCATAGAATATATTCTTTTATGTTTAAATTATGATTCCTCCATATTAATCTTAAGATTGTGAAGTATCTTTTTTTTCCTTTTTTCCCACAGTTTAATATATTATACTACAATGACATTTTTTTTGTAACTTTACACCTTTTGGTTATTTTATTTTAAAAAAATGAAAAATTAATTTAAAAAAATGCAAAAAGCTGTTGGATTTATTTATTTTATAAATTCCCCCTTGTGTTGGACTGCAAATTGAGTTTCTTTCTTTCTAGACCTTACACAGCTAGGACTTAGAATGTATGCAAAAGTTATGGTAAAAAAAATAAAACAGTAAAGAAGGAAACCCTAAACAAACAAACAAAAATAATATAAAAGACTCCTTTATTCTAGAAATACTCAATGCTACATTGGTTAGTAGACAAATTCTCTTCACATGTATATTTTTTCCTGCAGATATTTTCATTGTTCAGTTGCTTCCAGTTCTGTCGCGTAAGGTAAAATCTTGTCAATTTTAATTGAAAATTTGAGGGGGAGGGAAGAGAGTGATGCAAGAAAATTATGAAAAGAGAATTAACAATTTGACAAAAGAGGCACAAAAAAATACTGAAAAAAGTAATACCTTAAGAAACAGAGTTGACCAAATGATAAAAAAGGTACAAAAATTCACTAAAGAGAAGAACTCCTTAAAAAGCAGAATTGACCAAATGGGAAAAGAGGCATAAAATCTCACTGATGAAAATAATGCCTTAAAAGCTAGAATTGGGCAGCTGGAAGTTAATGACTCCATGAGACATCAAGAAACACTAAAAGTGAAAAGAATGAAAAATAGAAGAAATATTCCATCAGAAAAACAACTGACCTGGAAAATACATTGAGGAGAGATAATTTAGAATTATTGGACTTACCTGAAAGTCCTGATCAAAGAAAGAGCCTAGACGTATTTCAAGAAATCATGAAAGGACACTGCCCCACTGTCTTAGACCCAGAGGATGAAATAGAAATTGAAAGAATCCACTGATAACTTCCTGAAAGAGATCTCAAAATGAAAACTCTAAGGAATATTATAGTTAAATTCTAGAGTTCCCAGGTCAAAGAAAAAATACTTCAAGCAGTCAGAAAGAAGCAATTCAAATATGGTGGAACCGCAGTCAGAAATCACACAGGATTTAGCAGGTTCCACATTAAAGGATCAGAGACCTTAGAATGGTATTTCAAATGACAGAGGAGCTAGGATTATAACCAAGAATAACTTACCAAGCAAAACTGAGTGTTAATCTTTCAAAGGGAAATGAATATTTAATGAAATAGAGGACTTTCATGAATTCCTGATGAAAAGACCAGAGGTGAATAGAAAATTTTAATTCATACAGAAGACTCAAGAGAAAAAAAGATAAACATCAAAGAGTAATCGTAATGGACTCCATAAGATTAACCTGTTTCCATTTCTATGTGGGAAGAGGATTCATGTAACTCTTAAGAACTATCATTATTAGGGCAGTTAAAAAAGAGTTACAAAGACAGAGGACATAATTGTGAGTTGATTATGTTGGAATGATCACAAAAAAAGGGGGATAAGAACTAGAGAAAGGGAGAAGGGAGAGGCGGAATGGGGAAATTTTTCTCCCATAAAAGAGGTGCATAAGGAGGAACTTTTACAATGGAGGGGAAAGTTGGGATTTGAGTGGGCAGTGCTTGAACCTCATCAGAATTGGTTCAAAGAGGCAAGACTATATATGCACATTCAGTTGTGTATAGAAATGTATCTTACCCAGTAAGGAAGTAAGAGGGGAGAGAGATAAGAGAAAGGGGAAGAAAAAAGAGTGAGTGGATTAAGGGGATCAGTGGTTAGAAGCAAAATAGATTTTCGAGAAGGGACAGGATAAAAATAGAGAAAAAACAAGAAAATGGAATGGAGGGAAATACATAGTAATCATAACTGTGGATGTAAATGGGATGAGCTTGCCCATAAAATGAAAGCAATAGCAGAATAAATTAGAAACCAGAATTCAACAACATATTGTTTATAAGGGACACACAGAAACACATATACAAAGTTAAAATAAAGGGCTGGAGCAGAATCTAATAAGCTTTAATTAAAGTAAAAAAGGTTGGAGTAGCAATCGTGACCTCAAACAAAGCAAAAGCAAAAATAGATCTAATTAAAAGAGGTAATCAGTGAAATTACATTATGCTGAAAGCTATTATAGACAAATGAAGTAATTGTTGCAGCAAGTTTCTTTGATAAAAACCTCATTTCTCAAATATGTACCGAGTATAGAGCCGAGTCAAATTTCTAAAAATAAATCAGGATACAAACAGGCAGTTTACAGAAGATGCTATAGTCACAAAAATATATTCTAAATCACTATTGATTAGAAAAATGCAAATTAAAACAATTCAGGTATCACCTTACACCAATCAGAAATGACAAACACTGAAGGGGGATGAGGAAAAAATAGGCACATTAATGAACTGCTAGTGGAGTAGCGAACTGTTCCAACCATTTTGGAGAACAATTTGGAACTATGCCCAAAGGTCTATAAAACTATGTATATCTTTTGACCCAGTAATACAACTACTAGGTCTATATCCCAAAGAGATCAAAGAGAAAGGAAAAGGACCTATATGTGCAAAAATACAGCAACTTTTTATAGTGGCAAAAAATTGGAAATTGAGGGGATGGTCATCAATTGAGGAATGGCCAAACAAGTTGTGGCATATGATTGTGATGGGGTACTACTTGCTATGGGAAATGAGGAGGGTGGTTAGAAAAAAAATAAACTTGGCAAGACCTATGTGAACTGACGCAAAGTGAAATGAGAAGAACCGAGAGATCATCGTGCACAGTAATGGCAGTGCTGATGGTCAGTGATGTGCTAATTCTGAGTGCAAATTGAAGTAGAATTTTCTCATTTTATTTTCTTGCTTTTAAAAAAAATATGACTAATATGGAAATATGTTTTGCATGATTTCATGTGTATAATTAATGTCATATTGCCTTCTCAGTGAGTGGGGGAGGAGGTGGGAGGGAAAGAATTTAGAACTTAAAATTGAAAAATAAAAGAATGCTAAATAAGTTATATAAAAAAGACCTTATCAATTGGGGAAAGAATTCTCCCAAAATTGATTAGGGTAATAATCAGATTAAGAGTAGAAGGCCCTTTTAGTAATTCAATTAAATTAAGCATCACTTAAATTCACTTTTGGCCAGGTAGAAAGGGAAATCATTAGAAGCAGTGGTTAAAGGAGGCTTTCCTGAGCGTGCTGAAAGTTGTTTCTTTTGTTCTGTTTACTGGATCAAAGTGGTTGGTGGGTTGGTTGACTAAAATGATGTCAGAATGTTGGGGTCAAGGCACGGTGTCCAGCTGTGACTGATCAGACTGATATGAGCTTGCAAGTGTCCACCACAGGTCAGGTACAAAGAGTCCACATAAACATTTGGAATGGAGATGTCTTGAGATTTGTGCCTCTCCCATTGCTTTTGAGTTACTGCAATTCTGCTTTACTCGGAGCACAGAGCCTTCTTCAATGTGGGCAGGCCATGCTGGGCGGTCCTTTGCCAGTGGTACCTGTGCCTCACAGAATTCTTCAGAGAGACCTTGAGAGTGTGCTTGTATCACTTCTTCTGACCTCTGTGTGAGCACTTGCCATGTTTGAGTCCTTTGTAAAAAAAATTCTTTCAGGGAAACATACGTTTGGCATTTGAACAACATGACCAACCCATCAGAGTTGCACTTTCTGGAGCAGAGTTTGAGTGCTTGGCAGTTTAAATCAAGAAAGGACCACAGTGTCTGGTACCTTATCTTTGCTAAATGATCTTCAGAATTTTCCTAAGAGAATTCAAATGGAAGCAATTCAGTTTCCCAGCATGTTGCTGGAATACTGTCCATATTTCACAAACATACAATAATGAGGTCATCACAACAGGACTCTGTAGACCTTCACTTTGTTTGGCAGTCTAATACCTTTTCTCTCCCACACTTTCCTTCAGAGCCTCCCAAACACTGAGCTATCTCTGGCATTGTGTGCATCAATCTCATCATCTATGTGTACATCCCTGGAAAGTATACTACCAAGGAAAGGGAATTTATCCACACTATTCAAAATTTCTCCATTTGCAATAACTGATGGTTCCACCCATGAATGGTGTAGTGCTGATGGAGAACCTGTGTTTTCTTGGTGTTAATTGTTAGGCCAGAATTAGCACAAGCAACAGAAAATTCATCCAAACTTTGTTGCATCTCAGTAGCAAAGGTAACATGGACTGTACAATCATCTGTGAACAAAAAGTCATGCATCAATTCTCCCTCCACTTTAGTTTTGGCTTGTAGCCTTTTCAAGTTAAATAATTTACCATCAGTCCAGTAGCTGACTTTGACACTGTTTCATTCTCCTTGTGGGTTTCTGACAACATTGCTTAAAACTTCATGCTAAAAAGCATGAGAGCGAGCACACAGTCTTACTTCACTCCATCGGTGCCTGGGAAAACTTGAGAGCATTATCCGTTATGCAGAACCCATGTAAGAATGCCATCGTGAAACTGACACAGTACTGATGAACTTCTCTGGGCAACCACATTTTGCCATTATCTTCCACAAGCCTTCATGACTGGCAACATGAAAGGCCTTGGTCAGATCAATAAATGTTGTGTACAGACCTCTGTTTTTGGTCCTGGCATTTTTTCCTGGAATCGTCAGGCAGTAAAAATCATACTGACTGTTCTTCAGTCCTTTCTGAAACCACACGGGCTCTCAGATACGTGACTGTCTTCCAGATATGGGATCAGCCTATTAAGGTAGACTCTGGCAAGAATCATGCCAGCAGTGACCCAGAGAGAGATCCTGTCATGATTGTCGCAGGACAATCTGTTTCATTTACTTTTATAGAGATGGACAATGGAGGCATCCTTTAACTTCTGGAAGATAACCTCTTTTTGCCATGTAATGTGGAAAAGTTCGGCCAGTTTTTCTATGAACAATGGACCTTGTAGATCCCTGCTGGAATAGAATCAACACCGGGCATCTTGCCACATGAGAGGAGATCAATGGCATTCAGAACCTTCAGTTTTGAAGAACATTCAGTGAACTTCCAACTGAAGTTGGAAGGTCAGCTTGAGAGAGGGACTGACTTTAGCCTGAGGTATGTGTGGTTCCATTGGCACTGAGTAGTTGAGATACACCAGAGGTCTGTGGCCCATAAATGGCTTTTAGGACATTGTAAAAGTGCTTTGGAGTGTTACTACAGGGTAAAACTATTTCATCTGCCTTCTTACCTCGCAAAGCCAGAATTCAAGGGTTTCTCTTCCAGTTGAAAAAATATGGCAAGAAATGTTTTCAAAAACTTTTCTCAGATCTATCCTTTGGAAATTTGTAGGGAATGGTAATTTTAAAAAAACACCTTTCCCCCCTAACTAACAAATGGTCAAAGGATATAAATAGGCAATTTTCAGAAGAAGAAATCCAAGCAATTGATAGCTATATAAAAATACTCCAAGTCACTAATAATTAGAGAAATAAAATTAAAACAACTCTCAGGCATCACCTCATACCCATCAGATTGGTTAATATGACAAAAAAGTAAAATGACAGATGCTGGAGAAGATGTGGAAAAACAGATACATTAATGCACTGTTGGTAGAGCTGTAAAACTAGTCTAACCATTCTGTAAGGACATTTGAAACTATGCCCCAAAAGTTATTAAACTCTGCAGACCCTTTAACTCAGCAGTACTGCTATTTGGGCTACACCCCCAAAGAGATCAAAGAAAGAGGACTATTTTTGTACCCACATGTACAAAAAATATTTATAGCGACTCTTTTTGTGTAGTGGCAAAGAACCAGAAAGCAAGGGAATGCCCATCAACTGGGGGATGGCTGAACAAGTTGTCTTCTATGAATGTGATGGAATACTATTGTATTATTATTTTTTATTTAATTAACTTTTTACATTCATTTTCACAAATTTTTGGGTTCCAAATTTTCTCCCCTTTTATCCCCTCCTCCCACCCCAATACCCCAAGCAATCTAATTTTTCCTATCTCCAATCTGCCCTCTCTTCTGTCATCCCTCCCTTCTCTTGTCTCCATCTTCTCTTTTCTCCTGTAGGGCCAGATGACTTTCTATTCCTCATTAACTGTATGTCTTCTTTCCTAGTTGCAACAACAATACTAAACAGTTGTTCCTAAAACTTTGAGTTCCAAATTCTCCCCACCCATTCCCTTTGGGATGGCAGGCAATTCAATATAGGCCCTATCTGTGTAGTTTTGCAAATGACCTCCCTGATAGTCGTGTTGTGTAAGACTAACTGAATTACCATCCCTCCTAACCTGCCCCTCATTGTTTCTCTTCTGTCTTTTGATCCTGTCCCTCCCCAAGTGTTGACTTCAAATTGCTCCCTCCTCCCTTTGCCCTCCCTTCCATCATCCCCCCCCTTGCAATATCTCCTTCTCTCCCCCTTTCTTATACTGTAAGATAGGTTTACATACCAAAATGAGTGTGCATTTCACTCCTTCGTTTAGTCAAATGTGACGAGGGTAAACTTCTTGTTTTTTTTTTTTTTCTCAGCTCTCCTCTTTTTCCCTCCACTAAAAAAAACTCCTACCTGCCTCTTAAATGACATATAGTTACCCCCTTCCATTTCACCCTCTTTCCTCCCACTACATTTCTCTCTCACCATTTACCTTAATTTCTTTTAAGGTATGGTCCCATCCTATTCAGTTCACTCTGTGCTCTCTGTCTCTGTATGTGTGTGCATGTGTGTATGTGTGTGCATGCGTGTACATGTGTATGTGTGGTCCCACCAACTACCCAGATACTGAAAAGTTTTAAGAGTTACAAATATTGTCTTTCCCTGTATGAATGTAAACAGTTCACTTCTGGTAAGTCCCTTACTACTTCTCTTTGCTGTTTCCTTTTTCATGCTTCTTCTCATTCTTGTGTTTGAAAGTCAAATTTTCTTTTCAGCTCTGGTCTTTTCATCAAGAATGATTGAAAGTCCTCTGTTTCATTGAAAGACCATATTTTCCCTTGAAGTATTATACTCAGTTTATCTGGGTAGGTGATTCTTGGTTTGAGTCCTAGTTCCTTTGCCTTCTGGAATATCCTATTCCACGCTCTTCGATCCCTTAATGTAGAAGCTGCTAGATCTTGAGTTATCCTGATTGTATTTCCACAGTACTGGAATTTTTTCTTTCTAGCTGCTTGCAAGATTTTTTCCTTGAGCTGGGAGTTCTGGAATTTGGCCACAATGTTCCTAGGAGTTTCTCTTTTTGGGTCTCTTTCAGGTGGTGATCGATGGATTCTTTCAATACTTATTTTGCCCTCTGGTTCTAGAATGTCAGGGCAGTTTTCCTTGATAATTTCATGGAAGATGATGTCTAGGCTCTTTTTTTGATCATGAGTTTCAGGTAGTCCCATAATTTTTAAATTGTCTCTCCTGGATCTATTTTCCAGGTCAGTTGTTTTTCCCATGAGATATTTCACATTCTCTTCCATTTTTTCATTCTTTTGGTTTTGTTTAGTGATTTCTTGGTTTCTTGTAAAGTCATTAGACTCCATCTGCTCCATTCTAATTTTGAGAGAACTATTAAATTCAGTGAGCTTTTGAGCCTCTTTTTCCATTTGGCTAATTCTGCTTTTGGAAGCATTCTTCTCCTCATTGGCTTTTTGAACCTCTTTTGCCAATTGAGTGAGCCTGTTTTTCAAGGTGTTAATTTCCTCAGCATTTTTTTGGGTCTCCTTTACCAAGTTATTGACCCGTTTTTCATACTTTTCTTGCATCTCTGTCATTTCTCTTCCCAGTTTTTCCTCCACCTGTCTAACTTGCTTTTCAAAATCCTTTTTGAGCTCTTCCAAGGCATGAGCCCACCTGCCACCCCCCTGGGGTGTCTGGGGTACTGAGGCCCCGCCCTCCACGTCTTTCCCTGATGGCAAGAATACGTCCTCGTCATCAGATCCGAATGTCTGGATCATTTGCATTTGTTGGAAAAAACTCTCTATAGTCTTATTTTTCTTCCCTTTTCTGGGCATTTTCCCAGCCAGTTACTTGACTTCTGAGATTCCTTTCCACCCCCACCTGGATCCGCCGAGTTAGTGCTTGGCCTCTGAGATTCAAATGGGCTTTCCAAGGCAAGCTTTAGTTCTGGCGCTGGGGTGGGGGCAGGGCCGCCTCCCACGTTCAGTTCCCTCAGGGACTTTATGCAGAGACTTTCAGGAACAGAGCGGGTGGGGGCAGGGTGGGGGGCCCGCCTCCTAGGCTCAGTTCCCTCAGGGGCTTTATGCAGAGGCCTTCAGTAATAGAGCCGGGTGGGGGCAGGGCCGTCTCCCAGGCTCAGCTCCGTCAGGTTTTATGCAGAAACTTTCCGTAATGAAGATCCTGCCTGCTGCTGGGGGATTCCTGAGTCCTGGGCCGCTGCCGCCTCAGCCGCTGCCCACGCCTCTGCCTCCGCCGCTTCCTGCCCCCGTCTCTGCCGCCGCCGCTTCCTCCCGAGGGGGCCCGAGTCACGGCGATGCTCCGCTCCCCTCCTCCAGCCCGGCCTTCTCTCTCACTGACCTGTAGCTTCTGTGGGCGGAGGGACTTTCCCGGCTGCCGGAGCTTCCGTGTCTGAAGCCTGCTCAGGTCAGCTTCTCTGGGGCCGTGGCCAGGGCAGTGCTGAGGGTGGGGTCTGCTTTCCGGGGCGCGACGGACCCTGGGGACGGGTCTCCAGGGCTCCCTGGAACGGAAATCTCTTCCACTCCATTTCTGCACACCTTGTATTGACCCAGAAGTTATGGGGGTCTCTTTTTACATTAATTCTATGGGCTTTGGTTTCGGAGCTCGTAAACGTGCGTCCTTCTACTCCGCCATCTTGGCTCCTCCCCCAATACTATTGTATTATAAGAAAAGATGAAGGAGACGGTTTCAGAAAAATCTGGGAAGATATATATAAACTGATGCAAAATAAAGTAACAGAACCAGGAGAACAATCCACACAGTGACACCAATATTGTAACAATAATCAATAGTGAAAGACTTAACTATTCTAATCGATACAATGATTTAAGACAGGTCTAAAGTATTCATAATAAAAAATGCTATCCACCTCCAGATAGAGCATGTGTGGACAGTAAGTGCAGATGGAAACTTTTTTCTTTATTTTTCTTGACTTTTTTTTTTGTAACTTGGCCAATGTGTAAATATGTTTTGCATGACTACATACATATATGATAACTGTCATATATCTTGCCTTCCCACTGAGTAGGGGAGAGGGTACAGGAAGCGTAAGAATTTGAAACTGAAAATAAAAATTAAAAATAAGAAAAAAATATTATCAAGTCAGGCAGACCAAGTGGCCTAGACATTTTCTTGTTGCTTGCCAAGGAAGCAAAGCATCACAGCAGCCTTGTCCAAGTTTCTCAGCTGGACCAAAACTAAGGCACAGACTAGAAGGTGCATGACTGTTATCAAGAGGTCAAAATAAAAGTCTTCCGAATGGATTTGAAAACCCCTAAGAATGACTGGAGCTTTCTTAATGAAACTTTGTGTGGATCATCTTGTTGGAGGCATCCAGGACAGCATGTAGCAAACTTGCTGTTTTTCCTTCATTTCAGAGAGGACCAATGACATCACAGAATGATGTCTTGACTTGAACATAAGTTGGATTTAAGTGAGGCAGAGCTGCACCAAGTCATCAGCCTTACTCTTCATGAGTCACAGGAATCCAGTGGCAAGAAAAAAGCGAAGATGACTGGTAGTGGCTGGGATGCAGTGGATGACCTTGGCATCTTCAATGACTGACCAAACTTTTACCATTCCACAACACCTGCTTCAGCCACCTTCATAGCTGTTAGAACAAATTGTTCTTATCTACCCATGCTGCCAAGGAAAATCTTTAGATGCTTGGGGTAGATATCTCCCTACCTCACCACAGGCCTGAGGTCTGTCAGTTATCCTTAACCTGATTTAGCCTATCTTCTTGTACCAAGATGGTTTTACCAGGGTGTGGTTGCTGCTGCTCATGCTACAGCTTCTTGGAATCACAGATGAGAGCTGGGTAACTGGTTGGACAGCAAAGGTGGATGAGCAGCCCTGAAAAGAGCTTAGTCAGCCCTCACTCCAGAGGTGCTAGTCCTCCCTTAATACCCCATGTAGCAAACTAAGAGACCAATGAAGGGGAAAGAAGAGGAGAGTTGATCCAAAGGAATTATGTTTTAGTGAGGCTCCAAAAAATCTCTATAAATATGTCCATTACAAGTAAGAACATCTTGATTCAGGAAGAATTTTTACTCTGCATGGCACAGGTCAGCCCAGTTGTCATCTTTGTCTCCCTGTAAGTCTCCAGAATCACAATATTCACCTCTCTGGCCTCTCCCATGATGGTCTCTGTACTCGTGTCTTCTCCCACTTCTCCTGCCATATCCCCTCTCACTGTTTCTTCTGTCTGTTACCAAAGGAGCTTCCTTTCAAGCTCTGCTGTGGCTTTCCCATGTGGTCCACTTTGATCTATCACTCATTCATTTCTGACCAACATGGCATCTATAGTGTGTACAGGACTGGTGAAGGTGATGAAACCAAAGCCCTGGGATCTTTGTATTTCCCTGTCTTTGATGACCATGACCTTGGCTATGTCTCCAAAGTTGCTGAATTGCTGCTTCAATACCAGCTTGTCCATGTTGAAGTCCTTGGATGTGGTGATGACTCAGGTGAACAAACAGTAAAGAGGACACTGAGTAAAGGCTCTACTCTTTTATATTTAGTGTTCTACAGACGATTGCACAGATGGTATAAAATAACTCCTTTTTATAACTGAGTGGAAATATTGCATGCAAATTCATCTTCTGTAGATTCACTGAAAGCATCTTTAGGGCAGCTCCATAGCTGAAAGGACAACAAGGCTGATGTGTATCTTATCCAGTTCCTGCAGGAGTTTGTCTTTGGCAAGATCTAGCAGCAGCACATGTGTTACATGTGAATGTTTGAAAAGCGCCTGCCATTATCTCATTTTAGCCCTACCTGTGAGGTAGGAATTGCAAGTAACGTGCCCACTTTACGGAGGAGGAAACTGAGCTCATAAAGGTAAAGTAACTTGTTCAGGGATGCACAGCTAGTTATACAGTAGCAGTGAGATTTTGCAGAAGCTACTGTAGCTTGGGCATTCCCAGAGTAGCAGGAACAGACCCTTTTCTTCCTCAAGTAACTCAAGTACCACTTCTTGTGTTGAAATAGTAGAGAGGAATGAGGACAAGCCTAATGCTCCTGCTCCCCGTCAGTGTCTGGCCACACTTGTCTTCAGGCTGTTAGCAGCAAGGTGGCCAGAGCCCACATCACAACTGATAAAGACCATCTTTACTGACTTGGTGCTGAAGGGCGTCATTGACTGGAGCAGTTAGAGGTCTTGTGTTTTCTCCTTTTACTTGAGGCTCCTCCTGATTATTTCTGGGTTCCATTAGTGCAGAATTCCTAATCCAGCCCTGCATGCCCTGATGGCCACCTCCTTTCCTAGAGTCTGACAGCCTGTCATGTTGTGTAACGCCAGTGAATTAGAATCCCCTTCTGCCAAGAAAACAAGACATGCTGCTTCTTAAGCACTTGCTAGGTATTCAGGAAGGGGTGTGGCAGGCTATCACAGGAGCAGAAAATAGCTGCTGCCCATGAAATGCTTGTAATCTACCTGGGAACAGAGTCCTGGCCACTCCTCTCCTGGGAATCCTCTTAAGGTATCATCAGAGCCATATACAAACCAAACACAGTCATTTTGCCAACCAGAGTGTTTGCCACACAGTAAATAGTTCGTCAGTATTTTGTCACATATTCAGCTTTACCCCCAACAGATTTGCAGACTGATAAACAGAGATTGTAACTTGAATAATGTGCCACATATATATGTGTTATGATACTGATATATAGAGAGAATATATAGTATGTTTTTCAAATGTATGTAAATATCCTGATTAATAAAATTCATTTAAAAGTGTTACTGAAGTCATAGCTTTTTGACATATATTCCCTCAGTTCAAACTGTAATTACTAAAGTTTTTTAACTTTAGTAAGGGATGTTCATGCTCAAAACAGTTGGAAACTACTAAGTTAGAACATTGAGAAAATAATGCACAAGGTCAATCTCCAATCATTCCAAGTAGGAAAGTGCAGGTTTCAATTGTGAAAACAGCATTAAGCTATGTTGATGCACTGACCTGTCTGCCTGTCTGAAAATAAAGGTCTTGTTAGCAACATGGTTTACTGCAGCAAGCACCACTCATGGGCAGTTAGCCACAGTGAGGGCAGAGAGCACAGGCCAAGAGTCATGTGACTAC
Source organism: Bettongia penicillata ogilbyi (assembly GCA_023548195.1). Classification (NCBI taxonomy): domain Eukaryota; kingdom Metazoa; phylum Chordata; class Mammalia; order Diprotodontia; family Potoroidae; genus Bettongia; species Bettongia penicillata. The sequence continues at coordinate 8,293,921 of JAJHZJ010000590.1, forward strand.
TGCTTGATAGGGAACTAATAACATTTCATTTGTCCATAGGAAGGGGGTGTCCCAGCTGTTCCAGATGCCTTATGCTGGTCCAGCAGAGTCCAGTGCCCCGGACCTAGTAGCAGAACACTTTGATGAAATGTACAGTGGTGCTCCTTTCCTGGGGAAAGAGGAACTGGAAAGAAAAGCTGGGCTCTGTGTACCTGGCAGCACCATGAACTTCCCTTCATGATCTAGCCGTGTATTTACAAAGCCCTGGGGCTTCTCCATGATGAGAGCCACAAGAAAAGTACTGGTTTTATGACCTACTTAGCTACGAGATCGCTTTGGGACAGTCCTTCTTCCTCAGTGGGGGCTTCCATTGTGTTTCCTAGCCTGCACTCGACTCGCCCTACTCTTTTCATGCATTTCAAAGATGTATTTTATTGATAGCCACTCATTGCCTGGGGGATGATGGACACATTTCACTAGGTCTTATTTTCCTGATCTGTAAAATTAGAGGTTGAGCTAAGTGATCTTAAGGGCTCTTTCAACATAATCCTATCCATATTTTGTGCTGTTTTTTTATGTTTGAAAGGTAGAGAAATAATACAGACCTGATAAGTCAATCATTTAATTGGAAACATCATGCTTGCCATATAGTAGTGCCATTGGGAGTTCTGGGAATTTGTTTAAAACAGGTGGGGTCACACGCTGTGTGAACCAGGAGTAGGCTCTTGCTTCTAAGTATTGTTTTCTCCAGCCAATTATCTAATAATAGCAGCTAGCATTTATAGATAACTTTAAGGTTTGTAAAGAGCTTTACAAATATTTTCTCGTATTATGTACACACCCAGGAGGACTGTCTTTCTTTATTTACACACTGCCTGAATATGCTTTCCTTTAATGTAATGACTTCAAACTCTTGAGAAGAGGTTTTAAGGGCCTCCTCTCCTCCCAGGAGCTGTCAGCCTCTACCTGCTTTCTAATTTTGATGCCAATGGTTTTAATTCTCTTTCTCTCAGAATGTTCAAATAGCTTCATGTGAAATGTTAATTCTTGTCCAAGAAACAGCATATTTGTAATGTGAGGGTTTGGATTCTCATATATGTTTTTTAACAGGTTTATGAAAAGCCCACCACTCTGATGACAGATTGTCTGGTTATAAAGCAGTTTTTGCACAAAACCAGCATAGTTCACCCAAAGGTAATATGTTTATTTATTTGATGTTGCCATTCTCCTGGGCAGTGACAGTGGGTGGGGGAGAAAGGCGTCATTTCTTTTGTTGGAGATTCTATGTGATTGAAAAATTGGAAGGTCTGTCTATCAGTGCTGATGATTTCTAGTGTCTAATAAGAGGCAGTGTCAGGCACTGTGCTAAGTGCTTTTCACAAATATTATCCTGTTTCATCCTTATAACAACCCCGCAAGGTAGATGCTATTATTATCCCCATTTAAATTTGAGAGAACTGAGGCAGACAGAGGTTAAGTTACTTTCCCAAGGTCACACAGCTAGTGAGTGAGTGTCAGAGGCTGTATTTGGCTATTTCCTGACTCCCAGCCCAGTGTTCTATCTCTTGTGGCGCCCCCTAGCCACCTAATAAGATAAGATAGAAATCTCTACTTCAATACAGACTCTTCTTTGGACTTATGTCTTCAGTCTTGTCTCTGTGTCACCTTGGATGAGTCTTTTCCTTCTGGGAACTTCAGTTCTCTTTTATACACACACACTAACCCTTACTTCCACCCTGTCCTCTCAGAGTAACCAGAGAGCAAATTAGAGAATTTTTCTGGTGTGTGTTTGAACCCTGGACATCCAAAATGTGCATGAGGATTCATTCTCAAAGGCATTCCCAGAGATGACTGAGTCTATAGTGGTTGGGCACCCCTTCCTCCCTTGCTTCTTGCTCCTCACCTACCTGCTCGTTCTCCAACCTCCCTTTTCCAGGCCAGACCCAGTGGGCCTCCCTGCTATTCCTTACGCTAGGCATCTAGACTGTCTTCCCAATGCCTTGGTGTGAGCTACTTCCAGTGCATGGAATATGCTCCCTCTATCCACAGCTTTTTTCAAGGCTCCATATGCATGTCTCCTCCTATGAAAAGTCTTTCCTGATTGCCCATAGCCCTAAGTGGGCTTAAAGTCAGTGAGACCTGAGTTCCCATGTCATCTCAGACATTTACTAACTGTGTGACTCTAGGCATGATCCTTAACCTCCTTCTGCCTTAGTTTCCTCAAATGTAAAATGAGGATCATAATAGCGTTTACCTCACAAGGTGTTGTAAAGGTCAAATGAAATAATATTTGTAAACACAAGCCACTTAGTCAGTGCCTGACACACAGTAGGTGCCAAATTAATGTTTATTCCCTTCATGTTGATGGATTTCTCTAGGCCTTCTCACATGATTGCTCCTAAGTGTCTTTGTACAGTGCACTTTGTCAGATTGTTTTGGAAATACATTGAGTTGTGAAGAAGAACTTGACAATGGGTGGGGTCAGCCTTTACTAACTACTCTAGCTACTTTGGTTGCAGGTCAGATTCCACTTTGGTGTGAAGGTGAATGGAATCCTCTCCAAAGAAGTCTTTGGGTAAGTCCCCTTTTGGCCACAGCAGTGGTGCCGTCTCCCATGGCCTTGACAGGTATAGTCCCTACACCCACAGCTCACTAATCACCAGCCTCACCAGGGTGTGGATGGGTCGGTCCCCTGCAGTAGCGGACCATGAGCCTTTGCTTTGAGTCAGAACAAGATGTGGGAAAAGCTGGCATCTGACTTTTTGTGTCTGTCCTTCCTAGGGGAGAGAAGGAGACTGCTGTGAAACTGCTGAATGGGATTGGCCTGCTCACTGATCAGTACCACTATATGAGGTGAAGAAAAAGCTCTGTCTCTCTCATCCCTGTGACCTGGGAAAAGGAAGGTCCTTAGGATTCAGTGGCTCACTGGGGCAGCTGGACTTCATGGTGCCAGCGTTTCACTTGGCTGCTCATCCTCTGAGGCACCGTGCTCCCCTCTACCAAGATTCCACCTGCGATTTAGAGAATCTTAAATCTGGGCTGTGACCTCAAAGGCTCCCAACTGTATCATAGGTATCACAATGAATTTATTCTTAAAGACATACAGCGGAGATGTTTCTGGTCTCTCATGTGAGGACTTGCTGCGGTCAGTTTGCAAAGGGGCAACATATTGACCCTGGAGGCTAAAGTTTTCATCCCCAGAAACTGAGAGTCATGGAGGGCTTGCCCTCTGATCTCTCTTCGTGGAGGGCATGTGCCCATTGATGAGGTCATGGCTTATTAGATACTGGAATCATGACTACGTATGTCACATCCAGCAACATAATGAGTCCGGGCATGCAGCGCTTCATGTAGGGAATTGGAGAATAGGGAAAAGTCAGACTGAGGCATCCTCACGTTTTACCAACGCTGTTCCTTGCTCTGTTCCACAGAACTCCAGAGTGTTGGACAGGGCCTCCACGTGGCCTGGGGAAAGTTTACTTTACCTCTCTGGGCCTCCACTTCCCCATCATGCAAACTAGGGAGTTGATCGTTCAGTCACTTTCTCTCCTGTCTGACTCTTTGTGACCACTTTTGGGGGCTTTTGTGGCAAACACACTGGAGTGGTTTGCCATTTCCTTCTCCAGTTCATTTTACAGATGAGGAAACTGAGGCAAACAGGGTGAAGTGACTGGCCCAGGGTCACATAGCTAGTGAGTGTCTGAGGCCAGGTTTGAAGTCAGGAAGAAGAGTCCTCATGAAGCCAGGTCGAGTGTTCTAACCACTGCACTACCTACCTGGCTGAAGGGGCTTTCAAATCCTTAACATTTTTGAGTCTATAAAAAAACTCTCTCACGTTAAATCATTGTTGCTCAAATTTCTTATCAGAAATTTAGGAGCTGTTTACTCCGAACAATAGATGCTATTTCCCATGACCTTTTGTCTGATAATAATTAGAGTTGTTGACCACTGGGAAAACTACTCAAATGTTAGATCGGCACAGTTTCATCTGTAATTCAATCTGTAGTTGAAATCCCTTCTACTAGTTAAGCTTATGTCCTACTGATGGAGTGTGGTGTAGCAAAGAGAGAACTCAGAAGATGTGTGTTCAGATCCTGCCCATGACATGCTGCCTGTGTTTACCTAGGCAAGTCACCTCATTCTTCAGGGCCCCAGACAGTGCTCTGACATCATGAATTGCAGGGTAGCTGCTGATCTTTGGTTCCTCACCGAGAGTTCTCTCTCACTAATGAAATCAAGGTCCATCTTGTGGGCTTCAGAATGATATGAATCACTTGAACCTGGAATGAAGAGACTGGGGCGTTTATTCTGATGGGGCCAGAAGACATTTTCAGTGACTGATTGCTCACTTGGAGTCTGTCCTCTTGGGTTGACTTGGTTCTGGCTCATCTTTCAAGTGAAGAAATACCTGTGGGCAGGCCTGGGAATGACACAATCTGCCATATCTGGGGTGATCCTGGGTCGTTGAGAAAGCTATCTTGTCTGATCCTAGAGTTTGAGAGGGTCCAACATCTGGGCTCACCAGAAAGGGGAGCCAAGTTTTGCATTTGGCAGTGATACCTGCCTTCCCAAAGACCTTTAGAGCAGGACCAGTTCTCACCAGAGGGGACACCATGGGTAGAACTCTGGGCCTGGAGTCAGATCTGATCTGAGTTCATATGTGATCTCAGACACTAGCTGTGTGACTCTGGGAGAGTCACTCAACACCTCTGTTTGCCTCAGTTTCCTCAACTGTCAAATGGGGATAATAATAGCCACTACCTTGCAGGGTTGTTGTAAGGTGCTCAGCCTAGTGCCTGGCACATAATAGATACTATATACATGCCTATTCCCCTCCCCTCCTTTCCCAGAAGGCTTTGGGATGTTCAAGTCTGAGCCGTAGGTTTTCTCCTAACTCAGCTGGCCCCAGGCAATCAGGACCTAAAAGGTTTATTTGGTCTAGTGCTGAGGGGAAAGTGTTTGGTGGAATATATTCTGATTCATTGGTTTAAAGGGAGAGGGGAGAAAGGAACCCAATGATATTTCCCTCTGTAGGACAGACCTGCTAGTGGGTGAGTCCCTCAGCATGAGTCTTCCTGGGGAGAGAAGATGGGCTACCTTATCCTACTGTTCTTAGGAAATGGAATTTTCCCAGTGACATAAAAAGCATCTGGGGGAGGGTGTTTGCTGTATAGACAAAATTATTTCCGGGGCTTTCTGACACCTGACTCTATGGCTAGATGATAGGGTCATGTGTGCTCATGGAAACCAAACTGCCTTACTGACTGTCTCTTCTTCAATCATTAAGCTGGCAGTAGAGATGACTATCATTCCTTTGGGTGTAGGGCAGAAACAGGGCCTGGAGTCACAGGATCTCAGAGGTGGAAGGGACCTCAGAGGCTGCCCAGTTTTAAGTGTGGGCTGGTACTACCCCCCACAATGCCAGTTTTGATGGCACCCTTGGTAGGGAGCTGAGTCACCTAGCCCTGAAAGTCAGCTATGGGCAGAGAAAGTGGAGTATGTGTGGGTGTGTCTGTGTATGTGAATGTATATGCAAGTATGTGTGAGTGTATGTGTGTGGACTTGTGTATGTATGTGTCTGCGCATATGTGTGGGAGTGTGTCTGTGTATGAAGGTTTATGTGTGTATATGCATGCCTGTGTGTGTGTATATGCGAGCTTGTGTATGTGTGTGTATGTGCATGTGTATATGAGTGTGTATCTGTGTATGAAGGTTTATGTGTGTAAATGCATACCTGTGTGTGAGTGTATGTGTGTGAGCTTGTGTTGTGTATGCATGTGTGTATGTGAGTATGTGTCTGTGTTTATGTGTGTATATGCAAGCCTGTGTGTGAGTATGTGTGTCTGAGTGGTTAGAGGGGGCTTCATAAGTATTGGTGGTTTCTTTCAGCCATTTCTTTAGGGAAAAAATGCCCCCTGAGTTGCCTTTCCTATTTTTTGTCCCACCAGGCCAGGATGTCCGAGGGTCCAGCAAGTCTGCCACAGAATCCACCCTGTGGTGGGGCACCCCGTGGCGCTCTTTATTCCTTCCAAGGAAGCCAACGTGGGCTTATTGGGGCAGCTGACACTAACTTCGGCAGCTGCTCTGTGTCCCTGCCGCATACTTCATCCCAACCAGCTGAGCGGGATCTCTGCAGCCTTCATATCCTTTTACTGATGCTGAGGCCAAACTGTCCTCTCAGGCCTGAGAAGGCCATTGGCTCCTGCACTTTATACACACAGCATGGGCATGTGAGGCTGCTTCTGGCTCAGTCTCTCCTCCGTGTGCTGTGGGATAAAGAACACAGGCCTCAGTAGGGGAATAGTGAGAAGGGCCTCTTACTGGGAGCTTGACAACCTTCCTCTAAGACCATATCTAAAATTTCAAACTTTTTTTATTGCCCTACATCCCACTTAAATGTGGCTTCACTGTAGGCCCAACAGGGAAGCCATACTATGAAAAGGTATGGTAGTAGCCAGGGAAGTAGGGTCAGTGTTCCATCTTTGGGGTCCGTGCTCCATGGGCTAGACTCAGTGGGACACAGTACATCACCCCTGGCAATGTTTGGGCACTAGCTGGGAAGGCAGTTGGGAAAACTTGTTTCTTAAAACATGGATTTATGTAGTGGGCTGGAAGATCCATCCAAAACTAGCCTGTGCCCCTCCAGGTCCCTGCCAATCTAGACACATTGCATGGCTCCCCTGTGAAGCTGAAGGCTCAATGTAGACAGGCAAGTGAGCATTTTATTTGTTATTTATGGCAGATGTTTTAAACAATTACTTTTTAAAAAACATTTTTAAAGGCAATGTAAATGTTTTATATTGTTTGTAGAGACTTTTCCTGAGATTTTCTTGGAAGCAATCAGTAAGCCTTTAGTAAACACCTTCCAAGTGTGAGAAAGTTAAGGAGGGGGCTGGAACATGTTACTGGTGGGATTGGGTAAAGAAAGGGTCTTTTGAGAATGATGCTGGGCTCCCTAAATTGTCCCTCCAAATTGTCACATTTTCTGGGGGTGCTTCTATCTGAGGCTTTGAGAACACACTCACAAACAGCCAGCAGCATTTATTTTTACAGAACCTTCTAATTGTGTGTGAAGTTAGTGGCCATGATCAGAGTTACCTCACACAAGTCCCTAATGTGCCCTGAAAATCTTAAAGCACTGCATTAATGCAAGTTATTAATTTTATTACGATGAGAGGGTTGGATTGTGTTATCTTCAAGGTGAACCTGGTGGTCTATGTGAAAGCTCGGAGACAGAAGTGAGCAGGCACCTGCGTGTGTGACCCCAGGTGTGGCCCTAAAATAAATGCTTAGCAACCAGCTCCCCTCAAATGCATCCACTATTAACATTGTCTCCATCACTGAAGTCTGGACAGTCAACAAATCAAGCACTGACTGATTCCAAAAGTGTAAATGTCGGTACTAAAAATTTAATAATCAGCCCTCCCCAGACATTTCAGCGAGCTCCAACATACCTGGCAGCCAAGTTTGCCCAACTAAAGCAGAGGATTTTAACCTGGGTCTAGCAGAGAATGAGGGTGCTCGTGAGGATGGGAGGGAGGAACATTTAAAAATGCAAGGAATTTGATTCAGAAGGCAACTGGAAGGCCCTATAGATTTCAGAGCAAGAAAGTGACATTAAAATCATGCTTTAGGTTTAGAAAAAAGATTCTTATTCTCAGAGGCCTAGATTAGAAAGTGAAAAGCAGGAGGAGAGAGAGTGGCTAACAGCTTGTGGCCTGGTCCACGGAATCAAAGTTGATGATGACTTGGTTGGCACTGGGATCTTCAGAGGGAGATCAGGAAGGGATAAGCCTTCAGAGATGCTGCCTTTTGGGTGCCCTTGGACCATCCACAGGCCAACATTTTGAAAATGACTACAAGAAAGAGGAAGGGGTGAGAGGCTGGAGTGTTGAGAGAGGACCTGAGAAAGCTTACAGAATTAAAACCACATATAAAATAGGATAGTTAAGATAAAACAGAGTCTATCTAAGGGAAGCCCAGGGAGTAAAAGCTCCAAGGCTTTTGGGAGGAGCTAACTGAATTGGGTTCTGAGAGCAGCTCCTCCAGGCTTCAGAACTTTGAGGTACAAAGTAGCCAGTGTTTTACAAAAGAAAGCCTTTCTCCTGAGACCAAGTTCCAGGAGGATGCTATCCTGTGGTCCTTGGATAAGGAACACAGAGCAGCATGAGGGATAAGTTTTCAGCTTCTGTCTTAAATGTGTTACTCAATTCAGATTGGCAGCTCTTTGGCCCTATAAGTGCAGAGTAAGAGCCAAGTCACTGAGGGACTCTCTTCAGGGCCCAAGAGGCTCTCAGCAGCCCAGGGCATGGGCGTTAACATGCCCCTTCAGCGGCCTGGTGTCTTAAGACAGAGCCTTTGGCAAATGTTCATGGAATCCTTCAAGTATCTGTGATGTAGCCATCCTTTGCTGGTCAAAGTGGAGGGATGGGCTTTCATGTCAGGTGAACAGGGCTGCAGTTGTCATTCTTTTATGAAAGTTTAGGAGCTAGGCTGCCTCACTCAAAGAGATCTGGGCTGGAAGCAGAACCTGGAAAGACAGCATCTGTTCTTGGAAAATGCACAGTCTTTCTCCCAGTTCTTGTAAAACAGGTTGGTGGGGTGGGACTGGAATACTCTCTGCTATCTGTTCACTCCCTCCGTGCTCAGACCCAAAGCAGCACTAAGAGAGCTATTTGGAAAACTTGGAAGTCTAGACTAGCTCTTGTCTCAGTGCTCAAGAAAGCTCTTCTCAAGATTCCTGGGTCACTCGGTTCTTTTGGAAGTAATTGAAAGATGCAGATGCAGGTCAATATGAGCCTGGGTCCAGAATCTCTCTAAGTCACAGGGCTTTGCTAAGACTCACAAAATTCAAATCCAAAGAAGTGTCTTTTGGGGCCACAGCTGATTTTCAAACATCAGGGGGTCTCTTCCTTCACAGAAAGTAGTCCTGGGCCTTAACCTGTGGAGGGGGCGGGGGGTTTTTAAAAGCCAAGCTTTGTGAGGCCCCACCAAGTTGGAAAGCTTTGAGGTTGGTCTGTTGTCCAAGTCAAAGGCTTACTTGTCTACTGCCAGTTTGTCTACAGAGTGCTGAGGGAATTGTGTCACCACCACAACCCCATGTCCTGTGTCTTAAAGGGCTGAGCTGGTGAACAGCCACACTCGCCCCACCATGGGTCTCTGGAGCACGAGTTCAGGGTCTGTGTTGGAGTGGCCCTCAGTAGTAGTATAAGAGTTAGACAGATTTTCTCTCCTTTCCAGGCTCACCTTCTCTTTGTATCTATAATAATGTCCACATATAAGTGATAGGATATGTGAAATGATTTTCCTGTCATTTAGGCTCTCTCTCCTTAAGACCTTCTCCTCACCTCCCCTTAGGACCCTTTCCTTTTGTGTACATGGTTACTGAATTAACTGTTCCCAAAGTGCTGGAAGTTTTCATGACTAATGCAGATGTCCTTTCCTCCTGGGATTAGGGAAAGTGCCCTTACCTCCAAGAACTTCCTCCTGCTGTCCTGGCCTACATTTCATTTTTATGATGCTCCACTGGCTGATAGCCAGGCTTGATAACCCTCATAGGAAACACCTTTTTCTAAGTTCAGTCTGTAAGAAGACACAAGAGGCTGCTAAGGGGAGATTCTTAATCCTTCTAGGCTATATTGCCATGGAAGATAGTGCCAAGGACAAAAGCATAAGGTTGTGAGGCAGCCATCGGTCTTCCCAAGGCACTCCTGAGTAATGCTCCTGGAGGAGATGCCAGAGTCTCACCCTAAGCCCCAAACAAAGTCTTGAGGGTATTTCGGAGAAGGCCACAACTTCCTAGTAGTTGGGGAAAGGCCTAGCACAGAGTGGTGCGACTCCATCTAGAGTCACAGAGCAACAGAATGTCAGCACTGGAAGGAAGTCTAGGACAAAGACTGCAGCTGAAAGGGGGATCAGTACTCATACCCATTTTTAGATGGGGAAACTGAGGCCTATAGAGGTTAAATCTTAGATTTACATGACATCTACAGGTAGTGTGGATAAGGGTGTTTCTATATTTGTTATAATACACTTAATACTGAGATTTAGCAACCAAAATTTGGTATTTTTCTTTAGCCACCATATGTATTTCTATATGGACCTTCAGGTCTGCCTCTAATATTTCCAAATCAGGAGCATCCATTAACTGTCTTTGATGATAATTCCTACCTTTTTGACTGGAAGAAATACCACTTGTGTGCAGTACCCAACTTGAATATCAGTTTGGAAGAAGGTACAGCTCACTCTTGAAAAAACCCCAGACATAGGAAGAAGGGAGGGAAGAATCATAGATGGCCAAGGCAAGCCAAAGTCGAGCTTAGGCCTTTGGCACGTTGGATAAAGAGGGCTGGCTCAGGCTGTCTGCTTGAAGCCAATGGTGGGGGAAGTATATCCAGTTTGGCATTACTCCCCCTTCCACTTCTGTGGCAGCTTTTGCTCGCTGTGGGGAGAGTCCATGGGCCTTTATCCTCCTCTGCAGCTTGTGAGAGAGCCTCATCCTATCTGTTTTCATCTCCAGCTCTGGAGATTTCGAGGAGCCCATGTCCTTAGGAGGAAAGGAGCCAATCTGTTCTGCTTGGCCTCTGGGGTGAGCCCCACAGCCAGTCAGGCTGAATTGGGAACAAAGTCATGGTGACTGCAATTATCCAGAAGCCAAAGGGGCTGCTTCCGGGGGTGGCAGGCTTCCCCTCACCTGACAGATTTTCAGAGAGTGCCCATGGAGGTGGAGGGAGCCCTCTTGGCCATGTCTGAGATGGTCCACATGCTCTGCATCCCCTCTTACCCTCTAAGAACTGCGGTGCCATTTTAGCCACCAGGCTCTAGGGTCAAAGCATCTGGCTACAAGCCCAAAAAAGGAGGTACCATATGCAAAAGGCAGATTAAACATAAGGTGACATTACAGTGTTTTTTACTGTTAGCTGGAGTTTGCTTCTGACGTGTTTGCATAATTGATCAGTTCCATGCAAAGGATACAGATCTGTAGGTCTGCTCATCCCTCTGATTAAAGCTGACCAGGCTCCCCAAAATGCCAAGTAATAGAAACATGGAAGTAAACTGGCTGTATCAGGGAGACTTCAGGGCTCTTAACTTCAATATTGTATAAATTCTCCCTGCCTGAAATCCAGGGGGAAGCTGAGAGAGTTGGATCCAGCAGATCAACCAGTGGGAGAGAGAGATCCCAGAGCACTGGCTGCCATGCTTGGGAAGGAAAGGCAGTGTCCAAAAGTGACAGGCAGAGGCCTAGATAGAGAAGTGATCCTAAGGGGGAGTTCTTTTTTTCAACTGTTTCAGAATAAAATGAGGGTTCTAGAGAGTAATGGTTGTATTTTTTGGGTTGTTAGATGGGTATTCAGTCATAAGACAACAGGTCCCCAGAGAGAGGTGGGTGGTTCTCTACCTTTCGGAGGAACAGAAGAGTTTAATGACAAAGAGATCAGTTAGGCAAATTCCAGAGGCTTTTCTCTTTTCTGCTTTAATTTTTGTTTTCAAATTTTCCAGTTTTTCCCAATTTGTGAGACTGATCTGTCTGGTAGTGAGCCTGGGACATATTCAGTTCTTAGGACATAAACCATAGTAGGAAAGGTTTTCTGATCTCACACAATTCTGGGGCTCAGGACCAGGAACCTTGGGGAGGATTCTGGGGATTTAGCATTTTTTGGTTTTTATGGCTCTGTTCTGGTGGGCCTAGCTACGATAGCTGCATTATGCTTTCCCAGTGTTCTGTGCCAAGTGACTGTTGTTCTCCATGGATTCCGCCAGGCAGATATTGACTTTATCTTATAGATATAGGAACTAGAAAGGAAGCTGACTTGCCTCCATATTTCTGTTCCCCATTCAGTGTAAGCTTCATTGCTGGAGCAAACTTTTTCACCCTGAAATATTTGAAAACTTTGCTTATCTTATGATATCCCGTAACATCTCATTCTTTAGATTTGGTGTTTCCTGATGTGAGTTATTGCATTGAATGCCGTGAGAGGAGTCAGCCCCAGAACCCAGAAGAACAAACCCTATTGCTCTTTCTTATGGTGGATTTCCACAGTGGATTTCCAACTGAGCTGACAGAGGCTTGGGGTAGGTGGAGGAGATCAGAACTTTCCATTCATGACAAAGACTTCAGCAAACAGTGACGTGGTCCAAGGATTCAGATCTGTAACTTGCTGCAAGTATGGACATTATGAAGCCTGGCCCACCTTGCTAAGTGAATTAAATGAACTTTTCAAAATCTAGAATTTTGAAAAAGCCTTCTCTTCCACACATTACCTAAAGGCCTATGTAATCCCAGGTGTATCAGCACCCTCTGCTATCTAGATAGCATCCCAGCTCTGAAGCCCTGCTCCCATGCCTCCGATACAAATGTCAGAGGCAGCACAGGTGCGGAATGCCCCTCCCTCATCTTGGTGCCCTCCCATTGACAGTACAGGCATGGGGTGGACTTAGTCTGAGGTCCTGGGTTTGGTCCTGGTGCAGCCTAGCAGTTGCGTAACCTTGTAGTTATTGTGGCCTTCAGTGTCGTCTATAAAGTGAGGGTTTGGGGGGTAGACTGCTGAGGTCTGTGACACTCTTGGGTTTCCATGGTTCTAGTAGTGCTGTTCACTGAGGTCATTCTTAGCTCTCTGTAATGATCAAAGCCAGGGTGTGATAGACTCCACAACTCACAGACTGGCTCCTGAAACAAACCACAAAGCTTTGGGCTGAGCAGGGGAGAAGGGCCCATCCGAGCTCAGGCCAGTGCTCACATCTGAAGCCCCGGTTCTTGGGTCATGTACCTCTTCTCAGAAGGAGAGGGCTCTTTATCCTGTCCATCAGCCACTTTATCCAGCACCCAGTAGGTGCCAGGCTCTGTACTAATAAGTGCCAGCGTTACCATCGCCCCATCTTGCCTTCTTACCAGGTACTCCAGCCCCTACCCTGGGGCTCTGAGGTAAGAGCTGAATCCCATGTATTACTCTCTGCTCTGGCCTGTTCTGCCTTCCCTTACCACCTTGTTGCACAGGCTCCCTGTCTCTTCCCATCCCCCTCGTAACTCACCAGTCTGTGACTTTTTAGAAAGTTCGATTTTGTTTTGTTTTCTGTTACAATCCTCTCCCTTCTCCACCAGTTGAGAAGGCAAGAAAAAACAGTGTATTATAAATAAAGTCATGCAAAATATTAGCCCTGTGCCCCCCCCCAAAAAAAAGAGGGAGAGAAAAGAAAAGCTCTTAATCTGAAGATGGATGGCATGTTTCACATGAGTCCTTTGGGACTGTGGATTGGTCATTCTGTTTATTGGAGTTAATTAAATCTTTCAAACACTTTGAAAGCACTCTGGCCCTCAAGTTAGGGAGACCTAAGTTCAAATCTAGTCTTAGACACTTACTAGTTGTATGTCCTTGAGCAAGTCACTTAACTTCTGTTTACCTCAGTTTCTTCATCTGTAAAATGAGAATAACAGCATCTCCCTTGCACTGTGATTGTAAGAATGAAATGAGACTGTGTTTATAAAGTATGCTGTGCCTGATATATCGTAGGTGCTATATAAATATTCTCTTTCCCCCTTTCAAAGTTTTATTAGCTTTATAAAATTGATGTTACTGTATAGCTGATTCTGCTTATTTTCTACTGCATCTCATCATATAGGTCTTCCCAGGTTTTTCAGAAATCATCCTCTTCATCATTTCTTACAGCACAATAGCACATCATCACAGTCATGTACGGTAATTTGTTCAATCATTCCCCAATGGATGGACATCCCCTCAGACTCTAATTCTTTGCCATCACAAAAAGAGCCTGCTATAAATACTTTTGTACATCTGGCTACAATTTGAGCTATCTTTGATCTCTGATGAATAGACTTAATGACAACATTGCTGGGTCACAGGGCATCCACAATTTAATAGCTTTTTAGGCCTAGTTCCAAATTTCTCTCCAGAACAGTTAGTCCAGTTCCCAGTTTTACCCACAGTGCATTAGAGTATCTTTTCTCTCACCTTCTGTGGCATTTGTCATTTTGCTTTTTTATTAACTTGACCTATCTGATGGATATGAGGTGGTTCTTCAGAGTTGTTTTAATTTGTATTTCTTTAATTATTAGTAATTTAGAGCACTTTTCATATGGCAATTGAGAGCTTGGATTTTTTTATCTGAAAACTCTCTAGTCATACCCCTTGCCATTTATTAGTTGGGAATGACTCTTATTCTTATAAGGTTGGCCGAGTACCCTGTATATCTTAGAAATGAGATCATTATCAGAGAAACTTGCTGCAAAGATTTTTTTCTCTGCACCAGTTTTTAAAACTTTTTAGTAATTGCAATTGTCCACTTTACCTCCTGTGAATGCCTCTATCTCTTGTTGGATTCCCTTGCCTTTCATCTGACAGGTGATTTCTTCCATGTTTCACTAATTTGCTAATGATGTCAACCTTTACATCTAAATCACGAGCCCTGTTGGACTTGTCTTGGTGAGACGTTGGTCTGTACCCAGTTTTTACCAGGCAACTTTTTGGTTTTTGTTGAATAGTGAGTTCTTTTCCCCATAGCTGGGATCTTTGGGTTTATCAAAAACTAGGATACTGTGCTCCTTTACATCTGTATATTGTGCATCTCACCTGTTTTCACTAACAAACCTCTGTTTCTTATCCAACACCAAATTGCTTTTCACAATTACAGCTTTGCAGTATAGTGTGAAATCTGATATTGCTAGCCTCCCTTCCTTCCCATTTTTTTTCATTATGTGGCTTGATATTCTTGACCTTTTGTTCCTCCAAATGAATTTTGTCGTTTTTTCTAGCTCTCTAAAGTAGTCCTTTGGTATTTAATCGGTTGTTGTCTGTTGTTGTTCATCTGTCTCAGTCGCATCCAATTCTTCATGACCTTATTTAGGGTTTTCTTGGCAAAGATATTAGAACAGCCTGCTATTTCCTTCTCCAGCTTATTTTACAGGTGAGGAAACTGAGGGCAGTGTAAGTGACTTGCCCAGGATCACACAGCTAGGAAGTATCTGAGGCCAGATTTGAACCCAGGAAGATGAGTCTGCTGACTCCAGGTCTGGCGCTCTAGCCGCTGTGCCACCTAGCTGCCCATTTAGTGTGGCACTAAATAAATTAACTTTGGTAGTATTGTCATTTTTATGATATTGGTTCAGCCTATCGATGAGCAACTTACATTTCTCCAGTTATTTAGATGTCTTTGCCCCTATGGGATGTTTTAGAATTGTGTTCATATAGTTTTATGTCTTAGAAGGCAGACTCCCAAGTATTTTGTACTGTCTGTAGTTATTTTAAATGGAATTTCTTGATCTCTTCTTTCTGGGTTTTGTTGGCAGTAATCAGAAATACTGACGATTTGTGTCAGTGTATTTTATATCTTGAAACTTTATTTTTACTCATTTTTATTAGTTTTTTGTCAACTCTAAGTTTCTCTAAGTGAGCTATCCTATAATCTGCAAAGAAGTAAGTTTTGTTCCCTCATTGCCTCTGCTTATTCTTTCAATTTCTTTTTCTTATTTTATTGCTATGGCTAGCATTTTTGGTACAGTATTGAATGGGGATGATGGACATTCTTGCTTTCACCACTGATCTTATTGGAAAGGACTCTAACTTATCCCCGTTGTATTTAATGCTTGTTCTTGGTTTTAGACAGATACTACTTATTTCAAGGAGAGCTCCATTTATTCCTGTGCACTCTGAAGTTTTTAACAGAAATGGGTGTTGTATTTTGTCAAAAACATTTTCTGCATCTAATAATACAATCGATTATGTTTATAATTTTCCCAATATTCAACCAATCCTGCATTCCTGATACAAATTTATCCTTGTCATATTGTATGGTCTTTATAACATATTGCTGTAGTCTCCTTGCTAATATTCTATTTAAAATTTTTGCATCAACATTTATTAGGGAAATTGGTCAATAATTTTCTTTCTTTTTTAAATCTTCCTAGTTTAGACATTAAGACTATATTTGTGGGCTATAACAATGCCACTACTAGGTCTATACCCCAAAGAGATCAAAGAAAACAGAAAAGGACCTATATGTACAAAAATATTTATAGCAACTCTTTTAGTGGTAGCAAAGATTTGGAAAATGAGGGGACATCCATCAATTGGGGAGTGGATGAACAAGTTGGGGTATATGACTGTGATGGAATACCACTGTGCTGCAAGAGATGATGAAAGAGATGGGTTCAGAAAGACCTGCAAAATTTATGTGAGCCAGTACAAAAGGAAGTGAGCAGAACCAGGAGATCATTGTACACAGTAATAGGGATATTGTAAGGACAGTTATCTGTGAAGGACTTAGGTACTCTCATCAATACAGTGATGCACAACAATCCCAAAGGGCTCATGAAAAATATCATATCCACTCCAGAACTGTTGCACTCTGATATTTTCTTTCACTTTGTTTTTCTTGTTTTTTTCCTCACAAGCTATGTTTTGCATGACTTCCTATGTACAAATGGGTATCCTATTTCTTGACTTCTCCATAGGTGGGGGAGGCACTGGAGGGAGAGAGATTTTGGCACTAGAAATAAAAATTTAAAATAAAATTTAAAAAGACTTGCACATGGAAGGAATTTGGTAGGGCCTTCCTTCTTGTTTCCGTATTTTTTCCAAATAGTTTGTGTAGTTTTGGAATTAATTCTTCTCTTAATGTTTAATAGTTTGTTTTGTATCTTTGCCAAGAAAACCCCTAGGAAAGCATTGGCATGTTATGGTCCACAGAATCATGAAGAGTTGCACATGACACTGAATAACAAGAATTTGTTTGTAAATCCGCCTATCCCTGAGTTCTTTTTTGTTTGAGAGTTCATTTATGGCTTGCTCAATTTCTTTTTCTAAGATAGAGTTATTGGAAAATTGTATTTCTTGTTCTGTTAATGTAGGCAATTTATATTTTTGGAATTATTCATCCATTTCATTTAGATCATCAGTTTTATAGGCACATGGTTGGGTGAAAGCAACTAATAATTGCTACTATTTCTTCGTCAGTGGTTGTGAACACACCTTTTTCATTTTTAATACTGGTGATTTGGTTTTCTTCTTTCTTTTTCTTAAATCAAATTAGTTAATGATTTATTTGTTTTTAGCCTTTTTTAAACAGCTCCTAGTTTTATTTGTTCAATTGTTTTTTAACTTTAGGTTTTGTTAACTTTTGCTTTGATTTTCAGGATCTCTTTTTTGACGATAATTGAGAGTTTTAAATTTGTTGGTTTTCTTCTTTAGCTGCATGCTCAATTCATTGATTTGCTTTTTGATTGATGAGCAAGTAAGTCAATATATTTTGACAATAAATTGAGAAAAAAACAATAAAACCATTCTCAGACCCTTCGTGTCATTTAACTCAGTGTTTCCTGAGGACATTCAAGTTCTGAGAGGAGACTTGGATCCTGTCAAGACTCCATTAGAATCTAAACATGGCATTTTTCTGATTGCCCACTTCTGTCCATCTTTTTATCTTTACTTGACTCAGAGTTTCTACCCAGCTCTGATCTTTTCATCAAGAATGACTGAAATCAAAGGCCTGTTTCTTCCCCTGTAGGATTATATTCAGTTTTGTTAAATATGTTCTTCTTGGTTTTAAACCTATATCTTTTGCCTTTTGGGATATAGTGTTCTAAACTTTCCACTTCTTTGTGATCCTGACTGTGGCCCCTTGAGACTTGAATTCTTTCTTTCTAGCTGTTTGCAGCATTTTTTTCTTTGACATGGAAGCTCTGGATTTTGGCTATGAGGTTCCTGAGAGTTTCATTTGGATTTCTTTCAGGAAGGGACTAGAAGATTCTGTTTTTACTTTTGCCCTTTGGTTCTGATAGATATGTTTAATTTCTTTCATTAATTCTTGAAATATGATATCCAGGACTTTTTTTGATCATTTCTTTCATGTAGTCCAGTGATTCTCAAATTATCTTTCTTTGATCTGTTTTCCATGCCAATTTTTATCTTTGATGAAAGATATACTTTATTCTATTTTTTAATCTTTTGACTAAAACTGCCTCAGCGGATGGGCTAAACCAGGTGGAGGATAACCAACAGACCTCAAAACCATCAGTGAGTTAGGGAGATATCTACCCCAAACATGTGAAGACTTCCACTGGCAAAATGGGTGGATGAGAACAGTTTGTTCCAGTGGCCACGGAGGTGGCTGAAGCAGGCACTGGGGAGTGTTTGGAGCGTGGTCAGACATCGAAGATGCCAATGTCATCTGCTGCATCCTGGACCATCGCTGGTCATCTTGGCTTTTGTCCTGCGCCGGGACTTTGATGATTCTGGAAGAGAGAGTGAGGCTCTGCAGGAGTCAGGACGTCACCCATGCTGTCACTTGTCCTCTTTGAAAATGAAGGAGGAGCAGCATTGTTGTCTCCTGGTTGTCTGTTTGGTTCATTCTAATTTTCAGGGAGTTTGTTGCTTAGGCAATTTTCATGCCAAGATACTAATTCTCCTTCCTGTTCTTTCTTCCATTGCTCTCATTCCTTTCATTTTTCCTCTAGTATTCTCCTTTCATTGGTAAAAACATTTTTTAACTCTTGCTTCGTGTTTTCAGAAATTCTAGGTGGTCTCATGCCTAAGCTCTGCTTTCCTTTGAGTCTTTGCTTATAGATGTTTTAGAGTTATCCTCTTCTGGATTTGTGTCCTGGCTGTCCTTGGCACTATAATAGCTCTTTATTTTGGGGGCCCCACTTTCTGAATTGGAACTTTACACTAGGGACAGTCTCTGTGCCCTTCTGAAGTGACTATTGGGGCCTTCTTTAGTTCTGATGTATATTCTCTGGGATCCCATGCTGCCCCTTCCTCTCTGTCCCCTGGATTCCCTGACTTCCTCTAAGTCCCAGCTAAAATGGCACCTTCTGCAAAAAGCCCTTCTAGGTCCTCCACAGGTTATCATCTATATTTCTTTTTTTTTTTTAAATTATTTATTTAACTTTTTACATTCATTTTCACAAAATTTTGGGTTCCAAATTTTCTCCCCTTTTATCCCCTCCCCCCACTCCAATACCCCAAGCAATCTAATTTTCCCTATCTCCCATCTGCCCTCTCTTCTGTCATCCCTCCCTTCTCTTGTCCCCATCTTCTCTTTTGTCCTGTAGGGCCAGATGACTTTCTATTCCTCATTAACTATATGTCTTATTTCCTAGTAGCAACAACAATACTAAACAGTTGTTCCTAAAACTTGAGTTCCAAATTCTCCCCATCCCTCCCTCCCCACCCATTCCCTTTGGGAAGGCAGGCAATTCAATATAGGCCCTATCTGTGTAGTTTTACAAATGACTTCCATAATAGTTGTGTTGTGTAAGACTAACTGAATTACCCTCCATCCTATCCTGCCCCTCATTGTTTCTATTCTGTCTTTTGATCCTGTCCCTCCCTGAGTGTTGACTTCAAATTGCTCCCTCCTCCCATTGCCCTCCCTTCCATCATCCCCGCCCCCCTTGCTTATCTCCTTCTCCCCCACTTTCCTGTACTGTAAGATAGGTTTTCATACTAAACTGAGTGTGCATTTTATTCCTTCCTTTAGTCAAATGTGATGAGGGTAAATTTCTTGTTTTTTTCTCAGCTCTCCTCTTTTTCCCTCCACTAAAAAGTCTCCTACTTGCCTCTTAAATGACATATAATTTACCCCATTCCATTTCACCCTCTTTCCTCCCCCTACCTTTCTCTCTCACCATTTACCTTAATTTCTTTTAAGATATGGTCCCATCCTATCAATTCACTCTGTGCTCTCTGTCTTTGTATGAGCGTGCATGTGTGTATGTGTGTGTGATCCCACCAACTACCCAGATACTGAAAAGTTTTAAGAGTTACAAATATTGTCTTTCCATGTATGAATGTAAACAGTTCACGTATGGTAAATCCCTTATGACTTCTCTTTGCTGTTTACTTTTTCATGCTTCTTCTCATTCTTGTGTTTGAAAGTCAAATTTTCTTTTCAGCTCTGGTCTTTTCATCAAGAATGCTTGAAAGTCCTCTGTTTCATTGAAAGACCATATTTTCCCCTGAAGTATTGTACTCAGTTTTGTTGGGTAGGTGATTCTTGGTTTGAGTCCTAGTTCCTTTGACTTCTGGAATATCCTATTCCACGCCCTTCGATCCCTTAATGTAGAAGCTGCTAGATCTTGAGTTATCCTGATTATATTTCCACAATACTGGAATTGTTTCTTTCTAGCTGCTTGCAAGATTTTCTCCTTGACCTGGGAGTTCTGGAATTTGGCCACAATGTTCCTAGGAGTTTCTCTTTCTGGATCTCTTCCAGGTGGTGATCGATGGATTCTTTCAATACTTATTTTGCCCTCTGGTTGTAGAATGTCAGGGCAGTTTTCCTCGATAATTTCATGGAAGATGATGTCTAGGCTCTTTTTTTGATCATGACTTTCAGGTAGTCCGATAATTTTTAAATTGTCTCTCCTGGATCTATTTTCCAGGTCAGTTGTTTTTTCCATGAGATATTTCACATTCTCTTCCATTTTTTCATTTCTTTTGGTTTTGTTTTGTGATTTCTTGGTTTCTCATAAAGTCATTAGCCTCCATCTGTTCCATTCTAATTTTGAGAGAACTATTATCTTCAGTGAGCTTTTGAACCTCTAATTGAATCTCTAATTCTGCTTTTGAAAGCATTCTTCTCCTCATTGGCTTTTTGAACCTCTTTTGCCACTTGAGTGAGCCTATTTTTCAAGGTGTTATTTTCTTCAGCATTTTTTTGGGTCTCCTTTACCAAGGTATTGACCCTTTTTTCATATTTTTCTTGCATCTCTCTCATTTCTCTTCCCAGTTTTTCCTCCACCTGTCTAACTTGCTTTTCAAAATCTTTTTTGAGCTCTTCCAAGGCCTGATCCCATCCGACATCCTCCTGGGATGCCTGGAGTACCGAGGCCCCGCCCTCCACATCTTTCCCTGATGGCAAGAATATTTCCTCGTTGTCAGAACCGAATGACGGGAACATTTGCACCTGCTCAAAAAAGCTCTCTATAGTCTTATTTTTCTTCCCTTTTCTGGGCATTTTCCCAGCCAGTTACTTGACTTCTGAGATTCCTGTCCACTCCCGCCTAGATCCGCCCAGCTAGTGCTTGGGGTCTGAGATTCAAATGGGCTTTCCGCGGCAGGCGCGGCTGCTATTCAATGTGAGCTTTAGTTCTGGTGCTGGGGTGGGGGCAGGGCCGCCTCCCAGGCTCAGTCCCCTCAGGGGTTTTATGCAGAGACCTTCAGTAATGGAGCGGGTGGGGCAAGGCCGTCTCCCAGGCTCAGCTCCTTCAGGTGGTTTATGCAGAGACTTTCAGTAATGAAGATCCTGCCTGCTCAGGGAGTCCTGGGCCGCCGCCTCTGCCTCCTCCCCTTCCTGCTCCTGCCTCTGCCGCTTCCTCCTGAGGGGCCCCGAGCCACGGAGACACCCCGCTTCCCTCTCGGCCAGCCCAGACGTGTCTCTCACTGACCTGTAGCATCTGTGGGCGGAGGGACCTTCCTGGCCGCCGCAGGTTCCATCCCTGAAGCCTGCTCGGATCAGCTCCTCTGGAGCTGCCCGGCCAGGGCAGCGCTGGGGTGGGGTCCGCTTTCTGGACGGACCCTGGGCACGGCTCTCCAGGGTTCTCTGGAACGGAAATCTCTTCCACTATGTTTCTGCACACCCTGCAGTGATCCAGAACTTGTGGGGAGCTCTTCTTACATTAAATCCATGGGCTGTGGGTTCGGAGCTAGCATAGGTGAATCTTTCTACTCTGCCATCTTAACTCCGCCCCACATCATCTATATTTCTTGTCTGAACTTAAGCCTTGTGGGTACCCAGAGGGCAGGGACTCTGGTTTTTGCCTTTCTTTGTATCTCCAGTGCTTAGCTCAGCGTGTGGCACATCATAGGTTTTGCTATTCGGTCATTTCAGTCATGGCCAACTCTTTGTGACCCCATTTGGGGTTTTCTCGATAGTGATGCTGGGCTGATTTGCCATTTCCTTTTCCAGCTCTTTTACAGATGAGGAAACTGAGTCCAGCAGGCTGAAGTGGCTTGCTCAGGGTGAGTTGTCTGAGGCTGGATTTGAACTCAGGAAGATAGACTTCTTCTTAACCCCAGGCCCCAAGACCTAGGAAGGTCTGAATTCAAACCTGGTCTCAGACATTCATTAGCTGTGGGACCCTGGGCAAGGCCTTTCAACTCTGTTTACCTTTTCTTCAACTTTAAAATGATTAATTTTAAATATTAGTATTTAATATTTAATGCTAATTAAATTATTATTAAATAAATTAAATTATTAGTACTAATATTAGTAGCACCTGCCTCAAAGGATCGATTAGGTAAGATTAGTAAGTGAATACATGTTCATTCCCTTCCTTTCCCCTCCCAAAGAACTGGTGCATTCATTAGCTGGGGAAAGGCCGAACAGCCTGTGGTTTGTGAATCTGATGGGAGCCCCCTGCTGCTCTCTAAGAAATAACAAAGATGGCAGATTGATAGAAAGATGGGAGGACGTGGGTGATCAGACGAGTGAAGGGAGCAGATGCAGGAAACTAACCTCCCCAGGACTCCAGTCCCAGAGGTGAAGACAGCCCTCAGATATGGCAAAACTGATGAACGGTAATGGTTAATGCAGGGGCCTGAATGACTCCGTAGAATAGGGGCGAGTTATGGGGACGGTATGCCACATACTCTGTCAGACCTCATTTCTGTGTTGGATGGTTTTACTTTACTGTCTTGGTTATAAGGAAGGGGTCAGTGGGGAGGAGGCACAGTAAATTGGGGACTGATTGGTAGAAAAATCAAAGACATCAACAAAACTTAAAAAAATGTATGTTGGATAAGTGAATGAATGATTCATCCCAGGTCAGAGCCATTCATCTTCTCTCTCCATTTAGGGATGCAGTCTTTGCTTCTAACTCATCTTAACAGCATCCTACTGGAGAACCGTAGCCTGGTACAGGGTGCTGTACAGATGGCTGTGGACCAGGCCTTGGGGCAGTGCCACCAGGTAGTCAAGGTAAAAGAAGGAAATGGTCTCCCTGGCTCCTCCTTCTCCTCTTGTCCCCTCTGTCTAGGAGGAGAGGTTTAGACTGAGGCCATAGAGGTGGGGGTGGGGTAGCTAGGTGGAGAACTGAACCATCCCTTCCCCTCCACCTCCCCTTGAACTTTAAGGGGCCTTGCCCCTCCCCTCCCCTCCCCACCTCCCACTCTAGCACAATCTGCATCTCCCTTAGAGCCCAGTTGGACCTGGAGCCAAGAGAAGTTAGCACAGCCTTCAACAGAGGGACTGATGATGTGTGTGCATTCGATAGGCACACACACACCCACACACGAATGCACACAATCCACATATGTACAACACACACTGTACATCCAGCACTCACACAGTACATCCATGCACACCCACGGTACACACACACACACACACACACACACACACACACACCGGACCTCTCTTCAGGAGATGCTGTCTGTCTCTTGCTCACCAGGATTTCTTTCCCTCTCTTTATCTTCCCCAACTCACCTCTCTTGCTTGATTTCTCTATCCTGTTGTCTTGGTATTTCCCGTCTTGTTTCATCAGTACTTTCCAAGGCAAAAAACAGCCCTGAAATGGCAAAACTTTTCTGAAAATTAATACTGTTCTTGGTCTTTGTCAACAAGGCTGTTATCTGAGGCAGAAAACTTTCCTGGGATTCCTTGAAATGTCCAAGTATCCTTAGAACATAGATGTTTCTTTTCTGTCATTTGGCCCTTCTGCCCCATCTAATTGAGCTCTTGTGAGGCCTCCTGGGGTGGGGGGTTAGTTATACCAACTGCCCTCTGCCTTTATTTCCTGTCCTCTTCAGGCCCAACAGAAACTACAGGCCTTCATCCCCGTGGCTGTGAACTCCATCCTCAGCATCGTGACTGGCAGCACCCACAGCAGCTTTCGGACGCTTTGTCTCCAGACCCTTCAGGTTAGCATCCTTGTAGGTACAGCATCTTGAGGGAGATGCCTGTTCCCTCTTGGACTCCCAGTGTCTCCATCTGTAAAATGAGAATGAGGGAGTTGTATTCAGTAGGCCCATAAGATTCCTTCTAGGTCCAACAGCCCAGGCTTCTTTTGTTCTTTAGGGCTTTGACATGGATCTTTCATCCTCACAGCCCCTCAGCATTTGGGGCACGTACCTGGTGGACTGACTGTGTGACCTCAGGCAAGTCATGGAACCCCTCCAGGTCCCAGTCAGCCAGTCAGGAAGCATTGTGCCAGGCAACGTGGGGGGAGAAAACATGAACCATTCCTACTCCCGGGGAAATTCCACCCCAGGCCCCTCTGGATGTCACCCCAGAGCAGGTGCCCAGCGGTGCTCATTAGCAGTGGTCTTCATCAATAAATCTCCCCCTAAGCAACAGCAACAATGACAGTGAACAAGGGCATGGGCCAGGGACAGGCAGACACACCAGCACTCACATACAGTGCCAGTCACTTATCACCCCTAAAGGGGGCACCGCCTCACCTGTGGCCAAGCAGCTGCTTGTACACCTGCTCAGTGTGTGAGTGGATGAGTGTGTATGTGCATGTGGAGAGGGTTGGGTATAGTTACATGTGTGTATGTTTGAGGGGTTTGTGTGTATGTGTAGATATGTGTATATTGTATTAGTGTGTATGTGGATAGATGTGTACATGTGAATGTATGGATGTGGGAATGGTGTAGACTTGTGTGAGTGTGTGAATGGGAGTTATGTGTGTGATTGTATGTATGTGTATATATACATGTGAGTGTGTAGTATGTGTAAATATAGCGTGTGTATATGTATGTATGTGAATATGTGAATACGTGAGTGTGTATGTGTGTCTATGTGTGTGTGTGTGGGGGGGTGTGGGTGTAGTACCTCACAGACCTCTGGCCTCTAAGCTGGATGAAGAGGATTTCTGACAGGACAGTGGGGGCTGGGGCAGCTTGATGGGAGGCCCAGGTCCCTGGCCAGGCCCTGCTCCTCCAAGGCCTGGATCACCCTCAACCAGATAGGGGTGCTCTGCTCTTGCCTTGCTCCCCCTCACTATTCACTTGTCCATTTGTCTCTTCCGCTCTGTCTGTCTTTCACTGTATGTCTCCGTGCCTTTCTCTCTCTGTCTCCCTCACCCACTGTTTCCCACTGTTTCTTGGGTCACAGCTGAAGCTCGTTCCCCTCTGAATTCTGGTGTAGTGAAAATTAAACTTAGTAAGTTTCTCTTAAGTGCTCACACACACTTAAGTGCAGACACACGCTGGGGGCCCTGCCCTCAAGGGGCTTCTGTTCTGCCCAGCAAACTGACCTGCATTGTTTGCATAGGTCAAGGCCAGGGAAGACCAGGGAGGACTTCCTGGAAGAGGTAGCCCCAGAGCTGAGCTTTGCCTCTTATTCATTCCTCTTGGATAGTCTGACCCAGGCCCTTCAGATTGCTCTGAGCTTTCCTCCTTAAGTCTCAGCCCTTTTCCCTGAATAGTGGGCCTCCCCTCAGGACCACCTTTCAGGCTTGCTGGTGTCCTGGAGTAGACACTTGGGGGTTCCTCCTTCACTGTCCCTCTCCCTGCTCCTGCTTGGGCTGCTCACACTGGCCTCCTCTCTCCTCTGGCTTTCCCTCTCAGCCTTTCACCCTCTGCTTCCTCACCTTGCCCACCTGCCTGCATGAGGTCTGCCCCCTCCCTCTTTGAAGGGACCTCGCCCTCCTCTTTCCCAATGCCAGTATCACTTCTGGGATCCTGCTCTCCCTACTGCTCCTGTTTGACTCCTTCTCCCCTGCCCCCACCTCCTTTGAGGCATTTTGTACCCGCTCACTTATCCTGTGCAGCCTGCATAAAATGGGGGTGAGGACAGCCCCCTCCTCCCAAGGTGCTGAGAACCAACTGCCATCATACTGATAAAGTACTTTGGAATCATTGAAGTGCTACAGAAATGCTAACTGTTGTGGATTTGGGAGTGATGGGCAGAGGGGGCTGTCAGGAGAGGAGAGAAGACTGAACTGTAGGGTACACCCAGAGTTAGGGAGCTTGATCTGGATGATCCACCAACCAAATGTCCTCAGAAGGAACAGTCGGATAGATGGAACTGAGAGAGAGCATGTCCCGACCTGGTAGGAGGGGTGATGGTTGACGGAGAGGAGGGAGCTTGCAGGGAGGCCCTTGGTCTGACAGCTCGGCTGTGAAGGAAGAAGAGATCTGGGGTGAGACAGCGTTGGGGGGCTGCTAGGGCCTGACAAGGGTCTGTTGAGGCACACTGATAGGCAGCAGGGAAGGACCTGGAAGACAGGAAGGGCTGAAGATTGGAGGGGCAGTCTGCTGGACAAGATGGGCAGCCTCTGGTGAGAAGGGAGGATGAGTCCAGAGAAGAGGCCACGGGGCTTGGTTGCTAGCTGTTCCCCATCTGTCAGGGCAGGGGTCAGCGTGAGGGGTCCAGAAGAGAGCTGGTAATGAGCAACTGAGGCAGCAGTGAAAGTGAGAAGATGAGGGCAGAGGGTCACCTCGGAGTGTGGGATGATGTAAAGGAGTTTGGAGATGTGGGGGAGGTCTGCTGCACAGGGAGGCCCTTGGGCCTCAGTTTACTCACTTGCACTTTATGACCTTGAGAGCCCCTTCAGACCAGGACACTCTGTGATGCTGCACATTTGGTCCCTTAGGCAGCTGATACCCAGGAATTCAGGAGGAGACTGCGCCAAGCCTTCCAGCAGACCCTGCCCCAACGGCTCCTCCATCACTCCACCTGTGACCCAAAGAGAGTGAGTCAGCAGGAAGCCTGCCCTGCCTCCCAGGTGACCTGAGGCAGAGCTTTGGGGGGCCCAGGTTGAGGGGGCTAAGGGAGAGGACAGTGAGGGGTGCCAGCCATCACAGCGATGGCTCAGTGGGGCTGGGGGAGCATCCTGGATGAAGACCTACTGGACAGGTGAGACAGCTCTGGGTCACACAGGGTTTGGGCACCCTGCTGGCTTGTTCATGGTGCAAGAGTGACACCGAGCGGCTTCATCTTAGAACTGCAAGTCCAGGTCGGGAACCCCTTTGCCTCCGGCTCTGACCAGAAAGGCTGACTGGGGCCCCTATTAATGTATTTTGTATTTTCTGCTGCGTCGGAAGAGTTGGGGCTGCTGCTCCCACCAAAGCAGGCAAAACCTTGCTATGTGGACGTTAGTGCCACCAGTGCTTTTACCGTGCACTGACCCACTCTCTGGTGGTCTCTGAGCCTGCTGGGAAGCTTTCCTAACTGAATCAGGCCTAGAGAAACTTGCAGGCCCTGGCCTGGGTGCTGACACTCTGCGCCTGCTACCTTACTGAGCATGGTGGAAGGTGAACCCCTCAGTCTGCCCAACAGGGAGGAAGGAGGCTGCTCAGGAGATGAGGGCATCAGGGCTGGATAGTTGAAGGCTGGTGGTTAAGATGGCCCTAGAAGAAAGCCAGTACGAACAGGAAAAGCACTTAAGTGCCTACTGTGAGCACGGTGTTGGGCTAAGGGCTGGGGACACAGAAAAGTCAGACAGAGTGCCCTGTCCTAGGTAGCTCCCATTCCAGTGGAGGAGGCCATACAGTTGCCATGTGCCAGCAGTCACCAAACGGGTGTCAGACTGCTTCTTTGATGTCATTTCCACTGATAAAATCACCCCAGCTCCTGATACTGAATCACAGACAGGCCCAGGACTTTGGGGGCCATAACTTTCCCTTCTGGGTCCCACCTGCATCTCCCCAGTTTGACCTCAGGACACAGGCCCTAGGCTGGAGTCATGGCTCTTCCCAGGCTCTCAGGCTCAGGCCCTGGGCTGTCCCCATCAGGATTTGAGTGAAGATAGGGGTCAGGCCAGGCACAGGCTGCCTCTTCTATCTTCTTCCTTCAGAACCAAAGAATGTAAGAGGAAGACCAACCCCAGCTGGGCCTTAACACAGGTGGGCTCTTGCCCCTGGAACGCTCTCTTGCCTCACCACTGACTTTTAAAAGTATGCTTTGGGCTGCAGCTCTCAGTGATGAACATGTCCCATGGCCTCTTGTGGGGGAGAACCCCAAAGATGGGTGTTTGCCCACTCTCTTTCAGCCCTGCCACCTCTAGGCCTGTGTGCTTCCCTACATAATGGCCCCTCCTCTCCCTGCACATGTAGCTGGGCACTGCTTGAAACCCTACCCATTCTGGGAACTCCACGGCTGCCCTGGCACACAGGCCCTTCCATGACTGCCTTTAGCAGCTCCCCACTCTTTCCACAGAGATCCAGGCCCTCTCTTAGCTGTGATTTCGTGAGTGGTCAGGTCTTTTTGGTTCTTTCTCCTCCCAAAGCTATAAGAGCTGGGACTCAATCAAATCATTGCCTGACTTGAGGTGCCATCATACATCCTTAGGGTGAGCATGTGGCAATCAGGGCACTGCTAGGGGTGCCCCCAGGCCTTCCAGCCTCCCCTATACTGGTGAATAATGGAGCTGTTCCAGAGCACTTTCATGTGCATGACCCCACTGAGGCCTCATGACTGAGGGCCATTTTGCAGATAAAGCTCAGAGAGTTGGTCACACAACATCAGAGATAGTTTAAGCCCAGTGCTCTCCCAAGTGCAAGTCTAGTGTTCCTTCTACCAGCCCCCTGTAGGTGCAAGACACAGGACCTCTGGCCCCTCTGACTGAAGGTTCTCATGTGACCAGTGCCAGCAGGCAGGGACAGCTGGCTGCTTAGGAAGCAGGTGCTTCCCCGAAGAGGTGTAACAAGAGCTTGGTTTTAAAGGAGGGTGGCATGGGAGGGCATCCCATGCTACGAGGCAGCTATTCCACCTCACACAGCTTTTCTTTAGAAGGGAATCTCTGTAACGGGGCTGTGTCCTGCTGCTGCTAAACTCACTGACCAGCTGTTTCCTGAGCCAACCCACAAGGAGGAGAGAGAAGAGAGGACCGAGAGCAGAGAGAAGTCATTCCCAGGTGAGGGTCTGGTTGCTTCCTGACAGAAGTTATGAAGGAGAATTTTGGTGGCACACGCATGCACACACATGCGCATGCACGCACACATGCACGTACACGCATGCACACGCGCGCGCACACACACGCACACTCACTACTTGTAGCCAACCTTTCTAGAATACCAAATAAGTATTCTTGGGGGGCTGCAACAGGAAACTTGTCCTTTAGGGAAAAGAGAGGACATGCAGAGTAGAGTAGGGAAGGGTGTGCAGGTCCTGTAAGCAGCCAGGCAAGCCGCCCTCTTGGCTGCGGCAGTTTTGGACTCTGGAATTTGCCATCCTGGGCCAATGCCACCTTGACCTTCACGGCTGGTATTAACACAGGTGTTGCCTAACACACAAAGCCTCCAAGACCGCAAGACACAAATGACTGGAAACAGAATCCCTGAATCCAGTTGGTTCCAAGACACTGCAGGTTGCGGGGGATGGCCTCCTGTTTGACATCCCAGACTCCCCAGTCACCCCAACAGCATACTGAGTGCGTGTCCATTGCTGGTGCAGTCTTATGGGCTTTGAAAAGTTTAGCATCAATCCAATATTTTAAATTCATCGAGGGATGTGGCAGTTTAAAAGCATCAACCACAAGTATATTTTATAAAGCAGAAAGTATTTTGTAATGTGAATATCATCTATTTTACAGGTGTAGACTTATACTGGGTGAGAATGTAAAATACTCAAGGGTGGGGGGAGGGCCACATGTCTGTGGTCTACAGCGTTGCCAGTCAGGTCCCTGAAAGCATCACTGTCTGACCATGTCATGGAGACCCCCCCCCAGAGGCCTGCCTTCCTCATGGCCTGTGTGCCATTCCCTGACCTTGGCATCCCCTCCCCCACCTCGGTTCTCACCCCGTCTGGAGGGGCTCCCTCCTCACAACCACCTCTTGCTCGACCTCTACCCAGAAGCCTTTGCTCCCCCTACCCTTCACCAAGGGTGCCATGGGCCTCTCCCTGAGGACTGGGCCTAGTCTCCCTTTAGTCTCCCCGATGCCACAGTGGGTGGAGAGCTGGCTTCCAGGAAGGAAGGCTGGCTGCCACATTGCCCACCCTCCCATGTCCCACCTGCAGTTGTGGAAAAGGCACAAACCTGCCATGCTACCTCATCTATAAGAAAAAATGGTAGGCCCTAGCATGGCATTTTTGACATGGTGGAGAGATTTCTAAACGTCTGTTAAATGAATTCAGATCAGTGTGGGCTGTAGCGGCTGGACTGAGACAGCGCCCGGACCATGAAGAATGGGCAGCATCTGGATGCGGGATGCCAGACCCCTCCCACCTAAAGTGGGGGGAAGGGGCAGGCTGCTTGAGGTCGGGGCGGGAGCCGGGAGGGCCCGGAGGAGCCCCCGAAAGACGACAAGAGGGAGGAGGGGTGCTGCTGGTCCGCACGTGCGGCCCCGAAACAGGACCCAGACTGGGGGTCTTTTCCAGAGAGCTGCAGTCCGGGAGAGGTTCCGAGGCCCAAGAGGCACTGCCCAGGACCGGGTGTGCCGAGCGTCGGGAAAGCCACCCAGCGCTCTACCGGACCGGGCAGCCCAGAGACCCGCGGGGAGGTAACCGGGCTGGGGGTAGGGGGGATGGGGATCTGGGGGGGTAGGGGGAGGGGCGGGGAGGGAACAGCTCAGGCCAGCCCGCCCCTCCCCCTCTTCCTAGGACGCGCTGTGGCTGCAGGAGGTGTCCAACCTGTCGGACTGGCTGAGGGCCGGCCCCTAGGGGGCGGCCCCGGCCCCGCTTCTTCCAATAAAGGTGCCCGCCAGCCCAGCCCCGCCTGTCAGTCACTGCGCCGGTCGGCGGGCGGGGAGGGGGTGGGGGGCGGGGCCGGAGGGACGAGGGGGCGGGGGCCAGACCAGGGAAGGGGCTGCTCTCGGGGGCCGTAGGGGCGGGGGCCGAAGCCAAAGGGAGGCGGGTCCAGGGCGGGGAGGAGGCGGGCCCGAGGGGCGCGGAGGCGCGGCCCCGTGCGACGTCGTGACGTTACGCTGCGCGTCCCGGGGGCCCAGCAGGAGCCTTCCGAACGGTCGCCGGGTGCGCGTCATTGGTGCGCGCCGCGCCGGACTCCGCTCCGGGTGCAGAGCACGATGGCGGCGCTGGGCGGCGACGGACTGCGGCTGCTGTCGGTGTCCGGGCCCGAACCGGAGCCCGAGTCGACGGCGCTGAACGGTGCGGGTCCTGGCCTGTGCTGCTGGGTGTCTGTGTGCTCCTGCCTCAGCCTCGCCTGCTCCTACGTGGGCAGCCTTTACGTGTGGAAGAGCGAACTGCCCCGGTGCGCGGGGAGGGGGGGCGGGACCCGGGCTGGCGGGGCGGGGCTGCGGCTGCCCGGGGCGGGGCCTCGGCGACAGACTTCCGGGGAGGGGCCGGAACTGACGGCGGGCCTCCAGAGGCGGGGTCTGCCCGGGCAGGGGGCGGAGCTCGGAGGCTCCCCGACACTAACCTCCCCCCCCAGGGACCATCCTGAGGTCATCAAGCGGAGGTTCACCAGCGTCCTCGTGGTGTCCAGCCTCTCCCCGCTCTGCGTGCTGCTTT
Organism: Bettongia penicillata ogilbyi; assembly: GCA_023548195.1. Lineage (NCBI taxonomy): Eukaryota > Metazoa > Chordata > Mammalia > Diprotodontia > Potoroidae > Bettongia > Bettongia penicillata. The sequence goes on from JAJHZJ010000590.1 coordinate 8,325,268, forward strand.
GGCGAGAGCTTACCGGCCTGCAGGTCCGGGGGGCGGGGCCTGGCCGTCGGGGGCGGGGCTCGGGAGGGGCGGGGCCTGGCCGTCGGGGGCGGGGCCCGCCTGACGCCCCTTCTTCTTGGGGCTTAGCCAGGCATATCCCTGTTCACCCTGATGGGCTTCAGGCTGGAGGGCTTCTTCCCCGCCGCCTTGCTGCCGCTGCTGCTGACCATGGTGAGTCCCTGCGTGGGGGGAGAAGAAGGGGGGCTGTCAAGGGGGCACAGCCCCTCCCCCTTCCTGAGCGCCCCCTTCGCGCCCCCCAGATCCTGTTCCTGGGCCCCCTCATGCAGCTCTCCATGGACTGCCCCTGGGACTTGGCTAACGGACTGAAAGTGGCCCTGGGTGAGTTGGGGGCGCTGGGCCAGAGCTGAAGGGCGGAGCGTCCTGCCTGAGCCAGGCCCTTGGCTCTCCAGCCTCAGTTTCCCCATTGTTCTTTGTGAGGGAGGCTCGGATCTCACTGTCATTGCTGGTGGAACCATGGGCAAGTGAGTTTGTGGTTCTGGGCCTCAGGTTCCTCTTCTTTGAAATGGGCACAGTGGTACTTGTTCCCCTTGAAGAGTCAGGCCTTAACCTAACAAACCAGCAGGTTCTCCCAAGTCCCTGAAAGTGGGTGGGTAGAATCATGGGAACCACCGAGACCCCCCACCCCACCCTGGGCAGCTCCTGCTCACCCCTCCCCCTCGGCCAGCCCCCCAGGCCTGGGCACAATGCCTGACGGACATGCGCTGGCTGCGGAACCAGGTGATCGCCCCCCTGACAGAGGAGCTGGTGTTCCGGGCCTGCATGCTGCCCATGCTGGCCCCCTGCACGGGCCTGGGCCCCGCCGTCTTCACCTGTCCCCTCTTCTTCGGCGTTGGTGAGCTTCCCTCCCCTGATGAGGCAGGAGGGGCACCCAGAGGGCTGGCCCGGTGTCCCAGCCCAGGGGGTGGGGGCAGCAGGCCTGGGTGTCCCCAAGTCGCCCCTTCCCTTACAGCCCACTTTCACCACGTGATTGAACAGCTCCGTTTTCGCCAGGGCAGCATGGGAAGCATCTTCTTATCAGCTGGTGAGACCTGGGGGGCAGACGGGGGCTGGGAGGGGGCAGGGGCACAGGATGAGGTGACCATTGACCAGGAGCCCCCACTCCCTGCAGCGTTCCAGTTCTCCTACACAGCAGTCTTTGGGGCGTACACAGCTTTCCTCTTCATCCGCACAGGTGGGTGAGACACTTGGGGGGGGGGGGTGAGGCTGGGAGGCACCCAGGCCTGCTCTCCTGACCCCTGGCTGTCCCTCACCCCCAGGACACCTGATTGGGCCGGTCCTCTGTCACTCTTTCTGCAACTACATGGGCTTCCCCGCGGTGTGTGCAGCACTGGAACACCCCCAGAGATACCCTCTACTGGTGGGCTATGCCTTGGGGGTGGGGCTTTTCCTGCTCCTACTGCAGCCCCTCACGGAGCCCAGACTGTATAGCAGCCTTCCCCTCTGCCTGCTCCTGGACCAAACCGGGGATTCAGCCACCTCACTGTGCTCCTGACCTTGGCTCCCTCCCTACAGACTCTTCAGGGGCTCCCTAGTCCCCCATAGGAGAGGAATAGGGGGGCAGAGGGTGAGCTGGAGTTCCTGAGATCCCAGGAATTTTGATAGGGGGGGCTAGAAGTCAGAGCTAGCTGAACCCCAAGGACTGAGAGAAAGGTAGTCGGGATCCCAGGCTCCTTTTGGGGGCCATCGGCCCCTCCTGCACTGTGCTGCTCCTGGGCCTTTGGGAGGCTGCTCAGGATGGGTAGAGCAGTCCTACTGGCCTCTGGGGTTTTCTCCTCTTTTTGCATCAGACTTTGTATTCCAATATTAAAGAGTTTTAACTTGGTTAACCCAGAGTCCGGGCTGACCTTTGACAGCTGAGCTGGGAGTGAATTCTGTGGCCTTCTCTGAAATGGGGCCAAATATTGAAATAGCCACCTCAGCCACTGGTCATTCAGCTTGTATTGTGCACCTACTGTGTGCTGGCCCCCTGTCCTGGCCCTTCCTGAATCATTTGCTGTGGACACTTGCTCAGCTGGGAGCAGGGGGCAGAGCTTGGGGGAGGGCTTCTCCCAGCCTTGCTCTCCACCCAGTTCTGGGAAGGACTCTGGCTGTTGGACGCCAGGGACCCCAGAAGTCCTTGGGCCAAGTGTTCCCCAGCTCAGGAAAGCTGCACCTGGGCTAGACCATGCCCTGGGTCTGACTTTTGCTGCTTCTGTACCACACATGGCTTGTGCTAGACTTGGACCAGCCTCAGAAGCTTTCTGGTTGTACACCTGGGCAAGTTGCTACATCTCGGTGACTTAATTTCCTCATCTGTGTGAGGGGCTTGGATTGAGTCTCCAGGGTCCCTCCCAATTAGTAAATGTGTCCAGTGAGGGTCAGTCTGTTCATCCTGTCTTGTGAGTGGTTATGAGAGAGAAAGGCAGCTGGAAGGTGTTGCAGGGGCTGCTAACCATGGGGTAGGTAGGTGTGAGGCCCCGCAGCAGGCTGCCTTTGCCCAGCCCTAGAACAGGACACGGATGGCTGGCTGGTTTTTGGTAAGGCCTACACTGGGGATTGCTCTGATGTAATGGAGTGCAGAGGTGAAAGGTGGATGTCCTCAGGGTAAGGACTTACACCCAGGGCCACAACTCCCCTTAGGTCCCACCCCCTAGACACACTGTGGGGCAGGGGCCCTTGGTGGAACTGGACATCTCTTGAGGCCCAGGTCACTGAACAAGGGAGGCCCTAGGGGAGTCTGCCCTCAAGCCAGAGTTTTCTTTACTGCCCTCACATTCTCCCACAGCCAGTTGTCTCTTGCCACGTGGCTGTGTGGTTTTGAAGGCCCTTCTGTGTCATTCCTCTGGGTTTTTGTCCTTGTAAAATGTGGGGCTGGTCCTTCGGGTTCCTCCAAAGCCTTGAGCAAACCCTTCTTTGTCCCCGCCTGGGGCTCTCCCTCAGTGCTGGGCATGGTCTAGAACTCAGGATGGTGTCATTGTTACTTCTCTTGAGATCCCCAAACCTGACTCTAACCTGGAAGGCAAAGGACCAGGCAGCAAGGAGATGACAATCGGCTTTATTGAGTGTTTGAGTCTGTCAAGGCTGAAATAAGGAGGTCTCGCCCCCTGACCTTCCTGGCCTGGACCCCCACTCCCTCGGAGAGAGGACACCAATTTGGCAAAGAACCGCATCCTGCAGGTGGCAGGATGTGAGGGGCAGTTTGGGAAGGGGAAGGCAGAGAGGGAGGGTTCTCCCTTGGCCCCCTCCCTTGAGCAGCTGGTCCCGAGGCGGCCACTGCAGCCTGGTGAGCTGCCTTTCCCTTGGCCCGGGGCTCCCAGGCAGCGGCAGCATCTACTAAGAACGAGGGGGAGAGCACGCCTCCAATGCTAAGGCACTGGGGACGAGGGAGGAACTGGGGGTCACTCGATCTCCAAGATGAGGTCATCCCCTTCCAGGGTCATGTCCCGGGCCACGTGAACTTTGCTGATGGTGCCCTCCATAGGTGACGTCACCACGGTCTCCATCTTCATGGCGCTCAGCACACACAGTGGCTGCCCCTTGGTCACTTTGTCCCCTGCTTTCACTTTGATGTCAATCACCTTGCCAGGCATTGGGGCCCCGATTTGGCCCTTTACGTCCTTCAGGGCCTTGGGATGGAAATGCATCTCCTGCAGGAGTAGGTAATGGGAGAGCCAGGTTACTGAGAGCCATGTGCCACCCCCCCATCCCTCCCCAGGCTGAGAGCCCAAGCTCCCACACCCACCCTCCATTCCCCCAAAGACTGAGAACCCTGCCAGGATCCCTACCTTCATGGCCTGGGTGTCCTTGACAAGGATAGAGCGCACCTGGCCGTTGAGCTCAAAGAATACCTGCCTTTGGCCAGCCCGGTTCAGGGCTCCCATGGCCAGGGCCTTGATGTGCAGGGTTTTGCCACGTTCCAGTTCCACCTATAGAAGGGCATCGGTCAGGGACAACAGTGAAGGGCTGGGCTGTGGGAGCCACCCCATGCCCCTCCTGCTCCCCACTCACCTCAAATTCTTCGGCAATCTTGGGCCCTTGCAGGAAGAGGCGGGTGTCCAGGCACTCCAGGGGTCCGAACACATTGGTGAATTCCTTGAACTGCTGGAAGACGTCGGGGTACATGGCGGCCGAGAGCACGTCCTCTGGGGTGATCTCCTCCCCGTGGCGCCCCTCCAGCTCCTTCTCCAGGGCACCCAGGTCCAGGCAGGGTAGCGTGGCGCCTGGCCGGCCTTCCACTCGGGGCAGATCCTTCAGGACCTGGGGAGGGAGGAGGTAGCTCCATGAGTGGGGCTGCCCAGCCTTCCCCAAGGCTTCCTCCCCTCAACTCTGACCCACCTTTGTTCGGAAGGGCTCGGGGAAGCCCCCATGGGGTATGCCGATGTATCCCTGCAGGAACTCTACCACAGAGCGGGGGAAAGACAGCTCCTCAGCCGCCTCCTCAGCTTCAGCCCGGCTCAACCCATTCTGAACCATAAACTGGGCCAGGTCCCCCACGATCTTAGAAGAAGGTGTCACCTGTGGTGGAGACACACAAAGACCCTGCCCAGACTTGGGGCCCCTTCCAAGCAATGACGTGAATACTTGGAAGGGGAGTTAGTCTCCAAAGCGATGTCCTACACTCTCCCTCTCTTCACCCCCCCATCTTCTTCCCAAGTTGTCCCCACCCAGCCTGTGTTTGGAAGGCTCCTGGCCTAAAGGCCTCTCTCCTCAGTCATTCTGCCTCTTTCAGCCTCAAGTTTTCTCATCTGTAAAATGGGGATCATAACAGCACCTCTCCCTCCCTTTGGAGGCCTGTGAGAATTCTGTGAATTAACGCATGTGAAGCACTTTCCCTGCAAACCTTGAAGTGCCAGTTAAGGATCAGAGCTGCTCTTTCTAACCCTTTCTCATCTGTCTGCTCTTCCCTCCTGGGGCTTTGCCGGATCTGACCCCTAGAAGGCCAAGCTGCTTCGCCTCCCCCACCATGGTTTCTGGTGCAGATGCCGGACCTTGATGCTGTCCTGGCTCAGGCTGGAGTGCTGTGTGCTCTGCCCTCTCTGGATCCACCCTCCTCCAAAGCCCCTTCTGACTCGGGCGAAATTTCCCAAGTTTGGTCCCAGTGGCTAGGCTCTCCGCGAATGGCCAGGAATGAGGCTGGGCCCAGGGACTAATAGCAACCCCACTTACCTTGATGAGGTCCCCCAGCATCTGGTTGGCTTCCACATATGCTTTCTTGACTTCCTTGAACTTGGACCCCAGCCCCATGCTATGGGCCTGGAAGTGCAGGTTTGTGTACTGGCCCCCGGGGATCTCATTCTCATACACATCCGAGTTACCGGACTTCATGGTTGCTGTGCAGTCAAAGGGTGCGTACAAGCCCCGGGCCCCCTCCCAGTATTCACTGTAGTCAAATACCCGCTCCAGAGGCACTCCTAGAAAAGCAAGGGAGACAGGCTGTAAGCTGCCTGTGGCCCCCATGCACTCTGAAAACTGCGTCTCCTCACCATTTGGAGGGTCCGCGGGAGCTAGAAGTTGAGGCAAGAGCTCACTTGGGGGTCTGTGCTTTGAGATGGGTTTTGGAGCCTCTACCTGTGTCCAGAGGGGTATCCTTGGTGCAGGCCACCACAGCCCCCATGCTGGGCTGGGAAGTAATTCCTGACATGGAGTCAACCGCTACATCGACCACGTCAGCCCCTGCCTCAGCACAGGCCAGCATGTTGGCCACACCTGAGCCAGCTGTATCGTGGGTATGGATGTGCAGGGGAAGGTCTGGAAAGCGGTCTCGGAGGGAGCTCACCAGCATGGTGCAGGCTGCTGGCTTCAGAAGGCCAGCCATGTCCTGGAGAGACAGACAGACCCAGAGAGGAGTCAGCATGGATGGGCCTGGGAAGGGAAGGAGGATGACACCCTCCCTAGGGGGAGGTAGAAGGAGGGACAGAAAAAGAGAAGGAAGGAAGGAGGTAGGGAGAGAAGAAGATAGGAAGGTGGGAAGAAAGGGAGGGAGGGAGGAAAGGTCTCAGCCACCTTTATGCACAGAATGTGGGTCCCTGCCCGAACCAGCTGCTCAGCCAGGTCCATATAGTACGTCAGGGAGTACTTGGTGCGTGTGGGGTCAGCCACGTCACCCGTGTAGGAGATGGCAGCTTCCACCACGCCCCCAGCGTTGCCCACCGCCTCCATCCCCAGCAGAAGGTTGGGCAGGTAGTTGAGAGAGTCAAAGATGCGGAACACGTCCATGCCATTCTCCTTGGCTACCTCGCAGAACCTAGGGAGGGGCAGCCTGTGAGGAGGCTCCACCTGGCCCCCTATGTCTCATCTCTGGACCAGTATCTCCTTCTGTAGTCCACTGTAGCTCCCTCAGAGCTCCTCTTTCCCCACTCCCCTAGTCCTACATTCCCCTGTCAGCTCCTCTCATGACTCCTGGGTAGCTCAGTCCCAGTTCCCTGGTTTGACCCACCACTCCTCCCTCCAGAGAAAAACGGAATGCCCCTGCATGGTGGGGTGAGCACGGGATGGGGATATGCTTGGCAAGGAGGCCTGCCCCACAAAGGCTTTACCTGGAGCCAGGTTAGAGGTTGGCCCAGGCTGCTGAGGCGGGGGGGCCTGCTACAAGACCATGGGAGCTGGGCCCACAAGGTCCAATGCCAAAGCACTGCCTGTGACTCCCCCGGGTTGTCTACAAGGGCAGCCTGCTTGTGGGAGAGGCAGGGGGTGGAGGGGAGGGGTGCTCACTTGGAGACCACATTGTCAGGGTAGTTGGTGTAGCCCACAGCGTTGGCGCCCCTCAACAGCATTTGGAAGGGGATGTTGGGGATGAGCTCCCTGAGCTCCTGTAGTCTCCGCCATGGACACTCATAGAGGAAGCGCATGGAAACGTCAAAGGTGGCTCCTGGGTGAGAAAGCACATCTGGAGGTGGAGCCCGAGACTCTCCCTTTCTACCCCCAGGCTTTTGCTGGGCCAAACCTGGAAAGCTTTCTACCTTCCTTGTGTATACAGAATTCCTTACCCTCCTCCAAGGCCCACCCCCTCCATGAAATCCTTGACCAGTTTTCACTTCTCTGGGAACTCCCCAGACTGATCTGTTCTCCACTTGGATACCTCTTTGCAAATCACAGGCACTTGCTAAGAGTTTACTGAATTTCTTTTACGTTACTCTTGTCTCAACCACAGAAGGAGATCCTTGAGCTCTGGGACACTGTCTTCCACCTTTCCTGTCTCACCCGTCTCGCCAAACAAGCACTGGCACACAAATGCTTATTTTGAGACAAGGCCAAACACTGTCTTCCTAGCTAGGAAACAATGGGCTGCGCTGGAAGGTCCAGATTCTCTGGGTCTTTATGAAGGGTCTTTATGAAGCCCGATACTGTGCTGCTGAGTTCCCACTCCTCCCCTGACCTGTCCATGGGTTGGCCCAGAGCCCCCATTTCTCTGCTGAGTCTTACCTCCCCAGTTCTCCACACTGAAGAGGTTGTTAAAGCTGTGGGCAACATAAGGGGCGATCTTCTTAAGATCGTAAGTCCGCACGCGGGTGGCCAGCAAGGACTGGTGGGCATCACGGAAGGTGGTGTCCATCAATAGCAGCCCCTTGTGATTCCGCACAGCTCGGGCAAAGCCCTCGGGCCCCTCCCGCAGCAGGATGTCTCTGAAGCCCGGGGGAGGTGGGCCTGGGAGAGGACAGGGCATCAGAATTCTCAAGGACACCATGTTTCCCACTTCCTCAGTAGCCCAGCTGGGCCAATGACAAATGACTCACCCATGGGCACAGGGGGGATAATGGGATCCATGGGGCTGGGAGTGGCCTTGGTAGGGATTGGGGTCTGAGGACCATTCACCATGACGTGGCCTGAACAAAGAGAGGAAGTTTAGTTAGGAGGGAATGGAGGGCCCAAGGGGGTCGGCACAACGGAGGCCTTTGGGAGCACGTGGGGAGGGAAGATGGGGGGAGTGGGTCAGGGCTGGATGGGTGTACTATCTCCCAAAGAACTCCCTCCTCAGCTTGGGGGAGGGAAGGAGAGTGGGAGGCAGTCCTGGGGATGCTGGGGGCAGGGCAGGCTTTGGGGGCTCAGACCCAGGTAGTGCAGGAGCTTCTGGGCCCGGTTTTGCACAGGCCGCATCTGGAAGAGCTCTGGGTTCTCATCAATGAACTGGGTGTCCACGGTGCCCGCCAGAAATTGTTGGTTGTTGAGCACATTCTGCAGGAAGGGGATGTTGGTCTGCAGGACAGAGGCAGTGGCAGGGTGTCACCAGGTGTCACCAGGGGAGCATAGAGGGACAGGTGGGGAGGAAGAGAAGTGGCTGAAGCCCCTGGCCATAGTTGAGAACCAGCTTCCCCACCTCTGCCTGGGACCCTGGGATTCCCCTCAGAAAGAAGCAGCGGCCTCTGGGGTATATCCGAAGATGCTGGCATAGAGACAGGTCTTCTGCTGCCTGCTTTGCCCCACATCTGGCCTAGAGTACCCACTGTTCACAACAAGAATGGGTCCGAGGAAGGAATGTGTTCATTTAATGACCATAATAACCTGTCCTCATGGACAGGCGCATGTCTGCAGAAGGCCCTAGCTGAAAGCCACATTCTCTGGGGTTGGGGAGATGCTATGACTGGCCAGGAACAGGAGAAGTTCCAGGGTGACTGGGAGCCATATGGGACATAGAATAATGGTTTGCAAAGCCCTTTACCATTACAGCCCTATCATGCAAATACCATAGGTGTTACACCATTTTACAGATAAGGAAATTGAGGCCCAGAAAAATCCTGTTAGCTGCCCACAGCCAAACCCAGGCTTTCTGCCTCTGGTATCAGCCCCTCCAGGTCTCTCAGACAGGCCTGGATGAGGTGCCAGGACACCTGACCCTGGGAGAATGGCAGGGGCACCAGACTCTCATTTTCCCCGGCACTGGGGGAAAAAGCACCTGATGACAACCAGAAGGCATTGAGGGCTCAGATCCAATGACAGTTTGGTCAAGGAGAAGTCCATCGAGAGTGGGGCAGGAGTAAGGGCAGATGACCATCCCCCAAGTCTGCCTGGGGAATGGAAGGGCTGGGGTCTGTTGGAGGGACTGAGAGGCAGGGAGGATGGACCAGGGAGAGGAAAGCAGCCATTTCTCCTTTGATCAACAATGGGTGAGCTCAGCAGCTCCCCTAACATCTAGTGACCCCCTCCCTCCCTCCTTACCCCATAGGGGCATCTTTGTCCTTCTCTCCCCTTTCCTCACCCCTTCTGGCTTCCAGAGGCAGATTTGGATTCTCCCCCAGCTCCCCCAGACACTGCTCCATTTTCATCATTCCCTCCTTAACAGCTGCATCATTATCTACTTGAGTGCCTGGGCCTGTTACATTTAGCTTCAGACTGTCCTTTGGATGGACTTTCTCTGCTGCTGAGGGGGGGCGGGAGGAACCACACCCCAGCAACAGCCCAAGTCCTTGAGGGGCCATAGTCACAGATGACTGTCACCTTACAATAGGTGTTGGGGGGGGCGGAATATGGGCCAGGGGAGAGCAGCAGGCCTGTCTCTGTGGAGAATATGGCAGCTCATGCTCGTCCTAGCCTCCTGCAGGGGTCTCCATGCCCCCAGGGCCAGGACATCTGTTGCAAATCCTCAGGACTCACAGTATGGGTGAATTCACCTGTTCACTCACATTGATTTACAGGCCCCAAATCCAGGCTGTGCTCCTTTCCTGGTCACTCACCGGCAGACACTGCATAGTTACTGGCAAGGCTGTGTTGCTCTGCCCTTAGGTCAGCTCCCTCACTGTAAACAAGCGGCCTTCACGCTGTCTACTTAGGGCCATGGGTTTTTTCATGTGTGTGCTTTATGTGGGTGATTTTACTATTTAAAGTGTCTCCCAAACTCAGTGCTACAAAGCCAGAAGGCTGGGATGGGCCTTACGGAGAACAGAAGTGGGTTAGAAAAGCTATGTTCTGCCATAAGTTAACTCAGTGTTTGTGTGGTACGTTCAAAAAACGGAAGAGGCAATTTGCATATAGTTATTTCTAAGAAATATAAATTGAAATTGGGATCTTTAAGCAGAAACATCCATAAAGCAGGGTTACGTATTGATCAGTTGACAAGAATGTGACCGGAGGAGCAATGGGTCTGTATTAGCTAATTCAGGGCCACAAACCCTAACTACCAGGAATTATGAGACTCACTTGATTCTGTACACACAGGCCTCCCACCCAGCCCAGGATTATCCAGCGCCTCACCTGACATTAAGAAGCTGAGCTTGAGCCCTAATCCTGGGCTTTCTACTAGACACAGGTTTCCTGGCCTCTCATGCTTTGGGGACTTTCTAAGGAGCCAGGCATATTTTAACTGTGTTCCCAAGTCACTTTAGAGAAAGGTAATGATTAAGTAACAGAGAGGAAAAGGTGAGTTCTAATGTCTAGGCTGTGTGCTTAGCACAAAGGTTAAATTCTTTACCAAATCAGAAGCTACAGGTACAGTTACACCATATGATAACTTGTTACAAGAACTTCCCCCAGACCTACTCAAAGGAGGGATCGGTGTTAGGTGAAACAGAGAAAGGAAAAGACACCCCTAGGAACTATCCTTCTTCCCTACAAAAGCTTACCCAGGGTAACTCAATCACCACAACAAGGAGGTCAAGCAGGCCTTGAAACTGCTCAAATAAGCAAACACTGGTTCTCCTTAAGGTGGGAGATGTGGCAACCTGAGCAACAATGCTTGAGAAAATAAACTTATTTCCAAAACCTGATGGAACAGGATGGTGAACATTTATGAGCAGAAGTGCCTCATAAAACAGTGAAAAGCTGGAGAAATTGAGTACAAAGTTGAACATGAGACCCAGTTAAAACAAATCATTCTAACCACATTCTAAAATAAAACTGTTAAGAGGGATAGTAAACAAATGAAAACCAGGAGAGATGGGTCAGCGCTTCTAGACTACTGGCCCACCAGGGCCCCTGGGACATGAGACGAGAAAGGGGAATGCCTCTAAAGAAGATGATGACAGAAAGAGTGGCAGCTGGGCCAAGCCAAGGACAAAGGAAATTTGTGCTGCATGAAAGCTGTGAGAGACCAACTTTCAAGACACCTGAAAACAAGGAAAATGCTACGGGCCAATTAAGAGAAGGGGACAGATGATGGGAAGCATGCTGGGTCTGCAGTCAGAGAACCTGAGTGTAAAGCCCAGCCACTTTCTGTTCCATTGTGTGACCTAGGATGCAGGGCCTCATCAGTAAATTAGGCGTTGGACCGGGTGGTCACTAAGGTTACTCCCAGCTCTAGATTTCCATCTGAAAGAAGATTGAAAAAATACTAAAACAAGGAACCAGAAATTGAGGGATAGTCTCAGGAAAACCTGGGGGGATCTGTATGGATGGAAATGGAGGGATGTGAGCTGAACCAGGTTAACAATTGACACGATTAAAGGCAATATTGTAAACTGTGAAGCACTTAGGAACTCTAAGCAATACAATGAATCACCAGAATTCCAGAGGAGTCGTGATCAAACATGTGAGCTGCCACCAGAAAGAGAGCTAATGGACTCAGAAGGCAGAGGGAAGCATGCTGTTTTCTTTTTTCTTGGTTTTCCCTTTTCTTTTGTCTTTAGAGCATAACCAACATGGAAATGTTTTTGCTTGACTTCGCACGTACACTTCTTGATGAACAGAGGAGAGGTAGAGGAGAAAATTTGGAATGGAAAATAAAAATAAAATGGAATTTTAAAAAATATCGAAAGATTAAAAATTTTTTTTTAAAAGATTAAAAAAATCATATATGGGCATCACTCTCCCAAAGCTGTGATGCAGAAAGAGGTAAAAACTCATCTCTAAAAAGTCCATAAAATGTCTACAGTAGGTAGGCTGAGCCAATATAATAAAAAAGACAATTCTACCTAAATAAATCTACTTAACCAGTGCTGTACTAATCCAACTAACAAAAATTATTTTATGGAGCTAGAAAATATAGTAACAAAATTCATCTGAAGGAACAAAAGGTCAAGAAAATAAGAGTAAACAAAAGAAATGTGAAGGTGGCCCAGCCATATGTAATGGTAATTTCAGATTAATGGTGGGTAAGAGTTAAAGATTTTCCCAGCCTATTAATAGGTCTCAAGTACCTTTTGTTAATTTTCTAACAAAGGCACTGGTTCTCAAAAGTTGTGATGCCCTCTGGCTTTGAAAACTGTATAAGTACTCTGAGGTGAGGTTTTACTTTGGGGTTTAGTTTTTGGAAGAAGGTTTGTGTGCCAGATGAGACTCTGGGAAGCTGCTAAGCAACCCTCCTGGCTTTGAAAGTTCAGATGTTGATGCTTCTCTCTTTGGTAAGTATGGTCAAGCAGTTGCCTCCATCTGTTGATCTGCGATGTCTGTATAGCTTATGATCAGGCAGCTGGAAGCTCTGTCTGTTGATCTTTGTTTCTCTTAAGTTTAGGGTGCTGACTTTTTCCCCTGAACTAAGTGAATGATATATGTGTTTGATTAAAGTGATTGTTGACCCCTCAAAGATTGCCTTTCCTTTTAGAAAAGCAGATCAAAGAATCTGAGATAGCGGGTTTTCTTGTGTATGTTGGGGTGCTTACTTTTAAACCATACTGGATCTCAAATTGTATTATAAAGTGGTAATCATCAAAATAATCTGGTACTGCCTAAGAAACAGAGTGGTGGATCAGTGGAATAGTTCAGGTACACAATATATTACAGTAAATGATCACAGTAATTTAGTGTTTGACAAATCCAAAGATTCAAGCTTTGGGGACAAAAATTCACTAACAAAAATTGCTGGGAAAACTGGAAAACAATATGTCAGAAACTAAGTAGAGATCAACATCTCACACAGTTTACCAATCTGGGCACATGATTTAGACATAAAGAATGATACCGTAAGCAAATTAGGAGAACAAGGAATAGTTTACCTACTAGATCTAAAGATAAAGGAAGAATTTAGGACCAAACAAGAGATAGAGAACATTATGAAATGCAAAATGGTTCATTTTGATTACATTAAAAAGTTTTTGCACAAACAAAACCAATGCACCAAAAATTAGAAGGAACGTAGAAAACTGGGGAAACATTTTTTTACAAGTATCTCTGATAAAGGCCTCATTTCTAAAATATATAGGAAACTGAGTCAAATTTATAAAAATACAAATTATTCCCCAATTGATAAATGATCAAAGGATATGCAGTTTTCAGAAGAGGAAATCAAAGCTATTTATAGTCCTATGAAAAATGTTCTAAATCACAATTGATTAGAGGAATGCAAATTAAACAACTCTAAACTATATCCTGAGAGAAATAATTATTTCTTTCTTATATTAATAACTAATTGTTGAATCAGTGCCAAAGTTTTTCCCTTTTTCTACTCTTATCCAGAAATCAATCAGTGTGGGAATTCTTGGCCAAAGACTTATGTAGGCTAAGATTTAGTCAAACAGTAAAAGAATTTCTAAGTTTGAGCTGATGGATGGATTCCTGCTCAATGTGTTTACTCACACAGGTCTGGGAAAATGTAGATTTTCCCTTTTGTCAGGTTGATATGGCAATTGATAAGTCTCTTTGACCAAGATTTAGGTGACCCAAGTCACATACCTCAGGACCCTCATTGCAATATAGCCAGCCTCCCACTACAATATTCATTCTCTATCATTAACTATCAACCAGACTCTCAGTTACCTGCTCTTCCAAGGGCATATGAACTGTGAAGTCACTTATTATTAATGCCACGCTAGCCCAACACCATTACCAGGTCTATCTCAAAGAGGTCATAAAAAAAGGACCTACATGTACAAAAATATTTACAGTAGCTCTTTTTTTTGTGGTGGCCGAGAATTGGAAATTGAGACGATGCCCATTCACTGGGGAATCACTGAAGAAGTTGTGGTATCTGATTGTGATAGGATACTATTGTGTTATGAGAAAGGATAAGTAGGCGGATCTCAGAAAAACCTGGAAAGACTTACATGAATGGATGAAGAGGGAAGGGAGCAGAACCCAGAGAACACTGTCCACAGAAATATGAGCAACTGTGAATGACTTAGCTATTTTCAGCCATACCATGATACAAGACAATCACCAAGGACTCATGATAAAAATGCTCCATTTCCAGAGAAGGAACTCATGGGATCTGAAGTTGATGGAAATGTACTATTTTTCACTTTCTTTTTTCTTTAGTTTGAGTTTTCTTCCACAAAATGACTAATGTGGAAATGTTTTACATGATTGCATGTATAACCTGTATCAGACTGCTTAGATCTCAAGGAGGGGGTGAAGGATAGAACTTTGGAATTCAAAAAAATAAAAAATATTAAAAACAATATATAACTGAGGAAAAATAAAATATTTTAAAATGTCTATGGTAAAGAATGAATTGCACCTGGGTAACTGATGAAATACTAAGAAGGGAACAGGCAATAACCTCCACAGGCAGACCATCACTTTGAAGCCACATAACCAGCCGCAGGTGCCAAGAAGACAAGATCCCATTGAGGAAGGCACAAGCCTCACCCATATGATGCTCCAGGTCTACGTTTGGAGTTCAGCAGATTCCTTCAAAGATGCCCAAGAAATCATTTTGTCCCCTAATGTTATGACTATTCCTTATCAAGCGGGCACATTAGTGTTTGCACCTAGTGGAAGTGGGATGTCTGAGGTTGGGAGACTCTCCTCCTACCACTGCACCAAACCGTGGAACCCACAGAGCCTCCTAAAGAAGAGACCTGATGGCCCAGAATAACCTGGCTGATCCCACGGAAATAAGCAGAGAAGGAACTGCCCCACCTTCGAACAGAAGGGGGTCCAGATCATTTCAGGCCTTCTTCTCAGACACCTTCTAAAGCCAGGACCTTGCAGCGCCTGGCAAGCTAACTGGGCACCTCCCCTCAACAATCTGTGACAGCGGAGGTGGGAAACCCAACGGGACGCACCTGAGGAAGCCTTTCCCATCCCCACAGAATACCTGGCCCTCTTCCACCTGGCCACATAAGCAAGCCTGCAGCTCATGGGTCACTTTCATCTTTCTGTGGCTAGCTCCAAGTCTTCCAGAAAGCAGCTGGAGCAGACAGGAAGTGGCCTCAGCCTGCCTAGTGGGGCGCACCCGCACGAGGGGAGCAGGTGTGCCCGGCGCCCTCCTCGTCAGCGCGTGCCAGGGGCCGCCGGGGGTCAAGCCACACCCCGAGTGTCACCTTGGCAGGGAAAGGGGAACAGGGGCAGCGCCGGAGCGAATGTGCGCGCGTGTGCCGGCTCCCGGGCCGGGCCACCACGTGACTCGGCGATGCAGAACGATCGTGACCTTCAGAGGGGGAGTTCGAGTGTGTGTGCGTGCGTGTCCGCGGCACGCGGCTGTGGCCCCCCGGCCCGAGGCTGCCGTCCGGCCCCGGGCGCACGCTGACTGCGGGAGGCCGGGAGCCAGCGCGGGGCGGGGCGGCAGCGCTGCTGCGGAGGCTGCGGCACCGGCGGGCGCGGGGCGCGATCGCGCGGAGCACCGGGGTCCGGGCCGGGGCGCAGCGGCGCGCGGACGTGGGGGTGCGCGGCCCGGTGACAGCGGGAGGCTGTGACTGGGCTCGGCACGGCACGGGTGGATCCCGGCGCGATCCCGCCCCCCGTGCGCGCTCCGTGGCCGCGCCGCGCGCCCCTCGCCCGCACCCCCCGCCCGCGCGCCCGAGCCCAGCGGAGCCGGAGCCGGAGCCGGAGCCGGGAGGCCAGGGCCAGGGTCCGGGGCCGCAGCCCCGCGCGCCATGGGGAGGGCCTGGGCCCCAGGCCGAGCCGTGCGGGCGGCGGCCAGCTCCGGAGCTCGCCCCCGCCCCCGCTCCGGCGGGAGGCCGAGCAGGAGGCGCGGGGGCCCCGGGGGGAGCCCGGCCCGCCCGGCCCGCCCGGCCCGCAGCCGCCGCAGCCCCTGAGACCCGAGGAGCAGCAGCGGCGCCCGCCAGGACTCGGCAGGTGAGGGGCGGCGGGGGCGGAGCAGGGCGGCGGGGGAGGGCAGGTGCGGGGCGGGGAGGGGCTATTGGGCGGGGGTGGGGGGGAGGTAAGGAAGGGCGGAGAGAGGGAGGGACTGTGAGAGGAGGGGGTCTGCGGTGGAGGGAGTAGAGGGGTAGACCACCCTAGGGCGGGGGAGGAGCCGAGCCCAGTCTAGGATGCCAAAAGGATCCTGGGAAGGAAGTTACCTGGGCCCGTTCCCTGAGCTAAGCCTGGGGAGCCCCGGTGTCCCCAGCAAAGCTTCCTCCCTGCAGGCCCCAGCCAGCCCTGACCACTGGGCTCCCCTTGGCTCTGACGGTCGGGGTGGGGCAGAGGAGGCAGACCCCTCTCCCTCCTGCCTCTCCAGCCCCCCAACCCCACACACACCTTCTGCTCCCTAGGGACAGGACTTGCAGCTGGGGTGCGCCTCCTCGTTGGTGCCCTGTCTCTTCCCTCCCGCTCCAGGGGGCTCACCATGGCTTCCCCTCTCCTGCTGCTGCTGCTGGCTGGCGGGGCTCTAGGCTGCCCCCTCCCCTGTACCTGCCAGAACCTTTCTGAGTCTCTCAGCACACTCTGCGCCCACCGAGGGCTGCTCTTCGTGCCGCCCAACGTGGACCGGCGCACGGTGGAACTGCGGCTGGCCGACAACTTCATCCAGGCTCTGGGGCCCCCGGATTTCCGCAACATGACCGGCCTGGTGGACTTGACCCTCTCCCGCAATGCCATCAACCGAATCGGGGCCCGCTCCTTCGGAGACCTCGAGAGCCTGCGCTCCCTGCACTTGGACGGCAACCGGCTAGCCGAGCTGGGGGCAGGCAGCCTTCGAGGCCCCATCAACCTTCAGCACCTCATCCTCAGCAGCAACCAGCTGGGGAGCATCGCGCCCGGCGCCTTCGATGACTTCCTGGAAAGCCTGGAGGACCTGGACTTGTCTTACAACAACCTGCGGCAGGTGCCTTGGGCCGGCATCGGCTCCATGCTGGTCCTGCATACGCTCAACCTGGACCACAACCTCATTGACTCTTTGCCCCCGGGAGCCTTTGCCCAGCTGGGCCAGCTCTCCCGCCTCGACCTCACCTCCAATCGCCTGGCCACCCTGGCGCCCGACCCCATCTTTGCCCGTGGTTTGGACACAGCCGCTTCCCCCAGCCCCCTGGTGCTGAGCTTTGGGGGGAACCCGCTCCACTGCAACTGTGAGCTGCTGTGGTTGCGGAGGCTGGCCAGGCCCGACGACCTGGAGACCTGCGCCTCCCCGCCGGGGCTGGCCGGTCGATACTTCTGGGCGGTGCCTGAGGGCGAGTTTTCCTGTGAGCCACCTCTCATTGCCCGCCACACGCAGCGGCTCTGGGTGCTCGAAGGCCAGCGGGCCCTGCTGCGGTGTCGGGCCCTTGGGGACCCCATGCCCACCATGCACTGGGTGGGCCCAGATGACAGACTCGTGGGAAACTCCTCTCGGGCCCAGGCTTTTCCTAACGGGACGCTGGAGATCGGGGTGACGGGGGCTGGCGATGCCGGCGAGTACACGTGCATTGCCACTAATGCAGCAGGAGAGGCCACGGCACAGGTGGAGCTCCGGGTGCTGGCCCTCCCTCACGGTGGGAACAGCAGCGCGGCAGGGAGCCGGCCAGGGCCCTCAGACATCGCCGCGTCTGCCCGGACTGCGGCCGAGGGCGAAGGCGCCCAGGAGATGGGGCCCGCAGTGGAAGTGTCTGAGGTGACCGCCACGTCTGGGCTGGTGAGCTGGGGCCCAGGCAGGCCCAACGAGCCCGTCTGGATGTTCCAGATCCAGTATAACAGCAGCGAAGACGAGACCCTCATTTACCGGTGAGAGCCAGAGACCACGTCCTGAATGAGGCACCCCTTCTGTCAGTCCAGCACAGCTGGTCCTTCCCCTCCTCCCCCATTTCCTTGGGCTTCCTCTGCTCCCATACCCACAAGGCTGTGCTGCTGCCATCCCTCCCTCCTCAACCCCTGTGCTCTGGGAAGCTGCAGAGAGGCTTTGGTTGGGATAGTAGAGCAGGAGCTGGGGGCTAAGGACTACAGTGGGACCAAGGAAGCTGGGGGGGGCTGGAGGGAAGAAAATTGGGTCTGGGGAGACTGCGCTGGAGCCAGGCAGGAAGGAGGTGGGAGAGGAAGGATGTGGACAAGTGTTTGGGGGACTCTGGCACTGTCTCTCCCTTTCTTAATGTGCCATCCATCATCTCTTAGTGTCTGTTTCTGTCTCTGCATGTTAGTGTTGTAGCTGAGGATGTCTGCTTCCCTCCCTTGGGCTCTGGGCTTGTTCCTGTGTCTGTGCTCACATGCACATGTGTGTGCACACATGCACACACACACACACGGGTACACACACATACACACTGCCTCTGCCAGTGGAGGGGATGATTCCATGGAGCATCCCAGGAGGTCTGCATGTTCCTGCCATCTCTCCATACAACTGTTTGCATTATATACCCACATGCATATACATGTCCATGTACACATACTTAGCTGTATATCGACATGTATGTGTGCATGTACATGATGCATGTGTGTAATACCCACATCTGTGCTTACATATTCACACAGACTTGTGTGTACACACACAGACACCTGAAGGGCAGCTGAGGGGTACACATAGGCATATCTGAGGTGGGTGGCAGTGGCAGGCCCTGGGGCCCCTTTCAGACTTAAGAGAGCAGGGCTGCAGACCTCAGGCTGGCCCCGTGGCCACTGACCTTCCTCCTTCCCTGCAGGATCATCCCTGCTTCCAGCCGCCACTTCTTGCTGAAGCACCTGGTCCCTGGGGCCGACTATGATCTCTGCCTCCTGGCCCTGTCCCCTGCTGCTGTGCCCTCTGACCTCACAGCTACAAGGCTGCTGGGCTGTGCCCACTTCTCTACACTGCCGGCTATGCCCCTGTGCCACGCCTTGCAGGCCCACGTGCTCGGGGGGACCCTGACAGTGGCTGTGGGGGGCGTCCTAGTGGCTGCCTTACTGGTCTTCACAGTGGCCTTGCTGGTTCGGGGCCGGGGGGCTGGGGCTGCCCGTCTCCCCCTCAAGCTCAGCCATGTGCACTCCCAGACCAACGGAGGAGGCCCCAGCCCTGGACCGAAGCCTCACCCTCCCCGGAGTCCCCCACCCCGCCCACAACGCAGCTGCTCTCTGGACTTGGGAGAGACCGGCGGGTGCTATGGTTATGCCCGGCGCCTGGGGGGAGCCTGGACACGCAGGAGTCATTCAGTCCACGGCGGGTTACTTGGGGCTGGGTGCCGAGGGGCAGCCGGGGGCAGTGGAGAGCGGCTAGAAGAGAGTGTGGTGTGAGGGACAAGGAGGTGGGAGCTTCCAGGGCCATGGATGGGAGAAGAGGAGGTAGCGGCTGGGCCTCTCTTCCCTCCCGCTCCCCAGTCTCCAGGGACAGGGGCAGCGACCATAAGAACAGGCCTCTCTGGAGAGAGGGCCTAGACACCTGCAGGAAGCGGCGCATGGAGTGAACAGAGCACTCCTAGGCTGAGGAGTCAGGATTTCTGGGTTTTAATCCCAGTTTTAACTCTCTGTACCTCAGTTTCCCCCTTTGTAATTTGGGGAAGAAAACCATCTTTCCCTAATCCTGTCCCCCTCTCCAGAACGTGGGGAGGGGAAGGAACTCATAGATATGAGGTGCTTCAGCACTGTGGGGCAATGGGCTACAGGGAATTATCCTGGATTCTTGTTTTTATTCTTAATAAAAATGCCAGGGACACCTCAGCTTGTTTCTGGCCTCATTGTGGGGGGAAAGAGACATGGCTCCAGGGAGATAGGCAGATGGCAGCTGAAGAGGGCCTGGTTCTGGGAGTCAGCCTGGCTAGATTTTAGGGTACAGGGGTGGACCCCTGCCTGCAAATCAGAACTGAGATGCAGGCCTCATGGAAAGGGGGTGGATTGGGAGAGAGAAACCTCCAGCATGCCCCGCCATGCTTGACCTCTGCTTCCTAGGCCTTCCCATCAGAGTAGGACCCAACGAGGTCTGGTTTGAAAGGTACATTGATTTTCCCAAGGGGTCTGTTCCAGCTCTGGTCAGAATGAGATCACATCTACAGGGTGCAAGGCTGGGAGTGAAAGGAGCTCCTGCCTTCCCTGGGCAGCTTGGCAGGCAGAGGCCCCTTTGGGTCCAGGCTAGAAGCTCTCCCTCCTTCCAGGGAAGAGGCCTGGCCCATCCTCTGCCCCAACGTACCCAGGCCCAGCACACCAGGCTGGGGGCTTCCACCCAGAGCTTCCTGCCTGCCTCTGCACACATATCCAGCTGCTACCCTCCTACCTCCTGTCCTAAAGGGGCCCCAGGGGATAGATGCCATAGGGAAAACAAACCAAAACAAAAACCAGATAAGGACTTCAAGAGAATGAAGAATGAGCAAGAGGGAGGGGATGATGTGTGGGCTCCATGATCACTGAGTAGGGTAGGCAGTAAACTGACAAGAGCAAGGAGACACGGGGGGCAAAGGGCTGAGCCAGGCTCAGGGCACTCCAGAAGGGACCTCTCTACACAAAGAGACATTTAGGAGGTAGAGACCACCTGCCCTGGTCTGGTCTGGCCTTCCCTTCTCTGAGTCCTGGGCAGGGTGGCCAAGCTTTGGCCACAGCTTATTTTAGCCCAGTGACTGAGCTCACCCTTGGCCTCTGACTAAGGATCTTGGGCAAACAAGGAAGCCTCCCATCCCTGTGCTGGGCATGGATGGTGAGGAGGAGCTGGGGAAGCTGTCATGCCACATGGCCAAAAGGAGACCAGCGTGGCAAGAGACTGAGAACTTAGGTGCCACCAGCGCCCGGGCACAAGGACACCATCCCCACAGGCATGCCCTGCCAACAGGCTGCTCAGGCACCCATCAACATAGCAGTTGTGGAAGGGAGGCCTTGGTCACCATGGTGACAGGCCAGTGGGGTAACCCAAGACCTGCCATGTCAGGAGGAAAACCAGGCCACAGGCGATGACCTCAAGGAGGGTAGGGGATGGTGACAGCACAGTAGAAGACCCCCTAACAGAGGACAGCAGGCACCCAGGGCTGACTCAACAGGGAGGCCTGGAGTGTATGAAGGCTGGCTCCCCAACATGTAAGGGGGGCAGGGGCCCCAGAGGCACCATCATGAGGGTCAGCAGTGTCGTGGAACCAAAGGATGGTGTCCTTAGCCACAACGCATCAGGAGGCCCTGCCTAGCAATGCCAGCCAAGGAGATGGTGGCCCTGGGGCCAAGAGGCAGGGAAGCAAAGCCAAGTCTGGCTGGCCAGCCCACATGTCCTTCTGGGAGTCAAACTCATGACCCGGCCAGGTACGAGACTCCAGGCTCTGCTCTAGTAGAGCAGGGGAGACAAGCAATGAGATCCCAAAAGGCAGCCAGACTTAAGTTGCCACGCTATGAGAGCACAAAGATCCCACTAGAGATGCAGATGGACAGGTGACTCTTGGTAACACTCACCTTTACCCCTCGAACTCGGAACTCGGCTAGCGCGCGGCTCATCTTAGTGGCAGCCGTGGGGTGGTCCTTACCATGGGCAATGACTTTGACCAAGAGGGAATCATAGTGCGGGGAAATGAGTGCCCCTTGAAAGGCTGAGGCGTTGTCCAAGCGGATGCCCATGCCCTCGCCGCTCCGGAACACCTGGCAGAAAAGGAGGGCAAAGTCATGGTGGAGGGAGACCCAGAGTGCCTGGTCCTTCAGGGAGGGGCCTGGGAGCCCCAGAGCCCTCAAGAGTTAATTCTGTTCTGCTTTGGCTCGTGACACTTTGCAAGTTGATTTCTGCAAGTGAACCCAGGTGCCCAGCCCCCACTTCCCCAACCCCCGCATAGTCTCCTCTTCCTCCCAGAGAAAAGACTGGCACATGGACTGACATGCATGGTGCCCTCCCAGAGGTGTGGAAGAAATACAGACCAACCGAGGCAAGCTGCGCTGACAGACACAAGCATGTGTGAAGAGCCTACTGTGTGTCAGAAGGATAAAGAAAGACGATCCCCCCTGCCAGGCAGGAGCCAAAGCCTGCGGTTCCACATGAAGTGGATTCTCTCACTTTCTCAGCATCTGCCCATTTGCCTTCCCAACACCCCCCTCAACATGTACCCCCTTTTCCATCTAAAAAGGGGGTGACAGAAGGAAGAGGAGGAGAAGCAGCTAAGGCAAAATGTCTTAGTGAAAATAAGGCTAGGGGAGAGCCAGGCTTGAATCCAGTGGGGGCTTCCACACAGCAGGACTGGAGACAGTCAGCCAGTGGATAACCATATGCTGAGCGCCTACTATGTGCCAAGCATTGTGCTAAGTGCTGGGGAAACTAGGTGGGAGAAGGAAATAAGCATTTATGAAGCTCCTACTAGGTGTCAGACACTTTACAAACATTCTCTCATCTCATCATCACCACAACCCTGAGAGGCTTCACAGAGGAGGAAACTGAGGCAGGAAGGAGGTGTGATGCCCCCACAGCTACTAAGGGTCTAAGGCAGGATCTGAGTTCCAGTCTTCCTGAGCACCGCCTGCAACACCGTCTGGCTGCCTAAAGAGCTGACCGTATGTGGCACCGTGCCCTGTCTGCGCCACGCCCTCTGCTAGGTGCATCCTCACAACATCCCTGGGAGACAGATGCTGTAATGACGCCCCTTTTACACACACCCTCTGGACAGAGGGAAGGTGCTGCCATCCAGGGGTTCAAAGAAGGCTTGCTGCACAGGGAGCGCTGGTGAGGCCTAGGGGGACAGAAGCACTTATTAAGCTCTTACTGTATACCAGGCACTGCACTAAGTACCAGGGCTACAAAGAGAGTAAAAGACTGACTTTGCGGAGTTCACATGCTAACGGGGACACAAATGAGGTAGATTGGGGGTGGTCTGAAGGTAGGCTTGTGGTAGGCACAGGGACAGGGGCAGGTAGGACCTCCTGCAGG
Source organism: Bettongia penicillata ogilbyi (assembly GCA_023548195.1). Taxonomy (NCBI): domain Eukaryota; kingdom Metazoa; phylum Chordata; class Mammalia; order Diprotodontia; family Potoroidae; genus Bettongia; species Bettongia penicillata. Next base: position 8,348,084 of record JAJHZJ010000590.1, read on the forward strand.
CCTTGTATGAGGCCCTGGGGGGTTGGATAGAAGTATAATGACTAGAGGAAGAAGAGGAGAGGGCCATGGGATGAAGGCTTTGAAGGCATCCTGAAAGAGACAGGGGGATGCAGACCCAACAGCTACTGTACTAGTCTAGATGTGGGGGAGGGGCTGTGTCATAGGAGACAAAGGGGACAAGATTTGGTGACTGCCTGAACACGTGGAGGGAGGGGAAGGCTTTGAGTCTGGGGGAGTCAGAGAAACGTCAGGAACAGGGAGGGCCATAAGGGAAAAGATAATGGGTTGTTTTGGACACACAGGTGCCTGTGGCAGCTCAAAAGGTAACTGGAAATGCTGTTCTGGAGCTCAGGACAGAGAGGAGAGGAAGGGGAGGGAGGAGAGAGAGAGAGAAGAAACAGAGAGAAGGAACAGCAGGAAAGGAACATGGGAGAGCGCTCCCTGTCCCTCACCACCAGGAGCCATAACAAGGCTGAAGATCCAGTGGACAGGCTCAGAAGGGGGTCAGAGATTGAGGATGGGGACAACTCTCAGTGGTGTCCAAGGCTGCTGAGAGGTCAAGAAGGATGGAGGCTGTGAGAATGGCAAAGGCCACGAGACTGGGCGAGCAACAGGTCACTAGTGGTTCTGGAGATGGTCTCTCTTTCCTCTTCTGTGAAATGGGGGCAGTGATGCTTCTCTGAAAGGGCATGACTATGCCAAAAGGGATGAGGCATGTCTAAGGTTTTGCCAAGCTTAGAACATTCTGTAAATGTGACTTGTGATTTTTACCTACAGAAGGAAAGAGCTGGCCCCTTAATCTATGGAAGAGGAAACTGAGGCCTGAAAGGCTAGGTGGCTTACCCAGCAGCACACAGATACACAGGCCAGGCCAGGCAGTGAGCCCAGGCTCTTGGATTCTGAAGGGACAACACTTTCCTTTGCATCCTGGTGTCTTTCAAATAAAGAGATAGAGAAAAGCTGACAGATATTCAGAGAACAGAAGAGAAAGAAGCAGAGGGACAAGAGATAGAGAAAGAATAAAGAAAAAGGGGGCCAGTGAGACGGACGGCATTAGTGGGACAACGGCTGGACATGATCCAGCGGAGCGACCTGGGGAATGGCCTGGCCAAGGCTGAGCAGGGAGCTTTCGGGGCTGGGCAGAGGGGGCTCATAGACCGGTAAGTGAAGAGAAGCCAGAGACAGGCCTGATTCAAAGGGACAGAGCAGCCACAGAGACTGGGGTCAAAGGACAGATGGGATGGGATGCCCACAGGTGCCTGCGTGAGCAAGGGAGGAGCCCCCAGAGGGAGATGCCTAGTGCACCATACGCCATGTTTCAGGGGCAGAGGCCTGTTGTGTTCAATAAAGAGGAACTTAATGAAATATTTAAGGGTAAGCACTCAACTGTGCGCAGAAGCTGTCAGCTAAAAATACTTTGTGGTGAACCAGGCAAGGAGGAGGAGGAACAGAAGGAGGGGTGCAGCTGACAGCGGTGGCCAGGCTCTTGGGGCAGAGGTTGGAGTGGGCAGAGCAGGGCTCCTACCTGGCCGTCCCTCAAGCCCTGGGATCCTGCCTTCTCTCCCCTCTCTCAGACCCCCAGGGGTCCTGCTCAGCAGATCCTTCTTTCCTCCACGAGGGGCTGGGCCAGACGGGGGAGATGTCAAAGAAAGGATGCTGGCAGATGCTCAGCTGACACAGAATCCGGAGGTATTCTTAGCCACAGTGAGAGACAGAAGGGAGAGGAAGCAGAGGCTGGGACCCATACTCAGAGAATGGCCAGGGACTCAGAGAGCATAAGAAAATGCACAGTGAGGGCAGGCCGACTGGCCAGAGGAATGAGCAATTGAGGAAGCCCGGGGTGCCAAGTCCTGATCTCTGTGTGGCGGGCTGGCTGCAGGGCCGTGCAGGCCCCTAGCCCTCATTGCACTTCCAGCTCCCAGGTATCCATGCTTTACTGCCTCTTCCACTGCCCCCACCACCCAATTCAAGTTGAGAACTGAAGCAGGAGCAGGTGAGGGGGCAGGTTTTGGGGCAGCCCTTTCCAGAACGGGGCTGGATGTAGACAGGTGACTGTCTGACCACGTAGGCCCCAGTGTGCTCAATGAGCTGAACTTATCTACCTGCCAACCCATCTTCTGTAGATCTGCTCAACCCTGTCTCAGAGGCCATTAATGAGGGACGGAGCACTCATTCCTCCACACCCCTCAGAGCTGGGGGTGGGTGTGTGTGATGTCTTTGCCTTGTTTTTCATCTTTATTTTTTCTCCTTGTCTACCCTGCATAGAGAACTATCCCTTATAACAAACATTAAAGAGAAAATTCAGGAAACTAACCAACCTGTTCCCTGTCTCTGACAATGTATACCACACTACACACCCACTCCCCCTACCTCTGCAAATAAAAAGGCCTTCTCAAGTCCTGCCCAGTTTGGGCCTTCAGGATGGTTTTACTTTCTTTCAACAAAGACCCCATCACATCTACTGAGCATCATCTGGATTGTGTCTGACCAGTTCTGAGCTTATTTTTTGCTTAAAGCTGGGGTCTGCTTCTAGGAGTTTTGGGGGAGGTTGGCTAATGAGCAGAGGTCCCTCTCTCAGGTGTTCATGGCCCAGAGTAGCCTACTTGGGGAAACTTTTCTCATACCTGAGGTAGGTTCTCTGAGGCCTAGGACCAGGCCTCATTGCTCCTCAGTGGGCTTCTACTGTGATAGTAACCCTGAGGAGAGCAGCTCAAGCAGGATGCTGTTTCCTAGAGACTCCCATGGAACAGAACAGCGGTCCAATAAATAATGACTCCCCTACTCCATAATGCTGAAAGGCCACCTAGGTCCTAGTTACGGCCCCTCTGACAGTAGGAGAAAAGGAGGCATAGGAAGGGAAAGGATCAGTCAGGGACAGGCAGCAGGGCCAACCCTCCTCACCTCGATGCGGCCTGTGTCTGGTTGAAAGCCTCGGGCAGGGTCCTCTGTGGTGACCCGACACTGGATCGCACAACCATTGATTCGAATGTTCTCCTGCCGAAGGCCCATATCTGGCAGGCTCCGGCCCTCAGCTATATGGATCTGGGCATGGACAAGGTCTACACTGCAAGAAAGAGCAGAGCAGCAGAGTGAGGACCGGGAGCAAGCGAACCCTGCACATGAGCCAAGCCAATCCTCTCACTTTACAGATGAAGAAACTGAGGCCTAGAGACAGGAATTGGTCAGCCACAGAATCAAAACTGAAGTTGAGGGAGGGGTTCCCTGGCCTGCTGCCCTCACAGCCCAGAGCCTGGCTCCTCAGCTACCACTGGCACCGGCTGTCTCCTGCCTCTCACTATGGCAGTGGGAGATGTTCAGGAGTCTGAATTACAGAGAAAGGGGTGGCTGGAGAAATGCCCGGTAAAATACTGAGTTGCTATATGCTGGTGCCCACCCCACCCCTGCTCTGTGTGCCTCTGCCAACACTGCCAGGCTGCGCAGCTGTGCCCAGGCCATTGGGAGGCCTGCAGGAAACCCCGCACCAAATGGGGACTGGGTGTCAATCAGCCAAGTCCTGCAAAGGACCCCCTCCCACTGAAGGGCAGTGACCTCACCCAGGGGTCCCCTGGAAAAGAGGCCAAGCTTATTCATTCTGCTGCCTAGAATGGTTTCAGTGAAATAAGGGCGAGGACTCAGGGGATCTGTCTGTTGCCTCCTATGGCCTGAGGGCATGTGCTAACTTTCCCCTGCTTTGGCTCCATCAGGTAAGTGTCCTGAGAGGAAGGCTGACTGAGTTGCAGAGAGCCAGGGCCTTGTACAAAGCTGGCCTTTAGTGGAGGGGATGGGCTCTTCAGCACCTGAGGCTCCTGGATAGCTCCCTGCCACCTCCCAGGCCACCAGCCTGGGCTAACTACCTGATATGGGGCACTTTGTTCTCCAGAGCCTGTCTGTTTGGTCTTAGTGGGGCTGCACCCCACCTCCAGGGGTTGCCCATCTGACCCGTGAGGCACCTTCCCTTGGCATCCACCTCGCTCACCCACCACCAAACTCACTTGGTAATCTCCTCAGTGACCGTGTGCTCCACTTGTAGCCGAGAATTGACCTCAATGAAATAGTGTTTGCCATATTTGTCTACAAGGAACTCCACTGTGCCCGCATTCTCATAGCCCACCTGTAGGGGGAAGCTGAGTGAGTAGGGGCCCAGGCAGCCAGAGGAGGGAGGAGATGGGCCAGCCCTTTCATCAGCAAGTCTGGAAGGACATAAGCCCAGTTCCCCACTCAACAAGAGTGATTCAACAAGAGGGAGAAAGGAACACTGCCTGGGAACTTGCCCCAGCTCACGGAAGGGGAGGAAGCTTTCGGGAAGGGGCAGCAGGTGACAGCTCGGGAGTCAGAAGAACTGGGATCCAGAGCCCCTCAGACTGCCAGCCTGGGAGCCCACAGCTCGCTGGCTCTCAAAGATGACAGGAGGAACCTGTGAGCCCAAGCCATTGGGTCAGAAGGAGAGCTGCCTGTAGGGGCAGGAAGGAGCACAGGCCTGGGCATAAAAGGAATCCCAAGAAGGCCTATGTTGGCAGAGAAGATGGGCAGCCTCTGTGAGGAAGGCTCAGCTCTGGGGGCCTTCTTAGAGGAAGCTTACTGCCTTTTTAATGCCAGGGATTAAAGGAGAAGGCAAATCAGGAGCAGTGGGTAGGAGTCATGGGGGTGGAAGGGTGGCTTGAGCAGGGAGGAGAAGGAGAGCAAAGGAGGAAGAGGAGGGAGAGAAAGGCACAGAGGCAGCTGAAGACTCTCTTGGCTCTCTCTGGATCTCCAGATGTCCTTTTCCTCTCACTGTCACCTGGACACACGGCCCTCCTCCCTCCCTTTCTCCCCCCACCCACCCTGGATTGTCCATCTGCCCCCAGTGCACCTGCTTGGCTAATTTGACCGAATCACTAGTCAGACGGCTCCGGAGCTGGGGATCCAAATGGGTAGCAGGGGCGATCTCCACCACCTTCTGGTGCCTCCGCTGGATGGAACAATCCCTTTCGTAGAGGTGCAGAACGTTCCCATACTGGTCCCCTGGAGGAGGCAGGGACCCAGGCTCGCTCAGCAGAGCTGGTCCTCCCCCCAGGAACTCAAGAACCCCCACCACGCCCTCATGACGTTCACCCCCCGGCCCAGCTGCCCCGTCTGCTCCCAGGTCCCAAGTGCTGCTGCTCCAAAGCAGGCCTCATGGGGTCAGAGGGCAGTGCCCAGGGAAGGGTCACTCACCCAGAATCTGCACCTCAATGTGACGTGGTTTCTCAATGAATTTTTCCACAAACAGTGTCCCATTCCCAAAGGCAGCCAAAGCCTCAGAATAAGCCCGGTTAAAATTCTCTTCCAGCTCCTGGAGTGTGGGAACAAGACAGAGACTGGTCCCCTTGTTCAAGGTCACGCAACTGACCCTGTGCCCTTCCTCTAGGATTTGCCTATGGCTCTGCCCTGGGTATTCCACACTTTTGAGGTCAGGGTTTTTGGGGGTCTCAACTGGAAGGGTTCTATTAAGGATAGGTCTTGCTCTGACTCCACCAGTTCTGCCCCAGCCCCCAACTCTTGTTTACCTCAAAGCTGTAGACGACCCTCATGCCACGCCCCCCACCCCCGTAGGCGGCTTTGAAGATAATTGGGAGGCCGTAGCTGTTACAGAATTCATGAGCCTCGTGCAAGGAGGAGATGGGGTGATCTGTGCCTGGAACTACTGGGACGCCTGTGGAGAAACAGGGGCATGGGATCTCCATGGCAGTGAGGCTAGGAATCCTCTTGCCACCATCCCCTTGGACTCCAGTTCCTGCCACCGTGTACCTGCAGCAATGGCGATGGCCCGCGCCTCCACTTTGTCCCCCATCTTGCGAACCACTTCAGGGCTGGGACCGATGAACTTGATTCCTGCATCATGGCAGGCCTGAGCAAAATCAGAGCGCTCCGACAAGAAGCCATAGCCAGGGTGGATGGCATCAACATGATTCTCCTGTCCAGGAAAAGTGGCCGTTGCAGGCAGCAGGGGAGCATTTGGCTGAACCTTGAGGGTCCCTTTGTTGAGATCCCCACGGGGCTCCTAGCCCCGCCTGCCCCACTTACCTTGGCCACCTTGATGATGTCTGGGATGTCCAGGTAGGCCTGCACTGGGGCAAGGCCACGCCCAATGAGGTAAGCCTCATCTGCCTTCTGCCGGTGCATCTGCCCTGTGTCCTGCTCAGAGTACACAGCCACCGTGCGGATGCCAAGTTCCGTGCAGGCCCGGAACACTCGAATGGCTATCTCACCTGGGAAAATCGAGAAACAAATATTCGGGTCCTGCTCTGGAACAGGCAGGAGATGCATGTGATCTAGACAGAGGCTGTGGAGTTCCTGGGTACTTCCCCAGGCCATGCTGGGCCAGGCCAGTTGGCTGTGAGAGGGGGAAGCAAGGATGGGAAGGACCAGTGATTCTTTGCCTTACCTCGGTTGGCCACCATGACTTTCTTGATGGGATTGTACTCAGGGTAGGGGCTACTGTAGGAGTTAGAGGCACATCGGACACTCAGGAGCCTTAGGCCCCCATGGGCCAAACGGATCCTCCACATCTACAGAGAAAGAAAGAGGGAAAGAAAGAGAGAGAACCCTGTTAGAGCAGCCACAGCTGGCCTCTTGGGAAGACCTTCCCCAAGGAGACCAAGAAGGAAGCCCTCCCTCACACCTCCAGTCTCATGTGAAAGAGCAAACATGACTTCAGGCCTCCTTCCCCAGTGCACTCATGTCTTCTGGGCCTTCGGATGGGCTGACTGGCTGCCAGACCAGAGACTCCCAACTTGGCCCAAGAACCGCCTTTAAGGCAAACCCCAACCTTGGGTCTTGCTATTCTAGGAAGAAGGTGATAAGACTGAGAAGAGCCATGCCAGTCTCCTGCTGCCTCCAGCATGGGCCCCCTTCCCTTGGTTTCTGACTCTGACCAGGGTACAGTCAGTGGTGGCAAAATCAGGGTACAGTCAGTAGTAGTTGGACCCTGACATTCAGCCAGGCTGTGACAAGGAATGCCCACCTCAGCGGTGGCAACAATGGTGGGTGGGAGAGAAGGGTGCAGTCTCTAAGGGTTGGCTAGTTATCTATTCATAAGTCACTCAGCTCTCATGCGCAGCGGGGAGGGGTATTTGCCTGGATGTCTCCTAAGGAATCTTCCAACTCAAGCAGTATAACCTGGGCTAGGCCCAATAACCTCTCTCAGCCACAGGTCATCTGTAAAACCAGGGGGTTGAACTAGCTTAGAATATTAGTAATGACAGCTAGCATTTATAGCACCATAAGGTTTGCCCCAAAAAGCTTTAGAAATATATTTTATTCTCACCACAATCTTGTGAGGTAAGAACCATTGTTAGCCCCATTTTACAGATAAGGAAACCGAGGCAGACAGAGGAAATGATTTGCCTGAGGCAGGATTTGAACTCCTGTACTGACCACTAAACTACCCAGCTGCCTCATGCTCTTTCATTCCCTCTTCCCTCTAAATCTAGTACCTCAAGAACAACCCTGTCTGCCATCTCCTTCCTACATCCTCATAGACCTTCTTGCTGGCAGAGTGGCCCTCCTCACCAAGGGATGCTTCCTCTGGCCTCGAGCCTCCTCATGAGCCATGCCTGAGAAGCCTGTGGACCCTTTTCTCAGGAAAATGTTTTTAAATGCATAAAAGGCATAGAATGACAAAGGAAACCAATTACACAGTTCTCCCTTTACTGGTCTGCCTCAGGAAAGGAAGGAGGGAGGGAGAGAAGAAGGGAGAGAAGGAGGAGACCCCATACCAGGCAAGCCGAGGAAGACCTGGGGAGGCAGGGCCAGACTCGTGGGAAGCTGGCCTGAACAAGAACCCCAGGTGGGCAGATCCATGGGGGTGACTGGAGGTGCAAAGCCCTTGACCAGGTAGCAGCTGTGACCTCTCTCTCCATGTCCATGCCCCTTCTTCTGCTTTCCCCTAGGGAGTTTTAAGGTTGGGGTTTTTTTTCGGTAGGGGGTTGAGGAGGAAAGACTGAAGGCCTGCCCTTTTTTCCCTGGGGAGGCCAACAACTCTGCAGAGGGAGGGAGCTGGGTGATGAGGAAATCAGATTCCAAGTCTCTGTCCATGCCACTCACAGCCCTGCTGTGCCTTTTATGGTCCCATCACATTGGGGAAGGAATGTTCTAGAGAGCAAATGGTCCCTTGCCTGGCAGAGGAGCACATGCTCACTTGTTTTCAGCCATGTTTGACTCTTTGTGACCCTACTTGGGGTTTTCTTGGCAAACAGCCTACCTAGACTGTTTTGCCATTTCCTTCTCCAACTCATTTTACAGATAAGGAAACTGAGGCAAACAGGTGCAGTAACTTGCTCACGGTCACACAGCTAGGAGGTGTCTGAGGCCACATTTGAACTCAGGTCTTCCTGACTCCAGGCTCAGTACTCCATCCACTGCTGAGCCTCCTAGCTGCCTCTAGAGCGGGGAGGAGAATCATACTGGGTGTCCCTTCTTTACAAAGAGCACAAGAAGGAAGTCAGAGACCAGTGACCCCAGAAGCACTCGGTCTGCCTAGGCTGCTTTCCTGGAAGTCTCAGGAGCAGGTTCTATGGGCTCCTTTGAGCCTTGGGGCCTGTACAGCTGGTGGATGCAGGCTATGGCTCCTTGTGGGGGAGGCTGGCTGCCAGGAAAGCCAGGAAGGCTGAGCAGATCAATAGTAGGACTTCAGTTCTCTGCCAGATGCTCCTCCTCTCCTTCTTTCCCCTCCCTCTCCACCTCTCTCCCAAGTGGGGCAAAGGGCACCAAGAGGTGGGGTCAGTGGAAGTTTTCAGGGCCCAGGACGGATAGGGGAAAGATGCTTCCATTAGCTCTGGGCAGAAATCAAGTGAGGGGGAGTGCACAGACGCACAGGGAGCCCTACCCTCTTGGGTTCATTAGAGTAAACCAGAGCACGTTTATTTGTGGTAGTAAGGACACCCACCACATTGCCCAGGTTCTAATCCCACCACTGACCAGCTTGGCCATGTTGGCCAAGTCCCTGGTAGTAAACAGTCCAAGGCTAGGCTGCCCCAGCCTGGCCTGCCCTGCCCTGCCCTGCCCAGACGCAGCTGTTGCCAGGACCCTAAGAGAAGCTCTTGGTTTGAAACAGTAATAACATCTGCTGCCTTTCCTAAAGGACTGTGCAGCTGTGTAATGGGTTTTCTTTTTCTCACTTTCTGGGGACTTCAGAACAGAAAGGAAAATTCAGTTTTTAAAATAAAGCCCAAATAACTGCAGCAGACTCCTGAAAGGGACCCCCGAGTTTCCCCCACAATCGGCCCTCCCAAGCACCTTCCTGGGCCCCCCAAGTGGTTTCTCCAGTGGGAACCCCCAGTGTGCCCCCTCAAGTGACCTCCCAGTCCCCCTGAGCGGCTTCCTGAGTGGTGCCCCCAGCTGCCCTCTCATTGGGCCCCCCAGTGTGCCCCTCCAAGTGGTCTCCCCAGCAGGGCCCCCCTCTAGCTTGACCACCCCACAAGCGGCCTCCTGAGCATCTCCAGCCGATCTTTTCTAAAGGGTAACTTTGGACACATGGAACAGAAAGACACTGGGAACTGAGAACCCTGGCTTTGCCCTGACCATGCCCACAACTGAGCCTAGATCTCCTCCACTGAAAGAAGCAACTGGACATGAGAGAACCTCCTCTGCTCACTAAACATCTGGAGCTCCCTCAGACCCCTGCTGTGTTCTATCCAGGCTCTCTGGTTCTGGCCTCCAGCTGCCTTTCCCAAGAGAGAGAGCCCCCATTCTGGCCTCCACACTGAGTGCCAGGCTCCCCCAGGAGAGCTGTGCCCTTGGTATGGAAAGGAGCTTTCCTATGGCCCCTCCAACACCACCATCTTTATTGGTACTTTATTTCAATGGCATCTTCCCTGCCCCCTGGGAAACTCATGGAAAGCGGAGAGAGTGTCAGTCATCTTTCCATCCCCCAGCAGCATGGGCCTCCTTCACCATAGGAATGGGGGCGCAGGAAATGTTTGCTAAACGAATGAATGGCTCAGAGGTCAGAAATCAGAGAAGACCGAGGCCCTGACCAGGATCAGATGCTAGGACAGAAGGTCAGCCCCTGAATGGAAGCTGCCAAGACAGGAACAGAACCAGGCTGCCCTATGCTGGAACCGAGGCAGCCAGTCACAGCTGAGTGAGGGGCAGAGCAAAGGGCGGTGTCACAGAGCCTAGCTGGATCAAGGACTGCTTGGGGCCAGGCAGGGACACAGGCAGAAGCTCGGGTACCAAGAGGCTCTCTGCCAGCCTCCATCCATACCATCAGGACTGCCAGTGAACGGATCCACCCTGACCCACCACACACACTCCACAAATCCTGGGCAGGCTCACCAAGCTGGAGTTAAGAGAGTCCCTGGTGATCACTACCCTCCTTACTCATCCCCACCCACGCCATACACACACACTTGTATGCTGATTGAATGTGCATGCACACACACACAGCACATGCATATGATCAGCAGAGCCACCACCCTCGAGGCAGGAGTCCAGTATCATGAGCTTGCTCTCCCGGAGCTTTGTACCTTCCATGTTTAGTAATATTATCCAGAGAAGGTACTGGAAGCCCTGAAGGAGATTAAAGGCCCAATCCCAGCCTAGAAGAAAGCAGACTTAATGAATAAAGCATCAGATGAGTCTACTCCCCCCAGCCCCCTGGTAGCAGCGCACGCACACACACACATACACACACACACACAACACACACAACACCTACAAGAAATCCTGCCCTATCCCACCAGCAGGGACCAGTTTCACAATGTACTCACCCTGCCAAGGGCCAGCTAATCAGGCAAGACAGTGGAGCTGCCTCTGTCTGGAAGGGAGGCTGGGGGCTAGGGGCACACTGGGGTTGGCCCACCAGGAACTCCTGATCTGCCTAAGGTCACTGGCCCCAGGGTTCAAAGTCTGGTAGACAACTCAAAGGCTGGGTCATGGCCAAGAGTAAAATTGGGAGGATGGGGCCTGCTGGAGCACTTCCTGTCCTCCTCCCTCAGCCTGGGGGGCACCTGGAGCTACGATCTGGGGCCAAAGCTTGGGAAGGAGGACAACAATTGGTGGGTGGGTGGCAGGCCCAGATGGGGCCAAAGGCAGACCAAGAAGGCAACTAAGAGAGCCTGTGAGGTGTCCACTGAGAATAGCTTGTTCTAATGGAGAAAACCCAAAGAAGATTCCAGTGGATGGGCTGCAGAGGGGATGGAAAACAGCTGATCTGTTAGGATACTGGCAGAAGCTGGGAGAGGATAAGCAGGCAGTTCTAGTATCCATGATGCCTGCCCAGTAGAGCCCAGCTCCCACCTAAAATCAGTCCCTACTCCCTCAAGTCAGAAGCCAAGTCAGCCCAGTCCTCAGCCTGCTGGCCCCACCACCAGCATTTGCCTCCTTCTTCCAGCCAGGAGCTGAGGCTCCATGGGAAACCTTTAGGGAGAGCTGCCTGTGGGACTGCCTGAAAGCTCTCCTTCACCTAGAATTTCCAGGAACCAAACCTAAACATCTCAGCCTTCTACTTGGTCCTTTCCATCCACTTCCAGGAAAAGCATAGTCAGCCAGCTTCCCTGAAGGCCCCAAGAGTTAAGGGATGGGTCTGATGGTCATAGTCTAAGGAAGAAGAAAAGTACTGGGAGCAAAGGGACATGAATTCTGTAGGACCTTGGAGAAGTCCCAAACTCTGTTCCAAAATGTCCTCATCTGTAAAATGGAGCTATCTTCTCCATTTGCCTCACCAGGGGGTTTTCACCTGTTTGATCAAGGGCCTTTTTGTCAGTCTGGGGAAACTGAGGCAGTCTTTCTCCAGGACCCAGATAGTGCCCTCGAATCAGAAAGACTTCAGCTGGAATCTTGCCTTGGACCATCTGTAAAATGAGGATCATAATGGTGCCCTTCACAGGGTCATGTCTAGAACATGCTAGAGTAACGCTAGCTGATACAATTTTTATTCAGAGTAATGTCAAATGTATAAGATACTTAGGGTTACCAAGGTTTACATTAGAGTTATCAAAATACTTTTTTTAATTAATAGATGCCAGGTGAAGAACCCCTGCCAGCCTCTGTCTAACTGAGGCCTCTTCCACCTGCAAGGCCTGAACATTGCTACACCTTCCCAACAAACTCCACAGCAGTCTATCCTCCACACGGTCGTCAAATGTATCTTCTTAAAACAGTCTGGGCCAAAATAAACACAAACAGATAAAAGGCAGATCTAAATAAATGGAGAAATACTAATTGCTCAAGGGTACACCAAGTCAATATCAAATATGACAATACTACCTAAAGCCATTTACTTATTCAGTGCCATAGCAATCACCTATCAAATGATTACTATACAGAACTGGGAAAAATAGTAACAAAATGGATCTGGAGGAACAGGGGGCCTCACAGGACCAGATTTCAAACTATACTACAAAGCCATAATCATCAAAACAATTTGGGTAAGAAATAGATAGGCTGATCAGTGGAACAGACTAGGTACACAATATACAGTAACAAATGAGACCACCAACCTAAAGACTGCCCAAGGGGGCAAGAACTCACTGTGTGGCAAAAACTACTGGGAAAACTGCAAAGGAGTCTGGCATAAACTAGGTACAGGCCAACAGCTCAGACCACAGAACAAATGGGTACATGATTTAGGCATGAAGGGTGGTGTCAAAAGCAAATTAAAAGAGCACGGAGGAAACTGCTCATCATACCTAGAGTCAGAGGACAAGTTCAGGACCCAAAACAGGGAGGTGGGCTCACGAAGAGTTATTACGTTTTTGAACAGCAATTTGGAACTATGCCCAAAGGGCTGTGCATGCTCTTTGATCAAGAAACATCACTACAAGGTCTGGATCCCAAAGAGATCAGAAAAGAGGAAGAGGACCCATATGTACAAAAATACTTATAGCAGCTCATTTTGTGGTAGCCACAAATTGAATTGGAAATAGAAGTGATGCCCATCCCCTGGGGAATGACTGAATGAGCTGGTGCATATCATTGTGATAGAATACTATTGTGCTATGAGAAAGGATAAGCAGGTGGACTTCAGAAAAACCTGGAAAGACTTCCATGAACTGATGCTGACTGAGGTGAGCAGAACCAGGAGAACATTGTACACAGTAACAGCCACATTGAATAGACTTAGCTCTTCTCAGCAACACAAGAGTCTAAGACAACTCCAAAAGACTCATGATGGAAAATGCTGTCCACATCCAGAGAAACAACTATGGGGTCTGAATGCAGATGGAAGCAGACTATTTTCTCTTTTTATCCTTCCTTATAGTTTTCCCCTTTTGTTCTGATTCTTCTTTCGTAATATGACTAATGTGGAAATACATTTAATATGATTGTACATGTATAACTTTTATCAGATTGCATGCCATCTTGGGGAAGGGAAGAGAGGAAGAAAAAAATCTGGAACTCAAAATCTTATAAAAGTGAATGCTGAAAACTATCTTTGCATATAATTGGGAAAAAGTGAAATACTATTAAGTGGGAAAAAAAACAAATTTAAAAGTTTTTGTTCAAACAAAACCAATTCAGCTAAAATGAGAAGAGCTAAAGGTAAATGGGAGACAGTCTTTACAGCAGGTTTCTCTGATAAAAGTCTCCTTTCTCAGATACACAGGAAATTGATTGAAATTTATGAGTCCTCTCCCAATTGATGAATGGTTGGAAGACAAAGGCAGCTTTCAAAGGAAGAAATCCAAGCTATCAATAGCCATATTTTAAAAAAAGCTCTAAATAGTTAATAATTAAAGAAATGATTATTCAAACAACTCTGAAGTGCCACCTCAGGTGGTACTCCACCATCAGACTGGCTAAGCTAACAAAAAAAAAACCACCACTAGAGGGGCTGAGGGAAAATATGCACTGTTGGTGAAGCTGTAAAGTAATCTGGAACTTTGCCCCCAGATTGTGCAACCCAGCGATACCACTACAAGGTCTATGACCGAAAGAGATCAAAGAGAAAGAAAAAAAAACTATACGGTAAAAAATATTTATAGTAGCTTGTTTTGTATTTGCAAAGAACTGGAAAACGAGACGGTGCCCTTCAACTGGGAGACAACTGAACGAGTACGTGAGAGCAATGAAATGCTATTGTACTGTAAGAAATGAAGGGGATGGTCTTAGAGACATTTCGGAAGACTTGTACATACGGACACAAAGTGAAAAATGTTGAGTTTCATTTTTAAAACCATGTTTTAAGTAGCTACAAGAGCTCTAGATTTAAACCTAATATTGCACTAGTTTTCTTGGCATCTTCTACCTTCTGTACTTTCTACTGTAATAATGTCTGGTCACTGGATTCGGATGGCTCTGGAGGAGAAGTGAGGCTGGTGACCAGCACAGCCCTCACTCATTCAAAACAGTCAGGTGCAAGTCATGTCATCATTTCTCTCATGGCAACAAAGGACGAACACAATAATGTAAAAGGCCTTCGACAATGAATAGATCATTTTATCCCTGGGTTTTCTATAAACAGTTTACAAGACATGATTTGGTTAAAAACAATATGTCACAGAAATCCTGTTTGCAAATTAAACTGTACAAGTATCCAAAATAATAATTAAAAAAGGAAATGTCATTTATATAATAACAATTTTGAAAGACTTAGAAACTCTGATTAACTCAAGGACCAACCACAATTCCAGGGGACACCTGATGAAACATGCTGCTGCCCACCTCCAGATAGAGAACTGACAGATTTAGAGTGCAAACTGGTGCAGAGGGGGTCTTTAGACAAGGTGGATGCGGGGATTTCTTTGTTTGACTCTATATACATGTTTAAAATGGGTTTTAGATTTTTCCTTGCTTTCTGTAAGGTAGCGGGGCTGGGGGGAAATGAGGGAATAGAAGGGAAGGAGATAACACAGACCTGAAAAGAAAATTGAATTAAAGAAAAAAACCAGTTCCGATCACGTCATTTCCCTTCTCAAATATCTTTAAGGGACTTCCAGTCAAAATGGTACCAAACCAGAGACAAACAACCCAGCTCCCACTCACCTACTCCCTGGAGCTCATAGATCAATTACTGATCACAAATTATACTGAGAAACTAGTGTAAGGAATTCTTATATCCACAAGAGGTCAGTCAAAATTCTAAGAAAACAATAGAAAAAGGAAGAACTAACAAGGTATAGGGCAGCCTCCAAACTGGACCAGAGACAGTTCAGGGACATGTGTAGCTGAGAGACAGAAGGAGCAGAGGGTTTTCCCAGGAAAGCCCCAAAGTGATCAGAAAGCCCCAGGACTTAGGGCTTGGGAACCCTATTTAGACAGGAGGCTCTGAGGTCCCTAATCCTCTGCTCTGAGAGGACCCTGAACATCCAGGGCTCTGAACCCTAGAGTGGGGTGAGAGGGCCTAACCTCAGAAAATGGAGGGTCACAGTGAAGGGTGCTGGGGGAGACCCAGTCAAAAGCACAAGGCCCTTGGTCTTGGCCTTGGCCCTACCTCAAAGTCCCAATTTAAGGATTAAAGCTGTAAAGCAAACAGAACATCAATTAGTATTAAAAATTATCCTAGATGTAGAGATCCCTCAAAAGAAGATACAAGTAATGCAGTAACCGCAGAGACTCAAAGTGAGAAAAACAAAACTTTTCCATAAGAACAACATGAATACCTAGAAGAGATGAAGCAGGAAGTACATTTGTGAAATCAAAGTTCTAGAGCTCCTTTTGATGTCCTGGGCTCAAACCTCTGGACCACTTCTCAGGAAAAAATGGTTTTCAATACATAAAAGAAATACATAGGATCACAAAGAAAATCAAGGGTATTGAAATATAATTATCAAAACATTTAAAATTTTAAAAAACCAACAAGCTCACACATCCCAGATATCTGTAAGAAACCCTGTTCTAGATGAAATAATTGGAATGAGAATCAATAGCTCTGAAGAGAAAGCGGTAAACCTGACTCAAGAAAAGGACACCCTCAAAACTGACCAAACAGAAATCAACGACTCACCAAGACAGAAAGTCTAAAGAAATCATAAGACTGAAAAAATAGAAAAAAAAAATCTAAGCTAGCCCAAATTAAAAATAATCAACCTAGGAAGGAGATCAAGGAGAGATCATTTAAGAATCATTCAACTCCCTGAAAACTGTGATTTTTAAAAAGCCTGAATATTGTATTTCAGGAATCTTAAAATGAAAAGTGCCCAGATCTATTAGAACCAAAGGGCAAAAAAAAGAGGGTAAAAGGAGTATACTTGTGCGCACAGGTGGAAGAAAGGGATGAAACTTGATCTTTCTGGCAATTAGGGTGTATGAAGAAAAGCACAAATATGGAGGAAGAGATGGCGGAGTAGGCGTCCATGGACAAAGAAAGGTTATAGTTTGCTGTAGAAATACACCAAAATAAACAAGAAAACTCGCAGAAACAGGGAGGAGTTGGTTAAGAGGGAAGAGAATGCTGGGTGGGCAGTCAGTCAGTCTAATCCATTTATTATGCACCTACTAGATTAACAGAGGGAAAAAGAGCTAGCATCTAAGTAGGGGAAGAGAGGGCTTAGATGACCCTGTGGACACTAAGGGAACAGTCAAAACAACTGTAGCATATAAATGTAACAGAATATTATCACACTGTAAGAAAGGAAAAGACACCATCTCAGGGAATCCTGGGTAGCACAAATTGATGCACAGAGGCCTAGAAGACCTGAAACCACGGACAAAGAACTCTGACTGATGCACTGACGGGCTGGGTCAGAGGAGTCAGAGGACTGCTGAAGATGGACACACAGCGTCTGGCCAAAACCACTGCTCCATGCGTTTGGCTCAACTACACTTATTTGTTCAAGAATTTCCTTTCTTTCTTTTTCTTTCTTTCTCTTTCTTTCTTTCTTTCTTTCTTTCTTTCTTTCTTTCTTTCTTTCTTTCCTTCCTTCCTTCCTTCCTTCCTTCCTTCCTTCCTCTCTCTCTCTCTCTCTCTCTCTCTCTCTCTCTCTCTCTCTCTCTCTCTCTCTCTCTCTCTCTCCTTCTCTTTTGCTCTCTTCTTGTTCTTTCTTTTGACGGCCAATGAAACATTTTCAAATGCAAAGAAAGGTGTTCAGGAGGAAGCATAGAGAAGCAGGACAGTTTTGAAAGTAATCCACTGATTTATAGATAGACTTTTTAGAAAAGCAAAGATCTCATTTCCTATTCATTCACTTTCCACAGTCGCCCCACAGAGGCTCATCCAATGCCCACCTTGGCTCTATCCCTCCTCTCCTCAGCCTCTGGGAGCCCCTCACTGCCACCTTGCTGTCTAGTACAATATAGCTCAGGTGTCACACAGCTATGGTCCCTTCTCCCCTTGATGGGCTCTTTCTTTCCCTTTTGAAATTTCTCTGTATTTCCTCATCTGGAAGTTGTGTTCTCCCAGGAGAGCATAAGCTACTTGAAGGGAGGTTGGACTGAGCCTAGCTCCAGGGATTGCAGCAATCAAATGTGACAAAGGGTGGAAAGGACTCTTGTATAAGGGAGCTACTATATGACTCTGATTCCTTTTAGAGGGGAAAGGAACCACTGGGAACCCTTCTTAAACCTCTCAAGGGGAGCTGGTCCCACTTAAAGCCATCCCCAAAGAATCCTGTATGCCTGAGGGGAGGCGGAGAGAGGGAAAGCCTTTCTCTGCAGACTCCCCAGTCTGACTAGGCTGACTTTGGGCAGCTGCTGGGAGAATGAGGAGGGGATATCATTTGTAAAATGCTTTCACAGACACTATCTCACAAAAGCCACGGGAAAAAGAAAGATGCCAGTGTTCCATTTTACAGATGAGCTGAGATCCAAGGCACGGGAACTTGCCCAAGGTCATACAGAAGAGCTAGTGGCAGGGCAGGACCAGACTCTTCATGTCTTTCCACCATTCCTGGAGGTGACCCATGTCTTCCTGCCACTAAACTGAATCTGGAGGACGTAAGGAAACAAGACCTTCTCAGGAATTCAGGGAGCTGCTGCATTTGGTGATTCCCCTAGAGGTCAGGCTGAGCTGCATTTTCCATCAGACCAAACAAAGGAGCAAACTCCCTGCCTGAGTTTCTCATGTTATGAATAAAGTCCTTTTATGAGGGGCAGTGCAGAAGCAAGGCCCATTCCCCTAGTGCTCCAGAGCAGAAATCTTTAAACAGGACACAATTATCCCCTAACCCAGTACAGGTAACCTTCTGTCCATGATGCCCACATTTCCACATCATTTCTAAGCCAGAGTGGATTAGTCTGGGTGGGGTGCCTGGGCCAAATTCTGGAGGTAGCAAATTCTTGAATTTGGCTGGACCCCTGAGAGGGTTCCCAAGCTGAGAACCTGAGAGCATCCTGCCAAAGGCTGCACACGCCCCAGTCACCAGATGGCTGCTGTCATCATGGAAGGATATTTCTTCTGCTTGGCTCTCCTCTAGGATAAGAAGTCATGCTCACAGCCTGAGGTAGAGCTCAGCACCAATCTCTACTTGGGTGTCCTGCGGGACAGGCCACATTTCCCTGCTGGGGACAGGGAGACAGCGAGGTACCTCTGTAAAAGGAGAAAAGAGGCAACCAGCAGCCTCAAACACTTCCTTCCCCCTGACTTTGTCCTCTAGAGAGCTAATGGTTTAAAGTTCATGGAGAGATCCCTCCTGCCTCTTCTCATTTCAACCTTGTCTGAGTGGGGAGAGAGAAGGGGAAAACAAGGCTGCATTGACTCAGGAGCAGGGAGTGACTACCAGGTCTGCTCTTTGCTTAATTTGGCTCCCAACCATGGGACTTCACAGAGCAGGCCTTCTTCACTTTGGGTTTCACAAGAAGCCAGACCTCCTTCCTCTTCCTCTTCCCACGGGAAGTATGATGATGACCATGCTGAGAAGAGGTTTGGGTTTGGACAAATCTGGCTTTGGAGAGTTCCAGATGTGACAAAAAATGATGTTGTTCTGGTGCTCAGCAGCAGTAGCTCCACAGTCTGAGCGGCCCCAGAGACTCCCTCCCCTGTAATGCCCCCCTCAATAAACTACACCCACTGCACGTCTACCTACAGCTGGCCTGAATCCCACCTGGTTCTATGGGCTTGACAAGGCCCAGATCCACTCTCAGGACTGAGTCTTGGTGCAGACCAGCATTCACCTACAAGGCTCTTAAATCAAGATGGCTCCAAGGGCTGTAGAAACATGGGGTTCACCCACCAAGATCTGTGCTTTTTGTTTTCCATCATAAGTGGCTCCCAGCCTTGCAGGACCATAGTCCTAGAAGCTGGAAGGGATTTCAAAGGTCACTTTGCCAACCCCTTGGAGGCTTGCCCAGGGTCACGGCTCTTTCAAACTGGGGAGGTGCTCTCAGCTGCATCACTTGGCCCTCCTCCTTAGAAGGGGGGCCAGAAACTGAAGATCTAAGTCCAGCATTGGAGGTGGCCAGACAGGAAGTGCAGCTCTGAAAGCTCAGAGGTGAGGGCAGCAATCTGAGGCCTGGATCCTCATGCCAGGACACCCACAAGTGTTAGGGAACTGAAGAGAGGGAGATCTGTGGGAAGCCTGGCTCTCAAGACATCCAAGCAGCCTGAGAGATTGTTGGCAAATGACAATGGAAAGAGACATGTTTTTGGAAGGGACTCCAAGTTTAACTGAGTCCTCTGGGCAGAGGGAAGCATGTTACAAGTCTAACCTAAGAGCCATCCCACGTCTCAAGGGTAGGAAACAACAAGGAAAGGAAGACACTCTGTCTTCCTTGGGAGGGCGACTGAGATACTCACAACGTATAACCAAGAGTGGGGTGAGTGGACAGGGAACACGAGGGGCCCAGCACAGGAAAGGATACAGCAGAGACACAGACACAGGGAAAGGAAAGCAGCCAAGAAAGGGGGGGAAGGGGTCAGCCCTAAATTCCAGTGGATGTGAACCCCTGGACTGGCTCTAGCTCAGGGCTCCCCAAAACAACCAGCAAAGCCTGGCCCCACGATGGGGTGGCACACGAGCGCATGTACATATACACTCCATCCCATTTGTACAGAGCTATCTACCATCATCTCCCCCTTTAGACTGGTAGGTCTCCCAGAATTCAGCATGGCATCTGGTACATAGTAGGCCTTTCATAATTGCTGGCTGACTGATCACTGCCTATGCTACCAAGAGTCAACAGTGAGTACCAGCCCCCTGGCTGTGGTTCCAGGGATTAATGACTGGCTGTCATTCCTGGCACTGTCCAGGGAGTATGGGAACAGAGGGATAGGGGCTGGAGATGAGCAGCTCAGAAGTCACCTTGTCCTGGGCCAGAGGAAAAGTAAGCGTGGACCCCAGTCTCAGCCCCCGGCTATGGATTCAGGGCCAATATTGCCACCTAGTGCGTACAAGAAGCAATGGCGGCTCCCTCAGCAGCAGCAGCCCCTCATCCCCTCTCTAAGGACAAGAAGGAAATCATCTGCCTGGGCATTTGTAGCAGAAAAAGATTAAATTGTACAGAGGGGGAAACTGAGACCTAGAGAGGGGTCATTATTTGCCCATGACCTCCCTCCCCAGCAGTTCTCTTGGTGAAACATCAAACTTCCGCTTGTCTCTAGGGGTTCTAAGCTCCCCCACCCCGGGCAAGCAATGCCAGAGGGTGGCCAGCTGGCAGCACCTCCTCCCCTCTAAGCCTTCTTTTCTCCAGGCTCCATCTCCTTCAACCAATCTTCCTATCCAGCCTGGCCTCAGGGCCCGGATCATCCTGAAGGCAGCAGTAGTCAAAGATGGTCAGTCTGAGTCTTGGAGATGGTAGCACAGACATCAGGAAGCCTGTCAGACATCCCGGGTATCATGGGCACTGGTCCTGCTTGCCTTCTTAGTGAGGAGGGGTGGGAGGAAGAGAATTTGGAACTCAAAATAAAAAGGTAAAAGGCAGCTCAGAGGCGAAGCATGAGCTTGAGTGAGAGGAGGTTAGGAGAAGCTGAAGATGGAGGCCAGACAGACAGACAGAACAACTGAAGGAAGAGATAGAAGGAGATGGGATTGGGGGCACATGCAGGGGGTTTGGCCTTGGCTGGAAGGGCCACTTTATTTTCAGAAATTGAGGAAAAATTATCAAAGATGCCAAGCATCCGGACCAGAAAACTGCATCAGATGATGTTCCTCCCCAGACCTGCTGTATGAGATGGAATCTCTGAATGGACAATTCATTGATCTGCTTTTGTATGTTGAATCTCTGTATCTGCACTTATAACAAGGGGACTGCCCTTGTCCTGATGTCAATGCATCAATTAACTTGCTCCCTTCCCATATTCATATAAAGGGGGATAGATGAAGGTAAAAATTCATAGGGGAAAGAATGTGAGGAGGTATTCATTGATTGGATTTAGGTGTAGAAACAAATTTTAATAAAGAAAAAGAGGGGGATTTTGTGGGAAGTAGGAAAGTTCTGTTGTTCACATTCCCAGGTGATAAAGGGTTGTGACCTAGCATGGACAGGTTAGAGGTCAGAAACCCAGGCCCAAGGAGCTGTATGAGGAAGGGCCTATCAGAGAGGAGAACATGGAGTCACATGGTCAGGAGACAGTGTCACGGGAGATCCAAAGATCAGAAAACTGTATAAGAAGCCCCATCTTCCTGTACGTGTTGTAGTCTTCCCATAACCTTACTGGGGAGGCTACCTGTCCATTCAAGGGGAATGGATGTAAAGATTAATAAAGGCTCTCCTGATTTCACAACAGGTATTAGTCTTTATTTAAGGTGACCATGTTTCTCACTGTTGGGGGCAGCTCACTTCTAACACTCACAAGCCCTGGAACTTCCCTCCCCAGTTTTAAAGGTCCAGAGGACCACATATGGGCCAGGTCAAAAGGTGCTCTTTCCATGGCTCCAACCAGGAATCCAAAGTTAATGGGAAATAATGCTGAGTGATGGCCACCATCTGGTCCAGTTGAGGGCAAGTCTTGGCTCACCCCTTCATGTTCCACCCGCTGCTGGGAGACGGGCAAGTCACAGGGAAAGGATGAGAGAGAGCCTACTGGAGGAAGGTCTTCGAGACACCGTGAGTCTTCCATGAGGCATCCATGAGGTTTCCCTTCAGAGGAAAGAGGCTTGGGCAGAGCCAGGATTAAAAGGCCTCAACACTGTGGAAGGAGCATCCACATTAAAGCAGAGCCGCGGTGAACAGGACGTTTTGGAGCATGACACTGGCATGTCATGGGCTCGGAGGAGCAAGGGAAACTGCAGGATAGTGCTGGCATCTAATCAGAACAAAAGGTGTGAAGGGTAAGGCTTTCAGCCTGGGGTCTAAGTTTGCAAGGAATTAGCAAGTGGGAAATGCTCCCCCAGGTGGCCCTCCAGTCCACAAACAACAGGAAAACGTTTCTGATGTTCAAGAAGGTTCACCAAGAGAATTAGGTGTAACCAGATCCACAAGGTTATTATTAAGGGATGTTCCCCCAGAGCAAAGAAGTCACATCCTTTCTCCTAGGGGAAATTCTATCTGTTCCAAGCGATTCTTCTCTTTCAGCCTCTTCCCCTACCAAGCCTTTTGGAAGCTGCAAAAAGCTGAATGCCTCAGTCTAATCTGAGTGTCAAAGGTTATTCAATGTTTAGGAAGGCTACAAAGGGTCCCCTGCCACCAAGAAATCCACGGTCAAATGAGGGACAGACAGAAGACCAAGGAAAATGGGAAATCCTAGAGAATGTGCAGGTAAAACATTCTGAGCACATGGGACTAGGGGGAAGACAGCTACAGGGTAATGGAGTCTGAAAGGCTTGGGCTTGGGCTAACAGGACTAGAAGAATAGGGGGAAAAGACATTCCGGGGGGATATAATTCATGGGGCTGCAGACATCACAAGTAGAGGCTAACAATGTTCAGAGTCCGGCATCGGAGCAAGGACAGTGCAGATGACAAAAGTCCAATAACAGAGGTAAGTAGAAGGTCCCAGAGTGGTGGGAAACTCCAGCATTAGCCTTTCTCTTCATGTTGTCAATAGCCCAGGTCTGTCCAGGACTGGGAAGGGTCTGTTCATGCTCCGCCACTCCTGGGTAACCTTGGAAGTCACTTCTCTCTGAGTCTCAGTTTCCTTATTTGTAAAATGAGAGGGAGACCACTGAACAGCATCTGAAGCCCTTCCTAGTTCTAAATCCTATTTATTGACAAAGGATAGTGGTGGACATCATAGAGAGCTCACATGAGTACAGACCCTGCCTTTGGGGAGGTGCATGAAACCAGCCTCCCATAACACTATCCCATTTGTCTGCCCCAGCAGGGAAAGGTGCTCTCAGCTCCACCCAGAGGCCCTGCCAGTTTCTCTCCTCTAGATCCCCCAGGACAGCCAAGTTCATTTGGAGCTGGAGATAAAGGGAAAGCCTTTTTCAAAGCCCTTATCAGCTTCTCCTTCCCCACAGTAAGAGGACAAGGAGGAGGTGGTTTGCTTTTTCTTCCCAGTCATAAGAGGGCAGCGATCCTCTCCTTTTGTTTAGCTTGGTTTCCCAGCTGTTCACATCCCACTAACTCTGGTGAAGGAAGACAGGTTTGGGGACTGGTCAAATAGCTGTGTAACTTCTAGGCTATCTATGATTCTATAAGATAAAAAGCCATTCAGGCTTCCACAGGCTTCCTAACCCGAATTTACAGGATATCATCTCAGGCCATATTACAGTCAGGGGCCATTGGCTGCCATTTGGCCCAAAGGGTATATAGAGAGCTCTGTGTAATAGTAGCTCACTTCCCAAGAGAGCAAATGCCTTCCCTGCTGCCACAGTGCCCTCCTTAGCAGTTCTATGAAGGCTTTAGACTTCCATGACAAGAACTCACACAAAACTGTGGGACCCACCCCCTTCTTCCCTAAGCTTCCTCCTGTCATGACTAACTGTGTGTCTCCTAGTACTCTGAGCTCCTAATTCACGACAGATTACCCTCAGCTAGGATATAAAGCACTCTCTAAATGCTAGCTAGAATGATTAGTTATCAAGCCTCCTTGGCATCTGGTTCTCCTCACCTCAGATCATCTAATAAAATGTTCATCTGCCCCACACATGCTTATCCTCCAAGGAGCTGCTGCCACCCTCCAAACTCCCTTGCCTTCTCACCTCCAAAGCTTTTGGCAGATAGTCAACCTCCAGTAGAACAAGGGGAGCAGTAGCAGGCAGCAGGTCTCTCTAAGAACATCAATGCCCATGTAAACCCATGCCAGCGCGGTGCCAACAGATCTCTAAAGCCTGGTGTCTTACCATGGTAGACAGGAAGAGTCTTCAGAGACGCCTCAAGGTGCCCAGGATTGGCTTCCTGGGGGCCTCTCCCTGTTTTTAATTTGCCTCCCTCAGGTTCAGCCCCTTTCAATGATTTCCCACATACTGGAAGGCTTTCTCTAGTCTCCGATCCAGGGAGGAGAAAGTTGCTGCCCATAAATCCAATCTCAGGCTGAGGGTCAGGCCTTGAGCAAAGTCAGTTTAAGAGAAGGAAAAAAAAAACAGGTCAGGGGTGAGAGTGAGCTGGCAGAAGGGCATTCCACAGTCATAGCCTAGAAGTCCTTCCCCTGGAAGACCATTGACTCTCCAACCAGAACAAGGGGCTGCCAAGGAAGCAAGGCCAGGAAGGGGGTTGGGCAGGGCAGTCAGCACAGAAAGGGAGAGCTGGGAAAGCACACTGTCTTTTTCCCAGCTTTCCTGGGGTCTCCTGGTACTTCTGCCTTTCCACTTGAGAAACAGCAACACAGTATTCTCCCTTTCCTCTGTCTCTTTCCCCCTCCATTTCCTCCTCTCTTTTCCCATCCCTTCCTCTCCTCTTCCTTCCCCTCCCCTCCCTTTTGAGTCAGAAGGCTTGTTTTCTTGGGCCAGGGCTTGAATTCTGACACACTATCTGTTAGTCACTATTTTATTATTATTATTATTTAGCAAGGGGGGGGCGATCCCGGGGTGGCGGGGGACCACGTTAGTCACAATCAACAAGCGTTTATTAAGCACTGGCTCTATGTGAGGTACTGGGAGTACAGATAAGGGAGGCAGAGCCTTTCCTCAAGGTACTTACATTCACTCTACTAGTGGTAACAAGATGTTCAATAAACACAGGCTGAATGGATGAATATGTGCAAAGTCACAGGTGGGGAAGGGACTAGCCTGTGGAGAGATGCATCAGAAAGTGTTTGGATGACCACCTATGAAAGGAAAACTTGCCCTAGAGATAAATGGGCTCCATTATCCTATAGACTAAGTTAATGAGGAAAAAAGTCAGTGTCTGGCCAGCTCCCAGGCCTGCTCAAGGAGAAGCTGGTCCAGGTGTTGTGTAGTTGTTTAATCCGTCACAAGGGAAATCAGTCAAACAGGGATGCTCCTGACTCCATTTGTTCCCATACAAAGGGTACCTTGGCTGAACTTTAATGGTCATGAACTCATTTTCACTGAGTATGGGTCTTAACACAATGAGCCCAGAGAACAGCAGGCAAAATAAATACATACACATACACTCATGCACGCAGGCATGCACACACACATACACACACCCGCACACACACACACAAACATGGTGTGTGAGTCTGTCATTCTTTCCCACCAGAGTAAAGGAAAACAGAAAAGCTGGTTTGAATTTCACTTCTGCCCAACTGTAAAAATCCCAAAAAGAGAAACATGGTCATGACATCACCACCCTGCCAGCTACCCCATTCACAACCTCAGTCTGTCATCCTTGACTCCTCTCGGTTGCTCATCCCTAGATCCAATTAACTGCCAATGATGCTGCTCTCATCCACATCTCACACAGCTAAGCCAGCTCAGGCCTCCCTCACCTCACACCTGAATGACAGCTTTCTAATGGATCTCCCTTCCACCTTTTAGAATCCCTGGCTTTCTTCAAGACTCAGACCAAACTTCACCTTTCCCAGTACCCAATGCCTTCCCTTCTAAGGCCATTGTGATAGCAAAAAGGAAGGTCACCTACTTTCTCCTCCACAACTGGCACAAATAAGGAGAGGATAGAGTATGTGGAGGAGTTCTGAAGTATGTAACAGAGGAAAGAAAGGGATGGGGGAAAAGAATGAGCTCATTGTGGAAGGGCTGAGGGGGAGGTGGGGAGAGAATGGGGATAAGAAGGGTGCTTTTAAAGAAAAGGAATTCTGACCACTGTGGGGAGAAGAATCATTGAGAGAATTCAGAAGAGTAACACTCCCTAATTATAGTAATCCCTTCCACATCTTAGGGGTTAGGAGTGTGGTGCCACCACCCCAAAGTCTAGAGAATCTGGAGAATCCTCATAAAATTTTTTAGCCCTCTCTTCGTACCAGAGAAGAACTTTGATTTTTTTTCTTTTTCTTTTATGGGGTGTTTACAATACCTTCTTATAAAAGTTGGGCCATTTGGTTTATAGGCTTTGGGTTGTCTGCTGGCCTTCACATGGCATCTGCAGCTTCCACAAATCTCCCCCCAAATTCTCATTTAATTTCTTATACCACCCCTCGATATAGTGAAACAGCAATGGGCAGAGTTGATGTGTGGAAGGGATCACTGGATTAGGAAGAATTAACAGAGCTCTTTTTGAGACTGGAAGTTAAGAAGTAAAGAGGAGAAAAGGGAGTGAAGGAGACAGGGACCTAAGAAGGATGGCAGGGTGCTGAGGTCAGGGGAAATCTCTCCAGGCTACATGGATTCTGCAAACGGAAATAAGGCAAGGCAACACATTCCAGTCATGAGAGGGGAAGGGCCCAGACTGATCCAGGAACACCAAAAGGGGGGCCCCAGGATCCAGTGGAATAATAAGAACATCTGTACAGCCCTCTGTTCTGCTCTGCTCAGAGCTCCTCTTGTTGGCTCATTTTGTTTCCACTTTTTCTTCATTTTTCCGCTTCTCCCTCTCCTGTTAATCTCTAGAAACTGAGAATTCTGTGAAAGAAGGAAGGGAAAGGAGAGGCTATGGAAGGCTCCATACTGGAGTGCTCCAAAGAGGTTGGCTCTCCTTCCTCCTCACTACCACAGGCCCTTCCTGTGCCTCCCAGTTGGGACGTTCTCAAAGAAAGCCAGGACTTTTCTCCATTGAGCTCCAAGCCCCTAAGAGTGGAAGAGCAAATAGAGGAAGAGAAGCCTCGTCTTCTAGTCACTGGAGGAAACTCCATGTTAGGAGTCAAAGCCCAATTAACTTAAGATTAAGTGACTTGGTCACCAAGTCAGTAAGTGGCAGAGGCAGGATCTGAACCTGGGTCTTTCTGACTGTGAAGCCAGTCCTCTCTTCAGAGCCAACAATAATAACAACCCAAATTCAATCCTTAGAGGTTTACAAAGTGTCTGTCACCCCTATCCCACAACTACTGAAATCTCCATTGCTAAGTGAAAACACAGAGACTCAGGATGACACAGCTGAACCCAGAGCTGGTTCAAGTCAACCTGGAGCCCCAGAAGAGCCCTCACTTTGCTACTCTGTTCTGGACTGAAAGTCACTGACACTGCTGGGAAAACAAGAGGGTCCAGGACAGGAGAGGAGGGGCCCAGGAGTCTAAATCCTGAAGGATAAACTGGCACTAGGGCTGAGCCTGTGACTGCCTTCACCAAAGGAGAGAGGAGAGGGGAAGAGGAGGAAATTCTCCTTGGAGCTATAGTCACTACCTCCTCTGCCACTTGGAAAGTGACCTGCCCAGGGTCACACGGCCAGCGTGGGCCACAAGCAGCCTTCAACCAAGGTCTTTGCACCTTCAAGACCGGCTCTTGGTTCATTACATTTCCACTGCTTCTCAAAAAGTAAAGGAAAAATGTAATAATTAAAGAGGCATTATTGATGATGGCACCTGAACCAATACTAAAAGTACTGCCTATGTGAGCTTACTAAATGTATTCTATATCAAACAAAATAAGAGACTACTTCATATATCAAGACAAGTATTTGGAAGGGGAAAGATCTGAAATGTCAAAGGAACTGATGAGAAAAAGTAGGCTCCGAGGGGACTTACTAATCAACTCAAGATTTCACACTAGACTGAACTGATAATCCTTTTGTGGAGCTGTGACTGGGGCTATCATCCTAGAAAACAATTTGGAATTATGTGGGAAAGTGATTAAATTGTTGCCAGCCTCCAAACCAATCTGCGCCACGCAGTCACAGCAGCAGGAAAAGTACAACAAAATAGCACCCATCACCTCAACAACTTGTACAGGGTCAATCACTGTGCTATATGCGACAAGCAAAAAACAAGGGATTCAAAACAATTCACTAAGATGCCCCCTTGCCTAGATCATCTCCCCTGCTTTCTAATGGGAGTCCCTGTCACCAGTGGTGCCTTCCCATGGTTACCACAAGTCACTTTCACTATGGAGGGCTCTAACCACAGCCCCTCCCTCCAACCCCAATCCCATGAACTGAGGCTCCATGTGTCTGTCCCTCCAGGATCAGGTTGGCCTCTGCCCTCCCATTCCCATCTCCTCTTCTGGCTTTCTCTATGTGGGCCTTTTGTCTCCCTTGGCTGTGCCCCTGAGTGGGCTGCCCCTCATGCCTGGCACACTTGCCCTCTTCACCTCCACCTCTTGGCATTTCTAGTTCCTTTCAAGACCCTAATCAGTCACCCTCTACACGTAGTCTCCTGATTCCTTCCATGGCTGGTGCCTTCTCCTCCAAAACTGGCTCTGATTTGTCTTGCATTTTCCTATATGTGGCCAAATGGTCTCCCCAGACAAGTTTCTTGTCTGTCTGTATATTCCCAACACCAGGCAGGAAGGTGGCTCCCAGGACATCTTGTGGATTAATAAAAGGATCTGGAGCAAAGAGAGACCAAGAAAATGGGCAGGACAGCCATAGTGACACGGAGAAAGGACAGGCCTGAAGGCACCAGAGACTGGGAAAGGTCAGTCCAAGTGCCCTCAGGGTGGGAAAAATGCTTCCCATCTCCTGACAGAGACAAGACTCTGGTGCACACGGAAGCACAGGCCAATAGGGGGTTCTTCTTGACTTGATTACTGGTGTAGAAGTCCCGTGCCTGAAGTCAGGAAGACTCAAGTTCAAATTCTGCACCAGATATTTGCTAGCTGTGTGATCCTGGGCAAGTCATTTTAACTCTGTCTCAGTTTTCTCATCTGTAAACGGGAATAAGAGTACCTCCCTTTAAGGGTTGTTGTAAGGATAAAATGAGGCAAAATTTTTAAAGTAAATCTTAAAATGCTATATAAATGTTAGCTACTAGCTTTTTTTTCTTTTTCAGTGGGGGGAGGGAAGTGGGGTTTTGTTAATTTTAAAAAATAAAGGCAAAGGCCAGTTTGGAGGCTGGTTCAAAAGTCAGAGGACAGCCTCTCAGGCACATTCAGTTCGACAACGAAGGACACACACCCCCAGCTATGGTCCAGCATTGGGCTCTTCCGGCAGTGATAAGTTTATAGTGAATAGAAGCAATGACCAGCAGGACTGTTTTCAGTTCCAGAGAACCTGAGCAAGCATCTTAATTAGCAGCTGCAAATTACCCACATGAAGCCCAGCAATTATTTCCATGCCAGGTCTTTGTGTCTTTCATTTACAAGGGTAGAAGGAAAGAGGGGCTGTTGGGGAGAGACAGATGTAGAAAGCTGCATCCCCAGGAGGCATCACCAGATGAGGGGGGGCCGGCCCTAGCCTAGTCAAGACAGTTCAACAGAGAGCTCCCCTCTCAGAAATGGGAGGGGGAAGAGGGGGGAGCTCCATCCATCCCTTGTCCCAGCTAGGCTCTGAGCTCACAGGCTGATCTCACTACTAGCCCACTGAGCTCTGCTGGTGGCCCTGGTCTGATTCTCCTCTATCCCTCTGGCCTTAGCCCAGGTACCATAGACCCTTTGTTAGTGGGGGCTCTGACCCAGGCAGGAGGTCTGAAGGCCTGTCCCCATCCAAGAGTGAGAATTCTAGGGGTCGTTTTTGGTAAAAACCATTCTGTGCTCCTGGTTTCTCATTCCTGGACAATCTCGGCATAGCTGTCCTCAGAGAGCTGGCCCAGGTGACAACAGCAAAGGTCTGGTCTGCTGGAGGAAGGCGACCTGGATCTAGAGCTGGGAGGAAACTTCAAGGTCACATCCCCTTGAAGGTAGGGACTGGCTGTGGTATCCGCAGCCCTAGTGCTCTGCATAGTGCCCCAAATAGCTGAGGGACTTAAGAAATATTTACTCTCAGACAGATTTTAGATGAGGAAACAGAGGTCCAGGGAAGGGCAGACTTGCTGAAGGTCACATCTAGCAAACATGTCAGTATCAGGGCTGATTTCACAAATAGTGATATGTGGAATTGTTAAAGCAGATCAAGTGAAACAAGGCACACCCAGGTGTGGACTGGTAAAAATAATCTTGAGACAGAAATAGTTACAAGTATTGAAGTAAACCATAAGCAAGTGGATATTGAAAAAAAAAGTTCAAGAAATCAAGCCTGCGTCAAAATAGAACCTATTCCTGGAGAGTCTCCCAAGATGCATGATGACATTTTGAAGCTACAGACATCCTTGTTAGCACTGATGCACTGAAGGACAGGTTCAGAGGTGAAATGCTGAAGAGTGACTACGGGCGGCTCCCTGTGGAGCTCAAGAAACTATTTGAAATCATCTCATTTTCCCACAGGCAAAGTAGTAAACTTTGTATTTAAGTATATAAGTAAACTTACAATTCCGCTGTATTGTCACCAAGAAAAGCAAGACAAAAAAATACAATAATTGAGACAATATACTGGACTTCAGTGGACTTAAGTTCGGAAGGAAAGCCTCGGTGGAGAAAATGTTTTCCATGAGAAACCATGAATCTTCCCAGGTTTGACAGGGGCCACTTTCCACATCTGCACAGTTCGGATGTGTCCGCTCACCTGTACGCCCACCCCTCCCTTCCCTTCTTCACTAGCCTTTCTATTAAAGTCTGTCCAATCCCAGATGGGAATTTTTATTAAAGAACTAAAGTTCTTTCAATTTCGTGCTGATTAAATCAGTCTGGCAGTATCTGATTAACCAAGCTTCTGCAGACTTTGTGATTCTTGGACTTCTTTTATGTAAAAAAAATACTTCTTTATTTATGCATATTCTCAATGATTTTCCAGAATTCTTCTTTGTGCCTACAGCAGTTTTTAAAAACAGATTAGAAAAAAGAAAATGAAAATGAGGTAATAAGAGATTTCAGTATCTGCTTTATGTGAACAGTGATATAAAGCAAAGGTGGCTGGCTTTCACTGCTTATACAGTCCATGGAGGTCAACACAGAGCCACAAATGAAGGGAATGGACATTGACCGACAAAAACAACAAAACGCCAGCCTTCTTCCTATTGCCTCATGGCTGCCCTAGCTGAGATGAGAAGGGCACAGAAGCCAAAGGAGTGACCTTGGGGGTTCGGGACGCTTTGCTGAAAGGCTGGGATGTGTTCATTGGACTATGGACAGCCACCTGGCTTCCGAAAGTCTGTATGTGACTCACCCTGCCTCAGCCACCAACAAAGATGTCAGACTCCTAGCCTCACCTACCACCCACAAATGCACCACCTCTATGTTCATGGCCTCTGAGATTTCCCTGTCTGATCACAACTTACTGGCTTTCCACCTGCCCCTCTGCCCTCCCTCAGCAAAACCTGCTCTTCTTCCACTCTCGGCCATCACCCAGCACTGTTCAGTTGTGTCAGGCCCTTCATGAGCCCATTTGGAATTTTTTTGGCAAAGACCCTGGAGGGGTTTGCCCCTTCCTTTTCCTTATTTTGTGGATGAGGAAACTGTGGCAAACAGGGTGAAGTGACTTGCCCCAGTTCATACAACTAGTAAGTGTCTGAGGCCAGATTTGAGCTCAGGAAGATGAGTCTTACTGACTTCTGGCCCACCACCTGACTGCCCCCATTAGCTATACTAGATAAGTCAAGCAATAAATGCTTATTAACAGCCTGTTTTGTGCCAGACACTGAGCTAAACCTCTAGGGAAACAACAAGGAAGGCAAAAGCCCATCCTTGACTTCCAGGAACTCACAGTTCAGTGGGGGAGCAAAGAACCAAAGGAATATGTACAAACAAGCCCTGGCCGGGTAAACAGGGGAGGATGATGAACAGAGGGCAGATGTTACAGCTAGGAGGGCTTGGGGACAGCTTCCTATGGGAGGCAGGATTTTAGCTGGGACTTAAAGGAAGTCAGGGAGGTCAGTGGGCAGAGATGCAGAGGGAGGGCCTTCCAGCACTGGGAGATGGTCAGAAAAAATGCCCAAGCTGAGAGAAGAAATAGCCAGGAGGCCAGGATCACTATATTAAAGAAACACTGGAAAGGTAGGAGGTGGCTAAGTGATAATGCCATGCACAGGAATTTGTATTTGTTCTAGGAAGTGATAGGAAGGCACTGGAGTTTACTGAGTAGGGAAAAGGGTGGCCTTTAGAAAAATCCCTTTGGTGGCTGAATGGTGGATGGACTGGACTGGAGTGGGGAAGATTAGAGGCCTCCCCTCCCCAGACCACTGCAATAGTCCAAGTGTGGGCGATGAGGCGGTGTCTGAGGACAGAAGGGGACACACTTCAGAGATGCTGCAAAGATGAGAAATCCTCCTATCCCTTTGTGAACCAGGCCAACTCTCCACTATCATCTTTAAAGTCCTTTACCCTCTTATCATATTGTCAGTTGTGCCCAACCAAGTCTCATCCTTGGATCGCTCCCACAATCCACCGCTGTTGCTTATTCCTGCTGCTGAATGAATTTGGAGAAAATCACACAACCTTTCTGTCTGGGTCTACTACAGCTTTGTTACATAAACTCAATTGGGCCCGCCCTGCTATTCGGCAATCCTTTACAGCTCCCTAATCTTCTCACTCCCACAGCAGCTCTTCAAACTTTTTCAGCTCTCCTCAACTCTCCTCCAACCTTCTCCCTTCTCCCATTCTCTCAGTTAAAACGTTGCCTCATACTTCACAGAAAAAACATGAGGCTGTGCACCATGCGCTCACCCCTCTCTCATCTCCCCTTGCTCAGCTTTTAACACTCAGGTGCCTTCTGCCAATGAATCCCTCCTGTCTCACATGAAGAGGTGGCTTTACTCCTTACCAAGGCTAACCCTGATAACTTAGACAAGCAAGGCCATTCCATCCCATCTCCTCCAAAAAACTGCCCCTCTCTACTGTCCATTTCCCTGCTCATGAGCATGCCTGTGTCTCCTCCATCCTCAGAAACCCTTACATGGCCCATCCATCCCTTTTATCACCCTTGTCTCTCCTGTCTTTTGTGCCTAACCTTCCTGAGGAGGTCTGCTACAACAAGGGCTTCCAGTTCCTCTCTTCTCATCCCCATCTCCTCATTCCACTGAAAGGAGCCTCTCCAAAGTTGCTAGCTACCTCTTAATTGCCTAGTACAATGGTCTTTTCTCAATCCTCCTCCTCCTTCGCCTCTGCATCCTCCAATACTGCTAACTGTCTTCTCTGAGCTACTTTCTTCTCTCTAGGTTTTTGTGACGCTACCTGGTTTGTTCCTACCTATCTGACATTTCCTTGTAGGTCTATGCAGTGTTTTCATCCAGCTCCTACCATAGGTATAGACAGGATTCTGTGCTAGGCCCTCTTCTCCATTTGTGTTATTTTAGTTGGTGATTTCATCAGCTCCCATGGATTCCATTATCTCTACGCCAATGATTCTCAAATCTACCGATCCAGACCTAATCTTTCTACTGACCCCCAATCTCGCATCTCCAGCTGCCTTTCAGACATCTCAAACTGGATGTCCAACAGACATCTTAACAGAACTCAACTCCCTTCCCCAAGCACCCCCTCCCTATTACTGTAGAGGGCAACACCATCCTCCTAATCCCTCAGGCCCAAAACCTAGGAGTCAGCCTGGATTCCTCATGCTCTCTCACTCCTTGTATCCAACACGGTGCCAAGGCTTGTTGACTTCACCTCAGCAGAATCTCTCAAATATGCCCCCTTTCTCTCCTGGCACTGGTCCTCATCACATCACACTTAGCTTACTTCATTAGCCTGCAGGGGGGCCTGCCTGCCTCAAGTTCTCCCCACTCCCATCCACCCCTCCATTTGACCACCAAAGGGATTCTGCTAAAGTACAGGTCTGACAATGTCACTCTCTTCTCCATGAACTGGTGTCTCCCTGTTGCCTCCATAATCCAATACAAAAGGCTGTTTGTCATTCCAAGCCTTTCCTCAACTGCCTGCTCCAACCCTTCCAGTCTTCTTCCACTTTACTCCCTGCCATGTCCTCTTTGAGCCACTGACCCTGGCTTCCTGGCTGTACCATGAACCTGGCCTTCATCTCTCAACTCTGGGCTTTCTCTCTGTCTTCAGCCTCAGCCTCGGGCTCTCCTTCCTCCACTCTGCCTGCTGACCTCCTGGGCTGCCTTTAAAGTCCCAAGTAAAATCCCACATCCTCCAGGAAACCTTTCCCAACCCCTCAATTCTAGTGCCTTCCTTCTGGTAACTGTTTGCTGTTTCTCTGGCATATAATTTTCATTCCATAGATTTACTTGTTGCTCCTCCCAAACTTTGTCTGTTAGCAGAATGTGTGCATCACAACGTGTCTGAGGAGATGAGCACATCTTTCTAAATGAGTTTGTGTCTACATGTCCCTACAAACACATCTACAAGTGTCCACAGATGTATTAATGTTAAGAGAATTTGTGTCTTTCTCTAAGTGTTCTGTGCCCAATTTATGTCTGTGCACATAAAAAATTGATTACCTTTAGGAATGTGTTTGTAACAGAGTTTTGGTATTTATAGTAAGGGTGAGAAGAGAATCTAGTCTTTTCTGCTTTGTATACACGTTTTATAAGTCAATGAAACAGTTGTGTGTGTGTGTGTGTGTGTGTGTGTGTGTGTGTGTGTGTAAGGGGGGCGCTGGGCCGGGCCAGGCTGGGCAGTCTAAGAACCCAGGACCAAGGCAGGGTTCAGTATTTTCAAGTCACTGCCCAAGTGACCCGGGCCAGCCTGGCACTGCATGTCGGGGCCAAGCTGACCTGACATCAACCCCACTTCTCCCACCCAGGCCCTACTCAGCACCTGCTGTGGCATCTACAGTTCAAGATATTACTTTCTGTGGCCTAGAAAAGCTTCTGTGTGTGAGTAGTGTCTGATTTCATGTCTAATCTCCTGCCTTGCTTCCAGGCCCCTCCAACCCCCATCCCTTCTTTTCTTACCTGTGGCCTCAGCATGTTCTAGACCCTGCTGGTTGTGGAAATGTTCTCCTGCCATGCTAGAGTCAATCCAAACCAAATGGAAGGCCTGGTAGGTTACTTGGTCTTGGGGGATGGGTGGGGGCATCTGGTATTCAAGTGGTAGCTGACAGGGATTGAGAGGAGGCCAAGAGGGAAGGAGGATGAGCCTAGAAGGAATATGGAGGAATACAGAGCAAGACAAGTAACCTTGGAGCTCTCAAATCCTCCTTGCCCACCAGCTCCCTGGGCTGTCACCTTCTTCATCTTGTGAGCAGAGACCGTTTCATTCACTGTTTTTCTATGCCCTTTATCTATCCCAGTGCTGGCTAACTCTTTCACTATAGCCTGGCCTCCTTCTACCTAAACCCATCCCACTGTCCATAAGCCAGCTTTGCTTTGACCCCACAAGGGTCCCTTGGGGATTGGGAAGGATGAACCAGGAAGGGTGGAAGCCCCATCACATCCCTGGTCACCTCCTCACTGTTACCTGCCCCAAGCCCTTACTGAGTCCTTGCTTTTTTCACAGAAACACAGACTATGAAACTCTGGAGCAAAGCAAGTGGCTCAGGAAAGGTGCCCCTGTCTCAGAGGGGGCTGAGAACAACATTACAGATGCCAACAAAAGCTGCTGCCCCTATAAGAGCTGAAGCAGAAAACAAGGTGCCATTGAGGTCACAGGGCTAGGGTTAGTGGCTCCTTATTCCTTCCTCTTTCCACCCAGTTGAAGCAAGACACATAACAGGGAATCTAGAACCAGCTCCGACCTGGAGTGGTGGGGTTACAAGGACCACCTTCTCCCAGTCTTCCTATAGCAACTAGGGGCAGCAAACCTGCTGGCAAACTTATTCCAGATTGACAACAGTGAAAGCCTGGATGGTTAAATATCAAACAAAACAAACTCTGCAAGGATATTAGCTTCTCCCTTCTCCCCATCCACTACTAGATTGCTTTGAATGTAGTCTCTTATGCCTACTCAGATTCTATGCCAAGTAGCTTTCAGTAAGCTTGGTCAAGTGAGGAGAGAACAAAAAGCCCATGGAAACGGATAATGCCATATGTGATCACATGATCGCCCTTCTGCCCCGCCCCACTGGGACAGGGAAAGAAAGAGGGGGGTGTTTAGTCTGATCTGCTCTGGGGTAATTGTTTCTGCTTATTCGAACCTCTATTAACACCTGCTCCACGCCCTGCATCAGCTGGGCTTTGTAAGTATAAACAGACAGCAGAGCCTAGAAAGAAGGGGTGTCTGTGTACGTGTATGTGTGCGTGTGTGTGCATGTGTGTGTGTACGCTCAAGTGCGGCTTGCCAAGCTGAAGACATGCTTAGCCCTCCAATTACTACCGCAGAAGCCCAGAGGAGAACACTCTCTGGCCAAAAGCAGACCAGCCCAGCATGGTGGCTGCCTGGCCCAGCATGGTGGCTGCCTTGCTCCCTTTCTGCTTCTGTGTGAAGCCTTGAAGGCCACAATCACACAGTGAATGAGCAAAGGAGGGTCTGGAGGGAGGGGGCAGAACTTAACTCTCTGGAGCCTTAGTGACTGGCACCATACCAAATTCCAAGTCTCCTCGTAGCGAGAAACTGATTAGACACTGTAAAACGTGCTGCCTCTTTGGGGCCCCGGAATGGGTTCCTAGGAGACTTCAGTGAAAGACATTCTAGAATCTCACTAAGAAGGCAATCATGCAGAAGTCCCAGGCCCCACTGGAACCAAGGGATGCCAAAACCTGCTTCCAGTCCCCTGACCTCCTCTACCCCTTTCCCTAAGCTACCATGCAAAGTCCTAAGTCTCCAGAGGCCTAAGGTGGCTTTCCATTTCTTCTTTTCTTCCCTTACAATGCCCTGCCCTGCCCTGCCCTGCCCCTCCCGGCCTGTGAAAAAGATCAGCTGGTACCTCTGGGTGAAGACCCATTCTACCAGGTCAATCCCCTCTTTCCCTCATTTTTTCTAAGTTCTTGCCATAATAGTGAAAAATAGCTAACATATATATATATGTATGCATATAGGTATGTGCAGAGAGATGAAATGCATTTACAGAATGCTTTATAAATAGAATGATGATCTTTACAGTCCTGCAAGATAGACACAAATGGAATGAGGAGACGGAGACTCAGGGATTAGCTGGCTTATTCAGGTCAACAAGCAACAGGTAAAGAAATTCCTGAGCTAAGAGTCAGAGATTACTCATTCTTCACTGACTCCAAGAAGGTGTGGATGATGTCCTGGCCCAGAGCCAGCATCACGATCTAAAAGCTCTAGGAAGAGGCGGGTCAAGTTCTATGCTGACCTGTGTTGCCTTCAGCCTAAGGCTACTCTTTAACACAATAAACTGCTGTGTAGCCAACTTGGACAACCACTGTGGAGAGAATTTGGAAGTACGTCCAAACTTTCTGACCCAGCAACGTCACATCCCAAAGAAATCAACGGAAAAGGAAAGGCCTTGTTTGTACAAAAACATTTAGAGCAGCTCTTTTTTGTGGTGGTAAAGAACTGGAAATTGAGAAGACGCTCATCAATTGGGGAACAACTGAACAAACCATAGTACGTGACTGCGATGGAGTCCTATTGTGGTGTAAGAAATGGTGAGGTTTCACCAAGAACCCTGGAAGACTTAAGTGAACTGACACAGAGTGAAGTGAGCAGAACCAGGAGAACACTGTAATGAGGACCCATTATGAAAGATTTGGCTACACTGATCAAGATAATGATTCTAGAAAATTCCAAAGACCTGAGGAACTCTGAACGCACTCTGAAGCATGCTTTCTTACTTTACTTTTCCTAACTTTTTTGTCTGTATTTTCTTTTGAAACATGATTAATATGGAAATATTTTACATAGCTTCACATGTATAACTGATATCATGTTACTCACCTCATGGTGGGGAGGAGAGGAAGGGAAGGAGAGAATTTGGAACTCAAAAAAAATTTAAATGATTGTTAAAAAAAAATTTTTTACATGTGATTGGAAAATATTTAATAAAATAAATAAAACTTTTTTTAAATTTAAAATGAATAAGTTTCAGGAAAGTTTCTTCACAAGGAATTCCTAACACCAATGAAATTGCCAGTCCAGACACAATGCCCAGCTTAACCATACCAGACTGGTTAAAAAAGGAAGGAGAGAGACTGAGGGAAAGGACAAGGTAGGAGAGTGAGCCAGAGAATGAACACCTGAAGGGAACAGGGAAGGTCCTATGGAAAAGACAGCAGTAGTTCAGCAGAACTTTCCAAGAAGCCAGCTTTGGGAGATGAGTGGGACACTGTGCATGGTAAGGCTTGTGAGTGAAGAGGCCTGGCCTAGGATATCCAGATAAGGGAACAGCTAGTATTCCAGGATAGCTGGAAAGCAGAGTTCACAAAAAGAGTTATGTGAAATAATGCTAGAAATGTAGGTAGTAACTAAACCGCAAAGGCCTTAAATGCCAAGCTAAGGAATCTGTTTAGACAGCTGGGTAGTGCCAATGGATATAGCATTGGGCCTGGAGTCAGGAGAGCTGAGTTCAAATCTAGCCTCAGACATTTACTAGCTGGGCAAGTCACTTAACCTTCTGTTTGCCTGAGTTTTCTCATCTGTGAAATGGAGATAACAACAACACCTACTTCTGGTTGTTGTGAGTATTAAGTGATAATAACTGTAAAACACTTAGCCCAGTGCCTGGTACGGAGTATGTGCTATCTAAACACTTAGCTATTCTTAGCATGATTACTATTTATCCATCCCGGTGGTAGAAGGGAACAACTGAAGGTTTTCTGAATGCAGATGATGTGGTCGGATTAGGAATGTACTATTGGCAGCCACGCAGAGGTTGGACTAGGAGGAGGTGGCTCAGAGCAAGGCAGCTAGTCCAAGTCCAAACAGGAGTCTACTGTGTCCAAATACAGATAACGTAAAAATAAGACATTTTATTTAATTGAAGGACTACTCTAGTAGTCCAAGTGAGGTGGTCAATGGGGATGGGGACCTGAGCTAGGTTAGTGGCCATGGAGAGGAGAGTTTGTGGAAAATGGACTGACAAGTCTTGGAAGTGCCCAAATTTTTCAGGTTAGGGTGGTGGGGAGGGAATTAGGAGAGGTTCTCACCAGAAAATGGGAAGAATTTAGAAGGGCAGCTTTAGGGATAAGACAATCAGTTTTTGGGGGGAATCTAGCCCAAAGGAGGAGGCCAGAGCCATCTATACTGCCCCCAAAAATGTTCTAACCTAATTCTCTGCATCCTAAGCCCAGCTGCTCCTCCTCGTTGCCATCTGAGGCTAGCAAACTCCTGAATGGGCTACTCCCCAAGCCTTGTGTTCATGAACATCAGCTGCATTTTAGTAAACCTCCCTCCAGCCAACTTTCCATTCTCTGGCCTCCATTTTCCCAATTGTCTCCTGTCATCTCACTTGAACTCTGCCTGCCCATTATGCCTGCTAGAACTCCTGTTCCATAATTTGCTTCCCCCAGGTGGTAGTGCGGGCCCAGTTACATCCCCCTCAAACACGGTGTCCCACTGTGATGTCCTCTGTGGCATCTGTTGCCCCTCCCAGAGTCTCCCTTGGCTGACATCACACAGCAGCCTCTTTTCTGAAGTTTACACTATGATAATGTATCTATTGTCCAATTGAGATCCTGGTGACTTCAGTCCACTCACTCCAGGTAGACTGGTTATTCTCTCTCCTTTCAGGATCTAATTTCTTCCTAACTCCTACCCTGAAACTCAGGAACTTTAGAGGTGTGTTGATGCGCCCTCCAGCACCCTAACCTACCAGCTCCTCATTCTCACTCCACAGCCTGAACCTTCACTCTCCCTCAGCCACTCCCATCATCCAAAATCCTTCCACAAATTGACCTTCCTCTATCTGATCATAATCATTCACTCCATCACTCTCCTCTCCTGCCAATTCTCGCTCACTGGTTACCAGTCAATGCCATGCCATCCTCCATTCTAAGTCCTCTGCCCCCTCATTCCATCACAGTTCATGCCTTGAGAACAAACAAACCATGCCTTGTTAAACCCTAACCCTGTATCACACCTTCTGCCTCCCATGCTGTTGAACTGAGTGAGAGAAATTCAGGCAACCAAGCTGCCTGAGTCCACTACACCTGAATGTTATGTAACCTCAGGTGAGCCCTCACGACAGCCAGGCCCTCCTCTGACTCGTCCCTTCTCAAAATTTTCACATTTCCTTGTCCCTTTGCCTCTCAGGTGAGGATCTCCCTACATACCTTACCAAGAAGATCAAGATTTTCAATGAAATGTCCCTTTCTTTTTGCCTCAAAGTCCTCTGGCATCTTCTCTCCTCCTTTTTCTCCTTCATGCTGGTTTTTAATAATGAAGCGACTTTTTTCCTTGCTAACCACTCTACAGGAGCCCTTCACTACATACATCCCTTTTTGTCTTCTCCAACAGATGGTCCATTCAATTATCTAAATAATTTAGAGGCAGCAAGGTAGCTGCAGTGGATAGAACGCCGGGCCTGGGGTCAGGAAAATCTGGGTTCAAATCTGACCTCGACCATGAAATGAGGATAATAAAAGTACCTATCTTGCAAGGCTGCTGAGAAGACCAAATGAAATAATATTTGCAAAGCGCTCAGCCAAGCTAATGCCCGCAAAGAGCTGGCTGCTTAGGTGTTGTTCATCCCTAAGGAGGACTCAGATGACATCACTGTTGGAGCCAAGGCACAGCGTGTCTGACTGTGGCCGACCAGACCGATGCAAGCTCAGAAGACTCTACCACAGGTTGGACACAAACAGTCCACATGAATATCTGGGGCGCAGGGAACTCTTAAATTTGTACATCTACGTTTCTGCTTCACTCATCGAACGCAGAGCCTTCTCTGACAAGGACACACCATTCAGGGTGGTACTCTGCCAGTGTCTTCCATGTCACACAATCAATTCCAAAGTTCTTTAGAGAGACCTTCTGAGCATCCTTGTATCACTTCTGACCACCACATGAACGATTGCCTCA
Source organism: Bettongia penicillata ogilbyi (assembly GCA_023548195.1). Lineage (NCBI taxonomy): Eukaryota > Metazoa > Chordata > Mammalia > Diprotodontia > Potoroidae > Bettongia > Bettongia penicillata. The sequence goes on from JAJHZJ010000590.1 coordinate 8,388,948, forward strand.
TGTGAGTTCTCCATAAAATAGTATTTTTGGCAAGCACATATTTTCCATTCTCTGAAGCATAGTTTGAATGCTTAGCAGTTCACTTCAAGCAAGGACTTCAGTGTCTGGTACCTTACCCTGCCAGGTGATCCTCAGAATCTTTGTAAGACAGTTCAAATGGAAGTGCTTAGTTTCCTGACTGTCCATGTTTCATAGGCATACAATAATGAAGTTAACACAATGGCTCTGTAGACCTTCAGTTTGATAGTCAGTTTAATGCCTCTTCTCTTCCACACTTTTCTTCAGAGTGTCCCAAACACTGAGCTAGCTCTGGTAATGTGTGCATCAACCCCACTGTCAATGTGTACGTTCCTGGAACGTATACTGCCAAGAACTTATCCACAGCATTCAATATTTCTCCATTTGTCCCTAAGTGATGGTTTCAAGTATGCTGGCTGGGGAAGAATCTGCGTTTTCTTGGTATTCTCAGGCCAAAATTAGCACAAGCAATAGAGAATCAATTCATACTTTGTTGCATCTCAGCTTCAGAGGCTGCATTGAGTACACAATCACTTGTGAACAAAGGATCATGCACCAACTATCCCTCCACTTCAGTCTTGGCTTGTAGCCTTTTCAAGTTAAATTAATTTACCATCAGTGCAGTAGCTGACCTTGATCAGTGTTTGTCCTCACTGAAAGAATCTGCTGAAAACATCATGCTAGAAAAGATGGGAGCAAGCACATAGCCTTGCTTCTCTCCACTGATGACTGGGAAGGTACAAGAGCATCGTCCATTATCCAGAACCAGGCAAGCATGCTGTTGTGGAACTGGCCGTACAATACTCATGAACTTTTCCAAGCAACTAAATGTTGAGATAATTTTCCACAAACCCTCACAACTGAGAATGACAAAGGCCTTGGTCAGGTAGTACACTAATATTTACTCCCTTCCCTTCCCCCACCCCTTTGAATATACAAACTCAACCCATTTACTGGGTTCTTTTCTACTGCCTTTAAACATGCTCAAGCCTTCCCCATCTTCATAAAAAAAAAACCAAACAAACCCTCTCTCCTTAAAATTGCTTTCTGGATTGTAAACTAATTTCAGCATTAACCTAAGCAAGCAAATTACCAAGGTGAACCTCAACTTTAAATTTGTGTTTGCCTTCACGTACTAAGTACATAGTAGGCACAAAAATAACCGGGCGGGACATCTTCGTTCCAAAGCTCCCCCACAAAACACGCTCTCCGTTCTGCTTCTTCTCCCACTCCTCACCCCCTGACATCATCCAATTGAAATTCTTGCTTTTAGTTTCCCAAAATCTCTTCTTCCGGCCTGGCAGAGCGCCCTCCCACAGGGCGTTGTGACCCGTCTGTACCTTGGTGATTCATTTCTCTTGTCCTCCTCCCTGTCTGATGGAAACTTTCTCAGTCTCTCTGCGGCTTCTTCATCCAGATCCTGGGCCCTCTCCCCTGGTGACCTCATCAGCTCCCACGTATTTAATGAGCATCTCTGTGCAGATGGCTCCCCAAATCAGCAGGTCTAGCCCTGGTCTCTACACTGTGTGTAGCTCCCCCTGAATGCATCCAACCAGACACCCCACAGGCATTCCTAGCATCCCCTGTCCAAAAGAGAACTTGGTGATCTGGACCTCGGACTCCAAATGCATTTTTTCATTTTAGATTGTCATCCACCAGCCACATTCCTGGCTCACCAGGTAAGACAAGTAGGACCTCAAGCGAGAACCTCAACTTTTCTGGCACAACTGAGAAAGAGAGTTGACTCTACCATAGTCCTCGGATTTCATGTGCTCCCTCTCTCTGGGCCTCAGTCTTCCTCATCTCTCCAAGGTGGGAACTGGACTAAACCTCTAAGGTCTCTTCTAGCTCTTCCAGTCCACAAACTTTTCCTTGGTTCCTATTTAAGCTATAAGGTTTCCCAATCAGTCCCCCATCAGCTTCCTTTTAGGAAATGGCAGAGGTAGACATGGCTTAGCTACTCTTGGGAAGGCCAGCAGTCAGTGCGGAGTCTCAGGCTGGACGCTTCCTCAAGCTGCCTGCCACATTAGGGGCTTTCTCTCCTTGAAATTGTTTTCTGAATTGCAAACTATTTCAGAATTAACCTAAGCAAAGCAATTAAGAGGGCAGACCTCTATGTCAAATTTGTGCTTGCCTTCTCCTAATAGGTACATGTTAGATGCAAAAATAAAACTTTTACTGAATTCCCTGTGTCCTTATTCACATATAAATGTGAAAGGTTTGTGCTTATTGCTGGAGGAAGTAATCTCACTGCTCAAAGTACACCTGTGCCCTTGATAACAAGCCACACACTTTAGAGACATGCTCCTCAGTTGTTGTGGAAGCAGCAATGGGCTTGGTGCCAACTCCAGACCTGGTGAAATCCGCACTCCCACCCCAAGGGTCAAACTGCTTCTCTCTGAGCCTCAGTTTCCTCCCATCTAAAAATGGGTCAATCTTTTCCTGTCCTGCCTTCTTAGCGGGGCTGTTCTGCACAGAGCCAGACCCTTGAAAAGGGCTAGGACTTCATCCTTTTCTGGTTTTCAGACCACCCAGTCCCCTTCTTAGCCCAACCCACTGACGTCTGCCATCCTTTCCCGTGATTGTAGCAACCTCCACCTTTCTGATCCATCCAATGGCATCCACATCCTACAAGGAGCTTTTCTCATTTCTGTGTACCCCTAATGCACTGGACCAAAGAACGGCAACGTTCAAGTGGGAGAACTCTTCCATCTCTACCTTCTGAGATGGAAGCATTTTCTTGTACAGATATAATTTTATACATACATGGTACCATGGGCAAAGCAGGAAGAAATTTGGAGTCTGAGGATATGGATTCAAATCCTGGCTCTGCCCCTCACTACCAGAATGACCTCAGACAATCACAACCTCACAGTGCCTTAGCTTCCTCAGGTGTAGAATGAGAAGCCTTGAAGACTGTGCCCAATTGGAAATGTAGGATCAGAAGGCTCTGCAATGCCACCCAATTCTACTTCTCCTTTTGTATGTGGGCTGGTATTTAAGGCCCTTGTGTCTTGGTCTGGGGCCATGATGTTAAGAGGTAATCCTAAGCCTACTTGCACTTTCACTTACACCCTCCAAGCAATCAGCCAGGAGTGGAAGCGGAAGCCACTCCTCACCAAGCCCTGTACAATCTGTTCCATTTGCTCTCTCATGACAGTTTTCTGGCTTATACTGGTCTTGCCCCTTTTAAAAATATGTATGTACACCATCTAAATATTTTTCCTAATGATTTTCAGGGTCTTTCCATTCCTATCAATCAGCAGACACCAGCCATGGTTCTATGGTTTGGTTTGGGATGTAAAGGCTACCTTCTTCCAACCTGCATAAATATGGGTTAGTGAGATCTCCCCCAACACTGAAATCTCCAGAATATAGATCTTTCCTATAGAGACTGACCTCATGACTCATAGGGGCCTCATCTGGGTGTTTTTCTTTTTCTTTCAAGTTTTATTGATACTTTCTGGTTTTGAGAGGTAGCCTAGGGAGTCAAGAAGATCTAGGTCCACCTCTGATACTTCTTGACTGTGTAACCCTGGGCAAATTACTTAATTTCTCTGCGCTCTGGGCAACACTTTCAGACACTAAGTTACAGAGAAGGTGCTAAGGTGCTAGTGAGTATTGGTGGATGGTATTTTTTCAGGTGGGAGCTCCCCAGACCAATGAAGTCCCGGGTTGAGCCCCTACCCCTTGGCCCCACGTACTGCTAGGTTCTTTTTCCAATAGAACAGGGCTGTTCCATGGAAACTTTCCATGGAAAGTGAGCTGTGTACATGGGAGTTTGAATGGTTAGGCTCACTTTACACAAGTGGAGAGGGCAGAGAAACTAACTCCTGACAAGTCTCCGTCAAGGGCCCTGATCCTTGTCCCCAGATTTTTCTACAAGATGCTCCTGATGGAGATATCACATTCCAGAATTCTTATGTCCACTTTTTCAGATCTGCCTCATCTTCTGGGTTGTAGTCCCTTCCTAAAGCTCATTACAAGTTCGAAATGGAAAGTGGCCTGTTTTGGGGTCCGAAGGCCCTGTCTGCTGCCAGATTTCTCCTTGCTTTATGAAGCTGTCCTGGTCCACAGAACCTTTCTACAGCCCCCTCTTGCTCTGCAAGGCCCTTGCTCGAAAAATGAGGCTCAAGAGAAATCTGCTATGGCTGCCTCACAAGAGCATGGAAGGACTCTGGGTCCCTCAAGGCTGTGCCAACAGTGGTCAGGCTCTGACGGGCTTCACCCCAAAAGAAGCAGTCAGAGAATGTAGAAAACACCCTGGACTTGCTGGGTTTGAATCACCAGCCTGTGACTAGAGGCAAGTGACTTCCCCTATCAAGCCTGTTTCTTCTTCCGTAAAGCAGGAAGAATGTCGGTACTGCCTTCCTTACCAGGCTGTCGGGTAGGAAAGAAGCCAATGGGTGAGCCTGAAAGTCCTCGGCAAACAGCAGCTGTTATCCAGTCATGTTTGTTTTCTAGATGAGCTGGAGAGTGAATGAGAAATGGTTCTTTTTGGCCAGGGTTTTACAACTCCTAAAGGCATCCGTGAAGACTCTGGGGAGTGAGTGTACGGCAAACCTCTGAGATCCTGAAACTACACTTATCTTCCCAGGGGATCGGAAGAAATCTGAGGGCAATTTGTCTTTCTTCACACGCAACAGCAGACAAGAGTTTTCTTCATTCCTCATAAATGCTTCATAGTTGTGTTATCTGTGTCCTAATCTAGAAGAAACAACGTATTCGTGGACGGGGCCCGGTAGCGGCCAAGCCAAGGACAAAAGAACTGAAGCAGTCAGTCAGGACTGCTACGTTCTCAGCATTAAACAAAGCAAGTTTAGGGCCTGGCCCAACTCCATGCCCAGGAGAGGTTATAGTCCTCGATGCTGAGCCCAGGGAAGGCCAAGGGGATTTGTGTCTGTTTACATGAAGACGGAAGAGCTTAGACGAATGACCAGGAGGAGAGCTTGGAGATTCCTGGGGCTGAGGATAAATTTTCCATGAAAGCTGGCCTGACTGATTGGCCACAGCCCTCAGATCTCTTAGAGGACAGGAGGAACAAGGCTCAATTCTTGTTACGGCAAAGCAAAATGCTGGATACAGAAACAATTAAGATAGTCCCTGACCTCAAGAAGCTCACAATCTGGCGGAACTTAAAAAGAGGTTGTGTTGGTCAACATGTTCACAAGATGTATTCTGGGCCAAATTCCTTGGACCTCGAAGTCCAAGGTTTGAATCTCAGGTCTGATACTAGGGCTGTATGATAATGGGAAACTCACAAAACTACTCTGTGCCTCAGTTTTCTCATCTGTAAAATGGGGATAACAACATTCACACTCCCTACCTCCCAGGGTTGGGAATGAAGTGCTTTGCCAACTTCAAAGTGCTAATACATAACAGCTGATAACCACACAGAGCATTTACAAATCTGATGTTAGTTACTGGATTTTCACAACAACCCCTAGAGAGAAGGGCCATCATGATGACCACCTTGAAGGAGGTCCAGTGACTTGTGTCTTGTGCAGGAGACAGGATACAGACTCAGGTGTCCTGGCTGCCCAGGACCACAGCAGCACCGCCTATGGCCCCAAAGGGGAATCATTTTCACTTTCCAAAAGCTTCACAAAGGAGGCCAAAACCACTGCCCAAGGCAGTGGGGATGGGCCAGATGTGTGGGCGCCTTGGAGTCTGGAGATCCACTGCACTGACCTGTGTCTGGGTCACCTTAGCCCTTCTTATGTGTTTCCCAGATATGGCTCAGAGAAGTTAAGTGACTTGTCATTTAGCCACGTCACACAGTCAGGCAGTGGTGGACTCTAATTCCGTCCCACTCACCCTCAGCCCAGGAAACACATAGTTCTTCACAATCCAGGGATCGACAAGGGCATGAAATGCTTAACCGATCACTTCTGGCCAAGATGGCTGCCTAACCAGAGCTGAGTTGTCCGGCAAAAACCTGAAATGCTCAAGATATGAAGTGGATTGCACCCCAATAAGTGATGACTTGCACCCTAGAACTACAGAGAAGCACATAGAAAGCACATAGGCTCCAGGCTCTAGCCTCCAGCCAAGCCAGTGCTGCTTAGCAATCCAACAGCTTCCCATCAGAGGAAACTCCTTGCAAAAGGGCAGGGGCATAGGGCACAGAAGTCCACAGAGAGTAAATGCTGAGACTAGGCCAGTCCAGGCACCTGGGGATGGAAGGTGGGGGAGAGGGGCTGAAGTCCTGACTTAAAGGTCCTCCACACCCAGGGCAGCCTAACTCTGGCAGGCACCCAGAGGACACAAAGGGAGACCAAGTAGAACCGGATTAGAACAAAGCCCTGGTTTAGGATCTAACGCTGGAGAGATGAGCAAACCAAAGAAAACACCGTCCAGGGTCGTGAATGTCTCTAGATCAAGCACTAACAAAAACAGGGAACATATGAAAACCAAAAAAAACAGCCTCTAAACGAAGAGCCAAACTCCTCCCCAACTGCAGAGGCACAGCGGAAGACAATGGATTTTCCCTGAAGAGCTATAAAGCCCAAGAGTATGGGAAGGGGCAAAAGCGGATGAGGAGACCAGGGGTCAGCAAAGGCTCCCTGAAGAGCTTGGCCCCTTGGAAATCAGGGATGTTGGTTGCTGTCCTTCATCTTCGAAGAGGACCAAAATGACATCACCATTGTAAAGTGTAGTTTCAGTGTGTCCAACTGTGGCTGATCAGACCAATATGAGCTTGGAATGCTCTACCACAGGTTGGGCACAGATAGTCCACGTGAATATTTGGGTGAATATCCCAAATTTGCGCATCCTGCATTTACTTTGTGCTGTCTCAATTCTGCTTTGCTCAAAGAGCACAACACCTTTTCTTATGTGGGCACACCATGCAGAGCGGTCCTGTGGTCAAGAATTAAAATCTGGGGGGTTGTCCCCTCAATCAGGAGGTAGCTGAATAAGCCAGGATCTTGGAATGTCACAGGGCAGTGTTGAACTGAAAGAATCCTGGGAAGTTGGGCCTTATGCAGGGTCAAGTGAGCAGAACCAGAAGAACATTTCCATTCAGTCAACATACAAATCCAGAAAGACTTAGGAATATTGACTGAGGCAAAAACCTTCCGTGCCTCCAGGGGACCTACAAAAAAGGGCTTTACTCACCTTTAGGGATAACCTCAGACATTCAGAGAGAATGGTCAGTTCCTGGGCCAGGACACTGGGGAATCTTGGACAAGATTGCCAACCAGGGTCTGGTGGAGGAGGATAGCAATAGTGGCACCAAAAGAGGCCCACTATGGGCGCATTTTAAAAATTCCCATAAGAGAACAAAGGAAGCCAAGAACAGGCAAGTTTTGAAAGTAACACATAAAATTTGTTACCCATTTTTTTTGAAAAAGCAAGCTGTCTAAACCTGTCTGGTTCCATACACAATCCTCTTTTTGTGTTCTGAGTTCACAGAAATGCTTGAGGTTTAGGGTGTTTCTGTTCAGAATAAAAACAAATAAAACCTAAAAATACTTCACTTCAAGGTTCATTCAGTCCTCAGAGCAGCTGAAAGGCTTTGCCCTACTCTTTTCTTAGAGGCAGCCCCCAAAGCCGAGAAGAGCTGGCAGACTCAGGCCCAGGCCTTCCCCCAGGCTACTGGACAGCTCTGATGATATGTCTAAAGGGGCATCTTCAAACTCACTCTTACTCACTGCTCCTCTACATCACCTGAGACACAGGCCACATCTCTCCCCCCACCCCAGTCTTCTCTTTACACACTCAGTGAGGGGTGGAGTGTGATGGAGGGAGGGAGGCGGTGGGGAAAGAGGGAGGGAGAGAGAGAGGGAGGGAGGGAGGGAGAGAAAGAGAGAGAGACAGAGAGAGAGAGAGAGAGAGAGAGAGAGAGAGAGAGAGAGAGAGAGAGAGAGAGGACAAAGAGGTCCCTGCCCTCAGGGAGCTCACAACAGGCAAACAAAAAATGATTAACAGGAAATGATTAACTTCAAGAAGGCTCTGGAATTGGTTTCTGGTAAAAGATGGGACTTTAGCTGAGACTTCCAGGAAGCTGGGGAAATCAGAAGGTGGTCTTAAGAAGGGAGGACATGCAAGGCCTTGGGCACAGTCAGAGAAAATGCTCAGAGCTCAGAGATGGAGGGTCTTGCTCATTTGAGGAGGACAGGATCACAGGGTCAAAGAGCACTTGATGGGAGTCAGGTATAAGAAGTTTGGAAAGGCAGGAGACAGTCAGGGATGAAGGGCTTTGAAGGCCAAACAGAGGATTCTGTATTTGCTCCTAGAGGAGATAGGGAGCCCCTGGAGTTCACTGAGGAGGGAAATGGATGCCATGGGGGACCTAGGCTTTAGGAAAATTCCTTAGTGGCTTAATGGAGACTGGACTGGAGTTGGGAGAGACTCGAGGCAGGTGGACCCCCAGCAGCTACTGCAGTTATTCAGCAGTGATGGGATGAGGGTCTGCACCAGGGGAGGGGGGCTTTAGAGGAGATACTGCAGAGGTGAAGCCCACAGGCCTTGACCGAGGGGGTGGGGGGAGGATATCAAGGAGTCTGAGGTGACTCTAGGAGTCCAAGGGCCTGGGAGGAGGGTGGTACCCTCTAGAGAAGATGGGGGAGAAGATGATGAGCCCTGTTTTGAACCTGTGGAGTTTAAGATGTTTACTGGACATCCAGTTTGAGATGCCAAAAAGTATTTGTAGATGTGAGACTGGAGGTCAGCAGAGAGGCTGGGGCAGGAGAGGGAGATGTGAGGATTCTGAGCATGGAGATGGTCATTAAATCCATAGGAGCTGACAAGATCCCCAAGAGAAGTAATCCAGAGGGAGAAGAGCAGAGGGCTCAGCCCTAAGGGACAACAAAGGAGTGTTCAGAGAGATAGGAGGACAACAGACACAGAGCCAGAGCCAGAGCCAGACAGTCAAGGGGGAAAGGGGGTGAGTAGTGCCCAAGGCTGCGGAGAGGCCAGGGACTGTGAGGACTGAGACAGCATGGGCCACTCTTCACGTCCCAGACTCCAGGCCCTTCCACGTTCTGGGAGCTCAACTCTGGGTATTCTCTAGCTTATCAATGGTCACATCGGAGAACGGGGAAGCTGTCACAAAGCACTGTGCACAGCAGGAAGGGCACTGGGTCTAGAGTTGGAAGACCTGAGTTGAAATCCAACTTTTAATGCCTCCCACCTGGGGGACTCTGGGAAAGTCACTTAAACATCCTAGGCCTGTTTCCTCATCTCAAAATGAAGAGGTTCAGGCTAGGTAGATGACTTGGAGATCTGGAGACCCTTCTACCTCCCTGGATGCCTGGCCCCAGTCTTCAGGAAACGCACAGTACTCCAATCCCCAAGATAGTTCTCAAACTGACATCCCCCCATGCTTCTCCCACCTTGTACTAGACAAATACATTCTTTGCATGCAGGTACAAGACTCTATATTGTATTCTGGTTATTCAGTTGTTTGAGTGGTATCCAATTCTCTGTGACCCCCATTAGGGGTTTTCTTGGCAAAGATACTGGAGTAGTTTGCCATTTCTTTCTCTAGTTTATGGAGATGAGGAAACTGAGGCAAGCAGGGTAAAATGACTTGTCCAGGGTCACACAGCTAGGAAGTGTCCAAGGTCAGATTTGAATCCAAGAAAATGAGTCTTCTTGACTGATAAGGTCTATCATTCCATCCACTGTGGCGCCCCATAGCTACCCATTTTATATTGTAATCTATATCATATTGCCTGCCTTCTCAAGGGGGTGGTGAAGAGGCAGGAGAGATGGAGAGAATTTGGACCTCAAAAGTTTTTGAAATGGCTATTAAAAATTTTTTAATGCAACTGGGAAATATTTGACAAAATTAATTCTTGAAACATATTTTTAGAAGACTTTATACCGATCCCTATCAAATGTCTTAATCAGATTCAGCCGGAGCCTGTCAAGATCTTTTAGGATGCTGACTCCAGTATCTAGAACGTCACCTCTGTCTCCCAATTTTGTGTCTTACTCAGACTGGATGAGTTGCCATCTCTAACTTTGTCTGAGTTCAACTCCTTAGGCCCAGTTGGCAGTGAAGCAGGAAAAGCTTCACATGAGCTAAGCAGACTATCTCCCCAGCACTCCCGTGACCTACTAGTTTAATGTACCTGTCAGAAAAGGAAACAAGGTCAGTGTGGCCTGCTCTGCTCCTGGGAAGCTGTCCATGCTGCCTGTGGCTAATCGCTGCTTCCTTTTCTACATGGTCCATTTAAAGCATCCTTTTAAAGCTCCATTCTCAAGTTTTCCTAGCTCGCTAGCCTTGCATTCAGTCATTTTAGTCATTGTCTGACTCTCAGTGACCCGTTTGGGGTGTTCTTGGCAGAGATACTGGAGTGGTTTGCCACTTCCTTCTCCAGCTCATTTTACAGAGGAGAAAACTGAGACAAACAGGGTGTAATGACTTGTCTAGGGTCACATTGCTAGGAAATGTTTGAAGCAGCACCTGAACTCACATCTTGACTCTAGGCTGTATCCACTGCTCCACCTGGCTGCCCCCTGAAACAAGCTGGAAACAGGCAGACCACACACCTTTAAAATGCCCACAGCACTCTGTTCTTAGACTTTTCCCATTGCATTGGCCTCTGCCACCCCCTCCCTGCCCCATTTCCATAAAGGAGTAATACGACAAGACCTCCTAGGGACAGTTCCAGACTCAACTATCCTCATCCTGAACCCACATCAGAAAAGGGGCACCTGAGGCTCTGACATCAACACAAACTCCTGGGATCAGCCTGAGAAGACTGGTCCCCACCCCCTCCTGCTCTTCTTTCTCCCTCTCCTTCTTACCAGGAGGTGGGCCTGGATCTGTCTGCCTCAGCTTCCTTCTCCAAGAGGAGGACGCTCCTGGAGCCCTGCCCCTACTCAAGCCTTGCCATCTGCTGCTATTTCTGGCCCAGGGCCTTCACTGTCTCTGGCCAGGTGCCCCTTTCACTCAGTTAAGAGTTTCTCACTTGTCTCGTCCAGCCTTAGGGCCCTTGACCTTATCAGCAAAGAGCCTGTGGTCTGAATGAGAGGAAGAGGTGTGAAAGAAGTGTGAGTCCTTCTAGGTGCCCAGGAAGACCACTTGAGCCCATCCTGCGAGTCTCTTGGAAGACTTCCATAACACTGAGTCCTGTGGAAGCCAGGCTGGCTTTGCTCCTCCCCCATATTGAAGAAGGGTTGCCAGGCCTCAAAGTTCTTCCTAGAGGAGAAATGGTGAGCTGGTTTCTGAGCTCAATTCTTCTTTTTTCTAGTGTTCAGCTTGGAAGCCCTCAAGCAGGGGTGGGCAGATCGGATGAAAGGGGCCTAATGTGTCCTTCCCTCCTGGCCAGAGGAGCTCTCCATGGGAATGGGCATGGTAGCCTGGTACCTCATTAATCACTGTGTGCCACTTGGACCCCCAGAAAAAGACAGCCTCAAAGTCACCTTCTGTTCTTGCCTCTCCCTCATGGCCAATCAGTTGCCAAGGCTGGCAGAGGCTCCCCCCACCATCTCTCCCTGCCATTCCTTCTTCTCCCCTTCCATGGCACTGGTCCAGGCCAGGCCCTTATCAGCCTTTCCAGCAGGACTGCAATCGTCTCCAGCAGGATCCCCCCACCTCCAGGCCCCACCTTCTCCAATCCATCCTCTGCCTCATTCTCACAGCCCAATCTGTCAAAGAGCAACCAATCATTTGAAAGCAAGCAAAAATGAAGGCCTGAGAAATACATCAAGTGTACAAATAAATCCAAGCTGCTCTTGTGTGGGAAGCTCAAATGCTGAGAAGCTTAAAGCAACTTCAGAACACGGCCTCCAGTACAGACATCACTGGGCTGCCAGCAGAGAACAGCGGACAAACCAACCTAGAGGTCACTCAAAGACCCTGCAGGGACTCCGGCCTCCCAATAGGCAACAAGACTCAGGGAGTTCTTTGGACAGCAGGCAGGCATACCAGGCAAGGAAGGGCCAAAAGCACTTCACCACCCCAACAGTCCAGGAGTGAAGGGCTCCGTTTAGTTCCCATCCTTGATCAGAGCTTGGCCTCATCATGAAGAGGAAGGCAAGAGCAATTAGTATATGAACATCTTATTCAGGAAGGAGAAGAAATAAGGAAACACAAAGCTTTTCTAAAACAAGAAGATACAGAAAGCAGGACAACCCTAATATCTGAGGGAAAAAAGGATGAGAAAGTCAGGATGTGAATCACCTGTAGATGAGACTTTCAGCCATAGTCGCAGATCACAAGGATTATCGCCATCCCACCTTTTTTAAAAACCAAGTCTCCAGACTATGCCCAAAGGGCTACAAAAATGTGCATACTCTCTGACCCAGCAATACTACTCCTAGGACTGTATCCCCAAGAGACCATAAAAATGCGAAAGGGTCCCACATGTACAAAAGTATTTATAGCAGCACGCTTTGTGGAGGCCAAAAACTAGAAAGCAAGGGAATGCCCATCAATTGGGGAATGTCCAAATAAATTGTGGTATATGATATAATGGAATACTACTGTGCCTTGAGAAATGATGAACAGAAAGAATTCAGAGAGTCCTGGAAAGACTTATATGATCTGACACTGAGCGAAAGGAGCAGAACCAGCACAGCACGCAACCACTGCAACAACCACAGTGTGTGAGGAATTTTTCTGGTAGACTTAGTCCTTCATTGCAATGCAAGGACTTAAAAAATTCCCAATGGTCTCTTCATGCAAAATGCCTTCCACATCCAGAGAAAGAACTATGGAATTCAATTGCAAAATGAAGCAGATCATTTTCTTTTGTATTGTGTTTTTTTTTTTATTTCTCCCATTCATTTTAATTCTTCAATGCAACGTGACTAAGGTGAAAATGTATTTACTAGGAATGTATGTGTAGAACCTATATAAGACTATATGCTGTCTCAGGGAGGGAGCAGGGAGGTAGTGGGGAAGGAGGGGGAGGGAGGGGGAAAAAATCTAAGATATACGGAAGTGATTGGAGAACACTGAAAACACATAAAATAATTTAAAAAAATAAACCAAAACCAAAACCAAGCCTCCAGGCCTCAAACTGTGATATAAAGCAGCAGCCATCCAAACAATCTGGTACTGGCTAAAAAACAGAGGGAGCTCAGAGGAACAGGCTATACAAGGAGAAGCAGAAACAATGGAACCTAAAAGCCAGTGTCTGATAAAGCAGAAAGTAAAAGCAAAGAATTCACTATCAGATTAAAAAAGGAAGAATAATGCTTGGAAAACTGGAAAGTAGTCTGGCAGAAATCAGGCTTAGATGAATCCCTTAAACCACCCTCCCTAAGACTCTGAATATGTGACCTGAATATTAAAGACCATACTAGAAAATATTAGAAGAGAAACAGATCAGAGACCCTTCACAGCTGTGAGAAAAATGCATATATGTGCATGTGTGTATACACATATGTGTGTGCATGGAAATGTGTATATATATGTATATGTACATGTTCATTGCTGACATATCTTGACACCAAATCCTTATCACAGAAATTTGATACACTGATTCTTTTCCATTTAACTACTTCCCTTAATATAGTTGTATTAATTTTATCTGTGTAGAAGTTTATGTAATCTTAACCAAACATGAGATAGAGGCATTTAAAGATAAAATATATTAGTTTGGTTTCAAGAACTGAAAAGTTTCTACAAAGCTATTCCCTAGTTAGGAAGAGGTCAAAAGATAGGAACAGTTCTCAAAAGAAGAAATGCAAAAAAACCACACGAAAGGCTGCCCCAAGTCACTAATAAGAAGTCTAAAGAAAATCAAAACCACTCTGAGGTTTCACCTCACAACTAGCAAGCTGGCAGACATTACAAAAAAAAGATGGCAACAATCAGTGTTGGTGGGGTTGTGGAATGACAGGCCCACTAATACAACCTTGGTAGAACTGCAAACTGGTCTGTTTTGGAATGTAATCTGGAATTATGCAAATAAAGTGATAAAATGTCCCTATACTTAGACTCTGAGATTCCATTATAACCTAATATCTCAAGGAACCTAGTGATAAGGAGAAAGTCATATGCCAAAATATTTGTAGCAGTGCTTTTCCTGATAGCAAAGAAATGGAAACAAAGTCGATGCCCACCGATTGGGGAATAGCTAAACAAAGTGTGGTATACATGAATAGAATGGAATACTCCTGTGCTCCAAGAAATAATACGTATGACAAATACACATAAAGATCTATATGAACTGATGTGGAGGAAATTCAGCAGACTGACTACAACAATGGAAATGCAAAGAACCACAAGCAAAAAAATCAGAAACGGGGGTGGAGCCAAGATAGCAGAGTAGAAGGACGACCTGCTGTAGCTCTTCCCCTATAGCCCATAAAATACCTGTAAAAAATGACTAAACAAATTCTAGAGCAGCAGAAGCCACAAAATGACAGAATGAGAGCGATTTCCAGCCCAAGGCAGCCTGGAAGGCCAACAGGAAAGGTATTTCACACCAGGTGCAGAGCACAGCCTGGCCTTGACCACACAACACAGCAGGGACAGGACTGGAGCATGCTTCAGGGCGCCACTGTCAGCAGCTTACGTTCTTAGATCCTTCAACCCACAAATGCCAGAGATAGCTTCAAAGGTCCATGAGAAAGCTCTTTCACCTGGGGAAGCAGGGTCCTCCTCAAGCCCTGGCCCCAGATGGCAGCAGCATTTTCCATTTCTGTAGCCCTCGGCCTAAAGACCCTGGTGAAATCAAGCTCTTGATCTGGATTTCAGCCCTAAGTGGCAGTCCTGGGGTGAGGAAGAACGCTGACGTGGTGGAACTGGAGGTGGTTGTGGAGAGGGAACACTACTCACAGATCCTGGGCAGGAAAGCTTGCAGTAGCTCCCAGACAAGAGTGCAGGCCATGAGAGAAGGAAGCTCCTCTCCTTTTACTGTGCCACCTTGGAGGAAGTGAGAACTTACAGGTCCCCAGAGTACACCCTCCTCTTGACAAAGGACTCAAAAGTCAAGTAACTGGCTAGGAAAATGCCCAAAAAAGGAAAAAAAAAATAAGACTTATAGAACATGAACAGGAATTTCCTTCCATCCTTTTGGATGAGGAAGAACAATGCTTACCATCAGAGGAAGATATAAATGTCAAGGCTTCTGCATCCAAAACCTCCAAAATAAATGTGCAATGCTCTCAGACCATGGAAGGGCTCAAAAAGGATTTTGAAAATCAAGTAAGAGAGGTGGAGGAAAAACTGGGAAGAGAAATGAGAGTGATGCAAGAAAATCATGAAAAGCAAGTCAACAGCTTTCTAAAGGAGACCCAAAAAAATGCTGAAAAAAATAACACCTTTAAAAATAGACTAACTCAAATGGCAAAAGAGGCCCAAAAAGCCAATGAGGAGAAGAATGCTTTAAAAAGCAAAATTAGCCAAAGGAGGTTCAAAAATTCAGTGAACAAAATAGCTCTTTAAAAATTAGAATGGAGTAGATGGAAGCTAATGACTTTATGAGAAACTAGGAAATTACCAAAAAAATCAAAAGAATGAAACAATAGAAGACAATGTGAAATATCTTATTGGAAAAACAACTGACCTGGAAAATAGATCCAGGAGAGACAATGTAAAAATTATGGGACTACCTGAAAGCCATGATCACAAAAGAGCCTAGACATCATCTTTCATGAAATTATCAAGGAAAACTGCCCTGATATTCTAGAATCAGAGGGCAAAATAAATATTGAAAGAATCCATAGATGACTTCCTGAAAGAGATCTGAAAAGAAAAACTTCTAGGAACATTGTGGCCAAATTCCAGAGTTCCCAGGTCAAGGAGAAAACATTACAAGCAGCCAGAAAGAAACAATTCAAGTATTGTGGAAATACAATCTGGATAACACAAGATCTGGCAGCTTCTACACTGAGGGATCGCAGGGCCTAGAATATGATATTCCAGAAGTCAAAGGAACTAGGACTAAAACCAAGAATCACCCACCCAGCAAAACTGAATATAATACTTCAGGGGAAAAAATGGTCATTCAATGAAATAGAGGACTTTCAAGCATTCTCGATGAAAAGACCAGAGCTGAATAGAAAATCTGACTTTCAACACAAGAATCAAGAGA
This sequence comes from Bettongia penicillata ogilbyi, assembly GCA_023548195.1. Taxonomy (NCBI): domain Eukaryota; kingdom Metazoa; phylum Chordata; class Mammalia; order Diprotodontia; family Potoroidae; genus Bettongia; species Bettongia penicillata. The sequence goes on from JAJHZJ010000590.1 coordinate 8,404,970, forward strand.
AGCATGAAAAGGTAAATAGAAAAAAGCAAACATAAGGGACTTACTAAAGCTGAACTGTTTACATGCCTACGTGGAAAGATAATATTTGTAAGTCTTGAAACTTTTCTCAGTATTTGGGTGGTTGGAGGGACTATACATACACACACACACACACACACACACACGTATAGACAGAGGGCACAGGGTGAGTTGAATAGGAAGGGATCATATCTAAAAAAATAAAATTAAGGGATGAGTGAGAAATATATTGGGAGGAGAAAGGGAGAAATAAAATGGGATAAATTATCTCATAAAAGAGGCAAGAAAAAGCTTTTTCAGTGGAGGGACAAAGAGGGGAGGTGAGAGGGAGAAAGTGAAGCTTACTCTCATCACATTTGGCTTAAGAAGGGAATAACATGCTCAGTTTGGCATGAAAATCTATCTTACTCTATAGGAAGGTAGGGGAGAAAGGGACAAGTGGGTGGGGGATGATAGAAGGGAGAGAAAATGGGAGAAGGGAATAATTAAAAGTAAACACTTTAGGGAAAGGACAAGGTCTAAAGAAAGAATAGAATAAATGGGGGCAGGATAAGATGGAGGGAAATATAGTTAGTCTTTCACAACATGACTATTATGGAAGTCTTTTGCATAACTACACATATATAGCCTACACTGAATTGCCTGTCTTCTCAGTGGGGATGGGTCAGGAGGGAAGAAGGGAGAGAAGTTGGAATTCAAAGTTTAACGAATGTTGGGAATTGTTTTTACATGCAACTGAGAAATAAGAAATACAGGCAATGGGGTATAGAAATCTATCTTGCCCTACAAGAAAAGAGAGAAGACGGGGATAAAGGAAGGCAGGGGTGTGATAGAAGAGAGAGCAGATTGGGGAAGGGTAATCAAAATGCATGGTGTTTTCAGGTGAGGGGGGAAAGATGGGGAGAAAATTTGGAACTCAAAATCTTATGGAAATGAATGCTGAAATCTAAAAATAAATTTAAAAAATTAGCTGCAGAAAAAAATAAAAAACAAAATCAGAAATGAATGTTGCAAAATTATAAAGAAAAATCACAACTTGAAAGAAGTAGGAAATGACATTCCTAACTTCCCCCTTTGTGGAGGTGGGAGATCCACAGCTGTCTCACACTAGGCGTTAATGTATTAATCAGTTGTGACTTCTTTTTCCTTTTCCTCTTTCTTTTTCTTTTTACAAAACCTTTAAAAAATGTTCTTTGTTATACTGGGTGGCTCTTTCATTCTCTCACTACTTTTAAAGAGGCCTATTCACTCAATGGGTATTACCTCCCTCTAAGTGAGCCCCTGGAAAGGCCAGCCTAAAAAGATCAAGGTCTCCCATTGTGTCATGGGCTACCTTCAATCATCCTGATGAATATCTGGCTACTGGACCCAGATGTCTCAGGAGAAGATCAGGAAGGTAATCTTTCACAGCCCTCCCTCACTCAAAACAAAGTCAAGTGCAAGTCATGTCATCATTTCTCTGATATCATGGTCTTGGTCTTCTATGAACATGAAAGACGAATACAGACAGGGTGGCTCTCTAGAACAGGAAAGGGAAGGGATACCAGGGAAGATTATGATCATGTAAAAAATAAGACATTAATAAACTTATTTTAAAAATACCCAACAAAGAGCAACATGACAATGTCTCTGATAGAAAGAAGAGAAATTGGATTGGAGAATGGGAGTTAAAGAGAAGATGAACAGAAGAATTTAAATTAACCAGGATTTTCCTTCTTCCCTCCTAACAACTTCCAGGCAAAAAAAAAACAAAACAAAACCAAATCCTAAAGACACAAACATATCTAAATGGACTTTCTTTTTAAAGATCAATTTCCAGGATATGCCTTAACCAGGCTATTGTGGCCCAAGAGAGCAGCCCCAGCCACAATAGCCTGCTACTGCTGGACAGCAGAGAAGGCCGGATCTCCCTGAACAATCAACAAGTGCTTATTTAAAGGCTAAGGCCAGGCCTTGGCTACCCAGAGCCCATCCTTCTCCAGATCCCTGGTGACAGCTCCTAATGAAGGGTTCCCTGTCTCATCTGTCTGGCCATTTGTGCCTGCCCTGCTGTGGTACCCTCAGAACCTGTGGGCCTTGCCATCCTCCCTGTGGCTAACATCTCTTCCGATCAGAATATAAGTTCTTTGAGAGAAGGGGCAGGCGTCTTTTCTACTTGTATTCCCAAATGCTCAGCACAGGGCTTGGAACACAGGGAAATACTTAAAATCCTTTTTCATTCAATTCCATCCAAAAGTCAACACAGACTTGGGGCAAAGTTCTATCCCAGGGGTAGGGAACCTGTGGACTTACGGTCACGTGTGCCTTCCTAAATTTTGAAGTGTGGCCTCTTGACTGAATCCAAATTTTACAGAACAAATTTGTTCAGAAGGCTGCACTTAAGAATTTAGAAGGCCACATATGGTTCCCCACACCTGTTCTGTCCCAAGAACTGATGCTCAGAATAACTGCACTGACAAAAGACAATTCAAATAAGTATCAGATGATGGCAGGAAAGTATAGGAATACATATTACCAAGATTTTCAAAGAGCGTAAAAAAATAAAACCATTTCATGGTCCATTCCCTATTAATCCAATTTCCTGAGCATTCTGGGAAAGCAGGTTTGGCTAGAGCTGGAGGCTTTGTCCAGCAGAGCTTGGCCTTCTGGGCAGAGATTTCTACCCTGCCACACATGAGAGGAATGCTGAAGACATGGTAAACTGAAAAACCCTCTTCTGAATTTTTTTATTCACTTTTTATTTCTCTGGACACCTCAGCACCCTTCTTGCCCCTCCACCAGCATCCTTCCCATACCTCCCCAACAGAGGCTTCAATGCCCTTCTTCTGCATGGGGCTAGGATGAGGAAAGTATCTGAACAGAGAGAAGAAAGGCCCCATGCCTTGTTAGGTACAGAAAGAGAAACTGAGGCTGCAGTGGCAGGGCAGGAAGCCAGGTCCTGACTACGAAGCCAGGACTGTTTCTGTTAAGCCAGGCTGCCCCTGCAGGAGGGCTTCGTGGTCCAAATCATCTCTCAGGGGCCACTGAGCCAGGCCTGGGCATCTGAAGTCCCATCAGCCCAGTGATTCTTTGGTCAGGAAGGACTTGAGGCTTTTTCGAGCCCTGGGCACATCTGACTGGTGACAGATGATATAGGGAGTTACACTTAGCCTATTCCAAGTAACTCCCGCAGTCAGCTAAGTTAACAACAGGAAAAGGCGTGATTCAGCAGACATACGGCAGGGGAGTTTTTCAGATGTCTTCAGTGACAAGTGTCAGGTTAGATTTCTCCCTGCCTCATCTCCACTCTGTTTCATGCCCAGCTGGTGAAGCTGCATTTTGACCAGGCTCGGTTATCTCTCATCATCACCTTCAGAATGGGCCTCAGAGGGAAGCAAAGAGATCATTAGAACCTAATGAGGCACGCGACTAGCTCCAGCTCCCGTCTGCCTTTTCCAAAAAAACCCAACCAACCCCAAAACCAAATTCACAGGCGGTTTTCAGCAGCCTCTTTACTGACAGTGCCAAGGACAGGAGCAGACACTGCTCCTCAGGATGATGAAAACTTAGCGAAAAGCACTGACTGAACCTCAGCATGCAGGTGAGGACGGGGGGCAGGACTACACAACAGTGCTAGAAACTTGAGGCACCTTTTTGGTGACTCAGTTTCCACCTCTGAATATTAACAACCTTCATGTTGGAACCCAGCAGAAGAGATGCCAAGGAGCCACTGTCAGGGAAGACCTCAATATCTTCCTGGGGGACTACGAGGATCAGATGAAGCAGCACACACAAAAGCTCTTTTAAACATCAAGTCTGACACATGTGAATGTAAGTGGCTGTTTCCATGAAATAGGAAGGGAAAAAGAACTGTCGCCCTCTTCCTCGCTCCAAAGAATGAGAACAAAAAAAACAGATTATAGTCGATTCCACTAAGGAGATCAGGCACGTGCACACACACACACACACACACACACAGACAGCGTACATACACAGAGAGGCATGCGTACATATACACAGAGACATGTGTACACACAGAGACACATGTATACACAGAGACATGTGTACATAGACACACAGGCACATGTATGCACATGTACATACGTACACACATAGAGACATGTGCAATACAGATACGTATGCATGCACACTGACATGTGTACAGAGACACATGTACACACAGAGACGTGTGTACACACATACATGTACATACGTGCACAAAGAGGCATGTACACACAGACACGTGTACACATAGAGACACATGTACATACAGAGACATGTGTACACACATACACACAGCCCCTCCAAAGACCTCATTGGCTGTCTAAAATATCCTCACTCTTTAGAGAAGCCTGGGAAAATGGAAGGAGCACCAGACTTCATGCCTCACTTTCCCCATTTCTGGCTCTAAATCTCTGACAGTCACCTGGATTTGAACCCCAACTCAGAACTGACTCAGATGCTCTGGCGGCTCATGGATGAGGCATTCATTTCTCTTCGCCTCAGTTTCTTCACCTGTAGCCTCTCATGTAAAATGTATTAGGCCATAATGGGACAAAACAGCCTCTGAGTCTTGAAGCTGTGGTTTGAGTGTTCCTTTTAAGTTTAAGGCTTGGAACAAGGCCCCAACTCTCTCTGCAAGAGTCAGAGTTTCTGGGGGAGCCAGGCAGGGCTCTCAGGAGGAGTTCTGAACTCAGGTCAGTTGTGATAATGAGGTGAGAACAAGTCAGCACTGATCAGCGAGCCCCACTAGCTCCAGGCCACTTTCCCCAGCCTCAATTTCTCCATGGTTCTACGTGCATCATTCATCTGGGAACACAGAGCTAGAATGGTCCTGGACGTTCTCTGGAGGGAAGGGCCAATCTCAGGCCTCCTTTCTATCCCAAATGACCAAAGCACAGAGTGACTTGTTACAAGCTATAACCTGATTTTACTTCAGCAGAATGAACAGAAGACACCTGACTGCATGAGAGGCAGACACATGGCCAGCTGTCCTGAGTTGAGCAGGAGGAGAAAGAGCCAGAGAAGCCTTTTGGGAAGGGAGCAGAACACCAGTGTCAAAGCCAAGAAGGAACTCTCCGAAGGCCACAGACTAACACTGCCTCAATCAGACCTTTTGTTTATTTGTACAATATTCCCCAATGATCGCTGCTGCTGCTGTTACTGTCTACGGCACCTGACAAGTGTCAGCCAAGTCCCATAACCTGCAGGACGAGTAGGAACAGTCAAGGAGATGGTCACAAGCTGCAAGATCTCTGTAAAGTGGGGGATCAAAATCCTAGAAGCTTCTTTTTAAAGAGCATAATAAAAATAATGATGGCAAGTTCCCCAGGGGCAGAAAGAAGTGTCAGCAGAGAGAGAGAAACAGAGACAAAGAGAGAGCCAGAGACAGACACAAAGACAGAGACAAAAGGAAAGCCAGAGACCGGCAAAGAGAAACAGAAACAGAGACAAAGAGAGAGACAGCGAGACACAGAGAGACATTAACAGAGAACAGAGACAAAGAGAGAGAGAAAAACAGAGACAGACACAAAGACAAAGAGAGACAGAGACAGAGAGAGACTGTGCCTTAGGGAGGCTAAAGCCCAGAAGCCGTCTGAGGTGATCGTCCAGGGTCATCCAGCTAGGCTCAGGCCTGGGGACCCATGTTCCCTCTGATCTTGTCACCAGGGAATGGTCAAATTAGAATGTGTTCAAGACACTATTTAATAATGAATCAAGAAGAATGTTGAGCTGAGGAGGAACAGGGTTGTCGTGACAAGGAAGGAAAAGGGAAAGCAAAGTTCACACTCAGCCCTCGAGGAGCGAGTCACCAGGTCCGTGACCTTCCCTCACGGGGTGGACCCACTTGCCACCTCCACCCTGCTCCCCACCTGGCTTTCCTGAAGCTGGTCTCACTGCCGCCTAATAAACATCATCTCTGCTCAAATTGCCATCAAAAGTACAGCCCAGCTGAACAGTCAAAGCCTACGCACAGGTCGTTTCCAAAAGAAATCAAAGCTAGCAACGGTCACATGAAAGAATACTGTAAATCACTACAGATTAGAGAAATGCAATTACAAAGACTCTAAGGTAACACCTCACACCTGACAAATTAGCCAACATTACAGAAAAGGAAAATGACAAATGCTGGAGGGGATGTGGAAAAGCAGGGACAGCAATGCACTGTTGGTCTGAGTCACAAACTGGCCCAACCAACGCAGAGAGCAATTTGGAACTACACCCAAAGGGCTGTAAAACGGTGCACATCCTTTGACCTAGCATTACCAAGTACTAGGTCTGCATCCCAAAGAGATCAAAGAAAGGAAAAGGACCCACATGTACAACAATTGTTCTGGCAGCTCTTTTTGGGGTGGCAAAGAATTGGAAATTGAGGGGATGCCCATCCAGTGGGGAATGGCTGGATGAGCTGCTGTGTATGATTGTGATGGAATACTACTGTGCTATGAGAAATGATGAAAAAGGTGATTTCAGAGAAACCTGGAAAGACTTGGGCAAACAGATGCAAAGGGAAGTAGGGGAACCTGGAGAGCAATCTACCTAGGAACAGTGGCATCGTGATGATGGTCACTCTGAGAAGACTGTGATCTACAGCAGTTCTGAAGGACTGAAGACCTCCATGGAGAGAAGCAATAAGCTCTGAGTACAGACGGATGCAGACTTTTTTCACTTTTTTTTTTTTCTGCAACATGGCTAATAAGGAAATATTTTGCATGATTTCACATGTATAATTGATACATTGCTTGCCTTCTCAAGGGGTGGGGAGGGATTGGAAGGAGGGAAAAATTCAGAACTCAATTTTTTTTAAATGAATGCTAAAAATAAGTAATTTTTTAAAAGAATACCCTAGGGCCCAAACTCCTTGGCAAAGCATGCAAGGTCCTCAGTCACTAGACTGAGACCTGTTTCTAAGTTGTCTCACTGCATGCCAGTGCTAGATTCTGGGGAAGACTCTCATTGAAGGCAGTGCAGTGTCTCACTAGACCCTCATAGCAAACACCTGGCCTCCAGGGCTTGTCCGGCTGATCTCAGGGCTAATTGTGTATTTATATCCATGTCTTAGCATCTATTCCCTAGACCTTCTGAGACTGTCAGCTCTGTACTGGGACAGGTTCTGGGAGTCCCCAGCACCGAGCCCAGGGCTTTACATGTAGTAGGATTTAAATAAATATCTATTGAATTAAAGGGAAGCTAGTTTGCCACCCACCGGTGCCAGCTGGGGGTCCAAATGTCCTTTCCCTTCTAAGTTAAGGACCAGGAACAAGGGGCCCCTTTCTCCCCAAACCTCCAACCTACAGCAGCAACATGGCATTGTTACACCCAAAATCAGAATAGGCAGTGAGGTACAATGGAAAGAATGCTGACAAATACAGCTACTGTCATTACTACCTTTGTGGACAAGTCACCAAGGCTCTCTGGGCCTCAGTTTCCTCATCTGTAAAACAGAGGTAATAATAACACCCTCACAATCTACCTTGAAGGACATCAGAGGTTCAATGGAGAAAATGTATTGGAAGAGCTTTGCAGACTTTACAGACACAAAAATGTAAACTCTCACGAGTAAGATTCCACGTAAAGCTATGGCCAGTTCTGGCCGACCTCAGGTGACTGCTTGGGTTATGGATCTTTATTAACAGGAAACAGAATTTAGGTTTGGGGATCCCTGTTATTCTGAAGCATTCCCTAAAGGGAAAAAAGGGGGTGACTCTAATTTCTCCATCAAGTTCTGGAATGCCTGGGGCAGAGGGGAAGAGCTGATCTACTTCCTCAATCTTCCTTCTGGGTCAAGATGTACCTTCATGATGGTATGAAAGAAACTGTTCTGATGGAAACTTTCTCTCATTCAGTCAATAAACATCAAGTGCCTACTATATGATGGACACTCTTCTTAGGCATTGGAGACAGAGACAAAAACCAACCTCAAAGAGTTTCCATCCAGTCCCAGCAAACAGGCAAAATAGAGAGAAATTCCATTTGGGAAGTGCCAGAGGAGAGCAGGGTGAGACAAGGGAAGGTCTGAGTCACCCAGCCTCACTCAATCACCCCTAGGGGCTCCCTATGGCCTCTGGGATCAAATACAGAAAGCTGCTCTTCTACCCCTGCCCCCACTTCTCCTTGCTTCCTTTCCAGCCTGCACACATCTCACTCCTGATCTAGTTGACACCCGCCGACACCTGCCTGCTGGCTGGCCAATGAACAAGACCCATCATCTCTGAGCGTTTTCTCTGGCTGGAAGCCTTCCCCTCCTCCTCCTCCTCTCTGCCAACCTTCCCTGGCTTCCTTGGAGGCCTGACTAAAATCCCTTCATTACAAGAAGCTTTTCTCAGTCTCCCTTAAGGTGAGTAACCCCTTCCACTATCTCCAATTCATCTCATCTACATCTTGTTGGTACATAACTGTTTGCCTGTTAATTGTGAGTTTCTGGAAGGTGTCACTTTTGCTTCTTTTTGTATTGACAGAGCTTGGCACGGTGTCTAGCACACAATTCGTCCCAGAAAGTCAGGGGAGAAGTAAAGTGGAAGAAGCCTGGAAAGAGTAGAGCAGGTTATGGACTGAGGACGTCCAGCAGCAGATTTTCTAATTGCTCTTGGAGGTAACAAGAAGTCAGGGAATTTTACTGGGAGGGATGGAATGACTGGACCATCCAGTCCAAGTGTGGGTGATGGGAACCATGTCAGAGGAAAGAAGGGGGCCTGAGGGAGATGTCACAAAGGAAGAAATGGGAGTACTTGGCCACAGACTGGATATGGAGCCAGAGATGGCAAGGAGGAACCTGAGACTGGAAAGAAGGTGGGCTCAGATGCAATCCACCTCAGAATCTGTCTAGCTGGGATTCTATCTGGCCTGCTTGTGAATACAAGCGTTACAAATGCTTAGGCTCCTTAAGAGACAGCCCAGTTAGGCGAATCTTTAATAAACTTTGTTTTCTTTGGCTTTAAGAAGGCTTGAGTCGAATTCATTCAAGCATGACCCAGACTGTCGGTATTTTGGGGTCCACCCTTCACCCCTTAACCTCATAATTTATGGTTCCCTGATCTGGAAAAGCTGCTAATCTCAAGTTCTTCTGCTCAAACTGGAAGGTATGTAAGGCTCCCCCTCTCCCTATCCCCTACTTGCTGTCCAAGCACCTTGGAAGCGGATTTTCGGACCTGGCTTTGGGTCCCAGTATCAGGCAAAGTCTCTGAACTTTCTGGGCACTAGAGAGTTAGAGACTCAGGTTGTTGGTCAATTGGTTAGGCAGTGGACCTGGTAATTCTCTGGATTTCCTGGGCTCAAGGAAATCGGGGAGAACTCAGTGTGTGCCTAAGTCTCTGAACTTTCTGGGAGCTAGAGAGTTAGAGACTCAGGTTGTCGATCCAGAGGCTGTGGACCTGGGCACACCCTCCAAAGCACAATTCTCTGAACTTTCTAGGGGCTAGAAGGTTAGAGAAATGTCAGTTAAGTGGGTGCCCAATTCTCTGGATTTCCTGGACGCAAGGAAATCAGGGAAAACTTGGTTATTTTTGTCCTCTTGTTTTTTTTTTTTTTGCTCAAGGCTTACTTCTACGTCCTCCTTTAAGGAAGGGGGGGACTTCTAGCCCCACAAAAAAAAATGGGTTAAAATTCATCAATCCCAAAGAACTCACCTTTGGGCTGTCTTTTACAAAATTGGAAAAAATTTAACTTCTCTAAAGACCTTAAAAAGAAAAAGTTGATATTCTTTTGCAACACACTTTGGCCTCAGTATCACCTGGAGGACAATGAAGTGTGGCCCATATTTGGGATCTTACAATGTAATATCTTTTTACAATTACAATTATATTGCCTCCAAAAGGGAAAATGGATAGAAATACCTTACATAAGGGCCTTTGTTGAACTCTCTCAGGACCCCATTCTCAGAAAAGATTTTAAGATGCTTGTAGTTAGAGCCCCCCCACAAAAGGGAAATGGGGGTGAATTGGATGTTTTGGATGACCCCCTGTTTATAGCTTGTAGGGTCTCAGCCTCACTTCCTCCTCTATCTCCACTCCCAACCCCTGCTTGGTTCCCAGCCAACCGAGGTGCCTCCCTCTGCAGCCCCTCTTGCTGGGGCAACACTCACTCAGGTCTTAGGCCCACCCCCATGGCAGTCTCTACAGTATCACTGTCCCCTCCTTGGGGGGACTCTACCTCAGTCCCCTCCTATGGGTCTTTCTGGGGTGTCTCCTGCTGCAGCCCCTCTCGCTGGGGCAATTAGGCCCTGCTCCCGTGGCATTCTCTGGGGCATCTCCCCCTTTGATCCCTCCTCTTCCTCAGGTACCAGCGGATCTTTCCCCTCGCCAGCCAGATCCCCTGCCCTGCAGCCTCATCCAGTTCAGCAGGCATTCCCCAGCCCCTCCCTCACAAGGAGTGGGACTTCCCATCTTCCTCCACAAGCCCATGTCCCCACTGGGCCATCAGAGAGAAGTGCCCACCCCACCCAGTGGGACAACCAGGGTGCGTGTTCCGTTCTCTCCGTTCTCTCTTTCGGATGTCACCCAGATTAAAGAGAAACTGGGGAGATACTCAGAAGACCCCACTAGGTTTACTGAGGGTTTTAGGGACATATCCCTACAATTTGAACTTTCTTGGAAGGATCTGCATATTCTTTTCTCTGTCTGTTGTACCACTGAGGAGAAGGGGAGAATTTGGGAACATTCCCAAAAGTTTGGGGATCATATGGCTAGCAATAATTCCATAAAATACCACCCAGGAGCAGCTGCTGTTCCCACGAGTGACCCCAGATGGGACTATCAAAAGAGTGAGGACAGGGGAAAGAGAGACTTTATGGTAATTTGCCTGTTAGAAGGCATAAACACTGCATTTCAAAAACAAGTAAATTTTCAAAAAATTAGGGAAATTACTCAGGGAGAAAAGGAAAACCCTGCCCTTTTTCAAAACCAGCTAGTAGAAGCTATTAAAAAGCATACAAATTTGGAGCCTGACTCCATAGAAGGGGCAGCAGTCCTTAGCATGTATTTTATCAATCAGTCTGCCCCAGGTATTAGGAGGAAACTGCAGAAATTGGCCATGGGACCCCAGACACCTCAGGCCCAGTTACTGGAGTTGGCCTTTAGAGTCTTTAACAACAGAAACCTCGTTGCAGCACAGGAAAGAAAGCGAAGGAGAAGGGCCAAGGCCAGGGAGCATGCTCAATTCTTGGCTGCCACAAGGAGGGTCACTGGTCCAAGGAGTGCCCCTCCAGGGAGCCGCCCCAGAGGGAGCCCCAGGAACCAACGCCTGTGGAATCATGCCCATGTGACCAGAAGGGACATTGGAGGAAGGATTGTTCTGAAGGTTGGAAAAGTGGTGGAGCTACCCCCCAGTACCCTGTCCTCCAGTCGTCTCAAGACTTGGAACAACAGGAAAGCCTGGGTGCTAGCAGTGCTCCCACTTTCTCCACCTCTCTCACCAAGCCCTGGGCAAAAATGAAGGCTGAAGGTAAGGTTACCCACTTTCACATGGCTAAATTCTCTTCTTTAACCAGTCACTCTGGCCCTACCTGTCTCTTGACCCCTCAGGTCATAGGTATTGAAGGGGAAACTAAGGAATGTCTCCAGACATATCCCCTCCCCAGCCTGCTTGAGAATCTGTTGTTTAAACACTCCTTCCTTATGCCCTCCTCTGACCCTGCCCCTTTGTTGGGAAGGGACCTGATGGTGAAATTGGGGAGCCAATTTTCTCTAGTTAAACCTCCCATCTCCCTTTTGCCTCTGTTCACTACATCTTCCCCGGTTTCCTTGAGAGTGTGGGAGACAGGTCAAATATCTAGGACGCTGGAATTCCAGAGAGAGCTACTTCTGCCACTCCAGCCACTGTTAGTCTCTCAGACCCTAAAGTGCTCCCCCATCTCAGTCACTATCTGATTAAGTCTGAGACCTGGGAAGGACTACAACCTTTAATTGAAAAATTCCTTAAGTATAAAATATTTGTCCCTTGTTTATGTCCATGCAACGCTGCAATCCTTCCCGCAAAAAAGCCTAATGGAGAATACTCACAATTTATTTTTGCTTTTGAATGTACATTTCCTGGGGAATCAAGTCCATATCAGCTAACGCAGACAGTCTTGCCCCAAAGCTTTTGAGATAACCCTCATTTATTTGGCCAGGCTTTGGGAAGGGATTTAAGACACCTGAAACTAGCAGGCAGTAGCTTAATTCAGGATGTGCATGATATTCTTATTCCCACCAAGGAGGCTTCTTTGGCTGCTGCTGCAGAAGCCCTTAATTTCTTGGGCATTCAAGGCTATAGGGCGTCTTGGAACAAAGTCCAAATAGCATGCCAGTCCATAAAGTATCTGGGCCATTAACTCACACCCACCTCTCTCTCCTTAACCTCTGAGAGAAAAAGGACAATCCTGTCTATCCCTGGTCCAGCCACTAAGAAACAAGTTCAAGTGTTTTCAGGCATGACTGGATTTTGTAGACTCTGGATTCCTAATTTTGGTTTTATTGCTAAATCCCTTTATGACCCTACTCAGGGCACTGACTCAGACCAGGCTAAAGTTTTTGAGACTGAAAACTAACTTGATCACCACCCCATCAACCCCCTCACTAGACCTACCCAATCTGGGAAAAGCTTTCACTGTATATGTTGATGAAAGGAGAAAACAGGCTTTGGGAGTCTTAACCCATTCCTTAGGAACTGGCTCCAGGCCAGTTGATGTTTTTATTTACTCAAAATATGCTTTCCTTGTTCTACATACACATGGAGCAATCTGGAAAGGGGATATCTGACATCAAAAAACTCCCCTATCAAACATGCCCTTCTATGTTTTGGCCTTGCCATAGTCATCTTTGAGTCTGTCCAGAAAAATTATCTTTTATGCCAGGGAAATTGGCTTTTCTTTATACTCCTTTTGTGCCTGTTTGGTGGGTGTTTGCCTAACCTCCTTGCCAGGTTTGTCTTTTCCAGGGTGCAAGCCATCAACTTCCAGGTGACAGCCCATGCTGTATACCAACCTCCATCTGAATCCAGGGTCTCCAGCCCACTGGACCTGGCACCACCCAGGTTCTGAAGTCTGATCCCTTGAACAGGACCCATCAAGGCTCGGACAGCTCTACGCCCCTTGCCAGTAGGAAGAAGTTTCAGAAGCTGAGACCTTTACCCTTCACTCCAAAAGAATTTGGGTTCAATTTGTTTGAGATGAGGAATGATGAAGTTCAGACTCTGAGAACTTCCTTGAGCTCCCCTGTGAATCTCCTTACAGAACCTGGCTTTTCATACTCAAATCTGCGACCATTGTCTGTCATCTCTTGATTGCCCCACCTGCTTCCTACCCAAGCCCTCCATTCTCTGATATCTCCTGATAGCCTCCAGTTGTTTGCAGCCTTTGACCCTCCTTGGACTTCTCCATGAAGCCTCCATGAAGGCGCTCAGATGCAATCCAGCTCTGACTCTGTCTAGCTGGGATTCTATATGGCCTCCTTGTGAATACAAGCATTACAAATGCTTAGGCTCCTTAAGAGGCAACCCAATTAGGCGAATCTTTAATAAACTCTGTTTTCTTTGGCTTTCAAAAAAAAAAGGTGGAAAATCAGAGAGGGGGCAGGCGTGGGTACAAAATCAGAAATCCCATTCAGGCCATGATGAGAGTGAGGGCCACCCAGCTGAAGATGTCCCATGGGCAGCTGGAAGTTGGCAGAGGCTTAGGTGGGAATTATGACATCAGAGCAGGGATAGATGATGACGAAGTCTATGGGAGCTGAGGCACTCACCAGAAGAGAAAAGGGTCCCTAGGACACCTACCTGCATGAAAACCCAGCACAGACTGAGGAGGAGCCATCAGAGTGGGTGGAGGAGAACCACGAGAGAGAAGTGCAGGAAAACTAGTGAGCAGGGAGCATGGAGGAGGAAAGGTGGGAAAAAGACAAGGAATGAGGAGAGAAGCTTCAATCCTGAAGCAAGCAATGAATTCTGAGAAGTGGAGAGAGAAAGTTCTAGCCATGGGGGATGGCAGCTGGCCTGGGGAAAGAGAGGAGACAGGGCAGAAAGCAGCCTGCTGCCAGCCTGCCATGAAGAGCCTCGAAGGCCAAGCATGGGAGTCTGTAGGGAGGCCACTGCAGTAGCCTTGGCAAGAGGGGATGAGCACCCAAACTAGGGAGAGGTGTCTGAGACCTGAAACAAGGTGGGGTAGAACGAATGGCCAAAACCTGTGCCCCCGTCCCTCCCCCATCACACAGATGCCTTCCCCAGGAATGATCTAGAGAGGAACCTGGGTGTGAGGAAATTGAGGCATGGATCAGTTAAGTGACTTGCCCAGGGTCACATAGCTCATACAGGCCCCTCCCTCCCTGCATATCAGTCAGGACCCAGGGAAAGCACACCGGCAAAGTGCTTTGCACACTCCAAACCCAGCTCTAAATGTGCACTAAGATGATGTCTTGATGTGGATTTCTATTTCATTTTCTCCAACCAGTTATTTCCCACCAAGTGGGGTTTTGCTTCCTATCCCATGTAGTGTAGCCCACAGTAGGTGCCTCATAATTGCTTCCTCCTTCCAGAGTCACTCCTCTGTCCTGGCCAGGCTGTACTTCAGGTCTGCTGTTCTCTCTCAGCCCTAGCATGGCACTCCAGGACCTCGCTCTCACCCCTAGGTCCCAGCCCAGCAGACATGCAAGTGGCCTCCTATGCACAGCCTAAGCTGGTCCTGTCTCACTCTCCCAGATTGGGAGGACCCCTTGCAGGCTCCTTTCTCCAGAAGTCAGTCTGTGGAGGTCAGTTAAGGTGCCCACAAACGGGGCAGGGTCCTTTTCAGAGCCACCAGAGCCCGGTCAGCAGGTCTTGGCAAGGTTCTCTCAGGACGTGTGGCTAGCAAGCTCAGGGAAGACAGACTGAAGGAATCTCTTAGGAAGGCCGATCCTGACTCCCTGGGGAACTTCCCTGGTGGACCCCCAAGCACAGTCCTCGGCACAGAGCAGCAAACTAAAGCCCCAAGGAAGGCCCTCATCAGGGAGTCAAGAGGGGTGGAGGTCGGGGCCATCATCTGCTCTGCCCTCACTTCTTTTACAGATGATTGGTGGAATCCAGGGACGGGAAATGACAAGTACAAGGTCACACAGCTTGGTGTCAACGTGTCAGTCCACAAGCACCAGAATCCAGACACTGTGCTAAGAGCTGAGGATACCAATGCACTGTTCAGTTTGTATGCAGCAGGCGCACAATTGTCGCAGGCTCTCCTCCCTCAGCCTGAGAGCCCCTGGCGGGCAGGGCCAGCTTCACCCTCCTTCTGTTCCCAGCCCAGAAAGAGCACACAGTAGGTGCCTAATAAAGGTCGGCTGCCCCTCGATCTGAAGGGGAGCGGGGAGCCTGGGGGAGGGGCAGCCGAGGACAAGACACATAGATTAGGCACCTCTGGGAGCAGGTTGGGGGGATGGGAGGAGGGGGTCCCCCTAGGTGCGCCGACGTCCCATGACCCCGTCCCTCCTGAGTCTAAGTTTCCCCCTCCGTAATACCGGGCTCGCCGGGGTCACGACGGAGGGGGACTCAAGGCAGGCCCTCTCCCTCCGGGCCTCAGTTTCCCCACTTGTAAAACGGGCACCAGGAGTTCTCTGAGCCCCCTCCGGGCGCGCTGCACCCATTCGACAGAAAGGCAGACTGAGAGAGGCGCGTCGGAGGACGGGGTGACGGCAGGGCAGGGGTGACCAGGTCACGTGACTCACTCGGGGGGGGTGGGGGGCGCGTGCTCGCCGCCCCCCCGCCGGGCCCGCGCCTCCATGCGCGTTACATAAACGTCCGCGCGTTCCCGAGGGCGGGGGCGGGTAGCTGGGGGGAGAGGGGCAGGGACCGAGGAGGAGGAGGAGGAGGAGGAGGAAGGAGACCAGCAAGGAGTTCGGGCCCGGGAGCGAGGGGACCAGAGACTCACCGCAGCCACAGACCAGCCTCCGCCGCCGCCGCTGCCGCCGCCGCCGCTCAGCCGCCGCCGCCGCCGCCAGTGCCACTGACAGTTCCGCTGCGGCCCCGCGCAACCGAACTTGCTGCGGCCGCTGCCCCGCCCAGCCGAACGTCCATTGGGCGCCGCTGCCCAGCCCCTCCTACCATTGGACAACTCTCCCCGTCACTCACCGCTCCCTGGGCCAGC
Source organism: Bettongia penicillata ogilbyi (assembly GCA_023548195.1). Lineage (NCBI taxonomy): Eukaryota > Metazoa > Chordata > Mammalia > Diprotodontia > Potoroidae > Bettongia > Bettongia penicillata. The sequence continues at coordinate 8,421,045 of JAJHZJ010000590.1, forward strand.
CCCGCCCCGCTCCCGCCTGTCAGTCACATTTAAGCCTTGGCGCCGCGAGCTCGCCCCGCCCTCGCCTCCCGAGCGGGCCCAGCCAATGGCTAGCGCGGCGTCTAGGGCCCGCCTCCGCCCGGCGCCCGCCCCCTTCTCCGGCCCCGGGCTCCCACGTGGCCTGCCGAGCCCCCGATCCTCGCCGGCCGGGGAGCCTCTATAGGCGGAAGCGGCCCGAGTGAGGTTGGCGATGATTGGCTGATGGAGGGGGTGGGACCCTCGGGTTCATTCATCTGAGCCGCACGTGTCATTTAAAACCGCAACCATAACAGGCCCGACTGGGCGGGGAGAGAGGAAAGCTCCCGGCCCCCGCGAAGGGAGAGTCTGAAAGGAGGAGTCGGGGAGGGGCGGGGCAGAGCCGACGCAGCCGGGGAAACTAAACTCTGAACGGGAGGGGGGCGGGGCCTTTTTCTGGTGGGGAAACCGAGGCACAGAGCGGCGAAGGGACTTCTAGGCACAAATCTCTCGGCCGCCCCGCAGCTGTTTCCTTTTGTGTCCCCTGGTGACGATAATGCTTGCGCTACCAAGTTATTAGACTTGGGTTCGAATCCTCTGTAAAAGGAAAGGGCTGAGCCCGATGCTCCCGGCGCTTCCCTCCCGCACCTGCGATCCTAGCCGGATCCCATCTCCGGGTGCTCCGCGGAGGGAAAGTACCTCTTATGCAAATACAGCTTCGCACCTGCATTCTTCCCGGTCCCCTCCCCTCCCCCTCTCGGAATGTTTTCTCTTCCCCTCCCGGCTCAGTTCCAAAGCCGATTCCCACCCCAGCCTCCCCGGGGTGAGCTCCTCTCGCTCCGAGCTTCGCCAGTATTTTCTTACCTGCTTACTGCGGCTTGAAATCCGGCTGAGGAATCTTGCTAGACCGGGTTCGAAAGTCCTGCCTCTGATTTACAGGGTGGGCAAGGCAGCTCAAACTCCCCGCAAGTGCCCCGGACGAGTCTAGTGCGCAGGGACCCGACTGTCCAAGCCTGGCACACATGCGCTGCGTGACAAACGGTGGCGGGGCTGAATTAAATTAGGGCTCCTCGGAGGAGCGGAAGCCCCGAGGCTGCCCGCGAACTCCGCCTTAGGGGCTTCTCAGACCTCTTCTCTCCGCTTCTTTTCTTCTCCACCCACCGTCTAAAGCTGCCTCGGGACATCTCAGAATGGAAGGAACTGTAGGGCGTGGGAGATGCAGCCCCGAGCTCCCGGCCCTAGCACTAGTGGAAATAAGGCATGTGGGGCTTTTGTTCAGTTCTGACTCCATGGGGAGTTGTCTTGGTGAAGAGATGAGGCTGCAGATGAGGAAACCGAGGCAAATGGGGTGAAGGGACTTGCCCAGGGTCACACAGTTGGATTTGAACTCAGGTCTTGCAGACTCCCCGGCCCGGCGCTCTTTCAGCCCCTCCTTGAGGGGAGGGACTGTCTTTTGCCTTTCTCTGTTTCTCTATGGCTTGGCACCGGGCCTGGAGGCACGGTGCGTAGTAGGCACTTCAGTGCTTCTTGACTGGAATTAAAATAATACCTGCCCCATGAGGCTTGGCAGGCTGTTTAGCTGGGAGCCTCTGGAAAGCCGGGAGGAAAATGGAAGGAGGACAATGGCATCCCTGTGGGGTGCGGAGGGAGGGGGTCTCCAGACCTTAGGGGAGCAGCTGGGTTCACCTATTGTCGATGAAAGAGGTCTGCCTCTCCCCAGCTCGCCCTCCCTACTTCTCAGTCTCTCTGACAGACCCCAGCCCAATGGGACTGCGGGAAGGGGCATCTGCCCTTATTCCTGTTCCGCTCCCAATGGGCTTCCCTTGACCACGCTGTCATTGGGCCAGAGCTCCCAAGTCTTCTGGTCTTTGTCAGGTGCTAAACAAAACTGTGACTGGGGAAAGGGTAGGGTCTGCTGGCCCTCCCCCCTCTCCCCTCCCCCCCACCCCTCCGAGGTCCTAGTTCTTCATCCAGGCCTGAGAGACCTGGTGGATAGAAAGGCAAGAGACCTGGGTTCAGATCCTTGTCCCAGCACCTTTCTCACTGTGACCTTGGACAAGTTTATTGTCTACACTGTAAAATGGTGGTAACACCTCTGGACCCAGCCTCTAAGAACTTCCCCACAAAGCAACTTTGTTGGAGTGACCACCTCCTCATTTTACTGAGACTGAAGCCAGAGAAGGCCCTGGGGCCTGCTTCAGAGTTATGAAAGGAATCAGTAGCAGAGCCAGGGTTCTGCCCTGGGCCTTCTGAGGCTCTTTGCCAAACACCACAAACCCCAGGAGGCCCCTGCAGAGGTCTCCATGGGGAGATGGTGTCCTTGTGAATCACACCCAGTGCCAAGGGGAACTGTGGGGATTCAGATGTTAATTTAATGTTTGACCTTAGGCTTGCTGGGTGAGTCAGGGGTGGGCCCCCAGCCACTAGGAGACCCACGTCTGGAAGGGACCTTTATACAGGGACATTTTACATATGGGCAAATTGAGGCCCAGAAAGGCAAAGTCATTGCCCCAGGTCACACAGCCAGATGCAGCAAGGCTGGAGTTTGAACTCGGGGCCTCTGACTTCAAGTCATGTCTAGGGGCCTTTCCAGTTCTAACTCCTAAGATTTTCATACCTGGGGCCAGGAAACAATTTTAGCAATTCATCACCTCTCTGTGGACTGGGTAGCCTGTGCTCAGCCCAGGAAGCTCCCGGTTGTGGGGGGAGGGGCGATGCTGCAGGCAAGGTCTTGTTTCTTTCTCTTCCTGGCACACTGAGGGCACAACTGTCTTTGCAAGGAGCCCAGGAGGGCTGTGGGGCTTGGGAGAGAAATGGTGAGTGGGAAGCAATGTGACAGAGAGCTGTGACTATGTGCCTATGGCAGTGGTGAGTCTGCTTCCTGCCTGTGGGGCCAGAAGCCGATGGCAGCTTCGGGTGAATTCGAGGAGGTTGAACTCTTTATTGTGTCTGCCTTCCTGTGACCCTTTTCTTGGCAGAGATGCTGCAGTGGTTGGCCATTTCCTTATCCAGTCCATTTGACAGATAAGGAAACTGAGGCAAACAGGGTGAAGTGACTTGCCCAGAGTCATACAGCTGGTAAGTGTCTGAGGCTGGATTTGAACTCAGGTCTTCCTGACTCCAGGATGGCTGCTGTATCCACTGAACCACCTAGCCATCCAGTTTGAGCTACACTCACTGGGAAACTCCCAAATGCCCCCTCCAGTCCAAAGCAGTGAGACAGTCCACCTGTACCTTAGGCAGCTAGGTGGTACATTGGATAGAGCAGTGGGCCTGGGGTCAAAAAGACCTGAGTTCAAATGCAGCCTTATATACTTATTACCTATATGACCTTGGGCAAGTGCTTACTGTCTTGCTCTGCCTCCGTTTTCCCATCTGTAAAGTGGAGATAATAAAACTACCCACTTCCCAGGGTGTTTATTGTTCAAATATTCGTAGAGTACTTTGCAAACCTTAAAGCCATCTCTATCCTGACTCAGAAAGGAAGTCTCTTTTCTTAGAAAAAGGACCAGAGATGATGCGTCCCCTGTGGGCTGTGGGAAAGCTGAAAACTGAAGGCAAGAGACTGGGAAGGCTGAAAAAGGAAGCACTGGGAGAAGTAGTGCCCATGACACTAGGCTGAGTCTTTGGGAGTCCTGGAAGTGTGGTGGTGGCACCCCCTACTGGGGGCTCTACAGGAGATACCTATTGGCAGCTGTGGACACTGTTAGCGTATATTATTACATGGGGAGTGACCCAGGCCGTACAGGCTCAGGGGACCCATCATGCGAGTGCATCAGTATTTTCCACGAGCACATTCTTTGAGCCTTTTGAACCAGGTGCTTGCAAGGGGAGCTGATGACAACACCCTGCTGATCTCATTATAGCAAATTTCCAGATTTCTAGCATGGGGACAGAGAGCCAGAGAAGTAAAAAATAAACATTCCCAAACATGCCCAAGACTCCTCAGGCTCTTTGGGGTTATGTGAAAACCTCATTAACACAAAAGTGAGAAAGGTCCCCATCCCCACCTTGGAGGATCGTACGTTCTGCTGAGGGGGAACCAATGCTGGAGAGACAGGCGAGATCAGACAAATGACTCTGGGAATACCTGTAGGAGGAACGCATGCTTTTCAAGAGGAGAAGGATGAATGAGAAAAAACAAACATTCATACAGCATTGTAAGGTGTGCAAAGAACTTTACAGAGATTTCTCATTTGTTCCTCAAAACAACTGAGGAGTAGGTGCTGTTATTATCCCCATTTTACAGATGAGGAAACTGAGGCAGAAATAAAGAGACTTGCTCACAGGCAAGTGTCTATAGTTGTAAGTGTCTAAGGCTGGATTTGAACTCAGGCCCAGCCATACCAGCTAGCTCCAGGGGGGTATCTTGGAAGACTTTACAGAAAGTAAAGTAAGAAAAAAAACCCAAAAAACTTTATAGCCCTTCACCAAAGGAAGAGTTGCTGTTCAGTCATTTCTGTTGTGTCTGACTCTTCATGACCCCATTTAAAGTTTTCTTGGCAGAGATACTGGAATGATTTGTACCTTCCTTCTCCAGCCCATTTTATAGATGAGGAAACTGAGGCAAACAAAGTCAAGGGCCTTGCCCAAGGTCACACAAATAGGAAGTGTTTAAGATCAGATTTGAACTCAGGACTGACTCTGTGTCAGGCACTCTAGCCACTATGTCATTTATCTGTCCACAAAGGAAGGGAGGGAATTTAGATAATAGGCCTTAGAGACAGGAGAGGAGGGGACAACATGTTTGGACATTCAAGCACGGATGAAATCCCAAGCCTCTACTGCCTGCTACCCCAAGTCCCCATGTCATCAGCTGTTTCTTCCAGGGCAGAGTGGCCTCTTCTAGGATTGGCTGGCAGGTCCCTTTGCCCTGGACAATGAATGCAAGAGGTAAGGTGGGTGATGGGGGAAAAGATTGGAAAGGCAGCCAAAGGTTTGGTTCTTAATTAAATTCATTTCCACCTATCAAATTTCCAAAGTGCATACTATGTGCCAGATTTTGTACTGGGGGCTGGAGATCCAAATACAAAAATCAAAACAGCCCCTGCCCTCAATAGGGTTTGCATTCTGTAGCCATGTGCAAGTATATTCAAAATAATTCAAGGAAAATGTGATGGGAAGAGACCTTGGCAGCCCAATAAATATTAATAAGTACCTACTGTGTGCCAAGGGCTATTCTAAGTGCTTGAGGTTAGTAGTGCTGGGTCTGGGGATTAGAATGGGGTGAGAACAGAAATTGTAGCATCAGTTCCTTGGTTGTAGGCTCTGTGTTTCATTATGCCTGTTTCCCCCAAGCCGGGCCCCCAGGAGGTCCTGGATAATGCTCCTTAGATTGTAGATGGAGGCTAAGTGGGAGGCTTCCTTCCCTGCCCCCGCCCCCAGGTTCCTTTCCGCCTCTGTTCACACCAGCCTGTCAGCTGCTCAGAAGCCCCTCAGTCACAGGGTTGGCAGCTTTACAAATACAGCTAATTCTGGGCCAAGGCACAGTCAGGAGGAGCTGGGAAGGGGCAAAGAGCAGAGGAAAGAATGAGGCACATGCCCCCAGGAGACAGGATGGGCCCAGGAGGATGCTGGCTGCCACCCAGCATCTACAGCTCCAACCTGCCTGGGCCTCCCCAGATCCTAGAGCAGACCTCCACCTCCGAACAGGTCAGGATCCTGGGACTGGGGGCTTGCCTTGTGTCCCTAGCTCAGGTCTAGATTAAAGGACCAGAGATTAGACCTGGAAGTGATAGACTTCTGCTAGCCTGATCTTTCATTTTACAAATCAGAAAACTGCAGACCCACCAAGGAAAGAGACTTATCCAAGGTCACGTATTAAATGGTGGAGCTGGGATGTGAACACACAGCATTTCAGCAAGTAATCAATTCCCTTTTCTTTCTGTCTCTTCTCTGTCTTCCTCCTCTACCACCCCTTTCTCTCCCTCTCCCTCCCTCAGCCTTCCTACTGTATCGATGTATTTCCACACCTTGTCCTGCCTCCGCTCTCCTTCCAGACTTGGAAGTCTGGGCCTTCAGGTCACTCTTTCCTATGTCTGAGAATCTAGTACCCATTGCCTGGAGAACAGAACTAATCCTGGTGGAAAATGAGTGAAGGAAGTTTCAGTCCATCTTCACTTTTTGAAACTGTCAATAATGTCCCTGTCATCAAGATGGCTCCAACGCCTTCACGCTATCCTGTCCAGATTCCCCAGTTACAGAAGCCAACCAGACCTCTGAACCTTACCCTCTCACGTACTCCCAATTCAAACTCCCTGCTGGCCCTTTCCAGACAGCCACATTAAGTAACTGGCTAATCTGATCAATTAAATTGTCCAGAGATATCAGTGACTCTGCCTGTTTGTCCTGTGGTACCTAGAGCTGGGATCAGAGAGATCCTATGGTAGGAAAGTTTGTTGACCATCCCCATTGGGTCCAGAGGGTCCAGTCTATAGTTTGTACCCACAGAATCCTGGAACTTGACAGGATTTCAGAGGCCACTAAGGACAACTCCTCCTGACTCCACAACACTTTCTCAATGCACTGTTAAGGGTGGCTATGAACCAAAAGAGCTCAGCACTACTTTTTCTGCTCAGAAGCAGAAGAGGAGAGACTTTGCCCAGTAGGAGAACAGCTAACAGAAAGGTGGCTTTATGTGGTGCAGATTGTACCTAAAAGGACCCAGGATATCAAGACTTGTGAGTCATCCTGGGTACAACCACGAAACCTGGGTTTTCCTACTCATTGGACTCCCTACTAGGTTCCTGAAAGTGCGTGTCCATTTTTCCCAATGAATGCTCCATATACTGATGTGGGTGGATTGTGATATTTTTTACCTTGAGTAACTGTGATGTTTGATTATTCTGGCATTGGTCTATTTAACCTGTATATAGCTTGTCTGTACATAGTTGTTTACTTGTCTCCCCATTAGACTATAAGCTCTTTGAGGGCAGTTCTGTCTTTTGATTATTAGTATTTTGCCTGACCATTTAAATGATTTATTTTTAAGAGGCAATCATATAACATCAGAATGCATAAAATGGATGAATGAGAATGGACTTACCAAAGCATGAAAAGACTTGCAGAGTTTTAATTACAAAGTACTCCTTAAAAAAAATAAAGAGCAACTTAAATAAGTAAAGGAATAATAAATGTTCATGGCTAGGCTGTGCCAATATAATAGAAATGACAAAACTAGGAAAGTGAATTTATAGTTTCAATGCCATATCAATCAAATTACTAAGGGGTTACTTTGCAGAGCTCAATAAAATAATAAAATTCATTTGGAAAAGCAAAAGAGCTAGAATATCAATGGAATTGATGAAAAGAAATATAGATGGAAAGGGAAATAATACTTCAGAACTCAAACTATATTATAAACAGTAGTCATCAAAACCATATGGTATCGCTTAAATATAGAGATAGATCAGTGGAGCAGACTAGACAAAGAGAATCAGACACAAAAGAACTCAACTAAGTGTTTGATAAAGTAGAAAACATAAATTACTAAGGGGAAAAATCCTTATCTGATTTTAAAAATTGATGGGAAAATTGGAAGCCTGGCAGAAATTAGGCTTAGATCAACAGCTTGATACAGCTAAATGGATACTCAACCTTACTTTAAAGGTCATACCATAAAAAAACTGGAAAAGAGACAGATCATATACTCTCACAGCTATGGAAATGAGATATATTCTTAACCAAACAAGAGATAGAGCTAATTACAAAAGATAAAATAGGTAACTATTCAAAACTGAAAATCTTCTGCACAGGCAACGTTGATACATCTAGGTTAAGAGAAGTGGTCAAATGGTAGAAAGGGTCTTTAAAATTTCTCTGATTAGGATTTGGTATCCAAGAAATATAAACAATAAATATACATGACTATTGATGGGAAAATTGGATGACTGGAGATGACCCAGGATGAGGCAATTGGGATTAAGTGACTTGCCCAAGGTCATACAGTCAAGTGTCTAAGGTGAGATTTGAGCTCAGGTCCTCCTGACTCCTGCACTGGTGCTCTATCCACTACTCCACCTAGCTGCTCATTGCAAAGTATTAATAACCACATGAGAGAATGCTCCAAATCAGTAATAATAAGATAAATGCAAATCAAAACAACCCTGTTGTTTCCCCTTATGTCGTACAAATTGGCAAAAGGGACAAAAAAGTGATAACAACGTTGGAGGGGTTATGGAATGACAGGTACACTAATACATTGCTTGTGTAGCCATGAAATGCTATGACTGTTTGGGAAAACAATTTGGAATTATGCAAATAAAGTGACTAAAATATCTTTGAATTAGAGACTCCATTACAGTGCTTATACCCCAGGAAGGCATAATAAAAAGAAAGTCTCTGTATATACAGAAATATTTACAGTTGTCTTTTTTTTGTGATTTATTAGAACTGGAAACAAAGTAGATACCCATCAGTAGATACCCATGCTACAAGGCATCATGTCTAAATCTGCACCTGGTTTGTCCTCCCCTGATATTGCTCTAGTTCTGGGGCTAAGCTAAATTAGGCTGACCTCTATTTAACAGAAAGAACTTCACATACTGGAACATATTTATTTTGTTCCCCTGAGTCTTCCCTTTTCCAGGCTAACTGTCCCCACCACCTTGAACCACTCCTCAGAAGGATCGTCTTCAAGCTTGCCGCTTTGCTGGCTGCCCTGGGACACTCCCCAGAGAGTTCTCAAGTTGACTAAGACCATTAATGACAACTGTTCGTGCCCAGTCATTCAACCAGTTTAAAATCTACCTATTGTACTATTGTCTAGCCCGTATCTCCCCACCTTTTCTCCAGCAATAGCATGAGACTTTGTCAGATGACTCCTGAAAGTCTAGGCAAGCATAGTTAACACAGTCATAAAAGGCATGAATTGGGGTACATGATCTTATTTGAATATTATTATTCTATGAGAAATCCCACATGGGGAAAACTTGTATGAACAGATACAAGGCAAAGAAAACAGAACCAGGAGAATGAGATTCCAAATGAACAAGATTCACTATACAAGACTATAAACCAGGAAGAGAGCTGGGGGACCACAAAGTGCAGAAGGCTATTATATAGACTGCCAAAGAAGTCATTTTGTTAGCTCATCTTGCTTAGCTGTGTTTCTCCTAGGAGGATAGGCAATATTGACAAATACGTAAATATCAGGTCTAGACAAAATAAATTTCCTGGGATGGGGGAAAGCAGAAACCATCAAACTGGGGTAGTCAGGGAAGCCCTCTTGGGGATGGTGGCACTTGAGTTGAGCCTTCACAGGAACTGGAGGTTCTAAGAGGAAGAGGTGGAGAATGAGAACATTCCAGGCAAAGGATTCAGTCTGGGCAAAGGCACGGATGTGGGAGATGGGATGTCATATGTGGGAAATGACAGCAAATAGGCCAGTTTGGCTGGAAGGTAAAATGGGGGAGTATGAGTATGCTGTGGACCTGTGACTAACATGGTCACCTGGACACAAACCCACTCCTGCAAAAACCTAAAAAATCACACTAGACTGAATAATGATCAAGAAATGTACTGAGAAGCTATGGTAAATGACTACACCCCCTTCCAGAGCTGTGCAGAGTCAGCCAGGAGCCCAGGGCAACATAAAAGAGGGCTGCCAGTCAGCGCCAGCAGAGACAAGTATGTCTATGTAGCTGCTTGGCATGGCCAGAGAACCTGGGTAGCCTGCAGGGCTTTGTGTTCAGAGACAGTAAGAGCGGAGCCACAGGGGACTGAAGAATCCCTGATCGGCTCAGGACACCACAGAGTTCTGAGGTTCTCAGCCCTTTATTCTGAGATGCCATAGAGAGCTCTGAGGACACAGTGAGTGAGCGGAGTTAACTTCAGGAGACTGAAAGCATCCTAGGAACCTGATACCAAGTAGGGCTGACCACCCCATGCAAAAGCAGCGTCAGGGAAGGAGGTGCAGTTGGGCTCTGACATGAACCAAAGCTGGAGAGATAGAAATCCAAGAAAACACCGGCTGCTACAAAGAATTGTTGGCAACCCAGAAACAACACAAAACTCTAACCTAGGAGGAGAAAATAGTGCCATGACGACTATCAACACAGACAAAAGAAAATGGGGACTTTCCATGAGTTCAACATGAAAATCTAAAAGAAAGAAAGAGGGAAAGAAAGAAAGAAAGAAAGAGAGAGAGAGAGAGAGAGAGAGAGAGAGAGAGAGAGAGAGAGAGAGAGAGAGAGAAAGAAAGAAAGAAAGAAAGAAAGAAAGAAAGAGAGAGAGAGAGAGAGAAAGAAAGAAAGAAAGAAAGAAAGAAAGAGAAAGGAAAGAAAAAACTTTGAGGAAAGAATTAGGAGAAAAATAATTAAAATCAGAGAATATGGGGATGGCTTGGTTCTGGTCTGCAGTAGGAAAAAGGAGAGTAAAAGGAATATACTCGTGTTGAAAGGACAAAGGGTTGGATCGCACATAATCAGTGTTAGAAGTGTATACAAACTTGGAGGAAGAAAGAGAAGGATGGGTGAGACTGAAAGAGAAAAATGGTGAATTCTGTCCTGGACTGTTGAGTTTACAATGTTTATGGGGCACCCAGTTGGAGATGTCGGTGAGGCAACTCTGGTAGGAGTAGGGTTCTGGTGAGAGGTCAGGCTAGTCCTGCCTAGCAAGAAGGCCTGAATCCAACAGAGCTGATGAGAACACCATGGGAGAAGAGGAAAGGGTCTGGGGCACAGGGCCTGGAGTGAGTACACCCATGCACAGGAGCCAAGGGGACAAGGATATTGGACCTACAAAGGAGAAGGCAGAAGAACTCCATTAGAGCAGTGAGAGGATCAGGGGGAGGTGATCCATAGAGTCAGACACAGAAAGGATGCCAAGAAGGATGATGACCAAAGACCAAGGAGGTTAGCAAAAACCCAGAATCAAACCATCTGCAACCTTGGAGAGAGCAGTGTTAGTGGCCTGATGGGATTCTAGGGGGTGGGGAAGTGAGTGGGAGGTGAGAAATTGGAGATCAGGATAGGAGTCTGGGGGAGAATGGAGGAGAGGCAGAGAGGGATGGATCGAGAAGATGGGAGTAAAGGATTTTTAAAGATTGGGAAGATGAGGGTATTTTTGTAGGTAGTAAGATCAGCCAGTAAAGTAGGGGTTAAAAATTGGGGAGGGAAGATTTGTGGGAAGATAAAGAGGCAGCTAGGTGATGCCACAGTGCATATAATACAGATAATACAGGGCCTAGAGTCAGGAAGACTCATCTTCCTGAATTCAAATCTAACCTCAGATACTTACTAGTTGTGTGACCCTAGACAAGTCACTTCATCATACTTGCCTCAGTTTCCTTAACTGGCAAATGAGCTGGAGAAGGAAATGGCAAACCATTCCAATATCTTTGCCAAGAAAATCCCAAATGGGGTCAGAAGTCTGACACCACTGAAACGATTGAACAATATTACCACCACTGGCCACTCCCTAGACTCCCCATCCAACCTAGGAATCCACAGAGGGAGCCCCAGACTCTAGACTCAATGGTCCAGAAAAAACCTCACAATCTTTCCCTTTTCCCTTCCTCCTACTTCCCTGTTTCTTTTGTAGACCCAGTCATCACTGCCTTTATTCTCAGTGCCCCCTAGGTACCAGATTCTGCTGATTCCTGCCTCCAACACCTCCTGCATCTGTGACCTCCCCTGTCCCTGTGACCACCAGCCATCCTTGTTCAGGCCTCCATCCCTTCCCACCTGATCTATTGCAATTGCCTCTTAATTGGCCCTCTTGCCACAAAGGCTGATTATATCACTCTCCTACTCAGTAAACTATCTTGTGGTAGGCAGGCCTCCAAAGCATGCCCAGAGCTAATTGAAGAGTCCGGAGGGCTGGCAGCTGGCCTTGGAGCCTTAGCAGCGGGTCAGGGTGGGTGTGTGATTGGGTGGGGGAGGGTGTCTAGCTTCTCCCTGCCTGAACTGGGCAGTGCCCTGTCCTAGCAGGATGGAGCCCTCTCTGAGGCTATGGCTATAGAAGAGTGACTTGGGGCTTCCCAATGTTTGCCATTCCCTGCCAGTCATTCTCCAGAGCCTGCTTGCCTGGTTCTGCCTCAGGAGACAAAGTCCTTGGGGTGCTCCTGACTAGGCCATTGGAGCGTGGCTGGTTCCAGTAGCCCCCAATCAGCCCTGGCCCAGCTGCTAGGAGCAGGGCTGCTGCCGGGGAGAAAGGCCCTGGGCAAAGTCCAGCCCTCAGAGACCCAGAAGTTTGGGGATCAGAGGGAGGGGAGTCCTTCAGACAGAACCTACAGGAATGGAGAGCGTCTGGAGAAAGGTGATAAGAGGGAGCAGCTGAGGTCCCTTGAAGGCTGCTATACTAAACACTCAGCAGCACCTGCCCATACCATCCAGCTGGGAAGCCTGCCCCAAGGGCAGCCCGCCCTGCCCATGAACAAATTGAGGAAAACCCCAAACCACACAAAGAAATACTGTGGTTTGAGAGTCACATGAGGCGAACCCAAAAGGTGAGCATCGACCCTACAGGGAGTCCAAGTGCAGCAGTGGAGGATAACACACTACTCTGACCCCAGAAACTATGGGAGGATGGTGGGAGGGGGGGAGGGTTGGAAAGGAACAAGAGACACAGAATGGAAAAGCTAAAGAAGAAAGAGGGCTGGGAGAAGGGGCGCTCTGGGAGAGCCAGGGTGGGGAAGGACTCCAGCCCTGAATGTCCTCAAAAGTGGAATGGAGCAGACCAAAATGAATGATTCATTGTGAGGGATGACATGGAGATGATTTAAAGAGGGGAAATGGAAAGAAAAGGAAGCTCATTAATCAAAGGAGGAAGGAAGGTCCTTTGCTGAGGGGGAGGGGGAGATAAGGGGGATTGGAGTGGGGGAGGGCAGAGAGAGGGGAAGAATTGGAAGAGAGGATGTTTGGGTCTGGAAGAGCCTCTGTACGACTACACCTCCCTCAGTTGGAAGACCCAACCTTCAACCCCCTCAAAGCTCCCATGATTCCCCTCTCCCCACTCTCTCAGCTCAGATCCTTGCCTCCCTCCCTCTCCCTTTCTTCATCAACCCATCACCCTCTCACCCTCTCTCCTCCTTCACCCTGGTGTCATCTGATGAGGTGGCCTGACTCCTGACCAACGCAAGCCCCTCCACCTGCTCAGGAGACCCCATTCCATCTGCTTACTCCAACAGAACACCCCCTGCTGTCATCCCCACCTCACTTATTTTCCATTTCTCCCTCCCTACTGACTCATTTCCCGCTGCCTGCAAATATGCCCAGGTCTCCCCTCCTCACTCCATCCTTCCATTCATCTTCTGCCCTTTGTACCAGACTCTAAACTGCCATGGATGACAGAAGCCTTCACTTTCTCATCTCTCTTCCTAACAATCTGGCTTCTGACTGTCATTCCACCTAAACTCTTGTCTCCAAAGTTACCAGCGATCTATAGCTGCTGAATCCTTTGCTCCATTCTCATTCTCCTTGGCCTCTCTGTAAACTTTAACAATGTCCGTCACTCTCCTCTTTGATAGAATCTTCTCTCTAGGTTTTCTAACTCCCCCTCCCCTGCTCTCCTGCTCCCTCTCTGTCTGTTCCTTCTCTAGATCCTCCTGCACATCACATCCTCTAACTGTAGGGGCCCTCTTTTCTTCTCCCTCTATACTGTTTCATCAAGTGATCTCATCAGTGCATTTAATGCATCCTATGTTGAGGATCTTCATATCTCCTTCTCCTGCCTTGGTCTCTCTTCTGACCTCCATTTTCACATCACCTGGATGTCCAGTAGATATCTTAGACTCAACATGTCCACAACAGAACTCATTATCTTTCCCCCTTAACCCTTCCCCCATTCTTTCCTAAAGAGCACTGCTTTCCTCCCAGTGCCTCTAGCTCCCAACCTAGGAATCGTCCTGGACTCCTCATTATCTCTCACCACTCCTCCCTGACTCCTCCATATCCAAGTTGTTGCCAAGAACAGGAAGGTATGGTCATTTCAGAGTGATGGTTTGCATCGCTTTAATAATTTTTCTTCAAGACAATTCAAATGCCTAACCCTATACCTATCAGGGCTTTTCTGGATCTGTTGAGGGCCAGGGTGGAGAGTGATTGACGAGATCAGGATAGACCTTCGAGGAAACTTTGAGACTGTACTCATTGTCATCCAGAATGGCTCTCCATGCCCCCAGACATTGCTGTCTCCCTGAGACAAACAAGAGAATTACAGAAAACAAGGAATGTGTAAAATAGATGCCCTCTAGGCTCACAGTCTTATAAGACTGATTTAATCACTAGGGTGGAGTCAAGCAGAATGTCACTAGGCTTGCAGTTATAAATACCTGGACCCGTGTCTTTTTTCTTCACCACATCACCCAGCCTTGTCGGGACGCAGGCCGTCCCCTACGTGGATCCAACCAACCAACAGCTAATGCTCTCCCACCCTTTCCAGTAGAATATAAGCTCCTTGAGGTCAAGGACTGTTTCACTGTTGTCATACATTCAAGAATTTTTCTAGGTGTCAGGGTTAAGTTTGTGAAGCTCACATTTTTTACCCTTTTTTGGTAACACTTCTCCTACCTGGAACATGCACAGACATTCTCTGCCTACTGTTGTACTGTTGTGGGGATACATAGAAACGGGATCATACAGACATATCCTCTTTGTACTTCTGGCTACTTGTGACTCACTCAGAAACACTCATGATGCAGGACACCATACCTGGAAGAAGTACCAGCTCCCAGTTGGCAGATGGAGCTCTTGGAGGTAGAGCTCAATAAGACAAAGGTGATTCCAATTAGGGGGTAGAGGAAGGAAGGGTCTTTTGCAGTCCCATCATAAGGGCAGGGCCCTCCAGGATCTGGAGTGTAGAACATGACTCATCCAACCAGGCTTATATAGGAGATCCAAATCTTTCCTATTTCTCCTTTTGTGTTTCCTTTTTTCTAACACAGATCTTATGAACACTGAAAAATACCTAATTTAAAACTACCTACATGTATATAATATGCTTAGAAAACCTTAGAGAAGCAGCTAAAAAATTAATTGAAACAATTAACTTTAGCAAAGTTCCAGGATATAGAATAGATCCACATAAATCATCAACATTTCCATATATATTACCAACAAAGCCCGGCAGCAAGAGAAACAGAAATTCCATTTAAAATAACTGTAGACAGTATAAAATATTTGGGAGTCTACCAGCCAAGACAAACCCAGGAACTACATGAATACAATGATAAAACGTGTTTCACATAAATACAAACAGATCTGAACTGGAAAAATATTCATTGTTCATGTGTAAACAGAGTCAATATAATAAAAATGGCAATTCTATCTAAATTTTAAGTGCCATGTCAATCAAACTGGCAAAAAAATGTATAGAGTTAGAAAAAAAAACAAAATTCATCTGGAAGGAAAATAGATCAAGAATGACAATGGGGGAAAATACTTGAAGAAAAGTGATGGAGCAGTACTAGATCTCAAACTGTCTAGTACTAAGGATTAGAATGGTATATCAGTGAAATACACAGTAGTAAATGACCATACTAGTGTAATGTTTGATAAACCCAAAGATCCAAGCTCTGGGAACAAGTAATCACTCTGACAAAAATTGCTAGGAAAACTGGAAAAGCAGTTTAGCAGAGATGAAGTATAGACCAACATCTCATTCCACATACGAAGTAAGGTCAAAATATGATACATGATTTAGACATAGATATCACAAGCAAATTAGGGGACCATAAACAATTTTACCTGTCAGATCTATGGATAGGGGAAATATTTATAACCAAACAAGACATAGAGAGGATTATGGGATGTAAAATGGATAATTTTGATTACATTAAATTAAAAAGATTTTGTATAAACAAAACCAAGGTAGTCAAGATTAGAAGGAAAGCAGGACACTTGTGGGAGGGGGAATTTTTAATAGCAAATGTCTCTGATAAAGGCCTTATTTCTCAAATATATAGAGAACTGAGTCAAATTTAGAAGAATACAAGTCATGCCTCAATTGATAAAATGGGTCTAAGTATATGAATGGACAGTTTTCAGAAAAAGAAATCAAAGTTATCTATAGTCATTTGAATAAGTGCTCTGCATCACCATTGATTAGAGAAGTACACGTTAAAACAACTCTGAGGTCCTTCCTCATACTTATCAGAATGTTTAATATGACAGAAAAGGAAAAAAAATGTCAGAGGGGACATGAAAAAATTGGGACATTAATGCACTGTTGGTGAAGTTGTGAACTGATCCAATCATTCTGGAGAATAATGTAGAACTATGCCCAAAGGGCTACAAAGTGCATACCCTTTGACCCAGCAACACCACTCCTAGGTCTGTATCGCAAAGAGAAAGGGCAGAGAGGTGGAGCAGTGGATAGAGCACCATGCTTGGAATCAGGAAGATATGGGTTCAAATGTGGTCTCAGACACTTACTAGCTGTGTGACCCTGGGCAAATCACTTAACGCTTATTTATCTCAGTTCATCAAAATGTGGACACAATGGAGAAGGAAATGGCAACTCAGTCCAGTATTTTTGCCAAGAAAACTCCATATACAACATTCCTGGGGTCATGTAGAATCTGATATAACTGGACAAGCTCCAAGAATACAAGTATAAGAAGGAAATATGTACAAAACTATATATAGTAGCTCTTTTGTGGTGGCAAAGAATCAGAAATCGAGGGGATGCCCATCAATCGAGGAATGGATGAACAAGTTATAGTATGTAATTGTGATGGAATACTATTATGCCATGAGAAATGACAAGGGAGATGATTTCAGAAAAACCTGGGAAGACTTATCTGTGAGGCAGAGTGAAGTGGACAGAAGCAGGAGATACATAGTACATGGTAACGGCAACATTGTAACAATTATCTGTGAATGACTTAGCAATTCTCAGCGATACAATTAGCCAAGATAATTCCTAAGGACTTGTAATGAAAAATGCCATCCACCACTAAATGGAAAGAAATGATAGCATCTGAATGCAGATTGTAGCCTATTTTTTTCGCTTTATTTTTCTTGCTTTTCTTTGCAACATGGATAATATGGAAGTATGTTTTGCCTGCTTTCATGTGTATAATTGATATCACATTTCTTACCTTCACAAAGGGAAGAGGGAAAGAATTCAGAACTCAAAATGTTAAAAAAATGAATGTTAAATAATAAGAATTTTTAAATACCTGATTCATATTTCTATATTGGGTACCTTTTTACATTTCCACTTTCTTTGGGGAAACTCTAGCTTAGAGCTAAAAGCAACGTTAATATAATTAACTTGACTCAAGAAACAAAATAGGGAGAGGAGTATAGGGAGGCTTCCCTCGGAGCTGAACTCTGAGGAAACCTTGATAGTAAAGGACAGGGAGGACTCTTTCTGACTCCCAGCCCAGCACTCTGGCTACTGCTCCCAAATTCTAAACACTCTTCAAGAGGCACCAGCTGTAGCTAGAGGATCTTGTGTGAGAGGCTATTGAAGTTAAAGGTTACATCTTGACATTTTAAGTCTTGAGCCAGAAATTCAAATCCCTTTCTCAAATAATATGTCCTCAGAACAAAACAAAACAAAACCCATTCACTTCTGAAATCTCCTCTTTCAAAGTTCTCTCCTACTGCCAACAGTGATGAAAATTCCACCTGTGCCCCGGGTCATCAGTTTCTTGGCCAAGCAATTGTAACTGTTGGAAATACTTCCTAGATTCTGCCTGGAAGCCTTGTCTGGGCCCACATGAATTCCCGGAAAGGGCTACCACATTCTGTTGGACAAGTCTTGGGGAGAGAAGCTGATTTCTCTGCTGTTTGTGACATCTTCTCATCTGGGATCTAGTAACTCTTGTGAGACTGCAATGAGATCATATCTAATAGGTGTAACCCTTTGTGAGCCTTCAAGCCCGATAGAAATGGGGATGATCCCATATCTCTTCTTTCTGAGCCCTCCTGCTATGGTCTCAGTGAGCAATACCTGCGGATCTCCATTGCTGTTCCTGGGTGTTTGCATGTCTCCTGTATTGGACTGGGAGCTCCTTGAGGGAGGGTCTTTCTGGCCTCTTCTCTAGTACTCAGTCCATTCTTGCCATATAGTAAATGCTTAACGAATAGTTGTTGCCAGTCTGGGCCTGGCCTTATTATCTCCTTCTCCTCTTTTTTGCTTCCTAGCTTCCATTCTCTGATTTGGTGACTCAGAATTCCAGGAAAGGAGAAAGGGGACTGGCCACTGTGACTGGGGACCAGAGGGAAAGATGCAGGACACAGCTGGCCGGAGGAGACCTGAGCCTGGAGCAGGTTTACTGAGGCTCCCGGCCTCAGAATGCCATTTAGCTAGCAAACTCCAGTAAAGAGATCTGCCCTTTGGTCTAGGAGGATGTTGGGGAGTATCATCCTCTCCACATTCTTTTCTTTTCCAGAACTGTGGGCAGAGGCAGGCAGGGTTCCACCCCTCCACACCTACATATTTGGAAGGGATCCAGCACAATTATGTTTAATCCTATGGGAGGGTTGGGCCTAGTTTCCTTTTCACTTAATTTTATGTACAATAAATTGTGAGATCTTAACATGTTGAATGTTTGACATGCAGAATGCAGTGAGAGGTGAATGGAGAAATTTGCGGGGTGGGGTGTCTGAGTAAAGTATAAGTTAAAGTTTAATATTTTAAACAACATTCCATCCATTTCATCCTGTGGAGTAAATTCCCAGAGGTCCCTGAAGGGTTAATCCAAGCTGAGCTTGATATTGGGGGAAACAGTGTACATGCTTCCCCCTGGTGGCGATGGCGGGGTCCTGCATCCTGCAGCCTTTCAGGAAAGGTCTGTGTGACTCAAACATCTGGAGACCAGCTGGTCGGTTCAGGGTAGCACCACCTGGTGGACAACGCAGATATTGTAGTCACCTAACAACTTTTCTGGATTTTTTTGGGTGTAACCCCATCTGGGGTTTTCTTGGCAAACATACTGGAGAGATTTGCCTTTTCCTTCTCCAGCTCATTCTATAGATAAGGAAACTGAGGCAAGCAAGGGAAGAACTTGCCCAGAGTCACACAAGTAGTAAGTGTCTTAAGCTGAATTTGAACTTAGATGACTTCTTGACTTCAGGACCTGGGTTTTATCCACTCCCTCACCTAGCTGCCCAAGTTTTGAAGTGGGAAATGAAAATATTATCATCTCATTTAACAAATGAAAAAAGTAAAACTCAGAGTCAGAGATCCAGAGTGACTTGCCAAGATCACGTTACTATGGTGTGTTGGAGACAAGATTTGAGACTGTGTCTCCTGATTCCAAGTCCCATACTTTCGTCATAGTCCCACCGCCTCTCAAGCTTGTAAAAACTCCAGTAGGATCCTTGCCCTCAAGGCAAGGGGATTACAGTTTCTATGAGAACATTACAGGCACACTGGCCTTCCTATTTGCTATATTCCCTGGAAAGACTCACTTAGTGAGGCTGGGGGTAGGGGAAGAGGACTTGTGGTCCTCTAGGCTCCCTTCCTACTTTCTGAAGATGTAGGACCCAAACTTTGCTAGGTGAAGTGGAGAATGGAGACATACCCTATTATGCCATTAATTCCCAGCACAAGTTACTTCATTTCCTCCCTCCAGGCATTTTCATGGGGGGGGGGGTGCCTCTCACCTGAAATTCTCTCCCTCCTCTTTCTCTGGGATTCTTGGCCCCACCCACCCATCCAAAGGTACTCAGGTCTCAGGATCCAGTGACAACGTGACCACAGGGAGCACAGATGTGGGATACCCCTTCCCTGCTGCCTCCTGGAGGCAGCCACTAGCTTATCAGGAGAAGCACCCAAAGGACCCAACCCAGGACGGACCCGACCCAGGCAGGACTGAGACAAGCAAAGGGCTCAGCAGAAGGTGGCAAACCTTTGACTTGGAAATCAACCCTGCCCAGCTATTCTCTGCTGGGAGAGTCCTCACATGTCTCTATCTCACCCTCCCAGGGTCAGAAACTCCCTTGCTGCCACTGACTAGCATTGTGTCCTTGGACAAATCACTTAATCTCTCTGAACCTCAGTTTCCTTTTTTGTAAAATAGGGCTATCAATTATATTTGATTGCTGCTGTGAAGGTTCCTTCAAGGAAAGAAGGAAGAGAGGAAGGAAGCAAGGAAGGAGGAAAGAAAGGAAAGAAAAAAGGAAGGACGAGAGGAGGTGAGGGAGGAAAGGGAGGGAGGGAGGGAAAAAAGGAAGGAGGGAGGAAAGGAAGGAAGGAAACAAGCATCTATTAAGTGCCTACTATGTGCCAGGCACATAAATACTAAGCATTATTATATTATAGTATATCTTATATCATATTGTATCATATATTATGTCAAGTCATATATTATATCATATGTCATATCACATCATATCATAATATTATATATCGTCACAACAACCCGGGCTTATTATTGTATCCATTTTGCAATCAGGATACTGAGGCAGACAGCCGTTGAGTGCTGGCTCAGGGTCACATAGCTAATAAGTATCTGAGGCTGGATTTGAACACAGCGCCTCCAGCTGTACAGCTGTAGTACCCACACCTCCACACTTGCTAGGCACATAACTGGAGGTAATAAAGAAGCACTGGCTTTGGAATCTTCTGGGAAAATTCTCTCAGCCTCAGTGTTCTCATCTGTGAAATGGGGAAGTTGATGTTTGCTCTGCCTGCTCTGTACTGAACTGAGAGGGTCAGGAGTGGGTAGTCAGGGCTCCTTTTAACCCTGGAAGATGATGTGGTCTGCACTTTGGAATTTTAGCCACTCCAACCTTTGGCCCTGAGTTACCTGTCAGCTGGGTGGAGACTCCCTGGGCTGATCCATGCAAACCCTGGGAACTCCAGCCTGCACCTGATCATTCACCACCAGCAGCCATGGGGACCAATCGTAGCCAGTCTCTGAGGGTCCCTGGGCCCTCCAAAGTCAAACTCCAGGAGATGTGGGGAGAGCCCCCAGAATGCAGGGGGCTAGTCCCCAAAGGGCACCAGCAGGCTCCCCGATTCCAGAGGTCCCTAAGTTTCCGGCACCGCAGAAAGAAGCTACACTCCCAGTATCTGGAAACCAGCACCAGTCCCCCCGAAGGACTGGATCCCCCTCCTCATGAAATCACCCCTGGGGGATTGGGGGACACAGAACAGCTGGTCCAAGGCAAGAATCAGGCGATGCAGAGAATACGACAGTACAAGAAGGTAAGTGTGTGTGGGGAGTGGGCAGCAAGGAGAGGGAAGTGGGACTGGGAAAGGCCACCCTTCTCTAGAGCCACAGGCCCTCTCCTGGCAGAAGGCCTGAGGCAGAGAGACCTCCAGCTCTCAGTTTCCCAGGCCAGCAGCAGCACTGCCTGCAAAATCCAAGGGTTCTCCTACCTCCTCAGGGCTGCCCTTCTCTTTCCTAACTGATGCCTAGCTGCCCCCTCCTGAATCCTCACACAACCCTGGGAAAGTAAGCAGAGCAAGTTCATCCTCCCCATTTCACAGATGAGAACAGTGAGGCTCAGAGACAGCCAGACTGACAGAATCTGTTAAACAGCCCGGGAAGGGGAGCCCTTGTTGCTATTCTAGTGGGCATTATGGGGGAGGGGGCTCCCCAACCACTCCTCCAATCCTCCTGGGGTAGTTCTCCCCTCTTCCTTACGGTCTGATCTAGCAGCTTTGCCAGGGGAAGGTTCATTCATTCCCAACCAGGTTTGAATGAATCACAACCGACAATTACCTTGATTTAACTAATGTTTACAAAGTGCTTTTCACATATGATCTCATTCAAGCTGAGCATCTGGGGCCTGGGGAGGGGAAGTCACCTGATTGACTTCCTTGGTTTGACAAACGAGAAAATCAAGGCCCAGAGAGGTCAAAGGCCACACAGGCATTCAGCAGCACGGCCAGCATTCACACTTAGGTCCCTGGGTTTCCAATTCAGATCACTTTAAAGCTAGAAGTGACTGGTCTAACGTCACCTAGCAGAGCTGGGATTGGAACCCAGGTCTTCTGACTCTGAAACAAATTAGTACAGGGTTCTGTTAGGCCCATTTTACAGGCCAGGAAACTGATACTCAGCTAGGGAGAATTGAATTGAAGGAAAATTTTAGCAGGGTAAGAGCAGCATCTTGCTTTGGCTCTACCTGGTGGCCCTAATGGGAAGAACACTTGAGGCCACTCAGTTTTCCCCTTGGACACAATCCCTCTCTCCTAACTGCCCCCTACCTCTCTGTCCCTCAGCAGGTGGATTATGTCCTGAGAAGAACATGGGGGAACTTTGTGGCCAGCCTCCCGGGGGTGACGCTCAGCTGCTCCGCGTAACCTAGTCCCCCACCGGACGCTACTAGCTGAAGGAGGTCAGATGTTGTTGAGGCGCTAGCCCTGCCTCTACTTCTCTGCGGCCCATGATGACCAGCTCTCTTGTTGAGACTGTTCCAGATTATTCTGTATGGGCTGGTGGGCTCTGTTTGCTTCTTGGCACTTTATGTATAAAATTATAAACTATATAATTTATAGGCACTTCGCTCCCTCAGCTGAACAGTCTCTCCTCAGGTAGCTTAGCCTGGCTTTTGGCCTATTTTCCAGGCTGTCTGCCCACCATGCATTCCCTCCTGGTCCTCCATGTCTGCTGCTGGCTTCCTTCCTGAGGCTCCCAAGTCCCTCTGGAGCTTTTCTCTCTGAAGACGAGGTCAGTCCTTGGGCCTTAACCTCAGCTGGCCAAAAGCATCACTGACCCTTTCTATGACGAGAGAAGATAGTCAGGGACCTAGAGATTAGAGGGTTGGTGAAGCCAATATCCTGGCTGAAACTCTCCCTGGACTCCAGGATTCCTTCTGTCTGGGGAACAAGACCCTCCATCTCCTGACTCCATGTGTTCCCTGCTTGTCCCTCATGCCTCAAATGCTTTTCCTCCTCATCTCTGCCTGGCTTCCTGTATCCCAGCTGAAATCCTGCCTTCTATAGGAAGATCCCCCTCAACTCCAGGGTCTTCCCTGTACCAATCACCTCCCATTTGCCAGGACCCAGCTCATTGGTACATCTGCACGTTGTTTCCCAGGACTGGTTATTGTCTTTGTCTTCATGGTATGAAGCAGAGGGCCTGGCACCCTCCTGTGGAGTGACTGATGGGCCCTGTGAAAACCTGACCTCTGATCCCTCCCTAATTGTCTGTGTGTCAGCAAGGATCAAGCTTTTTGACTGACCCAAGGGCATGATTGAAGTCCACCAGCTTTCAGGACCTATGACTGTCATTCACATGGGCTCCTTTCCTGAGTATTCTGCAAGCCTGATTACTTGCCAGGCCAGGAGGGGCAAGAAAGTCAGAGGAAGCCTGGCCATGGATTCCTGCTGTTTCCATGACCTCTCCTGATCTGGAGAGCCCTGGATAGCTGACTGTGCTTGGCCCCCTGCCCTTCCTGTAGACATGATCCACCCTGTGGCCTGTGCCCCTCCCAGTCTGGCTCCAGTGGTGTTTGAGTTTTACCATATGACAGTGGCTCACCTCTGTTCCAAATATGAATCACCCATTTGTTTAATATCTTTAATAAAAACTAGATGCTATCTCAAAGATGTCTCTTTCAGAGGCCCACTAGTCTCCCTGGCCTATCTATCCTTTCATGCCTGCCCCAGGAGAGGGAGCGCCAATTGGAGGTGGGGGTGGGGGAGATGTTCAGCATTTCTTCCACTAGAGGGCACCTGTTGGCCAACTGGAGAGCCATCCTTCCAAAGGTGTGGGTTTCTGAGATTTGAGAATGAAGGCAGATAAGAAAGAGAGAGGGGGTGTGGTCCAAGATGGCTACCTAAGCCTTTTTCCTAGGAGTGTACCTCTCCCTGCTCTTTCTTTTCGAGAATCTGGGTGTCAGGGATGAAAATGCCTGAGCATCTTCTCCAACCCTTTCCTTTCCCAGGAAGGGTCTGAAGCATGCTAGCAGAAGACCTGGGTCTGAAGTAAGTAGCGCCTTTAGGGTGGGCTGGTGTGTGATTTTGGTAGTGCCCCCCTCACTGAGGCAGTCCCCAGAGCCTGCTGTCTGAGGAGCCAGGCTGAGGTAGAGAGGCAGGAGAGGGGTAGGAGACCTGGTCTTGGCTCCCACCTCCACATCACAGACAGAGAAGCATGGACATGTCCCTCTCAGGAAAGGATCAAAAAACACAGTATCTTGGTTCTGAATCAGGGGATTATGAAGCCAAGAGCCACACACTGGTGTACTCCATGAGGACTGGCATGGAATCCTGGCAACCCTGGCTCTGGAGGGGGCTGATTGTCCAAGGGGAGGACAAAGTCAGGTGTTTCTTTCCATGATTTCTCTCCCTGAGCTCTCAGAATTTTCTCTCTTCTCTCCCAACTCTGAAAGGGCTCATCCCCTAGTATCTAACTGCTCTTATGTCACTGATGCCCAAACACTTCTCTTTCTTTTATGTATACACACACACACACAACACATATATTTCCAATTATACATGAAACAATTTTTAACATTAATTTTTAAAAAAATGTTGAGTTTTAACTTCTCTCCTTCTCTCTCCTTCTCCCTCCTTGAGAAGGATTACACATGGATTCACCTTCCCAAATGATCCCATTTGAGACTTGTAAAAACCCTGAAAGGTAGGTGTTCTTGTCCCCTTTTACAGAAGAAGAAACCAAGGGAGACAGATTAGTGTGACTTATCCCCAGTCACACAGTCAGGAGATGAAACCAGCAGGGAGGCCCCAGCGGGGATAACACCTGGAGCCCAGGGAGGATTTTAGCCAGGAATCTGACCTCAACCATCCTCTAATCCCCAGGTTTCCCTGGCCAAGGGCCTTTCTGCTGCACAACAATCTTTCACACATTTTTGATCAAATATTCAGAATCAAGAAGTGAGGCTTTCAAATATTCAGAACTAAAAACTCTGCCTAGAGACATGACTCTAGATATTATGTAATACAAATGCCTGTAAATTAAAGATGGAAAAAAAAACTAGGACCAAAATCTGTAGAGGGAGCTTCCAGGGAGGAAATTCCCTCCATCAAGGCAGATTGGCATCTGCTTTACAACCAATGACCTAAAGAGGTCTGAGAGTCTGGAGCCACACAGCCAGTCTCTGAAGCAGGATTTGAATTCAGGTCTTCCTGACTCACTCCACTGTACTACCTGGGTGCCTAAGGTCTGTCCTGCTGAGTTACATTCTAGTCATGGATGGGTTCAATTAAGACGTGCCACCAATGAGCTTGGTGACATCAATTGACTCAAATTTACCTCCTTTTCTAGTTTACTTGGCCCTAAACATCTGAGCTCATGGGTTTTTATTAAGAAACCCCTTTTCTGGAATCTGACTGCTGAGGATTCCTGGGCATCTCACTGCTAGAATAGACATATCAGCAACTGCAATTCCAAGTGGTTCAAAGTTCACTCTTTTGATTTTAAATCTTAGCAAGTCTTTACAATAACAGGAGAAGGTGAGAAGGACTCCCCTTAAGATATGTTACTCCCCTTCTTCTGGAATGCTTCATTTTTTTTGGCATGAGGGTGACCTTGGCTCTCCCAGGCCAACAGAAGGTGAGCTCTTGTAGATTCTGGGCAGGCTGGGAATGGTCTACTGGCACTCCCCATGTCTTTGACCAGTGGCTGGATGCTCCTTTTGGGAATCGAGCTGCTGGGGAATGAGGGTCCCCATTGCCCTCTAGGTGGTCATCCATTTTCATTCTTCTGAGATCATGGCACTTGATGAATCTCAGTCAAAAAGCACTGCCAGCAAATTGGCAATAACAAGATGGACCTTTGTTCCTCAAAGGCCATGTAGATATCTCTCCTCCTCCTCCTCTTCTGATCTGGGGCAGCTCATTATCTATGCCCAACCCTGCATGGAAAAGCCAAGAGAAGGCTACTCCCCCTCCTCCCCAGGGCTGTGCTACCAGAAATGGATGAATGATGGTGATCCAGAGTGCTCACCTACTGTCAATAGATTTAGAGAAGAGCCTTCAGTCTGTTGAGGTGGGGGCTGAGAGAGGACATGGGCACCAAACCAACAGAAGGAACATCCACATGGATGAGATCCAAGATTTCTCTGAGGAGCAACATACCTGATTCCACATTGGGGGAAAAAACCCAACCAAAAAACAGAATTCCAGACTCAGAAATATCGTAGGTAGGGTCAGAAGCCATGGATGTATTGCCTAGTTTTGCTAAACTGATTTTTTTCTTATTTGTTTTAAAATTGTTATTCTAAGGGATGGGAATTATTCTGATGGGAAAGGGAGGGGGAAAGCACTAAACTCAGAAAGGAATGTGATATAGCAGAAGACATCGATTTTTTAAAAAAGAAAAGATTCATTAATAGTGCTCATTTCCTTAACTTTATGGGGAAAAAAGATTGCTGTTGCTGTCTCTTTATGTATCTAGACCATGATTATCCTATATATACTTAAGTTTATACCATGCTCTTTCCCATCCTTTACCTACATAACATATAAAATATGCATATATGTGTATGCATACATAGATTCATAGACTGAGAGCTAGCATATAGCATATAGCATAACCCCTCATTTTGATAGATGAGGCAACTGAAACCCATGGAGGTTAAGTGACTTGCCTAAGGTCATACACAAATAGAAAGTGGCAGTCAGGATTTGAACTCTGGTCTTACAGCTCTAGATCCAGTGCCCTTTCCATTGTATAGCATATAATCTCATATATTACATACATACTTATATATGTGTGATATATATATATAGCAACACACATATAAAGCAAAATATGCATATATGTCTGTATATATATTACATAATTTGTCCAGGAAGAGGTCTTTGTTAGAGTTTTTAGCAAATGAGCATGAGAAAAACTCATTAGGCCCTTTAGTTCTCATATGTCCTACACCTAATGTCTGCCAACACCAGTGGGGGTTTGTTGGCTTCTTATCAGTGGCTAAGGGGCAAAAGGCTCATCACCAGGGACTTGATAGAATGATGCATTGTCTTTTTTGGCCTTGGAGCTAGGGGAGGGGGTTGGGTGGGGAGAAGATGGTAAAAGCACTGAGGTGAAATCATGGCTCCTGAAAGTATTGAGGGATTCCCAGAGGTGCCACCAGTTCTTATACCCAAGTGGTCCCTCACTTGGTGGAGATGGGGAGAAGTATGCTGAGAGTCAGTAGAGGTGACCTAGGAGAATGGGGGAGGAGAATTCAACCCAGGCCCACATCTGAGAACTTCCTAATTTGACTTGATTTCTGCTAATGGCTAAGCTCTGTTGTTTCTACACCCCTCAAGGCTGCGTGAGGATTGTTCCATCCTAGCAGCAGAATTATTTGTTTTCCAAGAGAGGAACCCATTCATTCAATCAGTGACTGGAGATTGAGATGTTAATCTTCATGCTGGCCCCTCCTCAAATGGGGAACCACATCTGGATTCTTGATGAGAGTGCCAGTGGAAGGGGGTACAAGCTCTAGCTGAGCTTAAAAGGCTTCAAGGACCAGCCCAATGACAGGTGTGGGGTCTCTAGTCTAAAGATCATGCTGAATAGTTTTCTGTGCCTCATTTCTGGGTTTGCCATAAGGAGATGAATAGTTTTCATCAGGAAGACTCAGGAAGAGGCTGGGAGGGGTTCTGATTAGGGTTAGTGGAAGAATCCCCATTAGTCAGGAATCCCAGGCCACTGGGCTGCAGCACTGCTCCCTCTGGGGGCACAGGACACCCTCCTGCTCAGCTAGGATGCTTTGGCATCCCTCTTGGATGCTTAGCAAGGCATGCTGGTCTTCCTGGAGTGTGAAGCAGGGCCACAGGGGCTGGAGCAAAGGGCAGTGGGCTGTGTCCCCCTGCAGGGCAGAACATCTTGTCCCTATTCCCTCATATCCTCCTCCCCAACATTCCTAGGACATTCCAGTGGCAGGGAAATAAGAATAGTTACTTTGTACTTTGTGCTGTGAACTTAAGTAACTGCATATCTTATCTCACTTAATATCCTCCTAACACTCTGTGAAGTCAGCAATTCCTAGTGCTGGTACCAGCTTCCAATTCACAGATGGGGAAACTTTCTGACCAGTTCTACCCCAGAAAGATCAGTGGCATCCCAGCCTACATGGGAGCCCGAGGAGGAGGTGAGAGTGAGATCCAGGCTGTTGGCTTCCCCAGGGCTGCTGGGTAATGCAGGATGGTATAATGGGAAGACACTGGCTTTAGAGTCTATAAACCAAATCAGAATTGAGGATCTAGAGGGGGCTTCAGCAGCCACTGGTCTCCTTCTTGACATGTGAGTCTTCTGCTTTGGACAGCTCATGCTGCCCAAGTAGAGTTCTTGGCCACTCTCCTCCACCACTTCTAGTTCTCACCCCTGGGGTCGTGTGGAACAAGCTGAGCTCTTCTTCCACTGGACAGCTCTTGGGTTTGGGTCCCAACTCCAACACAACCTAACTGTATGACCCCAAACAAGTCACTTCACTTTTGTTTGCCTCAGTTTCCTCATCTGTAAAATGGAGATAATAAGAGCACCTACTTTGTGAGGACTGAATGAGATAATATTTGTATGCATTCAGCACAATGCCTGGCACATAGTAGGTGCTAAATGCTATCATTATTACTGTTGTTTATTAGAAATGGAAGCCTCCCTTCATTGCACAAAGGGAGAAACTGTAATCTAAATGAGTAACGGTTAAGCCTGCCATGAATCTGATCATGTGTTCATCTCCTGTAGTGGACAGTTTAAATAGAGGCAGATGTTTGGATGAAGCTGTGAATGCACATCCACACCTTGTGACAAATCTGCTATGTTTCTCTCCACAGGGACATAGCTTTGGCCTTCCAGGAGAGCACTTTCCAAGGAAAACCTCATCTGCATCATGACAAGAATTGACTCAGGAAGGGGGAGGGAATGAATATTTATTATGTGTCAGCCTTGTGCTAATATCTCATTAGATTCTCACAACAACCCTGAAAGGTAGGTGCTCATGTTATCACTTCCATAATCAATATTACAGTTGACAGGGACGGAGTCAAGATGGCGGAGTAGAAAGACTCACTATATGCTAGCTCTGAACCCACAGCCCATGCATTTAATGTAAGAAGATCTCCCCACAAGTTCTGGATCACTGCAGGGTGTGCAGAAACACAGTGGAAGAGATTTCCGTTCCAGAGAGCCCTGGAGAGTGGTCCCCAGGGTCTGTCGTGCCCCAGAAAGCGGACCCCACCCCAGCGCTGCCCTGGCCAGGCGGCCCCAGACAAGCTGATCCAAGCAGGCTTCAGGGACGGAAGCTCCGGTGGCCGGGAAGGTCACTCCGCCCACAGAAGCTACAGGTCAGTGAGAAAGATGGCTGGGCTGACCGAGAGGGGAGCGGGGTGTCTCCATGACTCGGGCCCCCTCGGGAGGAAGTGGCGGAGGCAGAGGCAGGGGCAGGAAGTGGAGGAGGCAGAGGCAGCAGCGGCAGCCCCCAGGACTCCCTGAGCAGGCAGGATCTTCATTACTGAAAGTCTCTGCATAAACCACCTGAAGGAGCTGAGCCTGGGAGACGGCCCTGCCCCACCTGCTCCATTACTGAAGGTCTCTGCATAAAGCCCCTGAGGGAACTGAGCCTGGGAGGTGGCCCTGCCCCCACCCCAGCACCAGAACTAAAGCTCACATTGAATAGCAGCTCCGCCTGCCACGGAAAGCCCATTTGAATCTCAGACCCCCAAGCACTAGGTGGGCGGATCTAGGCGGGGGGAGGTGGACAGGAATCTCAGAAGTCAAGTAACTGGCTGGGAAAATGCCTAGAAAAGGGAAGAAAAATAAGACTATAGAGAGTTTTTTTGAGCAGATGCAAGTGATCCCAACTTTCGGATCTGACGACAAGGAAATATTCTTGCCATCAGGGAAAGACGTGGAGGGCGGGGCCTTGGTACCCCAGACATCCCAGGGCGATGTCGGGTGGGCTCAGACCTTGGAAGTGCTCAAAAAGGATTTTGAAAAGCAAGTTAGACAGGTGGAGGAAAAACTGGGAAGAGAAATGACAGAGATACAAGAAAAGTATGAAAAACGGGTCAATACCTTGGTAAAGGAGACCCAAAAAAAATGCTGAAGAAAATAACACCTTGAAAAATAGGCTCACTCAAGTGGCAAAAGAGGTTCAAAAAGCCAATGAGAAGAAGAATGCTTTCAAAAGCAGAATTAGCCAAATGGAAAAAGAGGTTCAAAAGCTCACTGAAGAGAATAGTTCTCTCAAAATTAGAATGGAACAGATGGAGTCTAATGACTTTACGAGAAACCAAGAAATCACCAAACAAAACCAAAAGAATGAAAAAATGGAAGAGAATGTGAAATATCTCATGGGAAAAACAACTGACCTGGAAAATAGATCCAGGAGAGACAATTTAAAAATTATGGGACTACCTGAAAGTCATGATCAAAAAAAGAGCCTAGACATCATCTTCCATGAAATTATCGAGGAAAACTGCCCTGATATTCTACAACCAGAGGACAAAATAAGTATTGAAAGAATCCATCGATCACCACCTGAAAGAGATCCAAAAAGAGAAACTCCTAGGAACATTGTGGCCAAATTCCAGAACTCCCAGCTCAAGGAGAAAATCTTGCAAGCAGCTAGAAAGAAACAATTCCAGTACTGTGGAAATACAATCAGGATAACACAAGATCTAGCAGCTTCTACATTAAGGGATCGAAGGGTGTGGAATAGGATATTCCAGAAGGCAAAGGAACTAGGACTCAAACCAAGAATCACCTACCCAGCAAAACTGAGTATAATACTTCAGGGGAAAATATGGTCTTTCAATGAAACAGAGGACTTTCAAGCATTCTTGATGAAAAGACCAGAGCTGAAAAGAAAATTTGACTTTCAAACACAAGAATGAGAAGAAGCATGAAAAAGTAAACAGCAAAGAGAAGTCATAAGGGACTTACCAAAAGTCAACTGTTTACATTCCTACATGGAAAGACAATATTTCTAACTCTTACAACTTTTCAGTATCTGGGTAGTTGGTGGGATCACACACACACATGTACACATGTGCACGCACACACACACATGCACAGACATACAGAGACAGAGAGCACAGAGTGAATTGAATAGGATGGGACCATATCTTAAAAGAAATTAAGGTAAATGGTGAGAGAGAAAGGTAGGGGGAGGAAAGAGGGTGAAATGGAATGGGGTAAATTATATGTCATTTAAGAGGCAAGCAGGAGACCTTTTAGTGGAGGGAAAAAGAGGAGAGCTGAGAAAAAAACAAAAAAAACAAAAAAACCAAAAAAACCAAGAAGATTACCCTCATCACATTTGACTAAAGGAAGGAATAAAATGCACACTCAGTTTGGTATGAAAACCTATCTTACAGTACAGGAAAGTGGGGGAGAAGGAGACAAGCAAGGCGGGGGGGATGATGGAAGGGAGGGCAATGGGAGGAGGGAGCAACTTGAAGTCAACACTCAGGGAGGGACAGGATCAAAAGAGAGAATAGAAACAATGAGGGGCAGGATAGGATGGAGGGTAATTCAGTTAGTCTTACACAACACAACTATTATGGAAGTCATTTGTAAAACTACACAGATATGGCCTTTATTGAATTGCCTGCCTTCCCAAAGGGAATGGGTGGGGAGGGAGGGATGGGGAGAATTTGGAACTCAAGTTTTAGGAACAACTGTTTAGTATTGTTGTTGCTACTAGGAAATAAGACATACAGTTAATGAGGAATAGAAAGTCATCTGGCCCTACAGGACAAAAGAGAAGATGGGGACAAGAGAAGGGAGGGATGACAGAAGAGAGGGCAGATTGGAGATAGGGAAAATTAGATTGCTCGGTGCATTGGGGTGGGGGGAGGGGATAAAAAGGGGAGAAAAAATTGGAACCCAAAATTTTGTGAAAATGAATGTAAAAATTAAATAAATAAATTAAAAAAAAATATTACAGTTGACAAAATGGAAATGAAGAAAGTTAAGTGACTTTCCCAGGGCCACACATCTCATAGGTATCTGTGGTGGGAGTAGAACCCAGGTCGTCATGATGCCAAATCCAGTGGTCTGTCATGCCAAGGCTGCCTGTTTGATACAAAGGGAGGTGAGTGAGTTACTATGCCACCACCTGTTCTTTTTCTTTTCCACTTCCTACAATCTCCTGGAAAATTTCTATGTCTTGGGAATGTCTATCTGCCCTATCCAGCAATGTTTGTTGACTGGGTGGTTATGTACCTGCTGCTCCTCTACCAAATGAGGGAGCACTCCCATTTGAGGGAGGGCTAGTGAACAGGTACTCTGCTTTGGAGCTGGTTCTGGTCCTCTGACTATGAAGAGGAGTGTTTTGATTGGCTGTGGGAACTAGAGTGGGACATGTTCAAAAGACATTAACTGACCAAACTGAGGCTCATGTGTGACTTGTTCCTACCTGGATAGTATTTGAACAGGACAAGCTGCTGAAGGTCCCTCCCACCCAAAGCTGCATGAAGCTAAGCGTATATAATAATGACAACAGCTAATATTTATTTAGTGCTTACTATGTGCTGGGGGCTGTGCTAAGTGCTTTATAATTACTGTCTCATTTGATCCGCACAACTCTGGGGAGTAGGTGCTATTATTCTCTCCATTTTACAGATGAGGAGACGGAGTCAAACAGAGGCTAAGTGACCAGCCCAGGGTCACATAGTGATGATCTGAGGCTGGATTTGAACCTGATTCTGTTTCTGGCAGAGTCAGCACTGTCTAGCTGACCATGAGAACACAGCACCGCTGTCGCTTCCCTCAATGTTGTGAATATTTTTTCTTGTTTTAAAATGAAGGAGATTGGAAATACTTATGACCTTCTGAGCTTTGAAAAGTCAGAAGAGCAGACTACCAGAATTCTAAGAGCTAGAGTCCATGCAGGGACCTGCCAGAAGTCTGACTTGACTCTGCTTGACTCAGCCCAGTGTAGTGGAGACGGTGGCTCCTCTGTCAGCTAAGCCAAATTTGGAAGTGACCTTGGTGGGACCAAAGCTGTATAGAAACTGCTCTAAGTTTGAGCTCACTCTCCCCGAGAACTAAAGAGAAATGGCAGAAGGGTGTGTCCAAGGGGTTGGGAGGAAATACTTATACTTCTGTCCTTATATCCTTGCTGTTAACATCCCTTTGTAAAAGCTAAGTGCTGGAGAAGGAAATGGCAACCACCCCAGTATCTTTGCCAAGAAAACCCCAGAGGAATCACAAAGAGTCAGACAGGACTGAAAACAAAATGGACTAAGTGACAACAAAAAGCTAATTGATGTTAACTGGTTAAATGGAACTGGGGCACTAATCATTGGCAGTCAGTCTACTGGAGAAGAGGCTCCAGCTGATGGCATTTGAAAAAGTCACAGCAGTGCCCTCCAGGCACACCCTGGGACCTTGAGGGATAGGTATCACACACACACACACACACACACACACACACACACACACACACACACACACTTCTGAACTTTGTCCCAGGTCTCTCCTTCCATCTACCCTCCATCTTAGACCTTCGTGTGCATGGATGACGTAGCAGCTACCAGCAAGGCCACATCACCCAGCTCCCCCTGTGTGTGGGCTGGCACTTTCTGGGCTCCCTCAGGTACGGTCTCTTCCAACTCCAAGAGGAAGCTGAACGAGGCCACACACCTACTGAAGAGAACAGCCATTGCTTGCTTACACAGCACTTGCGAGTTTGCTAAGCACCTCACAGTCATTTTTGAGCCTCCTAGCCCCGCTGTGATGGAAGTAAGTTGCCCAGGCATCATTAGGCCCACTTTACAGATGAAGAAACTGAGAGATGACTCACCCAAAGCCACAGAGTGACCCTGGGCAGAAGGTGGATGCCTTTTCTAAGCCTAAGCCAAAGCATGGCTGTGAAAGCTCCAGGAGGCAGACAGTAAGACACTTGGGGCATTTACCACCCATGGACCATGGAGCTTTAAAGCAAGCATGCCCTTCTCCCTTTGTGCTGGCCACCTGGAAAGGCTCTGTTTCTATGCCCGGGCTAAGGGGATGCATGGCTGCTTCATTCCCATCCTTGTTATTTACATGTGGCAGGCCTTAATTAAAGGCTTTCACTATTGAATTTGTGCATCTCTTGGGTATTTTGGTGGGGAGCTGCATGACAGATTACCCCCAAGCAGCTACCGAGAATCTAGAGGAATGGCCAAGAGGGGCTACAATGGGGATTTACAGGAGACTCCTGTTCCTGTTTCTGTCTCCATCTTAATGCCTACCTATCCTCATCTAGCCCTGGGAGTATCTACCCTCCAAATCGGTCTCCATCTCCATTTCTGATTTCTGTGTATATTTATCTCCATCTCCATCCTCACTCCAGCCCAGCTCCACCTCCATCCCCATTTTGATTTCTATCCATGTCTACAGCAAGAGAAAACAAGCCCCTGGGCTCCTGAGATGACTGACTAGCCTCGCTTTCGTGCTCTCTCTGGCCAATCCTAGAGCTCTTCATGTCGCAGTGAGTCATGTACTCTCTCCATGGTTTCAGCCTCTGCTATCGATGAGCGAAAATAACAATGCCTACCCTCCCGCTGTTCCCAGGTGGCTTGGGAGGAACAATTTAAATAAAGGGCAGGAGAATAGCTCTCCTGTAGATCTGAGCAGGATGAAATATGCATATGAACAAACAGATACATTGTATATGCCTAGGAAGGTGTAATAAAGGTCTTCATGCTGTTTAAAACTCTAATAGCAAAAGACAACACTAAGACTTTCGGGACACCCCGTATAGCCATAGACATATACATATGCATTTATGTGACAAGACCCATGTGTTGAGAGGGACACCCCCCACATATGGCATGGGGGTATTTTTGTGTTTCTCCAGGGGAAGAAGAATAGACAAATCTAGCCTCTTGTCTCCCCCATCCTTCTCCAAGGGAGACTAATTCTGCCAGGAAATGAAGCAGGAGGTTGGGGCCAGAGGCTGCCATGCTGCTCTCCTCAGAGAAAAGGGCTACAATGCTAAAATTATATCTGTCTGCTCCCTTAAATATTATTAGTCTAAGGGTTGTCATTTTCAGCTTAAAGTCAACCTCTGATCACTGTTTCACATTTGAATGGCAAGGAGGACCCCAACGTCTATATCCGAGGCTTGACCCCCATATTTTCAGATACCTGTCCCACGATGCAATTAGGCAAGAATATCCATTTACCGAAAGCAGTAGTAAAACAGAAATCAGGAGAATATATACCAGACAATGCAGAGTTGGGAGAGAGATAACGGAGCTTAAGTTAGATCATCCCCAGGGGAAATCTCCCTGAAGTCTCTAATGCAGCAAGATGGGGAGAGGGATGTGATGGAGACTGCCAGCCCCTCCTGTCTCTTCCCAGAGTCTTTTCCTTCACACCCTGAGCTGGGTTTGGCTCCATTCATCTACCCTCTCAAAGATGGAGGAGTGCCTGAAATGACACCAAACTTGAAGACGGGAGAATTCTCCTTTTTCTAGCTCTTGTCAACTCTGGTCCACTCCTCAAGCAGGGTGGGGCTCGGCATTCATCTCCAACCATCAGGAAAGAGTTCCTAATCTCTGGCCTTTGGGGCAGGGGGCACAGTCTACCTAGAGATCTAGGAAATGGGAGTTCAAACCCCAGCTTTGTTACTAGTGCTATGACCTAGGAGAGTTCTTTCTGCTTAAGAGTGGACATTTTTCATCGGTTATATAATCCAAACACTCCAGACTCTGGACTTTCCTCCCTAAATCACCTCTCTTTAGTTCAGTTCAAGTCCACCTCAAGTTTTCTCTGGGAAGCAGAGTCCAGGTCAGTGCTTCCCATCCAAACATCCCAAGTAATGTTGTTTATCCATTACCAGATGGACTTTGCTTCAATCTACTAGTGAAACAAATCAAAAACAAAGCCCTCTGGGAGACACAAGCAATTTATACAATTCTTGGCCCCTGGGAAGGTTCACTTTCTTTTCTCCAGACATCTGTTCAATCCTCCAAACTCAGAGCACCACGCTGTGGTTTTTTGGAGTGCCCTTGGAAATTCAAGATTTTCCCAGTTATTAGACCTACCCACCCTCTTCCCCAACAATTATCATCATGTTGTGTATATTTGTTTTTCCTCATCCTATGTATGTGTTGTTCCCCCTCCCAATCCAGTAACATAGAAGCCCACAGAGGGCAGGGAGTATCTGGGTTTTGTTTTTCTGTTGTCCAGCCCCTGGCCCAGTACTGGGCTTCCAGTAAGTTCTTAATAAATACTCTTAGGATAAAAGCAAGAATTCTTGTTTAGATGCTAATGCTCCTTCGTCTTGAGGGGCTCTCCACATGCCTTTCGGTCTGGGGTTCCCTTGGAAGGCATTCTCTGGATCCTGGACAGAGATCATGGCCAGGCAGAGAGGTGGGCCCTGCAGGGAGGCGGCCTTGAGCCTTGTTCTTGGGTGGGGCTGAAAGTCAAGCAGCTCTTGTTGCACTCCTAGGGCACTGGCTCCTGGGAGGGTACTTTCTGTCCCAGTCAGTATCAGACAATGTTCTGAAACAACCCCCCTTCAGTTAGCTGGCCTGAGAAAGACAGTGCTAAAACTCTCAAAGGGAACACTTGAGAGGTCAGTGGCAGCCTCTGACTTCTTTTAAAATCAGCCATGTTGGAATGCCAGCTCAGGGGTATCCCCAAGAAGAGAGAAGTGAGTGCTGCCCACCAGCTCAGTGGCTGAAGCTCCCTCAGGTCCTAAAAAGTGACCACTCACACAAAGTCTCCTCCTTTCCAAAAGAGTCCACATTTCATTGAACAAACATTCCTAGATCTTCAGACTGTCTTCTGGGCTGGCTATCTGTGTGACTCTGGGCTTGGAAGACGATGAGCTGGGCAGCAGGAGGCCCTGGATTCTAGTTCTTCCTTAGACACTGACGTGGTAAGTGACTCAAGGCAAGTCACCTCCTTGATTTGGGTCTCAAGTGCAGCATCCCCTTACAGATTAGAGAACCGGGCTGTATGTTCAGCTTTATGAGTCACTTCCAGTGTATATTTCTGGGTCTCCGCAGTAACCAGCTTTTGCCCTTTGGAGATAGAAAGAAACAGCTTGAAGACCAAGTAAAGACAGTCCTCCTCCACAATGGGGAATAAACTGGTGGAAGACCTCAGTCCTTGAATTTTCCTAAGACTCTGGAGGTCATCCATTGGGAGTGTCTTCCCTCTTCTCCCCTACCTCACACCTTTGATCCCTCTAAAAAGAAAATGATATCTCCAAGGTGCTAAGGAAGGAGGGCTAGATTTGGTTCAAATCTCACCTCTAATTCTTTCTTCTTTTGTGGCCTTGAGTAAGTGGTCACTTAGCACCTCAGTTTTGTTATCTGTAAAATGGGGTTTTCTTCCAACTCTAAATCTATTGTCATCAATTTTAGGATCCTTCTATATCATTCCTCAGTCTCTCCTCTTTGGTCTCTGTCTTTACCAAGGTCTTCCATTTGTCTCTCCTGCTGACTGTGGGTGTTTCCAACAGGGCTGCTCTCCTATCTCTCTGCCCTCTCTCTTAGCCATCCCATCAGCTCCCATGGGTTTAAAGATCATCTCCAGGTAGACAATCTAGAGAGCCAGCCTGGGGATGGGTCTCCATGTCACAAACTTGTCTAGGAGACATTTCCACAGAATGTTGCAGAGAAAGCTCTGACTCAACACGTCCCACACAGAACTCATCATCTCTCCCCTCATCATCTCTCCCTTCCATTCTACCCTCTTCTAAACTTCTCTCTTTTTCTTTGAAGGCCCTCTTCAGTGGCACTCTCTCCACCCCATCTTCCTTTCTCCCAGATTCACTGTTTCTGCCTCCTTGGTGTCTCCCATCCACACCCTTCTCTCAACTCACACAGCCAACACTCCATCCAGGTCCTTAGATGCCAATGTGTCTTCTTCCTGAGTTGCTTTCTGGCCCTCCACATGCCATTGGGGCTCTCATCCATTGCAGTGGTCCCCCAGATGCTGGGATCATCTACCTCCCAGGTTTGTTGTGAGGACCAAAGGGAGATAACACCCAGAAAATGCTTTGCAAACTTCCAAGCCCTACATGTACACCAGCTTGTCATTGAGATAAACTCAGTCTTTGGTCCAGTCAGGGGAGCTCACCCCAGGCATAGGGGCTGTTCTGATGAGCCTGCAAAGGGGTTGCTCTGTTAAGAGAGCTCCACCTGGTTCCCGGAGAAAGGCCTCAGGATGCCAGGATGCCAGACTGTAGCAGCAAGCACCCTGACACATCCAGGATGGCCTGCTAGCACAGGTTCTTAGATCTGCTTTTCTAAAAGGAAAGCAATATTTGAGGGCTCAATGATCTTTAATCACATATACCAACAGAGAAAATAGAAGCAGAGAAATAAAGACCAACAGACAAGGCTTCTAACTATCTGACCATATGCAATACATATATCACAGATCAACAGACAGACATATATGCATTGTTGTGTTCATTCTTTGCTTTTGAAGAGGACCATGACATTAGAGAAAAGATGACATGACTTGCACTTGACCTTGTTTTGAGTGAGAGTTTCTTTTTGAAACAACAA
This sequence comes from Bettongia penicillata ogilbyi, assembly GCA_023548195.1. NCBI lineage: Eukaryota > Metazoa > Chordata > Mammalia > Diprotodontia > Potoroidae > Bettongia > Bettongia penicillata. The sequence goes on from JAJHZJ010000590.1 coordinate 8,459,367, forward strand.
CCCTGAGGCTCCTGCCCCTCCCAGCATGATTTATCTAATTTTTTTTCTTTTATATTAAAGGGGCCATCCCTTTGACTACTTTTTAAAGAGGCCTATTTACTGAATGTGCATTACCTCACTTTGAGTGAGTGTCTGAAAAGGCCTTAGCCTAAAAGGCCAAGGTCTCTTATTGTATTCTGGGCTGTCTCCAGTCATCCTGATGAATATCTGGTCACTGGATCCAGATGGCTCAGGAGGAGAAAGTGAGACTGGTCACCTTTCACAGCCCTCCCTCACTCAAAACAAAGTCAAGTGCAAGTCATGTCATATATACATAGTTACCAGAGAGAGAAACATCAACACCTGGGTTTTCAAAGCGGGGAGGAAGGGAGCAGCTCCTTAAGGGGTACCTGTAGTCTTATCTGGCATATGCACCTTCTTCCAAGCCCCCAAATCAAAACCTCACCCCAGAGCATACATGCACTTTTCAGAGCCAGAGGGTTCAACCCTCTTTACCTAATGCCTCATTCATTAACAAAAGGTGTGGACCTTCTTACAAAACAAGCCTCCCCTCATCAAGCTTCCCTTAATGGGCTCCACCTGAAGCCTATTAATGATCAGGGAAGTTCTAACTCATTAACATTACACAGACTACAGTCCACACCTGGGAGTGCCTTACTCTTGGCAATTAGTGCTTGGGTTCTATAAATGTGTCCCACTCCCCCATGAGCACTTGCCCATTGGTGGAGGAATGTGGCCCAGGTTTACTGTTGGTACTCACAGATCGCCACGCATCTATGGACATGTCATCTGCCCCTTCCCAGTAGAATGCAAGCTCTCTGAGGAAAAAGGACTTTTTGTGTGTTACTATAACCCCAGGTCCTCTCCAAGACCTAATACTTGATAAATGTTTTATAAATGTTTGATGCACTGAACTGTGACAACAATGAAACTAGTATTTCTATAAATGCTTTGAAGTTTGCAAAGCATTTTACAATATTATCTCTCTCAGTGTCTCCTCACAACAACCCTTATCTCAGTGTCTCCTCACAACAACCCTTCTTATCTCAGTGTCTCCTCACAACAACCCTGGCAGCCAAGTTCTGTTATTATCCTCATTTTACAGTTGAGGAACTGAGGCAGGAAAAGATTAATAGAATTGTCCAGGATCACACAGTTAGTAAGTATCCAAGGCAGGATTTGAATTCAGGTCTTCCTGACTCTAGGTCCAGCACTCTGTTCTCAAGAAGTGGTCCAGGCTGCAAATACAAGTCAGTCTGAGAAGAGTTTTAAAAAATTCTTTAATGGAAGCAATTGCCTTCTACCCCCATCCCCAGACTATATTATATATATTATATAATTTATATATTATATATATAGTTGACCTGAAAAGTTGGTTAAAGGAAAGGCAAGAGGCTAAATGCATACATTTCATGATTTAATTAATCAATTCCCTCTTAAAGATAACAGTTACATAGCATTATGGAGTCAGAGGTTAATCTGACTACCTGGTACAGAAATCTTCTGGCTTACATACATTTTACTGTGAGAAAGGAACTCTCTTAGTTGGACAAACTGTAAATTTTTTAAGATAAAACAATTGACAAAGCAATGTGGCTTGAGCCTTGTGATTTCAGGCTGTGTAAACATATGTCTCTGTGACATACAAAAAGAAAGGAAATCCCATCACTCTAATGGCAGGCTTCCTGTCCTAAACAGGTACTCGAAATAGCTGACACAGGAAAAGATAAACAAAGTTTCAGTTGAAATTACAATCCAGGACATCTGTGTTTTTTTCTTATCACTTAAATGCCAGGAGAAAGGGTCTCCTAAGGGAATTATTAAGTCAGCCCCTTTGCTTCCCTGACACCAAAAGGCATTATCTGAGTTTACTTAAGATAACAAAGGAGACTATTAGGTCCAGACTCTACTTAATTCAAACTTTGGCCTTTATTAAAGTCCAAAATTTATATTAAATATTATTAATATATTATATTTTTTGCTCATTTTTATAATCAATGACATCATTAGAGGCAAGTAGAAATAGATTCAGTGTTCATTGAAATTCCCACTAGGCTCAGCAGGAATGGCATGAGTCTTTAAGGATTATGGAAAGCCCCAAGCAAGATGGTGACCTCAGAATATACACAGAACCAGAAGGTACCACGCTTGCTTCAGTGTCTAATTACCAAAACGTATGAAAGCCTTCTAGTAAGCAAACCTCCCCTAAGCAAACTTCCCTTAATGGACTCTACCTGATGCCTATCATGGATAGGGAAGATCTTAAATCCCATTAACATTACACCCTTCCAGCTATAAATCTATGATCCCAGTTCAACCCACTCAGTGTTTTTACAGCTGAGTGAACTGAGGCCTATTAAAGGAAAGGGATGGGAGAAGGCATACATCCTAGCAGGAAGAACCCCAGATTTGGAATCAGATTCCCCACTCTGTGATCCTGCTGTAAACCCCTTAATCTCTCTTAGCTTCCTCATTGGTCAAATAAGGCTAATAATAGCACCAATCTCCCAGGGCTCTAAAGAGATTCACACAAGATAATGCCTGGAAAGAGCTTTGCCAATGGTATCCGGGCACCTTCTATGGCCATGATGCCTTACAAGCTGAGATTTGGATCAACAATCTTGGTACTCCTTCCACAGGGCCCAGGGCCTGAAAGGACGGATTATGTTTTAGGAGCAGGGAATACTGCTCTATATTCAAGCCTCCACCTCAAAGCAGCAGATCTGCTCTGGTGAGCAGCCCACACAGCTGCTACCAAGATTTGGTGAAAAGATAAAGGAATCCTAGCCTCTCTATCCACCCCCTCCCACCCCCATCTCTGGCCGCACCCTCTCATCACAGCAGTCTGCTGGCCTGACTCTCTTCTGGAAGGTCCTCACCCCCCAAGCCCTCCTTGAGGGCTGGTATACATGGGAGTCAGGGCTAGGGGCTGAGAAGAGAGCAGGCTGGCCTGGACCCTCCCACAAAATGGAGGCTCCAGGTAGGATTCACCCACAGGTGAAAGGAAGCAGGCCTTGGGGAGAATAGTTTGTAGCTTCTGTTCTCACTCTGGTTTCTTAGTAAATCTCCCTTTGTTCAATTGTTAGCAGGGTGCAAATAAATGGTATTAGTGATATCATTAACTGGCATGGGGCAAATGATCTTGGGGAAAACATATCTGAATGGAGACTTGAACCATTAATATTAGACTCCCCAGATGCTCAGGAGGGAGCCTGAGCCCCAGCTGCCTTTTGGGGACCCTATTTGCTGCTGGAAGTTGGAAACTGGGACAAGGACTGTGTCTATAAATGGGCTACAATGAAGGGCCTCGAAGGTCATACTCCATGATCCCAGGATTTACAAGGCAATGTGGTATAGTGCAGAGAGCACTGGCTTTGGAGCCTGAGGACCTGAATTCAAATCCTGCCTTTGATACTTGTGACTTTGGGTAAGTCACTTCTCTCTTCTTGGTATCAGATTGTAAATGAGTGTGTTGACCTCCATGACCTCCTTCCAAGTCCCTTCTGATCCTAGATGAGACCTACAATGCTTTGAGCCCGTGGTCTCTCTCTTCTCTGCATCCGAGGCCCGCTCAGCCCAGAGGAGCCCTCCCTCCTTCAACTCTGACTACCTGAGCTCTCTCTAAGCCTGAAGCACCAATGGCCAGGAACCACTTTGTGCATGATTGTGTCTGGTTTCCTTGGTAACCTCTTGAGCAGCAGCCCCAGGGGGTAGACTACGTTGTCTGAACACAAATGAGAATTCTGTAGCCAGTCCTCCCTCCCTCCTTCCCTCCTTTGTCTTTTAGAATCTACCCCCACTCTCAAAGGCCAGCCTGCCCAGCCTTCACTTCCAGTCCTTACCTCTGGTCCCCAATGCCTTTCTTCCCCAGACAGACCACCAACATTTTCTTTGCAAATATGTTCTTTAGGTATGGGAGGCAGGGTGGGGGAAGACAGAGAACTGCCTTGAGTCAGAAAGACCCCAGTTCAAATCCTGCTTCTGACACCACCTGACTACCTGGAAGCCACTACTCTGTCTGGCCTGGCAATTCCTTCAGACTCTAAATGGGGGAGAAGGGGTTCCCCTGAGGGTGTTTCTATCCCTTTGTCACCCTCTCTTCTGGGTGTGGCTTGGACTCTATGTGATCACTGGAGTCCTTTTCACTTTTCCAATTCAGTGATGATTCTGAAACATGTTTATGTTATTGGCGCCTCAGTGAGCATGACAGTGCCTTGCACACACTAGGTGCTTAATCAATGTGTATTGATTGATTGGTATTGGGCATTATAGTTATTCAAACCCTAGACTCGTGTAGACAGGAAAGAGATAAGAGGCAGCTGCTCCAGCTTGGAGCTGAACAAAAATCCCCAAGACCTCCTCCCGCCATAGGCATGGGTCAGTCTTTACTCAAAGGCATCCCTCCTAAGGGAATGAATTTTGGATAGCTCCAGATCAGGAGGTTTGCCCCAACACCAAGCTCTGCCCTTTGGAGCCAAGTGGGATGGAAAGATAGGCAACACTGCAGACCCCTGGGAACAGACATGGAACTCCCCAAGCCTTCTCTTCTCCTGCCCCTTTGTTCCCATCTTCTCATACGTCTGAGACTTCAACCTCCAGTTTCCTTACCCTTGATCTTCTCCAGCTAAATGACACCCTTGCTAAAATGGGATGCCCACAACGGACCCTGTCCTCTGATGGGATCTGACCAGCTGGTCTCTGGCTCTGGACGCTGCTTTTGGGAAGTCGTGCCCTCAATCACTTGCCCCTTTGGGTCAGCCATGTCCTGTGGTTGGCTCAGACTGAGCTTCTGGTTTACTGGAACTCTCAGATTGTTTTCAGATTGCCTGCTGTGTGAGCAGTCTCTTTGAAATTGTGTAGACCCTGATGCTTCTGCCCATTGAAATCCTTGGCCCGTTCAGCACAGTGGTCTGGCCTTCAGAGGGTCATCCAGCACAGACTGACTAGTTTTACTTCCCAGCTTTGGGGCCTCTCACAAAACTGGTAAGATCTTAGAACTGTGCCTGGCATGCAGTGGGTTCTCAGTAAATGTTTATTAACTGACTGGCTCTGATAAGCATGCTGGGTGACACTTTATCCAAGAAGATGCTCCCTTCTTATCTATCCTGTATACACAAAAAATGGTTTCCAGCCCTCACCCCCAAGCTCGTTGAAGAGGCCTGACTTCCACCCTTTTGTATTTGAAAGCCCAGTGCCTGGCATATAGTCAGTGCTTAATTACTAATAATTAAAATTGTTGCCAGTTAACTGGCTAATGTTCTGACTGACTGGCCGTTGGCACGAGAGGGACTCGAACCCGAGTATCTCTGACAACAGGACCAACAAATGTTCCAATTCAGGACCTCTGGTTACTCTCTTTAGACCCCTTTGTATCCCTCTCTGTTTAACACCTAGGACAGAAAAAGCCAGGAGCTGAGCTGTGCAGACAGATAACACAATCCCATCTCTCAGCCTTTTCTGTTCTCTCATCTGTAAAAAAAAGGGAATAAAATTCCTTCCCCTCCCTACCTCATAGGATTAGTGAAGAAAGGACTTCAGCTGCAAAAGAAATGTGCTAACTCATTTGGGCCATTGCTGGTAATTGAATTTGTTGGCTGATTGGCAAAAAACAATTGCAGAAAGACAGAAAGCAAGGGCCCCCTCCAGGGCTGGATCTGGGAGGCTGGAGAGGAGCTAGGATGGGGGTGGGAGCCTGGAAGGGTGGGAGGAGGGAGTGCTTAGGTGGGTGGGTGGAGGAGAGTGGGGGCAGGGCAGGCAGGAACAAAGGCTAGAGGCAGGAGTCAGTGCGGGTAGGGAGGGGAGACCAAGAAGAGAGGGAGGAGATAAGGTCTGGGGGAAGAGGGCTGAATTCCAGAAGGACCTTGAAAGCCAAGTGAAGAGTACGCAGTTGGTGCATTCATCCATTGAGTGTTTTTTAAACGTGGAAGCCTAGAGATAATAGAGGAGTCCTTACCGGATTGGTCTGACCTTGATTGGAGTTGGGGGATGCAGTGGAAGCTGGAAGCTATGGGGGCTGGGAAGAAGGGCCAGTAGGAATAAAGGTGGAAATCATTGTACACATCCACACTCACACAAACTAGATAGAGGGATTTAGCTCTGGGGAAAGACTTCTTCACCTTTTTGGGATCAGGCAGTCCAGTCTGGTGAAGTCTCTGGCACCCTTCTCTGATATCGTTACAGGGATGAAAAAAAAAATACATCGGATGACAAAGAAAACTAACTATATTGAAATACACTGACCAAAATATTTTTTAAATAACAATTTCATGAAGTCTAGATTTAAGAATCCCTAATCTAGAGCCAGAAGGACTCGTTGTGATCCTGTTTGGGGTTTTTCTGGCAGAGATCTATTGGAGGGGTTCACCATTTCCTTCTCTAGCTCATTTGACAGATGAGGAAACTGAGGCAAACAAGGTAAAGTGACTTGCCCAGAGTCACACAGATAGTAGTATCTGAGGCTAGATTTGATCTCATGAAGATGAATCTTCCTGATTCCAGGCCCAGGCACTCTATCCAGTAGACTACCTAGCTGCCACTTACTTCCAGACCAGCCTTCTAATTTTGCCTCTTTTAGTTCTTTGTTATTCCCCCTGAGATGGGAGTTAGTAGTATTATCATAACATCAGTTTTCTGTAGCACTTTAAGACTTACAAAGCTCTTATTTGAGGTTTGCCGTGACTTTGGGAGAAAAGAATTACAAGTTAGTATGCTCATTTGACAGATGCAGAAACTGAGAGTCAGAGATGGGCAGCGACAAGCCTCAGGAGTTCTGGGAACCAAAGAAAGTGAAGTCAAGACAGCTTTGTTTCCTGGTAAAGACTTCTGGGGGCAAGAGACACCCACAGTGCAGGCATGTCTGGGCCCCTCACTGGCCCAGTCAGACGATTTTAGAACTCAGACCTCCCCATCGAGGAGGGAAAGTAGAGGCTGCACTTATCTCCATATATTTGGAAACCGTGGGTGATGATTTATTTGGCGAAAACACACTGGGTCCTTCCTTTGGGAAGCCTGTAAGTTAACGGGGGGAAAGATGTGCAAACAGGAGAAAAGGATGGAAATCAAGCCACCTTTGTGGAGGTCCAGAGTAGGGCATTGTCAGTCCCAGAGGATTTGTCTGTTGCTATGGAAACAAGGTCAGCAGCAGCATCCAGAGCTGCTGCTTAGCAACCGCTGGAAGGAAGGAACAGCGTCTACTATGCTCAGAGGGGAATGAAAAGATGCCTAAATCCACAGGCTGCCCATCACATGTGTCCTGGGTCCTAGGTCACCTTGGCCCCCAGCCCCCACCCTGGCAAACAGGAGCCCAGAAATTCATAGTTTTCTTTCCCTTGAAGCTTTCCAAAACCTTTTTCCTGGCATTGAGAGCTGAGAGTGGCCAAATGACCCTCTCATTCTGCAGAGGAGGGGGGTAGACTCCCGTTTTGCCGTGTTGCCTGGCAACATTACTTACAATAGGTTATATGAGATAAAATCTGGTCCTGCCATAGCCTTTCAGTCCCTGCTGTTACACATGCCCGCTCTCCATCTCCCGCCCCTGGGTCTTTTCGCTGGTTGCCACAGTATCACAGCTTGAGAAGGGCCCTTGGGGTGGGCTCTACAGCCCAACCCTTTCATTTCACAAGCCTAGAGAGAGCAAGAGACTCCCCCAAACTCACCCAGTGGGAAGGATTTGAACTTGGGGCCTCTGGTACCTTTCTACTGGAATATATATTACCCCCTTCTTCCATATTACTTTGGATTTATTTTCTATGCAAGGAGTAGAGCTGGTCATGATACTTCCACTTATGAAATCATAGAAGGGGCAGGTAAAAGAGATTTGTCTACCTTGTCAACCCTTATGAAGTAATAGAACTGGAGGATAGTTTGCCATTGGCTGGTTGGTTAAAGATTGACCACATCCCTTAGCACCTGGTACACTGCTCTGAACAGAGTAGGTAATCTGCATTTTTTACATTTTCTATCACTTTCTTAAGTCTTGCCAATCAACAAAAATATCAACTTACCTATGACTTGTAGAGCCTGCTGATTTCTGAGGTGTAAGTGCTCCCATTGAAAAGTTGCAATCTTTGAACCATGAGAGAGTCACAATAGATCAATATTTTCCCAACTAGTTGCATGAAACAATGGAATTCTATGAACAGAATCATAAATAGGGATCTGGGTTCCAGGGCAGACCCTTAGGAGTATGGAATAAGCCTAGTGTCCAGGAAATTTTACAGTAAAAAGAGAAACTTCATCCTATTTTCATAGCAAAAAAAAAAAAAAATTGCTGCACTGCACTTAATTTTGCTATATGCCTGTGTCCTGGGGCATGCCAAAGGAGCCTGAATTCTGGCTTTGGGGGGATGGACAGGTGCTCTTGCTCTGTACCAAAGGATTGCCACTTAGGATGATGCATCAATCCCTTATTAGTCCTGACCGAAGCCCTGTCTCAAAGATGGCTGGTGGCTGGGGCAAAAGGAGGTTCTTCCCAGTGAGCTACACAAAAGAGAGGAGAGTTGAGACTCAGTCAGTCTCTGTCTTGGCCTCCCAGTAAGGGGGTTGGGATGGGGAGGACATTTCCTTTCCTTTCTCCCCGCAGTGGTCATGGCAGAGCACACAGCAGAGAGAACATGCGGGTGTCCAGGTGAGCCTGAGGCTGGACATAAAGTCCCTGGCTGCCTCCAATTAGGGGTTCTGAGGGTCCATTTCTCTCCTTGGAAGCTCCCTCATAAGGAGGAGAGTTCATAAGTCCACTGCTGGCTGTGCAGGCAGAGGAGATATTTGCAACAGTTTCCTGGAGGATTTTGGAGTGGGAAGGATGGAGAGCTACTTCCACTGTCCAGAAGATTTCGAGTTGCTTGGAAGGTGAATTATATCCTCTGGAAAGAGCAGAGTAAGTGAGGAGTTGTTTTTATCTTTTAACTATTGGTTAACATATGCTTATATGTCTTGGTTTTTAATAATTTTATGGTAGGTGAAATAAAACAGCTGTCCTATATCTGATATCTATACATTAAGAAGGGACCTTGTTAACTTACTTTTGCGGGAGACTTTTCCCTGAATGCTGATATGGGGGCAATGAGTCACAGAGTAAAAAGAGCCTGACTTTTCTCCTTTAGGGGTCAGTCCTTCTGCATTACTGATAGTGTGGGCTTGTGGAAAATCCCCCTGGACTTTTGGGAACACACAGTTTCATATATAATTCTAGTGAGAGGAAGAGGATGTTTTCTTACAGGAACCCTATTCACATGGAACAGCTTCCTTGGAGCCCAGTTTGGGACACAGTGAACTAGATGATCTTCCCAACTCTAAGGAGGACAGGAATAGGGAAGTCGTTCATCCTTGACTTCAGACTGATGATGGGTCATGTGTTGACTAGCAAGTGAATTACATTGAAGTGAGGCAGAGTCCCACAAAGTTGTCAGCCTCACTCCCTCTTCTAGAGTCATCAGCATTCAGTGGCAGGACAGAAATCAAGATGATGGGAGATGGCCTGGGATTCAGTGGATGACTTCAGTGTCTTTGGTGTCTGACCAGGTTCTAAGAGCTCTCCACTGCCTGCTTCATGGATGTTGGAGCAAATTGGGGGAAGTTTTCACATGCTTGGGGTAGACACCTCTGCCTACCTCACCTGGACTCAGGTAATGAATTAGCTACTGTAGGTCTGCATGCCTCAAGTCTCACCATTGTGACTCATCCTTAGTTCAGCTGCCAAAGTGATCTTCCAAAAGCTCAGATCTGGCATGTCATGGGCTACCCCCATGCCCCTCCCTTGCAGTAAACCCCCGGGTCTTCTTGTTACCTACAGGATCCAATATAAAGTTCTATCTGGTATCTTTCCAGTCTTTGTTCCCCTCCAGTTCCTCTGTGATCCAGTGACCCTGGCCTTGAACACTACTCTTTGTCTCCTGACTCTAAGCATTTGCACTGGCTGTCCTTCCTTCCTGGAATGCTCTCCCCCTACATGTTCTCTTCTTTGCTATCCCCACTTCTTTGAAAACCCTGTAGGGCCTCTTTAATCCCAGAGCCTTCCCTCTGAGGCTCCCTGGGCTTTACTTCATGTACATTTTGTTTGAATAGAGTTGTTTGCATGTGATCTTCCCTATTAGATGCTGAGCTCCTGGAGATTAGAATTTAGTTTTTGTCTTTCTTTGTATCTGGAGCGCTTAGCACAGTCTGAGGCTTGTTGGCTATCCTCAACCTGGTCTGCTGAAATAGTTTACCAAGGGGTGGCCTCAGCTCATGCTACAGTTTCTTGTCACCACAAGTGGTGTTTTGGTGTTCTGCCCAAGTGCCATGATATCTTTGCCAAACTTAGGGTCAATTCTGCAGGGAGCAGGGAGCTGGGGTATGGTTACAGACCAGACTTGCTCCTTTTTGACCCATGGAGGACTTAGCACTTAAGGGAATTTTGTCTCTAATGGGGCTATGACTCAGTTCCCTTTTCTGCTCCTGCTGACAAGCTAGAGGGTTTCCAGATGAGGACATTTAGAACATTCCAGGGACTAGAGATTATGCCCTAGGAAGGCCAATTAAAGGAAGGAGTCTGGAGAAAGTGAGATCTCAAGTATATGAAGGTTTGTAATGGAAGAAGGCTAAACTTGTACTGCTTGATCCAGAACATAGAACCAGCAGCACTGAAGAGGAAGCCCCAGGCAGGCAGATTTCCTGATTGTGTTTTCCCCCTCTTTTCTCTTGTCTTGAGTTATCATCAGGGGATTAGACAGCTTTCCCTCATCTGCACCCTTTACCCCAGCTGTGGCAGATATGGCAGCTCCCAAAGCCTGCAATAATTCTGTAGTTCTTAGTATCATAGGATTTAGAATTGGAAGAAACCTCAAAAATCATCTGCTCCAACCTCATTTTACAGTTGAGGAGACAGACTCAGTAGAGATGAAGGAATTTAAGGTCACAAAATCAGAGGCAGAACCAGGTCCTTCTACTCCACTGTGCCGCCCCACCCCCAAAGAACACGTCCATAGTAGATTTGTCCCTGGAGAGACTTGTGTGAGCTTGAGAGAAAACCAGAGAAAGAGTGGGCTTCCCTTCTAGTCTCAAGGGAGTCTCAGCCCTCCCTCACTCCAAGCAAAGTCAAGTGCAAGTCATATCATTATTTCTCTGATGGCATGGTCTTTTTTTGGCAATGAAGGACGAACACACAAGGGAGACTAGACAATGGGAGACAACTGGAGTCTAGGTGGAGGATAGGTGGGCCATCAGGATACCTGGGACAAAGACACCATTGGGGTTAGGATACACTGGGTCTCAATTTGACATTAGTGATGAATGCCAGGAGATGGAGCCAGATAATGTGTTTCTTATCCTGAACCCAAAGGTCAGTGGAAGCCATAGCAAGAGATGAAGTTCCAGAGGGGTCAGGGTCACTTATCTGACCCTGGCTCAGAACTGTTCTGGGAAATTCTAGAGTATCTTTTCCCTCTGCAGTGGCCAGGTTGGGTCCCTTTGACAGAAAGTAATTGGTTTGGTTTGTTTTTTTGCAAAGGGTTGATGAAGACTGATGGGTTACAATTAGCCAAGGGATACCACTACCACCTGCTGGGAGCTGCCCAGAACTTTAGAAGGAGTACCCCGGAGGGGCAGCAGGTGCTAGGAGCCCTGCCTAGACCATATTTGTCAGTGATGGGTTTTAAGGGTCTTTGGAGAGTGCTATTGTTCATTAGCAGGCTTGTCTATTTGCCTTTTTTTAACTTATTTTTTACATCCCTATCACTCTTCAGTACCCCCACTCCCTTTCCTGCCAGGAGAGAACCCTCCCATGTGAAACAAAAATAACTTAGCAAAACAAACCAGCACACTAACTTTGTCTGATAGTGTATACAAAATCTCCCAATACTGGCCCAGCCCTTCTCTGCCAACAGTAGGGAAAGGTATTTCATCACCAGAGACCTGGCATTGAGATTGGTCATGGCATTCATCTGAATTCTGATGTCCTCTAATGTGGTTCTCCTCTACACTGTGGTTGTCCTGTATATTTTTCTTCTGACTGCTTACTTACTTCACTCTGTATCAGTTCATACAACTGTTCTTATGCTTCTAATTCCTTATGGTACAGTAAGATTGCATTACATTCATATACATTATCATCATCATCATGATGGCTAACATTTATATATGTACCAGGCATGGCGCTAAGCACCTTATAATTATTACCTCATTGGATCCTCACAATAACCTGGGGAGGCAGGCATTGTTATTGTCCTCTAACCACTGCACCACCTGACCTGCCTTCAGATGGTGCTCTTTTTTGGTGTCTTTTCTTACTTATAAATAAAACTTTTTTTCTTAATTTGTGAGTCATATGCTTACAAGGGGAGTTGTTAACAATGCGCTTCTGGCTAGGGTCATGTAATGAGTTGCCTGGATTTTCTGGGGAGTGGCAATGAACCAGAGAGGTAAGAAGCAATGACCCTTCCCCTATCCTGGATTCACCATCATTGTCACATAGGAAATGCTGACGTAAGGGTTACATAAGGAAAATGGACTTCTGTCACCAGAATGACTTCTGGTCAAGGGGAGGCTAAGAGACCACTTCACTTGTTGGGATGTTGAATTACTTTGTAAACCTTAGAGTGCCATGTAAATGCAGCACAGCATGTTTGTGTTTGATGATGATTATGAAATTCATAATCAAGAAAAAAAGAAAAACACTTTTACGTTCCTCCCCAGGTGTGCAGCACTAGTTGCTCTCCAAGGTCCTTCCAAGGAACTCTGAGATTCTGTGGTTCCAAAGGCTGAGAATGGGCAATTCCCCAGAAATCCCCAGGTCACTGAATCTCCAAGCAGGAATCTGTGTCGGTGTTCATCTGGTCTAAGCCTCACCCAAAAAGGCTCCTGATCTCAACCACAGCCTGAACAGGTCACTCAGCCTTTTCTCTAAGACTTCCGGTGAATTGAGAAGCAGTCGTTGCACTTGGGGACAACGACCATTATTAGAAAGCTTTTACTTATCCCAAGCCTAAATCTACTCTTTGTCTCTTACCCAATGCTTTTGTTCTGTCCTCTGGGTCAAGCAGAACTAATCCTTTTTCAACAGAATAACATCCTCTACCCCCGCTATCAAATCCCTATACGACCTCTCCTCCCCAGGCTGCTTGTGGAGATGCTTTTGGATCCCTGTTAAAAATTTTGTTTTTGAATGGCCAATGTGTCGCAGTCACTTCCCTTTCTCCAGACCTCAGTTCTCTCATCTGTAAAATGAAGGGGCTGCAAGGACACCAATGACTGGGCAGGACTCACTATTGGACAAAAACTTCTGAAGAAACTGAAAAGCAATATGTTAGATGTTAGGTTTAGTCCAGCATCTCAAACTGCACACCAAGATAAGCTCCAAATGGGTACAAGACCCAGATGTAAAAGGTCACTTAAAAGTTAAGTTAGATGGACAGGGAAGGAGAGACCTTTCCCAGCTATGGATAGAATAAAGTTCCTGACTAAACCTGAGATAGAGAAAATCAGAGGAAATAAAATAGACAATTCTGACTTCCTGCCACTAGAGACCTCTGAAAGTAACTAATACAGTTCCCCTAAAGAAGTAAGAGTGGTCAAGCAAGGCAGGAGGCATCTGAACTTCGATAGATAGAACATAATCTCCTGGAGATCAAAGAGATATTCCGCTTTTGACTTCCTTTACTCCAGTCCCTAGCACAATACCTGGAATGTAGCAGGTGTAGACTCTTAACAAATGTTTAAATTGATTGAGTATCCATAAATAATCCAGTTAACCATCTGCCTCCATTTAGTTATGTCATATGAAGAAAATGATAATATTAAGCAGGGGAGAGAGTTTGCCTGGTCCTTTCCCCACAGCCATGCGGTTGGTACAGTGAAAGAGAAAATTCAAGAATTCCAAAGTTCTCTTAGCCAACCATAATCTGTTGGCTTTCTACCTCTGCCTTCCAATACCAAACCATCCTCTTCATCCATACCATGGCCTCAGTCCTTTCCCCTGCCATTTGCCCCACACTCTTTTTTCCCCCATGTTGATCCCTTGGTAAACCAGTTCAGCTCTAGACTGTCCTCTTCTCTTGAGTCATCCCCTTATCATTCTACCAATTGCTCCCAGCCAATCCTCAGCTTTGGCTCACTCCTACCATTCACCACTTCATTCCTATAGATGTGCTGCTAAATGAAGGTGGAAAAAATCATGAAACTATTCTGAATAGTCCAATACAAATTTATTTTCCATAATCTCAATTGGGCCTCACTGTTGCTAGGCAATTGTATTAATGCCCCTTCTGTCAGCCCACTATCGCACTCACCACAGCTGCTCTTCCAAACCTGTTCAACCTTCCTCAAACCTCCTATGGCTTCCTTTACCTCTACTCTTTCAACTGAGGCCCTTCCTTCATATTTTACAGAAATGATTAAGGCCATTAACCATGAGCTCCTTCATCTCCTATCACTCAAGTGCTTTCTATCATTTATTGCCTATGGAAGCTTGAGCAAATTTCATTCATAGAATTCTGGCTTGAGAGCTGGAAGGAACCTCAGAGATCATCGAGGTCAATTCCCAGAGGAAACTGAGGCCTAGAGATGTGAAATGACTTGCCCAGGATCACAGAATAGTAAACTTCTGAAAGGAAACATTTGAACCCAACATCTTTAACTCACATCCAATTCTTTGAGTTTCACTAGGCCATAACTGACACTCTCTTGATAGAAAAAAAGCAAGCAAAACCGGTATAGAATCTGGTCTAACAAATTTATATTTTATCCATTATATACTTAGAGAATTTTCTTATGACTTGAAGCTGAGGAAGCCAGCTACTATAGTTAGGATCCCCAAAGTCCTCCACAGGAAAACCTAGTGATTGTCATCAGTAGCACAAAGACGATGGGGAGAACACATAGTTAGGCGACTATTGGCCTAAAATGACCCAGTGGCTCTGTAGACCTTGAGAAGGCCATTTCTGGAAGGAGGGAAGGATTCAGAATCAGTGCGTCTTCTGCCCTGGTCTGACCAGATTTCTTGCCCTGGTACCAGTTGAGAACTTCACTGCTCCGCTTGCTTATCACCTTCAGACTCCATACCATTTTCCATTTCCATGCCTAAGCACAGGTAGCTTGCTCCCTGTACATGAAATGCTCTCTCCTCACCTCCTTCTACCCCCTTGGAGAATTCCCATTGAGGCTCAAGCAGCATCTCTAGCCCAATGCCCAGTCTTATCCCCATGCTTGCCAGCTAGGGTCCCTCCTTCTGAAATGACCCTAGAGTCACTGTCACTTTGTATTGACTTGGCTTTATATGTGCTTCTTTTCCTTAACAGAAGGCATATTCCTTGAGGCCAGGGGCTGTTTCATTCTTTGTGTTTCTATCCCTAGCATCTGGCACCAATTGTTGTACCAGTAATAAGCAAGGAAAGAGGGAAGTGAAGGAGGGAGGGAAAGAAGAAAGAAAAGAAGGGAGAGAGGGAGGGAGTGAAGGACAGGAAAGGTGATGAAGGGACCTAGAACCATTCACTCTTTAGACTGGTTGGAAGGGCTGGGGATGGTTAGTATGGAGAAGGGGAGACTTCGAGGGTACATCATAGCCACTATCAAGGATTTGAAAGATTGCCACAAGGAAGAGAGAAAATTAGATCTGTTTCGATTGAGAGATTTCATTCTGATGGGATTTGTCCCACTGTCGAGTGGGTTGCTTCCAAATTTAGTGAAGCCTTCTCTGGCCTTCAGTTTTCCTCTCTGTAAAATGAATGAACTGGACTCAATGACTTCCTTGACCTTTCTTGGCTCTTAGGCCATGATTCTCTGGTTCTCTGACCTTCAAGGTCTTTCCTGGCTCTGAATCCTAGAATTGCCTGGTTTCTACTGGAGTCCTTTTCTTGACCTCATTGGTGACATTTGGACTTCCTGGGGAGGCCAGGGCCCTAGCCAGGAAGGTGATCCTCCCTCTGGACTCTGCCTGCCCTTCCCTAGGATATCCTGGACTTTCTTTCTGACTCTTATCCTGGAAAAGACATCTACCTCTCTGGACTCTGGTCTCTGTTCACTCATCCATTCACTCACTCATTCATGACAGCACTGGCCTGGTACTCAGAAAGGATTTAGTTAAAATCCAGTTCCTGTTCCCAAAATGATTCGGGCAAATCATTTTTTACCTCTCTGAGGATGTTTCTCCACCTGTAAAATGAGGATAAAGATCATAGAGAGAGCTATAAAAATGTCAGCCATGGTTCATTTATTCCACAAACATTTATTAAGTACCTATTGTATGCAAGATGGGTTGCTTGGTAATGGGAAAATGAAGATAGATGTGACCCAGGGCTTGCCCTCAAGGAATTTACAATCCACAAATCCAGAGAGGACAGAAACAGCTCTAACCCAAGGGAAGGAGAACGAGGAGGGTGCTGAGGATAGGTCTGGGCAAAGAGACAGGGAAGACTGAATAGGGAGTGGACCCAATGTTCAAAGCCCAATCAGGGCCTGCTAATGGAAAGACAGTCTGGAGTGGAGGGTGGAGAAGAGAAAGCTGGAGGCTGGTCATGGAGATGCCTCTCAAACACAAGTAAAAAGTCACTTGATTAAGTGTTGGATTTGAGTACAGAGGTGATGGTTTCCTCTTGGGTGACGTCTATGGATGAGGTGGTCACCTCTTGAAGGATGACTGATGTAGATGAGTGTGGAAATAAACTTCCCCATAGACTCTGTTTCTTTAATTGGGTAGGCAGAGCATTAGGAGATAAATAGGATATATTCCAGGAAGTTTTGTGACTGTTGAGACAGATGGTGCCTACAGGAAAAAAAAGGTAGCACCAGGATGGAATGGAAGGCCAGGGCAAAGCAGAAAGCTGATGAAGGAAGACCTGTGTCACCTGGCACCAGGTGGCTTTCCCAAAGGCTCCTCCTAATTCAGATATTCTGTGCTTTATGCTCTAAGGCCTCTTTCAGGCCTCTTCTAGCTTGGATTGTTTATGTTCCTAGCTCTCTTTTCTATTTTAAGATCCCTTCTTTCTCGGACATTCTGTGCTTTACTTCCTAAGTATGAATCTTGGGACAAAAAGGAGGAATCACTGCCCTGTTAGGTCCAGTAGGGTTTTGAGGGGTGGGACTGCCCTCAGCATTGCCCCAGGTCAAGCGCTGGTTCCCCTGGATCTGACCCTCACCAGCCATGATGAAACTCAAGACCGCAAAGCCAGAGAGGTAGAAGGGCCACTTGACATAGAAGGCCTGTCCTTTGTCGCTGAAGATTTCCAGCACCTGCAGGCCAAACATCGTGTTGCATAGGAGCAAAGCCAGTCCTGGTTGGACACACCCAAAGCAAGTGTACTCCCTGGGAAACTGAGCATGAGCAGCCCCTCACCCTAACCCCTGACCCCATGACTGGAAAGCCCCCTCTTCCTGGAGGCTCCCAGAAAATGACAAGGGTGCCCAAGGCCCTGACTACCCAATGTGGCTGGAAGTGCTGCTGCCTATGTCTCAGGAAGGCTCCTTTAAGAAGTAAATGAGTTACTGAAAGATGGCCAAAGTGAATCACCCAGGGGTGGTGGGATGGGACAGAGATAGAGGGGAGTGGGGGAGAGGGGAAGGGGAAATCTGAAGGGAGAGGGAGAGAATAGTCCAGGGCCTTTCTCCTAAGGTCCCCCACTACCTTTTCATTCCCCACCTCTAGGAAAATAACTATAATGCTAATGATAAATAGCTTGTCTTTACAAAACATTGTCTTCCCAACAACCCTGTAAGAGAGGAAGTGCGAGGTAAAATTATTATCCACATTTTTACAGGTGGACAAACCTAGCATGTTAACTATCAAGTGACCCTGGACAAAGTCCTTTATCCTTTCTGGGCCTCAGTTTCCTCATCTGTAAAATGAGGTTATTGGACTGGAAGATTTCTAGGATCCTTCAAACTCAAAGATCCTATATATACCATGTGATTGATAGGTAAACTGAGTCTCAAAGAAAGGAAGGGACTCCCCCATAGCTGCACAGCTCATTGGTGGCACAGCCAGTCTATTTCCTGCCTGGGCCCCAGGGCTGACACTCTCAGGCCACCTCAGTGTGCAAATGGGTGCTCACAGGGGAAGGGGCTGTCCTTTCTGGCTCTCATGCCTGCCTTTTCACAGGAGGGAGTAGGGGAGCTTTGGGCTCCTTTCAAATCATGCCAGCCTGCCAGCCTGGTATTCTGTTCGGTGTCAGGCCAGCCTTGGCCTCACATACCAAGAGATCTGGCATCTGTCTAGTTCTTACTTTGCCACTAACTGGCAACATGACCCAAAGCAAGTCATTTCTATGCTTTGGGTCTCAGTTTCCTCAACTGCAAAATGGAAATAATAATGATTCTAATAAATAGCTAACATTTCTATAGTGCTTTTACAAACATCATCCCAATTTATCCTGAAAACAATCCTAGGAGAAAGGTGCTATTATCATTCCTATTTGTAAGATGAGGAAACTGAGGCAGATGGTGGGTAAGTGACTTGCCCAAGGGCACACAGCTAGGAAGTGTCTAAGACTGGATTGAAACTCAAGTCTTCCTCATTCCATGTCCAGAGTTCCGTCTACTGAGCCCTTTCCTGGCATCAAAACAACTGTAAGAGATGACATTTCTAGAGTGCCATCTCCAAACCAGGCTGCCTCCACTCTGGCCCCTTGAATTACTTCCTCCTCACCACCAGAAATGGGAACTCTGCCCTGAAACCCCCCATGATTCCCAGCCTCCAGTTCCCTTTCAGGTCATTCCCAGACTGACTCCCCCGCTACAACTCGCTCCCACCCCTGCCTGTTATCTTGCTAACTTCTGGAGGGCTGACAATGTCTTTGGTGCCCGTGTGTCCTCAGTACGTAGCGTAGTGCTTGGGACAAGTGGACGGTGGAGCTCTCCTTGTCTCTGTCTCTTATCATCCTTATCATTATTAGCTAATATTTATATAGCTATATACATAGTTTTTATATAATTATATATTTATTTATATAAAAATGTATATTTATTATCTATTATATTTAACTATTTATATAACTAGACGCCATGCTAAGCACTTTACAACTATTCTCTCATTTGATCTGTACAATTCTGGGAGGTAGGGGCGATTATTATTTTAATTCCCATTTTATAGATGATAAAACTGAGACAAGCAGAGGTTAAGTGACTTGCCCAGGATGAGTTAGGCCACTAAGTCTATGAGGTCAAATTTGAATTCAGGTCTTCCTACTCCAATCCCAGACTCTATCCACTTCTCTTTCTCTCTCTCTCTCTCTCTCTCTCTCTCTCTCTCTCTCTCTCTCTCTCTCTCTCTCTCTCTCTCTCTCTCTTTCTCTCTGTCTCTGTCTGTCTTTCCCTCTCTCTCTCTCTCTGTCTTTCTCTCTGTTTCTCTCTCTCTGTGTCTTTCTCTCTGTCTCTCTCTCTCTGTTTTTCTCTCTGTTTCTCTCTCTCTCTCCCTCTCTCTCTCTGTCTTTCTCTCTGTTTCTCTGTCTCTCTGTCTTTCTCTCTGTCTCTGTCTGTCTTTCTCTCTCTCTCTCTCTTTCTCTCTGTTTCTTTCTCTCTCTCTGTCTTTCTGTTTCTCTCTCTCTCTCTGTCTTTCTCTCTGTTTCTCTCTCTCTCTGTCTTTCTGTTTCTCTCCCTCTCTCTGTTTCTCTCTCTCTCTGTTTCTCTCTCTCTCTCTGTTTCTCTCTCTCTGTTTCTCTCTCTCTCTCTCTCTGTTTCTCTCTCTCTCTGTCTCTCTCTCTCTCTCTCTCTCTCTCTCTCTCTCTCTCTCTCTCTCTCTCCCTTCCCCTTTAAGATTCACCTACATAATCTCATTTAATCCCTACAACCTCCTGGTAGATGCCCAGGATCACCCTGCTAAGAATGAACTGAGATGGAATTCAAACCCAGGTCTGTCTTGTACAACCAGCACTCTAAATGCTGTGTCCATAACCCTTGGCCCTCCTGGCTACCTCACAGCTTCAGCCCCTCCCCCATCCAGAACCTGCAACGTAGTTAGCGATGGAGAAGGCAAAATCCAGCTTGGAAATGCGACTGAATATCCTTCGGAAGGAGCACATCATGGAGATGATGAGGAGGGCAGTGAATATCAAGTTCAGAAACATGACCCCTCGAGAGACCAAGAGGTAAACTGCAAGAGAAACAGAAGCCGTCCGGCATCCCCCAGCCTTCAGGAAGCACCTACTGTGTGCTGAGGATACAGAGACAAAAGGTACTCAGCATATGTGATGCCTGAGCAAGCTCCAAGTGAGTGCTCCCCAGCGCCTACTTCAGCCACCTTCACAGCCTTTGGAACAAATTGTTCTCATCTGTCCATGGTGCCCTGGGGGAGTCTTCACATGTTGGGGTGGGCACCTCCCTAGCTCACTGAAGGCTTTGAGGCCCAGCCGTTAGCCCACCCTGACTCAGCCCTTCTGTTGGGTGCTACAGCTTCTTGGAGCCATGGGGCACAGCTGGGTGATTGAGTGGATGTAAAAGGGGGCCAAACATCCCTGAGAAGGGGTCGGCAGCCACCACAGGGACTCGTCTGCCCTGAGCATTCTACACCCCAGTTCTTTGAGAAAGGTCCTTCCCCTCTGGATTTCAGCATCCTAAGCTGAATGAAGCCCCTCCTTCCAGGAGGCCCCTGAGCCTCAGCTTGGCAGAAGTTACTTTTCCCAACCCCTTCTCCCTTGGGGTAGATCCAGTGGCTTACCTAACAGTTTATTGGTAGTCAAGCAACTGGGAGCAGCGCAGTAGTCCCAGAGTGCAAAGGTCATGCTTTCATTTGTCCGTAATTTCCTTTTGGACTGTTCTAGGGTGACCCACTCAGGGTGGTTGCAGACCACAAGCATGATGACCCAGCTCAGGGTGGTGAGGACAACAGCCATGAGCCTCAGGTTCAACGGATTCCTCTTGGTTATAAAGTACCGGATTGGATTGGAGTGCATAGAAGAAATGGACCATGAACAGGCCTTCATGAGCGGCCCATCCTCCAGAATACGGGGCTTGATTTCCATTTTCTCTCAGATACAGTCAGCATCAAATCCCGAACTCAGCCTGGACTCGTCCCCGCAGTGGGTCATCCAGCATTCAGGAGCTGAGTGCAGGCTGGTCATTACGTTCCCCTGCTTGGGGAGCCACCCACATGATGCTCCCCTGCCTGTGCCCGGCCCTGGAAGAATGGAATAGGAAGCCCTGGCTTTCCTTCCCCAGAGGCCCTGAAATAGGGCCCTGTTTCTGTTAAACACAGGATGGTCCCTGGACCCTCAGCAGTTGTGACTATGCCTTGGTTCCCTTAAGGGTTTCCTGTGAGAACATTGTCCCAGGCCTATCTCTTAACAGTTAATTCTAACTGTCATGGAACCTTGGTCCACTTCCCTCCCTGCTTCCCAGTTCAATAAACATTTATTAAGTGTCTACTGTATACAAATTGAAGAGGGGCTATTTCCTTTCTGTCTTTGTATCGCCTCACAGTAAGCCTAGAGCCTTGCAACACAGTAGGGGCTTAATAATGGTTTGTTCAGTTTCAGTTAAATTACAAGGCCCCGAACTCAGTGCTAGAAATTTCAAGAGAAGCACCTTATGTTCCAAGTACTCCCAATCCCCTTTCCTGGTGTTTACCTCCAAAAAGGTGATCATTCAGTGGAGGGACATGAGACCTCTGCACAAACAGGGCTCATCTAGGGTAAACTCTCTGGCAGGGGAAGCGCGTGGCAAAGAATCTGAGATTTAGAGCTGAGAAGGACCCTATTCCAATTCTCCCACTCTCCACATGAGGAAAGTGAAACCCAGAGAGGTTAAAGAGTTTGCTGGAAGTCCCAAAGATAGGACTGAAGCAGAACCATGCTGGGAGCTAAAAGGAAAAATCCACACAAAACATTCTGGGAAAATCTGGGGAGGGAGAAAACACTTTTTGGCCAGGGTTTAAGGCTGAGGGGAATCAGGGAAGGCTTCATGGGGGAAGGGGCCCCTGAGTTGAACCTGGAGGAAGAATGATCCACTGAGCAAATCTAAGGGGAGGGGCGACATTCCAAATGTGAGGGATAGTCTACGAGAATCAGAGAACCTCAGAAATGGAAGCAATCTCAGAAGCATCTAGTCCCACCTACACCTGAATCAGAATCTCCCCTGAAATTTCCTCAAGTGCCCATGTGGTCTCTGCTCCGAGACCGCCAGTGAAGGGTAATTTGCTGGAGATGACTCTAGTGGTCAAGAACGTTTTCCTGACCTCTATTCAACTTCCACCCACTGCCCTGGGGCTTCCACCGAGAAGGAAACCAGTCAGCCAGAGTGGGACCAGCCAGCCAGAGGGGGACCGGCCATCCAGAGGGGGACCAGCCAGCCAGAGGGGGACCGGCCAGCCAGAGGGGGACTGGCCATCCAGAGGGGGACCGGCCAGCCAGAGGGGGACTGGCCATCCAGAGGGGGACCGGCCAGCTGAGAGGGGGAACAGTCAAGTCAGCCAGAGTGAGGTTGGTCAGTGGTGCTTCCTCCTCTCTCTAGGTTCTCCGCTGAGGGGCAGAGTAGGAAGTTTCAGGAACCATCCTTGTGGTTTCCTGGTGGTCCTTCTTGGTCTACAGACCCCCTCTGGTGTGGTCTCCCCAGAGGCTCTTTGTGAATCTTTGGGTTTATAGATCACAAGATTGTGGGAGCCTGTGAATAGAAAGGGAACACAGAGTCATTCAGGTGTGACAGATGAGGAAACAGAGGCCCAGGGAGAGGAAGTCATATGCTCAATGGCTTGTTGTCCAAATCAACAAGCATTTGTTAAATACCTACTATGTGCCTGGCACGTAGTCTCTGTCCTTAAAAGCTAATGTTGTCCTGAGGGTGACAAAAGAACTGTCAGGGGACAAGGCAGTGTGGAAATGAAGAGAAAGGACAGAGGCAGTCAATGATGATGAGAAAACGGAGGAGGCTACAGTCTGGAGAGGCTTCTTGGAGAAGGTGGCATTTCCATTGGGCCTTGAATAATGCAGAGACTTGAGGCATGATCTGGGATCTGGCCTGCTGGTCTGGAAGACACAGTGCAATTTCTGCCTTTTGGGGGAGCAGGAGGTGAGAGCAGCTGTGTTTGGGTGCCTTGCCTCTGAGAGAGGGAATTGACTAAGAATTACATTTTTTTCTATCACATGTCAAGTATCTATGGTCTATGGTCTAGGATTCAGATACTCTATTTCAGAATCAAAGCCACTTTCCCTGGTGGTTCTAAAGGGGAAGTTCATAGCTGGCCCATTTTCATTCAGTTTAGTTCTCTCCTACCAAACTCTGACCACACAAAAGATAATGGTTAAATATAATTAAATAGTAATAATTACATATTTATTAAAACACATAGTAAAATAGATGTTGGAAAAATTTATAGAGTTTAGGGTAGATAAGAGGAAACCCAAGAGTAAGTGAACCCTTTGACTTAGGACAGAGATGGCATCTCAACACGAGCAAGGATGAAGGGAATGATCTCAGAGTCAAGGAATATGTGGGGAAAGGGGTGCATATGGGACCTCCCCAGCCTAAGTTCTGAAGACTCCTCCAACTTGACTTAGTCATTTTTCCTCACTGGATCCTCCAAATTGACTTAGTCATCTTTCCTCACTGGATCCTCCAATTGGACTTAGTTATCCTCCATCATCACTGGATCCTCCAGCGTGACTTAGTCGTTCTTCTTCACTGAATCCTCCAATTTGACAATCATCCTTCTTATTCACTGGATTCTCCAACTGGACTTAATTATCCTTCTTCGCATTAGATCCTCCAATTTGTCTTAGTCATCCTTCTTCCCTGGATCTTCTAACTTGACTTAGTCATCATTCTTCCTCACTGGACCTTCCAATTTGACTAAGTCATCTACATTATTCACTGGATCCTCCAACTAGACTTAGTCATCCTTCTTTGCTGGATCCTCCAACTTAACACAATCATCCTTCTTCACTGACTTGGTCATCCTTCTTACTCAGTGGATCCTCCAATTTGATTTAGTTGGTCTTCTTCCTCAGGGAATCCTCTAACTTGACTTACTCATCCTTTTTGATTGGATCCTTCAACTTAACTTAGTCATCTTTCTTCCTCAGTGGATCTTCCAACTTGACTTAGTCATCCTTCTTCACTGGATCCTCAAATTTGACTTAGTCATTCTCCTTCACTGGATTCTGCAATTTGACTTAACCATCCTTCTTCTTCACTGGATTCTCCAACTTGACTTAATCATAATTTTTCTTCATTGGATCTTCCTACTTGACTTAGTCATTCTATTCCCCTGAATTTTCCAACATGCCTTAATCATCCTTCTTCGCTGGATCCTCCAATTTGACTTACTGATCCTTCTTCACTGGATCCTTCAATTTGACTTGCTGATCCTTCTACACTTGATCCTCTTATTTGAGTTAGTCATCATTCTTGCTCACTGGATCTTCCAATTTGACTTAGTCATTCTTCTTCCTCACTGGATCCTCCAACTTGACTTAGTTATCATTCTTGCTCACTGGATCCTCCAATTTGACTTAATCAGTCTTCTTCCTCAGGGAATGCTCTAATTTGGCTTACTCATCCTTATTCACTGGATCCTTCAAACTTGACTTAGTCATCTTTCTTCTTCACTGGATCCTCCAACTTGACTTAGTCTTCCTTCTTGACTGGATTGTCCAACTTTACTTAGTCCTCCTGCTTCCTCACTGAATACCCCAACATGACTTGGTCATCCTTCTTCACAGGCTCCTCCAACTTGACTTAATCATAATTCTTCCTCACTGGATCTTCCTACTTCACTTAATCATCCTTCTCCCCTGAATCCTCCAACTTGACTTAATCATCTTGTTTCTTCATTCAACCTCTCAACCTGAATTATTCATCCTTCTTCACAGGATCCTCACATTTGTCTTAGTCATACTTTTTTACTGGATCCTCCAGTTTGACTTGGTCATCTTTCTTCACTGTATCTTCCAACTTGACTTAGTTTTCCTTCTTAACTGGATCTTCCAACTTGACTTAGTCCTCCTGCTTCCTCACTGAATCCCCCAACATGACTTAGTCATCCTTCTTCACAGGCTCCTCCAACTTGACTTAATCATAATTCTTCCTCACTGGATCTTCCTGCTTCACTTAATCATCCTTCTCCCCTGAATCCTCCAACTTGACTTAATCATCTTGTTTCTTCATTCAATCTCTCAACCTGAATTATTCATCCTTCTTCACAGGATCTTCACATTTGTCTTAGTCATACTTTTTTACTGGATCCTCCAGTTTGACTTGGTCATCTTTCTTCACTGTATCTTCCAACTTGACTTAGTTTTCCTTCTTAACTGGATCTTCCAACTTGACTTAGTCATCCTGCTTCCTCACTGAATCCCCCAACATGACTCAGTCATCTTTCTTCACTGGATCCTTCAATTCGACTTAGTCATCCTTCTTCACTGGATCGTCCAACCTGACTTAGTCATCCTCTTTCTTCACTGGATCCTCTAACTTGACTTAGTCCTCCTCCTTCCCTTGATCCTCCAATTTGACCTAGTCATCCTTCTTCCTCACTGGATCCTCCAATTTGACTTAGTTATCCTTCTTATTCACTGGATCCTTCAGCTGGACTTAACTATTCTTCTTCGAATTGGATTCTCCAATTTATCTTAGTCATCCTTCTTTCCTGGATCTTCTAACGACTGTCATCATCCTTCTTCACTGGACCTTCCAATTTGACTAAGTCATCTACATTATTTACTGTGTCCTCCAACTTGACTTAGTCATTCTTCTTCATTGTATCCTCCAATTTGACTTAGTCATCCTTCTTCACTAGATCCTCCAATTTCACTTAATCATTCTTGTTCTTCACTGTATCTTCCAACTAGACTTAGTCACCCTGTTTCCTCACTGAACCCCCCAGCTTGACTTAGTCATCCTTCTTCACTGGATCCTCCAACTTAACATAGTCATTCTTCTTCACTGGATTCTCCACCTTAATTTAGTCATCCTCCTTCTTCACCAGATCCTCTACCTTGACTTAGTCATCTTTCTTCACTGAATCCTCCAATTTGACTTAGTTGGCCTTCTTCCTCAGGGAATCCTATAACTTGACTTACTCATCCTTATTCACTGGATCCTTCAACTTTATTAGTAATCTTTCTTCCTCACTGGATCCTCCAACATGACTTAGTCATCCTTCTTCACTAGATGCTCCAACTTTACTTAGTCATCCTTCTTCATTGGATCCTCCAATTTGACTTAGTCATCCTTCTTCCCTTGATCCTCCAACTTGACTTAGACATCCTTCTTCACTGTATCTTCCAACTTTACTTAGTCATCCTGTTTCCTTATTGAACCCTTCAACCTACTTAGTCATCCTTTTTCACTGGTCCATCCATTTGACTTATTCATCCTTTCTCACTGGATCCTCCAATTTGAGTTGATCATCCTTTTTCTCTGGATTCTACAATTTGACTTAGTCATCCTCCTTCAATGGATCCTGCAATTTGACTTAATCATTCTTCTTCTTCACTGGATCCTACAATTGGATTTAGTCATCCTTCTTCCTCACTGGATCCCCCATTTGACTTAGTCATCCTTTTTCATTGGAACCTTCAACTTCACTTAGTCATCCTTCTTCATTGGATCCTCCAATTTGACTTAACCATCATCCTTCACTGGATCCTGCAATTTGACTTAATCATCCTTCTTCTTCACTGGATCCTCCAATTGGACTTAGTCATCCTTCTTCACTGGATCTTCTGATTTGACTTAGTCATCCTGCTTCCTCACTGAATCCCCCAACATGACTTAATCATTCTTCTTCACTGGATTCTCCAACTTAACTTAGTCATCCTCCTTCTTCTCTGGATCCTCTAAGTTGACTCAGTCATCCTTCTTCACTGGATCCTTCAATTTGACTTATTCATCCTTCTTACTCAGTGGATTCTCTACTTTGAATTAGTCAGCCTTCTTCCTCAGGGAATCCTCTAACTTGACTTACTCATTCTTCTCCACTGGATTCTCCAATTTGACTTAGTCATCCACCTTCTTTAGTGAATCCTCCAACTTGACTTATTCATTCTTCTTACTCAGTGGATCCTCCAATTTGACTTAGTCAGTCTTCTTCCTCAGGGAATCCTCTAACTTGACTTACTCATCCTTTTTGACTGGATCCTTCAACTTGACTTGGTTATCCTTCTTCACTGGATCTTCCAACTTGACTTAGTCATCTTTCTTCCTCAGGGAATCCTCTAACTTGACTTACTCATTCTTCTCCACTGGATTCTCCAATTTGACTTAGTCATCCACCTTCTTTAGTGAATCCTCCAACTTGACTTATTCATTCTTCTTACTCAGTGGATCCTCCAATTTGACTTAGTCAGTCTTCTTCCTCAGGGAATCCTCTAACTTGACTTACTCATCCTTTTTGACTGGATCCTTCAACTTGACTTAGTCATCTTTCTTCCTCAGCAGATCTTCCAACTTGACTTAGTTATCCTTTTTCACTGGCTCCTCCAATTTGACTTGGTTATCCTTCACTGGATCTTCCAACTTGATTTATTCATCCTTCTTCCTTGGATCCTCCAATATGTCTTGGTCATCCTTCTTCATTGAATCTTCTAATTTGACTCAGTCATCATCCTTCTTCACTGGATCTTCCAACTTAACTTAGTCATCTTTATTCACTGTGTCCTCCAACTTGACTTAGTCATCCTTCATTGACTCCTTCCATTTGACTTAGTCATCCTTCTTCATTGGATTCTCTAATTTGACTTAGTCTTCCTTCTCACTGGATCCTCCATTTCACTTAATCCTCCTTGTTCTTCACTGGATCCTATCCTCCAATTTGACTTCATCATCCTTCTTCCTCAATGGATCTTCCAATTTGACTTAGTCATTCTTCTTCCTCATTGGATCCTCCAACTTGATCTAATCATCCTTCTTCCCTGGATCCTCCTCCAGATCCCACTGTCTAACCACAGGGTCCTTCATGGTTCCATCCTGCCCTCTTCTCTTCTCCCTCTAGACTGTTTCTCTTGGGCATCTCATCCCTCTCATGGATTTAATGACCTTCTCCATACTGATCATTCTCACATCTACCTCTCCTGCTCTAGTCTCTGAACTGTTTTCCAGTGAAGTCTTGCATCTTTGAGACATCTCAAACTAGACCTCCATCTCAAACTCAACAAGTCTAAAACCCATTATCTTTCCCCTCAAAGTCTCTGCTCTTCTACTCTCCCAATTACTGTAAAGGGCATCACCCTCCTCTCAGAATCTCAGGATCAGAACCTCAGAGTCATCCTGGATGCCTCACTCTCTCTTATCACCCTCTCCCCCTGACCCTGCCATATCCAAGCTGCTGCCAAGGCCAGCTAATTTCACCATCACTCTGATATGACCCTTTCTTTCCTTAACACTGCCTCCACCCTGGTGCAGACCTTCATCACTTCACTCCAGGACTATTGCAGTAGCTGCTGATGGGTCTGCCTGCCTCAAGTCTCTTCCTACTCCAGTCCAGTCTACAGTCCCTAAAGTCATTTTCCTAAAGCCCAGGTAGGATTATTTCATCCCCCTACTCACTAAACTCCAGTGACTTCCTATTGCCTCCAGGATCAAATATAAAATCCTCTGGCATTCAAAGCTCCCAAAACCTATATTTCCAGTCTTCTTACCCCCCCCCCCAGCCTCCTCCCCAGTACTTTTTGATCCAGTGACCCTGGCCTCCTGGGGTCTCCATGAACAAGCCCCTTCATCTCTCTACTCCGGGCATTTTCTCTTGTCTCCCATGCCTGGAAGATTCTGCCCCCTCATCTCTGCCTAGTGACCTCCCCAGCTTCTAAATTTTACTGGAAGCCATCCCCACCCCCTCCCAATTCTAGCACATTTCTTCTGTTAACTGCTTCCTCTTTATCCTGTCTACAGCTTATTTGTACATATTAGTCAGGCTAGTTAGTTAGTCTCTCTAATTAGATTGTGAGTTCCTTGAGGGCAACTTTTGCCTTCTGTTGTATCCCCAGCAACTGGCACATAGTAGGCACTTTAAAACGTTTGATGAATTCAAATATTTTTTGCCCTTCCTACTTCTCTTGCCTCAGTTTCTCCATATGGACTCAGAGGCTTTCAGAAAATCAGTAGATCATATCTCACTCTGTGCACAAAACACAAACCACGCAGGGGTATCCATCAGGGAACCTGAGGTGGCAGTGTTATGTTTTTTTGCTTCTCACACATAAGGGCTTGATCTCTCATCTCTGTGACTTTGTCCTCCATATCTGGAATTCACTTTGTCCCAAGTCTCTGGTTTCCTTTAGGCTCAGCTCAAGCTCTACCTTATCCTTCAAGTCTTTCCCAACTCCCCTCATTGCTAGTGTGGCCCTCCCTCCCAGGCTACTCTGTAATTATCTGGAGTTTGTTAATTAACACATGTCCATTATAATCTCTCCTGACAGATTCTTTAGAGCAGGGATTGGTTCATTTTTATCATTGAATGCCTTGTGCTCAGTATGGTGCCTGGAACACAGGAGGGGATTAATAAAAGTTGGTTGATGAACTGATTACAAACTAGGTGCTAAGCTCTGTTGTTTCTCATTTCTCAAGGATTCATGTCATCTCGATGTCATGGAAGCCAGGAGTCTGTTGCTCTGGGACAATACCTAATTATTCTACCTTTGTGATTCAATTCAACTGAGGGAGCATTTAAAAATAAATAAATTTATATTGAAGCCCTTTGCTTTTATATCTCATACATTTCCCTATAATATGTCCTTTCTCTTCCCCCCACCGCCTCCCATCAAAGATTTAGAAAAAATGGAAAAACTACTAGTTCAGTGAAACTACCTGTCAGTGAAAGTCTGACATTATATACAAATTTACTATACATCCTCCCCAGTGCCCCAGAGACCTTTGCGAATGTGGGGGGTGCCTACTCAAAGCTTTTCTTTGAGGCTAAGTGTAGACACAGTCATTGAATGCCCACTATGGGTAAACTACTTTGCTAGGACCTGGGGATAGAAAAACAATTTTCTCTGAAACAGTCTTGCCCTCAAGGCGTTTAAGCAAATAAGTAAATAGGATGCATTTTTGAGAGGGAAGGAAGGCTAATTGTGAGGGCTTCGTTGCCCCCCAGGAGAGGAGGGATTCTGGAATGATAACTTCAGATCTGGGAAGGACCTTGGGGCATCCAGATCCTCCTCCTTCTTTTAAAGATGAAAAAAACTGACATCCACAGACTGACGAGTTCCCAATGGTTGTAGACATCAGAGGCAGCATTTGAACCCATATCTCCCAATTCACAAGTCAGCATGAGGGAGTAGACATGAAAAGGGAATGTGTTCCAGACACCAGAAGACCATTTAGGGAAAGACATGGAGGTGAAAGATTGCCTGTCTTGTATGGGAAATAGAATAATAACACATCTATCTATTATATAATATATAATAAATAGAATAGAGAACATAGGAAGGGGAAAATATGAAATTTGATTGACAACTAAGTGGGGAGTTAAATTGTGGGGGGAATCCCAGGCTAAGGATTCAGAAGCAATAAGGAGCTAGCTACTGAAGTTGAGTAGGGGAGAGGGTCAGATATTTGTTCCAGGATGTTAAGTTTGGCAGCTGCATTGGAGAGGGGAGAGATTGGAAACAGATTTGGAGACCAATGAGTAGGCTTTGGCAAGAAGTGAAGGGAGAGGTGTTGAGGGCCTGGACCTGACCAGTTGTATGAACAGAGAGTAGGGTCAGAGTCCAGAGAGACTATGAAGATTGACTAGATTTAGTAAGGGGCTGGGGGTGGTATGAGGGTGTGAAAGGAAAAATCAAAGATGCTTCCAAGGTCATCATGGTGACTAAGGAAAGATGGCACCTGGGACAGAAATGGGGACATCTGGAGGAGGGTCTGGAAGCAGGTCCTCCAAACAGAAGATGCTCAGTCCCTGAATTCCTCCCCAACTCCCAGAGAGAGACCTGGCAGCCTTTATTATTCCCTTAGGACAGATGAAGAAAATGAAACTCTGAGAGTCTGTGCTGAAATGGATACAGTTCCAGGGTCAGATTCTGGGCAATTTTATTATCTGTAAAATGGGGAAAATAATGCCTAGGGCCCTGAGTTCATAAGGTTCTTATGAGTGGGAGCCAAACATAGTTGTGACTTTCAAATGGGAAGATTTAGGATAAAGGTACCTAATCTTTAAGGATGACATCAGTAGCCATTGCCATGTAGTGGGCTTTTGGGAGAGGTAACAGGGAAGTGTAGACCTGAACCATGCCCCTCTCCCCACTTTATTGGTCCTATCAGTAATAATCTTCCTAGGACCAAGGCTTGCCTCTTCTGTTGCACTTATCCCATAATGTTATATACTGTAGTTATCCCTACATATATATATATCTTTTTCTCCTCTGATATCAACTTTTTATAAAGGGTAGGGCAATAATTTTCTAACAGCTGCAGGAATGTCCAAAAAACCCACCACTTCCACTCTACTCCTCTAGTATTGCTAAATGATGCTTCAGAGTAACTTAAATGAGTTAGTTGCTAATTGCTAGAAGCATGATGATAAGGCCTCAGATACTTCCTTACTGGGTGACCCTGGGCAAGTCACTTAATCCTCTTTTGTCCAGCCTAATTGCTGTGGGCTGCTGGGTCCTCTTACCTATTCCAGGTCTTGGGTGATCAGCCAGATATACTTATGGGAGAAGAGACCACCAGAGTGAAGCAGAGGTGTAGGCTTTATTACTGATACAAGCTACATGTTAGCATGCAAGGCGAGTTCTCCCTGAGGGAGCCTCCTTCTCCTTCTGAGGAGAAAGAAACCCCCTTCTCAGGCTTTCCTGTCCCCAGTTAAGCTCTCCCAGCTGCATAGTTCACTCGTGGACAGCGTGTTCTCAGCCCCTTAGCCAATTAACAAAACCTGCTCAGAGCACGGACAAACCTCAAGGGTGGGATGCTCTCCCCAGCAAGTTCCCACTGAGAAGAGGTGGAAAAACAAGATAACTCGTGTCTCACTCCTCAATTCTCAGCTGTTCTCTGGGGGGCCTCGTGAGAGCTCAGTGGTTAAGCCCTCACCTTTACCTGACCCGAGACCATTCTCGTGAGAACTGACCTTGTGCCTTAACACTCTTTGACTCAAGTTTCCTCACCTGTAAAATGAGCTGAGGAAGGAAATGGCAAACCACTCCAGGATCTCTGCCAAGAAAATCCCAAATGAGGTCACAAAGAGTGGGACATGACTGAAAATGGCTGAACCCTAACAACATGATGAGAAATGCAAGGAATTTGCTCACCCTAAGGCTTGAGGGCATCCTCATTGAGGAGGAACTAAGGTAGGCAAAAGATAGATGACTTCAGAGTCATTTTGGCTGTGCTGGCTGGGTGGGTACAGCTGTGGGTCTGACTCACAGAAGAGCTGAAAGAACCCTGAGGTCATGGACTGCCTGATAGAAGCTCTTGAAGTTCCCTCCCTCCTACCAATCCTGTGACTCATTAGAAATCCTCCTTACAGGAAGGATGCCACCTGACTGCTGCAATGCAGAGGAGAAGCAGCAGGTGGCGGTAACCACTCAGTGGAGGAGCAGCCTTAGCCAAGAAACAGCAGATGGCAGCTCAGCAGAGAAAGCAGCCCAGCAGATGACATCAGTAGCTCTGTGGGGGAAGTGGCTTTGGAAGCAGAGATGTGTTCCAACTGCAATATCACCTAGGAGTGTGTAATGGGGCTGCAGGCCCAGAGTGTGCCCTCTACAACTGTGGTAGAGGTTTATTCCCCCTTGTTATTGCTATTCTGCTTAGGTAAATGACTTTGCTTTGGATTCCTATATTATAGCTTTGTCTACTTTGAACAGTTGGAAAATTTGAAGAGGTGCTGACCCCCAAGGTACTTTGAACCTGGCTATTGCTCTCTGAGGGCCATGCTGGAGGAATCCTCACTCCATCAATGTCTCCCTCAGCAAAGTAAGTGTTTAGTAAAATTGGTTACATCTTGCACGATTGTTTAAAAAAAAATCCCTGGACATGAAGAGTTTGCTGAACTTGAGGTAGTCTAAAAAAAGCCTTTATTGTGCTGAGTTATTCATTGTAGAGTTTCTTATGAATGAAAGACCATCTGCTGATGGTGAAAATAAGCCCTTTACTGAGGAAAGCAGTAGTAGATTCATAGTCCAAGGACCTAGATGTAAGTCCCGATGATTTCTATGGTCCCTTCTAGCTTGGGTGTGAATCAAGTACTGTGGTGCCTGCTAGGTGCTAGGTGGTTCAGGGGACAGAGCAAGAAGTCTGGTGTCACAAAGATCTGAGATCAAATCCAGCCTTAGACTATTACTAATGTGTGATCCTGAGCAAGGATCTTAACCTCTGTGTGCCTCAGTTTCCTCAATTGTTACATGAAGATAATAATAACACCTACCTCCCCAGGGCCTTTGTAAAGATCAAATGACATATTTGTAAAGTGCATAGCACAATAAATGCTTGTTTTCCTCCTTTTAGCATAAAAGTGCTTAATAAATGTTTGAATCGGATAAACTGGAAATGCAGCATTCAGTCAAAAAACATTTAGGAACTTCCTACTGTGTACTGAGTTCTAGGACAGCCACTAAGTTTTGATGAGACACAAGCCCTACCTGCTTTTAACTCCAGAAAACAAGATGACTCTCCCTGGTTAAACTTGTCACTTCTAATCTTATAGCCTGGCTGCTAGCTTAAGCCTTAACTTCCTCTCTCACTTCTGATTGGAGGGCTGGTGAGTGGGCTATCAACATCTTCTACTGCTTTCTTTACAAAGGGCAGAAGAATCTGGACTTTGGGGCTCACTCCGGTCTGCATATTTGCTCAGCCTAGTCCCTCACAGCCTCCTTTGATGAGTTATCTCCCTTCCTCCCCCATTAGACTATCATTCCTTGAGTGCAGGGATTGTCTTTTTTTATTGTATTCTCAGCACCTAGCACAGTGTCTGGCACTTAGTGGGTGTTTAATAAATGTTTATTGGGTTAGAGTGGATTCCTCAGTGCAGCCCAGACTAGGAGGTGGAGCTCCCTGACCCTCTGATACCCTAAGCAGCCCAAGAGAAAGCTGACCCATGCAGGTTCTGAGTGAGAACACCCAGCCCCTTCCTCTTTCTCTGAGTCTTTGGACATCTCTCCAAAGCATAGAGTACAGATGCATCAGTCCCAGAAGGATAACAGCTATTCCAGGGCATAATTCTGCTCAGTCTGCATTAAACATGAGTCTGGGCTTTTTTAGGTTTGTTGAATGCTTTTCTCCCAACACAGTGGATAGAGTACTGGCTCTGGAGTCTGGGTTCAAATCTGTAATGACCCTTATTAGCCTAACTGTGTGACCCTGGGCAAGTCACTTAACCTTGTTGCCTCAGTTTTACCATCTATAAAGTGAGGATGATAATAGCACCTACCTCCTAGGGTTGTAATGCTTCGCACACAGTAAGCACTATATAAATGTTAGCTATTATTGTCCTCAAACTGAAACCCAAGGAAACCCAGAGTGCTGCTGGCCCAAGATGACACAACTAATATTCAGGTCTTGACTCCAAGTGTTTCACTCCTTCCACCACTATTCATTCATTCAGAAACATTTATTAGGTTTCAGTATTCTGAGGCTGTGGGGCAGATGCTGAGGAGGATACACACGTGAATATTAAAAATGATTACAGCCATAACAAGTTTGAAGTGCCCTATGAGGGAAAGAGTAAATTGGTTGTCTTCATTATTCAGAAGCCAGCATGAGCCCTGCCCTCAGAGAGCTTCTCCGAAGATGTGCTCTCTCCTGGGAAAGACATGGGTACTCTGTGGGTGGATGAAGTTCTCTTTCCTTTCCTGGGCATCAGAATCCATTGAGATCATCGATCCCTCCCTCCTGCTCAGTCCAAGTCCTGCCTGCATCCTTTCCCCAGGAACTTCCTTGTACCCCTTGGAGAGTGTAGTCACTGCCCCTTTGGACACTTGCAGCTTGGATCTGTCAGAGCCTGGGGGATTTGCAACCAGATAGTATTGCTGGAGATAATTGGAAAACCAATGATTCCCCATCCCCTTCATAGGCAGCTTGGTATCTATAAAAGCACTCAATAGCATCCCAAAAGTGAAGCTGTGGCTCTGAACTCCACTATGTTTTTTTTGGATAATAACAATAACCCACATCAACGGAGCACTCTGTAAACCTTAATGCTAATTAGTATGTTCATAGCAGTAATCCATCAGTGAACATTAATTAAGTGCATACTGTGTTCCAGATACCCTAGGATACTGAAGGCTGACAATCCAATCACCTTACTCTCAGATCAGGGTTAGCATCTCTTGTACAAAAGGCTTGTTAATAGATTTCCCCATGAATCAACTCACTTTTCCTGGGACTTCCCATAGGAAAATCCCCTTTGTGGTTCCCCACTCCCTTTAAAGGGCTGTATGCTATTACTGGAATGTAAGGTTGTTGAAGACAGGAGATGGCTTCTGTATTTGTATGGCCAACTCTTACGGCTTGTGCTGACACCCAGAATTATTTATTAAGTGGGTACGTAACAAAGACTTTTTACTGCATCCAGTCTCATTTGCTTTCACATAAAGTTTTTGTGAGGTAGGCACTATCATATCATATCACAACACATCACATCATATATGATATCATATGGTATCCTATCATATATAATATCTTTCTTTTAATACCCATTCTCTCACTGGAAAAATGGAGATTGATCGTGTGAAAATGAGCTGCATACACAGTAAGTGCCAGACTTGGGATTTGATCCCCCGGTATTCCTAACTCCAAGAAAAATACTCTGCCTATTTTAGGGAGCACAGATGCCGCTGGTTTGCACACTAATTGACTGTTGAATGAGTGAGGGAGAGAGTACACGCCTAGCAAGTGCAGGCAGGTTGGACTGGGTCTTGCCTGAACCAGGAGCGGCGAATGCTTGGATGCTCAGGGGACTGCAGAGCCGTGCGGGAGGCTTCCATGCGCTATCGGGGGGAGTTGGGTTTGTCGCTTTAAACGCATACCCGCGGGCACACATTGGCGCATACCCAGGCGCGCACACCCAGGCATATACTCACGCATGCCCGCACGCACACTCTCCCCCCACCTCGCGATCTCTTCTGGGAACGATCCCTGACTGCGGCGCATTTGTCAGTGAGTCTGCCCGCTCCGGCTAGGCTGGCTCGCTGCTGACGCTAGCCTCCAGATTTGCCTGCCACCCGGTTAGTCCACCCGCAGCGTTTGCGGATCCCCTAGGGCCGGGGACTCGGGGCTCGGGGAACTCTCCTCCAGGACCGCTGCCACTGCAGGGGCTGCTGCGGAGGGCGGCCTGCCTTGGATTGGGCAGGGCAGGGCAAAAACTGGGCAGTGCAGACTGGGCGTGAAGCCCCGAGGGAGGAACCACGGGGCTGGGACCCGGGCTGGGATCGGGGCTGGGAATGGGACCGGGGTTGGGATAGGGGCTGGGACTGGGGTTCGAGCTGAGCTGCCTACTGGAGCCGAGCGCGGGAGGGGACCCGGGCAGTGGCAGGGCCGGGGCTGGGGGCTCTCAATGGGCAGGGACTGAGCGAGGGACTGAGGCAGGGTGGGGGTCTCTGAGTATCTCCAGCAAGCAGCCTTGGACTCGGACTTGGAATAGCAGCGCCCTCCTGGAGCTCGGTGAGTGGTATCACATCTCATCCCTCATCCTACCCCCACCTCAACTCCACCCGACCCCTCCTCTTCTTCGAGGACATCCTGCCTGCCTGAGGAGCAGCACTTATCTCCCCTGGCTACTGCATGCTGTCTCCTCCCCAGCTCCCCTGGTGCTCCTGCTCAGATCCTGGTGCACTCCCTTCCTCCCTCCCTCCCTCCATGCCACCAATCCCACCAGACAGGCTACCAGAGTGGGCAGAGGGTTATAGCAAAGTGGGAAGCATGGGATCTACAGGCAGAGGACCTGGGCTCCAATGCTCTCTGCCAGTTATTACCCAGGTGACCTCAGGCAAATCCCTCCCTCCTCTCTTTGCCTCAGTTTCCCCATCTGTAAAATAAAGAGGAGGATGATCTCTAAGCTCCCCTCCAATGTCTAATCCTATAATAATCATTTCCTGGTGAATGAGGACTTAGTGGGGGCCATAGCTCCAGAGATGAGCCAGATTGAAGAAAGGGGCGTGAGGGGCAGCTCCGCATATTCAGGGAACTGGGGGGCGGAGCTATTAGCTACTAAGGTGCCATTGGTGGGAATTTGTAGCTATGGGGATGGGTCTTGGCTAAGAGAATTCCTAGCTGGGGTTCAGCCATATTCTTAGCCATGGATGAAGAGAGAGTCTGGTTTTTGCTCCTCCCTCCCTCAATTTGCTGGCTTCCAGGCCCTTCCCCGTCAAATCGCCATTTTCAGGGTCTAATAGGGTCTCTGGATTGACTGGTTAGGATCTATACAGGTCATGGAGCAGAGGCTTAACACAGTGGAGAAGGGGCGTGAGGAGCCCTAGGCACTTGTCACCCTTTCAGAGTCCCCAGAGGGCTCTGGATGGTTCCCAGTCATTCCTTGCAAACCTCTTCCTTCATCGCCAGTGCCAAGTGCTCCGTTGGAGGTGCCTGGCAATTCCCCAGAATTCCATTGTGGCCTCTCTGCTAACAGTCTGGTGCCAGATCCACTCCCAGCTCCCTTGGAGGTAGAGCCCATTCCCCAAGAAAACCTGGCATCTAGGGGTGCTCTGGAGTCACTGGGGGATTCTTGGCTCCTTGCCCCTCCCCCAACATCTAAGGAGGAAGGGATATAAGAGAGATGATTTAGGAGCCACAGAAAGGATCTTCATTGTCCTGTTGGATGGAGCCCCTGGGAAGAGGGGTCTTCAAGGACAGGGTTGGATTGGGCTTTCTATTCTGCATCATCCATGGAGAATGAGGCCCATTGGTCCCAAGCACTTTCCTTTCAGCAATCAGAGTTAGAGATTTGGACTTAGAAGGCACCTTAGGGATAACTGAGGGACAGAGAGCTTGAGAGACTTGCCGGGGTCACATAGCTAGGATGTTTCTGAAGGGGATTATCAACCCAGGTCTTCTTGGTGCCAAATGCAGGGTTCTGCTCACTGTATTACTCTGCTTTTTTATGGGATCATAGTGTGAGTACTGCTATCTCCATTTTACAAAGAAGGAAACTGAGGCTCATCCAAGGTCAGACAGCAATTCCATGTCTAGTTCAGGATTTAAGTCCAGGCAGGATTTTGGGATCAGCAGTTGACCCATCATGCCACACTCTCTCTGAAATAGAGTATTCACTTGAGAGATCTTTAAGATTAGCATCTTCCAAATGGGGAAACTGAAGCCCAGGGTGGGAAAGAAGGTTTTCTAATGTCACCCAGGATGTCAGAGGCCCACCCAGGACTGGAACTCAGAACTCAGGTGTGCTGTTTTCATCTTCTGGCACAGTGAGAATGAGCAGGCTGTTCCCATCCAGCCTCCTCTTGGATGAACCACTGTCATCCTTGGCCAGGTGACAAAAGAAAGTCTCAGAAAAGATTTCCCTCCCCAACAAGTCCCCAAACCCACTGGGAGCCTGAAAGCAGCAGCAGCCTCCCAGCATGTGAGGCACTTCTCTCCTTGGTGCTTTTTGGAGTAGGCCTCCTCCAGCTGCTGTCTTCCCTTTGCTCACCTGCAGAGCTGGAGAGGGAGGGAGATGCAAATGTGTGACGTAGCATGGGATAGCAGCTGCCTGATGAATGACTCTCTCTGCAGCAGAGGTGGCATCCCAAGCCAGCTGGGCCTGGGCCAGGGATGCCCTGGGAGTGGGAAAAGCTGGGCTATATCCCCAGGGACTCGCTCCTCACAGGGAGCTAGATGGCAGAGGGGATGGGATGGCAAAGTGCCCAGGCTCTGCTGGGAACCATTAGCCAAACATTTCTTTTATCTGGCCTCAGTTTCCTCATCTGTACAATTCAAGGGTTGGACTAGATTTCCTCTCCCATTATGATGTTATGTATTCTATTTTAAGCTATGCTACATGTGAACATAAATGACTAGAGTGAGGCTCTTCTGGGAAGCAGAACTTGATAGAGGGAAGGAAGGTAGCAGAGTGGGTTTGGGGGTGGGGGGCCACCTCTTTCACAGTCTTGGAGAAGGCTGTGTTCTGCCCTCCAGTTTGGGGGGGATTGGCTCTTCCCTTTGGCTTTTCCACATAGGCAAAGGGTTTTTGTTTTTTTTTTTTTGCCTAAAATGGTCTGGACCAAGTTTAGAATGTTCCCTTGGTATAAGGAGTCTAGACCATAAGTCAGAATGCAAAATAAGGCTGTAAGCCAAAGCTGTTACTAGGAGACAACTGTGTGACCTTGGGTAGGTCACTTCCTTTGCCTGAGTTTCCTCCTCTGTAAAATGGGGATACTTGCACTATCTGCCTTATACAAATTCACTCACATGCATGGTCAATCACATCCCTGCACCAGAACATGCCCTTCCCTCAGCCTGCTTAACCTCCCTACTTTTGGGGGAAGGCATTGTCTCCAGAAGGCCTCAGTTAGAGATGCAAATATTATCACCTGTAGAGAGGTTACACATGGATCACTTAGCTATTGAAATAACATAGATTCATCCATCAGACTGACTCGCTGTCCCCGGAAAGATGATGGAGCCTGGGCCACTGGACAGGTAAGTCTGGATGGGGGGTGGGGAGAGGGGAGAAGGACAGGTTAGGTCTACTGGGGGCCTGCTGTAGAAGGCTTGGAGGCAGCTTGAGGACCTGAATTGCCTCTAAGGGTGGCATGAGAGCAAGAAGGCACAGGAAGTCATTTTCCAGAGGGGGAGATAGATCCAGCATCAGCTAGTAAAGACTTATGTCAGGATTAGAACTCGGATCTGACTCCCTGCTAGACTATAAGCTTCTTGATGGTGGGACAGTGTCTCTCCTCTCAATGGAGTTGCTATGAAGTTGGATGAACAGATGTTGAGGGTCTCCCAGACCAGAAGGGATCATTCTTTGAGCAAATATTCTCTGTCCAGAAGAAGGAAGGAGAATCCTTACTTTGCCTAGAGGGCAGGAGCAGAGCTGTCCACACTGGCAGGGCTCCAGGACACCAGGGGAGAGGCCAAATGCTGAAATCATCTTTATGAGAGATTACAAGAAATGACCAGCAGGAGGGAGATGGGAAAAGCTTAGGTCTAGCAGTACAACAAAAAGTGGGAGGCTTGGGCAGGGTCCCCACTGCCCCATATTGGGCCCTTCTCCCCAAGCTGGACCCCTCACATTGTCCCATGGGCCCCAGGCCATCATGGCAGACCTAGCCCCTTCCTTGAGTAAAGCCTGTCCCTACCTCCCCTACTGCCCAGACAAACCTCTCTGGGTGACAATTAAAGGGGAGAAAAAGCCCTGAACTGGGGTGTTTCCTCTTCTGGCTCAACCACAATTCAGCTGTTTGATGACCCGAGGCTTGACCTCTCTGACTCTGTTTACTCATCTGCCAAATCAGGTCTGGCCTCCTGGGATCCTCCCCCTTCCCAATGGGCTTCAATTTCTGGCCCCAAAGGACAAGATGCTAAGAAGGAACAGGCTGCTATCCTCAAACCATGACTCCTTCCACCAATCTCCTCATGAAGGAGAAGCCCAGAGAAAAGGCCAGCATTTATAGCCCTGGGATTGGTCAAAGCTGCCCTGGAATCAAATCATGATATTTGTAGAGGTCTCCTGGGGTGGTGGGTTCATACTCATAGGTACTGGGTTCAAGTCCCATCCACAATGACTAGCCTTTCCTTCTCTGTACCTACATTTCCTCACCTAAATCCTCTGATGTGATCTACTTATCCCAGGTTTGCAAGCCCCTTGTCTCCTATAGATTGAGCCATCCTGGGGGAAGCAGGGAAGGCAATGACCCCATTGTAAAGCTAAGGAAATTGAGGTTGCCTGAAGTCAAGTCCCTGAGGCCAAGCCTAGACTGAACCTAGAGGTGAAGGTGAAGTGGGTCCAGATGGAAAGATGGCAGGACTGTGGATGAGGGAGGTGGGCAGACTCTCTCATTCACTGTGCCAGGCTTAGAAACTGTAACATTCCCAGGGGCCACCCCCCATTCTCAGCCCCAAGAGGAGGTATCCAGTGTGTGAGGGCCCAATACTAAGAAGTATTTATTTGAGATAATGGATTTTTGGAGTAAGGAGCATTGAGGAAAAGCAAACCCCGCCCCTCCCCCCCAGCCACTATAGTCGTCCAATCAGATTCCTTTGGTTCTTCAGGCTCTTCTTTCAAAACGCAAATAAATATCCCTAGGACAATGAAACCTATCAGTCACCTACACCTTAGTCTGAATAATTCCAGTCTGCCAATTACATCAGTTGACCAAGATCTCAGGATTTAGTACCAACATGAATTGTAGATATCTTCAAAGATGTGGGATCCCAACCTATACCTTGGCAGAATTTTTGGCCTAGGGATTTATGTATGAACTCCAAAATCCTCAAAAAGGCCCTTCTACAGAACAGAAGAGGCCTTGATCAGGTATACACAACTTTTTCAAACTGTATGGAAAAGATGCGCACATTGAAGAGTCTGGCTGGTCCTAGAGAAGGATTTTGTCATCTCTGCAAGGATCCTAAGAGGAGCGTTATAATTAAGGTGCAGATTGCTGGTGTTTTCTGGAACCTTAGATGAGGATTCTTAGCTTGGAAAAAGTTAGGAATTCTTATTCTTGTCCAACTCCCTCACTTTATATTTGGGGAAACTGAGGCCCACAGAGGGGAAAGGACTCTCCCAAGCTATTAAGGAGCTAAGCAGGAATTTGGGTCCAGTTTCTCGACCCCTGCCAATTTCATTCATGCTCTAAGGCTTGCTGCCTCAACTGAGAATGAGGGAGGCGAGAGAGGTCGACTGGGAAGCCCAGTGGCTGGGGGAGAGCTCGAGGACTCTGGCTGACTGGAGGGGCCCTTGGGGGCACTGCGTGTTGTAGCCGGGGGTCCTCGGTGCACTCTCCTTCCACATACCCTGAGCCCGTCGCTGATGAGGACTCCTACAATTCTGAGTTTCCTTCAAAGCTCAGCTCAGAGGACACCTCCAACAGGAAGCCTTCCATCACCCTCAGTTAGTCCTTTAGTTGGGCACGTGCCCTACCCCCTAGTATAGCGTAAGCCGCCCAGGGTCTAGTATCACGTGTGCAATTCAGCAACATTCTTTGAACTGAGATGGAGGGAGGCAAGGACAAACCACTGACATCTGGAAATACCACACCGAGGGAAGGCAGAATTGCAGGCTGGATAATTTTTTTTATTATTTTTTCTTTTTTAGGTTAACATACACATTTTGAAAACAAACACATGATTGGTGCTTATATGTTTCTGCCTAATTATTTCGATGTTGGTTGTTTTTCTTGGATGCTTATTTGGTTAATGAGTAGA
This sequence comes from Bettongia penicillata ogilbyi, assembly GCA_023548195.1. Classification (NCBI taxonomy): domain Eukaryota; kingdom Metazoa; phylum Chordata; class Mammalia; order Diprotodontia; family Potoroidae; genus Bettongia; species Bettongia penicillata. Next base: position 8,501,550 of record JAJHZJ010000590.1, read on the forward strand.
AGAAAACAAGAAATGAGTTAAACAAAAATGGAAGAGAAGATTCTTACTTTGCCGTTTTGCTCAGGGCCCTGGGTAGCGACCAAGCGCTACCGAAAATCCTTCTCTATTTAAACAGACTCTGATGATATGACAGCGACTAACAATCACATTTATAAGGCACGTTAATGTAGCTTCACGGTTTCCAAAACGCTTTTCCTCCTATGAGAGAGGATGTACAAGTATGATGTTCCCCTTCTAGAAAGAAAACATGCTCAGAGACTTTCAGGAACCTGCCTAGGGTCACACAGCGGGACTCGACTCCAGGTCTCTGGCTCGGAGGTGCCTGGGCTGGGGACAAGAAGGTGGGCAAGGGGGAAGGATGGGAAGGCAGGCCCTCTGCCCCAGCAGAACCTGCTCAGTCCAGTTGGGAGCCAAGGCTCCAATCCGTGGCAAGAACTGGAGAGTTTCTCTCATGTACTTCTCCTGTCACTTTGTTTTAGAGTTACTTTTCTTGACCCTCTCCTAAATGGTGACTGCCATGCAGATGGGACCTGTCTTATGCAAGTTGTCTCTCCCCCAGAGCGTAGCACATTTCTGAACATAGCGGGAGTTAGCATAATCAATGGGGGTTGAGTCTTGAGATGTTTGCGGTGGAAGGAGGTCTATGCTGAGTGCCCAATGAGGGGTGGAGCCAGGCAGGCCATGGGAGAGGTTAGGGAGGGCATGCCCATGGTGGGCTAGGGAATCAGGTGGGGCTTCTTAGGAATGGGGACATCTTCCTGGCTGGACACTCCCTGTAAGATGTTCTTGTTTTTCTTGACACTTTTTTGGGGGGGCTCTGGACCTGTGATGTATCTCAAAGGTAGGTTTGGCAGCTCTCTGGGGACCATCACTCAGAAGCAAGAGCTAGCAAAGCCTAGTCCCCTGCCCTGACTGACCACCTCTACCTCTGGGTTTCCTTTCCAGATCTCGGGGGACATGGCTGTGGACATAACTGAATACCATCTTAGCGGTGAGTTAGACCAATAAGAACACTCCACACGTGCCGGTGAGTTAGACCATTAAGAACACTCCACATGCGCCCGGCACTCAAGGCTGCTCAGAGCCTGGCCACACTCAGTCATGTGGTCAGTAGAGCGGAAGCTCTGGGAGGGCAGGGATGGTGTCCTTCATAGCTCTGTCTCTCCCATGTCTAGTACTTTCCCTCAATAAAGGTTTGGTGAAATGCACAGACTCAATCCTCACAACACCTGTCTAAGGGGAGGGGCGGGGTGGCTGCAGGCCCCAGGGGAGGAGGCCTGGTTTGCCCAAAGTCATCACTGGGCTGAGATGAGCAGCAGCCAGGCCTCTGGACTCAGCCCGGGGCTCAGTTCCAGTCAGACAATTTTTCTGATTCACTCAAGTTATTTTTTTGTTGGGAGACTCCCATTCAGAATTCTCTGGATCCTCCCCACCTCTCTCACCCACATACAAGACCCAGGCTCCGAGTCCCTGCTAACACACAACCTGCCTGGGAAAGGGGGAGGGGGGGGGGTCTGGGCCATCACCCTCAGCCCAAGGGGAAGGTGCTGGGAAGGGAAGCTGAATCATCCTCAGTTCCAAGTCTGGGAGCTCCCTGATTTGTCCTCCTGCAGCCCACCACTTCCTCCTGCCTACTCAGGAGCAGAACTGAGGGAGGTGGGGAGGGGGGAGGATGACAAGACAGGTGTGGGAGGCCCCTCCCCCTTGACTGCTGAGGACCAACCATCTCCATCTGGGTTACCAGCCCTTCGCAGTTGGATCCTTCTGCACCTTGGCCTTAGGGGTACTGGGGGGCGGGGGGCTGTCTGCCCACTGACTCTCCTCCCTGGAGAGCCTCACCTGCTTGGGAGGGGTTAGAGAACTGAGGGGGTGGGTGGGGTGGGTGGTTTTTTGGACCCATCCTGACCCAGGAAGAGCTCATATCTCCATAGTTCTTGGCTTTCTTTACAGCAGCTCCCTAAACGGGGCAGGGTAAGTATTTCTATCCTTATTTTATAGATGGGAAAAGTGGGACCCAGAGAGGGGAGGCCAGCTCCCCTAGGTCACATAGCTAGCTAGGTGAGGAACCTCAGAGGAGGTCTAGAAAGATGTGGCCTCCTTGAGGGCGGACTTTTGGGTTTTTTGTCTTTGGAACCCAGTGCCCAATACAAAATAAGCATTTTGTAAATGCTTGGCTGTGGGCTGACTTGACAATTACCTCGTCTAAACCCTACTGACAAGATTCTAATTTGAAGTCATGACTAATAGGTATCTACCCTTCATTTAAAGACTCCCAGTTTGGGGGGCCCACTAGGCCATCTGGGACAATTTAGTTATGAGAAATCTCATCTTGCCCCCTGACCCCAATGGCCTCTGCCCTGCATAGCACCTAGTTCTGCCCACTGTTTTCGATCCATCAACCTGACAGGTAACTCCCAGATAGCTCTCCTCACCTTCTTGAGTCTTCAACCAGGCTAAACATGGCTGTTGCTTCCAGTGATCCTATGACATGGGCCAATCAACCCTAGCAGAGCACAGCATGATTTAGTACTGTGCCCCTCTTAATGCAGCCCAGGATTACATTCACTTTCTGGCACCACATTGTGATGAAGACTCCTCTGGAGCTTGCAGGCCACTAAAGCCTCCAGATTTTTTCAAGTAACTGCTTTCAAGAGCTAGCAGGGTCCTTGCTCACAAGGAGCTTTTCGGCAAAGGTAGATAGACACTGGTTTATGGTGTCTTTGTGGAGACTTGTTTTAGGGTATGGATGCTGATGTTCTTTTCAAATCTGAAATTCTGTAATTCAGTCTAAACTTGCCCCTGCGCCTCCCATCTCATTCCAGTGAAATTGATTTTTTGGACCCCAGTGTTGGCTTTGACATTTATCCATAACAATTCATTCTATCTGATTCAGCCCAATGCTTTAGCCAGCCATAATTTTTTTTTTTTTTTGGATTCCAGACTCTACCACTGAGTACGATGACTCTTCTAGCTTTGTGCCATCTGCAGTTTCAATAAGCACATCTTTATCCAAATATGGGAAACAGCCCAGGCCAAGCTCAGATTCCCTGGGGTACCCAACTGGAGGTGGACAATGAACTATTCACACTCCTCTGTTTCCAGCTGTTCAGACTCTACTCTGGTCTACCCCACACCACTCCATCATTTCCACAAGAGTACTTGGTGATACTCTATCAAATATTTTGTTAGAATTTAGGTAAACTCCATCTGATCCACTAGCTTAACAGCCCTGTTAGAAAAGGAAATACAGTGAGCCTGATAGAACCTGTTCTGGATGGAACCAGCTCCTTTGCTAGATGGGACACTAGCCCTGCCTTTAGAATTTTCCCATAAAGCACAGTCAAGCTCACTGGCCTCCAGATGTACACTCTTCTTCCTTCTTCCCCAGTCCTACAGTATCTGCCCTGTTCTCCAAGATTTTAAAATGTCACTGATGGCAGCTCAGCAGTCACCTGCTGGCTTTCAGGGTTGTGAGGAAAGCGCTTTGTAAACCTTGAAGCATGAATCCATCTTTGGGATCTGTGATTTCATTGCTGGCTATCTCTTCCAACAATGCAGATGGCAACTCACCCTTTATCTCCCCGTCCTGTTGCAGCTCTGGTCTATGTTATCCTTTTAAGTCCACTCAACACTCCAGGGACCTTCCTTGCTTTCTCCTGACATCACGAGGACACCAGTGGGGCACACAGGCTGATCCTCAGTGAGCCCTCTTCTCTTGCCATGTAACCAGGCTGCCTTCTTCTTGGATCACAATTCTCCCTGATGACATCCCTTCTTCCTATTTTTCTGTAGAGTTCCTTAAAAGTCAGATGCTGCAGCCTGGTTCCAACCAAGCATCTCTCCATGGCCCTCTGAGTGGTCCTCACTTTTTAATTTTTTTTGGATGCTGTAGAGTTCTGTGACTCACAGCCATATAACAATAGTGGAATATTGGTCATTAAAAAGATAGGCCTTTGTCCCATGGAGAAGTATGGGGGTCATTAAAGGAGCTTTGCAATTTCCCAACAACAATCCAGCCTGCTCTCCTCATATTTAATTCTGGGTCAAACTCACCATCCATTTGTAGTATTTATCTAGGATTACATCTATATCTATATATAATATATATATGTGTGTATATACGTATGCATGTATATATATTGATGGACAAGCTCTATAGTTTATCTAATTGCAAGCCAAAATCTGAACTATAGTTATTCTTCATCCACTTGATTATTCTTGTGTAGATGGTCAGGCCAAACTCCTTAAGTGATCACAGATCTCATTCAGGAGGGTTTGGTACTATCAATACAATGTCATGTTTAAAAAGAAGCACTTGGGAGACCTTACCTTCAACAAAGAATACCTCTTCATCCTTCATCACACTGGTAAACACTTTTATCAAGTGCATATCTCCTTGTTTTATGTCTTGCCTGATACTGATAATTGCAGTGAGGTTAAATGAGGTTGTCCTGTTATTTTATCTTTCAAGGGATCTTAAATCATTTTGATATATGGATAGGAGAAAGTTTGCTGAAAGACAGCTGTTAAGGTCACTACCAAATCAAGAGCTTTTTTTTGTTTTTAAAGAATCAATAAACACCATGGGATCTCATATTCTTGGCATCTGTCAATTGAATAATGGTAAAGATGTTCCTTTGTAGACTGTTGCTTGCAAAATGCTACCTGTTCTTTACTAATTAATGTCCCTTAAAATTAAGGATGCCCTGGATGCATGTGTGGCCTATTCTCATCCAGAGATGGGAAAATAGACATGTTGGTGGGTAGGTATTAATGTTCTTCAAGTGGCATTAAAAAAATACTAATAGGGCCTGAGACTTTTTTCCCCCATGCCTTTGGTATTTCTTCCTTCAGACACCTTGAGAATGGCCCCCACCACACACACACACACACACACACACACACACACACACAATTGTGTTGTCTCCAGCACACAGCTCATCCAGGTACATCTGGTTCAGGCTAAATGCTATTTGGGTCTTTTTGCTATGGTAAAAATATATTGGTTAAACTTCTACATGAAATGATTGTAATCATTACGTTCTTCTGTCCATTTTTTTTGGGGTCTTCAATAACTTGTTTGCATAGGTCAGTAATTCTTATATTTTTCTAATTTTTCTTCTTTTTTTTTAGTTTGGCACTCATTTTGACTTTTGCTCATACCAGCTGGCAGTTGATGGTATCCAAACAACTGATTCAGGAACGACTCCCACATTGGTGTCCAGTCTGTTAAAATATAATCATTTTGGGTCATATTACTTGATGCTCACCATGCCCAGCACCTTCTGATTCTTTTCTTGAAGAAAGAGTTTACAACGTACACAGGTGAAGCATCTGTGTAGTTCACGAGTCCGATATGACCCATCTCATTACTTATTCCTCATTCATATATTCCAACATATTTTTCACTGTCCTCACCCATTCCTTCCTTTGCATTGAAGTGAATGAGCATCGTATACATTATGATCATTTAATTTGGAGGGGCCAATTGAGTTCTGGGTAATTTTTTTCCACCTCTTCATCCTCTGTAGTGGATGTTGGTACATCAGTGGCAATTGTTTTCATGGTGGGCTTCTTGTAAATTCTTATTATGGGCACTTCTGTACAAGATGACTGAGTGCCCCTTGGGTAGACGAGATGACATTGCTGGTGGCCTCTGCTCAAAACACATTGGCCAACTTCTTTCTCTGCCTCTCCAAGGAGTACCTGCGAGCTGTCCTTCTGTTTTCATTGCATTTACATTGAGAATGTCAAGACTGATATGATTCAGTCTTACTAATGTGTCAACTTGGTGATCACTGGACAAGGACCTCACGTTTACAGCACCAACACCTAAGTCTGAGTTTACGGATGATTGAACAAACACATTTCTGAACACTTGGACAAATAGCTCACGTTTACAGCACCAACAGCTAGGTGAAAGTTGATGGGTAGTTGAAAACTTGGGTTTCTTAGTACTTGGACACAGAGTTCACGTTTACAGCACCAACACCTAAGTTTGAGTTTACAGATGATTGAACAAACACAGTTCTTAACACTTAGACACAGAGTTCACGTTTACAGCACCAACACCTAAGTTAAAGTTAATGGATGGTTGAAATCATGCAGATCTTTCTTGCATTTGCCATCTTTTTTTTTTTTGTTTGTTTGTTTACCGTTCATTTGGACATCGTCTCTGTAGACTAAGAAGGGGCTGCACAGGGGTGAGGGCCATTCTTCTTTGCTTCCAGGTCGCTGTGGCCAAGATTCCATCACCTGGTGGCCAGCCTGCTGGTGATGGGCCTCTCCGCACTTAGCTAGGCTGGTCCTCAGACACAGACTTGGCCTGTTCCCGGGACCATACTTGAAGTCTTTCCAGCATGGTAGGACCTGCCAGAGCTTCTGCTCCGCTGGCATAGCCTTCAAGAACCCAGGGTCACCTCCACGCCACGATGAGGCACCGGAGTAGGGCTTTGTGGAGGAAAGTTCAGATCTATGAATTTTTAGTGACATGAAGCAGTGGAAACTGGCACCACTGACCTTAGGATTGGTGAACTTAAGAGTCATGAGACCTGAGTTCAAATCCTGGCTCTAACACTCAAGGCCTGGCTATACAATTTGCTAATACCTTGGTGTTCCAGTTGCTTCATCTGTAAAATGAGAATATTGGACTAGATGGCCTCTAGGATCCTTTCCATCTCTAAATTTATAATCCTGGAGGTTATGTGGCTTCAGTTTTTTTTAGATAACCATATCAACTGATTCATGGGAAGCTTGCAGACCACTAAAACCTTCAGATCTTCTTCTGCTCTTAGGCCTGCCCCACCTTGTACTTGTGAAGGAATTCTTTTGAATGGAGATGTAACTGGTTTCATCTTAGATTTGGTCCAACTTTTGAGGCTGTTGAGATATTTCTGAATCCCAATTTTGTTATCCAAAGTGTTAACGATGCTTTTCCTTTTTGTTAAATATTCTAAACTTTATGATGCTGTAATTCTAAATTCAATGAAACAACTGAACAGCCGAGGGCCAAAAACAGATCCCCGGGGCACTCCACTGAAGACCTTCACCCAAGGTGGGCTCAGTGCATTATTGACTACTATTCTCTGAGTCCAGTTAAACCAGTTTGGAACCCTCATAATGGTACTACTTACTAGCCTATACATCTCCAATTTGTCCACAGGAAACACTTGGGGAAGCCACTTAACCTCTTCCTCAGCCTCCATTTTCCCATATATAAAACACTAAACCAATGTTTTAGAGCTACAGTGTTCCATGGTCTAGCAATACTTCGACATAGGAAATGAGATTCATCTAGCTCGAGAGACTCTTCTTTTTTGATCAAACCAGCTGGGCTCTTTGTAGCTACTGATTCCTTTTTGAGACACTCACTCACTACCTTCTTTAGTCTTTGTTCCAGAATTACACCAGGAATTCAAGCCAACCTCCAAGGCCTGGAGCTTGTAAACTCCACCCTCTCCTCTTTTGACAACAGGGGTAGCAGTTGCCTTTTATGTTATGCAGCCCCTCTCCTAGTCACCTTCTCTGAGCTGGAAAGGAATTCAGAGGCACCAAGTCCAACCCTCACTAGAATCCTGTCTACAACATCCTAACTTTGGGACCATCAGTCTCTTCTTAAAGACCTCCATGAGGGAGAGTTGACTCCTTCCTTAGGCAATACCCATTCCACTTCCGAAGCATTTTGTTTCAGTCTCTTGGCAACTTCCCTGACTCCAACACTCCTGTTACTGCCTTTCCTTCAGATATTTGAAGACCCAAGTCTTTTCTTATCCAAGCCAGCCCTTCTCAGCTCCTCCCCCCATCTACTCTCATGGTATTTGCTCAATTTGAATGAATCAAATATGGCATGACCATGAGACCTCATACCAACTTTGGCAGCCTCCCTAAATCTACTCCCTGAGATGAGGTCTGAGCAAGGCAGACTCCTGAAAGTTGTGTTTCTCTGAACACAGGATAAGACATTCCACCATCTTGCAGAGATTACAGACTTACCAACAGCCTCTTCTGCCAGACATCCTGGTACCCTCTGGGCTGGGGCCCTCAACCTCAGAAAGGATCATATTCGGGCATGTCTAATTCCACATCTCTCTCTTCTGTCCAAGCCCCTTCCTCTCCACTCACATAACCACCATCCTGGTTCAGGCCCTCATCATCTTTCACCTGGCCTCTCACAGCTTCCTCCCCATGGGTTTCCCTATCTCAAGCCTCTCCCTGCTCCAAGTTATCCTTCCCCCACCTGTCAAAGCGGAACTTTTTCACAGCAGGTTGGTAAATACCACCCTCTTCATCACTAAACTCCTATGGTTCCCTATTGCCTCCGGAAGCTCTTCAAACTTGGCCCCTTGTGACCTTTCTAGTCTTATACAATGCTCTAGCTGTTGCACATACAGGATGGGCTATCTCCCACCTCCGTGTCTTTGCCTTGGCTCTCCCTATGCCTTCATCACTTTTGGAGTCTCAGCTCAAGCATTCACTTCTCTGTGGAGCCTTTTCTGGGCCCTTGGAACTATCCAAGTATCCCATCCTCTACCAGTTTGAATTTATGGGGTATGTATTTATGTGTGTACATATTGGCTCCCCCATTGGAATGGAAACTGGGCACAGGGCTTGTCAGAGTAGGCTCTTCATAAATGCTTACTGATCAGTCAAAGCAGTAAGCTGCATTCTTCTGTCCCTTATCTTGGCTTTCCCTTCTCTCTCAGAAGCCAGATAAAAATCTGAGTAAGTCTGCTCTCCCTCTAGCTGAGGCTCTTCCTCTTCCTCCTTAGCTCTGCCCTTGGCCTTAGCTCATTCTGAGACTTGGTGCTCTTGGGGCATTCATGAGGACAGGTCATGGTTTGGTATTCTGTGCCTTTACAGGGGTTTCTCTCCTCTGGGTCAGAATCCTGCTCTTTGGTTCTTCAGGATATCAATTCTTGAGCTTCTGGTCCCTCCTAGAAATTTTGGGGATCCCGAGAAGCTCCCCAGCCCTCCTCTGAACTCTCCGAAATCTACTCCTGCCAATCTAGGCCACCTTGGTCCTCCCTCCCTGGTGCTGCCCTGAGAAACTTCAGCTGGGGGCTTTTTAGACAGGTCTAGTGGACACTAGCTATGTCCATGTTTTTTCCCAACTCATCTCCTCTGTGGAACCAGAGGGTGCTCCCAAGGCTGACTTGTCCCCAGGTTCCTGGGCCTTTGATTCTTAGTGGGCTGGGATTGGGCTAATGATGCCCGATTCACAGGGACACTGTCTTTATGTCCTTGTCAAATCTTTAAAATCTGAGATTGCCTTTCTTCACCTAATTCTTACCTTCCACTGTTCCATCAGCTGCAAGGAAGAGGGCACAAAAGGGTGAAAAGGTTGGTGAAGTAAGGTGAGATCAAACTTGGATGTGGCTCAGAGGCTTAGGTGTGCATGGATGTGTACCCCCATTAGAACGTGAGCTTGGACCATGTGATTAACGCTTTCTGATAGGCAGGCTCCTCAGGGCTCTACTAACAGCAATTGCCTGGTTCTTTCCCAGTTATTAAGAGTCCTCCCGGCTGGGAGATTGGGATCTACGTCACCGGGGCCCTTGCCTTGCTGGGGGTCGCTGCTGTGAACCTGTGGAAGCTTTGCAAATCGGGCAGCTTTCCCATCCCCTCTCCATTCCCAAACTACGACTACCGGTATCTGCAGAAGAAGTACGGTGTAACCTATTCGGAAGCCAGGCAAAAGGTGAGGGGGGAACCACCTCCCTGGGGATGGGGAGGAGCCTGGAGAGGCCCAGCCTTCAGAGCTGTGCCAAGGTCAGTCTCACATTCTGGAAGAGTGGGCACTCACATTCATTGTGGGATTCTGCCAACATCTCTTTGCCCCTAAATCTCTGTCCCAGCCCCATCTAAGGTGGCACATTAGCTCCTTTGAGTTAAGACAGCAGAAAGCACCTGCTTTGACCACAAAGACTGATTTGATTTGTGGTTATTCAATGCTGGGAGCCAAGGGAGGTCAGGCAGCAAGCTCTAGAACCACCTCCTTTGAGGAGCAGCTTCCTCACCTTGGCCTCTCCCTGCTCCATCCCCTCTCCCATTCAGCTGCCAAGGCATCTCTCCTCTGTTCAGGGAGTCCCGGAGTCTCCCTGCAGCCTTCAGGACCAAGCAATGGCTTCTCAGTTTGGCTCCAATGTGTTCCTCTACAGCCTGGCCCTGTTCTAGCTGGCAGTCATTCTTTTCCTTTTTCTTTCCTTTCTTGCCCTCGATATACAATCTGATCCTACATGCCCAAGGTGCAGCTTCGTTGTGGCTCCCCAACAGGACCCCTTCCATCTCCCGCCCCGGTGCTTTTGTACAGACAATTCCCCACCCCTGGGATGCTCTCTCTCCTTGCCTCACTTCTGGGTGTACCTGGCTAGCCTTGCTAGCTGCTAAGTTCATCTAAGGTTGTCTGAGATGCACCCACTTAGACGCATGCTGTTTCTTGATTAGGACAAAAGCAGCTTGAGGGCAGGGGCTGCATTTTGGTCTCCTTGGCACTTAAGAAAGAACAGTGCTTGACACACAGTCAGTGCTTAATAAATGCTTGATGACTGACTAGGGAGAATCGTGGTTTAGGATCTGTCACCAGGCCCCCTATGATGCCCCTCCCAGAGGCCAGGCTCTGTCCCTCACTCCTCCTGCCCTCCCACCTCCCTGGGGCCTAGCACAGTGCTGAGTATATAAGAAGTGCTTAATAAATGCTTGCCAGATTGACATGGGCTCCTCTTCCTTCCCTCCATCCCCTGGGTCCCCAGAGAACAATGGCGTGGAGTAGCCGAAAGACCAGCGAGCGTGGGTCTCCCAGTCGCAAGGACAGCCTGCGCACTGACGATGCCTTTGAGAGCATCAGTGAGCTGGGACCCCTGGAGCTGATGAACCGGGAGCTGGACCTCCCCCCCTATGGACCCCTCAAGAAGTCCCTGTCTGCAGACTCGCTCAATAGCATCTCTTCCGTCAATAACAACTTTGGCCAGGACTTTGTGCTGGGCCAGGTGGAAGTGAGCATCCACTACGAGCCCAGCAACCGCATGCTGCGCGTGGTCGTGCTCCAGGGCAAGGACCTGCTAGAGAAAGAGGACCCTGCCTTCGATTCCTGTTTCCTACGCGTCAGCCTGGTGCCTGAGGAGCAAATCGTGGGCATATCACGGGTGAGTCTGTCTACTTGGCACAAGACGAGAAGCCTTTTGGGCTCCTGGGAGGGGGGGTGGGGGGAAGGGGCAGAGCCCTGGGTTCGAGTCCGAGGCCCTATACCTAGTAGTGACCCTCCTCTGAGTCTGTCCTCCTCAGTAAAAAGGGAACAACCACAATACTTGTACAACCTACCTCATGTGCTTGATGGATGCCCAGGGTGGGCTGCAATCTGCATCCTGGAGAGAACACACACACTGGGACATGTCCGCGGAGGAGGAGCCCCTTACAGCAAAGAGCCTCCTGCCCACCTGAAAGTGTCACAGAAATGTCAGCTCTGGTCAGGGTGACCCAGGGGCCTGGAAGGCATCGGTGGATGGATGCCTGCCATATATAAATACACTTCAGGACACAGATGGGCAGGGCTGGGAGGACCATAGAACATGTAGTGTTACCTTAGCATAATGAGTGTCAGAAGTGGGAGGGACCTTAGAACACAGAATGTTACCTTAGAACACAGGTGTCAGAGGTGGGGAGGGTCCTTAGAACACAGAATGTCACCTTAGAATGTAGAATGTCAGGGTTTGGAAGTCTCTTAGAAGACAGAATGTCAGGTCTGGGATGGACCCTAGATCACAGAATGTCAGGGCTGGGAAAGACCATAGAACATATAGCTTTACCGTAGTGTCTGAACTGGGAGGGACCTTAGAACATAATGTCAACCTTAAAGCGGAGAAGTCACCTTAGAACATAAAATATCAGGTCTTGGAGAGGCCTTAGACAGAAAATGTCAGAGCTGAGAGAGGCCTTTGAACATTATGTCAGCTGGGTGGGACCTTAGAACATAGAATGTCAGAACCAGGAGGGGACCTTAGAGCACAAGACGACAGGCCGTTAAGAGCTCAGAAGTTCCTGCTAACACAGACTTTCGAACAACCTAGAGCAGATCATCTGATCCAACTCCCTTATTCTCTGGAGGAAGAAGTCAAGACCCTAAAAGGGAAACGCAGTTTGCCTAGGTGTAGGTGGGGGTGCAGGCAGGCATCCCAAAGGATGGATTGGGTACCTAAAGAGCTAGGGGCAAGAAAGACATCCCCTTGCACCCTTCTCATAGGCTCACATCCCCAGGGGCAGGACTTTAGGACCCTCCCTCCTATCCCCCAGGAAGGACTAGACTCCCCTGACCCTTCTCACTCCAGGTCACTCCTCTCCTTATGCTTGGTTTGGTGACAGCTCTTGTAGCTCTGTGGTTTAGATGCAGGCCACGGGGAGCCCCTCAAGGAGGGAGCTGGCATTGGCCTTGGCGAGTCTGAGACTGGGTGGGTGGCTGGCAGCCCAGGGAGTGTGTGTGGTCAGCATCCTCCTCTGCTGCTTGGTCCAGGCCCTAGGGGTGGAGAGCAGAGAGAGGCACAGGGCAGGTCACCAGACCTTCTAAGGACCCTCTGCTCTACGAGTCTTTAGCAGTGACTGCTGGCTGGGGGCCCAGGGCTGGGCAAGGGCTGTGGAAGGAAAGGGCGAAGGAAGGCTTCCTCCCTCCAGAGGGCTTGCTGGCTACCTGAGAAGAGAGATCACACCCAAAACAGTAAGGAAAAGTACAAGTCAGCTTGTAATTAATGCCTAACTAATAGTGAAGTTCACATTTCTATGCCAAAACTCTCTGCAGACATTATCTGAGGGAGGTGCTGTCTCCCCATTTCACAGATAAGGCAGGTGAGGCTGTAGGAGGTAGAAACTCTAGCCAGAGCTGAGGAGAAGTAGAGCATAGTGGGGAGTGACTAGCCTAGGGCCACAGAGCCCAGCCCCACTCTCCTGCTCCTTTGCCAGGCTGGGCACCAGAGCAGCCCCCAGCTTGCCTACTCAGGCCCCCTTCAGACCCAGGACTTTTGAGGCACCTTCCAGCCCTCTCCCATCTCCACACAGCCTCAGCCACTGGTACCCAGACCTAGAACAGGCTGGTCACACCTCTCTCCCACAGAGAGGAGCTCTCCAGGCATCTCTCAGGCCTCTTGGTTTGGTGGTTTCTTTGCCCTAACCACACTCAGCTAGGTACCTCATTTTCTCTGCCTTACTGGCAGCTCCCCAGGACAGGGACTGAGTCTCTTCCCTCTCCCTTCTTGGATCAGCTGACATGCTTCAAAGACCCCCCCCCCTTACAACTGCCCTTCCCTCTCACCTGGACATGTGGAACAGCAGTCTCCCTGGTGTCCCTGACCCCAGATTCTCCCATTTTCAATCCAGCCTCCCCTCCTAGAACACAGATCTGAAGAGCCTATGGCTTCCCCTGGCATCTTGATGCCCCACAACCTGGCGCCATCCACCTCTGCAGTCTTCTTTAGTCCTGAACCCTCTGATGTAGCCCCCCTGGCTAGCTGGCTGCTCCTCACACACAAAGCTCAATCTCTCCCCTCTGCTCCTTTGCCCTGGGGATGCCCCATGTTCCTCCCCAGTGCCCAGGAGTGTGCCTGGCTGCCTCTAAGCCAGGGCCCTTTGGACACCATCTCAATCTCCCTCTCCAAATTACCCACAGTGATTTCTCTTTGCATACATTACAGAGGGTAAGATCCTTGAGGGCAGACCTTTTCTTTTGTTTGTTTCATATCCTCTGGGCCTGGCACAGCACTCTGCACACAGCAGGCTCTTAAATACTGAACTGACTCAAAAACTATTTGCCAATTACATAGGCAAACCACTGGGCTCAGCCCTAAAAGATGGTCAAAGATGAGAGCCAGCAGGGTCAGACCTTCACTGAGGAGCTTCTGATCTCAGAGGGATTAAGCAAGGGAGTGCCACAGTGCACAGAGTGCGGGGCTTAGATCGAGGAAGCCTTGAGTTCAAATCCAGCCTCAGACAGTGACTAGTGACTAGTGGGAGAGTCACTTTGCCTCCGTTTCCCCATCTGTAAGATGGGGCTGTTGTGAAGGAGAGATGGTATTTGTAAAGCACCCAGTGCAGTACTGGCACATGTTGCTATGTGAGTGCTAGCTATATAAGGGAGTAGGATTACAAGGTGAATACTCTCCTTGGTCAGGACCAAGAAGAGGTCCTGATGCTGTGTTCTGAGGGAGAAATCTGAGGGCAGGTTCACTCGGTTTGGGGAGTACCAGGGAAAGATGATGAGAAATGACCATAGGGTAGGGCTCAGGAGCACTGCCAGGAACAGTCACTCCAGACTTCAATGAGAAGAGAAGAGCCTAACTGGGCTGGGACACTTGAGGACCATTATTCTTAGGCCTGGAAGGGAGGAAAGGGAGGCCCCAGAAAGTTATGGGACTGGCCCAGGTCACCCAGCTCAGCATTAAGGAGGAGAGAAGCAGGGTTTTGATTCCTGGCCAAATGCTAGAATATCTGATGAGTCATCAGACAGGGAGCTTCCTGAGGACAGGGGTTATCTGTGTCTCATTACTATTCCTAGCACTAGGCAGAGAGCCTAGGAAGGCAATACTTTCTGACATAGGTGTCAATCAGGATTGCCAGATACCAGTGTGACATCAGTAAGTGCAGCTCACTAGCTCACAGCACACTTCCTCATTTCATTTTTTAAGTTGTCTAGACTCATGGACCAGGGTGATGCTGCAGGGACAATTCGCCCAGATTTCAAGTCTGTGGTGCTCTTATGGTGGACAGGAAGGGAGGTGAAGACAGCTGGGGTAGGGGTGGGGATGTTTGGGAATTAGAATGAAACAGGGTCAGCAGGGCCATCAGTCCCTCCTGGGCCTCAGGGTAAAACATGGTGCTTGGACAGAGTGGAGGTATGCAAGGTCCTTTCTAGTTCTCCAGCCAGGATCTAGTGCCTGTGATCCAGTGCCCCAGGGGAGTGGCCAAGAGATCAGACATGGGGGCTAGTCTGTTGAGCAATTCAGTGATAAGTCTTATCAAGTTTGCAGATGTCTGAAGCTGGAAGTGTTGGCCGACAAACCCAGAAGTGAGACTAGAAGGCTGCTGGGGGGTAGGGGAGAAAGGCAAGGTCCAGGAAGCTCTAAGGGAGAGGCAGCACAGGGCACAGTGACTGGGAGACTCGCCTCCAGTGCCGGTTCCAGCCCTTCCTGTCTGTGCCCTGACCAAACTCAAGTGCCCTCTCTTTTCAATTTCCTCGACTTCGATAGACATATATGTTCAAATATATACTTACCTGATGGCTTGCAACTTTAACGGATGGTGTGAATTGAGAAGGGGAGGGGAATGCTTCACATTCAACCACCAAGTTCCATTCCACAGAGAAAGGCTGTAAGGGAGGACAACAGAGCAGCTGAGACACCCAGATTCCCAGAGGAAGACCCAGGAGGGGAGCCAGCTTCAAAAGGCTCAGGCCAGGCTAGTTATAAACAGTGAGAGGGTCAGGAGCAAGAAGCGGTTATCTTAATGGTAATCTTATGTACTGCTGAGACCTGCCACTGGGCTGTGGTGCTGGGAAGACATTGGAGCTGGGAAAGGATCCTTATGTACTCCTAGGATAAGTATTACTAGAATGAAAGGGTCCCTGAGGGCAGGGACTTTGGTGTTTGTCCCAAATTGTGCCTGGCACATATTAAGTGCTCAACCATTTCTGGTTTAATTTAATTAAATCAAAGCAGAGGGAGGAAACAAGGAAAACATTGGGAGTTCAATGTCTGGGGTAAAGGTCACTGCACATTGCATTTGCTGTTCCGCCCAATCTCAAATCCAAGGAACAAGATGCCCTAGACTACATGCCCTTTGTGTTCTCCCCCATCCTTCTGGATGTTATTTCCCCTTCAGACTGTAAGCTCCTACAGGGCAGGAACTGCTTTTCTTTTTATTAACTGTATCCCTAGCACTTTGAACAGGACCTGGCATATTTTGTTGTTGGAAGGCAGCTTCCAGACCTGGAATCAGGAAAATGACTCCTCTTCCTGAGTTCAAATCTGGCTTTCCTAGCTGTGTGACCATGGCAAGTCACTTCACCCTGTTTGCCTCAGTTCCCCATCTTTAAACGATATGAAAAGCAAATGGCCAATCACTCCAGGATCTTTTCCAAGCAAATCTCCAGTTCTGGCACATAGTAAGTGCTTAATAATTCATTTCATAATAGTTCATTGGATTGAAGATCAATGGAATTAGAAATAGAAGTGAGGATGTCATTGGAATAGGCTCTGGACTGCCTGGTCAGGAGGAATAGATGAGGTATTCAGAGATCAGATGATAAATCTGGGATTGTCAAGTTATAGCTGACATCAGTCAAGCAACATCATGGCAGAAGGGCTGTGATTATCTGGACTTCTGTCCTAAACAGACAAGCTAATAATTTCATGGTTTGACTTCATAATCTCATCCTTCAAAAGCAGGAAGAACCAACCACAGAATTCCGGGTCTGATTTGAGAGGTTGCTAGGGTGAAAAGGCTCACAACAACCTTTGAGGGAAAATGATTCCTTCTTCCCACCCCCGCTGGTGAGAGAAGAGAGGAAAATGGAGCATGGTTTGACATGTTAGAGGACAGGCTCAGAGGGAGGATAGGTAGGACCCCACGGTCAGTTCTTTAGAGGGGAAGTCAGGCAGGAAGGAGGGAAGACTGTCCTCTCAAGAATGAAACTCTCGTGGCACTGCAAGGAAATTCCAATGAGCAAGAAAGGGGGCGTTGTCTGAAGGGACTGGTGTGGATGCACAGGAGGATCCCTGAAAATGTCCATGGGAGGGAAGACAGGGCAAGGGACAGGGTGAATGT
Organism: Bettongia penicillata ogilbyi; assembly: GCA_023548195.1. Lineage (NCBI taxonomy): Eukaryota > Metazoa > Chordata > Mammalia > Diprotodontia > Potoroidae > Bettongia > Bettongia penicillata. Next base: position 8,518,350 of record JAJHZJ010000590.1, read on the forward strand.
GTAAGTGCAGCTCTGGATGAACAGAGGATGGCCAGCAAATCCAGACAAAAAGGAGAGGTTTTCAAAGATCTCTTGGAGGGAAGAAGGGGCCTGACAAAGCATGAAGACCAAAGCTCACAACAGAGACGAAGTGTGCTGAACAAAACGTTTTTCATTCATTCATTCCATCCTGAGTCAAACTGTATGAGGCTGAGGCACCCAAAGAGGATCCTGTGATGTGGGTATGGACTGAGCTCAGCCTTAATGTCAACAAATCCCTTGTCCTCATGGGGAGTCCTGAGTGACATCAATCAGAAGAGGAGGAACCCAGGACAGGGAAGAGCCGGGTGGGTGAGAAGACCCAGGGCAGACATCATGTCCACTCTCCAGGCCACCTCCACACATCAGAAGATGTGTGCAGAAAGATTCTCCTTGCTCAAGTTGGCTCCAGCAGACAAGACTCAGGGAAAAGTGGAGGGGAGTATTGCTTGACTTTCTCTAAGCTCTAACTGAATCTTATCATTTCCTTCAATTATTCAAAGACCTTCTTCTGAGAAGGGGTCTTGAGGCCTTGCCAGACAGATGCCCAAGGGTCCAGAACGCAAGAAAGGTAAAGAAGCCCTGGTCTAGCCCTTCTAGCAGAGTGGGCTGGTCACCATGGTCCTATCTGAAGTTGTCTTGTCCAAGGATTGGGACAGCTGGATAACAGTCAATCAACTGTTAAGTCAAATCAACTGAAAAAGGCTGACCTCTATTCCCTTCCTGGGAGATCAAGACAACCACATCAATATAACACTTTGTAGTTCACCCTATGATTTCTTTACCACTGCAATTTGGACAGTAGATTTGGGCATGTCAAAAATCAATAGCTCTCTACTGCCAGCCAAGGAATGCCCAAATGGCTGTTCCTGGCATTTAAGGCCCTCCTAACTTATTTCTGTTCCAGTCACCACCATCCATCCATCCAATGACCTGTTTGCCATCTTGCAGTCCCTTCCCTCTTTCTCCCCCTTCATATCCAATCAGTCAGTTCACCCCTATCTTCTCTCCATTCACATCATGACCACTCTTGTTCAGGCCCCTTCAACCATGGTCTTCTCTGAACTTTGAATCCCCTTAGGCCCTAGCACACAGCTCTGCACACCCCTCCCTGCCTCTTCTGGGTGGGTGGTGTTATGATGAAAGTAACTGACAGAGGTATTAAGTATATTAATGAAGCAGAAGCTGATTAAAAGTAGCGACCACAGGATTTAGCTCCCAAGGGACCTTATTTTTTTGCAGGTCAGGTCAGTTACTGAGTCTTTATAAAGCACCTACTATTCAGCCAAGCTAAATGCTATATCCAACCTGTGAGAGATCATTCAATTCAACTTTCATTTTACAAATAGGAAACTGAGATTGGGGAGAAGAGATTTACAGAGGATTGTCTTGCTATCCCCTCAGCTATTCTCAGATGAGGTAGCCTTCCCTTGGCCACTGATCTCCTTACATTAGAATGTAAGGTTCTCAGGCAGGGTCTGTTTTGTTTTTCTATTGGCATCCTTTCATTCATTTTGTTAAGTGCTAGGGCAGCTCCCAAACCAGACCTTTGGCCTTCAATCCAGGACATCTGCTTCTCTTAGGAGAGTGGGTCCCTCACCATCTGAGAAGCAGCATGGTGTAACAAGTCCTGTATGAGGAGGGGTGGGATTGGACCTCGATCCTATGACCTGTGCTCCTATTACCCAGTGAGTATTAGGCTTGGAGTCAAAGAAACCTGAGTCCAAATCATACCTCTAACCCTACTCGAGTCTTGGTTTCTTCTTCTGTAAAATGGGACTCCCAGGGCTGTGGCTGAGCCCAAGGGGATGGAAGGCACAAGTGCTCACTTCTGCTTTCTTCATGCTTCTCTGCAGATCCAGCGAACTGCATACTCCATCTTCTTCGATGAGAAGTTTGTCATCACCGTGGACCCCTCCGTCCTGGAGGAAAGCAGCCTGCGCTTCTCCGTCTACGGCATCGACGATGATGATCGCAATGTCATGACCGGCGTGGTCGACCTCAAACTGTCTGTCCTAGAGTTGCCCCAGCAGCCCTTCTGCGGCTGGCTCTACTTGCAGGATGTGAACAAGGTGAGGGACTTCTTTCTGGCAGTTGGGACAGGCCTGTGCCTCGGAATGAAGGGGGGACCCAGCAGCAGAAGGCCAGAGAGCCAAGTGCACAGGGAGGGTTTTGAGGCTCAGCACTGAGGAGCTGCCTCCCAGAGTATCCTCCTGACTCAAAAACCACCTCTGACTCAGTTTCCTCATCATTAAGCTGGGGATCACAGCAACCTACTTCCCAGGCTTGTTGTGAGGATCCAATGAATGCTTTGAAAACCTCTGTCAATGCCAGCTATTCCTATCTATTCCCTAAAAGCAGACCCTCCCTCAAAAGACTACCACACATCACTCTGCTAGCTAGCTCACATTATTGGCTATATTCAAAAGCAATCAACTGCATTTCTTTAAGAATACACTGTGCCTGAAGTGTCCATTCATTCATTCAGACAGGCTTTCCCTGCCCTTGGCTGAACTAGGGAGGATGCTGTATCCTGGGTGGCCAGGTTGAATTGAGCTGGATGCATCAGCCCCTGTAGGACATGCCACCTGGGGGCTGTCAGGGCCAGGATCTCCTAGAGGGAGGCCTTCTCCCTTGGGCTCCAAACTTCCTTTGAAGACGAAGCCTCCCAGCCTTATTAGAATGCTCTGTGTGCTTTTCCAGGTCTCCGATTCGGTGGGCGAAATCTTGCTCTCTCTCAGCTACCTGCCCACGGCTGAGCGACTCACTGTGGTAGTAGTGAAGGCCAAGAACCTTGTCTGGACAAATGAAAAGGCGACCGCTGGTGAGTGTCTGGCCAAAGAGCCTTCATGCCAGGAGGGGAGGCAGCAGCCTGCCTGGTCCTAGTGAAGCAAAGGGTTTAGGGAGCACCTATCAGGGGCCAAAACGCAGCTCTGTGCTCAGAGGGTGGGGCAGGCAGTGGCCAGGCATGGAGGGAGGCCCAATGGACCTGTGAGGCTCTGTCCCTTCCTAACAGGACAGGTTTCCTTCAGCTGCTGTTGAAGGTTTCTCTAGTGACAAGAGCAGGAGGTGAAGGCTCAGCTCTTAGACAGCCTTGAACTTCACCCATCCCCATCAGGCAGGGCCAAGTTGATTGACTGTTGGGTTTCAGCATCTGGAGGCACTTGGGGGAACCTTGCAGTCCAGAGCTTGTCGCTGACCAACCCCTCAGACTATGGCAGCCAGCCTCTACTCCAAGCTATTCTGATACAGTTACTGGAAGAATTTTCCTGAAGCGTAGGTCCAAACTCACTGTAGGTTTAGCCAGCCATCATCGAGGTCTCCCTTGGCTCGAGGGTAGAATAAAAATTCTTCAGCCTGGAGCATTTTCAGCCTGGCACCTTCAGGTTCCACGTATTGCTCCACTGAATGCCCTCTCTGCTGAGGTTTTAGGTTAGCCAGATGGGGAGAGGGCTGGACTTGAGCATCAAATTCAGCCTCAGACACTTACTTTGCTGTGAGACCTGGGGTGAGTCAATTCATCACATCTGTTTCTAGTTTCCTCATCAGTAAAATGGGGGTAACAGCCCCGCACCGCCCCCCCCCCCCAGGGTGGCTGTGAGGATCCCAGGAGATAGAAAAGCTGGTGATTGATATTATTAATTACAAAAGAGCCAGCTGCCCTCCCAGCACAGCTGGCTCCCCAGGCATCAGTCCTGCGGCTGAGGCTTGACAAACGTTTGCTGATTGAATGGGGAAACTGAGGCTCTGGGAGGCGGCCGAGGTGGTTCGCTCCAGCCCAAGGCAAAGGTGCTCTCCCCCCACCCTGCCTCAGTCTGCGGAGAAGCGCCTACTACGTGGGAGTTCGAAGCTCGCTCCCCCTCCCAGCTTTGTCTCCTAGCAGCAGCAGCCTACCTGGCCCCAGTGGGGAGGGGGGTGAGGGGAGAAAGGAGGATGCAGCTGGAATCCATGTGGCTGGCTCTCATTGGCCAGCTGAGGGCCTGGAGACAGTCGCCCAGCCAATGGGAATCGGGGCTGCCTGACAGCCGAGCCAGTGGCGCTCCCCCCACCCCCAGGTATTTCTGCGGAGCCTCAGCTCCCGGAGCCCCACAGAGCTTGCGCTGGAGCCTGCGCTGGGGGGCTGGGCGCTGCTGCCCATCCGTGCCAGACACAGGGTGCCCCATCCCGACAGTCTGGGAACCCTGGGCAGGTGGCCGTGCTCCCCCGCGCCCAGTTCGGCCATCGGTCGGCCTGGCCAGCCCGGGGCTTCTGTGGGGCGGGTCTCCACCTGCGGGCCTTGCACAGGAGGGACCTTGTTCGCACTCCAGGCTCTAACTCCCCCGTTCTTCCAGGTCTCAGAGTCCTCGGGGTCCTGTGTCCCCTCCCACCACCCTGGGGACGACTGCCTCCGCCTGGCACTGCCCATCCCAGTTCATCCCCGGCCCGGATCCCTGTCCCTCCCACAGTCCATCCCCTGCCTCCAGCCCTTCCTCTGGAGGCTGTTCCCCTGCCTAGCCCTCACCCCATCCCTTCCCAGGGAGCCTCGAGCCTCCTTCAAGGTTCATCTCCCCCACCCTGGGTCTCTTGCAAAGCCTGAGCTTGATGTGTGCCCTCCAGCTCCTGCCTCCTTCCCCTGACAATACAAACTCTAAGAGAGCAACTCTTTGGGTTGTCTCAGTGATCGTATCACACTGGGAGATGCCCAGTCCAGAATGGGTGCTTTGCAATGCCTGTTCAGAGGGGCTCTCAGGAGGCTGGAGCTAGGAGGTCCAGGGTGGTCTACACTGGCTGGCCCTGAGAACTGGAATTGAGCAGGCTGTGTGACCCTGGCCAGGTCATTTTCCCTCTCTTCGGGTCACTTCCAAAAGGAGTGTTGAGCTAGGTTAGCCAAGTCTAAATCAGCAGAGACCTAGAAATTCCACACAGCTGGAGAGCTTTCAGGTTTACCAAGCTCTGGGCAAAACAGAGGTTTGTACACAGAAGACTTCTTTAAGAACGCTAACTGTTAATTAGGACCTTATTAAATCAGCTTCCTTAGCAGCCAATGGGACTAAGTAGACTGGAGACTGCCTCAGGACTGTGTGGTGCCTGCCATCTGGGGGAGGGAAAGAGGGAGAATGAGAGAATGAATGAATGAATGAATGAATGGAAAAAAGTGGAGACCTGTCTTGGTTGCCCCTGCAGTCCCATCTGTTGGGCATATATCTTGCAGGTACCTGGTTCACATGGTGTCTCCCCTACTAGACTGTGACCTCCTTTCAGCAGGGCCTGTTTTTGTTTCGCCTTGCATCCCCTGAGCTCAGCACAGTGCCTGGCACAAAGTAGGCTTTTAAGAAATGCCTGTGGACTGACTGAGTGAATGAATAGTGGCAGAATGGTAATGCCACTTATTGAGCCCACAGCAGAAGGTGGAAGGTGAGGGCAGGTGATGCTCCCCAGGTCCAGAAGCACTGGGGAAGCACGAGACCCTGGGAAGTGTGGCTCCTGGGGCCTTGGCTGGAGGGGCTCAGAGCCACTGCTCCAAGACGGTCAGGCAGGGTGGCAGAGTGGGTGGGGAGGCAGCCTCATGGCTTCAAGTCTTACCCATGAGATCCCCCAGGTCACTGTGTAAGGCTAGGAATAGCAGGAAAGGGGACACTTTGCACTGGTGGGGGCGGGGCTTAATACTAGTGAAATCACAAATCACTGGAGCCCAAAGGATAGCAGGGGGTGGGAATGGGAGTATTTCTGCCAACCCCATCCATAGAAGGACTGACCCTCAGACTAAGTGGGGAGCTAGAATCCCAGAGGTGAGAGAAGTGAGAAGTGGGGTCCTCGCCTGGACTTTGTGTTGCTTCCCCAAACAGATCCCTTCGTCAAGGTGTACCTGCTGCAGGATGGGAGGAAAATAAGTAAGAAGAAAACAGCTGTGAAGAGGGATGACGCCCACCCCGTGTTCAATGAGGCCATGATCTTCTCGGTCCCAGCCATCGTGCTACAGGTGAGGGGATCGGGGCTGGGAAAAGCATGCCTATGCATCCAACAAATGCCTCCTGGGAGCTGAGCCCTGGGCTAGGGCCTGGGGCAGATGGCACAGAACTTGCCATCTGATAGGAGGAGCTAAGTCCATTGGGGAAGAGCAGAAAGAAAGTGTGAAGGGGTAGGTTCCTAACTATATGGACACTCACATAATGACAAGGGCCTCCAGAGTGTGTCAGAGGGCTAGCCTCCGGAAAGGTGATTTTGTGGAGATGGGAATACTGTAGTGTGCTCCTTGTCTGCTCAGGGCTGCCTTGCTTGATTTTCTGATGCCCCCTGTGACTGAGGGTCACCATGAGAGAGACAGGGCCCAGGGCAGGGAGAAATACTGTGGCTAAGGGCCTAGAGGTTCAGGCTTTCTCCCATGTTCACGTCTGTCCCCACTCATGGGGCTTGGTGCAGGGGAGACTTCCTCCCTGGAGCCCATGGCCCTTATTCCTTCTGTTCCTCTGCTCACTGGGAGTCATCAAGGCACAGCCCACTCAGCAGGATGTATCCTGCAGCTCGCTACTCTCAGGTACCAAGGGCAGTGCAGAGATGGACCTTTCAGGCAGGAGCCCTCAGCTTTCCTGGGGCTCCCTCTGTTTAGGCTCCCATCCTCATCCTCAGGGCCAGCCTATTTTCCCATCTCTCTAGTTCCTAGCCCCCGAGCCCCTCCTGTTCAGGCCTGGTCTCTCCTTCAGTTCGCAAGCTCATCCCTGCTTCCCACGCACCTGTTAATTCACCTTTCTGCCATCCTGCCAGTTGGTCTCTAGGCAACGGTGCTTCTGTCAACGTAGGCTGTGCTGTCTCCGAGTCCCACAAGGGGGCGCGCTGGTGGCAGCCAGGGGGTCATGCATATCTCGTCATTCTGCACACACGCATTTGAGTCTGTACCATTTTCCTCATCCTGCAGGGGACACAGAAAGGAGGGGAAAAGGAAAAGGAAAGAAAAGAGAAAAAATGTACTTCTATTCAGTTCTTGCTCCAAAGCCTGCCCAGCCTGGCTGGGGGTGGGGAAAACCTGATGCACACCCAAAAAGCCCCGATGGCCATCGGCCATGGCGGATGTAGAACCTCAGTGAGTCCAAGACAGGAACAAAGGAAGGGCCACTTGGGCTCCAAGAAAGGAAGGCTCTTTCTCTCTGGGGAGGCCTTAAAGGATGGGCCATTATCCCTGGCAGAGTAGGGAAGGTGAGGGGGCAGGGCACACACCCATCCCTGGGGTTTTGGGCAATAACCCTGCTCTCCCCTGTCCCCTCCCCCACCAGGACCTGTCTCTGAGAGTGACAGTAGCTGAGTGTGGCAGCGACGGGCGGGCCGACAACATTGGCCATGTCATCATTGGCCCACTGGCCAGTGGCATGGGCATCACCCACTGGAACCAGATGCTGGCCACTCTGCGCAAGCCTGTGTCCATGTGGCACCCTGTCCGGCGAAACTAGGCATCCCCAGATGCTACGGCTAGGGGCCATAGGCCGGTGGCCCCTGCCTGGGACCCTCTAACTACCCTGGGTTCCAGCGCGACTCTGCTCTCTCCATACTCTTCTCCCCACATTCCCAGCTGTGTGAAAGGGGGACACTGCTCCACTGGACTATGCCCTTCTATGCCTTGCCTCCCTCCCCTGAGCTCCCCACCCTCCCTGAAATGAGGACTTATCTGGTTACCACTATTGCCTATTTAAAGAGAAGGAGGTCTCCACTTGCATGGATCAGAGATGACCTCTCCCATTGGCTTGGGAACAAGCTAAGCCCTCAGAAGGTTGGGGGAGGAGATGCCAAGGCTAAGCTAGACATCCATAGGCAATTTCACTGCAAGTCCCAGATAGGCTTGTCCTTGGTCTTAGAGTTGGGGCTGAAATGAATTTGGCTCTCTGAGCCCACCTGGCTAGCCCAAAGCAGAGGAAAGAGAAGTCTAGGATCCTACCTTCTCCTGAATTCTCTTGGGTGGATGTTTTTGTCTTCATGGGCTCCACAAGGTCCATGCTCACTCTCTTTGAGGATGGGTCCTGCTTCAGCCAGATGCCTGGACTCTAGAACAGATAGAGAAAACCCAAGAATTCACCTCATTCCCATTCCCATCCTGCTCTAGAAGAAGGCTCAAAGCCACCCTGGAACAAAGGACATGCAGGTCCTATTATCTCCATCTTATAGATAGAGAAACAGGCTGAGAAATAAGGTAGGACTTGTCAGGGTTACCTGACATGGAAATGGGGGAGACAACCTGGAATTTGAGAATATTCTGCCTCATTGGGCCCCTTTATCCAAGGGGAAACCAGTTAGATAATCAAGAGCAAGCCCTACTGTGTGCTTAGTGCCAGTGCCAGACACACAACATATGAGATCCCAGACAACACAAAGAACTGAACAGACTGCAAATGCTACAAGGATAAAGAGGAGAAAGATCGGTATAGACAGAAACAGTCAATGAAGACTCCTGGGGCGGGGGAATTTCCCATTTCCCTGCAGGAAGAGCAAACAATCTGGATCCAGAAGCAGCAGATTTGTGCAGGGAAGGAATGGGCTATTCTGTCTGTAAAGTGTGTGTTCTGGTGACTGGCTCTACATGCATGGTAGGGTCTTGATGGTGTGGACAGGGACAGTCATGGAGCTAGCAGTGATCTTGGAGGGAGATAGCCCTTCCCAGCTAAGGACACTGGGGCTTGGAAAGTAGTTCCTGGCAGCTCAGGGGCTATCTCTGACCCTGGAAAAGTAAACAATCCCTAAAGAAAGGCAGTAAAAAAAAAATGCCAGACTCTCAGTGCTCCCTTCCTCCTCCAAAGCTCTGAGAAGCTGATTAAATCATCCAGACTCTGCAAAGAACCCTAGGTGGGCCATTGTCCAACCTGAGGATCTTGGGTATTGGGCCACTCAAAAAACTACCTATAAGAACGGTCTTAGGTGTACATGGTGGACATCAGAGAATATGGAACATTAGGAAGGGACCTGAGAGCAGAGAACATGGGATGTCAGAGCTAGAAGAACCTCTTTTGTTTTACAGAGTGCAGGACTCCTGCCTAACCTAAGGCTGGTCCAATCAGATCACTGAACAGAAAGCACCCAGAAAGGACAGTCATTCTTACTATTAGCAATTACCAGTAGTCAGGGGCTGGGTGACCAGAAGCTCTGAGCTCATGTCTGCCACTGTTTCCGACCGCAAGGGCTCCTCCCACCCCAGGTCAGTCATGGTTCCCTAGCAGGAAGTCCCCAAAGATCCCCTTTTGAATTCCTTTCTGAATGACATTTCCAAGTGTTCCCCTTAGCCCAGCTTGGAGATATCATCTCCCTCAAAACACACACACACACACACACACACACACACACATTAAAATAACTGCCATCTAAAAATAGCTACACTATATGACTTTAAAAAACCAGAAGCACAACCACAACTGACATTTCAGAACAGCCCCAAGCAGCTGACACGAGCCCAGCCGAACCTTATCAATTCAAGATGCTGATGATGGAGGCTGATTTTACCAGAGTGGCCCTACTCTCACATCAGGGCTGGTGAAGGGCAGGCAGAGGGCAAAAAAGCAGAGTTTAAGAAAAGACAATTTCCTGGGTGACCCTGGGGGAAGTGATTTCCTAAACTTTTTGGGTTTCCAAATTGAAGAAATTAGTATTGATGACCTGGAAGTTCCCTCCCAGAGCTAAGGCTCAAGGACTAAGTCACTTTGGGACAGTCACTTAACTTTTCCTGAGCTGCCAAATGGGGGAGCTGGATAAGCTGAGGGACTCTGGAGTAGTTCGGCCTTATGGGACTCTGGGATTACAGCTTGAGGAGCTAGTCCCTTATTTTATCCAGGAGGAAACTGAGGCCCAGGTAGTCAAAAGACCTGTCCAGGGTCACCTAGTTGGACAGTGGCAGGGCTGGCTACTTTCACTCTCTCCCGTGGAAAATCAGAGAGTTGATCCCTCCCAGATGATGCCTTCTGTGGTGAACAATGCTAGAGGGAGGGACTGCATTTTCTTTAGGTGCAGGAAAGAGAGGGCAAATAGGATCCAAAGAGGGATTTTATATCTTCAGGAGGAAACAATTTCAAAGTCCCTCAGAAGGCCCCTTTAACATTTCTTTAGAGATTGAAAGAGGCTGGCCCAGTTCAGGATGGCCTGTGCTCCAACCTGCAGCAGGACAGAGTTCAGGTAGAAAACAGCACCAGACTGGCAGTGCCAAGGTAGCCTGGGGCTAGCCCTTTGATGTGCTAATGACAAAGGATCCCTGTCTGTCCCTTAGATTTCAGTCTTAGTGAGCTGACCTTCTCACCTGGCCTCTGGAAAGCTAGCCAAATGGTAGTCCTTTTAAAAAATCTAGGACCTCCAACTCAAAGATATTATTCCTGATTGCCCCAGATAGCAAACAACTTTATTTAGGTACTTCCTAAGCTACGAAGGCAGCTTGGACTGTCCTCAGCTGGGGGTGGGGGATAGGTTGAGGGAGGTGAGGGAGGTGCTCACCCCAACCGGCTGACTGGTCCTTCTTTTAACAACTACTTCTTGGTAACTCGGTGCTAAGCTCTTTTGCTACTGAAGGACTCCAAGTGGTGTGAGCAGCCCTACACAGGAGACACACAAGAGAAAAGTCCTTGTTACCTCAGCCTAGGTGCAGCTTCGGCATGAAGGAGGCACTTCCTGGTTCTCAGAGCTGGTCATCCTTAGCATGGGCCCCTCAGCTGGTGGCTGTGAGTCTCCAGTGGTGTCATTTTAGGGCTCTGAGTTCAGTTCCCTGGAGCCTCTACTTCCTTGAAGTCCCTCAGGGTTTGAGGAAGGGCTAATGTGTTCCCCCAACATTTTACCCAGTGGGCAGAAGAGAGCAGCATCTCCTACCCTCCTAACTCTAAAGAGCAGAGAATTAACCCCTATTCGTGTTGTCGTCGTTATTAAATGCATGAAGTGTAACATATGTGTAATAAATGTGCTGAGGTATCAGTGATCTGATCTCCCCTACCAAAAAAATAAAGCAGCTGGAAAAAATAATGCTCTTGGGTATGTGTGTCTGTGCCAGCCCTAGGAAATACTCAGGGCCCACGTCGGTGGCTATCTGGAGATAAAAGACCTGTCAGAATGCTGTAGAGAAGCTACTTAAAGAGGAGGAAAGCAGTAGCCCCTCGGAACGTCTGTAAGATGGCGGTAGGGACAGCACACCCGATTCGGGGACTCAGTGAATCCATTAGCAAACATTTATTAAGTGCTAGCTGTGTGCCAAGCGCTAGGATGATAAAAAGGGCCACAAGCACGCTCCTCATCCAATGGGGAAGATAACAGGCAAACAGGGGCATGCTACATGCCGGCTAAACACACCCGCCAGCTTCTCATTGGAGGTGAGATTTTAGCTGGGACTTCAAAGACAGCCAGAGAAGGCTGTGACTGGAGTAAACGAGGGAGATGGTTCCAGCCTGGGGGACAGCTCAGAGCTGAGATGGAGGGTTTCATGCACCTGAGTCTCAGGATCCAAGACTATGTGTGGCGAAAAAAATTGTAAGGCTAGAAAGATGGGAGGGCAGGTGCCGAAGGGCTCTGAATGCCAAACAGAGCTTTCTGGGGGCCATGGGAGGTTATGAGGAGGGGGGTGGGGAAGATGTGATCAGAGCTGTGCTTGGGGAAAAATCACTTTGGAGGTTGAGCGGAGGATGGACTGGGATGGGGAGACAGCCTCCCCCCAACCAGTGCAGTAATTGAGGGGGGAGGTGATGAAGGCCTACAGGGGCTGCCAAGAAGAATCCAGGGTCACAAATGGTGAGTTCTGAAAGGCCAAAGCTTATGAAGAAGCATCTTGCCGAGCACAGTCTCCAACATCAGCGGAGTAAAAGAAGGCTCTAAATGCTGGACATTTGCCTGGAGATGCTAAAACCCTTCTACCTCGTTCTGTCCTCAGAACAGTGCAGGAGGGAGGGAAGCCTGGGATTTTACAGGAGAGCAAACCATGACTTAGGAGTGGTCTGACAGGTAGGAGGACTGTCCAGTTGAGGTTCTAGAACATAAATCTGTTGTGGACCCAGTCAGAACAGGTGTGATTTTCTCCACTTTCATCCAAGAGCATGAATGTAGATGCAAAGGTAGTGGATGGTGGGAGTGATCCGACTGGCCCAAGACTTGTCAAACGATTTCCTGAAGGCCATCCCAACAAGTCTGAGGCAGAGACAGGGAGGTCCTGTGGGGTGTTGGGAAGGGAGGGGGATTGTAGTCCGAGGAGCTGAGTTGGAATCCTGGACTTTGTACTTTCTATACTGAGGTGCCTTCCATCTCTAAAAGATCCTCCCAGGGCTCCAGGGCTCCTGGGTCCCATGTTGGGCCTGTTTCCTTTGGAAGACGTGGGACCTTTTTATTCCTTTCCCTTTTGTCCATCACTTCACACACAGCGGGAGCACTGGGTAGGGAAGACCTATACTTACTGGCTTCCTGACCCTTGACAAGTTATGTTATCTCCCATCTGTAAAGTGGGGATAATAACACAGTATCAGCCTAACAAGTTCAAATGAGATAATGTCTGCAAGGCTTAAAGTGCCTTTTCATAAACATCAGCTGTTTGATGATGATTCATGTGGGCCTCAGTGGCCTCATTCTGTCCCTCCATCCCTCCCTCCTTCCCTCCCTCCCTCCCTCCCTCCTTCCCTCCCTCCCTCCCTTCCTTCCTTCCTCCCTCCTTCCCTCCCTCCCTCCCTTCCTTCCTTCCTTCCTTCCTTCCTTCCTTCCTTCCTTCCTTCCTTCCTTCCTTCCTTCCTTCCTTCCTTCCTTCCTTCCTTCCTCCCTTCCTCCCTCCCTCCCTCCCTTCCTTCCTTCCTTCCTTCCTTCCTTCCTTCCTTCCTTCCTTCCTTCCTTCCTCCCTTCCTTCCTCCCTTCCTCCCTTTCTCTCTCCCTCTGTCTCCACCTCCTCTCCTCTTCTCACCCTCCATCCTCTGCATCGCTGTATCTGATGCCTCCCAGGGTGCACACAACAGCATGATTGCCCTAAAGAACCGCTGTGTGGCCCGAAGCCCCCTGGCCCCATCTTCTAGGGTTGAATGAAAGCTTCTCTGCCTGCCTGGCATTTACATCTCTCCAGCCTTCTCACACGATGCTTTTTTCCACTGATCATGCTTTGGCCACGTTGCCATCCTCATCATCACATACACATAATGCTGGCTCCCTGCTTGGCATGCCTGTCCACTCTCCTCACTTGGGCCTTCTTGAGTCCCTGGCTTCCTTGCTCAGTTTTCCTCCCCAAACCCATCCCACACCTGGGCACTTATACAGATTTAGTATTTGAGAGCAAGTAGGGAGATTGGGCCCAGAAGGCCCAGCCCAACCAGACAAGGAATCACATCTAACAAGCTAACTCAATGATGTAAGTTATCCTTTGTGCCTGCCTCTCTCCAGCAGTGGCTGCCACAGCATCAAGGCAAATCACCCAGAATGCCTTGAGTGAACTTTGCTGAGCTCTGATTATACACAGGAAGGCAGACATAGGGTCCCTGTGCTCAAGCTTCCATCCTGCCAGTCAGCACTAAACAAAGATTTGTCTGGGGTCCAGGCCCCCTGTCTGTCAGCCTGTGCTGTGCTGGAATGGTCCCCTCAGCTCACCTCTGGGTAGGTAGGCTCCATATTCTAAACTAGCAAAGTGACCTCAAAAGCCCTGGCAGCTCAAGCATCCTCCTCTAAGCACTGGGAGAGATACCAAACTGAGATAGGGCAATCTGTAGAACCCGGGAGCATGTGGTCACTGCCTCTATGTTATCAGATGGTTTGCAAAATGCTTTTCAGACTTCCAGAGTTGCTGGCCCTCTATCTGCCCAGAAGCAGGCTGCCAGCTGCCCCACACCCCCAGGAAAAACCTAAAACATACCCTAGGCCAAATAATGATCAAGCCTTCCAATGAGAAACTAAAATAAGTGACAACCTGCCTCGCCTCACCCCAGAAAGTCAGGCAGAGGCCCACAGGCCATCAGCAAAGGCATTATAGATTTGGGATGTACTGAAGTTAAGATGTCTATCAGATATTCAATTCAAAATGTCCAAAAGATGGCCAGCAGAGGTTAGGGCTAGACTTGAGAGTCCTGTACAGAGAAATGGCCACTCAACCCATGGAAGTTGATGAGATCCCCAAGTAAAGTAGGCTGGAGGCTGAAGAGAAAAAGGCCTGGGATAAAGTTCTGTGGAACCACCATGGTGAATGGATGAGACCTGGATGAAGAGCCAGCAAAGGAGATGAATTAGGAGTGGTCTGACGGGTAAGAGGACTGTCCAGTTGAGGTTCTAGAACATAAATCTGTTGTGGACCCAGACAGAACAGGTGTGATTTTCTCTACTTTCATCCAAGAGCATGAATGTAGGTGCAAAGGTAGTACATGGTGGGAGTGATCCGACCTAGGCTTGGCTGAGAGAAATCGGTGAAATGATGAGGGGCCAAGGGACTCAAGAAAGGAGGACAATATCCTGTTGAACTGGCTTACCAAGGGATCCAGATGGGGAAAAGAGGAAAGAGTGGCTAGTACAAGGTTTGACACATGGCTGAGGTACGGTGGAGGACGAGGTCCTGGGAAGTGAGTATATTAAGGAACTGGGAGGTTGGGCATTTGGGAAAGTGTCACTGTATGGGCTTTAGTCCCCTAATATGAGGGCAGGAGGGGGAACACTGAACTCACTAAGGAAGGAAGAGGAATGATAACAACTGATGTAATTTTAATTGGGTGGGAGATGTAGACTGTCTGGACTTCAAAGGAGAAGAGGTTTTGGGATGATGGCAAGAGGAGGAGAAGCTGTAAGTGGTGGTGGGGAGCCCAGAGCACACTGACTCCCTTACCCTGACCATCAGCACCAAAAGTGCCCCCCAGGAAGAGAACTTGGTCCTGGCACAATTTGGGACTCAAAGCAGAAGAGATGGGTTAACCAAGGAAGTCAATGACCACTTTACAGAATTACTAGAGATTTAGAAACACCCCAAAATCCAACCTAAAATCAGAGAATAATTCCATGACAACGATGAACAGACTCAAAGAAAAAACATTAATTTTCTATAAGGATTACACAAATACCCAGAAGAAATAAAACAAGATAAAAATAAATAAATCAAACCTATAGAGGAAAGAAATGGAAGGAGATAGATAGCTTAGAACAGAAAGTAGTAAGCCTCATCCAACTAACAGACTCCCTGATTGCATTCTTACTAAACGGACCAAACAGAAATCTAGGACTTCAGGGAACAGCAAGAAATAGTAGAACAAAAATGAAAGACGGAAAAAAGAAGAAAATGTAAGATATTTGCTACCAAAAATAACTGACTTGGAAAAAAAAAAACATGGGATAGGGAGGTTCCCTTTTTTGCTGTGGACTGTCCCTTTCCACTTTTAGAAAAGCAAAATCAGAGGAAGGTCATACAGTGAATGCAAAGGCCAGAAGGAGGCATCAGAAAACTAGTAATGAGTCCCTCAAGGTGTGGGAGGCGTTTCAGCTCAACCTATAGCCCTCCTTTGTAGCCTGGCCCTTGTCTAGGTGCTGGAGATGATGGGGTATCGACTCTGGGAACCCATTCTGCTTTCTGGGCAGAGGGCCTAGTAGTCTAGTGGTTATGGTTTGGTGCTCTCACCACCACAGCCCAAGTTTGATTCCTGGTCAGGGAACCATAAATGTTGAGGTTTGGGGTGCTTGGGACCCCAAAATACCAACACTCCGGGTCCTTCTCAAATGAATTTTGACTCAAGCCTTCTTTCAGCGAAGGAAAAACAAAGTTTATTAATTGGGTTGACTCTTAAGAAGCCTCACTATTTGTGACGCTTATATTGACAAGTAGACCAGATAGATTGAATTTGAGCTAGATTGAATCCAAGCCAAGATAGAGTTTATATACAGAAAGACTGTGGGAGGAATCCAGGGTGGCCAAGTAGTCTGGGGTGATGAGAGGAGGGACTTAGGGAGGGTCTTGAGGAGGAGTCTAAGGAAGAGCTTGATCCAAGAGAGTGGGATTTTGATTGGATCAAGGGTGGGAAGGCAATTGAGAAGTAACAGACAATGGAGGACTAGGCTAGGTGAAGTGTAAAGGAATCTTGGTGTAGGGATAATGGAAAGCTTATGGCCTGAGGGGAAGGCCAGATCAAGTGAAAGATTCAAGGAAAATTCCCACAGCCTATACCCCATTAGAAACACAGACCCTGCTCTCCAGGAGCTCTCATGGTATGAAGCAGGGAGGAGGTGCCTCATTAGCAGAACCAGAGGGCTTGATTTACAGACCCTGGACAGGAAGGAAATGGTGGGAAGTGAAGGGAAAAGGGAAAGGAAGGGAAGGACTCTAACTGCTGGGCCCCTGGGGGATGAAGGCTAGGAATTTCTGTGCTATTTGTGGGCCTTAGAGAGGAGACTCACCATGGCCATCTGGTTCAGGCCTTCCTCACTGCACCTATAGACTGCTACAGCCTCCTCCACTTGGGGTTCTCCTCCTCTCCAATCCTTCCTCCCCATGGCTTCCTGACCCTCCTAAAGCACAGCCCTCTGCAGATATTCTGGTGGTTCCCTACTGCCTCTGACATAAAATGTCAACTCTTTGGGATCTTCTGGAGGTTGTCTCCAAGGCCACATGACCAGGCATCATTTGGTCCCCTCACATTCCCATCGTGTATTCAGTCTGGTTGGCCTGCTGCTGTTCCCCACCATCTCCCACCATCTCCCACCACCAGGACTAGATCTGGGCTGGCTAGAATCCCCTTGCCTCTTAGAACCTAGACCTCTTTTTTGTATTTTTAAGTTATTTCCCACTTAATGGAATTTTTTTTCTCAATTACATGTAAAGATAGTTTTCAATACTCACTTTTATAAGATTTTCAGTTCCAAATTTTTTCCTGCCCCTCTCCTCTCCCCAAGACAGTAAACAATATAATATTGATCATACATGTACAATCATATTAAACATATTTCCACATTAGTCATGCTGTGAAAGAAGAGTCATGGAAAACCATGAGAAAGGAAAAAAAGAGAGAGAGAAAATAGTCTGCTTCAATCTGAATTCAGACTCCATAGTTCTTTCTCTGGATGTGGATAGAATTTCCCATCATGAGTCTTTGGAACTGTCTTAGAGCACTGCATTGCTGAGAAGAGTCAAGTCTATCAAAGTTGGTCATCATACAGTGTAGCTGTTACTGTATACAATGTTCTCCTGGTTCTGCTCACTTCACTCAGTAGCAGTTCATGGAAGTCTTTCCAGGCTTTTCTGAAATCCTCCTACTCATTATTTCTTTTCCTTCCTTCCTTCCTTCCTTCCTTCCTTCCTTCCTTCCTTCCTTCCTTCCTTCCTTCCTTCCTTCCTTCCTTCCTTCCTTCCCTCCCTCCCTCCCTCCCTCCAGCAATCGGAGTTAAGTGACTTGTCCAGGTCACATAGCTAGTAAGTGTCAAGTATCTGAGGCCAGATTTGAACTCGGCTCCTCCTGACTCCTGGGCTGGTGCTCTAGTCTCTGTACCACCTAGCTTCTCCTTGCTCTTCATTTCTTATGGAACAATAATATTTCATCACATTCATGTAACACAACTTGTTCATTCATTCCCCAATTGATGAGCATCCCCTCAGTTTCCAGTTCTTGGCCACCACAAAAAGAGCTGCTATAAATAATTCTGTATATGTGGGTCCTTTTCCCTTTTTTATGATCTCTTTGGGATACAGACTTAGCAGCGATATTATAGGTTCAAAGGGTATGTACAGCTTTATAGCCCTTTGGGCATAGTTCCAAATTGCTTTCTAGAATGATTGGATCAGTTCAACTCCATCAACAACGTGCTAGTGTTTTGGGGCTCTTTTCAAGGAGAGATAGAGGAAGTGAGAGGGAAAGGTTTCAAGGATAGGGAAGTCTTGAGCCAGCATGGTGGCAAGAGGGAAAGAGTCTGGGGATATGTAAATACTTTGGGGATTCAGGATCTCCTCACAGTTTCTGTATACTCCCACAACTGAGGCAGGGGGCAGCTAAGTGATGCGGTGGAGACAGCACTGGATTTGAAATCAGGAAGACACACTCACCTTCATGAGTTCAAATTCTGTCTCAAACACTAGCTGCGTGACCCTGGACAAATCAACTAACTCTGTCTGCCTCAGTTTCCTCATTTGTAAAAATGAGTAGAGAAGGAAATGGCAGACCACTCCAGTATCTTTGCCAAGAAAATCTCAAATGGGGTCAGTGAGAATGAGACATGAATAAATGCCCGCCCCCCCCCCCCTGCCCCATCAGGGTAGCTCCTTCCCTTCTTCTTAGGAGCTTGCCACACGGCACCCCTCTGATGTCTTGGAGGCCTTCCTGACCTTCTGACACTCCATGGATGCCAGATAAAGCACCAGCTTTCTGTCCACCAAGTATTCCTTATGCTGGCTGCCGTCCATTTTCTCATTTGAGTACTTATTTCTTTGATCAAATTCATAATTTTGGTCCTGCTCTGTCGGCCCTGTGGGTATGGCAGTCTTCAGACATTGACCACAGACAGAGATCAAAGATGAGAGGGAGAAGGAGGGAACAGTCAATGAGATAAGTTCCTGGAAGGGACAGGGAGGGGGGTATGGTTAGAGATACAAGGAGACACTTGGTATGGCACCAAAGGACTTGTTGCTTTTTTTTTTTTTTGCAAATTTTCAGGTGCTACATAAATGTTAACTAACATCAACATCCTCCTCCTCTGAGATGGAACAAGGGAGAGGGTGCGTGACAGTAGAGAAAAGCTTTGGACAGTGCAGGTATATGGCAGTTGGAGACAGAAGCCTGGGTAGGCCAAGAGGCCTGAGGTCATCAGCTTTACGGCTGGTGGAAAAAGGCTGGAGCATCTGTTGGAGTGGCAGTTTGATAGAAAGTCCATTAGAGATGAGACCTACTTCCCCTGCAGCAGGGAGGACCCAGGTAAGGTTACACGCACAACTCTAGTGCATGGATTAAGTCTGATGAATTCTGTAGAATTCAAACTCACTCCCTCTGAGGCCAGGGCCCTTTTCTGCCCTTCTTTGTATTGCACCTGTTGGGTTTCTCCAGCTCAGAAGGAGAAGCAGATGGTGGATAGGGGGGCAGGTGGTTTACCAGAGTTGGGGTAAGAATTAGAAAGGGGGAACAGCTGAAGGGAACAGATGTGAGGATGGAGAGAAAGTCCTTCTGTAGTGATTACTTATGGGTCCAAGACAGTAAAGGGAAAGAAAGAACAGGAATATTGCCCTAGGAGAACGAGAGGGGCCCCAGTTGAGGATGAAGGGAAGGTTTAGAAGGAGGAAGCCCAGGCACATGGGATCAGTGGGGCAAACATCAAGGTTCCGGATCCTGGAGGCAGAATGGGGCAAACATGCAGGGCATGGCAGGACCATCGCTGTGGATGACGAGAGGAGAGGAGGCCCAGAAGGAAGGAGGAGATCGAGTGGGAGCAGAGGGCAGCAGCGAGGCCCCAAATAGCTGATCTGCCCAGACAGCAAACAGGAGCAAGGCCAGGAGAACACTTCGGACTGCTGGTGGAGGCAGGCTCAGGGAGCTGGGGGCGGCCAGGTCCTCGTCCTGCCCCCATGTCGGCTGTGTATGCAGGGAGCAGGGAGGATGGAGCTGCAGCCTGGAAGGAGGAGGAAGCTGGGCTTCACTGGACACTACAGGGTGAAGAGATGGAGAGTGAAGGGGGCGAGGGACAGAATGGGAACAGTGTCCCGGGCACTCAGAGTGATCCGTGGAAAGGAGCTGGAGGTCCCTGGGACTGAGCCAGGCTGGCTGTCAGGCCAGGGTCCTTCTCAAGAACCAAGAGGGCTGCCAGTCTGCGCTCTCGGGAGGGTGCATTCTAATGGGGTAACAGGACGCCTTAAAGGGAGCCCAACAGCAGGGGGTGGGGGGAGAGACGGGGGTGGGTCGAGCCGGGCCCCACAGGTGCGCAGCAGATTCCCTCCCAGGCAGGAGCAGCCAGGTTCACTGCGCCCCCTAGCGGCCAAACCCTGAAAGAGCGCTCAGGACCTCTCAGGCTGCCCACTGGGCAGGCATTTATTAAGCACCTGCTGAGCACATCCACACAACCAGGCCTAGGGTCGGGGAGACCTGAGCTGCAGTTCAGCCTGGGACGCTTCCTAGCTGTGTGACCCTGGGCCAGTCCACTTCACCTCGTTTGCCTCAGTTTCCCCATCTCTCAGATGAGCTGGAGATGGGTACAGCAACCCCCCAAGGGGCTGGAAACCGAACAACAAAGCACTTTCTATGTGCCAGGCCCTGTTCTGGGAGGGGAAAGACTCAGAAAGGGCCCTGCATTCTGGTGGGGGAGGGTCTGGGGGCTTGGCTTCTCTGTGATCCGGGGGATCACTGGCCGGGTCCTCAGTGTCCCCCTCTGTAAGTTCTCCAGGATCGCTTGGATCCTGGGACGCCCCAGGGGGCAGAGGAAGAAGGCCAGGAGAAAGTAGCCTTCCTGGGGGGACATGGGCTCCACAGCCCCCTTTCCGCAGCTCAGGGGTAGGGACACGCCCTGCGGCTGCCGGGAGACTGCTGACGCCCTGTGCTGGCAGCTGATTGGCTGCAGAGCCTCAGCCAATGGCGTGGCCACCTGCGCTCCGCAGGGAGGCCTGACGCCTTCTTCGCCTAGCAACATCCAACCGCTTACAGAGCCCACAAGGTTTCTGGGCGCTCTGCAAAGAGCCGAGTCATCTCTGCAAAGTGGGGGTGGGGGCTCGAGCGCCGCCCGCCCCCGCAAAGCTGGGAGCAGAAAGACACGGGCTAGGGGGCGGGGGAGAGCAGCTGGACTGGGGGGAGGGAGGGGCAGCCGGGCTAGGAGGCGGGGGGGTGGGGCCAGCTTGGGTAGAGGGGCGACCTGGGCTAGGATGCGGGGGAGGGACAGCTGGGCTAGGAGAGGGGGAGGGGCAGCTGGGCTGGGGGGCGACCTGGGCTAGGGCGGGGCAGCTGGGCAAGGGGGCGAGCTGGGCTAGGAGAGGGGGAGGGGCAGCTGGGCTGGGGAGGGCGACCTGGGCTAGGGGGCGGGGGAGGGGCAGCTGGGCTGGGGGGTTAGGGGGGAAGCCTGAATCCAAACAATGGACAAATGGCTCCTGGAACTCGCCCGGGTTTGCCTGCCCCCACACCCGTCCACCCCAGGCTTCTTGGCCTCTGACCCCTTCTGGTTTTAGATGTCTTCCAATAGAGGAGCAGGTGAAGACCGCCCTAGTAGAGAAGCCTGACGAGAAAGGTTCAGGGCCTTTTCTACAGAGCTCGAATTCAGATCCGAACAGCTGCAGCGGACGCGGCCCTAGCTAACACCGATGCCTGCCTCTGGGTCACATGGCCCACTGTCCCATCTCCCATCTCCACACGTTTGCATAGCAGCCCACCAGCCAGAGGGAGCCCCATCTTCCCTCAGAGCCCAGCCCTCTATCCGAATGCCCGGCCCTGGAGGACATTTCATGCTTATGTCGGTTCCTATCATGCCCACCTCTTTGAGCTCTGAGAAGCTAGGGTGAGGGACTTGTCCAGGTTTACAGGGACAGCCTAATTCGGGGGTGGGATGTAAACGCGGCCTTCTGGGCCTTAAGGCTGCCTCGGCCATCGGCTCCCTCCCACCCTGCACTGATTGATTTCACCCCCCTTCCCCTCCTCCATCTTCCCTTCCCCATTTCCTTCAGGCCTAATCCTCCTTTGTATCAGCACTTCCCTCTATCCGACCCGACTTTAGGTCACTCTGCTCTGCCCTGGCTCCTGCCTGCCAATTGTCTTTCCTAAAGAGGAAGGTGGACCCCAGGGGGGGAACCCCCACAAACGATCTTCCTTTTTTTGAGGGTAGATATAACCTCTACAAGACCAAAGCTCAGACCCCTATCTCCTTTTGTGCCTCTTCCTGCAGC
This sequence comes from Bettongia penicillata ogilbyi, assembly GCA_023548195.1. Lineage (NCBI taxonomy): Eukaryota > Metazoa > Chordata > Mammalia > Diprotodontia > Potoroidae > Bettongia > Bettongia penicillata. Next base: position 8,540,122 of record JAJHZJ010000590.1, read on the forward strand.
CTGCTGTGAATGCCAGCTCCACCGTCCATGGAGGGTGTGGAGTGTGGCACCACCCTGGAACCTTTGTGGAGGGGCTAACCTCATGAGGTCTGACCTGGGCACCAATCCGCCCCAGGAGGAACCGTCGTGTCCTGCCCCATAATCCACAAGTCAACAAGAGTTACTGAACTTAGACAGACCTTGATTCCTGGGGTACCACCAATGTGTTTGCCCGTCTCCTGAAAACAACTTCAGGGAACCGGCCTGGCACCCACGGGAAGCTCTTGGTCAATCAGGGCAAGCGGGAGTTGTGCAGAGATTTCCCCAGGCGCCCAACTGGGCTTAGGAAGGTGACATCACTTTCTCTGGAGGCTGGACTGAGCAAAAGGGTGTTGGTGCCAGGGCTGAGCTGGGCACACCTGGGCTATGCCAGGTGCTGGCCCCACCTTCCAGGTGCCTTGTGAGCCAGAAGTGGCTCAATGAACAGGGAAGTTTGGGCTCTGACAACTTGGCCCAGGCAGAGCTAGACATTACATGCCTGTCATGTCCCCTCCCCCAACTCAATAAACTCCAGTGGCTCCTGATCACCTCCAGTGATAAAAATAGAAATCAAATCCTTCGACTTTCAACATCCTTCACAATCTGCCCTCCTTTCCAGCCTTCTTACACCCCAACCCCACCCCATGTGTTCTTCAACTCAGTGACACTGGCCACCTGGCTGTTCCCATAACAAGACATTTATCTCCTGCCTCTGGGCATTTGTCCTGGCTGTGCCCCTTGTCTGGGGCTGTCTCCGTCCTCATCCCCCGCTTCCTGACTTCCTTCAAGTACCAGCTCACATTCCACCTTCTCCAGGAATCCTTTCCCTCTTAATTCATCTGCAGTTGATCCCGTAGACCTTGCGTGTTGTAAATTTACTCTTTTCTGTCTAGACGATTTGCACATTCCACCTGCAGCACCACCTCAGGCCACTATCTCCCTGGAACACAGTGGAGGGGGGGTGGTGGTGGTGGTGTGTGTGTGGGGGACAATACAAGGAACCCTAGTCCACAGTGTGACCTTGGGCAAGTCATATGACCTGCCTGGGCCTCAGTTTCAAACTGTAAAATTGGGGCATTGAATTCAATGACTTTTGAAGTCCCTTCCAGGGCTATATCCAAAGAAACTGAGGCTCCCAACATTGAGGGGAAAGGACTTGGAAAAGATAACAGCTCATTAACTGAAAGCATCAGAACTGGAATCTAGGTCTTCCAGATGTCTAGTCCAAGGCTCATCCCAGGAAGTGTTCTGAGAACAAAGTAGGAAGCACAGACCTCTGCTCTGTGAATTACCTGGCCAGCTGAGGGGAACTGGGCTGCTGTTTGGGGCAGCCAGAGAGCAGAGCAATTTTCGCCCCCCCTCATCCTAGGCCAGGGAAAGGGCCAGCACCTCCTGTCAGCCCCTTCACAATGATGCTCACTGGAAGATGATCAGTTTCTACTCCTAGAGTACTTTTAGGTTTTATTAAGTGCTTTCCCCCATGGTATTCTAAGTATTTTACTAAAAAGGGAACTTGAGGCTCTGTGAGATGAGGCTCACACTGGCCTATGGTCATGCACTTGGTGTATATCCAAGCTGGATTTCCCCCTATAGCCCATGACCTGCTTGGCCCACTATATGATAAACTAGGGCAGGGCATCTGGGTTTGCCAAAAGTGCTGTCTCCAGGAGGCCCTATGAAAATGCACACTGACGACTCTCAGGGACTTGGAGACAGCAGGCCTATGAGCACTGTAGACAGAATTATGAGATGGGCCAACCACTCTGGAAAGCCATTTGGAATTATGCAGTGGGAGGGGATTAAATGTCCACACCCCTGAACCCTGAGATCCTGGGCAGACTTACACACAAACTTCAGAGGAGGTCAGAGGCACAAGAAGGGCCTCTCAGATACAGAATATTCAGGGCACCACATCTTGTACTAGCAAAAGGAGATGCCCCGGACTACAGAATGGGCCAGTTTTTGCTGAACTGCTTTTTATCTACTTTAAAATCTTTGTTAAAAGGGATGGAGGATGGAGATTTTCAGAAGTGATTATGACATAAAAGGAAATTGCATAAGAAAAATAAGATTAACCTCACAAGTAAGGAAGAGGCAGTGTGGTGTGGTGGGTAGAAAACTGGCCTCAGAGTCAGGCAAATTGGCTGTGTGACCCTGGGCAATTCACTAAACTTCTCTGGGCTCTAAGAACTGTGGAGATTGGTGGTATCAAAGAAGGTATTGATCACTGGGAGGAGTTTCCTATAACCATGAAGTCACTGGTCCCGTCATCAGCTTGTCCTTCCCTCCCTTCCTCCCTGCTCTTGGTAAAAGAAGCCAAGACTGCTAGGGCAGAGTGATGTAGACACTGGCAAGTGAGATCACCTTATCAGTTATTTTTGCTTAACAGGTTTCTTGGATACAAGGGAGGGGTCAGTTCCTGGGTGTGTGTGTGTAGATTTCTAGAAATGATCAGTGTGCAAAAACAAAATACTTCAATAAAACCTTTAACAATGTCACATGCAGTTCATCTAAATGCCCCATTGGAAAGTAAAGGGTAATAGGGAGGGGGAGGGTGGTGAGGCTGGGGAGGAGGAACCCTTCCCATCCCACAGGCTGATGTCAGGAAAGCATCATCCTGGTGTGGGATCCCCAGGCTAGCTGATCCCACCAGCTAGAAAGGATTGGTCCGGCAGAGCTCACTGAAGGGACCCCTCCCCAGGAGGGTGGCCACTAGCCCCAGTGATGGATAAAACTACCTTGGGGGACATTTGGGGGTGCAGAGGGAAGGCCGTCCCACTCCCTGAAATCCTCCTTACTCCGCTTGGGTGAAGGGGCTCATTCGGAGAGCCTGTAGACACCTCCAGTCTCCTCTGTAGTAAAATGAGTTTTGGGAGGGCAGGAATGAGAAGAGGCTCCAGACCTTCTCTAACACCCCCTCCCCAGGTATCTTAGCACGAGCCACTGGGCTTCCTCAGGCCCCACTTTTCTCTTGTCAGACGAGAGAGTGGGACTAGGCAGCCTCTTGGCTGGAGCTAGGATCTTCAGGGTGGGCCACACCTTAACCCTGACTGTCTCTAGATGTCACACACAGCTCAGCCAAGCGTTCTCCAGCTTCCCAGCTTCCTCCAGGTGGTGCCGCCCCTTCCACATTCCTGAGCTCACACACCTGCAGCCTTCCGGGCCTGTCACAGAGGGGTTGGGCCGGGGCGAGAGAGCTGTGTGGCTCAGTGACTGTGGCCTTTTCCAGAGAGCAGGCAGGCACCCACTGGTCCTAGGAGGCAGAGGGAGGATCGAGGGGAGTTCCCGGACAGGGCGAGAGGTAGCCTGACAGTCTTTCTGCCACATCCTTCCAGAGAGATGCCTGCTGAGTGGGACAGGGCCTTTTGAAGGACAGGCTCTCCGACTAGCACAGAGGCCAGCGGCATGCAAAGGGACGAGGAGCCCCAGCCTTCGGACCCAGCTGCCCCTACCATCAAGGTGGTCCTCGTGGGTGATGGGGGGTGCGGCAAGACGTCTCTACTGATGGTCTTCGCCAAGGGAAAGTTCCCTGAGGTGAGTCCTGACTTCCATACAGCTGGGTACACACGGACACACATGCCATATCCCCTTCTTCACATTTACACATCTTCCTCCCCAACCCTCTCCTAAGAGATCCCAGAGGGGAAATGGGGGGAAAGGTGCCTGGGTGTGTGTGGGGACCTTCCCAAGCAGTTTGCTCAGCTTGGCATGTTCAGGGTTTGATGCAGAAAGGCCTAGACTGGCCTCAGTTCCCTCCCCTTCTGCCATTCTCCCCAGCCGGTCCTTCAAAGACTAACCCAGAACCAACTGAGACATTTCACCAGCCTCTGTTCTAGCCTCTTCTACCCATCTGAACTCCCTTCCAGATCAGCCCCTCACTCACACCAAGAGCTTTTTCTTAATGCCCTGGCTGGGCTGTCCTTTGTTCACTTGGGATACAGTAATAATATTATTATTAATAGCATTGACATAGCCCTTTGGGGTTTGCAAAGCTTTCCCTGGATTATCTCAGGATCCTAGTATGATAATGTCCACTTTACAGATGAGGAAACTGAGGCTGAGAGAGGGACATGATTTGCCCCTGGGTCACACAGCTAGGAAGGGGAAGGATGTAGTATCTGAACCAGGTCTTTCTAGCTGCAAGTACAGCGCACTACCCGCTGGGCAACTCAGCTGTAGCTCTTTTTGTCTCTAAACTGAGTGCTCATGTTCCATTGCTTTTCTGGTTTACAAATGTCCTTTATACATGATCTTGTTTCAACACTTTACTGTTCAGCAAACACCAAGCTGGCACCTAGGCCAAGTGGGCACTGAGCCTGGGCCTCAGGCAAAGGGAGTTACTGCCCGCGGGGAGCTCCCTCTCTAACCACAGGCTTAGCTTCTTTGTCCTGAACCCCCACCTAAGCTGCATCCTACCTCCACTTCCCCCCAGGCTCCCAAGGGCCACCAGGGGGAGTGATGGGAGCATCCTGACCACAAATGCCAATCATGGGCATCATAGGTGAGAGGCAGGGATTAGAGCTGGGGTTTCACTGGCAAAGGGATCTCTCAGATGAGCAAACCCTCTACACTGCCACAGGTTGGAACCTTCTCTGGAGTCACAATGATGGGGCACAGTTTATAAGGCAGGTGAGGGAGGGGTCTTTGTGTAAAATGCTGTGTATGTGCATCCTTTTTGCCAAAGAAGACCACGCCATCAGAGAAATGATGACATGACTTGCACTTGACTTTGTTTTGAGTGAGGGAGGGCTGTGCAGGTCACCAGTCTCACTTCTCCTCCAGAGCCATCTGAATCCAGTGACCTGATATTCATCTGGATGACTGGAGATGACCCAGGATGAGGCAATTGGGGTTCAGTGACTTGCCCAAGGTCACACAGCTAGTGAGTGTCAAGTGTCTGAAGTGAGATTTGAACTCAGGTTCTCCTGACTCCTGAACTGGTGCTCTATCCACTGCACCACCTAGCTGCCAGGAACAGAGAGACTGAGGGAACGAGCCTCAGGGACGGAAGGAAGGGGCTCTCTTTCCTCCTGGCCCAAACCTTACCAACAGCCTCAGGCCCTAGAGGACAATGGTGGAAAGTTGGACCCTTCCCAATCTGGCTCCCTTCTATTTTTCATATTTCATCATGTATGATGTATGATGCCTTTTATTTTGACATCATGTTCATTCCCAAATATAGCCTTCCTTTCTCCTCCTCCCTATCAAGGCTTTCTTTTGATAAATATTAAAAAGAAAAAAAAAACCCTCTTCAGCAAAGCTAACAAAATGGTTGTATCTGCTAGGATATGCATGACTCCACACCCATAGTTCCCCATCTCTTCAATGAATTTATAGGATCCTAAGGCCAGAAGTGATTCCGCTGGCAAGGTCTTTAATCAAATCAGTCCATTTTACAGATGAGGACCATGGGAGTAATGGACTCTAAATCAGAGAGCTTTTTACTGGCCCAGATACCACCTTCCTCATCCCCCATGTATTCTCCAGCTGGTCTGCACATGACATTCCATCTCTGGCCTCCAGGCCTTTATCCAGACTGTGCTCTAAGTCAAGAATGTGGTCCCTGCTCCTTTCCTGCCCCTCTAATTCTCTCTTGTCTTGGCTTTGCTGAGGCTAGGCTGCTGCTTCTTGCATGCAGGCCCATCCACCCTCTGAATTCCAGCACCAAAACCCCTGGGTTGGGGGGACGGGACTAGACAGCTCCTGCAGGAAGGTTTTGTTTCCCTGGGGATGGGGAGTGGGAGGGCGCCAAGGCCTGCCTGAGCTTGAGGGAATTCTTTTGGAATCAGAGCCAGGCCCTGTGCCCATCCCCTGCCCCTCCAGAACCCCACTCTGAGTGACCTGGGAGAGGGAGGAGGGGCTCTGGCCCTCTAGCTCCTGAGTGGATCAGATTAGCTCATCATCACTTTCACACTCCTGGGGAGGCACTGATGGAGAAGTGGGGGAACGCTCAGGTCTAGGAAGCAGAGATGAGGACATCTTGGGGAAGTCAGCCCAGTCACTCTCAGCCATCTTGTGTTTGCCCTTCCATCACAAGGTCTGCGTCCCAGTCTCATTCCCTCACTAGAATGAGTCCCAGGAATATTCCTGTTTCTCTATTTTCCCATCTGACCACCTTGCTACAAAAGGGAGGTTTTGTCTGAGGTCTCGGAGGGCCCTCCCAGCTCTGCCCTTGAAAATTCCAGTTTGATGGGGCTATGGCACTCTAAACCTGGCAGGCTGGGGTTGCTGATAAGCCAGCCAAAAGGGATGGCACAAGACCAGCATTAGGGGCCTACCTAGTGAGATGCAGGAGGGAAGGCACAGGATGAATTCTCTGGCTTCATCCCAACTGAGTTGTAAGATCACTGGCCTTGAGAGGTAGGCAGTGCAAAGGTTGCCATTCCTACTTTGTGGATAAAGAAACTGAGGCTCCGGAAGGTTAAAGAACTTGTCTAGGGTCACACTCCCAGTCAGCAGGACTCAAACTTCCACCTTTCTTCTTCCCCCTGGAGGCTTAGCATGGGCATCCTTGTTTCCTTCCATGCCTAACACTGAACCTTCCTAAAGCATGACCTCCAAGCCCTGGGCAGGGGTGGCTGGAGGGCACTTATTATGGGCCAGGCTTGGCTCAAGACCATGGGGGACCAAATGCAATCAATGAACAATCTCCACCTGTGCGGTCATGGTGGCGAGCCCAAAGATGAGTGCAAAGAGAATCAGTGTAAGAAAGAACTCTGGTTCTGGCTGGGCACAGACTCGGGGATCCTCCAGAACTTTTCCCTTCCCTTTCTATCCCCAGTTCTCAGCACCGTGCCTGGCATGGTGGGTGCTTCAGAAATGCTTGCTGGAATGGACTGGGGGAAGGGAGGGAGCACAAGGAAACTTCTTGTGACCTGCAAAATTATCTTCTTTAGCCTTTCTCTGCCCGCCTCACATCAGTGAGGTGCCCCCACTCCTGACCCTTGACCTCCCCTAAGATTGCTTGTCTTATTGTACCCTGTCCTGTATCCATTCTCCTCCCTGCTGACTCAGAGGCCCCAACTGCCCTTCTGAGTCACTCCCTGAGCCAGTCACAGCTGGGTGGGGTCCTGCCCTCCTCTTCCATGGTTTCACTCTCTGCCCTGAGCCCCGAGGAGGTGGGAGGCCACTCCCTCTGAGACAAGAGCAGCCCCCTCCCCTCCACCTGCCCCACTGACCCGGCTCCCATTGCTATGACTTGCCACAGTGAAGAGGAACTGGGAAGTTTCCACTTGGTAGAAGGGAGACTTGGTTTCATATAATCCCAATGTTCATACAATTCCTGATCTCAGGCTGACCATCTCTCCCCTTCCACGAAACTACCTGTCCAAGGGGAAGCCAACATCTGACCTGGTCACAGTTTCCCTTCATTTTTTCCTTTTCTTTCCCAGCATCTCTCCAATATCCTCTTCTCTCCTCTGCTGTTTCCACTAGCCTGGCACAGGCTCTCATATCTTCACACCTGGATTACTGAAATCATCTGCTGGCTGGTCTGCCTGTCACAAATCTCTCCCTACTCCAGTCTACTTTCCTAAAACCCAAGCCCAACCATGTCACTCCCCTACTCAATTGATATCAGTGCTCCCTATGGTCTCTAGGATCAAATACAAAATTCTGTTTGGTGTTCAGGACCCTTCCTGGCCTAGCCCATCCTGCCTTGCCAGGTTTCTTACACCCTCCTCCTCTGTGGGCCAAACTCTTGGCTGTCCCCATGCCTGGAAGGCTTTCCCTGCTCATATCTCCAGGAAGCTCTCCTGAGCCCCTTCCTGCTTGTGCCTGCCCTCTCTAGATGAGCTCCAACTGGTGTGTAAAACGCTTATTTGCTCAGTGTTCCCCCATCAGATTGTAAGTTCCTTGAAGGCATCGACTGTCTTTTGCCTTTCCTGTATCCACAGAGCTTGTCACGATGCCTTGTACATCCTAGCCTCTGACTTGGGGGCCTTTGGCCTCCCCACCCATCATTAAATGCCTTTTGTCTCCTTCTGCTCAGGCCTACGTACCCACTGTCTTTGAACGGTATTCCATGGTCTTGCAGCTGGAGGGCAAACCTGTGAATCTCTACCTCTGGGACACAGCAGGTAAGTTGGCTGCATAGGGGGAATGGGATGGATGGATGGTGTGGGGAAGATTGTGGAGGCTTAGAACGCGAAACATGCCTGCCTTCCAAGGGCCCAAGCGCACAGGCTAAAGTTGGAGAGGGAGGAGGAGGGAAGGGCTTACACCTGTACTAATTGTCCTCTCTGCCCCACAAAATGCCCTCATCTCCCTTCACTCTTGTGTGTGTCAACATCCCTGGACTCTGGGCCCTGCCCTCTGAGAGCTTCCAGTCCCAGAGAGCGATGTGCACAAAAAGTCTGGGATGAGGCAGATTGGGCTAGGAGTCAAGGGAGGTGGGGGCCACAGCTGTCTGCCCACAGGTCACTGACCTGCCCTAGATCGGTGCCCTCACCTTTCTCTGGCTGCTACACACAAAAGCCTGCTCTTTGCCTTAAGAAGTACCCACCATGTGGCAGTTTACTGCTCCACCCCAAATGAGTCCAAGGCTGGGAAGGGGAGTCAGGTCTCAGAGAACCAAGTCTCCCCTACAGTTCACTGGCCTGGGCCAGACTGCAGGGTTCCTGCCCCAACCTGGCTGGCCATCCTCCAAGAACCCCTCACCAGGTGACTGCCCAGGTGAGCAGGTGGGCACGGCATGCACAGCGGGTCATGGCAGGCGCTATTTCAGGCTGGCTAATCCAAAAGCTCCCCATCCCTCAGGAGGCCCTCCTTCACCACTGCTATCCATCCCTCCCTTCACAGTTTAAGTACCCCACTGAACAAATGAGGAAAGCCTTTAGCTCTTAAGTCTCTGTGCCAAACACAGCCTTTGGTTTCAGCCTCTTATACTGTTGTCTGAATGTTCCACAGATGAGGGAGATGGAGAGCTTCTGAGTGCAGGGCACAGTCTGGTGCCCTGGATTAGGAATCAGGAGCTCTGGGGGCCCATTTTAGAACTGAGCATAGCTACTCTACATAGGGAATGTCTCAGGATCTCTCTAGGCCTTGACTTCCTCCACTGTGAAAAGACAGCCCTCCCCAATTCTGACTGGGAAGGCCCCTCCCAGCTCTGACAGGTCACTAGGTGGCACCATGGAGAATAGAGTGCCCTGGGCTTGGAGTCACAAAGATCCATCTTCCTGGGTTCCAATCCAGCCTTAGACACTTACTAGCTGTGTGACTCTGGGCAAGTCATTCCACCCTGTTTGCCTCAGTTTTCTCTTCTGTAACATGGGCTAGAGAAGGAAATGGCAAACTACTCCACTGTCTCTGCCAAGGAAACTCCAAATGGGGACCCAGAGAGTCAGACAAAAGTGAAAAGTGACTGAGCCAAAACAAACCAGCTCTGACATTATCTTGTCCTAACCTTTCTCCTCAGCTCAGACATTCCATGTCCTTTTTTTAAATAGTGTTTTATTTTTTCCAATTACATGTAAAGACATGACATTCCATGTTCTAATGGTCCCTCTCAGTTCTGATGCTCTAACGTTCTATGTGCAGGAATTCTTAACCTGGGACAAGTCCATGAACTTGTTTTTAAAAAACACTTTTGTAATAACAGCTAATAGCTAGCATGTGCGTATGATGTGCAAAGCACTTTACAAATATCTCATTTTATTCTGGTGACTAGTTTTTTTTGTCATTTTTTTGAGGGGGAGGGGGAAGCAATTGGGATTGAGACTTGACCAGGTTAGTAAGTATGTGAGGCCAGATTTGACTCAGGTCCTCTTGAGCACAGGGCCAGGGCTCTATTGGATCAATGTTTTTCAAAATAATTGGTTTCTTTTGTAATTCTATGTGTTACATATTCTTTGCACTTAAAAATGTGAATCTGAGAAAGATGCCCAGGCCTCATCAGACTGCCAAAGGGATCCACGCCACAAATAAGCTTAAGAACCTCCATTTTTTTCTTTTCCCTTTATAAAAAATACTTTCAATTCCACGGAAAAACAATTTTTACCATTTGTTTCTTTCAATTTTGAGCTGTGAATTCTTTGCCTCCCTCTCCTTCCCCCTTCCCTAAGACAGCAGCGATTTGCTAGCGGTTCCGGAGACCTGCCATTTTGTGTTCTGTTCTAAGGGTCCTCTTTCCTCTGGGATTGCATGGCTCAAGGGCCCTCCCAGCTCTGGCAGCGCATGAATCTGGTCTCCTTTGGCCCCTCTCCTGTTGCTAAGCACACATGGTGACGGTGACAGTGACAAGCAACCGGTGAGGGCTCAATCAATACCCAGACCAATGAAATCAACAGCAGACACACTGACTGTAGCTCTTTCAAAGCAGATGAAGTCCAAATGGACGGGGGAGAGAGGAAGTGAAAAAATGGCGCTAGAGAGACATTTTACATGTCAACATTTATTTAAAAATATAAGTAGAACTTCATGTTGAATTAATGATTAGTGATGTTCAGCAGTAAATAGTAATTTAGGGAAGGTAAATGAAGAGGAAGGGAGAGCCAGGCCTAGCCCCTAGGAGACATTAACTCTGAGCCCCTAGGAGCCCTGAAGGGCAGGACTGCCAGGCAGAGACATTTCCCTGGGGGGCATGTCACCTTCGGGCTGTGTCCTCTGCAGGCACTCCCATCCCTGGCGTCTTTGGGTGGACCATAACTGCTCTTTTTCCCTGGTCATTGGCAGGACAGGAAGACTATGACCGCCTACGCCCCCTGTCCTACGCTGACGCTCAAGTGGTGCTCATGTGCTATGACGTCATGAGCCCCAACAGCTTCGACAATATCCTTTCTAAGGTCAGTGCACTGGGGTGAGGTGACAGGTGGTGCCCCCATCTTCCTCCTCCTGAAAGGTCCCTCAGAGATCTTCCATAACTAGGTCATGGGGAAGCAGAATAAATACTGGATTTGGGGTTAAAGAGCCTGGATTCAAATTCTGATTTGGTGACTTAATACCTGTGTGACCTTAGACAAGTCACAAGTCCCTGCCATCTTGAAAATCTGAGTCTATATGATCTGACCTCCATGGTGGGAGCTGGTGGGTGCTGAATTCTATAGCCGCCAAAGTGGGGACTCTGCCCTAACCTTGAGGCTTCGGGCAGCTCCTAGCCAGGAGGGCCATGGGCTCCTTTAGTTTGTGTGAAAGGCCTGACTTGGCTCTGAGATCTGGGAACCAGCTCCCACTGGGTCATGGACTCCTTCAAGCCTCAAAGACCTAGGCTGTCCATAAGATTAGAACACAGTGCTAATAATACAGAAGCTTGGAATAGATTAAGCCTCCTGGGGATTAGTAAACTTTGCTTTGTTCAATAGTAGGGTCCACATGGGAGGGTGTGGACGGTGCAGGGGAGCTCTCCCTACTGCTGCAGAAAGAATTCCAAGCAGGCCAGGTACTATAAGTCCTAGCAGGTCATAACAGTAGCTAAGAACTGGAGCCAGCAATCTGATGGGGCTTCATGGAATCAGTGGAGACTTGCAATAGCTCTCTGAAAGGCTGGTGCTATTACTGTCCTATTTTATAGGTGAGAAAACTGAGGCTAGCCTGCTTCCCTTTGTGCAAGGACATTAGGATGGCACAAGCTCTCCCATTTCCCCTGGAGGTAGTGAGGCCTGACTCATGGCCTCCCTCCCTCCTACAGTGGTATCCGGAGGTGACACACTTCTGCCCAGGGGTACCCATCATCTTGGTAGGCTGTAAGACGGATCTACGCAAGGACAAGGTGCTGCTGAAAAAACTACGGCAGAACCGCCAGGAACCCATCACCTACCAGAAGGTATCAGCCTCACGCTACCCCAGCCTCTCTGTGAGGTAGTGACTTCTCCATCACAAGAGGGCTTCGAGGGGATGCTGGAGGACCTCCGAGGCCTCTTCCCCCTCTCTGCCAGCAGGACCTCAGGTCTAGGACACTCTCTGTGTCTTGCCACAGCAACATTCAGGAGAAAGAGAAGGACCCTAGCTTATCTACTAATCCCCCATAGTTTCTGGGGTGGGACAGCTGTGTTGAGGAGATATAGAGGCTATAACCTGGGGGGAGTGGGGCCAGGTAGCCCTCCCAGGGCAGGAGGCAGCTGCCTCCCAACTCTGCACAGGCCCAAAAGAATCTCCCTAAAACAATTCCTAGATGTGTCACTGAGTCTATCAACAACCCTGCCCCCCCCGCCACCAAAACACACATTGTTGGACCTGGACTAGCTCTGGGGGTCTACCTCGTCCAAAGGCCTGTCGTCAGATCTGTGCTGGGGATGACCAAAGTCTAGCTAATCCCTGATCCCTCCCTGTGTGGGCTTTAGAGGCCTGGGTGTTTGGGGGGTGGGGTGGGGAATGTCATCCTGACTAAACACTACAAAGAAACTGGGGGTGAGTGCTCTGGTGAGGCACAAAACCAAGTGTGATCCGAGGCCTGTGTGAGGGAAAAAGTCATCCCTGGTTCCTGGCTCCCTCCCCTCTTTCTAGCTGGATACCATTAACACAGTATATAGTTCAGCTCAACAAGCTGAGAGTGTAGCCTTCTTTTATCAGCCTCCCTCCACTCCCGGTCCCTGCTCCATCCCTCCTCCTGTCCTCTCCTCTCCTCCTGGTCCCTGCTCCATCCCTCCTCCTGTCCTCTCCTCTCCTCCTGGTCCCTGCTCCATCCCTCCTCCTGTCCTCTCCTCTCCTCCTGGTCCCTGCTCCATCCCTCCTCCTGTCCTCTCCTCTCCTCCTGGTCCCTGCTCCATCCCTCCTCCTGTCCTCTCCTCTCCTCCTGATCCCTGCTCCATCCCTCCTCCTGTCCTCTCCTCTCCTTCTGGTCCCTGCTCCATCCCTCCTCATCTCAGACTCTGTCCAAGGTTCAGGATCATTAATCCAGCCCCCTTATTTCACTACATAGGGTAATAGAGCACAACAGAGTTCACTGATGACCAAGCTGCGGTCTTCTGATCCCCAAGCCAGTACTTTCCCACCTGCAGTTCCATTCAACAGTTCAATAAAAGTTTATTAATTAGCTCCTATGTGCCAAGCTCTGTGCTAAGCACTAGGGTAAAAAATGAAACTGTCTTTATCTTCAAAGACTTTGAATTGGGAGGAGAGGAAGCAGGGGTGTAGGGAGACACACATACTATGAGGACACAGTTACCTGCAAGATAATTTGAGAAGAGACCAAGAAAACACTACTAGGTTTAGTGCTAAGAGACCAATGGAAGGTCACCTTGGAGAGAGCAATTTGAGTGGAGGCTGGGCAGTGGGGCAGGGGAGGCCCTGAATGTAGATAGCACTTTGTAGGAATTTGGTAGTAAAAAGGAAGATAGACAGAAGGTGACAGCTTGAGGGGATGGCAGAATCAAGTAAAGGTCTCTGGAGGATGGGCCACTCCCCTCCCCCCCAGCATGTTTTTGGGCAGTGGGTAAGTAGATAGGGAGACATGAAGATGAGAGAAAGGGAAGGACTGACAGGCCAAGCTTCAGAAGGAGGAAGGAGGGAATGAATCAAAATGTAGATAAGTTGGTTTGTCCTGGGCAAGTTTTGAGGTGTGGAAATGTCCAGTCTCAATGTGGGCAGGGAAGTCAGAGCCAGAAGAAGAGAGAGTTCTGTCTCATAGAGAATGAGTTGGGGGTTTCAGGGGAGAAAAAGTGTTGCCATCTCTTGCTCCAGAGACTGACTAGAGAACCCACTGGGGAAGGGTAAAAGTCTCGGCAGCAGGAAGGGGCAGGCTGATGATGGCTAACATGGCCCTGGTGTAGAAGGGTCCATGTGGCTGCATGACTTCCTCCAACTTTGAGCCTCAGAAGAGTTTGAAAGCTTCACTAGATAGGGTGTGAGGGACACACATGGCATCTCTCTCTCTTTGTAGTGACTACTATGGTTGTGAAAAAATTCTAGTTCTTGAAGGAAGCCTGAGAGAAAAGGATCATAGCACCTAGAGATGGGATGGACCTTAGCAAGCACCTATTCCAAACTTCACCTTTTGCAAATAAGAGAACTGAGGACTCAAGAGGTGACATGCCTTGCCAAGGTCTCCCAGTCAGTAAAATGTGTGCCTGGATCCCAGGTCCACTCCTCAGGGCCAATGAATCTAAAAAGAAGCCAGGCCAGTGACTTTCCCAGCTCATGCTTGGGCTAGAGGGAAGGGCAAGACTGAGGATGCTAGGGAGGGGGACATTGATGCCGAGGCTGCTTTTTGTTCTCTCCCCCAGGGCCAGATGATGGCAAGATCAATTCGAGCAGTCACTTATGTCGAGTGCTCCGCCTGGCTCCAGGACAACGTCCCCTCTATTTTCCATGAGGCGGCAGTGGCTGCCCTCAGCGGTCACAAGCACCGTCGTCGAAGGCCAAGGATGGCTTGGAAAGGCTGCCTGGTGACCTGAAGGCTAAGGTCACATCTCCCATCCCCCACAGCGAGCATGGAGATCGGGCCAGAAGGCCTGGCCCCTTCGTTCTCCTCTGAAGAGGAGCACAAGGGGCTGAGCAGGCTGGGCTGCCTCAGCCTCTGACCCCAGGGCTGTGATGATGAACTATCTTCCACATACTAAAAATAAACCGATTCCTATGACCCTAAAAGGCGGCCTGTGAGAGCCCCTAGGACCTGGGAGAGGCTGAGTGAGGCTCCACAGAGGCCTCCCACAAAACTGGGCCAGGGATCTCCTACCACCACTTGGCCCAATGGTGCTTCCTCTGGATGTGAGCAGAATTAGAGCCTGGCTACCCTGGAAGCTGGGAGGAGACTCATGCACCCCCACTCTCCAAAGGAATAATAATTATTATGAAAACAACTCATTGCTTTAGGTCTCTCTTCTGACCCTGTCAAGAGTAAGGATAACTCACATGGAGTGTGTTTAGTTTGGCAAGGCAAGGCTTCTGGGCCCCATTTTACAGATGAGCCACTCAAAGACCCAAGGGTGTGCCAGGAGCATGGCCTGCAGAAGCACCCAACCTGCCAGCTGAACCTGGTACCCAGTCAGCCCGTGTGGCCCTAGCCTGAGCTGGGGATTTTGTTTCCCTAGAGAAGGACCTTGCATCTGGGCCTCTGCCCTTTAACCTGACCTCTTCTGGCTCCTCGGGGTGCTCCACCCTAGGAGTAGCAGTTGGGGTGTGTACCAACAAGGACGTGAGGCCCGGTCCTGATGACATCGTAATGGAATCAGATCAAATGATGCTGAGTCTAGTGTCTGGCACATAGTAGGGACTTAATTAGTGCTTGTTCCCTTTCTCCATAAGAGGCACTGGTTCAGAACTTGGGTCTAGTTAACTGGTTCATTAAAGGCTTGATGTGGTATTTGGGCAAGTCCCTCCTCTCAGGCCTCACGGACTACTTTAGAAAATTCAAAAGCCTAGAGGCCAGGTGCCTAGGCACTGGGCTGGGAGTCTCCTTGAAATGGGCTTTCTCTATAGTGACCAAAGTCAGGTTCAAACACTCCTCTGCCAACTGTCTGAAGAGCTGCCCACTGATGCGGTTCATGTGGCTCTAGGGCTAAGTCACCTCATCTGAGCCATACAACCACTCTCCATGGGGGAGACTGAGGCCCAGAGCAGTTCAGTGACCCGTGCCATAGCCTCCAGCCCCGTGATATGGGAGGGCCAATCTCAAGTCTCCCGGTGCTCAGAAATGAGCACAGTGCACACTGTGGTAGAGCCAAAGCTGCCTAGGGCACTTGTCGTGTCTGGCACCTAGTAGGCATTTAGCACACACCTGTTGACTGCTCATTGAATTCCACCAATGGTGCATTTCCTAACAATAAGCACTTGCTGGTTTGAAATCTTACTGTGTATTTAGCTCTGAGGGGAACCCAAAGAGAAGACACAATCTTTGTCTTCACAGATCTCACAGTCTGGGGAAGAAATCACACCAAATACCTCATGATTAGGGCTCATCCCAAGGGCGCCACCTGTCTGCTGCCCTCCAAATCTGCATCTCTGCCTTGACAAGTCTCCCACTCCGCCTGTCCCAAACTTACTGTTACAGTTCTGGGGACCACCCTGAGCCTCCAACCTCGGTATCTTCCTCCTCCTTCACCTTCCATAACCAGGCTGCCACCAAGGCCTTCCCATTTCATCTTTGCTGAGTCTCCAACATGCCCCCTTCTCCCCTTTGACACTGCCCCTCATCACCTCCTGCCTTGATCACTGCAATAGTCACTGGCGGGAAGGGTCTGCCTGCCTCAAGTCTCTCCCCACTCCAGTAATCTTCCTAAAGTCCAGGTCTGCCCATGTCACTCCCTACCCAATAAACTCCAGAGGCTCACTAACACCTAGGAGATCAAACAAAATGCTGCCTTGCATTTAAAGCCCTTCATCATGAAGCCCTCACCTACTTCCCCAGGTTTCCTTGATTCTCTCGGCTCCCAGAATTCTCCCTGGCTGTCTCGCCTTTCTGGAATTCTCTCCCTCTACTCTACATACTAACCTCCCTGGCTTCCTTCAAGTCCCAGTTAGGATCCTGCCCTTCTTGATCACCCCTAATGGGAGTACTTCCAATCTGTCTTATCTCTAGTGTGTTTGTGCAAAGTTGCTTTCATATTGCCTCCCCACTGGACTGGGTGCTCATTGATGGCAGAGATTGTCTTTTGTCTTTCTTTGCATCTCCAGAACCTAGCACAGGAACCAGTGCATTCTTGATTTGTCACTCTTTTGTTATTTGCCACATTCCGTCTTCAACCCAACCCAGTCAGTCTAATGATGTGCATTACTGCCCCAAACATGTAGCTACTAGTTGGGGAAGGAAAGGACTGGTATCGAACCAGAGCTGGGGCCAGGGAGTGGGAGCCATGGTAAGCACCAGCTAAATAGTGTGTGTGGGGCAGCTAGGGAAGATACCCCAACCCTCAGAGTCTGGGTCTTAGGGCCTTGGGGCTGGCTCTTGACTGAGAAGGGAGGAAAGAAGAGACACAAGGAAGGGAGGCAACTGGAGTGGAAACCCAAGGAGTCATCCCCTTTGCAGACCCCACCTGAGCATCCCTGTGGTAGGTGGGGTTCAAGGAGCTCTGAGTCACATCAGGAGGGTAGGGCCAGGGACATGCCTCCTGGGGCACTGACACATTACTCCAGGAAGGTGGGGAGCCCTGCCTAAGCCTGCTTGGCAACTCCTGCTCTGAGAAGCAGCAGCCAGCATGGAGGCCCTGGGCCAGAAGTTCCCATCATGACATCACCGCCTCCAACCTTCTGGCTGGAGTGGGTGCTTTCCTGTTTGTGCAAACTGGAGCCAGAGAAGTTCCTGGGAGCAGCCCAGATCACTGGGGCTGCTCCCTGCTGCATGCTGGAAGGCGGGGGCTGGGCCCCCTCCAGTGCCCCTGGCTTTCTCCTCTGCCTCCACCTCAGGAGCTGAGGCCTTACCTCTCAGTTTCTAGGGCTGTCTCCCTGTTACTGTCCAGGGTATCCATTTTGAGGACACCCTCTCCTCCTCTGTCTAGCAAGTGCTCTTATGTAGCACTTTACATGGGTTGGCTAATTTGACCCTCATGACAAACTTGGGAGGTGGATGCTCTCATTATCCCCATTTTGCAGATGAGAAAATGGAGGCAGACAGAGGTGAGAGCATTTGAATTTATCTTGCATGGGATGCAGAAGTGCTCCACAGTGTGGGAAAGCTGATCTCCAGGGTCCATGGTGCTACTGCCTAGGGAAGGAGCAGCCCAGAGACTGAAGATGGCAGGGAAGGCAGCAGAGGCCCCCAGAGCCTACGGGCTGGAATCTGCTGACCAACAGGCCAGGCAGCAGCACCCACTTGGTGTCTCAGAACCTCCAAGAAGGCTTGGGGGCTCCTTGGGCAGTGCCCACACCTGCCAGCAGAGGGCAGCAAGGCCCCAAAAGGCAGGGAAGCGGAGAGAGGCTCCTAGGTTCCTTCCAGGCCCTCCCTTTTCAGAGGAGGAGCCTCAGGCCCAGAGTGGGTTTGGGAACTGTCCAAGGTCACACAGGATAAAGCCGCAGAGGCAGGTTTTGGCGGTGTCAGTGCTAACACCTGCGTAGTGTTTTAAATTCAGTCCAATAAACATGTTTTAAGCACCTTGTTAGTCATTTTTTCAGTCATGGCTGACTCTCCATGGCCCCACTGAGAGTTTTCTTGGTAGAGACACTGCAGTGGTCTGCTGTTTCCTTCTCCAGCTCATTTTATAGATGAGGAAACTGAGGCAAACAGGGTAAGTCACTTGCCCAGGGGCACCCAGCTAGTTAAGTGTCTGAACTCAGGAAGATATCTTCCCGACTCCTGGCCCTCATTAAGCATCGATGGCACAGAGACAAATAAATCAGTTGCTGTTTTATAAGCTTACCTTATAAAGAGGCAGCTAAGGGACAGTAGACAGAGGTTGGGGCCTAGAGTCAGGAAGATATTAGCTCAAATCTGGCCTGGGTGATCCTGGGCAAGTCACTTTAATGCTGGCTGCCTCAGTTTCTTCATCTGTAAAATAGGGATAATAGTAGCACCACCCCTAGGGTAATACATGTAAACACTGTATAAACCTGAAATCATTATCATTAGCTAATATTACCATAATCATTAGCTAATATTACCATGGCGGGGAGGGGATGCACATATAGGAAAATAAATGCAAAGTAATTTCAGGAGAGAGGGAGAATGAACATGTGGAGGGGAGGAATCAGGCAAGGCCTCCTGTAGGTATCTGAGCTGGGCTTTAGTTAGGGAAGGGGAGGAAGGAACATAATCCAGGCACCCACATGGGGAACAGTGAACAGGAAAGTGTGTCTAGACTACAGAATGACCACAGCGGAGCAGGAGATATGGATTTGGGATCGATTCCTTCCTCAGATGTTAGCCGTGTGACCCTCTGTGCTGAGCTTCTCTCTCTGTAAAATAAAGGAGTTAGACTCCATCACCTCTAAGGCCCCTTCCAGGTCTAAACTCATGGGCTTATGATCCTCTGAGAAGTTGCTGGGGTGGAACCAGTTTGTCCCAGAGGCCAAAGGGAACTCCTGAGCAGTATTCAGTTCAGATCAGTGCTTGGCAGCTATGCAGAAGATGGGATGCGGATGGGAAGGAGAGCTGGAAGAAGATCAATCATGAATCTCTGTCACACTGAGGGATGATGAAAGTCTGAGTAAGGCTGGTAGGTGGAGAGGGGCAGATATGCCCAAGATGTCTAGAGGGAGGGTGGACAACAGCCACCAGACTGGACTTGGCAGGGAGGGAGAGAAGAGTTAAAGATGCCTCTTTGACTGGGAAATCAAGAGAAAGAAGAAAGAGTAGAGAAGAGTTAGGTTTGGGGGAAAATAGGGTGAGTCATTTTGAACATATTTTGTATAAGGTACCTATAGGACGTGCAAGTGGAGATAACCAGCAGTCAGCTGGTAACACAGGAATGGAGTTTGGGGGACCAGACTTAGCTGAGGACTGCATGGGGGGAGGGTCTTTTGCAAAGAGATGAAGACTGATGATGACACCCAGGGGAGGAAGGAATAAAAGGCTCAGAGGAGCCCCAGAGGATGTCCACAGTTAGCCACAGGAGTCATATCCAGTAAAGAAGTCAGAGAAATGGGAGATGGCAAAATAAGAACCATGAGAGTGTCTAGAAGAAGGGACCGGTCAATAGTGTCACCGGCTTCAGAGGAGGTGAACAGGAGGCCCTTGATTTAGTCACTAAGAGATCATTGGCAAATGGAATAGAAAAGGAATGTATGATTGTCTACTTAAATTGACAGAACAAGGAATAGGGAATTGAGGCTATCCAACTTCAGAAAAGAGAATGTGAAAGGTGGAAAGGAAGAACCAAAGAGAAGAATCCTTACAGGTGAAAGAAGAAGGAATATTTATAGTACATAAATTATTTTCTAAAATTGAAAAATAAAATTCTACTAAACACCTTTTATGAGACAAATATAGTTCTAATATCTAAACCAAGGAAGGATAAAACAAAGAGAACCATAGAATATCATAAGTAAATATAGAAGCATATATTTTAACAAAATAATACAGTAAAACACCTTCAACATTATTTACCATGATCATGTTGGATTCATATCAGAGATAAGAAGATGGTTGAAAATTAGGGAAAAAATTAACATAATTAATCATATAAGAAACAAAACTATAGGATATCAATAGTTGCAGAAAAAGCTTTGACAGAATATAAAACCCAGTCCTGCTAGAAATCCTACAAAGCAAAGACAGAGAAGGTTTATTTTTCTAATACGACAAAAACATAAATCTAACAACAAACTAGCATCATTTACAAGGGTGGAGTATTAGATACTTTTACAATAAATAAATGATGTTTCCTTTCCCCACCATTAACTGATATAGTTTTAAGAAATGCTAATGATAACAATAAAATGAGAGAGAAATTAAATGCGTAAAACGAGAGAAAACTATTCCCATTTGCTGAATACATGGTGATTTACTTAGCAAATCTCAGAGAAATCTCAGAGATCTTCCAGTAAAGTTGTCGGATACAAAATAACCTCACCCTGTCCCCGTCCCCATCATATTTCTAAATAGTAACAAAATCCAGGAGGAAATAATAGAAAGGAAAGTCCCATTCAGAAAAACTACAAAACGTTTCAAATTTCTGTATCAATCTACCAAGGTATATTCAAGAATGATACAGATACAGTAACAAGCTACTTTTTTAAAGAAATAAATACCAACTTAAGTAACTTGAAGGATATTCAGTGCTCACAGCTAGATCATGCCACTGCAGTATAAATACTACCTAATTATTTACAGATTTTATGCTATGCTAATCAAACTACCGAGCTGAAACTTTATAAACCTAGACAAAAATAATAACAAAATTCATCTGGAGGAACAAAAGGTCTAGAAACTCAAGGGAAATAATTTTCCAAAGTAAGACTGCACCTCCAGACTCCAATTATACTATACAGCAGTATTCATCCAAACTCTTTGGTGCTGGTTAAAAAATAGAAAATCCTATCCATGGAACAAATCAGATGAAGAAGCATCAGGAATAAGAAAATTCAATCGGCAGAACACAAATTACTTGGGAAAAAATTTCCTAATTGACAAGAACTTCTGGGGAAAACTGGGAAGCCACCTGGCAGAAAGGAAGGGCAGAGCGCCACCTCTCTCATCTGCCACAAGGAGTTTTCGGCCAATATGTGACCTGGGGATTAAAGGTCACAATATTAAGAATTCACAAAGGGACGTGAGCCATCTCCTTCATTCATCCATCCAATAAGAGTTCATCATTTACCATTACATTGGGAAGCAAAGCACAGAACTTGTGGGCCCTAGAGGAGGGTCATCTTGAAAGTAAACTGCTAGGAAGAGTCTGGTGGAACATAGCCACTGATACACTGAGTGAGAAGAAGGAGATAGGCTGGGAGAGCTGGGGGCCACCAAACAGGTGTGCTTCAAACCAAGCACTGTAGCAGCTGGAGGGCTAGGCTGGACTGAGAATTGGACAACTGAGTTCCAGGTCATCTCCTGACTTTGGGACACTCCCCCAGACTCCACCTCCTGGCTGGCTGCACACACCCCCCACCTACTCCTCCAGCACACTCTCCCTGCTCCTCTTGGCCTCCTCAGAATCACTAACCCTCAGAGACTTAGCTTCCTGACTGCCCCTTAAAGTTAGGGCTTTCCCATTGTGTTTACTCCTTCCATCCCAGCCCCAGGAGAATGTAAGCCCTTAAGATAAGGACAGTTACCTCTGTCTTTGTAGCCCCAGAGCCTACCATGGAGACTAGCATAAAGGAGGCTTGGTGAGGAGAAACAAACATCCACTTTTCTGACCCTCCATTTTGTCATCTGTAAAATAGGTTCACTAATACCTGTACTGCCTATGTGAGTTATCATTCCCACTGTAAGGGAGTGGCAGACAGCACATGCTACAGGAGCTCAGAGGCCAGAGAGATGGCTCCAGAATCTGAACTGTGGAGCCAGAGGGAGGGGGTAGGGAGGGCCAGGACTGTCTGCTTTTGTATTTGTCTCCTTGGTCCTTGGCACACAGTCTGTGCTTCTAAGTACATTTTCATTCATTTTCCATTGCATCCTCAAAGAGGAATCAGGAGCACATGATCTTGTCCCTCTCCCTGCAGTGACCCAGCCTGCAAATGCCATCAGACTCAGCAGCCATAGTGTCCAGACTGGGGCAGCCCTAGGGGTGGGACACAACATCCCTTCCCCCCAACTTGCTGCAGGCTGTGCTTCAGGACCTCAAATACCCTATGCCCCTCAAGGGAGACCCTCCTGGTCTGCTCAGGCTTCCTGAATCAAACTAGGCCATCACTGACCTAAGACCCTGGCAGCCCTCTGAGCAATGGCCCCCACAGGTCCCCTCCCCCAGGAAGCTTATTCTTGGGCTGAAGCAGAGCCAGCTCAGCTCTCTGGAACAGGGAGCAGGGCAGGACAGAGTTCTCTGGGACATTATAGTCAATGTTAGTCTGCAAGGCATGGGCCTACTAGCCTCTGGCCTTTATCTGGACTGCTATGGGCATTTATTCAAGCCGAAATGACTTTCCAATGGGGTCCTTTAACAAAAAATGGATTAGGGCAGGTTAGAATGAAAGAGGTTATTTAGTACCTGCATATCCTCAAGCTGAGTCGCCTACCCCATCCCTCCCTAGGGCTGGGCCAGCCTCCTGAGTTCTGCTCTCTGGGAACCCCCCAGACCTGAGAACAAGGTGCAGATAGGATCTGCTTTTACCGAATTCTAGGAGGATCAGGGTTAGCGAGCCTGTGGAAAAGCAAGCTGCGTAACCAAGAAACAAAGCTCTCTCAGCAGTCCCAGCAGCCACTGGGCCTCCGTCTGCCTGCTGGGCAGGAAGGCTTCAGCACTGCAGGTTTGCGTTCAGGCAGGGCGGGCCCTGTGTGTGTGTGCATGTGTGTGCATGCGCACGCGCCACAGTGTGTGCATGTACCCACGCACGTAGGCAGCTCTGTACAAAGATAGATGAGACACAGGCGCCCCTGCCCCACCCCCACACTGCAGGGCACAGCATCCATGGAGTGGCCCGGTGTGGAGGCAGCACTGACAGGCCCCTCCTGCTGGAGAAGTGGTGTTTGAGGTGGTCTTTTGGGGGGGGGGGTGCCCTAGGATGTCACCAGGTGGAGCCCTGGTCCTCCTGGGGCACAGATGGGACATTCCAGGCACAGCATCCTCAAAGCTGCACTTAAAGGCACAGAGGTGGCCTAGCCCAGAATGGCTTTGGATGCAGGAAAAAACTCTAATAGTATCCCCAAGCCCAGATGAGACTGGAGAGATGGACCTGGGAAGAGGCTACCCCAGCCTACAGAACTGCTTCAAAAAAGGAAGCCATAGGAGGAGCCTTGTTAAATTAAAAGATCTGGAGCTAAGTAGAACCCTCAGAGACCGGGAAGGGATGGAAAGGAGACAAGCATTTCCTAAGCACCTACTTACTATGTGCCAGGTACTGTGCTAAACATTACACACACACACACACACACACACACACACACACACATCTCATAACAGCCCTGGGAGGTAGGTGCTATCTCCATTTTACAGATGAGGAAACCAAG
Organism: Bettongia penicillata ogilbyi; assembly: GCA_023548195.1. NCBI lineage: Eukaryota > Metazoa > Chordata > Mammalia > Diprotodontia > Potoroidae > Bettongia > Bettongia penicillata. The sequence goes on from JAJHZJ010000590.1 coordinate 8,563,553, forward strand.
GCAGAAGTGAAGTGACTTGTCCAGGGTCACAATGTTAGTAAGTGTCTGAGGCAGGATCTAAACTGAGGTCATCCTGACTCCAAGTCCAGCATCCTCTCCACTAAGCCACCTGACTGATGGACTGGAAGCCCCCAGAAGACAGGAACTCTCCCCTTTAATACAGTGTGTGGGGGACACAGGGAGAAAGTAAATGTTGTGCCACAGGCCAGACAAATATAGTGAACCTCAGTATCCCCTGCCCCACCCCCTGCCCAGCATGGCCTCCAGTAGAAGGACCCTTACCCACTTTGTGCAGAAGGCTGCTGGGCAGCTTTGGGTGGTGGTTGGAGGGAGAGGGCAGGTCTGATCCCTGCCTGAGGGACCTGAGTAGCTGGGGCAGGGACGCAGGAGGAAGATTGTGGAGCCCTGGGGAGGCTCTCCTAGGCAGCCCAACTTGGGGAATGTCATTCTCACTGGAATATCACCTCAGGAAGGCAGCTGCATCTTCAGCTCACTCTAAAGTGAGAGGTACATGAATATTTACTATTATTTGTCAGAAGAACCTCAGGTATAAGCTAGCTGCTGAGAAAGGAAGCAGCCAACACTGAAGGTAATGTGGTTTTAGGGTAAATGGGCTGGGGCCATTTGCAGGGAATTACAAGATTTAGACTCAGAAGGGCTTCAGAAATCATCACTTGCTTTACAGGGACAAGACGAAGGCTCAGCAAACACACAGGGTCACGGGGACTCAGAAATGGTCTGGTCTCATCTCTTTTCATGGATGTGAAATCTGAGGGTTGGGACGTTTCCCTGAGGTCCCTCCCCAACAGGAATGAGATCTGCACCCTGCTGCTGGGGAAGGTCACTAGATGCCTTCTTGTCACAGTCTATCTCACAGGCACCCCCAGGTAGAAGTCTGCTCCCCAAAGGATGTCACTGGCCTCCGCAGGGACCTGGAGCTCCAGCAGAGGTCTCCCCTACCTCCTACCAGACCACAGGTCCAGCCCTCTCCTCTGGGTGAAATCAATCTAAAACCACAGAAACTTCATTCACTGCCCCCTTCAAGCTCATGGGGGCAGGAGGGAGATACAGAGTTTGAATGAGACACAGGACATTTCATGGACCAGAATGGAGCTTACAGAGCTGGGTTATGGATTGGGAGCTGGAAGGCACTTGGTAAGCCAAGCTCTTCAGAGGAAACTGAGGCCAAGAGAGGGGAAATGCCCCCAGGGAGTGGAGCCAAGTTCCTGCCAAGCTGTTGTCCTCCACCTCAAACTCAGGGCCCCCAGCCCTGCTACCATGCACTCCTCACTCCCTCCCCCATCACCCTGATCACTTCTAGCTCTGGGGACAGGAATTAGAGCCCCACTTGCACACTTGGGAAGAGTCTGTCCATCAATTACCTATGATTTCATTCACCTTTCCATCCCCTCCCCTCTAGGTGATGTCTGTAGAATGGGCGTTCCTTGAGGGCAAGGACAGCCTGCTTTTAGTACTTGTATTTCGAGCCTTTACTGTGGATCTCAGCTCACACAGTAAGGCTTAATAACTACTTTTAATTTATTCATTCATTTGGGTCTCAGCTGTAGTCCTCAGACACCCAATGCTATGTCCTTTTCCAATCACTACGCCTCACGTTCCAGGACAAATGGAGGAAGGCTACAGGAGGTCAGCTGGGCACAGCCTTCCTGGCTGGGGATTATACGCAGCAGCTGGGTGAGTGTGCCATTGGGGCAGGCCTTGAGAGCATGGGTAAGAATTCAACAGGTGGGGGGGCAAGGGAGGAGGGGTTCAGGGTTTCTGGGAAATCAGAAGCAGGGGCAGGAAGGGAGAAGAATGCAGGCCTGTTCTAGGAAGGTGGAACAGTCCTTGGTGGCTAGACACTGGAGAGAATGGAATGGAGAAATCCTGGATGAATTTCATAGATACTGGAAGAGGAAGGCCTCATTGGACCAAAATTTTGGTGAAAAAGAGCTGGAGTTCCTAGTGGTCCAAAAGATCATACACTGCCATAGTAGCCCAAAGAACAAGGCTGATTAAGAGACAGAGTGCCTGGACCTAGGGAGGTGATGGGGCTCCAGCCATCCTCTGGGGCACTGGGTGTGCTCAGGCCTGAACACCACAGCTGAAAAAGGGTGTTGATAATTTGGGGAGTGCCCAGGGAAGGGCCTTGCCTTGAGATCATGCCGTACAAGGAATGGTGGAAAGAAGGGAGAATATTGAGGCCCAAGATGGAAGAGCTGAGGTTGCATCTCATCATTTACTAGCTGGGTGTCTATGGACGAGTCATTCATCATATTACCGAGCCTCAGTTTCCCCAGCTGTAAAATGAGGGAGTCGAACTCTGAGATCCCTTCCAGCTTTGGGACCAATCTGCAAAAACTGTGGTTCCTCCCTCTGGGGACATGTCCATTTCTAGGGAGCTGCGACAGTGGCGGTCGGGGTCAAGGTCACCGGACTTGACGCCCTGAGGGCCCTCCTAGCTCCTGGCAGCTGTAGCTCTAGCTGAGACCGCAGAGTCCTGGATGTCAGTTGCCCAGTTTGACTCAGCCTCCAATCCCTGCTCCCTCTCTACCCAAACGCAGAGTTTTGCACCTTTCTCTGTATCTGACATGACTGCAGTTCAGCTGCCCAATCTCATGGCCTCTGTCTGGCTCCAAGACTTCTTACCACAATCCTCTGCTCTCAACCATGCTATTCCAGGAGCTTGTTTCTGCTATGTCCCCTCTCTAATCCATCCTCAGTACAGCTCCCGCCACTGACATTCCTAATCAAGTCACTTCTCAGGGGCTCCTAGGATCAAACACTAATTCCTAAGGGTGGCATTGCAAGGCCTCCACGACCCATCTCACCCACCTCCAGGCTCATTCCATTTTCCTTCCTTCACATACCCTCTGTTCTAGAAGAAAGTGCCTGTGACATGCCATCTCTCACCTCCACACCTTTGCACAAGTGGTTCTCCCTGCCTGGACTACACTTCCTCCTCCCTTCAGCCTTGCCTCTTAGAATCTGCAGGTCAGCTGTCTCCTTCTGTACCAAACCCACCTGTCATGAATGATTTCTGTCTTTACACCAAACATGCCATGTCCCTCCCTCAGGATCCAGACTGCACTTGTTCTTCTCTTGAGGGAATATCTGACTAGGTTCCTTTTCTTAGGGGTGTGCATTTACAGCTTTTCAGTCACTTTTTGTTCACACTACTGTAGACACTATGGGTAAAATTGTTTTGGATCTGCTTCTTATATTCTCTATCTGCTCATACAAATCTTCCCAGATTTCTCCTATGAATTCCTATTGTCATCTACTGCAGCATCATAACATTCTATCATCGTCATGTACCAGAGTCTCTCCAGTCATTCACTCATTGGTGGACACCCAACTGGTTTTCAGCTTTTCCCTCCAGCAAAGAGCAGGGCTGTGAGTGTGCTGAGTAGCAGGCCTTTGCTTGTCTTTGCCTTCTTGGTTGGTGGGCATGAACAACTCAGTCATGTTTCTTGCAGAGTTCTACATCGACCCTGGCATCCCTTCACAGCTTCTCCATCCCGGAGTGGAAGGGGGAACCTCTGAGGTGTTTTAATTTTCATTTCTTTTATTAATGGTTGGAAGTCTGTTTTCCTGTGGATGTTTATAGTTGGCAATTCTTTTAAAAACCATTTGTTTCTATCTTTTGACTTTTCCTCTCCCAGGGCATGGTTCTTGGTCTCATTTTAGGGGTCAATCCACTTAGATCTTTTAGTCATGTCAGACTTTCATCAGAGATATTTAATACAAAGGTTTTCCCAACTCTAGTTGTTTTCCCCCCTAATTCTATCTTCATTAATTTTATTTGTGTTCTCTCCCTCTTGGAGTTACTTTGAATTTCTTTGTATACAGTTATGTGTGTATGTGCTGTACTCCCTCAGGAGAATGAACTCTCCATGAAGGCAGAGATAATTTCATTTTTGCTAGCATTGGGTCTTGGCCAAAAAAGCCCTTGATGATGTTTGGGGAAATGCAGAGCATTTGATGGTTTCTCCCAGCCTCATGGACCCTTCACCTGACTCCTTGAAACGAGAACCTGGGTCTCCTATGTCATTAAGGTTTCCTGAGAAGACTCTTCTCTACACTCTTAGAGGCTCTTCTGTCATTAGTAAGGATTCGGTTTGGAGATGGAATGTGACACAATCAGTTCTTTCCTCACTGTCCCCCTTTCCTAGAATGCTCTCTCTCCCTCCACCCCCTCTTCTAGGACAGTTCTATCACTCAAGGCCCACCTCCTCCACTAAATTTCCTTTGGCTCCCCAGTGACCTCCCATTCCCCTAGACTCCTACTTACTTTAAGGAGTCTTAACAGTACAAAAGAAGCTGGGCTGGATGGTAACTGTGTCTCTTAACTGGTAATTGTGGTTATTTAGGAACACCATATGGGCTCATGGGTCCAGAGTGGGGAGGGCCTTAGGGCTCATCCAACTGAGGTCCAGAGAGTCAAGTGACTTTCTCAGTTCCACACAGGTTTCAAAGGGGCTGAGTCAATACTGGAACTCGGGCCTTTTTCCATTGTGACTGCAATAAACTGAAGGTTTATTTTCAGGTGACCACAGAAGCATCAACACGATCCCAGGGAAGTTCCTTGACATTAACTTCTAGCTTAATATTCAGTGATTTGCCAATTAACATTGGTGAATTATCATTTTCATAGTAACTGACATGAATAAGCTTGAGAGTGCAGAAAATGCTTTCTATACATTACCTCACCCAAATGTCAAATACATTTTCACCTGATGCGTAATATACTAAAAAGTATGATTTGGAATTTAACAATCCAACAATGTTTATTAAATATTTGTGATATGGTAACTCAAAATCTACTGAGATGTTAGACAACCTCAAGAGAGGCCGAACATTTAAGCCGACGGAGGTCAGAGCCTTGATGGCCTACTTCCTCATCTGTGGTTCCAGGTGCAGCTTCTCTTGGTCCAAGAAAAGAAGGACACTGATGAACTAGACAGTGTCCAGATGAGGGCAACTAGGACAAGGAGAGGATTTCTAATCATGACATGTGAGAATCAGCTGAAGGGACTACAGTGGCTCAAGAGATGCTGGGTGAGGTGGGGTAGGAGGCACAGAGATGGTGGCATAATCACCATTCTATACCTCACCAGGTTCTGTTGGGCCCCAGTGGGCAGAACAAGGAGCAAGCAATGGGAAGAAGGTGTCTGGAGGAGAATGAAAACTTTAGATCATTAGAACTTTCTAACTATTCAAAGGACAATGGGCCTTCTCACTTAAGGTCTTCCGGAAAGGCTAGATGACCACCTCCTGGGCATGTTTTAGAGGAATTTTTGTTGATTCCGTTATGTCATCGTAAGTATTTGCTGAATGGACGAAGCCATATGCCAAAGAGAGGAAACCAGAGTGTGGTAGAGTGGAGACTGGAGGGATCAGAGAGCCTAGGCTCAAGCCTGGCCTCTGATCTCTGTTAGTTCTTTGACCCTGGACAAGACGTCTCCCAGGGCCCAGGCAGCTCTGTCTCCAAGACCAGGAGCTGTAGAACAGCTGGGGCTCCTTTTGGGGAGTCTTCTACAGTGATGAAGTCATGGGTCTGCTGCCAGAGCAAGTCAACATAGCACAGCACAGCACAGCCTTGTCCAAAATAAGAAGTTAGCGGTTGGGCCTTTTGTCTCACACCCATCTAGTCTTGAAGGGTCTTTGAAGATGGTTCTTTGCCTCCATCACCCACTGGGTAAGATTCACAGCAGGGGCACAATGAGTTGTTGAATGAAAAGCCACAAGAAGGCTGTGTACATGAACACATACATGTGAACCTCTGCATTCAACAACAGGGAACCCCATCTCCACTTTATTGGTTGTGCTGCCGGAAGGATTTGAGTAGTAGGAGACACCCAGACGCAGGGTCATGGCGGGGGGGGGGGGAGGGAGGGGAGCGGGGCACATGCTGAGGAGCTGAGATGTGTCTAGAGCCTCCGTGGAAGAGACACAGAGATGCCCAGGATGAGAAGGTACAGGAGATGGAGGATATCCCAATCAGTGGCAGTCCTGGAGCTGTTGGGTCTCAATGCCTTCCACTGGAACCTTAAGGGTCTGTCCCTCTGACATAGCATCTTGCATCAGGACAGAAGTAGGAGCTGGCTCAGTCAGGAAAGCAGACCAGAGCATGTGGGGCCCCATGGTGCAGAGCTAGAAAAGACTTCCCTCCCAAATTGGAGAAGCTGTCCAGGCCTGCCCCAGGTCCTGCCTGGCTCTTAGGCAGTTATTAGTGGAAGGGGGTGGGGCTGGCCCCAGGATGTACAGCTGTTTGAGCATCTGAGAGATAGCTCCCCAAAGGATGCACCCACATGGCCCCTGCCACTAGACTGACTGGGGCTTTCTCCTGATACCTTAGTGACAGGGTCAGCTGCCCCTCTAAGGGATCTCTGGTCAGTCTCTACCACTTGCACTTCCACACCATCTTTCAGAAAGCTGGAGCCCAGCACCGAGTCACAGACCAGGGTTCTGGGGATGGGGACTTCTTCATGGCCTTCTGAAGGAGAAGTGTCTGCTTGCCCAGCTCACCTGGGAGGGAATTACCTAGATCCTGGCTTCCTGGGCACTTTCCAAAACTTCTCATCTCACCTCCAGCCCCTTTCTCAACTGAAGATCCTGCTTCACACTTTACAGAGAAACGTGAGCCCATCAGCAAGGAGCCTCTTCTTCCTCTTCCACCTCTCCAGCCCAGCCCCATCCCCCTATTCTGCTCTCTGATATTGAGGCCATCTGGTCCTCTCCGTTTCAAAGCCAAGGCCTCGAGCAGGCTGCCTCTTTATGACCTCCATTCTCTTTTTCCTTCAGTCTCACTGAGGCTATTGGTTTTTCCCCTACTACCCACAAACATGTCCACGCTTTCTTCCATCCTTGGAACATATGGCTAAGAAACCATCCTTCTAGTCAGCATGGCTCTCTCCTCTCTGCTGTACCTGAACTCTCTTGCCAATTCTCTGACTTCTCCTCATCTTTTCACAGCCTTCTACCAGATTCTCACATCTACCTCTCCTGCCTTAGTCTCCCTGCTGACCTCTAATCTCACATCTCCAACTGCCTTTCAGACACCTCAAACTGGATGTCTTACAGACATCTGAAACCCACCATGGCCAAAACACAACTTGTGATCTTTCCTCCCGAACCTTCCCCCTCTGTCCTGCCCTTTCTGGAATCATGCAGGGCATCCTCTCAGTCCTTAGGCTCACACCCAGGAGTCATCCCTGACTCCTCGTACTCTTTCACACCTCAGATGCAAGGAGGTGCCAAAGGTCTTTCGACTGCACCTCTCTGCTCAGGCATGATCGCCACGTTGAGGCAGGCCCTCATCTTCTCATACCTGCACTTCTGCAATCGCCTGCTGGTGGGTCCATCTGCCTCTGGTCTCTCCCTACTCGAATCCATCCTCTATCCAGGGGCCAAAGTGATTTTCCTAAAACACCACTCTAGTTAGGTCTGGACCCTGCCCTGCCCCTCCTCCCCTGCCCCCTGCCCCCAATAAGCCTGAGTGCTTTTACAAGGTCTCCAGGCTCAAATACAAAATGCTCTCTTTGGCCTTCAAAACCCCTCCTACCTTCCCAGGCTTCAGACACCTTACTTCTCCTACTACATACTCTTCAATCCAGTAACACCAGCCCCTTGGCTGTTCTACGGGCAAACAGTCCATCTCTCAGCGCCAGGCATCTCCTCTGGCTATGCCTCATGCCTGGAAATGGTTTCCCTCTACCACTTTGACTACTGACCTCCCTGTCTTCCTTGAGTCCCAAGTAAAATCTCCTCTTCTACAGGAAGCCTTCCCTAAACTCTCCTTAATCCTTGTGCCCCCTCAGTTACTTCTTTCCTGTTGATCTCGTATCTCACTTTCTTTGTATGTGCTTGTCTGCAGGTTGCCTGTGTTATGAGAGACTATCTTTTGCCTATCTTTGTACCCCCATCACTCGGCATGGTGCCTAGCACATAGTAGGTGCTCAATAAGTGTTGAATGACTGATTTATCTCCCTACTTCAATTCTCTTGTGCCAAAGTGATTGTCCTAAAATACAGCAAGTCAGATCATGCCATGTCTTTCCCCAATCAATGAATCCTAATGACTTCCAGTTATAAAGCCATCAGCTTGGCAGGGAAAGCTCTTCAGAAGTTGGTTACTTACTACCTTTCCAAAACAATCCCGAGGTTTTATTTCACATCCAGCAAACTGTCAAAGATGACAAAAGACTGGCATAGTTGGAGAGGCTGGAGGAAGACCAGGCACATCAGTACATTGCTGGGAAAGCAGTGAATTAATACAGCCATTATAGATAGGGATCTGGAATCATGCAAATGAAGTGGCAACATATACATCCTCTGATCCCAAGGGTGGGAGGGCAGGTGTATACCCTGAGAATGTGCCAAAGATCCACCAAACATCCCCTTCTGCACCAAAAGATTTTTAGCAGCATTATTGGTAGCAGCAAAAAACTAGGAACAAAGTAGATGCCCATTGCCTGGAGAATGACTAAGTAAATTGTGGTACATACATAAACTGTGTGGGCAGGTAGGTGCCTCAGTGGATGGCGTCTCATCTGCATAGACTCATCTTCCTGAGTTCAAATCTGTCCTGACACTTACTAGTTGTGTGATCCTGGGCAAGTCACCTAACTCTGTCTGCCTCGGTTCATACAACAGTGCCTCAGATGGGGTCATGAAGAGTCAAAACAACTGGAAAACAATTCAACAGCAACATGAATATAATGGAATATTAATTATTATGCTATAAGAAATGAATGTGATGGATAATGATGCAGCCCCAAGAAAACCACAGGCATAAGTACAACAGCATAAATGGAATAGGGCTGAATGACAAGAGAATGAGCTCAGCCCCAAAGAAGAGAAAGAGGAGAGGTCTCCCTCCCCACTCCTTTGTAAAGGTCAGGGTTCACAGGACTGTAACACAGCATATGCTGTCCCTTTTTTTGTGTGTGTTAATAGATGCTGATTTTTTTCTTTTTCTTTATTTTAAAAGAATTCTTTGTTATATGGGATGACTCTGTGGGAGGAGGGATACAGGGAGAAATGTAGGTGATCACAGGACTCTTGTGAGAATCAATGGGCATGCATGGGGCGCTTCACAATCCTGAAAGAGCCTTACATATATATGTCCATACGTTATTTCACTGGATCTTCCAAGCAACCCTGAGAGGGAGGTACTGCAGGACACTACTATTCTCCTCTTACTAACGGGGAAACTGAGGGTCAGAAAGGTTGGCACATAGCCCGTGAGAGGCAGCACTATGGCGCTCTCTGTGCTTCCCCTGCTCTGCCACGTTGCCTCTGAAACACAAAAAACCACCTGGAAGGCTCCACCAGGCCATGAAAACCCATTCCAGGAGCACTGGCCAGTTTCTGCTTAAAATGCTAAACCAATAATGGCTAACATGTGACCTGAGAGCAAGTGGGAATTGGCAGCATCTATGGTCCAGGAGGAGGGGAAGAAAGGAGGTAGCCAGAACAAAGTCCTGATGGAGTAAACAGAGCCCTGGAAGGCACTTTCCCACTGCCTCCTACAGTGCCCTCCACTCCCTTCACTGGCCTCCTCATTGCCATGGGGGCTCCCTGCAGGGCTCAGCTCCAATCCCACCCTGACCATCCTGCATTCTGAGATGAGTGGCCCCCACTGATACTGTCCATGTCTGTTTGTATGCATTTATTGGCTCCTTGACCCCTCCATCAGACAGGGCAAGCCGTTTCATTGTGTCCCCAACACTGACCCAAATGCCCAGCCCAAAGTAGGTGCTGGAAAAAAAAAGGTTCCTTGACTCCAAGGCCCATGCAGGAATAGCCCTAATGCAGAGAATCAGCACATCCCTTCTTGAACCTGAAGGTAACACTTTCCAAATCCAGCTACCATGCTCAGTCACACATGGCTCCCAGGGTCCTCTTCCTTCTCTGGGTTTTTGTAGCGCCTTAGCCAGATCAGTCACCAGGCACCCAGGGGATACAACCTTCTGTTCTATATGTAAATCCGAACCCATAAAACTGAGCCCCAGGTACCTCATCTACTGTTGGAAAATACTTCTGGGTGATGCTGACACAGAAACAAAGGATCCCAAGTCTTCCCTATGGCACAAGGATGAGAGCTGGGTTTAGGGTTCAGTGTCTGGGAGGCTAGGCCCAGAGGGAGCCCCCTGTTACAATAGGATTCCAGTGACAGGCGGGAATGTCTCAGGCCTAAACTCACACAGAGCCTGGCTTGGGGACCCTGCCTGAATCACTTCCACCCTGAAATTCAATTTCCTGATTGACAAAATGAGAGAATTAGCACAAATGACTTCTAACTTTTAGCTGTCAAATCCTGTGGTTCTGCGAAATAATGCACCTTGAAAAATTAAGGAAAACAATAACCAGAAAAAGGGAAAAGCCATCAAAAGCCTTTTTTCCCCTCCACAGATCAGAGCAGAGCATTTAGCTTACCTGATTTTCTGTTATTTATAGATCATGAAAAAAGCATATAATAATTTGTACCAAAACACAGGAAGCGGGGAAAAAGACAGTGACTATCCCTGGCAGCTAATGGCAGAACAGAGGCCTTTCTCTAGAGACAGAGAGCTCCAGGAAACACACCGATGGCCAAACTGCAGAATCCATTCCAACAAAGAAAGGAGGAGAGCAGGGCTGGAGCCTCGTTCTCATTTTAGTCGCTAACACAATCGATCAGGAATGAAAATGACAAGGTCAGGTCTGGTTGCCCACTCCCAAATAACCAAATAATTCAATCAACACCCAAGTCATTACTGCCACATCAAAACAGGAACTGCCAACTGTGGCAAATAAAATTTAATCATGGTGATTACAAAGGCAAATTCTCCCCCTGAAGTAGCCAACACCTTGACAAAGCAAAGACTGAACAAGTTTCAGGGTTTAAATATTTAGCAAACAATTTTAGAAAACAAAGATGATATTAGTTTTAAATTGCACACTTCCAGCAGGATGCACAATATAATTAAAAAGACATTTGGACAAACAAATGACTAGAGAGAGTAAATTAAGCTCAAACTATTCTACCAAAATGGGCCTGGGCCTGATGTGATGGAATAATAAGAATTCAGATGCGACACTCAGAAATTACAGACAGTACAAAGAAAGCTTGGTCTCTTTGTGAGACCTTGTGAAACTGAAGAGAAATGGTAAGCATGCCAAGTGCTGGCCAGCCAGCAAGGATACTAGGCATCCAGCTTCCTGGGATGTGGAGGGGAGAGGCATCCGGGAGCACCCCCAGGAGCATCCCCTGCTCCATCTGGCAGCTGTTCCCCACAACATACTCCTAGACTTTGGCTCCATCTGGACTCCATTTCCAGACTTCAGGAATATCGTTTATAATAATATCTCACAAGAATTCATCTGTCCATTCTGACCTGCCCTCTAAACTTCCAAGTATTTGGGATTTCTCCCCATTTGGAGGTAGGGATCCAGTCCCTTTTAAGTCCCAGGATCACAAAGCTCAGTGTACCCGAGGCTAAGGAGAGGCCTTCTGATAGTAATAGTCTCCAAGTCAATCAAAGGACCACTTGGAAAAAGGAATGAACTTCCTCCAGATAGAAACCTGTAACTCTGAGATCATCTGGATCAACTCCTTCATTGGACAACTGGAGAAACTGAGGCCCTAGGTTACACAGTCAGTAAATGGAGAGCCAGATTCAAACTCTTGTCAAACAGAATGAACAGTGGCTTCTTGAAGACACCATCCCAGCAAGGCTTCAAGACAAGCATCAGCCCCCCCACATACAAGGAGAAGCTGCTGCTTCAGACACATCAAGAGCCTGCAGAGCTGACCCTAACCCCCCACCCCTTTGAAAATGTGAAGGCAAAGTGGGGTCAACCTGAAAATGCTTCCGGCCCAGCAAGGGGCCCGGGGCACTAGGTTCCCAGGCAGAGCTGGCCCTTTCCCTCTCCTAGCCAGAGGGTCCCTGGCAATTCCAGAAGACCCACCTTGTCACTAGAAGAGGGCAAGGCCTTCACAGCATGTGACTACTCTGGGACTAAGCTCTCCAATGGCCAGCAGGGCATGCTTCCTGCCAAAGCTATTACTGAAGACTCAGAAATGATCATTTTTCCCGAATGGTCTAGGAAGGAACACAGACTAAAGCCGAGGGCATGGTGGTGAGGCCATGGGCTCCAAAGTCTGAGAACCCAGATTCCAATCCCATTTCTGACACACAGCCTGGGTAAGTTACTTAAAATTCCCAGGCACTGAGCAACCAACAGTGGGAAGGTGCCAGATAACCTGGAAGGTGCTGCTTTGCCTCAGGTGAGGGAGCCCTGGGGGCACAGCCTAGTCCTCTACTAGCCCAGGGGGAGAAGCTTTAGTCCCTTCTCTTCCCTCACACTAAAGACTAAGTACTAAATAGTAACTGTTTCTCTTTTACCAAGGAACCTGAGGGTCTTCCACTCCCAGTTTGATTTTTTCTTTTCTTTTCTTTTTTTTTTTTGATTAAAGGGGCCATCCCTTAAGTAGCTACTTTAAAAAGTCTATTCATCGAATGTGTGTATCTCACTCCAAAGGAGACTTTGATAAGACCTTAGCCTAAAATAGCAGGGTCTCCCACTGCATTCTGGGTCATCTCCAGCTGTCCAGGTAATGTAAGGTCACTGGACCCAGATGGCTCAGGAGGAGAAAGTGAGGCTGGTGACCTTGCACAGCCCTCCCTCACTCAGACCAAAGTCAGGTCATCATTTCCCTGGTGTCATGTCCTCTCTGAGAATTTAGACAAACACAAAACACAACCTTCCCTTACTCTCCACATCCAATAAGATCCCTGACCCTCCCAGACCTTCCTAGCCTTCCTGTTCTAACAGCTCTTCACCACTCAACTCATCTCTATTTTCCTCACTATCTCAGCCAAGGTCAGGGCTTTTCCCATTGGGCCTCTGGGCCTCCATTCTGCTTCCCCACTAAGAACATAAGGGCGTCACTGGCAGGGATCCCACGGAGTGGTTAGCAGGTTTGGTCCATCAATCCCGTGCTCAACAGACAGTGGAGTTATTCACATAGTCATAATTCAAGTCCTTGCTTAAACCCCTACCAACTTGAAGCAGTTAATAATAACAAATGAATGAGGCCAAATTAAACATGTTTTAAGAGTTGACAGTAGAAACAAAAAGCTGGCACTAATGCATTTCCTCGATTACCCATATTCCTTTTTGCCCTGATAATGCCTAGATCTGCCACATGCCCTCAGACTGTCACCAGGGTTATGTTATTATTACAGTTGACACATCTAAGTCCTTAGGTACCTTCTCACAACAGCTCTGCAGTGTCAACAATACAGGCCTAGTGAGCCTCTATTTACAGATGTGTAAACTGAGGCTTGGCCAGCTCGGAAGACTTGCCAACAGTGAAACAACCCAGCTGTACCTAAAGCCAGATCGGAGCCAAGGTCTTTGTGACTCTGAGATTGCTCTTTCTTTCCCTAGATCACAGTTAACAATTCCTCATTTCTGAGGAATTATTAGACTTGTTGTAGAATACTAAGTCTCTTGGGAAGCAATGGGCTCACATGGATCTGGAAAAACACTCATCTTCCTATATATCCCAAGTCAAACAGATGTGGGGTCTCATGGATGGGACTGGCAGAGTGCATCCTCTCAACATGCAAATCACCCCCTATGCCCAATTGGGTTGGCTGTCTCTTGTTCAAGTGCTCCCAAAAGGATTCTCCTGAGCGTCCTCAAGGTCTCCCCCAGTTTGGGCCACCTGCCCAGCATACCTTTCTGGGCTAACAGAGCATAGGCTCATAGGACATAGAGTCCTATTGGCTGGTCAGGGCTCAAATAAAGGCCCAGTCACTGAATGCATCAGCTTTTCAGGCACCAGCTGAGCTGGAAACAGAAGGCTGGCCACTTTGTCCAAATCCCACCTCAGAAGCTAACTACTCAGGGTGACCTTCCAGCTCTGAAAAATGAGGTTGTGGTGACCTAATGACCTCTGAGGGCCCTTCTAGCTTGAGAGTCAGGAGTCTATTCTCAGAGATATCCCTAAAGCACCATTTTGTCTGTATCCTTCCAACTGGAGAATTGACCTCACCCCCCTCGGACTCTTCCTTGTGGGTAGCTGGGAGCTTCAATCTTGCTGAAGGAGAAAACACTAAAGGAAGGCAGAATCTAGGACCTAGATGGGGGAGGCACAAAGGTATATTACTGTTCATTCCCTTTGGCAAAGAATCATTAGCAAAGACCCCAGAATTTCAAATTCATTCTGCTATTAATGGAATATCTGTCTGGCTTAGTTTTTGAAACTGCTATTTGGGTGGGGGGGAATATGCAGGCAATGAGGAGAGAGGTAAAGAAGAACATGGGTGAGGATTTCACAGAAATATAAGGTTTTAAAGATTCTAACTTTTTGAAAAATTTAAATTTTAAAATGGAGTCCTATCCTAAAGATCTGGGTTTTGGTGGCAGTCATCAAACGCACTGTGAAAACATCAAACTCAGCTTGCAGGTGGCCAGCCCCATAGGTCAGTAGTAGAGAAAAATGGAAAAGACTGATTCCCAGTTGTTTGGGTAGAAGAGAGGCTAAGTGAAAAAACAATGGGGGAGGGGACTGACAAAATTTGTGTGGTTTACAAGTCTGCGTTCCCATAATTAAGAGCCTCTTCACTGGCTGCTAAGAAAGGCATTTTCTCCAACCATATGTAACCAGAAAAACATTGCTGTTGGCCTGACCTTATGAGTGGATGGATACCTATGGGGTATTTTTTCCCAGTCCCCACAGTCATTTACAGCCTTAGTTACTTGGAAGGTGGGCCCAGAGGCACTTCCAGGGAGGGCTGCACTGGCCTGCCTACCTTCAGTCGCTCCCCAAGGGCTTTTCTTGGGGAAAATCTGTGTTCTGTAGGTGACCACAGCAAACCACTGGATTAGGAATAGTCCTTCCTGCAACTACTTAGGATCGTACAGGTCCATTCCCCTACCTTAGTTTTCTCAATTTTAACATGAACCTAAATGCTGCCTCTCATGCTGGCCAATCGCCCAAGGATGGCCCCTGGACGGCCTATGGATGCTATTTCCCACATCAAGGAAACGCCTTGGGTTGCCTGCAGAAGAACCTCACGTGACCAATAATCATACCCCTCCATTTAAACAGCGCCTTCCAGGACTCAGCACTGTAAGCACAGCTTTAGTAAAATACCAAGTGTTATTGCCCGTCAAGGGGTTGGGGAGGTTTCCGAGGGATTCGCAAGTTGTTCGGTCGGAGCCTGGCCCCAGAGAGGGTGCCAGTAAAAAAACCAAAAAACAAAGCCAGGGAAGAGACCTAGCAGGGAAATGGGAGCCCAGCTCCGAGCATGCCCAAGGAGCCTGGTCCAGGGCACTGCGGCTGCTGATAGCGGGTGTCAGAACCCTCCGCAGATCTGCAGCTTCCTCTGATGCCCCAGGAAGGGCCAATCCACAATGTGCCAACACCAGACCCGCAGCTGCCCCACGGTGGCTGCGGAGGCAAGCAGCCACTTACGAACTGCGGATCACGGATCGCCGATAACGGATAGCAGACCGCGGATCACGCGTCGCAGATCGTGGGGTAGAGAGTCGGGTGAGCAATTGCGGCAGTCCAGCTTAGGGAGCCGTGCGCTGACCGGCCTTGGCGTGCCCAAGTGGCACCATCTTTGGGGCGTGCGAACCCTCGGGCTCAAGGCTCAATGCTGGGGATTTCTGCTTTCCTATCCTCGGGAGCTGATGAAGGAGGCTAAATGGTAACAAAGAGGAAGCCTACACGGTAACATGTTTGTCTCCTCCGCTAGCTCGCCGCTAGCTGCGCCGCCGCCGCCGTCGCCACCACGGTGCCGCATTGCCGCAGCCACCAATGCAGTAATGGGACTTGGCGTCCTGGGTTCTTCCAGCAGCCCCCCCACCTCCTAGTCTGATGGCGAAGGAGGAGGGGAAAAATGGGTAGGCGGATCCTCAGGGATCTTCCACCGTACCCTATTTGGGTGGAAGAATGGAATAGGCCAGGTCTTACGGCGGAGACGGCAGGAAATCTGACCCTGGTATTGGGCTAGTCTGTCACTTACGTTAAGGTCACACTGGCTGCGGCGCGTGTGTAAACCCGCCCGGCTGGACCGCGCGTGTGTAAACTCACCCTGAGATGCACACCCTTTTCTGGAGGCAGCGGGGACAGTTGGTTGGTCTCGTCTCTGCACCTCTCGCACTGACATCGGCTCTGCTGGGGCGCCAGTCCATCCATCGCGCCGGGACTGCGCGGAGGCCATCGGCACTAGCGGAAACATGAACATAGCTGAAGAGGAAAGGGATGCCGGGGCCAGCTTCCCGGGCTAATTCGAATGGGGTGTGGACGCACTTTGCCGCAGTGCCGCAGTGCCGCGGGCAGGCGCAGCAGATTGCGGCGACATAGCATCCGCCATGGCTCCCGGACACACGGCTCCGGCTCGGGGCTGCCCGCCGGCCGCCAGCCACCTGCCCGGACAGCTCGACGGAGGGATGGACGAGGACCAGGAGGACCAGGATGAGCACGGGAGGCTGATGCGGCAGTGCCGCAGCGGCTGAAGCACTGGCCGGGCTGGCGAGGCGAGGCAAGGTCGGGGTCAGCTGTCTGCGGACCCCTGCCTGCCGCACACCGGGAGCTGGTGGTCCGACCGGACCTGGGGGAGGGGGGGGCGCCGGTTGGCAGAGGGCAGTGCCCCTCCCCCCCTGGGCGGAGGTGGCCCCGGTGGCCTGGGCAGGGTGGGCATGCCGCACTGCGGCACGGCTCCATTGCGCACCTAGCGCTGCCCACCCCGCATTGCGGCAAAACCGACGGCCTGTTTGCCTGGCATGGGGGTAGAGGGGTGGGTTGGGGATCCGGACTGGGACCCAGGACCTGGACAAGGCGGCTTCTGCAGCAGTCCTGCGGCCCCGGCAGCGGGTCCTGCCAGCCTGGCCCCCCTGCAGCCCGAGCCAGCAGGAGAGGAGGGGCAGCCAGGGCCCCCAACGGCTGGCCAGCGGAATAGCGGTCCGGGTCTGGTCCCGGTCCTGACCCCTGCCCAGCTCGGCCCTGCCCAGCTCCGTTCCGCTCTGCCCTGCCAGCCGTCCCCGGCCCCGGCCCCGGCCGTCCGCTCCGGCCGCCGCCCGCCCGCCTGCCCGCCGCTGCAGCATCCGCGGCTCTGGTCGCCGCCCGCCCGCTCCGTCTGGCCCAGCCCTCTGCGGCGCAGGCTGCGGCAGGGCTGCGGCACTGACTGAGTGATGAGGCGGCCAGGGGCCGGCCCCGCTCGGCCGCGCGGCAGTTGACCCGGCCGGGCTGAGGGCCGGGGCGGGCAGGGGTCGGACCCGGGGTGGGGGGGGCGCCTCGTGCCCCGCGGGAGGGGCGGGGGGCGCTTTTTCTCCCCTGGAGCGCGGCTCCGCGGCCCGCAGGGGAGGTGCGCGCAGTTCGGCCGGGCGCGCGGGGTGGGGCGGGGCCGGGCCGGGCGCGCGCAATGCGTCTGCTTGGAGGAGTGTGTCTGGGTGTGCGCGGGGCTTTTTTTTTTTTTTTTTCCCTTTTCCCCTTTCTGAGGGGGGGTGGCAGAGGAGAGAGGGCGGGGGGAGGCGCGCGCGCTCTCGAAGGAAGAATTCTGCCCCGTGCGCAGGCGCGAAGAGCGAGACTGGCTCGAGCGCTCTGAAGGGGGAGAGGAGGAGGAGGAGGAGGAGTAGGAGGAGGAGGAGCTGGCGCAGAGGTGAGAGGAATCTGCGTCAGTCGCGGGGCGCAGAGAGGAGGGGGTCGCGGGGGATGGGGGGGGCTGCCGAGGCGGGAGGGAGGGAAGTGGAGGAGACGCGTCTGCGCGTGCGCGCACCGGCGGGGGCTTCTGCGCCGGGGCTGGCTGTGGCGCGTGCGCGGTCACCGCGGGGGAGCGGCGGGGAAGGAGTTGGGGGAGGGGGTTGACGGTGACGGGAGGGGGAGTCGGGGGGAGGCCGCGCGTGCGCGCTGGGCCTCCGAGGCGCTGTGTGTATGTGAGAGTCTGACGGGTTCAAAATGGCGGCGGCTGCTCCAGCGGCTCCTCCTGTGTGAGGGAAACAACACCCCTCCCGGCGGCGGCGCAGCCCGAGCCCGGCCGTGCCGAGCCGAGGCGCGCTGAGCCCAGCCTCTCCGCGGACGCCGCCGCTGCCGCTGCGCGGCCGGAGCCGAGCCGGGCCGCTTGCCGCCGCAGCTCCGCGGGGCCGCTGGGCCGGGCCGAGCCGGGCCGGGCCGGGCCGCGTCCCTCCCTCCCGGCCCGCCGGCCCGCCCGCCCGCCGCCCCCAGGAGGGCTCGACCCCTCGGCCCGCCCGGGCCCCCCCGGCTCGGGCGCCGGCCAGGCGGGGAGGCCGGCAGGGGCCCGCCCGCTCGCGCCCGGCGGATGGGCCCCGGCTCGGGCTCCTGCCCCCGCCGCCCGCGCCCTTGCCCCGCCGCCTGACGGCCCCGCCGCTCGCGGGCCGAGCTCTCCCGGGGGCCGCCGACCCCTGTCGCGGGCCCGGGCCCGGCTCGCCCTCGTCGGGCAGCGGCCGAAGACGCCGGAACCCCGATCGCTCGGACCCGGACTGAGCGGCGCGATCCCGGGTGAGCCCCCCCGCCCGCTCCTCCCCGCTGCCCTCCCCGTGTCCGTCAGTCCGTCCGTCCGTCCCGCCGGCCCTGCCCTCCAGCCCCGGGAAGTTGGCGGCGGGGCCGAACCGGACCCCGTGCAAAGTTTACCTTTTCTCTTTCCCACCGGGAATCCTGGCCTCGCTTCCCCCGCAGGAGCCCGGAGCAGCGAGGCTGGCGGCGGCGGCGGCTGCCCCTCTCCGGCCCGGCCTCCCCCAAAGCCGAGCCCCCTCCTGCCTTCGGCCCGGCCCGGGACGCTTGGCGGGGACGACGCGGCCGTGCCCGCTGACGGGTCCGGCCGGACGGCTGCGAGCCGGGGGCGACCAGAGGACGAGCGACGAGCCCCGCTCCTACCTGCGGAAGCCATGTTCCGGCCGCAAGTGCGTTTCATTGAGACACTTTCTGGTCCTGCTGGACGGACTGCCGCGGCCAGGGTCTTTCTTGCTTAGTTTGTCGGGTTTTATGAATGGTTCGTTGGACTGTGCTGTCCGCAAATGTAGTCGTCACGGTTTGTTTTGTGAGCATCTCTTGTAGGGGCCGATGAACTCTGCCTCCACTTTGCGTCCTCCGCTTCTGTTTGGTGCTTCTCACTTATAGGGTTTTGTTGTGTTTCGAGGGGAAAGATGATTTAGGAAGGGTGAGCAGGTATTGAGTAACTGGAGGTGCTGGGGAGAAACTCTCTCTCTCCATTAAAACCACCACACCACCATCACCCCCACCCCCACCACTGCCACCACCCTAACTTCTCAGTCTTTTGATGTGAAGTTAGTGTGCGTATATTGGTGTCTTTTTAGGCTCTCCTTAGAAGAAACCAGTTGAAACCACTGTTGGAATAAGGATTAGTTCAGTGTCCACTTCATCGGTGGAGACTCCCAGAGATGAAAGTGGAGTTGAAAGTCTCATTCAGTGCTGGGATTTTATGCTGATGCTGACATCAAGGGAAGAGCCTTGCTCCTTTGGATTGCCCTGTGGGTAGAGCCAGAGCTGTTCCCTCTACAGAAGGAAGTGAAACCAACTCACTTGCCCAGGCCATAAGACAACTTTGTGTTAGAACTAATTGTGCTCATTGCCTGGAGCCCTTTGGTTTGTAAAAGCACAGAAGTCCAGAGCCAGCTTTCTCAGTGGGGCCGCTGGGTTACATAGTGTCAACACCTAAATAGGCTGTGGGGGTCTGAGAAAAGGAGGAGTGTAAGGATGAATTCTGATCCGGGCTTATATTGTTATCCTCCTTTAGTGTTGCCTTCTGCTTCCTGAGGAGAAAGAAGACAGCTCAGGAGAGGTTTTCTTGCCGGTCATCTCAACAGAAGAGCTCTGAGAGATGGAACCCGAGGAAGAAAGAATCCGTTATAGCCAGAGACTGGTCAGTGCTCTCCTTCTCTAACACAGCAAAATAGCCCCTCTTTGTTCCCAAGCTCAGTGACTGGACAGCAGGTCCAGACTCTTAGGTGGTTTTTCTGTGGGGAAGAAAGGTATATTAAGGCTCTTTGGTCTGAAGACTGGTCAGGGTTTGACTAGTCACTCTTTCTGACAAGAAGAGTTCTGTGTAAAATAGAACACTTGACTTTTTTTCTTAGGAAAATCATAAATAGCTCGGCTTTTGGTAGACTGTATATTTGTCACCAGAACAGCTGTAAAGATTGCAACTAAATAACTTACATGCAAATTTAAGAGTACTACTTTTGCTTGGGGAATAATGGGGGTGTGGGGGGAGAATAGTTCTGCATCCATTCTGTGATCTCTTAAAAGTTGTCTCCTATGGGGTTACGAATAATGTTTATACTAATTAAGATGCACAAGAAAACTACTGTTTGAACGTTTCAAGTTGATAAATGGTCATTTGGTAAGTAAAAGTCAATTTAAAGGGCATTTATCTAGAACTTTCTTTAGTCAAGATTCTGTGCCAGGCCCTGAAGAGACGAGACAGTTAGCACATGCAGACCCTGCTGACTTCTCATAGGGAAAGATGCAACTTTGCACTGATTTAGTCTTGGTTTCAGTGGGAGGACTCTCCGCTGCTACATTTATGTCTCTTCCTCCAGCTCTTGTTTGGGGTTGTTAATGTGTCATTCTAGCAACATTTAGGAAGGGACATGCTTAAGTCTTTTGCAGTCTTTCTTTGCGTTAGACAGGAAAACATAATCTACGAGGAACTCCCAACTTGACTGGCGGATAGAAGGTACCTTGAATTATTTTTAACATTTTTTTTTTCACTTAGCAAAAGACTTATTTTTTCAGTCCTGGGTTCTTCCTTCTCCCACACCCATTACCATTGGGAAAGAAAAGAAAAACACAACCCTTGTAGCAAATATTTATAGTCAAGCAAATTGACCAGTTCCCAAATTGATCATATCTAAAAGCTTTAGGTCTCATTTTGCTCTCTGAGTCCGTCACCTTTCTGTGCAGAGGTGGGTAACAGTCCTCTACAACTGTGGCTTGTTACTGAGTTGATCAGAGTTCTGAAGTCTTTCAAAGTTGTTTTTACAGTGCAGTTGTATTGCTTCCTTCACTCTACGTCAGTTCATACAAGTTCATGAATTACTCTTATAGACTCATGGACTCTAGATCAAATCTAAAACTCCAGTGTATGAACCATGGTGCTAGTCTCAGGATATAAGGACCAAAATGAAAGCATCCTTGCCTTAAGGAGGTTATCTTCTGTCAGGGGATAGAACATGTACAATGAATTGGAGGGGAAGTGAGCTTCTTAACAATTAAGGGGAATCAAAATCTCTAGTAGAGAGTCCTCCTGGAAGGAAGGCTTGGGGAGTAGAAAAGTAAAGTATCCAAGAGAATTCCAGGGGCAAGAAGGCTTGGGGGAATGGCCTGTGAACAAGCTTGAGGCAGGAGATGGAGTGTAAACTTTAGGATGGAAATTCTAGAAGTTTTCCTTTCTCCTTCACTGACTTAGAAAGGGAAGTCCTTGTAAATAAACTGTGGGCATCTTTTGAGCCATCTGTGATTTTTAAAGTTGCCCAAAGTATAGAATTCCTTATTCTGTGGCTACTGATGATGGAATACAAATGGAAGGAAATAGTTGTGACAGACTGACTGCATTTGACCAGTAAGGGCAGTCTTTGTGTGAACACCGTGTGATATGGTTTTTCTAAAAAAGGTTTTCAAAAAATTCTGTTGACTTTTGTTTTTGTTTTACTTTTCTTTCTGAATGCTCCCCCTCCTTCACCATTTTCCCCTGTCCACTGAGCCATCCCTTATAATGAAGAATGAAAAAAGGAAAGAGCGGTTCAGTGAGACTGCCTCTGACAGTATTCAAGACCCCTAGTTCCTCAGAAGTGAGGGATGAGTGTGCAAGGGAGGCAGGTGTGTTTTCTCCTTTCTTTTGGCAGACCAAGATTCATCCTTTATAATTATATCCTGTTCACATTGTTGTAGTCAGAGGATCACCATGTAATATGGGGGCTGTAATTAATATGTTCATCAACATTTTCCTGTTACCCTGAAAAACATAATTTCAGGAATCGAGTGCCTATTTCTATAGCAAATATTTAACACCTTCGTTTGGAAAGGAATCTGTCTAGGTCAGTTAGTTCTGTTGTCTTTCTCTTCAGTATCAGGACAAGATATCTGGCCCATAGCCTTTTCTATAGTGTTCTGAAATCTTCTTTTACCTGCCTTTTTATTGTTGAAAACTTGCGAGTAAAAAGGAAATACACATTCTAAGAATTTAGTACCAGGTTGGGAGGGACAGCATGGTGGAAAGAGGGAGAGTTGGACTTGGAATCAGGAGAGATCCAGGGCCAGATCCCTCCTGTCATACTTCCTAGCTCTACTCTGACCCCAGGGAAGACACCTCAACTCTCTGAGCCTCAGTTTTTCCCTCTGTAAAATGGAGCAGATCATACCTATAGCATTATTGCAAGGTTGTTGTAAGGACCAGTTGAGATACTGTAAATACAATGTCTTGAAAGTGCTGTTTAAATGTCAGCTATTATTACTTATGCTGTTTATGGACTCCTACAGCTGTGGCCAAAGAACACAGACTCTGCTGAGCAGAGCACATTTTGACTTGTCTCTTTAGCTCTTGGGAGAAGTTGGAGCCACAATAATTAGAGAATAGTTTGGAGGGCTCTTGGATGAAGTTTGTTATTGCTGTAGATTGTGGCAGACAGTCCTTACTGAGGAGGGCTACGTTTGCAGTAGAATTTGTGAATACAGACTTTTGAGTGCCTATTTTTGTGGTGCCAGAGGTGAGTTGACTGGTAAAGGAATGGATACAGATGGACAATAATTATCTTTCCTTAAGCTAGGAACAAAATCTCCACTTTTTTGAATGAAATTATTTCCTTGTAAATTCTTACAACAAAACATCATCTCCTAGTCAAGTGAGCTGCTTTGGGTATCTTAGTGGAGGTGGTTTGTTCTGCATTAAAGATGCCATGGATTAGAAAATGGATTCTACATTCACGGGGAGCTTGGAGGAAGTGACTGGTGAACTCTCTGATGAAGTTGGCTAAGAAGGGATTGGGCACCATAGCTTCTCTGGATTGCGGCAGAATGGCTCTCAGAGTTCAGCTAAAGCATAGGCAAGATTCCACAGCCTGAGGTTCTACAAGGGAGCTCTGCTCAGGGCTAATGGAAGCTTCTTAGGAACAAAATTCTAATGCTCTAAATGATTGTATTGAAGAAGAAAAGGCAGGAGATATTTCAAGAAACTGGTCCTAGAAGGAACCAATGAAGCTGAGTGTAAGGAGACTGTCTGGAAGATGAAAGCAAAGAGAGATAACTGAAGACGAAGACAAGAGAAGGGCATGAGCCAGCCCAGAGCCCTGAGCTGAGGTTTAGTGGGCTGGGGGGCTTATTTACTTAATTTATGTGCTTTGTTGGTGACAAGAAAGGGAACTGTGCTTGCAGTGGATGAGATGCAGGCATCAAGGGGCCACTTAGAGCTTTGCCTGTTTTCTTCACCAAGGAGAAAGATCAGAAAGGAGGGGACAGACATGTTTATGAGGGAATTGAGAGTGAGCAGATTAAGGGAAGAAATGGTCAGTGAGCAAGCAAGGGAACGTGGCTGCGATTTGCTCCTCCTCACTGGGCCCATGTGAGAAGAGGGGCTCCTGGGAGGGAAACAAGCCCCGCTGATCTCTGAGGGATCAAGGATGATGGCAGAGGAATTCTTGCACTGGAGCTGGGAAACGCCTGTTTCAAAAAGAGGAAGAAGATGCTTTCTTTGTATGATGAACTGACAAATGTGCAGTCAATTCCTGGCAGGATTCTGGACCATTGTTGTAGGGGTGCTTTGGCAAGCATAAGGAAGCTGTGGTCCTGCTGCTATGTAGAGGTGTCATATCAAGATGATGGGCTTCTCCGAAATAGGCCGGATTTAGATCTGGTTCACTTAGATTTCAGCAAGGCCTGACAAAGTCTCCCTCCACATCTGCGTGGACAAGATGGAGATTAAGCAGTAGAACAGAAAGAATGGGGCTCAGAGTTAGACCCAGTGAGCAGGGAGTGCTGATTACTAGCAGGGTAGTCACCCTAGCAGGAGGTCTCTTTGGTTTTTTCCATTTAATAAGCATTCGTTAAGCGCTGCCTGTGTGCAAGGACCATGCTGGTCTAGTCTTGAGGATTCAGACAGAAATAAAGTGGCCTTTGCCTTCGAGAATCTCACTTCCAAGGTGATAGGAATAAACTTTGTGATGACTTCCTTTGCTTTTAAGATAAAATACAAACTACATAGCCTGGCATTTAGAAAGCCCTCCACAGTGGCTCCCACCTACCCTCCAGTACAATTTCTTTATTATTCGCCTGCTTGTTCTCTTTCTTCCAGACAAACTGACCTGCAGTTTCCTATTTTGTGACGTTCTAGATCCAGCCTCCGTGCCCTTATTTAAATGGATCCCTTGTCTGGCTGTCCTGTATTCTCTCTTGAGTCCCCTCAAACTATAGCTCAAGCACCACTTCCAACAGGAGGCCCTCCTACATCTCTTTCCTTCATGTCTGCACCATCATGCTTTTCTTCTTCAAATTACTGTTTTTGTTTTCTTGTGTATATATCTCTCTCCCAGTAGAATATATGCTTCTTGAGACCAGGAAGCATTTTGATGCACAACATCCAACCCAGTGGCTGGCTCAGAGTAGATGTGGGATGCTAGTGGGAAAGAGTCCTGATGCCTAAGGTTTGCTGCTTCTGGGGATCCTGACTGCTTCCATTTTGGTGATGCTTTTCCTCACAGTCACTCTATGAAATGGGCAGTGCCAACCTGGGGCTTCGCCTTCCTCAGAATTCTGGTAGAGAACCTAAGGACATTTTTGACATGTCATTTCCTATACCTGGACCCTTTCAGTTAGACCATAAATTGCCTACTTAAAGCAGGTACCTTGTGAGTCTGTTGATCTTTCACAGTACCTTGCACGTAGAAGGGGCTTAAAGAGCATTGATTGATTTGATTTGACTTAGATTTGATCTACATATTTAGGAAAGTGCATTCCTCTAGCAGCAGCAGCATGTAGAGCCTCCATCCTCATCAGAAGTAAGAAGAGTCCTCAACACTAATTTAAAGGACTTGAAGTGATTATTTAATGTCTTAGAGGTAACAGATAAAACCAAGCAGCTAATATCAATATTTGATTGTGACCTGTATCATCTTGTTTAATCCTGCCCAGAACCCTTGCATGGGAAGAGGACTTAGCAGAGTTCTGTCCTGGCAGTGTTAGGACAAAAATTTTTACCAATGACTTGGATGAATATCTTGGCTCATAGCTTGGTTATCAGTGTTGTATGTGACACCACACCAGAAGAGATAATTCTGTTCTTGACAAAATCAGAATCCAGAAGGGTCTTAGCAAACTTGAACAATTTGGGGTAGAGGGGAATGGGAGAGGGGACAGCGAAGATAAAATTTGAATGTAGGAAGATAAACATAAAGACTTAGAGTTGGGTTAAGGGGGAAAATCCCCAAGTGCAAGGATAGGAAAGCTGAGTCTAATCAATGGCTCATGTGAAAAAGACTTAGGACTTTATGGCCTGGAAGGTCTGTATGAGTCAACTAGAGAGAGGCTGCAGCAGTCTCTCTGTGCTCCTGTTTTTGTCCCAGCACATCTGGAACATTGTGCTCAGTTTTTCACATTGCATTTTAGGAAACTCAGTGAGGAATTGGAGCATGGGCAGAGGAGGCAGATCAGCATGGTAAGGAGATTCATGAGTGTCAGTTACATAAACTGAGGCTATTTTATCAGCACCTGATAGCTGTCTCCTGATGCTTTACTGTGTGGAGGAGGGCTAAGGTTGGCTTGTCATGGTCCTCAAAGGCAGAATGAGAATGAGTAGGTGGTGTTACAGATCATTAGATTCTGTTTCCATAAGGGAAGACTTGAACTCTTCAGCTTTTGCAAAAGTGAAATGAACTGCCTCAGTAGTGAGGTCTGTTCTTTCCCCAGTTACCAGGGATCCCTTGTTGCTATACCCAGGGACTGTTCTTCAGTCTTCAATCTGCTTGACCTCCCTGCTACTTTATATTCAGTCAAGTATCACCTCCTCCTGGATCCTTTCTTCACCTTGGCTTCCATGTCAAAATTCTCTTTTTCAGTTCCCACTGCTAATTCATTTTGCCTGTCCCTCCCACTAAGTGGCTGTTGTCCTGAGGCATCTCTGCTCTGTCCTCTCTTAAGTCTGTCCATCATGAGCTCGTTCATTTTCATGGGTTAGTATCATCCTTGCAGAGGTGACCCCCAGATAGACAGAGCAGGCCTCCATGAAGTTCCTCCTTCTGCTTCCCAGCCCTACCTGAATATATCCCATGGAATTCTCACCATCTTCACAGTGGAAGTCATTATCTTCAACCTGAAATCTCTTTGTAACTTCTCTGCTTGTCATGAGACACATCCTAGGTAGAGTTGTTCTTTCTTCATCCCCTAAATCCAATTATTTGCCTGGTATTGATTTCATTCTACCTCCACCTTGTGACTTTGACCTCTCCATTCATATGGCTACTCTGCCCACACAGACTCTCATCACCTCTGCCCTGGTCTGCTAATTTTTCTCTCTATGCAATCCAAGTTCCACACAACCATCACATTGATGTCTCTAAAGCACAGGACTGACGAGATCACTCCCCTGCTCATGAAGCTTCAGTGATGCCCTTTTGGATCTAACATAAAACAAAGTTCTTTAGTATTTAAAGTACCAGACTAGTACAGTCTGGCTCCCATCTATTTTGCCTGAATGATTTCATTACTCCATCAGGCCAAGCATTACTCCTTACATACTCTGTACACACCAAACTGACCTACTTGCCGTTCTTCATAAATGCCATTCCCTCTCCATTTCCAATGCTTTTCCTTAGGCTGTTCCCCCAACTTTGAAGCATCTTCCCTTATCCCCTCTGCCTCTTGGAATCCCTCGCTCGGTTGAAGGCCCTGCTCAGATTCTACCTTCTGCAGCAGGGGTTCTTAAACACTTTTATATCTTGGACTCTTTTGACAGTCTGAAGCCTATGAACCCTTTTTAGGATAATATTTTTAAGTACACAGGTTATAAAAGATTACAACTATATTGAAAAATTATAACCAAGTATACTGAAGTGTTTATTGAATTATTTTTATTTTTTACAAATATTTTTTATCTCAATTACATCATCAAATTATTTTTAAGAAAAACAAACTTCGTTGACCCCAGGTTAGGAATGGCTGTTCCAGAGGAATCCTTGACTAATCTCCCAATTGTTAGTATTTTCCACCCCTTCCCTACCCTAATTACTTTGTATCTCTTTTATGTATTTTGTATTTCTTTCTCTTTGTACATGTTTTCCCTCTTGTAGAATGTAAGCTCTTTAAGGATGGAGACTTTTAATTTTTAAGACCAGTAGCACCTGGTACAGTGCCCAATGCTGAGTGGTTTCTAAATATATGCTTGTTTTGTTCAGGTTTAATCGAACTTGAAGTCTTCAGGGAGAGGCTAGATGATCCGCAAGGGATAAAGTCAACTTGATGACCTAAGCAGTCCTCAGTCTTGGGTTGTCCATTTCATACTGCTAAATACTACTGGGTAGTATTGGTTTTTCCTGTGTGGATAGTTGTGCCAAACTCTTGAGTGATCTTGGATCCTATGTGATAGGCCTGACAGGCTTGGGGGCTTGACGTAGTCAGCGCTATGTTACTTGCCATGGTTATTTCCTCCTTGATTTGGACCCAAAAATTTAAGAAGGAAGCCAAAGTCAGATCATTTCATTTCTCACTAGTTTGAGATATCTCTGACTTTTCCACCATGTCCCTGCCTGTCAGAGAACTCTCTCTCTCCCTTTGCAATTTCCTTTTGTGTGTTGTCTTCCCCCATTCAGTTGTAAGCTCCTTGAGGGTGGGGGCTTTCTTTTTTTCCTCTTCATACTTGTATTTAGTGCCTGGCACATAGTAGGAGCTTAATAAATGTTTATTGGCTATATCATTGACTGATCTTGCACTAGTCAGCCTCCAGGATGGTGGCAAACACCTTGGTCAAGTGTATTTCTCCTTACTTTATGCCTTACTTGATATTAATAATGACAAGGTTGTCTGACTGTTATCTCCGTTACATCTTTCAAGGAATTTTTTAAAGATTTTGTGTGGAGAAGATCCCTTGTTGGAGGAAAACCTTCAAAGCAGCATCTCTCCCTGTTGATTCCAGGGAACGGGAGAAGTACTGGACGTGTGATTTCGATGTGATAGGAAACTCTCAGATAAGGAAATTGCTGTACCATTTAGATGTGTTAAGAGTTGCCAAAGCGAATGAGAGGTGAAGGGACTTGACCAGGGTCACACCACCTTCATGTGACTGAAGCAGAGCTGAGATCCTCCCGTCCTGACTTTGAGGCCAGTTCTCTGTCCATTGTGCCTTGCCACCTTGTAAGCCAGATGTTTGTAATCAGTGCACAATCATCATAGTGAGCGTCTGTTCTTTGTACCTTTCAGTTAACTGTGTGACCATAAAGATGTGATCTGTTGTAGAAGATAGTTTGTAAAAGCCTGTCTCTTCCCTCTGTGCTTTCATTAAGTATGTTTGACGGTATCTGAAGGTAGGGATGTTAGTGCTTGAGAAAATAGGTTATTAGTCATTTTTAAAAAATTATTTTCTTTTCAGTTAGCAAGAGTTTGTTTTCTTTTCTTCCATCTCCTTCCCTCCCTCCTGGCAAACCCCCTCCCAAAGGAAAACCAAACCAAACCCTTGTAACAAGTATCCTCTGTGTTCTAGAATGTGCCCCATTCTGTGCGCTGATTCAGTACATATCAGAAGGTGAGTAGCATTCTTCATCCTCAGCCCTTTCCTATCGTAGTTGATCATTGCATTGGTCAGAGTGCCAAGTCTTTTGGAATTGTTTTTTTCCAGCGTTGAGGTCCTGGTATACGTTGTTGTCCTAGTTCTGCTCACAGTCTGGCCTGTCACTAGTACTCTGTTAGTTGAAGTTGGCATGAAGTGAAGTACTCAGGAATCATGGCATAGTTAGTAAAAGGTTTACTGAGCCCCAGCCACAGGAAGGCCATTCAGCAGAGTGTTTAACTTCTATAGGCGTGGACCCCATATCTCTATATGGAAACCCATCTGGTCAGCAGAGTTGGGTTGGTGACTCCTGGTCTTCAGATATCCAAGTTGAAGAGGCCTAGACTTCATGTGGATAGAGCTTTTTAATGCCTTTAGGTAACCAGGAAGCTAGTCAGTCAGTAAGTGCTTACTATGCGCCAAACACTATGCTAAGCACTGGGGATACAAGAAGAGGCAAAAGACAGTCTACCTACCTACAAGGAGCTTACAGTCTAATGGGAGGAGACAGCATGCAAACAAATGTGTGCAAGCAAGTTATATAAGGATTAAGTTGGAAATAATGAACAGAGGGAAGGCACTGGAGTTAAGTGGAGTTGGGAAAGGCTTCCTGTAGAAGATAGGATTTTAGTTATGACTTTTAGGAAGCAAGGGGAATCAGTAGGCAGAAATGAGGAGGAAGAGCATTCCAGGCCCTGGGGACAGCCTGGGGAAATTCTGGGAGCTCAGAAATGGGGGTTTCTTGTTCATGGGATGGCCAGAAAACCAGTCACTGGATAGAAGAATGTGTGTCAGAGTGAGGTGTAAGCAGACCGAAAAGGTAGGAGGAGGCAGTGATGAGAGACGTGGAATGCCAGACAGAGCATTTTGTATTTGAGCCTGGAGGCAACAGGGAACCCCTGGAGTTTGCAGGGGGCAGGGTGACATGATCAGAGGTATGTCTTGGTGGCTAAGTGAAGGATGGGTTGGAATGAGGAGAAACTTGGGAGAGGCAGAGCCTCCAGAAGCTTATTTAACAGTCCAGGCCTGAGGTGATGAGGGCCTGCAGCAGAATGGGAGCCGTGTTGGGGAGAGAAGGGGGCATATGGGAGAGGTAATGCAGAAGGGACGTGGACAGACGTTAGCACCATATTGCACATGAGGCAGTGAGAGAGAGTAGGAAGTCAGGGAAACTCCTGACTTGGGAGCCTGAGGGACTGGGAAGATTGGTGTTGCCCTTTGTGGTGCTAGGGAAGGAAGGAGCAGGGGAGGACTTAAGGAGAAGATAATGAGCTCTGTTTTGGACATGTTGAGGTTGAGATGTCTGCTGGATGTCAGGTTCAAGATATCTGAAAGATAGTTGGAGATGAGATTGGAAATCAGCAGAGGTTAGGGCAGGATAGGTAGATTTGAGAATTGTTCATATAGAGAGAATCATTAAATCCATAGGAGCTGATATAAATCACCATATCACCAAGTGAAGTAGTCTTGAGGGAGAAGAGAGGAGGGCCCAGGACAGAGCCCTAAGGGACACCTACAAGAACAGCTGTCAGAGAGCTAGGAGAAGAATGGGGATGGGGGGAAGGTGTTCTGAAAAGCTACTGAGAAGAGTCTCAAGGAGGAGAGGGGGATCAGTGGTGTCCAAGGCTGCAGAGAGGCCAAGAGGAGTGAGAATTGAGAAAAGACCGCTGGATTGGGCCATGACAAGATCATCAGCCACTTAGGAGACAGTAATTTCAGCGGAATAATGAGAATCAAATGAGCTTTTGAGTTTGGATGAAGACGTGAGTGTGTTTGTAGGCACCATGGAAGGAGCCATAAGAGAAACTAAGTCAGTGAGAGATGGGGATGACAGAGCGGGTGGGGTGATAAGGGGTCATCTGAGCAAGCAGAAGGACTTGCCTTGGTCAGGAGTCAGGCCACCTCATCATGCAGCAAAGGAGTTGAGAGGGGCAGAAGTCATTTGGGTGACATCATGGGGAACAGCCTCAAATGAGTCTGTAAAATATAAGGCCAGGTTCTGGCTAGAGGCTTCCAGGAAGCTGTTCAGAGGGAAGCAGGGACCAATCAGTTTCTTGTGACAGGAGGGAAAATTAAATCGGGGTTGGGGGGGTATACACAGGAGAGGTGCCAGCAGAACTTTGTTAGGGGGAATTCTGATGTGGAGCAGTCTTGTCACCATCTTCTTCATTTCCTGTCGCATGATAATATTTTATTTCACCTATGTGCCGTGACTTGTTCAGCGCTCCCCAGTCTGTGGACATCTCCTGGGTTTTGCCATCACAAAGAAGAGCTACCTTACATATTCTTATATATATACAACCTTTCCTTCTTTTTGGATCTCTTTGGGTTATGGGACTATAGGCTTGGTATTTCTAGGTCAAAGAGTATGCCTAGTTTAGAAGATTTATGGGCACAGCTCCAAGTTTTTGCCAGTCTTCCCCCCCAAAAAAATCATTTATTTATTTATTGTTTGTTTGTTCTCATTATTTATTTCAAGATTTTGAGTTCTAAAATTTCTCCCCTTCTCTCCTCTCCCCCAACCCCAAGACACCATGCATTCTGATTACCCCTTCCCCCAATCTGCCCTCTCTTGTATCACACTCCTCCCTTCCCTTATCCTCATCTTCTTTCTTTTCTTGTAGGGCAAGATAGATTTCTGTACCCCATTCTCCCTTCCTCCCTTCCCACACATCCCCACTGTGAAGGCAAGCAATTCAATATAGACTGTACATGTGTAATTATGCAATAGACTTCCATAATAGTCATGTTGTGAAAGACTAACTTTATTTCCCTTCATCCTATCCTGTAATCTCTTTATTCCGTTCTCTCTTCTGTCCTTGTTCCTCCCCAAAAATGTTTACTTCTAATTACTCCCTCCTCCCATTTGCCCTCTCTTCTATCATCCCCGCCCCCCTACAGCTCATTTATCCACTTCTCCCCTACTTTCCTGTTGTGTAAGATAGATTTTCGTACCAAATTGAGTGTGCATGTTATTCCCTCCTTAAACCAAATGTGATGAGAGTAAGCTTCACTTTTCCTTCTTACCTCCCCGCTTTTCCCCTCCGTTGAAAAAGCTTTTTCTTGCCTCTTTTATGAGAGATAATTTGCCCCATTCCATTTCTTCCTTTCTCCTTTCAATATATGTTCCTCTCTCACCCCTTAATTTCATTTTTTTAGATTTCATTCCTTCCTGTTCAACTCACCCTGTGCCCTCTGTCTATATGTATATAATCCCTCCAACTATCCAAATACTGAGAATTTGCCAAGATTCAGATTAAGAGATTGACTAAAGGATAGAAAGGGATGGCATTCTAGTGTTAGGATATATACCAGTTATGCTTCTTTGCTTCAGGTAGTTATGCTTTACATACAGTTTGTTGTTCTGTGAAGTACCTGCCAGACTTTTTCCTTTGTGTTTCAAACCAGTAAATTAAAGCTTTTGCAGTCATCTGCATTTGAAGCACTTCTTATGTTCCAGGCTTGGGCATATGAAGGAAGACAAAGCTAGTCCCATTCCTTAAGGAACTCACATGCCAGCACAGGAGACAGTTAGGGGCAAGTAGTGGATCTATACAGTGTGGTAAGTTAACCTCAGAAGAGAGGGCTCTAGAGGCTTGGGATGTGCCTCTTGCTGAAGGCAGAATTTGAGCTGAGTCCTGAAGGAGGCCAGGGAACAGATGAGGTGGGAAAGCATTCCAGACTTGGCACAGCCATTTCAAGGGCATAGAAGTGGGAGAGAGAGTGTTTTGTATGAGGAGGCCAGGGTAGCAGGATTGTAAAATATACAGAGGATAATCAATTGGAGGAACAGGCCCGCTTGTGAAGGAGCCCCTGGAGTTAATTGAGTTGGGGAAACATGGTCAGACTCATGCTCTAGATGAATCATTTGGCCAGTTGAGTGGAGGATTGGCGTGGCTGGAGACTTGAGCAAGAAGCCAATTAGAGAAAGGATGTAATTATGGTAGTCTAGAGATGAGGGTCTGAACTCAGCTGGCAGCTCCTGTGAATAAGAGAGTGGGATCTTGGGAAGGTGAAAACAGTGTTTGGCAAGTGATTAGTTATATGGAGGAGTGAGGGTGGTTATCCTAGTTTGACACTGAGGTTATGGATGTGGGTGATTTGGAGGATTCCTGGTGATGTCCTTGACAATAACGGTGAAGCTGAAAAGAGTGGAGGGTTTGGGGGAAAAGATGAGTATTGTTTTGGAAATAGTGAATTTGAGATGACTACTGGACATTCACTTCAGTGTGCTCAAAAGGCAGTTGGTAATGTGGGATTGGGCAGCAAGGTACACAAGGGGAGTAGAGTATTAAGTCTGGAGTCAGAAACACTCATCTCCCTGAGTTCAGAAGCTCTGTAACCCTGGGCAAAACATTTAACCCTATTGGCCTCAGTTTTCTCATCTATAAAATGAGTTGTAGAAGAAAACAGCAAACCTCTCTAGTTGCTTTGCTAAGAAAATGCTAAATGGGGTCACGAAGGGTCTGATGTGACTGAAATCACTCAATAACATCATAGGACTGGAACTCAGGAGACAGAGTAGGCTGGGTATCTAGCTCTGGGAATCATCTGTTTAGAGATGGTGATTGGACCTGTGGGAATGGATACAGCCACTAAGTGAGATACTAGAGAGGGCCCAGTACCGAGCTCAAGAGACCCCCTCCACCCCCAGTGGGGATAAGTAGCATTGGATGGATGTTCTCCAGCCCTTCTCTGGTGTGGCCCTCAGACTGTAGCTGGAGATGTCTGAAATCGCCCCCTGCCTCAGCTGCCCTGCTCTGCAGTGCAGTGACTGATTGCCTGGGAATCATTTTTGTGTAGTGGTTTACCAGTCTTTATCTAATTTGATCCTCCCAGCTACTCTGGGAGTTGTGTTGTCCCCATTTTATCAATGAGGAAATGGAGTCAGAGGTGAAGTGACTTTGCCCAAGATCAGCTGGATTTGAACTCAGCTCTTTCTTATGTGAGGTTCAATGCTCTATCCACTGTGGTGAACTGCCTTTTAGGATGTAGGAATAGGATATGCAGAGTTATTAAATCATGGAACCCTTTTCCCCTGAGATTAAAATTTTCTTAGCTAGACAAATAAATACAGAGGTTTCCTTGAGAACCCAAATTCATAGGACCCTAGCAGCAAGCACTTATTTTTAAAAATAGTTTCTTTTTAGTTTTCAACATTCACTTCCATAAGATTTTGAGTTTGAAATTTTCTGCCCCCATTCCCACAAGTGGTGCGCAATCTGAAATAGGCATTATATATGCATTCATGTTAAACATATTTTCACATTAGTCATGAGAAAGAAAAAACAAAGGAAAAAGAGAGCAAATAGTCTGCTTCCATCTTCCTTCAGGCTCCAAAATTGTTTCTCTGGATGGGGATGCATTGTCTGTCCTGAGTTTTTACATTGCTGAGAAGAGCCAAGTCTACCAAAGTCAGTCCTCACACACTGTGGCTGTTAGTGTGTACAGTGTTCTCCTGCTTCTGCTCTCTTCACTCAGCATCAGTTCATCTAAGTCTCTCCAGGTTTTTCTGAAGTCTGCCTGCTCATCATTTCTTACAGGATAGAAATATTCCATCACATTCTTATACCACCACTTGTTCAGCCATTTCCCAATTTCCTTCAATTTCCAGTTCTTTGCCACCACAAAAAGAGCTGCTGTAAATATTTTTGTACATATTGTTCTTTTCCCTTTTTTATGATCTCTTTGGTTGCTGGATCAAAGGGTATGCACAGTTTCATAGCTTTTTGGGCATAGTTCCAGATTGCTCTCCAGAATGGTTGGATCAGTTCACAACTCCACCAGCAATGCATCAGTGTTCCCAGTTTTCCCACATCTTCTCCAAAGTTTATCATTTTCCTGTTTTGTTATGTTAACCAATCTGACGGGTGTGATGTTTTGATTTTCATTTCTCTTTTTAGAACATTTTTCATATGACTAGAGATAGCTTTAATTTCTTTATTTGAAAACTGTCTATTCATATTGTTTGATCATTTATCAGTTGGGGAATGACTTGTATTCTTATAAATTTGACTCAGTTCTCTATATATTTTTAGAAATGAGGTGTTTATCAGAGACCCTGGCTGTAAAAATTATTTTCCAGCTTTCTGCTTGCAACAAATATTTATTAAGCACTTGCTGTGTGCCAGGACCTCTGCTAGGTGATGGGGGATTTACAGAACAAATCCCTGCCTTTGAAGTAGCATGTAATCTTTTGGGGAGAAATAACGTGTTTTATATAAACAAATGCAAAGTAATCTAAGCAACTAGTGGGAAGGCAAGCCAGGAGCAGCTCCTTGGAGAAAATGGCCCTTGAAGGGAATTTCCAAGTAAACCAAGGCTTCAGTGAGGTTCAGTGAGGCGGAGGAGAACCAAGGAAAGCCTGGGCAAAGCAAGGAGACCATTATGGCTGTAAGCTAGAGCATATAAAGAAAAGTGAGGTCTGATCAATCTGAAGAAGGGCCAAGCCAGATTGTAAAGGACTTGAAATGCCCAACAGAAGAGCTTGACTTTTTGTGAGAGGCAGGCAAGGCAGTGACAGGGTCAGATCTTCGGTAACTGTGTAGATGGGAGAAGAGAGAGAATTGGATGTAAGCAGAGCAGCTCAGACAGGAGGTGGTGATGGAGGGGCTGGCTGGGAAGTTAGGAGATGGAATAGGAGGAATCTTCAGCTGATTGGCAGAAACGGGAAGCAAGAAGGAAGAACCAGGAGTGACTGAGGTTTCAAATCTGCGTGAGAATGCTCAATAAGTAGAGGAGGTGAGTGGAGAGTCTGTAGGGAGCATGCTGAATCTGAGGTGCTGTATGGCTCACCCCGTTGGACATGTCAGCATCATAGAGCAGGAGGCATC
Source organism: Bettongia penicillata ogilbyi (assembly GCA_023548195.1). NCBI lineage: Eukaryota > Metazoa > Chordata > Mammalia > Diprotodontia > Potoroidae > Bettongia > Bettongia penicillata. Next base: position 8,599,178 of record JAJHZJ010000590.1, read on the forward strand.
TAGGCTTCTTTCACATTCTTACAGAGGGAACTGAGGCCCAACACAGTGAGCTGACTGACCTGCTCAAGATCACAGGCAGAGCCAGCATCCAGTCCAGGGCCTTTGTTCCCAGTCCAGCGGTGTCATGCTACTAGATTTGATGAGAAGCTTCTGAGATGCCTGTGAGAGAGAGAGGGAGGGGATGGAAGGAGACAGACAGGGAGGGAGGACCAAAGCAGGAGAAAAACCTATGGAAACTCCTGAGATCCCTATGAGAGAGGTAGAGAGGGAGGGGTGGGGGAAGTAACTGGAGAAAAGGGCCCTGGAGCAGCATGGGGGGTGGGGGAGAATCCACTCACTGGTAGGAAGTGGGACCGTGAAGACTGCAAGAGCAGCCAAGCAGACAGCAGGAGAAGCTGGGGAGAGCAATGTTATGGAAACCCTGCGAGGAGAGGATGGCCATCAGGGTCAGATGTTGACAAAGATCAAGAAAGATGGTGATTAAGAAAAGGCCATTGAATTTGGCCAGGGAGATAATGGACAATGGAAATTTAATGCTGCAGAATTATGACTACCAAGTGGGTCCCCAAAGAACAGAAAGAAGCCATTTCCTTCTCCTCCCCTTTGCAGAGGTGATTAGAGGCCATGGCTGTAGAATAGTGCATATGTTGTCAGACCTTTTGATATATTGATTAGGTTTGTTGAATTGGTTTTTTCCCCTCTGTTATAAGGAATTTTTCTCTTGGAAAATGCAGATGATATAAAAACCAAAGCTGTTGGTATATTTTTTAAAAGTTATCCAGTAACCTTAAAGAAAACAGTGTCAGTTAAAAAACGAGGTTGAAAGCCAGATTGCAAGTACCAGGTGGAGGCATTTTATACAGATAGCTTTTTTTAGGAGTTTGATTGTGAAAAGGAGGAGATATAGAGTGTCGTAGTTTGAAGGCAAATAGTGCATCAAGGAAATATGTTTTAAGAATGGGGCAGCCTGGAAGGAATCAATGGATAAGGAGATACTGAAAAAGAGAATTGAAAGGGCTGGATACCCACCCACCCCCCACCACTTCCCCCAAGCACCCAGAGGGCTACCCTTTCCTCCCAGTGGAGGAGTATCCATGGTTTGTGGACCGTTTTTTCCAGAGAGGTATAAGGTGAGATGAGAAAGGAGCTGGGGGATCATGTAGGTGGCTCAAGGAGAGAGGCTTGATGGAAGCTCAGGAATCTTCTTCTCTACTCTTTCCCCTCGAATTGCAGATCTGAGAATCTGTGAGATCTAGGTTTTAAAACCAAAAGAAACCTGAAAAGCCACCTAGTCCTATTCCCTCACTCCCTCCATTTTCCAGATGTATAAACAGGTCTACAGAGATTACTCGACTTGTCCAAGATGACCTAGGCAGAGGCAGAGGTGGGATTTGGACCCCGGTCCTTTGATTCCCAAGCATCTCCTCCTGTGCCATATTGAGGAAAGTACAAATTGATTGATTTGGCCTCTTCTACATTTACATCAGAGGTGTGTCAAATGTGAAACCCACTACACTCCAGAGTGTGGAACCAGATTAAAATGTATCAAGAAATAGTTTATAAAAAAATAAAATAAAACATGAATAATACTACATTTGAAAACTAAGCCACTTGGCCACCTGCAGGGATCCTTGTGTTTGATACCGCCACTTCCTATCATCTCCTGAGCTCCTTCATCTTTTGTATTTGTTGTAGTGGATCTGCTAGGAATTGAGTTCCACAAGTATTTGAACTGATGGCTTGTTCCATGCAAGGAAGGTAATGGTGGTGAAGCATAAGAGCCTTTCTGAGGAGTTCAGAGTGGAGGTGCTTCCAGTTACAGTCGATGCCAGAGTGTCTGTGCTTTTACAGTACGTCAAGTTCATTGTTTCCACCAACCTCGACTTAGCTCTTCCTGTGTTCAGGCATGTGAAATGCCTGCCCATGGGGCACTTCCATTGGACTGGGAATCATGCCCCTGTTGATAGAGAGTCTTAGGCCAGCCCAGCCAGATGGGAAAGGAGCTGGCCAGAATGCACTAGGACATTCTGAGGAACCCTTGAATAGCATCTACCTAGAAAATGCATTTGTAGAGTAAATTATCTCATTTTATATATGACAGAACTGAAGATTCTCCAGTTCTCTTTGTGTAGTGCCCAAAGCATCCTCAGTGGGGCCTGTGTTCCCACGCCATCCAGCAGAGGCCACAGAGCCTCCAGAGCAGACAGGGACAGCTTCATTCTTTTTGTCTCTGTCATCAGTGCTAGGCACTTAATAAACGTTAATGGAGTCTTTAAAGTGAGATTGAAATCTAGTGAATAAAAATGGTTTTGCACAAAATTCCAGTGTTTACAAATTTATGATGAGTATGCCAGTTAAAATGACAAAAAATGCCTTTTGTCCATTGCTCTGTCCACCTCAGAGTCCTTTCTTCAGGGATGAGGGCCTGCAGGATCCGGCCCAAGTTACTTTCCCTTGGAGTCTGTTTAGTACTTTGTAAAATGTGAGAAATAATACCTGCATTGTCTATCTGCATCTGCAGGATTGTGAGAAAGCTTCTTTGTAAACCTTTAGCTGATATACAGGGCAGTCACATGGTACCACAGTAGATAAAGTGCCTGGTCCTGGAGTCAAAGAAGACATCTTCCTGAGTTCAAATCCAGCTTCAAACACTTACTAGCCATGGGACCCTGGGCAAGTCACTTCACCCTGTTTGCCTCAGTTTTCCTCATCTATAAAATGAGCTGGAGAAGGAAATGCAGACCACTCTAGTATCTTTGCCAAGAAAACCCCAAATGGGGTCACAAAGGGTCAGTCACAGCTAAAATGACTTAAACGGCAACATTCAGTAGAGACATCTATAGTTGATTGAGGCTTAGAAAATGTATTGGCCACCAAAAATCCACTGGTCTCTCTTCTGACCTGTGAGCTGGGCAATCCCATGGCTTTGCATTGAGGTGAGTCTTTCTTTCCCTTCGTACTGGAGGGGATTTTTGTCAATATTTAGGAGAAATCCTTCCAAGAAGACTCTGTTAAGGCCTTTTGGTTTTTTAGAATTCGAGGGCTAATAGTCATACCACATTGGTGGGTGTAGGGAGTAAAGTGCCAGTGTGGGGAGCCAGACCTGAGCTCAGTTGCTCTAACACATATCAGATGGCCTTGGACAAGTCTTTTAATTTTCACTTGACCCTATTATTATACTGTACTAATAAGAAAAGTGTTGATTTACCTCCATCTATAGTTCCCTTTCTGTAAGTAATTTTATCCATGGTAGAACTTTCCCTGTTATTATTTTAGATGTTTTTTAAAAAAGTCTTTGGGTGTTTGGCTTCTGCCTTTTTAAAGTCTGTATTGTGTTTGCATTCATCTTAGGAAGATGTGATTGCTTTGCAGATTATACTTTGCTATTCCCTCTGCAAATTGTAGCAGTTTAAAAAATAAAATATTCATTCACAAATTCATTAAAAATAAAGTATTAGGATATTTATTCTAATGAAGTTTGATAAAAGCTCCGAAAATATGAGCTCTATGGGCAAGGTTATGTCTTGTTTTGATTGTATTATCCCCTCTCCCAAGTCTAGCATACTTTTGCACATGAGAAAGACTAGAATGAGTGCAGGTTTCTTCTCCACTCTTCTGCTATGCTACCTTCCCAATTTTCCCTTTAACTTAACATTTATTTCTGGATTTCTGTGTGTCTGGAGGTCTGCTAGATGAGGGGAGAACCAAAGCCATGAGATCTTTCCCTTGTTCACATGGTGCTTAGGATCTTTTAGCAACTTCTTCTCCTTCCCCATTATCTGAGAAGATAATGTTGTTGTCTGGGTTGGTTCTTTCTGGTCCTTTTACCTTTCTTGTTGACAATAACCATAATTCTGACCTCCTTTACACATCACCAGTCAGGAAATCTGTGTAGATGTGCATGCAGGCAGAATACTAGCTTGCTAGTGAAATGCCTGTTGGGACAGAGTTAGTGGCAGAGCCTCTTAGAGCCTCCTGGCCTGTTAGCACTCATGGATGTGTTAGATAATGACCCTCAGAAGGTGTGGGGTTTGATTCCTGAACTCATCCTGCATACTGCTCCCACGGTGGCTGTCCAGAAATAGTGTTCCTATTCTTGCACCTTGATCAGTCACCTCCGGGAGTGCTCACTCTCTGTTGCCTTCACCTGTCAGATCAAGATCAAATTACCGTGCTTGATTTTAAGGACCTTCCTCAATCAGGCCTTGTCTCTTTGTTCTAACCTTAGCTCCTATGTGTTCCATCTGTTCTGCTTTTTTAGACTGTTTTATGTGGATAACACTTATGGGCCCCAATTTCCTCATCTGTAAAATGAGGTGATTGCTGCAAATCATAAAGGTGTGGTTTTGCTGGTTTGTTTTCCAGAGAATTTCAGTTCTATGATTAGATTACTCCAGTAAGATTACAGGGCCATTGAACAACAACCGTGGCCTATACTCCTTCTGTACTCCCCTCCACCCCACTCTCTGTGATACCTGGTGTCTAGTAGGAACTGCAAAATCCCGTTGAATTGACAACTTGGCTAACTTTTGACTTCATCTTGCTGGTGTTATTTGCACGCTCTTAAGCTGCAGAATAAGTTTACGGTTGTCCATCTACTTGGACGTGACTAAAAATTGTTTACAAATTGCTGTAGGTATGTGAAGGATTGTAGTACCTATGCGATAGGCTCGGGAGATTGACATTTTAGAGGCATGGAAATTGGTGTGTGGGTTAAGCCAAATGCCTGTTGTGATGGTGTCTGTCCAGGCCTCGTCAATGATACTTTAGTCAGTTGTCCGCTAGGAGCTGAGTTTGTCACCTTGGGAAGTATTAGCCTCATTTTGCAGATGAGAATGCTGAGGTTGACAGGGCTTCTGTGACTTGCTGAGGATCATATAGCTAGTAAATGTCTGAGTTCTAATTTGTACTTGAGTCTTCCTGACTCCAGGCCAAGCTCTCTCTCCACTGTGCGCACTGTTGCAGAATTCAGGACGGGCTTAGGCAAGAGAGGTCAAGGATGGTGGAGGCCTTGGAGCTAGTGAGCTGGACTGCATGTAAGGGCAGGCTTGGAATGCTCCCGAAGACCAGCAGAACTGGGCAGAAAGACTTCTCAAGGTCCTGGCTTGTGCCATTATCAGGACTTGACCCAGACTCTGAGAGGCTTGCTTCCTCACCAGATCTGTCTGGATATGCTCCATATCCACCATATGATATGATATCACCATATGATATGCTCTCACAGTATAGGAAAGGCAGAAAAGATCTGAATAAACGAAGAAAATTGCATTGTGTTCTCTTTACGAGGACAAGCAGGTAGTATGTTTTTCTGTCTGCATCTGAGCCTGTGTTTGCTGTCCCCCCTGGATGAACCGGCTGTGACCCTTTCCTGGGTCTCTTTTCTGCCCCTGCTGATAACACAGTCCTCCCCTTTCACTCAGGTCAGGGCCTGCCTGGAACCTTCTGGCAGCTGAGGGGAGTTGGTGTTGTGAGGCAGACTTAGAGGGGAAAGGCTCCCAGGGCAGTGGGCTCCTCCAGGAACCACCGTTGTGGGTCCCTGCTCCACCAAGTGGCACAAAAGCAGACATTTACTGAAAGAGGAGTGTCTTCCTTTGGAGGAGATGGAGAATGTCCTCGCCAAGTGCTGAGTGGATGAAGGAATGAATGAATGAGCATTTCTGGAGTTCTTATTGTGTGCAGAGCACTGAATGACCATATGATCCTCATCCTAAATCATAAGAGAACTTAACTGAAAATTTCCTTACATTTTCCATTTTTGTCTCATAGGGGTATAGGGGTTAAGTATAAAGTGTCTTATGAAAAACATGCTTCTTGTCTTTTGCCTTGTTAATAATGAGTCAGCATTCATTTTAATGAATTGTTTTAATGTGCCCATATGCATTTAGGCAAAAGTAGGGATAGCTTCCCCCACTCTTCTTGTTGATGTAAGTGAGGTGTACCTAAAAGCTCAGAGGGAGAGTTTTAGAGCCAGAATACAATAGAATGTGTGATCTCAATTCTTATCATCTCAGGGTACAGTTCTCAAGCCCCATCTTCTAGTACCTGTCAAAGGACAGGCTCTAAAATTCTGTGGAAAAAAAATATATTCTCTCTAAACTCTGGTTTTGACATTTTCCAAAAACCTATTGGATGGAAAGTAGACCTGGGTATCTATGAAGAGATATAAAATATAGCCTTTAAAGTTGGGAGAGAACCCACTAAAGAAAGGAGTAGATGTAACGGAGTTGGAAGGAAGAGAGGAAGGGCTAACTTCTGCTTCGGTCTTCCCGAACTCACCAAACAAAGCAAAGGGAAGGATGTGTGGCATGTTTCCTAGTCAGACAGTATTTATCGGGTAGTTGTCTAATCGGACACTTTTCAAATGAACTCACCTTCCTGAAGGTGCCTCACTTAGTTTGTTACCTTTCCTATTTATCGCCGGATGGGATGAGAAGCTGCCTGTTTGGAGTGAGGGTTCATTTGTTTTTCTTCTAGAGTATCATGCAATCACTAAGCATTTGTTAGGCCTGCTGTGCGCCCAGCACTGTTTTTTTCCTTTATGTTTCTTTTCTTTTTATGTATTTGGTTTTTTAATCAGCAGCCCTGTTTCTTACTTCCCAGTTTCTCCCAATTCAGCTTCTCCATTTGGAAAGAAACAAACAAAGCAAACCTTTTGCATAGGTTACCAAGTTTATCTCATAGAGGCTAAGTAGCTTACTGAGGATCACACAGATAGCATGTACCTAGGGATGGATTTGTACCTGTGTCTTCCTGACCGTGATTCCCACCTTTTCACCTCCATTCCAGAGAGAGCCATGTACACAAATGAAGGACTTTTGGGGGGCACAGTAACATTAAAAAATAAGCCCACTGGCTCCCCAAGGATTCAGAGGCCATCTTTTCTGACCGCTTCATTCTGTGAAGAACCTGTGGCCCAGGGAGGTTCAATTCCCAAAGCTGTACAGGTGATCATACTGGGGGCAGGATTTGAACCCCAGTTTTCTGAGTTCAGAATCAGTGCTGCTTGAGCTCAAGCACCACTATTCCTGAGGCATCTCATTTGTTAGGGGTCCTTCCCATTCAGTTACCTTATGTCAGCTTGTATATATTTTGTATTTATTTATTTGTGTTTTTGCTTTTCTAACTATGAAACGTAAGCTTATCAAGGACAGGGACTGTTCTCTTTTCATTTTTTTTTTCAAAGCAAAAGCCATTTAATTAATCAACATAGCAAAGTAAATGCCAAGGAAAAGTCCCCTCCACCTACAAGGGTGTGTGTGTGTGTGTGTGTGTGTGTGTGTGTGTGTGTGTATGCACATGTTTCTCTCAAGAAATACCTCATAGGTGGAGAACATGTGGCCAGAGAACATGTATAACCAGGGTAACCTGCTTCTCAGACAGCATTCTGGCTGTAATATCTTTCTGCCAATGATGCTGCTGGTTATTTATCCACAGTCCCATTGGCAGCATCTTGTCTAGTGATGTCATCTGGTACAGGTTCTTTTCCCGCTGCTGAGACTTTCTTCTGGCCTTTTCAAGGCATGCCCACCTACTTAACATCTCTGATGAGCTGCTCTTTGCTGTTGGGAATTTGCCCCTTAGAAGGCAAGTCCTTTGGAGGCAGGGACTCTTTTCTATCACCTAACATAGTGTCTAGAGGAAAGAAGGCATTTAATAAGCACTAGCACTCTCAGTTTTTGAAGGGCAGCTGGGCGGCACGGTGGGTAGAGGGCCGAGCTTGGAGTCGGGCACACCTGAGTTCAGACTTCAGCTTGGGCACGTCACCTCTGTTTGCCTCAGTTTCTTCATCTATAAAATGAAGACAATAATAGCATTTGTGTTCCATTGAGATGGTTATCAGGTGCTTAGCACAGTGCCCGGTGCATCATAGGAACTATATAAATGTCAGCCATTATTATTTTTGAAGAGACTTTTATTCCTTGGCTAATGTGTTTCTTAGCATATATCAATAATTACCTTTCTAAGAAATGAACATGGCATGTATCATATAGATAAACCTAGAGGAAGCACAGTGAAGACTTAAAAGTTCTCTCAGTTTATAGAAGATGCATTGTGATCTTTGGGTAAAAATGTATCAGGCAGTGAACAGGCCCTGTTGAGGGAGGATCCAAATCTTGGGGGATGTTTCACTGACTCAGTGAAAATCAAATTAAGCTATTGGTAGAGCTAGAAAGGAAACAGTATTTGTGTGTTTTGGGAGGGAGTCAGTGCTGAAGGTTGACTTGATCAAAGTTTTAATGGATGGGAATGTTTTGTTTTTTCCCTTTTATACCTAGGGGACAGGATGAATTAGAGGAGGGAGAAATCATCATTTTACTGTTTACAGCCTTGATTTAAAGTAACTCTGAACCTTATTTCTAAATTTCGGTCATTCAGTTAGTGTTGACTTTTCTTCGGATACTAGAGAAAGGTCCTATCATGTGCCATAATGATGTGGGATAGAACATAAATAAAGGGATTGAAGATTTTCTTTTCATTGATCCCCAAGAAATGGAGCCCAAAGACTACTCAGGGCACAGCCACATCTTACCCCCATGTTATTTTCAATTTTTCTAAGTACGTTGGCAGTGAGACTAATGGGAAGAATTTTAGACTTGAAATCCCAGACACCTAGGCTTAAATCCTACATTACAAACTTGGTAACCTCTCAAAGCCTCAGTTATAAATGGGGATGATATAAAGGTCTTGCTACTTTCAGAATTGTGAAGTGCCTTCCAGACTTTCAGATAGAGTTAGTTCTTCTTAGAAGGTGAGAGGATTGAGCCTCCTTGGTTACTAAGGACTCCTTTACTCTAATGGTAAACTAGTGCTGCCAGCTGTTTCAAGTCATCACCTGAAGCAAAATAACCTCTCCCTCGCCTTGGAAGGCTCATCAGGGCACCACCTAGTCTATGAAACCTTTCTTTATTCTCGCTCCTCTGAGCTCTCTCAAATTTGTCACAGAGCACTTTGCATCTCTCCTTCACCAATAGTCATGCCTGTTATGTTCCCAAGGGTATCTGGGAAAGACTCGCTTGCAGCCAATTGGAATATAGGGGTCTTTGAGAGCAAAGATCACATCATTTTAAAGTCATTGTTTTTGTCTAGGACTTTGAGCATCGTCCTGGGCTTGCCTGATTAGAAAAAGAAGTAGTGTAATGGTGGGCCTGTCACTGAACAAACACCTTAGGAGAAAAAGGAAGTGCTCTGGCTACAGCATCACATTTCATTTTCTTCTGGTCAGGATAGTGGTAGGGTTACAGCGTGAGAGCCAAAGTTTCACTGTGGATTTTTCCTTCTTTGGCAAACAAACAGCAAGCTAATGGATGCAGTGTCTCCTCACCAGTGCAGCGGATGTCGCTGAGGGCCACAGAGGAGAGTAGAGAAATCAGGGGACGATGCAGCACTCAGAAGGCCTTCTGAAGCCCATGGTTTACAGAAGGCGTATCCAGAGGTATTTGTGTCTGGAGTAAAGATTTTCTTCCTCTTTGAGAACAATACAGAGGCATTCTATAAGAGCAACTGGATTCAATGAGTACTGACAGAGATTTGGTCAAAGGTTTAGGGTTAGTTTGGGTTGAATTATGAACTAAATGAATGTTTCCGTATACCAAGTAGAACAGAAAGAGGATTGTATATGGAATTGCAAATCCCCAGGTACAGCTGCTTTTCCTGAAAAGTATATAATATATTCTGCTTGCCACTTTCAAAGCTGTCTGGCTTTTCTGTGTTTTCTTCAGAACTTTTGTGCTCTTAGCATATTTTTAGAAAAGCTTCAGTGCCTTCTTTTTCTTTTGGCAAACTAGCACTAACACCCCTTCCCTCTGGCAGTTTCTTTACCTACAATGAAATAATAAAAGAAAAACAGTTTTTAAGAGATTAACATCATCGAGCAAACAAATCCATACTACCATCCAAAAATGTATGTCATGCGCCTTGAGTGCATCACTTAGGCCTTCTCGTCAGTCTTCTAGAGTCATGGTGGGTTATTGCATTGATTCAGCTTCTTTACATCTTTCAAAGTTGTTTTCCTACAGTGTTGTTACAGTGTTCTCACTTTGCCCTGGGTAAGTTCACACAACCTTTTCAGTATTTTCTCTGAAACTGCCTGTTTTATCCTTTCTTATGGTATTCCATTACATCACTATAATAGAATTGTTTCAGTCGAACCCACATTGGCAGGGTCCTTCTTCACTTCTTGTACTTTACTTTAAAAAGAATTGTTATAGAATATCTGTCCATATGAGTACTTAATCCTCTTTATCAGGTATCTTTGTACTGTAGACCTAGTACTGCTCTGTCACAGGAGATGCCCGGCGTCGCTGATTTCAGGCAAGGTTCCAAATTGCTTTCCAGAATGGCTTGACCACTGTCTTCTTTTTTTCTTAAGTGTTCAAGCGTGCTTAGCCATCTTTATCCTTAGAGTCTTAGAATTGAACAGGCCTCCGTCATGGTGGAGGTGGTATCTCAGTCATAATGAGAATGAATGCATTCCTTAGAAGAGTTAGGAGAGCTTGGATCAAACTGCTCTTCTTGTTCCTCCAAAACAACATTCCACCCCCTCTGTCTTTACCTTTGTGCTGGCCGCCCCTGTACTGTGAAGGTGCCGGAAAATCCCTCATATCTTGCAAGATTCAGCTCAGACCTCACCTTCTGCCCAAAACAGTTTCTGATTTCTGTTTATCTCCCAGTGGTTCTCCCCTCCCTAAAGTGCCTAGGATTGACTTGGTGTATAGGCTGAGTTACTTTAATATGATGTGCATGTTTTTTCCTTCACTCGATCATCTGCTCCAGGACAGAAACTTTCATTTCTGCTTTTCTGTTCTCAACTCCTGGCACATCTGTAGTAGATGTCCCATAATGTTCACTGACGCATTGACAAATTGAGCAGTACGGAGTAGATGATGTGACTTAGACATGTCGTTGTTCAATCATTTTCAGTCATGTCTGACTCTTCACGACCCCATTTGGGGCATTCTTGACAAATACATTGGAATGGTTTGCCATTTCCTTCTCCAGCTCATTTTACAGATGAGGAAATTGAGGCAGACGTGGCCACACAGCTAGGAAGTATCTGAGGCCAGACTGGAACTGAGGAAGATCAGTCTTTCTGACTGCAGGCCTGGGCACTCTACCCACTGGTGCCCCCTAGCCGCCCCACATTTAGGGGATACAAGATTCCACGGAAGTTCTAAGGAAAAACCTACTGTTATGTTCATGGTACCTGAGCCAGCTGGGCAATTTAGAGTGTAGAGCACTGGAGCTCGTCAGGAAAACCCAAGTTGGAATCCTGCTGCAGATGCTTACTGGCTCCGTGTGTGACCCTGGGCAGATAAGTCACTTTGCCTTCTCTGTCTCCGTTTCCTGATGTTTGAAATGAGGATGGTCATAGGAGTACCTGTCACTGGGAGGGTCAGATAAGACGATATATGTAAAGCGTTTTTTTCACTTTAAGGTGCCGCAGAAATAGTCACTGTTATTGCTGATCTGAGTCCTTCTGTTTCCTGAATCTTGGCGTGTTTCAGTTCTAATGTTCTGGCCCAGGAAATGATGAGATTCCTTCTCAAGAGAAACCCTAAAAGTGGTCTGGTTTCCAACTTGACTTTGATTTCATTTTCATCGACAGCATTCATTTCTTCTTTTGGGTATTGTAAGATCTTAAAACACATGTTTTTTCTTCACGTTTTTCCAAGCAACTGACCAGAACCTTTTACCAGATTTTCTTTGAAATGATTTTTTTTTTTTGCACCATATTTTGGAATTTTGCACCATATTGGGCCCTTTGATAATACTGATTTGTTCAATTTGTGCCAGTGTCCACTGCTGGCACCCAGCCTGGTATCTTTATAGTTTTCATGTTTTTTGTTTTAACCTGTAGTCCCTAAAATGTAACTTCTTCAAGTCTAAACTTGTTGGATACATCCTTATAGGTTAAAACTCACTAATTTGAAAAACCTATCAGGAAAACTAGTCTTTGAAATAATACCAAATTTAAGAGAAATGTAATTATCCTGGGAAATCCAATGAGGTTCTCTGAGAAGACACTGTAGTTAAGTTAAACCCAGGCATCTCTTTATCCTTCATGTCCTTCTTAAGCTGATGAAAAGAACATCACTAATTGACTTAGGAACCATACTTAATACAATAAAGGCCTATAGAGTTTTCTTTTATTCAGAGCAATGAATTATCCTATGATGACATAAGGAGATTGAAACATTCTTTTTAAAAATTAAAAAATGTATTCTAAACTTAAAAGCCGAGTGAAACAAATATATACAAAATAGACCAGAAAGAGGCTTATACGTAAAACTGAATTTATATTATGTATATCTTGCTTTCCCTTTTTAGTAAAATAATTTCAGCATGTAACTTTCAAAGTGGTCTTATTTATCTTTGTTTCCTTTTGTTTGGAGTAGATACTCTGTAGGCCTGCAGGTAAGAGTTGTAGAAACTTGAATAAGAATCTTAACTTTCTGGGCCCACAGCAGAGTCATGTTATAAATCAGAACTTCAGTTTCCTCTTCCGTAAATGGTGGGTAATTATGCCTGTGCCACAGGGGAGTGGTGGATTGGGATGAAATACACTGTTTTGTGCTTGGAAAGTCTTAAAAGTGCCACGTAAAGGTTAGTTGTTCCTCTGATAAGGAGTGCAAAAAAGAGACCCTTGTCCCATGGCATTTCTATTTTAAAACATTGCTTCTGAATCTTGGTTTTCTAATATTCTGAGCTGCCCTTCTTTAGTTACATACACCAAGGGATAAGGTATCAAAAAGTTCTCAAGACACTCTAAACAAAAATTTTAACTTAATTTTCAAAATAAGTACATCATGTACAAACACTCTTGTGAGGGGAAGTGCTGTGAAATCAAATTCCAGTTAAGTGGTTTGAGCTTGAAAAGGTTGGGAAGTTCTGCTATAGATGAAATAGGAAAGGCAGACTTTCCTGTATATAAAACCGATAGATTTTAACATATAGGAGACATTTGAAGGCTTCATTGAAGAGTTGGTTTTTACCATCTTTGACATCACTGAATCTCTTAAACATAAGATATTTGTGTAGGATACTTAAAGGGAAGTAGATTTTTGGCTCATTGTAAAGAAAAATTCACAGCAGTTTAACTGAATCAAAAGAGAGTGTTGGTGTGAGTAGAAGGGGTACCTAACTGAAGGCTGGTATCTTAGGGGAAGCTGTACAGCAGAGGTGTCGGTGAAGGCCATCATTGTGTCCCAGACCAGATTAAAATGTCTTTGGGAAATATTAAGCAAAATAAATAAAAATATATTGAATCTAGATGAAGATAATTTGTGATTTCTAAATCAGTGTGCATCCAGCAGAGATCCATTTCTAGGTGAATTTGGCACCATTACTGACACGCTAATTCCTTCTCTGGTATAAATTAATCTAGATGCTCTCTGACATTCTTTCCAAGTCTGAAATCCTGGGATTTGTTGAATTCACTGCTGCAGAGGATTGAGAAAACAAGAATTGCTAGTAAAGGTACAAGTATCTCTTGAAAAGCAAAAGAAAAAATAAAATGGCTGCCCTGGGTACTGCTGCAGGAAGTCTTTATCAAGTGACAGTGCTGTGTAGTGAAAAGAGTGCTGGCCTGGAGGACGAGCACAGCCCACTTGACTGGTGCCTCAGTTTCCTGATCTTCGGAGTCAGTGCCTTGTATAACCCTTGTTACACAAAAGGGAAAAACAGCGTTTTCTATCTTTCTTCCAGTTGTGTGCCAGTCAGTGTCCCCAAGGTCACAGGCCTTGTGGTGAGAAGCACAAAACATTGGAAATCATGGCCCACATGGGGGAGAGCAAGTAGAGACTTGGGGTGATGGTCAATATGCCAAGAAATTCCTTCCATAGTACCAGGAGTGTCTGTATTGGGATCATAGGTTTGGGGCATGTTTCTTCCCTTCTTTGAGCATCAGTTGCCTCACTTGTAAAGTGAGAGAGTGGGATTCCATGGTCAGTCAGTCAGTCAACATTTATTAAGCTCCTACTATGGCTACTATGTGCCAGGCTCCCTGAGGCCAAAGAAAGCCCCTGGTCTCGAGCAGTTTACAATCTAATGGGGAAACAAACCAGCTATGGAAGGATCATTTGGGAATAATGAACTGAGGGAAGGCAGTAGGGCCAAGATGGAGAGGCTTCCTGTGGAAGGTGGGAGGCTGAATGAGACCTGAAGGAAGCCAGGGTTGCCTGGAGCTAGCGGGGAGAAGAGTGCGCCAAATCCTGCTGTTGTCTTGGAAGTTCTGAGATCGAAACTCGAGTATCTAGTTGTTTTCTTGTCATTTTTCTACTTTCATTTTAAAGCTAACTGTACAGAAAAAAGATGCTGGTTCAGTGACTTGTTCGTTTTGACCTTCCCTGAGAATAGCATGAGCACAGAATGCTCGTTAAATCACGATCAAACTAAAGGGGGGGTTTCTCCCACATTTGTGGACTGAGAGAATTTGTTAGCCTGAAGTTCAAGCTGTCACTTTGTGAAATGTATGTAAGGAAGCTCATGGCTACTGGCAGGGATTCATCATTTCCATGGTGTTGCATACCTAAAAGACAGGCTTCCTTTGGCTCTTGGTCTGCAGGTGTGGTCTCTCCATGCCTCACCGTGCTATTCCTGGCACTTTTGGTTGGAAGTGGGAGAGGAAAGGGAGGTTTGAAGAGTCACGTGATTGTTGCCTGGTTGGTCCCTGGACCCTGTAAAGATCTCTTAATTTTACCCTTCTTTGAGATAGGAAGAAAACTCTTTATAGGGAACCAAAACAATGTTTCTCTTAGTTTTAAGGTGAACTAATAGGAAGCAGTCGTGGTGTAGTGGAAAGAGGGCTGTCTCTGAAGCCCAAGAACCCGAGTTCAGATCTTGCCTCCCATACTGACTTTGGTGTGTGTCATCGGACCTCAACTTCCTCATCTGTAAAATGCGGAACTGGGACCTAGCTGGCCTGTGAGATTTCCTGCACCTCCAGAACTAGGATCTTAAAAATACACAGAATGGACATTCCACATTACTGCAAAAAATGAGAGCCTGCCATTTTATTGTAGAATTTTAAGCTTCGAAAGTGACCTTTGAGGTTACATAGTCAAAGTTCCATCAGACAAGATCCCTACTTTTTTACAACATAGTTGTAACCCCCCAGACTGATCTTGCAATGCCTTGTACGAAGTCAAGAGTCAGTCTGCAAACTAAAATGTATTAAGAGCCTACTATGTGCTGCCAGGCACTGTGCTACATGCTGGGGAGCACAAAGAGAATCAAGAGACAGTCTCTGTGCCTTTGAGGAGATCGCGGCTCATGACAAGAAGCTGAGAAGCAGGGGAGACGATGGAGAAGACCAGAGGAATGCAGCCTTTTGGAAAGCAAAAAGCTGACCTGCGCAACCTCCTTTAGAGGAGGTTCTGAAAGGAGTTCTCTGCCCTCCAGGGACAGAGGCACTTCCAGGGTGTTCCTGGGCTGAGTGACTCTGCAAGCTTAGGAGGATCCCAGGGCATGGAGAGGCAAACAGGCAGGCAGGAGAGGAAAGAAAGAAAAAGACCACATTTTCTGCACTCAGGAGTTCCCCATCTTAGTTTCATCATCTATTTCAAAGATGTTTTTATTCAGGTTTTTCTTTTTTTGTTGAGTTACCTCTCTTTCTCCTCCCCTGCCTCATCTTCACTCATTGAGAAGGCAAGACAACAAAACCCATCACAAGTATATGTAGTCATTTAAAACAAATTCCTGCATTAGCCATATCCAGAAAGAGAATATGCTTCCATATGCCTTCTGTATCCGCTATCTCTCCCCTTTTTGGAAATGGATATTATGTTTTGTCAAGAGTACTTTAGAGTTTTGGGTTGGTAATTGTGTTGATCAGAGTTTCTAAATCTATCAGAGTTACTAAATCTTTCAAAGTTAATGATCTTTACAATATTTTATTGTATGTTTTGTTCTGGTTTGCTCTCTATACTCTGTATCAGTTCATTCAAGTCTTTCCATGTTTTTCTGAAAGCATTCCCTTCTTCATTTCCTATAGCACAGTAATATTCTATCAATATTCATGTACCATAGCATGTTTGGTCATCCCCTCAATTTCCAATTCTTTGCCACTACAAAAAAGAGCTGCTATAAATATTTTTGTATATATGGGTCCTTTGGTGTTTAGACCTAGTAGAGGTATTGCTGGGTTATAGGGTATGTACAGTTTGGTTTATTAGTTTTATGGGGATAGTTCCAAATTTCCTAAAAGGATTAGTTCCCAGTTCTATCAGCAATGAATTAGTATACCAGTTTTTTCCACATCCCCTTCAGGATTTCTCATTTTCTTTTAAAAAAAAAATTAACTTAACCATCTGACAGGTGCAAAATGGTACCTCCAAGTTGTTTCAATATGCATTTTTCTAATTATTTATGATTTAGAGCATTTTCTCATACAGCTAATGATAGCTTGGATTTCTTCATGTGAAAACTGGCTCTTTGTGTGCTTTGATCATTTATTGTTTGGGGAATGGTTCTTTTTCTTGTAAATTTGACTCCTGTCCTTTGAAGACTTTTATCTGGGGAAACTTTTCTGCAAAGATCCCCACCTCCACCCCTGCCCTGCCCATTCCCTGGCTTCTCTTCTAATTTTGTGTGCATTGGTTTTGTTTGTGCAAAACCAAAAATATTCATTTTATCTCCTTTGAACCTCCATCTTTGGTTTGGTCATGAACTCTTCTCCTATGCATTGGTATGACAGGCAACTTCTTCCTCACTCCTCTAATTTGTTTATGATGTCACTCTTTATCTCTAAATTGGGTACCTATTTGGAGCTTATCTTAGGGTACACCTGTTTTCCGGTTTCCAATTTTCCCAACAGTGGTTGTCAAGTAATGACTTCTTGCTCCAGTTGCTGTTTTGAGTTTATTAAGCCCTAGGTTACTGGCTCACTTGAGTCTATGTATTGTTTACGTAACCTGTTCCACTGACCAACCTCTCCTTACCCAGCGCCAAAGTGTTTTTCTTTCACCTTTATGGAATAGGTTGTGGTCTGGTGCTACGAGGCCTCCTTCCTTCCCATTTTAAAAAAAATTCGATTCCCTTGACATTCTTGATCTTTTGTTCTTTCAAATCAGTTTTGTTACTGTTTTTTCTAGTTCTATAAAGTAATCCTTCGGTGGTTTGATTGATGTGGTCCCTTATGAATAAGTAAATTTATTTACATAGTATTATCTTTTATTATATTAGCACATGAGCAATTAATATTTCTCTGCATTTAGCTCTGTCTTATTTATATAAAGAATGCTTTATAATTGTGTTCATTCACCCATTTCCTTGGCAGGTAGACTGTCAAATATTTTATATCATCTGTACTTATTTTAAATGAAATTTCCCTTTCTATCTCTTTCTGCTAGATTTTGTTGGTAATATGAAGAAATGCAGATGATTTATATGGGTTTGCTTTATATCTTGCAACTTTGCTGAAATTTTAGTTGTTTCAGTTAGTTTTTAAATGACTCTCTAGGGTTCTCTCAGTAAACCGTGTCATCTGTAAGTTTTTTCTCTTTTGTTTATGCCTATTCCCTTAATTTCTTTTTCTTGTCTTGTTGCTATAATTAGCATTTCTAGTACACTTCTTTTCAGTTACATCTGATAGTGAATAGTATGAACCACTGTTAGGTTGCAAAATAGGATAGAGATTTGAACAGTTTTTACCATCAAATCATAATTAATTTTAATAGGGTTGCAAACATCCAGGCTTATGTATTTGATTAGATTGCTTTCATCTGCCTGGATCCTACCAAGGCTGCCTGTCCAATGCCTATAATGTCCAGTTGAAATGATAAAGACCACTCATGTTTTGTTATATGCTTCGATTTGGCTTTCTTTGTTTTTACTTTTTGGAGGAGAAGGGATTAATTCTCAGAGTCTGATCCTAGCTTTTATTTTTTGAGTCTTGTTGATACCTTTTATATTTGCCACAGAGTCATTTTTAGAAATATCCTTTCATTTAGTGAAAATGAAGAAAAATCACCAGTGTAATAATCCCATCAGACTGTACAGCATTCCGTATCCATGATTAGCTTCCCTCCATCATTTCCTCCCAGCACACATACCTACCTCATCAGTGATAGGAGAAAGAGCATCCCTTCTCCTCCAATCAGTATTCTCTCAGAGTTACTTGCTTGTGGTCAGCATAGTATTTTCCTGCTTCTGTTTACTGCCTCAACATTGGGGTCTCATCAACCTGGTCCTGATTTTCAGTCTGCCAGGGTGTGTGTCTGAGAGCAGTGTCCAAATACCAACTTCTTTAAGATTCCTTGTTGGAAAAGGTGCCAGCCCTCAGATCTGCTGACCCGGACCATACCGTTCTCAGTGGCAGCTAATCTGAATGGCTGATGATGGTCACTACTGCCCTATGCATTGAGGTTGGGTTTGTCAACCCAGATCCACCCTCTTTAAGAGAAACGTTACTCAGAAATCTAAACTGTGGAGCAGCAGCTTTATTCTTAGAGGCCTCACAGCCACAGAAGGTGCTACTGAAGTTATCAGGGGCAGTTTGCTCTCTGTTATTGCTGTAGGACAGGAAGAGCAGGACATGCTGCCCCAAAATTATAGTGGGAGTCAGTGGGGAAATGATTCACCTTATAGCCAGGAGAGACACACCTACAAGAGTGCCCAGACTTGTTTAAATGCTCCTTGAAAAGATCATGAAAGCGAACTCTGGCTTAGAGTAGCTGCTAATGAAACATATTGACCACTTACTAAATCTGGCAAATCCAAGTAAGGACTCCATGGACTGTGAAATCTGGAATTTGAGAGTGAACTTCCATAAGATAATACTGCTTGTGCTTCACAGATGGCTGTCAACATAGCATCTGCCTGGTCACTTGTCGTTTTTTAAACAGTTTTATTTAAGGATTTCCAACCTAGACAAATCTTAAGAGGGAAAAAAATGCAAGCACAAAGTGCAGACCACAAGAAACAGCTTTCTTAGGAAAATCTTAAAGAATCTAGGGCTTCCATGCTTCTTTGAGAAATGTTTAAACAAAGAGATCCTGTAAAGCGCCCCACAAGATCACGTCGTGTTCTCAGTTCTGAGCGCTCATCAGATTCAGCACAGTTGGGCACTCAGAGATCGTGAATGGAGAGGAGCGTTCACAGTCCACAGCAGTCACAGAAAATGGAAAAAATACAAATAGTTACTTTGACTCTGCGCACTCACTTGGCTGGATCAGCGGAGGAGAGCTCACTTAGTAGTATTCCAACAGTCCAGGGGTTTTCTACAAACCTGCCAGTCTCCAGTGTATATTGGCCTTCTAAATGTAATTACCCCCAGAAGAGAAGTTCTCTGAAAATGAGGACCTTTTTATATCTTCATATCCTCTGCACCTAGTACACACAGTAGGTGCCTAAAATGCTAATTGAATGAATTAATATAAAATATATTTTCTCTGCCTGCTCCTTCTGTTAAAAGGTAAACAATAAAAAAATTCACTAAATTTTAATAGCATTCTAAAGTCGAAAAGCAGTAAGAGCCCTGTGAGGTGGACCATGCCAGCATCAATATCCTCTTTTTACAGATCAGGAAACTGAGGGTTAGAGAAGTGAACTACTTGTCAGGGGGCCACAGCTGGTAAGTGTCAGTGTTGAAATTGGAATCTGGGTGTTTGTGTTCTCCATGGCATAGCACACATTGCAGCACACACTGCCACCCATCCACCTTGAGAATTACCATTAAATGGGGTGTCTAGTGACAGGCCACCACAGCAAATTCTTTCTTGAATTTGAAGTTGCAGCGTAAGTTGCCAAGTGCAACTGTACTAATATGCTCCCTCTCCTGTTCCATTGCTGAAGCATTTCTATATTTAGAGTCTCATCTAATCAGTTGACCTCACTTACTCCAGGGATGTATCGTGTCCTCTTAACACGGCACTGGCCTTGTCCGCATCCCAGAGGCACAAGCAGCAGGCTACTTTTATCTTGGTCCTGAACTAAATGGTCCGTGGTCTCTCCATAGAAGCTTAAATGATATTCACTGACAAAATCACGCAGATTTCTTCTTTAAGGGTAACTTGGAAGAGAGAACTCTCCAGATCAACTTTACTGGTCACCAGTTGGATTTATTTGGTAATTATTCTGAATATGAGTTTTATCCCATTTCCCAACCAAAGAACTTTAGATGGGAAAACTCCTGGTCTTCAAAGGAAAGTGGAGACTAGGGCAAGATTCAGGGAATTGGAAGGAATTTGGGGTATAGCTTCTTGTGTAGTCCTTGGAACAAATAAAAAATGGAAAGGGCTACAGGGCTGGTCATGAAGTGTCATTGCCTACTGACAGTTAGCATTTATTATGCACCTACTATGTGCCAGATACTGTGTTAAGCACTGGGGAGACAAAGAAGCAAAGGACAGCCCATCCCTTCAAGGTGCTTACAGTCTACATGCAAGCACATGTGTACAGATACATAGCAAATGATTCACAAGAAGGAAGGGGAAAGAAGAGGGAGCCTTCCATCATGAGGCACAGAGAAGATGCCCAGAGCACAGAGGGAGAGATGAATGGTCTTGTTCATTTGACAACTGGGAGTCCACTGTCAAAGGACTAAAGAATGCAGGTGGAGGAGTTAGGTGTAAGAAGATTGGAAAGGGAAAGGGCTCAGTTATGTAGGGCTTTGAGTGACAGACAGAACTCTAGTAACTGAATGGAGGGTGGATTGGAGTGGGAAGAGACTTGAGTCAGGTAGACTCATCAGTAAGAGAGTTTGGGGGGAAAATGATGAGATTTTTTTGGACATACTGAGTTTGAGATGTCTGAAAGGCAGATAGGAGACTGCAGGTCAGCAGAGAGGTGGGGTAGATTTTGGAATATGCAAAATGAAAATAGTAATTCAGTCCATGGGAGCTCCCCTCTGGAGGAAAGAGGACCCAGGACAGAAGCCTGTGGGACCCATGCATGTAGAGCTTTCTTCTAGAGCTGTGGGGGCACAGAAGAGTAAGATGCTCAGCTAGAGATTCCACCCCAGTTAACAAGAATGGTAAATATTTACGGAGAAATTTAGAAACAAATACAAATCAACAGAATGCAAACCCTAGTAACTGCTTAGTCAGATCACAGCAATGGAATGATTGGAACTAGGTGAGGTTAAGCAGACATGTTCCCTCTCATTCAATCAGTAAGAATTTCTTCAGTGCATTCTGTGCCTGAGGAACTATGCCAAGCATGGAGAATTTTGTTTTAAACCAATTTTGCAGTTTCATTGGTATGGGATGTTTAGTCTTTTTTCAGTCATGTCTGACTCTTTGTGACCTCATTTGGGTTTTTTAATTCTTTTTTTTTTCCACAAAGATACTGAAGTGGTTTGCCATTTCCATCTCCAGCTCATTTTACAGATGAGGAACCTGAGGCAAACAGGGTTAAGTGACTTGCTCAGGATCACACTACTAGGAAGGATCTGAGGCCACATTTGAATTCAGGATCCTCCTAACTCCAGGCCCAGCTCTATCCACTGCACCACAACCTCATGTCTACATGCCAGAATACCGTACAGCCATCATCTCTCTCATTTTGGACATAGGACCTCTTTACCCTCTTACTCTTCATAAACTTATTTAACCTCACAACCAAAAACTACCTTGATATTAAGTGACTTCCAAATCTGTATCTCTAGCCTTGTTTTCAATGGCCTCTAGGACATCTCTCCCTGGGAAGGAAGGAAATAAGCATTGATTAAACACTGACTGTGTGCCAGTTGCTACGCTAAGAATGGGTGTCCTGAAAGCTTGGCAAGCTCAATAATGGCCTTGCCTTGGTTTCCCTTGATGTTCTCTTTGGTTATTGAGTATTCTCTCTCAGGCTTTAGGAAGTCCATTTCTCTAACATCTCATGAATCCATCTTGTCCCCCTTCATCATGGTGCTCATTGTCTTGCCTAGGCCATGGGAATGTCTCTGTCTCTGTGCCTTTCCTTACAGATTTACCTGTGCCCAACAAGTGCTCCTCCAGCCTTCCTTTGGCCATCCCAGTGAGAAGATTTCCTCCACCTCCTGAGGAGACCCATTCCACTTGGGATAGCTCTGCATCCCCAAAAACTTTCCTCCTAAACCTAAACCTAATCCTTTTATCAGATATTTGAAGACAGCTGTTGTGTCCCTGACTTGCCTGGTTTCCCTCAGCGCACTCTCCCATCCGTGTCTCCATCTCCTCTGGCTGGCATCACCATCAGTCTTGTTCTCAATCTCTTTCCTTTTCTTTCTGGGCATTTATATCAGAATTGCTGTAGGAGCCTCCCACTTCTGTCTTCCCATCTTGCCTGTCTTCTTCATTCATGCCATCCTTTATGCTGCTACCAAAATAACATGGTTTTTTATGCATCAGGTTGTTTGAGTGGTCAAATCACTCCTGCTCTTGAGCTCTTCATTGACCCCTTGCGCCAGCCAACAAATCCAATGTTTATTTGATGCCAAACAAAAAAAGAATTCCCCCTCAAGAAGCTTACTCAGCAGTAGGTGAGATTGTATATACCCAGCTAATGGTATACAGAATAAATAATACATATGAAGTAACTTTGGAGGGGAAGGCACTAGCAGTGGAGGTTGGAGAGGTGGGAGTAGTGGGGTAACTCAGGAAAAGTCTCTTTTAGAAAGTAACATTTGAGATTGAACTCTGAAGGAAACTTGGGATTTTGAGAGGTAGAAGGGAACCAGTGCCCAAAGGCCAAGAGATGGGTGGTAATGTCATCTGTAGGAGGAGAGACAAGAAGGTCTCCCTGACTGGACATGGTGAGATTGGAGTCAGTTGTAAAGGGGAAGGAGGCCAGGGGGTGAGTGACATGGTTGATCCTGTGTCTTTGCCTGATCCCTTGGACAGCTGAGTGAAGGGTGGATCAGAGAGGGGGCCTTTTCTGTTTCATGAGAGTCAGGGGCCTGAAATAAAGAGACACTGAGGATAGCTCTCCAGTTGCTGTGCCAGGGTCACCCAGGCAGGATAAAGAGGCCTAGGTTGGAGTCATGCTATCTTTAGTGAGGTGTGAAAAGAAAAAAAAGCCTCTTGGAGAGATGCTAGAGAGGAAATGAGGCTGGGCAGGTAGTGAAGGGGTAATTCCAAGGTTGCAAACCTGGGAGATTGGATATAGTTTAGAAGAGATATGGGTTTGGTGAGAAAGGGGAGGTTTACTATGGGTATATTGAGTTGGAGGCCTCTGTGAGACATCCACTTAAAAGAACTCCAGTAAGCAGTTAGTAATGTGAGACTGGAGGTCACAAGAAACTAGGTCTGGGTTTGTAGATTTGGGGCTTGTCTGCATATAGATGATTAAGCCTATGGGAGATGATGAGGTCACTAGGGGAAAGAGAACCCAGGACAGAGCCTTGAGGTTCATTCCTAGCTGGAAGGACTGATACAGCTGATGGTCCAGAGAAGGAAACTGAGGCATGGTCAAAAAGGTAGGAGGAAAACCAGAGAGACCAGAGGGTCCCCAAAACCCGGAGAGGGAAGAGTGTCTTCTGAGGAGAAGGGTGATCAGCAGTGTTAAGTGTTGCACCAAGGTCAGGTGGGATGAGGATTTTTTTAAAAGCCCCTCAAATTTGATTATTTAGAGACTATTCATTAGTAGATGTGATTCTCACTTCTCTGATGAGTCCAGAAACCAGATTGCAGAGTATTGGAAGTGAAGGAGAAGAGTAGAGGAAATGAATTTTTTTTTCCCCTAAGAGCTTCTTCATAAAAGGTCCTGAGGGTTTTGGTTGTCAGTAAGCATTTATTCAACTCCTACTACGTGCCAGGCACTGTGCTAAGCACTGGGGATACAAAACGAAGGAAAAGACAGTCCCTGCCTTCCAGGAACTCAGAGTTGAATGATGGAGACAGCAACAAAGGAATATGTACAAATCAAGTTACATACAGGATAGAGAGGGAATGATGAAAAGGGGGAGGGGGCCAGAATTAAGAAGGGATGAGGAAGGCTTCCTGTACAAGGGGAGATTTTAGTTGGAACTTAAAGGAAGCCAGAGAAGCCTATAGGTGAAGATGAGGAAGGAGAACCTTCCAGGTATGGGGGACAGCCAGAGAAAATACTTGAAGCCAAGAGACAGAGTCTGTCATTCTGAGAACAGCCCAGGAAATTGGTGTCACTGGATTGGAGAGCATCTTTAAAAATTTTTATTTTTTATTTTGCTTTTTAGGTCAGAGAGATTTGGGTTGGAGAAAGAGGAAAGATTAGAGATAGAATAATGGTGGGGAACAGTTTGTTGGAGGGGTGGGATCAAGGGCACATGTAGAGGCATTAGCCTTGATAGACACACAGGACACCATTTCTTCATAGAGGCTATGAAACAACAGAAGAATGAGGGAATGGATGGAGGGGGAGATGGGACTCCAGAGTGTCCCCACCTAGCAGGTGTCTCTGGCCCTCTCAGCAGGATATAAAACCTGGTCCTCAGTGGTGGACGCAGGTTATGGAGGCTTGAAGGGGCAAGAGAAGAAGTGGGGACGGTTCACGTCAGGGAATGTGACAAGGAGCCCCTTGCTGCAGCCTCCCAAGTGGAGTTCAGACTCTCCTCTGTCCAGGGTTCAAGGCTGCCTCTTCCTTCCTCCCTCCCTCCCTCCCTCCCTCCTTCCTTCCTTCCTTCCTTTCTTCCTTCCTTCCTTTTTTTGTAAATAGTATTTTATTTTTTCCAATTACATTTGAAGATAGTTTTCAACATTCATCCTTCGTAAGATTTTGAGTTCCAAATGTTTTCTCCCTCCTCCCTAAGATAGCAAGCAATCTGATTGATGTAAGCTATACATGTGCAGTCACGTAAACGTGTTTCCGCATTAATCATGTTGAGAAAGAAGAAACAGAACAAAAGGAAAAAGCCATAGAAAAGAAACTAACAAGTGAACATAGTGTGCTTCAGTCTGCGTTCAGACTGGTTGTGGATGGCATTTTCTGTCCTGAATCCTTTGGAGTTGTCTTAGGATCCTTGTTTTGCTGAGAAGAGCTAAGTCTGTCAGTCAGTCATCACGGTGCTGCTGTTACTGTGTACAGTGTTCTCCTGGCTCTGCTCACTTCACTCCGCATCAGTTCATGGAAGTCCAGGGTTTTTAAGAATCTGCCTGATCATCATTTCTTATGGAGTAGTAGTATTCCGTTATGTTCCTATACTACAGCTTGTTCAGCATTCCCCACTTGATGGGCATCCCCTCAATTTCCAGTTCTTTGCCACCAAAAAAAGAGATGCTATCAATATTTTTTTACATGTGGATTCTTCCCTCTTTTTTTATGATCTCTTTGCGAGACAGGCTGAGAACTGGTGTTAATGGATCAAAAGGTATACAATTTTATAGCCCTTTGGACATAGTTCCAAATTGCTCTCCAGATTAGTTGGATCAGTTCACAACTCCACCAGCAATGTGTTAGTATTCCAGTTTTCCCAGATCTTCTCCCTACATTTATCATTTTCCTTTTTGGTCATATTAGCCAATCAGATAGGTGTAAGGTGGTACCTCGGAGTTGTGTTAATTTGCATTTTTCTAAACAGTAGTGATTTAGAGCATTTTCTCATGGCTATGGATAACTTTAATTTCTTCATCTGACAACTGCTTGTACATATCCTTTGGCCATTTATCAAGTGGGGAATGACTCATAGTCTTATAAATTTGACTCAGTTCACTATATAATTGAGAAACGAGGCCTTTATTAGAGACACTTGCTGTAAATATTGTTTCCCAGCTTTCTGCTTTCTTTCTAATCTTGGTTACGTTAGTTTTGTTGGTGCAAAAACCTTTTAATTTAATGTAACCAAAATTATCCATTTTGCATTTCATAATGTCCTCTATCTCTTATTTGGTCACATATTCTTCCCTTTTTCGTAGATGTGACAGGTAAACTATTTCTTGCTCTCCTGTGGTGTTAAAGTTTGGTCTATGCCTAGTTTCTGCTATACTGTTTTCTAGTTTTCCCAGAAGCTTTTGTCAAATAGTGAATTCCTATCTAAGAAACTGGAATCTAAGGGTTTATTCAACATTAGGTAGAATACTGTGGTCATTTACTACTGTTTTGTGTACCTAATCTATTCTGCTGTTCTGCCACCACTGTACTTCTTAGCCAGGACCGGATGGTTTTGTTGATTGCTGCTTTGTGGTACAGTTTTAGACCTGGTATGGCTAAGCCCCTAAAGGCTGCTTCTTGCCCGGCACCACCCTGCCTTTCCCGCTTTATCATCTCTGAATCGGTTTGGACAGAATAGACTCTGTTTGAAACTGAACCGCCGCCGTCCCCGGCACTAGTGTGTGCTGTGCTTCTTGTCTGAAGGGACAAGGTAACCCTTAGTCAGTGATTGTTACCTTAGATTTGCTCCGACTGTTCCCCCTTTCTTAGAATGTTGTCATTCTTGAAAGCTCAACTCAAATGCTTCTTTTCCACGAAGTCTTCTGCTTGGTAATAACCTTCTCTCAGATCTGACTTCCTGTGTCATTTTGCATGGTTTGTGCCTTATTCCCCTGTTGAATTTTTAACACCTTGATAGTAAGCTCATGTAAACTTCGTTAACTCCACTTTTCCCCATTTCCTAACGCATTCCTCTTTCTCACTAGGCACATAATAAAAAGTTTGATATTAGGCCTCTCTTAATTCAGTCTAAAATAGCACTGTCTTTTTTGGTTGCCATATTGCAATTACATCCATCTTAGAATCCAGTAAACTACCCCCTCCTCCCTCCCCCCCCAGTCCTTTTCATGCATGTTTTTGGCCAGCCCTCCTTCACCTAGCTGTGTTTGTACAGTTGATTTTTTAAAAAACCAATATGGGACTTTACATTTATCCACTCTCTCCTCTCTAATTTTTCTCTACACAACTGCCAATAGATGGCCCTCAGACACAGGTGTTCCTGTGGTGTTGCCCTATTTCATTCAGTATCTTCAGTGACTCCCCGCTGCCTCTGAGGCCAAATGCAGGCTTGGGAGCCCTTCCCGACAGCTCCAGCCCATCTTTCTACATGATTCCAACTAATTTGCCATTCTTCAGACTCAGCATTCCTTCTTCTACCATTCTTCTCATTTGTATCTTTTAGATCACCTCAGTTCTTTCAAAGCTCATCTCATGGATAGAAAACCATTCCTGATTGTCCTAGTTTCTAAACGTTCTCCCCTTCCTCAAATGATCTTGTGTTTAATGTTGTTTATTTGTTTCTGTCATGCCTGACTCTTTGTGGTGCCATCGGGGTTTTCTTGACAAAGACACCAGACTGATTTGCCATTTCCTTCTCTAGCTTATTGTACAGTTGAGGAAACCGAGGTAAAGAGGGCAGTGACTTGCCTAGGGTCACAGAGCTAGGAAGTGTCTGAGCCAGATTTGAAGAAATCTTCCTGATTTCAGGCTCAGCACTGTCATCCGGGATGCTGCTTAGCTGCTCCTGATCTCATGTGTTACTTGATATTTATACAGTGTACCTCAATAGGATGTGAGCTCCTTGGGGGTAGGGACTTTCAATTTTTTTGTCATTGTGACTGATTCATTTAGCATAGTGCCTTATAATTAGCAGATACATTTAATCTTAATCCTGTCATTTAACTTGTTACTTGCCTTGCCCAGATTTGCAAGAAACAAATATTTGTGTCCTCTCAACTTTATCTTGTGTGGTTAAGCGTTTTTTCATGTATCCCTTGGAGAGAGAGAGGACAGAAAGTTTTAAAATCTGAGTATGTGATCCAAGGCTTCAATCCCAGTCTCTTGGCTCTCACTCAGCCTCTCCACCAGGGTTTAAACACCACATCTCCTCTTCTTGAAGCCCGTTCACCCTTCCTTAATCCCTCCTGTAGCCAAGCTGAGGGCCCAGTGGGTGCTTCCAAGGGCTGGATTGCTGATTTGATTTCTTCAGGCACTAGATTGTGCTACCTTTTACAAAATAGGAAATATGCACAGTTACAGGTAATGGTTGTCTCTCTCCACCCCAAAAAAAGAAAAGAAATTTCTGTCCTTTTAGAATATAATATAATACTGTCATTGGTCTACATTAAATTTTATTAATCATGGTGATTAGAGCATGAACTTAATGTATGTATTTTTTTTTCTAATTCAGAGGTTCTCAAAAGTATGTATAATCTGTGCACTCTTATTCTTACCCCATAACAGAGAACCATCCTATATAACAACACACATGGCAAAAATCAGATTAAAAATTATTACATTCAAAAAGTCTGAAAATATGGATAATGTACCCCACCCTTGAATCTCTTGCTTCTACATAGCAGTGGAATGGGAGGGTCTTAGATCTGCTCTTTGAAGCCATGCTTGTTTTATTTATAATTTTGTAACATTTACTTTTGATTGTTTCAATAGTTCTTTCCATTGTGTATATAGTATTTTCCTGGCTCTTCTTCATTCTTCATCAGTTCATGTAGATCTTTCTGTGCTTCTCTAGTCATCATAGTCATTGTTTCTTATCACTCAATAACATTCTATTATATACATGAATCACAATTTATTTAGCTACTTACTCCCCAGTCAGTGGTTGTCTATTTTGTTTCCAGTTCTTTATTGCTACAAAAATTGCTGCTGTAAATATTTTGATATGTTTATAGGATAATTCTATCAAGCTTTAAAGAACAATTATTAACACTACTATAATAAAGTTGCATATATATATAACTATATATATGTATATATAAATAATATGTTATTCTCAAAAATTGAGAAAGGAAGTACTCTACCAAACTCTTTTTAATGGGACAAATATAGTTCTGATTCTTAACCCAGGGAAGGATAAAGCATGGAAAGCCTATACACTCGTATCCTTAATGAATATAGATTCAAAAATTTAAAATAAGAACCAAAAAAAAAGCCTTACAAACTAGTACAATAAAAAAGAATGCTCTAAATCACTAATGAGAGAAACACAAATTAAGAAACACTTCTGAGGTTTTACCTTACACCTTGCAAATTGGCAACAATAACAAAAGATGGGAATGGTCAATGTTGAAGGGCTTGTGGAAAGACATAAATCAATACATCCATTCTGATTCTGGAAAACAGCTTGTAGTTATGCAGATAAAATAGCTAAAATGTCTGTACTCTTTGATCCAGATGTTACATTTCTAGGCTTATATCCCAAGGAGGTCATTGATGAGAAGACAGTCTCTATTTATATGCAACAAAATATTTAAAACAGCACTTTTTGCAGTGGTAAAAAATCTTTCTTAAAACAGACATGACTGTCTGTTGGTTTCTTTGGAGCAGTCACTTTTGAAAGCTATCTAGTTATCCCAGTGGTATTGCCATTGCTAGAAATCATTTAGGGGAATTTCTGCTTTTTTGAATCGTCTTTGAAATAGTACATTCTTTTGAATATACTAAATTGTAGCACCTCCTTTCTCGCAACCCCCTTCCATACCACACTGAGAAGGAAAAGAACAACCCTTTCAAGATGTATAGTTAGACAAACATTGTCTATATACAAGCATGCATGCCTTACTCTGAATTTTTATTTTTTTTATTTTTCCTTCATTATTTTTTAAAAAATTTATTTAAGTTTTCAGCATTCATTTCCACAAAATTTTGAGT
Organism: Bettongia penicillata ogilbyi; assembly: GCA_023548195.1. Classification (NCBI taxonomy): domain Eukaryota; kingdom Metazoa; phylum Chordata; class Mammalia; order Diprotodontia; family Potoroidae; genus Bettongia; species Bettongia penicillata. The sequence continues at coordinate 8,628,653 of JAJHZJ010000590.1, forward strand.
TCAAATTTTCTCCCCATCTCTCCCCTCCCCCACCCCAAAACGCCTAGCATTCTAATTACCCTTACCACCAATCTGCCCTTCCTTCTAACATCCCTCCGTTCCCTTATCCCCATCTTCTCTTTTGTCCTGTAGGGCAAGATAAATTTCTATACCCCATTACCTGTATTTCTTGTTTCCCAGTTGTATGCAAGAACAGTACTCAACAGTTGTTCCTAAAACTTTGAGTTCCAACTTCTCCTCCTTCCTCCCTCCCCACCCATGCCCACTGAGAAGGTAAGCAATTCAGTATAGGCCATATCTTGTAGTTTTGCAAATGACTTCCATAATAGTTGTGTTGTGTAAGACTAACTATATTTCCCTCCATCCCATCCTGCCCCCTATTTCTTCTCCTCTCTCTTTTGACCCCATCGTTCCCCAAGAGTGTTGATTTCTAATTGCTCCCTCCTCCCACTGCCTTCCCTTCCATCATCCCCCCCACCCTGCTTATCCCCTTCTCCCCCACTTTCCTGTATTGTGAGATAGGTTTTCATATCAAAATGAGTATGCATTTTATTCCTTCCTTTAGTCGAATGTGATGTGAGTAAACTTCATGTTTTCCCTCTCACCTCCCCTCTTTTTCCCTCCATTGAAAAGTCTTTTTCTTGCCTCTTTGATGAGAGGTAATTTGTCCCATTCCATTTCTCCCTTTCTCCTCCCAATATATTCCTCTCTCGCCCCTTAATTTCATTTTTTTAGATATGATCCTTTCCTATTCAACTTACCCTCTGCCTGCGCTCTCTCTCTCTCTCTCTCTCTCTCTCTCTCTCTCTCTCTCTCTCTCTCTCTATCTATCTATCTATCTATCTATCTCTCTCCATCTCTCTCCCTCTCTCTCTCTCTCTCATTCTGCATTTTTAATGTCACCTCTGTCTCCAGATGTGAATGTTTCATCATTGGTCCTCTAGAACAGTGGTTTCTCACTGCCTCGATTAGTTCTTAATTCTTGGAAATTGTCTTTAAAACATGGTTATTGTATAAATTCTTCTCCTGGTTCTATTCACTTCACTCTTCATTAACTGATAAAAGTCTTCTCAAGTTGCTTCTGTCCCCTTTTTTGTTTCTAAAAGCACAGTAGTTCATTCCCCAATTGCTGAGCAAACTGCTGATTTCCAGGTCTTTGCTACCACAAAAAGAGCTGCTATAAATATTTTGGTATGTAGGATTCCTTTCCTTATTTCTCTGATCTCTTTGAGACTGAAACCTAATACTGGTTTTTACAAAGATTCTGTACCATTTAGTAACATTTGGGGCTTAGTTCCAAATTGTTTTCAAGAATGACTGGAGGGAGGAGCCAAGATGGCGGAGTAGAAAGACTCACGTATGCTAGCTCCGAATCCACAGCCCATAAATTTCCTGTAAAAAGAACTCCCCACAAATTCTGGAGCACTGCAAGCCGCGCAGAAACACAGTGGAAGAGATTTCCATTCCATAGAGCCCTGGAAAGCCGTCCCCAGGGGTCCGTCGCTACAGACAGCGGAGCCCACCCCTGCGCTGCCCTGGCCACGTGGCCCCAGAGGAGCAGATCCGAGCAGGTTTCAGGGATGGAATCTCCAGTGGCCGAGAAGGTCCCTCCACCCATGGCACTCCAGGTCAGTGAGAGAGACGTCTGGGCTGGCCGAGAGGGGAGCGGGGTGTCTCTGTGACTCGGGCCCCCTCAGGAGGCAGAGGCAGCGGTGGCCCGGGACTCCCAGAGCAGGCGGGAGCTCAGGGCCATTACCGAGGGTCTCTGCATAAACCGCCTGAGGGAACTGAGCCTGGGAGGTGGCCCTGCCCCCACCCAAGCACCAGAACTTAAGCTCACATTGAATAGCAGCCACTCCCACCATGGAAAGCCCTGAGGCTGGGAAGCAGCATTTGAATCTCAGACCCCAAGCACTAGCTGAGCGGATCTAGTTGGGGGTGGAGAGGAATCTCAGAAGTCAAGTAACTGGCTGGGAAAATGCCCAGAAAAAGGAAGCAAAATAAGACCATAGAGAGCTACTTTCTTGGGGAAGAGATGTTCCTTCCTCCTTTCATTTCTGATGAGGAAATACAATGCTTGCCATCAGGGAAAGACATGGAAGTCGGGGCCTCTCTATCCCAGACATCCGAGGTGGATGTCCGGTGGGCTGAGGCCATGGAAGAGCTCAAAAAGGATTTTGAAAATCAAGTTAGGTGGAGGAAAAACTGGGAAGAGAAATAGAAAGATGCAAGAAAAGCATGAAAAATGGGTCAATACCTTGGTAAAGGAAACCCAAAAAAATGCTGAAGAAAATAGCACCTTGAAAAATAGGCTAACTCAGTTGGCAAAAGAGGTTCAAAAAGCCAGTGAGGAGAAGAATGCTTTCAAAAGCAAAATTAGCCAAGTGGAAAAAGAGGTTCAAAAGTTCACTGAAGAAAATAGTTCTCTCAAAATTAGAATGGAACAGATGGAGTCTAATGACTTTCTGAGAAACCAAGAAATCATAAAACAAAACCAAAAGAATGAAAAAATGGAAGAGAATGTGAATTTTCTCATGGGAAAAACAACTGACCTGGAAAATAGATCCAGGAGAGACAATTTAAAAATTATGGGACTACCTGAAAGCCATGATCAAAAAAAGAGCCTAGACATCATCTTTCATGAAATTATCAAGGAAAACTGCCCTGAGATTCTAGAACCAGAAGGCAAAATAAGTATTGAAGGAATCCATCGATCACCGCCTGAAAGAGATCCAAAAAGAGAAACTCCTAGGAACATTGTGGCCAAATTCCAGAATTCCCAGGTCAAGGAGAAAATATTGCAAGCAGTTAGAAAGAAACAGTTCCAGTATTGTGGAAATACAATCAGGATAACACAAGATCTAGCAGCTTCTACATGAAGGGATCGAAGGGTGTGGAATAGGATATTCCAGAAGTCAAAGGAACTAGGACTCAAACCAAGAATCACCTACCCAACAAAACTGAGTATAATACTTCAGGGGAAAATATGGTCTTTCAATGAAACAGGACTTTCAAGCATTCTTGATGAAAAGACCAGAGCTGAAAAGAAAATTTGATTTTCAAACACAAGAATGAGAAGAAGCATGAAAAAGTAAACCGCAAAGAGAAGTCATAAGGGACTTACCAAAGGTGAACTGTTTACATTCCTACATAGAAAGACAATATTTGTAACTCTTAAAACGTTTCAGTATCTGGGTAGTTGGTGGGACCACACACAGACAGACACACACACATGTACATGTGTGCACACACACATGCACGCACACACAGAGACAGAGAGCACAGAGTGAATTGAATAGGATGGGACCATATCTTAAAAGAAATTAAGGTAAATGGTGAGAGAGAAATGTAGTGGGAGGAGAGAAGGTGAAATGGAATGGGGTAAATTATCTCTCATTCAAGAGGCAAGCAGGAGACTTTTTAGTGGAGGGAAAAAGAGGAGAGCTGAGAAAAAAACAAGAAGTTTACCCTCATCACATTCGACTAAAGGAAGGAATAAAATGCACACTCATTTTGGTATGGCAACCTATCTTACAATATGGGAAAGTGGGGGAGAAGGAGATAAGCAGGGTTGGGGGGATGATGGAAGGGAGGGCAATGGGAGGAGGGAGCAATTTGAAGTCAACACTCTTGGGGAGGGACAGGATCAAAAGCCAGAATAGAAACAATGGGGGGCAGAATAGGATGGAGGGAAATACAGTTAGTCTTACACAACACTACTGTTATCGAAGTCATTTGCAAAACTACACTGATAGGACCTATATTGAATTGCCTGCCTTTCCAAAGGAAATGGGTGGGGAGGGAGGGATGGGGAGAATTTGGAACTCAGAGTTTTAGGAACAACTGTTTAGTATTGTTCTTGCTACTAGGAAATAAGAAATACCTGCAGGTAATGGAGACTAGAAAGTCATCTGGCCCTACAGGACAAAAGAGAAGATGGGGACAAGAGAAGGGAGGGAGGATAGAAGAGAGGGCAGATTGGTGATAGGGAAAATTAGAATGCTCGATGTATTGGGGTGGTGGGAGGGGAGAAAAGGGGAGAAAATTTGGAACCCAAAATTTTGTGAAAATGAATGTAAAAAGTTAAATAAATAAATTTATATTAAAAAAAAAATAAAGTACTGTCACAGCCTTCAAAAAAAAAAGAATGACGAGTGCTTTCTCTCTGATTCTGTCCAGTTTGTCTTGTATATGTCTTGTTTGTATTTAGGTGTTTCCCCATTAGAATGGGATTCCCTTGAGAGCAGAGACTCTTTTTCTTGTCAGTACTTAGTACAGTTCGTGGCACGTAGTAGAAGCTTAATAAATTCTTGTTGATTTGACCATACAGCACTTTACTCCTTTTATCCAGCTTAGTGATCTCAACCTTTTTTGAACACATCTCATCAATTTTTTAGACATACTTACCAACACATATGTATAGATATATGTTGTATAAATATACTGTTGTACTAATTTTATTTTGTACATAATAAAACATACAGAAATTAAAATGTTGAGATAACCATATTATATAATAATTGTTATATAAAAATAAATTAGATTATAAATTAATATATACACATATGACTAAAGAAATAAAAATATAAAATATTATGTAAAATAAACCATTTAAAATAATTTTTATTAATACAAAATTTTTTTTGTTCTTATTTAAACATTTTCAGTACTTTTAAAGTCAACAATGTAATTGAATATGCTTTTTTTTAAAAATCGTGGTTTAGCCCTTTAGGATAAAGCAATTAAAAAGAATCTGTGGTAATAGAGGTAGTCTGTGGAAGTCAGATTCCAGATCGAAAGAGTGGCTGTTCTGGGACCAATGGATTGAGGGAAAGGATGCCTAGCTGCAGACCAGAGCCCCAAGTACCCTCCTCTCCTCTCTGGCTGTGCCAGCTCCTACCTCTGCTCCCTCTCCTTTTTGCCACTGCTCTGCCAACCTGAGCCTTCTCATCCACCTGGGGGAAGGTAGGGAAGATGAGTTGGGGGACAGTGAGGAACTTGGTGACTGCTGCAGGGGGGACATGGGCCTAAGAGGGGTCAGTTGGAGAATGACCACCCCCTTGGGGTGATGGCTAGTGCAGTCTGTACAGGGTGCAGGAAGGGGGAATATGAGCCACAGTGGTGGGCATCCCATGAGTGAACTGACAGCTGTGCCGCCCTCCTCGGGTCTTGTTTGTTTTCCTGTATATCACACTACTTCGAAGATTACCACCACTTTGAATGACTGAGAGCTGGCCAGGCCTATGCTTCAACTACTAAATTGCCTGGCAAGTATTTGAGCCTGTACTCAGGATTCCACAATTCTGGAAGCTTTTAATGTAAGGCTGACAAAGGATTTGGGTTTTTTATGAGTAATGGAAACATTACGTAAAGTGTTATTGCTTGAAAATACTCATAAATTCAGCTATTGCCACCGATAGACCCGACAGTGAAACCTTTGTTAGTGCTGCTCTACAAAAATCGCTATTCTTATAAACTTTGTGATCCTCTTAGTTCAGGAAGTTAACATTAGCCTGATTTCAGCTGTTGGGTTATTCTAGCAGTTCATATATGCTCTCTTTTAACTCAGTAGAAGGAATCGGTACGTCTGCATAAGTAGGAGAATTAATGGATGATTGCCAGTTAGTAACAAGGCTGAGATAGCTCTCTCACACTGTTTGAAAACACTGTTACCTTTGGCGAGGTGAAGCCACAAATTGCAGCTCCTAACGAGTTCCATCTTCTCCTCCTCCTTACAGCGTGGCACCATGAGAAGACGCTATGAAGATGATGGTATTTCTGATGATGAAATTGAAGGAAAAAGGACTTTTGACCTGGATGAAAAGCTCCACACCAACAAATACAGTGCTAGCTTTGTCACCTTTATGGAAGGAAAAGGTCAGTATAATTGACTCTGTCCTCACTGGCTGATCAAAGCTCTATCTACATAAACTTTATATCTTAGCTAGATACAAACTCTTCAGTCAATCAACAGATATTTATTAAATGCTTACTGTGTACTAGGCAGTGTACTAGACCCTCGGGACAAAGAGACAAGTATTAAAGTCCTTGTCCTCAGTGAACTCACAGTCTGTTGGGAGAGAAAATGTCTGTGTGTGTATTCATATATAGCCAATGTTCTGAACATGGAACACTGGGAAAAGAATGATGTCTTTGACAAAAATAGGGAATTCTAGAAAACTGGGTAAGATAAATGATAAGGTTAAGATATCCCCGAGACAGCCAGTCTGAATAGTCCAGTGGACATTTTGTGATGCTCTATTGGACCTCAGAAGAAGGCACGTATCTTTAAACCTGGGAGCATAGACAAAGGGCATAATAAGGCTCTATCAGAGGAGACTTGAGAGGGAGTGGTCAGAGAGAATACCAGACCAGTCAGTCAACAAGAATTTATTTATTTGAATATTTGTCTTGCACTAGGCACTGTGCTAGTCACTAGTGATAAAGACAAAGGCAAAAAGAGTCTGTCCTTAGAGTTGCTCACCATCTCAAAGCAGAGAGAACTTGGAAGTAACTTGGTACGTACAAGATGTGGACAGTAGGTGGAAGGTAATCTCTGAGGGTAGGGGAAAGCTCTTGCAGCTGGGGAAGAAGAGGGTTGTAAGCTAGGAAAGACCTCTTCTGGAAGTGGAATTTGAGCTCTGTTTTAAAGGAAGTCAAGAGATCTGAGACAGAAGTAGGGAAGGGATGGTGAACAGCCATTGAAAAGGTATGGAGATCAGAGATAGATTGGTGTTAAAGGAACAGCTCCTAAGCCAGTGTAGCTGGAGTGTAGAGTGTGTGGAGGGGCCCAAGTATTAGAAAATTGGAAATGTAGAAATGGGCCAGGTTAGGAGATTTAAGTGGTAAACAGAGAACATGGTGTGTGATTTGGGAGAAAATGCGAAACTGCTGGAGTTTATTGAGGGAAGGTAGTATGGTCAGATCTTCTCTTTAGGAAAATCATTTTGCCCACTGGTTAAAGGATAGAGTTGAAATGGGAAGACTTGAAGCAAGGTTTTGACATGAAAACCTAGTGAAGAAAGAGATAATCCGAAGTCTAAGGCTGTGGGAGAGATCATGAAGGGTGAGGATTGAGAAGAGGCCATTGAATTTGTCAATGGAAAGGTCATTGGGAGCCTTGGAGAGAGCACTTAACCGTTGAGTAATGTGTTGGGAACTGGCTTGCAAAGGATTGAGAAATAAGAAGAGAAGAAATGAAGTCTGTCAGCATAATCAGCATTTTCTAGGAGTTTAGGGTAAGAATGAGGGGGAGAGTTGGTTATATTGGAAGACAACAAGGAGGGAATCAGTGACTAGGGAATAATGGAAAAATTGAGACAGCATGATTGAGGAACTGCTGATCTACTGGAGAAGACAGGAGAGGGTTAGGGTGAGGTTATGTTGAAGGTTGGCCTTGAGGCTTAGGGGAGCCAGGTCATTATTGAGCCAGGAATAAAGGAGGAAGGGTGGGAGGGTGGGGCTAAGAAGGTCCAGCTATGTCAGGGAAGTCCCCTCCTAGGAGCAAATGACTTGCTACACATAGTAGGTGCTTAAAAAAGTGTTTGTGGAGATTCTGAGAGCTGTCCTTTGGTGCTTTTCTATAGTCATGACTTCCACAGTGAGACATCTTCAGGGATATTAGTGCCAGTTTTTCTTTGGGGCAGCTGAAGAAGGGGCTTTTCTTGAAGGACTGTCTTTCCTTGGGCTGGGTTAATAGTGCAGTGAAAGCCCTTTTACATCCCCCTGACATGATTCATCTGTGAGTGTCTTCATGTGCCATTCAACTGTGCTCTTTGGCAAATACGTAGAGGGGGTGAAAAAGTATTTATTATAGTGGACAGAATTAATGGTATTTTTTTTTTATATTGAGGACAGGGTAGAAAGTAGTCAGCTAGAGGCAGTTGTACTATCACCAAATCTTTGCACAAGTTGTATTTTGAAAATTGAGTTTTGAATTTCTAGGTGAAACTTGGGTCTTTCTAATGCTTGTTTTCCTTGGTGACAGATTTTAATGTAGAGTACATCCAGCGGGGTGGCTTGAGAGATCCTCTGATTTTCAAGAGCTCTGATGGACTTGGAATAAAGTAAGTGGGCTGACAGAATGGATGGGTATGTTGAGAAACTGTCGGTCTTGTACTCCTGGGGTGGCTGAAAGTGGGAGAATCAAACGGGTGATTAAAGAGCAGAGAGGAGCCCTGGAAATCTTCCATTTAAAGATGGGTGTGTCTGCTGCGGGAGGTAGATCATGGAGCCCCACTGGCTTGGGGCTTTCTTTGCTCCTTTGGCCCTTACTCTGGTATTTATTTCCTAGGATGCCAGACCCTGACTTCACTGTGAATGATGTGAAAATGTGTGTGGGTAAGTGTGTGTCCGGGCTTCCAGGCCCATGAGGGAAGGGCATGGTGCCAGGCACAGTACGGGGCTGGACACTTGGAGAGGCTGAACAGTCACAGATCAGACGAGCCAGAAGTGGAAGTTGTCCCCCAGGATGGCGACCCCTGGGCATCTTGCCTGTGGGTGATGGGCATTGGAACAGGGCATTTCACCCCATTTTCTCTTGGCTGCCATTTTGTTCCTCTCACTGTCATCTTCCAGAACAACTTACTAGAGAAAGGAGAATAACTATTTCAGACACTGGATTTTAACCAAGGGATTGTTCCTCACCAAATTAGAGCCTTTCAGTAAATTTCTTTTAAAAATGAAAACTAATTGTCACTGTCTCTTGTGGACTCAATATGGGCTCTGACTTTCTTCCTCATCTGCAGAATAGGGATCTCTTCTCACCTCTGTCTGTTAGAGCACTGAGCTTCCTTCCAGGCTTAGCTCATTTGCTGATTCCTAATGAAGCGTTTCTTGTCATCATCCCAGTCCCACTCGGGTTACTTCATACTTCCATTTACTTATGTGTAAACACAGTATTTTCCACAAAAGAATTTAAGTGCCTTGAGAGCAGAGACTGGGGTGGTTTTGCCTCCATATCTTGGGCACTTGGCATCAGTGCCTGATATCCAAGAGCTTTAACAAATACTTGCCGAATTGAGTGCATCCTAGAGACAAGCCATCCACAATTAGATCTTCCTTAGAAAGAGCTTTCACCAGAATTTGTTACTTAGTTCTTTTAGAAAAGAAACAAATCTTAACAACAGATTAGCAAGTTTCAAAGGATGTATTTTAATTGTTTTTTTAAAATCTTGCCAGACTTGTCCTGGTCAAGTCTTCAGAGGGTAGTAGTCATTGATTCATCAAATACTTAAGGGCCTGATTTGTGTTTAAGATCCAAGATAACCAAGAAGCATTGCAAATTTAATTCTATTCACTGAGGCTGGAAAGTATGCTAGTCACCTTTCATAAATATTTTCAGAAAGAATTGAAGCTAAAGACAGTTTCTGCTTATCCTGTATTTAACCACAAATTTCAAGTTTGCCAGAATTAGCTATGGTAGTTCCTCTAGCATTTTCCCTTAGAGTATTCTGCTATATATGTTGTGTCTAGATGGGCTTGTCCTTTTTCTTTTTGGAGATGATCGGCTGCAGGGCCTTCTTCTGGTCACCAGAGGATCCTTTCCAGTGCTCCACCTGGCTGTTTCTTCTGTAGATCACAGAAGGATGACTCAGTGCACACTATGCCACCCTCCTCCTTAGGGTCTTCCCCCCACTCAGCATCCATGGTCACTTCTGCAGAGCTGCATTCCTCTAGACACGGCGAATCTAACTTGAGCATATGCCTCTTGGTCACTATCACCTTCAGCCTCGGGGTCAGTCTCCAGGCTGACCAGTCACTGCCCTGACACATTAAGGTATACATGCCTCCCCTGCCTTTCTTGGCCCTTTGGGAATCCCATCGAGGGTGCTCTCATAAGTTCATTGAATCCAATATTCTACTTTGCTTTTTCCTTATCCCCTTGCCCAGCTCCTCAGAAATCTGCTTGCTGTGCTGGTAGTGGCATCTCCTTGAAAATTCCATAAAATACTTACCTCAGTGCCATGGCCTGTGGTGGGGCTAGGGAGTGGAGCTTTTTTACAGATGAAACTTAATAGAGCAGTAATAAAGTCCACATAGCTGGCTGGTGAGAGATTCAGTAGGTGACTGACTGTCACCATGCCAGGACTGTTAATGATGTGCAAAATGGACCACGGACGCCTAGGTTGGTCCGTTCATTCCCTCCTCGATCCTTCATGGAGTCCTCCAGCTATCATCCCAAGACTACTTGGTATCTCCCTAGAAAGTAGAGAGCTGTGCCTCCTCATGATAGCTAACCATATGATACCTTAGCATTCAGGGATCTTCAGTGCATATTTAATTGATATGTAATTAGTATTTCCAGATTTTTAGTGGTACTCATTTTTGCTAATATGCAGGAAATTCCAGTTTTTTCTTTAACACAAAAGATGACTGAAGCTTTTAATACATAATAGTTTATATTTTATTTATATTTGTATTCTACTCTAACAGCCCTACTGTAGTCACATTGTCGGATCCCCTTGGATTTTGTCTTTCTTGTTTCTCTATTAGAAGTTCCTTGGGGCATTTAGGTCACCCTGGAATGCCTGTACAAGGCCAGACCGAGCGTTCAGTTCAGGCCTAATCCACTCTGAATTCTGCCCCATTTGACACTGACATACCAGTCTTCAGACTCCTTGCTTTCTTGCTTCTCCTGCTGACCATTGTTTCCTTCAGCTCTTCCCCTTTTTCCATGATCTGAGTACTCCCCTGGGGGCTCTGTCCTCAGTCTTCTGTATCTGGACAGCCATTTGTGACATGTCCCCCACTGAGTGCTGTTTAGGCCATGAAATCTCCACATTTCTAGAGGCAAGACGTAGGTTCCATGCCTTTTTTCTGTCTCTTTTTCCTTCTCACTGTGGGGAATTTTGCTTATACAGTTCCTGTGGCAGTTAACAATTTGCCTTCTCTCCTCTACTAGATGATAAGTTCTTTGAGAATACTCTCCTTGTCTAGTTCATCGCTGGGTCTTCAAGAACAGTTGGAGTTATAGTTTCCGTTTACATATAGTAAATAGTTTAAGATTTGCAGAATGCATCGTAGACATCTCATTTGATCCTTACAACGTCCTCAACTTAGGAACTGCTGTTACTGCCATTTTATAGATGAGAAGATTGAGGGTCAGAGAATTACCTTATATATAATGAATTCCTACAAATGTTTGTTTTTTGAATTCCTTCTACATTATAAACTTTCATTGGTTGAATTGGAAAAGAAATTATAATAAGAAGTTGAACGGGCGGAGCTTGACTTTAATTTTACCCTAAGTACTAGCTCTCTGAGAGAACAGTGGGCTGATTTTTCATTATGAAGTCCTTAGACTCTCACCTCCTCAGTTACACATTTAGAAGGCACTGGAGTACTTGGTAACTTCATCATGCCTCTCCCTCCCTTTAGTTGCACTTCAAGGCATTGGCAAGGATTATTCAAGTAACTTTCAGTAGGATAGAAAGGAGATTTGATGTATTATCATTTGACTGACTGTACTGGTTCCGTAGCACACACACCAAAAATAAACTTTTCATGACAGGGAGCCGTCGAATGGTGGATGTCATGGATGTGAACACTCAGAAAGGCATTGAAATGACCATGGCCCAGTGGACCCGCTATTACGAGACTCCAGAGGAAGAGCGTGAGAAACTCTATAATGTCATCAGCCTGGAATTCAGCCACACCAGGCTGGAGAACATGGTGCAGAGGCCTACCACGGTAATTTGTTCCAACCTAGCTCTTTCCCTTCTGGGTTAGTAAGGAGGTTGTTCGTCTTTGCAAAATTCGTAACTTTTTCATGAATGTGCTGGAAAGGACAGAAAGCTTTACCCTAGAAATGTTAATGTTTTAAGATTGAACCTTTGAAATCTGGCACCTCTCCTGCAGACAAGGGTACCCATCCACATTGAGGCTACTGCAGGCCCTTGGGTTTGTGCCGTAGTTGAGGAAGTTTAAAAACAGTGCTTCCAAGATGTGTTAGGAATGATAGAAGGCTTGTGTAGCTCTTAGTTAAGGAGATCAGTTGCTTAAGAAGAAAGTTGTGAAAAGATAGGGAAGGCCAGGCGAGAGATGTTCAGTTTACCCATGCCCAACAGTTCCCAGAAAGACCCTGGAAAGAGCTGCTTCCTAGAGGAGACCCGAGGCTGTGCTGACTGTGTTTATTCATTTTTGGACACAGAATTTCGTTTCTTATTTTGTAGACCTTGAAGTAAAACTTAGTTGAGGCACAAACTTCACTGTAAAGCGGCACAGTTTGGAGAGTTGGTCACTTTAAAATCTGATTCCAGAGGATCCTTATTCTTTAATCTTCCTTCAGATTGCTCTACTCCCATCGTGTAAGATAATAGTTGTTCGAAATGTGTGTGTTCCAGTCCTATCAGACTCCCATTTTTGTAGAGGGGTGGGGGTGGGGCAGGGGCAGGCTTCTCCCATCTTTCCTTTGGGGCAGATAGAGTTGTCAAGGTACTTTATGGGCTTATGGTGATACTAGAACAATATCCAAAAGGTAGTCTTTCGTTCCCTTATGGCATCTAGCTTAGTTTTTGTTTGTCTTTTTAATCAAGTCATCCTGGATCTAGGAGAAAGGGTCTCTAGGAATAAGAGTTGGTAGCAGAGGGTCCAGATGCCACCTCTTCAAGAGGTACATTACCCAGAAATCCAGGTGGTCAAATTGGAAAATCAGAAAGTTGACTCTGAGGACAGTGTTTCTGAAAGTACCAAGTCAGTCTGCTTTCTGTAGGCCTTTGTCTTTTCCCTTGTTCTTGGGGCAGGACAGGAACTGCAGGAGATGTGGAAACACTGCCACATTGGCAGTGGAAGTCAGTGGGGAAATTATTCCCTTTATAGCTAACACAGACATCACTCCAGTAGTTCTCAAGCTTCACGTTTTTCTAAGAAGATCTAAGATCTAAGGACTTAGAGGAGAGCTCTCAGTGCCTAGACTAGTTGACTAGTCCAGTAAGAGGGCTGGAATTGTTCTTGGATGGACCATGGGTCCCACTCATTGTTAAATGGAGATGTGGCCCGTGAAGTCTAAACCCAGAAAGATGTTCTCTTTCTTAGCACCGTCCAGGGCAATAAAATCTGGGTGCCTATTGTCCTTGTAGTTCCAGAAAGTGGGTATGGAGTCCCCAGCTCAAAGAGTTTCAGGGTTGGAAGGACCTGCAGAGGCCATATAGTGTATCTCCAACCTAAGAAAAATGTTTCTAGACAATACAACTTGACAAAAAGTCATTCAGCCTTTATTTGAAAAAACCCCAACGTGTAGAGAAGCAGGCGGGGGAGTCCACTGTCATGGGACAGAGCTCGTTCTTTTTCTGTCTCTCTTCCAGTTGGTGTGATTGAAAATGGCAAGAAAGAAAGAAAATTAAGTTGTATTAATGTAGAGAATTGTAATACAACTTTCAGATTGTTAATGGCTGGAAATTGCTACTGATTGAACCACCTCCCCCAACAGTCACAGGTCCCACAAGAAAGAAGTTGTTTGATGATCTGTCCATGTTATTCTCACACGACCCCTTGTTAGGAGGTGCCTGGTTTAGCCTCCATGAATAGTTCCTCCTAATTATTTACCCCAGGAAAAGGGTATAAACCTGTGGTGGCAATCCTCCCTCCCCTTCTGTGATAGGAAATGAAGGGACCCAAGAATGAAGGAATGGAGGAATGGCACGTTGCTGTGGAGAGAAGTACCGCCTGCTTCTGTAGGGCCTTAGAGTTGTGGTTCAGATAGCATCTGGTAAAATATTCTCAGGTTGGAGCATACAGCACCTGATGCAAATGAGGAACTGCCAAAGTTTTGAGGGAAAAGGAATTTGGGGAATAGTCTAGTACTTTACCCACAGTGGGTTCTCATTTTATCCATGACAGTGAAATAGAGAGGCACAGAATTTAAGAAATGAGTGGGACCTCAGCAGGCATCTATTCTACTAAACAGCCAATTTTTGTCCAGCTTTTCCTTGAAACACTCCAATGACAGGGCTTCACTGTCTCTTGAGGCTCCCCCCCACCCACCCTTCATCTTTTGGACAGTTCTCGTTATCAGGAATTTTTTCCTGACATTTTCTTAGTTAGCTTCTGTGCTTCTGGCTCTGCCATTTAGGACCAAGTAGAATGAAAGCCAATGCTCCCTGTCCCTAGCTTAGCTTTTCAAACGCTTGTGGACATATCTCTCTGAATCTTCTCTTCCTCAGGGTAAACCTTCCTGTTCCTTCCACTGATCCTTACACAGTGGGGACCCAAGACCCTTCCCAGTGTCACTTGTCCATATGTTTTCCAGCTTATCAATGGTCTTCATGATCTGGGGCCCCCAGATGTGCCTTTAAGGGCCCACACCTCTTGGGACCAGGATATGTACAGGGGATCCGTCCCCTCTCCTGTGTCACCTACCCTTTTTCTCCTGTAAGCTTTATCAGCTTTCCTGTATTACTTCCCATGGTTTACTCATTGACCTTGTAGTTTGCTCAGACACACACCACCCCCTTCAGACAATCTGCTGTCTTGTGAAAGTTAGGGTGTTTTTTGGTTTTCTTTTTCTCAAAACTGAGTATCAGACTTTCTTTTCATCCCTGTTGAACTTCATCTTTGTGGATTTGACCCAGTGTTCTAACCAGTCAAGAAGCTTCTTGTGTCCTCCCTCTGCCATCCACCAAGTCAACTCACCCTCCCACGTGGACAGATTTGATAAGTTTTTATCCAAGTCACTGACAAAAACGCAGCTTAGCCCAGGGCCCACGGCTGAGTGAGTCCTTGGACACTTCCTGCCACATTTACACCAAACTCCTTTGATCTGGCCATTCCATCCAGTTGGGCCCTCCTCAAGTCTACCTGTTTCTCACAAGATGCTTTTTAAACAAATCTGGGTAAACTGTGTCTGGGGCATTTACTGATCCGTCAGTTCTCTAATCCTGTTAAATAGGAAGCCAGGTTTGGGCGGCCTGTCCTTGGTAAGTCCTGCCGGTTCCTTGTCTAGGGGAACATTTACCAGCTCTTTAATGATATTGGCCTAGAATTTTTCAGGAATCAGACTCACCGACCCACACTGTAGACAGATGCCAAACACTCCTTTTTCAAAGTGAGAAGAGTGGTTTTTCCTTCTGCAGTCCTTTTGTTCATGACTTAAGAATATCCTTGGCAGTGTCTTCTGCATGGCCACTTTTAGTCTGTCTGACTCCCTGGGGTCTCTCCTCAGAGTGCTGCACAGAGATGGTACCTGGCAGTATGATGGGTCACACAGGCGATGCTGCCATGCTTTACTGTTTGTCTCTAACCCAACACAATCAGATCTAGTGTTTTGTGCAGCAAAAAAATTGTGAAACTGTTTAATAAACTCGTCTCCAGTCAGATGTGTTTTCAGAATTAGCAAGTGATGGGTTGGATTTGTAGAGCTTGTGTGAAGATTTAGCCTGTGCTATCTCAGCTTAGCACTGAACATTGGGTGCCCAGCAGAAGTGTCTAGTTAGGGAGGGCTATAGTAGGAATGTGATGGCATTTGACAACTTGGGTTTTCAGAATAAAAGTATATTCCTAATACAGCAAATATCATTCTAATAAAAATCTCTATATGACAGAATGATTCCCAAAGCCCAGCGGATAACAAGATAAAAGAAATTAGCAGGGCCTGTGGAACTTAAGTAGGATTTGATTAACGATTTTATTAACTTAATTAACACTTTATGTTTTTCCAAACATTTTCACAGTTGTTATCTTGTTTGATATTGTCAGTATCCCTCTGGACCCGACTGGGCCTGTCATTTCGTTGGAGTAGGGTTTTCTTAGAACAAATTTTTTCAAAAACCAGTTCAGATCAAAAATTACTTGGCAGTTTCTAGTCTTAAACAGTTGCTTGGAACACCAGTAGGTTAAATGACATGGTCATAGCCACACAGCCAGGAGGTGTCACAGGTAGGCCTCGGACCCAGGGAGCTCTCTGCCTGATTCTGAGACACTTTCGCTCTTACATCAGGCTTTGTCTACTCCCATTTGTAAAGATGAACACCTTGAAGCCTGGAGAAATTTTGGCTTGGCCAGCTCAACATGGTTAGCTTATGATAGAGATAGAACTGGCACCATTTTTTCTTATGCTGAATTTATACTGTGAAACTCCAGCTGTCTATTCTGTATTTTGAATTTTACCTTTGGGTTTGTCTGAACAATTCTCGGTGACTTTGACTGTTAGGCCTTTTTTGTTTTGTTTTGTTTTTTTACCTCAGCCAAGGCTTTGACTCCCTCCTCAGCTGTACCAAGCACACACACTTCACAGAGCTATTTTTTGTGCTTTCAGAGCAAAAGGGAATCAGATAATAGGAGGAAAGAGTGGCCTAAGAAGTTGTTGCATCCTTTTGTGGGAGGTTTTGTTCAGTCCAGGGATCACACTGATGGAAGGATTCATCTTGGTTATCAGTTAATGGTTAGCTCTTTGATACTGGCTGATTGACATCAGTTAAAGCAAAACTGACGAGTTTTGGAATCATGGGTATTTTCAGTGGGTGAGAGAGTTCGCATCTCCTTTGGCCTTAACACCAGGCCTAATGTTCCCTAGCTCTGTGGCCACAAGCAGTCCCTTAGTCTCTCTCTAAGCTGCTGCCTCCATCCCAGCATTGTTGGGAGGAAAGGGTGAAAATAAGACTGAACACAAACCTCACTTTCCCTGCTTCTTCTAGGTTGACTTTATCGACTGGGTAGACAACATGTGGCCAAGGCACTTGAAGGAAAGCCAGACAGAGTCCACCAACGCCATCCTGGAGATGCAGTACCCCAAAGTGCAAAAGTAAGTGAAGGCACCATCCCTGGGCTACGTGTGCAGACAGTGGGAAGCAGAAAAAGCTCAGCCCAGAAGAATTCTGTCATTTGGGGAAAGGAGGATTTAAAATTTCAAGGAAAATCTAAGCTAAAATTATGTAGATAAGAAAGATCTCTGTCTAGCAGTTGAGGCACATCCAGACTCAGCTTTCTTCCCACTCAGAGTGAGAACGTGGAATGGTAAGGATGAACGTAAAGAGGGTGGTGTTGCTGTCAAGACCTCCTACATAACTTATGATCCAGGATGGTGGGGTAGGGGCTAACCTGAGGAAAGGGAGTCAGTCATCAGTAAGCATTTATTAAGCATCTGCTGTATGATGGGCTCTGGAAAGGTGGACAGAAAGGTCATAGACCCTGTCAAGAAGCTCACATTCTGTTGAGAGACGGGGGAGGGAGAGAGAGAGAGAGAGAGAGAGAGAGAGTGTGTGTGTGTGTGCGTGCGTGCGTGTGCGCACGTACAAATGTGTGTGTCCTCG
Source organism: Bettongia penicillata ogilbyi (assembly GCA_023548195.1). Lineage (NCBI taxonomy): Eukaryota > Metazoa > Chordata > Mammalia > Diprotodontia > Potoroidae > Bettongia > Bettongia penicillata. The sequence continues at coordinate 8,645,899 of JAJHZJ010000590.1, forward strand.
TGTATGTGTGTGTTCGTGCATGCTTGTGTGTGTGCTTGCATGTGTGCGTATGGAGATGCAAAATGAATACAAGGTAATGGAGGAGGGGAGGCAAGAACCCCCAAGAACAAGGACTCCTTCTACATGTAAGGGCTTTCTTATTCCCTCCTAACAAAACCCCTTTGGGAATTTTTATGTTCTTGAGTCCTACAGGTTTAATTTTTCTGTTAGAACTCTGTCTGTAGGACAGTTGGAATGATCACAAGATCTCCTTGATGTTTTCCAGGGACCCTCCCCTGTCATATATTGAACCATGTCCAAGCCTAGTATTCTTTTTTTCCTGATGCTTGGGTTTTTCTTATCTGCTTGTTGAATTATGAATTCAAACTTCTCTTTGGAAAATTTGATGAAGACTCTGGAGCCTTCGGCCTGGGAAGCGAATGCACTTGGCAAGGTTATGTTGGCTTTATGAGCTGTTACACCTTTCACTGTCCTGATGTATCTCCTCCTTCGGGCCAGGTACTGTCTCATGAGCGTCCGGGGCTGCTACACAGACTTTCACGTGGACTTCGGTGGCACTTCCGTGTGGTACCACATACACCAGGGAGGAAAGGTACAGTGCCGTCTACAGTGAGGTCTTTGTGTCGGAGTTGAGGGTTGGCCTGTGTCATCTAGTCTGAATAGTGGCACATTTGAGCCATTCTAGAAAATAAATGCCCAGCATAACTGTTTTGGTGTAGAGAGTGCTAACATTTGATCTTTGGCTAGTTTGGTGAGGAGTGGAATTCTTTTAGGCAGCTGCACATGCAGCGCTACCCACCTTGGAAGGGTTCTTGAGCCCCAGCTTTGCTGGGGTGTTCTCCATCCTAAGTCCAGGAAGTCAGAAGACCAAACACTGAATGACAGAGGAATTTTTTCTTATACAGTGAGATTCCTTAGTAATATCTGCAAGAAAATTTCTGAACCATTCTGGGTGGAGACATAAAGTAGAAGACACAGAATTGTGTCTATTGCCATAGTTCAGCAACACTGAATACCTGTTTTGGGCAAGGTGAGAGTCCATATGGCATAGTGAGTCAGGGGCCAGACTCAAGTCAAGAAGGCCTAGACTCAGGTGCTGCCTCTGTACATTCTAAGCAAGTTCATTAGCTTTTAGTGCCCCAGCACCGTTCCCTTCTCTCGTTCTCTCTCCCCCTTCCCCGCTCTCCCTCCCTCCTTCCCCCTTTTTTCTCTCTTTTTGAGGCAGTTAGTTAAGTCACTTGCCTAGGGTCACACAGCTAGTAAGTGTCTAAGGCTGGATTTGAACTCAAGTCCTCCTTATTCATCATACCACCTAGCTACTGTATGCCCCAGGGCTCTTAAGACTGTAAGTTATTGAGAAAAAAGAGTGTGTTAAGCACCAGAGGCAGAGAGATGAATGAGAGCCCCTGCCTTCAAGGAACTTCTTTTACACTGTGAGCTAAAAGTGATTGATAAGTGCAGTAAATTTGGACTCGGATTTACCTCTGGACTGTAGAAACATCTGTCTGAAATTTGACCCAATCTGCTGCTCTTTTGCCCATTTTTCAAAGCTTGGCAATCACCCGCAGTAGTCCTATGAAGCCTATCATCTTCCTGTGGTATGGCATGCTGATGTTAAGTGAAGGCCAGCAATGGGGGAACCTGAGTCCAGACCCCTTCTCTGGTGTCTGCTCCCAAGGGAGGACGTGCCAAGTCACTTCACCTCCTGGGCCTGAGTTTGCCCATCTGTAAAATGAGAGGATTTGACTAAATAGCCTTGGAGGTCCCTTCCACTTTAGATCTCAGATCTCGTCGTGCAACTAAAGGGTTTTGACCTCATTCTGTCCTCCACTAGAAGTGCACTAGAGGATACCATGAATGGGTCTGGCAGAAAAGAGTAGTCTTGGGTTGAAAGGTCACATGGTTTAAAATTAAGGGTCTTGAATCCCAGCAACCATTAGTTTATATAGGAAGTTAGCTTATCAAGGGTTCTGTCAGTGACTGTTCACACACGGAAGTTTTCCCTCCCAGGTCTTCTGGCTCATACCACCTACGGCCCAAAACCTGGAACTGTATGAGAATTGGCTGCTGTCAGGGAAACAGGGAGACATCTTTCTGGGTGACCGTGTGTCAGAGTGCCAGCGCATCGAGCTCAAGCAGGGCTACACCTTTGTTATCCCCTCAGGTAAGCAGAGCAGAGAGATGCCTCTACCTTCCCTTGAACCCAAAGATATTGAGCATATGGAGTGATGCTAGGTCACATTCGCTCTGTGCAAGCATCCGATACAGGTGGTGAGGCACCTAAAAATGGATTCCCTTCCATTGACAGACTACATTCAACACGTTCCCATAACTTCTGTTATTTAGCTTTCATTAACCCTGTCCCTGAGCCTTTTCGACCTTGTTTATGATGTGTACAAAATAAATTCTTTCTGCTGTTTTCTTTTAACTACATGGTAGTAGTCAGTGTAACTTACGGTAATTTGATTCTGCCCTTGTGATTCTACATTCCTTCTTTTAAATCTTTCCATATTTCTTTCAATTCTTCATTGTTTCCTATGGTGCAGCAATTATATTCCATTAGTATATCATAATTCATTTTTTTAAGTGGTTCTCATTTTATTTTTTTAATCTGGAAACCTCCACCTTCTCTCTCTCTATCCCTCTCTCTGTTGAAAAAGAAAGGAAAAGCAAAACCCCCTGGGAGTCAGTGTACACATTGCTTAGCCATGCCCCAGTCTGCACCTGGGCCTAGCACCTCTCTGTGTCATCGTGAACCCTCAAGTTGTGCTTGATGGTTGTGCTTAGGTCTTTCAGAGTGGCTTGTCTTTATGATGTTGTTATTGTGTGAGTTGTTCTCCTACATGTACCTTTTATTCTGTGTTGGTTTCTGTGAGTTTTCCTAGGTTTCTCTGAAGCTCTACCTGTCCTCATTCCTTAGAGCACAGTTAGATTCCATTGGGCATATTCACCATTCCCCATCCTATGAGCGTCTGGTTTGTCTCCAGTCTTTTTACTACTAGGAATAGTAGTATAATAACTAATGGGAATATTTTTGCACAGCTGTGTCTGTCTTTCTTGCCAGTAATGAGCCCACTGGTCTGAGGGGTGTGCACACGCTCATCATTTTTACTCTAGAATTCTAGAGAGCTTAGGTTTGAGGCCTTGGAGTATATGCCATAAAACACATAGTAAGCACTTAATATTTTTCCATTCATTCACTCCCAATATGACTTGATTAGAGAGTAAGAAAACAAATTGCTGCTTGAGGTTTGAAGCAGGAACTTACTGCAAACCAGAGGAAGAAGACTTTCGAAGAGGCAGTCCTTTAGTTGGGCTTTAAAGGGGCAGAGTTAGTTCAGGGGAATATGGGTGTGGGAAGGGCCTTCTGGTCAGCAGAAACTGCCTGAAGAGGTTCATTAAGGTGGAAGAGCGTCACGTGTATGTATGTAGGAGGCTTAGCTTTCCCATCTGGCCAGTTTGTGGATTGCGTGAGAAGAGAAGACGGGGCTCGGACTGTGAGGGGATCAGACTCAGGATAGGCCTTCAGGAGCCTGTGAAGCCTTTTGAGCGAAAGAGTGACTTGATCAGGTCTTTTTGGACAGCAGGATTCTTCAAGAATTTTGACAGGCATTTTGGAGGGAGGGAAAGGAGAGCGAGGAAGGTATTTCAAACCTTGAAAGCAGCTGTTGAAGGTTTCCAGGCCAAAGTGATCTTAAGTCCTGAACTTGGGTATTAGTTAAGTTTGGGCCAGGTGGTCAAGATGTGTCCTTGGCCTGGCCCTTCTGAGCAAGGGGGTATGGGGGAGTGGGGTGGGAGAAGGGCGGTTCTCTCTTCCACCACCCCTCCTAAGAAGTGAAAATGGAATAGGGCTCCCCAGGAAGAAGGGCAGAGGATTACGCTAGGATTGGGGGGAGAGCTTGTCACTTCTTCTCCAAGAGAATCCTTCTCTAACTTGAGACATTGTTGGTTCTCCTACCTCTTTAGGCTGGATTCATGCAGTGTACACCCCCACAGACACATTAGTGTTTGGGGGCAACTTTTTGCACAGTTTTAACATCCCCATGCAGCTCAAAATCTACAACATTGAAGATCGGACACGGGTGAGTAAGCAGTGACTAAAGATTGTGAACCTTTTACTCTCAGGTCTTCAGTTTAAATCTTAGCACCTTGGAAAAAACAGAGATGTTAAGCATTTTAGCCACTCATGTGTTCTTGCTTTTCTCTGAGGCCTTGGGTTTCTCATTCCTTATTAGCTGTGAACGGCTAGGAGCCTTCCAGGCCGCTTTTAGACCATTTTCTTTTCCTATGCCATCTTTATGCTCTGAATCTTTCGTTTCTGTATAAACTGCTAGTAAACAGTACTTAAATCTTTAAAAACTTATCTTCGTTGTTCCAATAGTTTAACCCAGTAGGGTTCGGCGTCCTCAAATTTGTATGCCTGTTACTTTGCTAAGTACTTTACTGGTTCCATGCCTCTTGATATAGATCTCAGTTTGTGTCATATTCACTGACATTAAGACAGAATCCTAAATAAACAGAAGGCTAAAACTGAACAGACAGACCTTGAGTTCACCCTGAATGTGGAAACTAAATCATTGTGTTATTGAAGCACTGGTGTTGTTGAGGAACGTCCTGTTCCTTGGAGGATTCACACACAATAGGAATTGCTTTATTTGCAGAATTAAAGTCGCAAATGTTCTTGAAGTTAAGTAGCAGTAATTCAGTTAAGTCATGATGAAAGAAATTACAGAAAATGAAAATAATGTGGAGGTGAAGCTGTAGAGGACAGTGATTTGCAATAGAAAATGTGTAGTTTGTTCCA